>JAWNOJ010000021.1:31237500-32565722 GCA_035046065.1 Chymomyza procnemis | reverse complement strand
ATAAATAGAAAAGATTCTGTGCGTTTGAACTTACTATACAGAAAAAGGACTTTCCAAAAAAACGACAACTCTACTGACTACTTGGTAAACATTTAAATTTTTCCTTATAAAGGGTGATTTTTTCGAGGTGTAGAATTACTATTCAAGCTAGCGACTGATTTAACAGCTGTCAAGAGATTTATTCTCAGTTTGGTTTGGCAATTCGTCATGAATAGAAAATAGATCATCAAGCAAGGTGTAGATTCATCGATTGGGCCCAAAACGAGATTGCCGTTGTTCCCGATTTTCATAAGCGAATTTTGTTTAGCGATGAAGCGCACTTCTCGGATAAATTGCTACGTCAAAAAACCAAACTGCCGCATTTGCAGTAAAGCTGATCCTCAAGTGTATGTCGAAACACTGTGACGTCCAGAAAAACTGACTATTTGGTGCGCTTTATAGGCTGGTGGAATCATTTGTCCGTACTTCTTCAAGAACGATGAGGGCCAGAAGGTCATGATCAATGATGATCGGCATAGAGCCATGATTACTAACACCTGATTTGAATAATCATGATGTCCAGGAGCTGTGGTTCCAACAAGACGACACAACATGTCACACAGCTCGTACCACCAGCGATTTATTAAAAGACACGTTTGGTAACAACTTAAATTCACGCTTTGGACCTCCAAGATCTTGTGATTTAACACCGCTGGACAACTTTCTGTGGGGTTATGTTAAGACATTGCTCTATGCGGATAAGCCACAAATGCTTAACCATTGGGCAGACAACCTTCGGCGTGTTTCGACGATATACGATTACAAATGTTGGAAAAAGTCATCGAAAAGAGTCATCGTAGAGTTTGGACTACGTCCGAGCCAGCCGTGGCGGTCATATGCCAGCAATCATATTTCAAATGTCATGCCACAAGATTACCTTTCGGATAAAATTCATGTCAGTCGAATAATACACCGTTGATTTATTGCAATTTAAATTCTTTACCGCTAAAAAAAAAACACCCTTTAGAAAGTAATACAATTTATGAGCTGCAAACTAAACTGCATTTGTGAACAAATAAAGAGCATTCGCAGTTCGTTCAACTGTCTCTCTTAAATGCTCATTGCGCTCTCTTTATTTATTTTTTTTATCTCTTAGCACTGCGTGCAGCGTTTTTTTATGCTTGTTTAAATGTTTTCAACAGCGCGGCGTGGGGGGACGAACTCCATGCTTTTCCATTATATTTATTTATCTTTGTTTTTTGTTGTTGTTGTTGTTTTTGCTGTTGTTGTTGCTTTGCATAAAATTTTAATAGCCGCAGACTGACTAAAGTGGCAGCACATGTGGCAGCAATTTTTGATTGTTGCAACTTTTTGGGCATAACGAAACGAACGAAATTTTTGTGGCTCAGTTCATTTGCAGTGGCCCCCCTACCCCACACCTTTCCCCCCACACACACTCTCCACACCTCCCCCGCCCAGCACCATCACCCGCACTAGTGGCGCACATTACGCAGCGTTAGTCATCCCCAACGGCTT
Organism: Chymomyza procnemis; assembly: GCA_035046065.1. Classification (NCBI taxonomy): domain Eukaryota; kingdom Metazoa; phylum Arthropoda; class Insecta; order Diptera; family Drosophilidae; genus Chymomyza; species Chymomyza procnemis. The sequence goes on along the minus strand of JAWNOJ010000021.1, from coordinate 32,564,207 downwards.
TGTTGCTGTACTACACTCATCCAGCTCCATTCTGCTCCCCCCGCCCCATTTAAAAACCAATTTGATTTATTTGCTGTGGCATGCAAACTGCAAACAACAATTTAGCTTCATGCGGCATTGTTGTTCTTGTTGTTGTTGTCAGCGGGTAACATGAAACATTGCCACAAACTCAAATCGTGCTTTATAAGCACAAACAATATATATATCTATATATCTATCCATGTTATATATAGGGAAGCGGAGCGAGCCTGGGTGTGTGTATAATTATAATGGCATTTTGCCAAAAACAAAAAAAGGAATTGCATTGCAAACACACATTGTTTGTGCATGTCAATGCTTAAGCAAAGTATATAAGGCCTAAGTACATGGTGTTTGTATATAAAGGGTTGTGCATTATGGGCGCGGAAGTTCACACAGTTTCCTACTCCACTCTAAAATACACAGAATGTATAGTTTTAAGCATTAACACTTCATTACCAAGAATCAAAACGCAATCGTTCAAATGCTAAACACGAAATGCCTAACCCTTTATATACAACAATTCATGCTGATTAGCTGCCTCTGCCGAAAAGCCAGCAGCATATTGACAGCCAAAACGTACAAAGAGTTGCAGCGAGTTGCATTCTATTGTGGGGAGAGGCGGGGGAATTGGATCTAGATGAAGCCAGATACAAGCTTTTGCTTTTTGCACGTGCAAGCATATTGACAAGTATAACAAATATTGACAAAGTTGAAAGTAAAAAATTGCATAAACCACTTTCAAAATTAACCAAAAGAAAAATGAAAGAGCTGAGCGCACGGATTATGTTTTCATTAAATTTTATTTTGTTGTCTGACAAACAAATGTACTCACACGTAGAGTAAAAAGCATTCACAGTGTGAAGAAAGCTTACACTTGTGGCTTAAGATCGAAGCTTTTTGTTCGCCACTCACAAAGCTGAGCTTTTAATTCAGCTTTAAGCTTGCACAACAAGCTTAGCTTAGCTGTTGCGTGATTTTTTCAAAATTTTCGTTTTCAGCAAATGTCATCCATTTTATTTCTATTAACATTAAATCCTGACAAGAAAGTACAGATGGTTGGGACATAACGAATGATGTAGCGCATGTAGCTGCTCTTATAATGACATACTCAAGTTGTCAGAAACAGAGGTCGAGCCAAGATGACATGGCGTTTAAGCGTAACCAAAGACACCAGAACTACTTCTCAAAAAACTAAATATTTTTTATTGAACATATCAATCATAAATCCTTTTCATCATTATCTTTTTCACTATAATTAATATAATTAATAATAATATAAATATTTATATTTAAGCATAAAGCAAACAAAATCAGACCTTTGAATGAACTTTTTATACTTGAAAAAAAAATTCTTTATTTTGAGATATTCAAAACCATCAGGTAGAACTTCTAAGTATACTGTTCGGGCAAAATAATATGCCCTCAATGATAAGGTACAGCTCAAAGCTCTGTCAGTCCACTTAGTGCAAAATGCACTCAAAAGCTACATAAAAGCTTTGGGTAAAGCCCGGCATAACCTTGACATATGCCAAGCGATTAATAATTGTTCTGATTGCAATTTAATAATCCAATAAATTTTAACGTACCGCCCAAGATTGAATTTCTCAGGCGTAGTCAAGAAACGCTTTGAGTACCCAAGAAATAAACTATCTTAGTTCTAGTTTTATATGAGCTTTTCCACCCAAAATATATTCATTCTTAATAGAGTTTTTTATTGTTAAGCAGTGAACCGAACCGAACACTTCGAATTTCGCACTTTGAAGTCCAATAACTTTAGAAAAATGCTTATTGTTGAAAATATAAACATTATTTTTTGATCTCTTAAATGACGCTGCTTTTCCGGAGACCAGGAAAATCTAGCACACTCCGCTCTTACCTGTAACCACATTGTTACTAGACGCAGGGGGCGCCCTTTCCTTTCTTGCATAAGCAGAGCACAGGCGATACCTTTAATATTTATACCATGGTCAGTGCGAAGCATACTCTTACATTAAGAGAGCTAAAAAGTGCTTTGTGTACAATAGCGATATTACCTTATTATAAAACCATGGTCGAGTAGAAAAGGTAAGGCGTACAAAATAAAATACCAATGAACTCCGATGATTTCAGTAATTTCACATCTTACATACGATATTGCTTGCAAAAGAATTTACTCTCTCAACATGCCATATTTTTCCGCGCATCATTTATGCGTTTGCGGACTAAACAGGGCAAGACTGCTGGCAAGAATCATTAAAAAAAAAACGAATTTTTTTTTCACAAATTAATAATTTGAAACAAGTATTCAATGTTTATTCCAGATGTTTTTTTTTTGTTTTAAAAACAAAAACAATAACAAATTTGATTTATGGGATTTGCGCAAATGATTCCTATCTAAAACGTGTCACTACCAACATAACATTGCTCTCCCGTTCTAAAATGTAAACACAGAGAATTTTGAATGGAAAGTCGTATTTTGTCTTAAAACTAATTAACAGCGGCTGCAGTGATGTGCTCGGGCAACTGATCCTGCTCAAATCTGGCCCACATTTTTGCAAACAATTGCTCCAGACCCTCGACATATTGACCACAATCAAACAAAGGACTATCCAAGCGTGCGCGCCAAACCTTGGCTCTAGTTTGTGTGCGATATTCCCATTCATTACCCAAGCGCGTAGCAATCGCTATATAATCATCTCGATTACGTGCAATTAGCTCTGGACAGCCCAAACAAGTCAACTGAGAGGCAGCAACCCTTGATGCCATTGTCTCGCCCGGCAGTGTGACAACTGGTGTGCCGGACCATAGGACATCCATGGATGTTGTGTGTCCATTACAAACGCACGTATCGAGACAAACATCGGCCAATTGGCCACGACGCACATGCTCCTCCTTGAAAGCCACTTTCGAAAATATAATACGCTCCGAAGTAATGCCCATTTCGCTGGCAGTTTTGCGAATATTTGGCTCGGCCGCATCGGGAAAACGCAGCAACCATAGCACGGAATTCGGCACTTTTTTCAATATATTGATCCAAGACTCAAATGTTTGTGGATCCAGCTTGTACAGTTGATTGAAATTGCAATAGACAATGGCATCCTCGGGCAAACCATACTGACTACGTGTGGTCAGAATAATATTACTTGGCACCTCCTGTGCCGTGCCAACCTTATTATTGCCCCGGCCAAGCAACATGCCATTCTTCACGAAGACACCATTGAGAAAAGTATGTGGCCGCCAATTTGTTATCATATTCGCCAACTTAGAGGTATCACGCAATTGACCTACCTTAAAGTTGATGTCAAATGGTTTATCTACCTTTATCAAATCCTTGAGTTTCTCAATTTTTGTGCACAAAAGTAAAGGTTTCAGCTCCACGCCATTCATGACGGCATTGCAATCGCGCAGCTTGGGCTTATCGATGTGTGCAACTATCAGACGACTCTGCAGATGTGCAAACATCTGCTTATGATCGCCAATGAAATAGGTTTTCGGCATATATGCCAGTTTCTCACTGTATAGATGTGCTAGCTCCAAGGGACTAGTCACTGCATCGGTTATAATATAATCCATATATGTGGCACCACTTGTGCTCGGATAACCCAACCACATCACCTGTATAGGCGCCGGGCGTAAGGCGAAAATTTCATTACGTGCACCAGCCGTATAACCATTCATATTGACCAATATATGTATGCCATCCTCATGGATCTTATCCGCCGCCTGTGCATTACACACAACTTGCGACAAGTCCACAAAGTGCTCCGCCTCTTGACTAATTTTATAACGAAAACTGGAACCATCATCCGGACTAAGTGCATAGCAGAAAATTTCCACACGGCTGCGATCATGTAAGCCCGGCACAGACTGCATCAAATGTGCCGTAGCATGATGGCCAAAATCGGAACTAACATAACCGATACGCAGACGTTGTCCGTTCAGTTCTCGCGTAAAGCTATACGGCTGCTTGCCCAAACGATTTGCGGCTTTCACACTCAATCCGGCATTCTGTACGGCAATTGCCAGACGTAATTCATGTGTCAACGGATACAGCATGGTATGATGTGCAGCCAGCGCTGGTACTTCCTGCTTCTGCAGCTGCCGGCTCACCAAATCCACCAACTTCTGCATACGTGTTGCATAATTACTCCAATCGCAAGATGCTTGCATGCAATAGACCAGATGAAAGAATGCCTCGGTAGCATCGGGTTTGAGTAACAAGATGGTACGATACGACTTGATAGCTGCATGAAAATTACACATATCCCTATAGATCGTGGCCACCTTGTAGTGTACTTCGGCAAAGGCTGGATTGATATGCACGGCTTGATTGAAGCATTTGAGCGCGCCACATACATCCTTCATGACCAACAATGTATTACCCATATTATCGTGCGCAGTGACAAAGCCGGGCTGCAAGCGTACGGCCTCCTGATGATGTGGCATGGCATCCGTGAACAGACCCTGCTTATGCAAGACCACCGCCAGATTCGTATGTGCGGTAGCAAAATCCGGCACCACCTCTAAAGCCTTGCCATACAATTCCGCTGCTTCACGCAACAAGCCCTGCTCGTGACGCACATTTCCCAAATTATTCAAAGTAAAGGCATGATTTGGACTTAGCTCCAGCGCAGTATTGAAATGCTGCTCAGCCTCGGACATCAGTCCTTTCTGTCTATATGCATTACCCAGCTGACAATATGTCTGCGCATTGCCAGGCGCCAGCGTGATCACACGCTGAAATGTCTCAATAGCCAGATCGTAGTTTTCTTGCTCGTAATACACACATGCCAGATTTTCGCAAACCTGCGAATTGTTCGGCGTTATCTCAAGTGCACGCAAATAGGCAAGCACCGAAAGATCAAAGGATTTGGCCTCCTTTAGCATATATCCAAGATTTATATGCGCATCGCAAAATTCGGGTTCCAATCTAATCGCTCTATCGTAATGATATATAGCCAGCCATATTTCGCCTTTTGCCGAATATATGCAACCCAAATTGTACCAGCCAACGGCATATCCTGGATTATTTCTTACGGCATTTGTGAAAAATGTTTTGGCATTATCCAAGCCGCCAAGTCGAGTTACCACTGCGTTCAGATTATTGTGCTGACGAAAAGCACTAGGGTTCTTAAGTAGTTCAACAGAATGATTTTCCATAGACATCAAATTTGTTGCATCCGCCATTATTTTCAGTTTCTCCTTAAAATATAAAACTAACTTTTCTATTAAATTCAGAAAGTTCCCAATGGTATTCGTTTGAAATGTAAACGGAAAGTGACAAAAATGTTAGGGTCTGACAATAGTTTTCAAATGTTACCTTGTTTGGTTTTAAGGAATTTTAGGTAATCTTTTTAAAAATATTTCAAGAGCTGGAAATGTGCGTTATGTGGTTTTAAGATGGCGCTAGACGCCATGAAGCTATGATGGGATGTGCGGTGGAGCAGAAAGTTGCAATTTACCACCAATCTCCAATGTGTACCCTCTTCGATTCGTAATGAAAGGGGTATTGCGGGTGTACATCGTATTGGCACTCTTTTATGCAAAAATTGTGCATCTCCTTGCATATGCCGATGATATCATTGAAAGTGAGTCCAGCGATTATCGAGGACAAACAGGGAAGTACAGCGCCTAGGCTTTCATGTTGTAGCGGATGGTTATTACTTTGAAGTACTCAAAGAACTCAAGTTCCAATTTGCAAATTAAGCGAAGAATCAGAAATATCACTAGATGTTACTCTGGTCTTAGGAAGCAAATGTGTAGCAGAGACCGACAAAACTAATGCCAATCGTGACAGAAAATTTAATACTTTTCGTATTAAAATTGAACGTCTCAAGTGCATGAACCATGTAGTGCGCATGGATAAAAAAACTGCAGTAAAGTTTATATACAATATAAAGCCAAGGGACAACCTTGACTCAGACAACAAAGTGAAGGTGGACTTATCTTCCCCTGCAGTAACTAGCTGGAGCTGAAACAGAAGCTCCAGCAAAGCTGATAATCGGTGCAAGACGTAGGGGACGGCCTACACTCACGCGCCTAAGTGGAGTACAATTTATCTTCCCTTGCAGCAACTAACTGAAGAAAAAGCTCCAGTAGAGTTGATGTTCGATGTAATTCGAAGGGGACAATCTTGACTCAGACAACGAAGTCGATGAAAAATTTTCTTTACTTTCCGTAACTAACTGGAGACGAAGCTCCAGCCAAAATGAGTGTCATTGTAAAAGGAGAGGGTACAATCTCGACTAAGACAATGAAGTGCAGGAGCTCTTATCTTTCCTTGCAGTGAATTAACTGAAGAAGAAGCTTCAGCAAAAATAATAGCAGTTGTAAGACGGGGACGGCCTAGACTGAGACGACGAAGTGAAGGAAGACTTATCTTCCCTTGCAGTAACTAACTGGAGAAGAAAAAGAAGCTCCAGCAAAAATCTTGTTCGATGTAAGACGTAAAGCGTGCCATAGAATATATGGGAAGGCCTCTCTTCCATTGCAGTAATCAACTGAAAAAAGGTGCGTCTGGAGAGAGCTAGTGAGGTGGCTCGGTTGTACACGTTGTAATCACAAAGTAAAGCAAACTAAACAATTTTCTTTGGTAAGCAATTAAAGAATAGAACTTGGAGTCAAAAATTTTAGCATTTTGAAAAGTATTTTGCAAAAATTATAGTTGGACACCTATTCATCGGAAGAGAATACAGCACTAAGGCCTGCCTGACATTAAAAGCCGATAAAGAGAATTGCTCATTATATTGAGCTTCCAAAGTAACCTCAACAGCTTTACGAACTTTTAAAAATCAGAGATTGCGATTGGTTACAGGTTTTAAGGACCAGGGTAGATGAAAAAGCAATTTCTATAATCACGGCGATGATGTGATGCGTAATGCCTGCCGAGAAACGACGATGATGTACATAATCAAAAAATCAGTGGTAAAAAACACGTTTTTCAAATCTCAGCGATGTTATGATAAGAAAAGCCTTCCGAAGAACTATGATGAATTATAATAACAGTTATATCGTTATATGTTTGTGATCATAAATAATAGATTTGTTTTTTGAAAATTTACTAAGAGCTTGGCAAAAATCGAAGACAGTCGTGAAGCAAGTGCCTGGATGCGTGGTTTTGAGTTCACAAAGAATCAAAAATGTTCAATAGCTGCTGCGTAGACTCCGTAGTCAGCATATTGAGATACGCCATTGAAATTGGGTATTTAAATCGTAACTTCGAATATGCGCTGAACACTTTTGGTAGCAACACATGAAAATAGCTAGTTCCAACTTGTGCAGATTTGACACAATGCTTGGGTCCTCGAAACAGCGCCTACGCTATTGGCTGTGCAAAATGTAAGCAGATAAAATATGAATTTAAGCTATAATTTGACTCACTATACAATTTCGGAACAAGAGCTGCTAAGAACTAGTTTTGCCATAAACACAATGCTCGTCTACTTCATGTCGGTCAGCTCAGCATTTTGGCAATTATTTTACCTATAAATGTACCATTTTGGGGCAACATTTGCAAAGAACCAGTTGCAACTTGTGCAGATTTGTCATATTATTCATGTCTTTCAGTCAACGTCTATGCAAAATTTTGAAGCAACAGAAAAAACGAACCAGTTCCGCCTTATGCAGATTGCACAGACTGCTTCAGTTGTTAAGAAGCTGCTACTGGGAGCACCTTTTGAGGACTCTTTTTTTTCGGATTTAACTCAACTCGCTTGCCGAAACAAACTAGAAGCGTTGACTCTGCATAATAATCCCATTTAATTTAACAACAAATTAACTGATGATGACGACGACGACGTGACAAAATTTCACTTTGCTGTACATACCTTTTGTGTTCTCTCTTAACTAAGAGATCAATGCCCGCACACAGCTTTATAAAAATACCGAGACGTACCTGAAAATAAATTAAATTTAAAACACTTTTTTTTAATAAATTGCAATAAATTACTTAAAAATGAATTCGAAAATAAATTTGACATCTAAAATTGACATAATTTATACAATAAAGTTTTGTAACACTTTCCAACACTGCTACAGCTACATTGATGACTTTTATAGTGTTGTAAGTCAACACTGCTCATCAAAAAAAAAAAAGGAAAAAGAGGAAAAATTACAAGAAAGAAAAGTACGTACGTTGGGGCGGTTTGGGCAAAAGGAAAAGTTCAACATGATTTTCAACTCATTTCACTTGCAAGCTGTAACTTTCAACATGCTGCACAATATTTGCAGAGTGCTTCGCAACGACAACGTCAAGTTGCAATTGTTAAAAATGCAGGCCAAAATGCACAAGAACGGGCAGTGGAACAGGAGCAGTGGCAGGGGCAGGGGCAGGGGGAAGGAGGAAGATGCGCGCGTGCGTTTTATAAACGAAGAAGAAAGCCATGAAAAGAGTTATGCCAACACTTGGCCATAATGGCCACGAACGGCAACAGCAGCAACAACAAAAAGAACCACGAGAAAGCATCTTGCCCAAAGAGTGAGCGGCGAGACGGCGAGAACATCATAAAGTGCCAGAAGAGTAGGACTTTGACAATCCAAAAGAGTTCCGACGACTTGGACGACGGCGACGACGACTGCCTGCCTCTGTGCATAATATGCATGTGACGCTGCGACGCAGTAAGAAGACGACCTCTTGTGAAGTGGCATGCAACGTCTGTGTCTGCGGCAGCGTCTTCTTCAACTGCGCTCTCTCTCTCTCTCTCTCTCTCTCTCTCCACAGCCAACCGCTGCGCCACCAAGCAGCTGTGTCTGTTTGGTGTACATAGAAATTGCATTTTAAAAAATGTTGCATATCATAAATAAATGTAAACGCAAATAAATCAACTTTGTGGACATTTGTCAGTATTTTCTTACTACTTTTAGCAATTTTCTGGGAGGGTTTTTAGTTTTTTTTTTTTTGTTTTTTGCTGCCTCTTCTTTTGCTTTAATTCCGTCTTCCGTTTTTTTTTTTTATTTTATTTGCACTTTTTATGTTTCTTGGAAGTTTTTCTCTTGTCATTTTTCTTAAGTACCAAAACTTGTTCCACGAAAGTGTTTCAAAGCATCTATGCCGCACTACAAATTTTTACATCTGCTTAATTTCTACGCATTGCATTTGGTTGCAAAGAGCTACTTCCGCTTTGAGTGGACTTTGCAAAGTGTTAATGTCTCTACTACGTAAAATGTATGCAGATATGATAAAAATAAAGGGTGTTTTTTTTTCGAGGTATTGAACTTGTAAGTTGGCATACTGTTCAAGATGGCGACCGATTTAACAGCTGTCAAGTGATTTATTCTCAGTTTGATTTGACAATCATCAACGATATTGCCCTTGTTCCCGATTATCATAAGCGCATCTTGTTTAGCGATGAAGCGCACTTCTGGTTGAATGGCTACGTCAACAAACACAACTGCCGCATTTGGAGTGAAGCTAATTCTCAAGTGTATGTCGAAACACCGTGACATCCAGAAAAACTGACTGATGTGCTTTAAGGATCCGGACTTCTTCAAAAACGCTGATGGCCAGAACGTTATAGTCAATGATGATCGGCATAGAGCCCTGATTACTAACTTTTTCATTCCTGAACTGAACAAACATGATGTCCAGGAGCTGTGGTTCCAACAAGACGGCACAATATGTCACACAGCTCGTGTCACCAGCGATTTATTGAAAGACACGTTTGGCAATCGCTTAAATTCACGCTTTGGACCTGCGAATTGGCCTCCAAGATCTTGTGATTTAACACCGCTGGACAACTTTCTGTGGGGTTATGTTAAGTCATTGGTCTATGCGGATAAGCCACAAACGCTAAACCATTGGGCAGACAACATTCGGCGTGTTTCGACGATATACGAACACAAATGTTAGAAAAAGTCATCGAAAAGAGTCATCGTCCTGTTTGGACTACGTCCAAGTAAGCCGTGGCGGTCATATAACAGAAATCATATTTAAAATGTAGTACCACAAGATTATCTTTCGGATAAAATTCATGTCAATCGAATAATACATCATTGTCTTATTGCAATTTAAAGTTATATACCTCTAAAAAAGACACCCTTTATAAGCTAACATTTTTTTCATTGTAACATTTGGAACAACAGAAAATAGGATAATAACTAGTTCGATCTTAAGCACATTTTGGAAATTGTGCCTTACGTTTAGGCTGTCTGCGCTAAATGTAAGCAGATTCCATAAAAAATAAGGCTTAAATTCTGCTCACTATACCAATATGGAACAACATGCGAAAAGAACCAGTTCCACAGATTTCGCATGTTGTTCATGTTGGTAACCCAGCAAGCTTACACAGACATAAAAATGTAAACTTTTCTCAAAGAAACATAAAAAATCTGAAGAACGGAGTAGCTCTTGTATTGGTCTTGGTTAGACGTAACTCGAATTTCTATAATGTTCTCCCGTCAATTGATTAGAAATATAGATGTGAAGGTGGCAGAGGCGATTGGGGATGAGAGAATGAGAAAGAGTGAAATGTAGAGAGACCCACTACACGAACCCTCGCGTCTCTCGAAGAAGGTTGAGAAGTGACTGATTACTTTTCGGTCTTAACATCTATTAGCACTTTCATGCCTCAGTAATAAGAACCAAATCCCTAATGTCTTGGATATATCTAGCCACCAATGGCATTACGTTCTTGGTATTCCTTAAACCATCAAAGTTTCCCAGCCAAAAAGCAAAAACCTCTCAGTTATTACATGCCGCGTGTTAGTTTATTCTGGAAATGCTTGAAACATAAATTAATTTGGTTGTTGATAAAACTTTTTAGTATAGTCTTAGTCTTGTGGCCAGTCCCATCTACAAGTCCTCTTGTGGCGTCTCATGTAAAGCCTCTTTTGAATCAGACTTGGTGCACTCGCGCAATACCTCAAGGTTTTCTCGTATTTGCCCCTGAAGTGCCAAATTGATCTGTTGCCGTAAGACTAATCCCTTATGCTGCTCTTTCATTATTTCTGCAATCTTTTTCACTGCCTTCATTTGAGTCTGATAAATTTGAGTCATTATATCCTTATCTTGGGAGGCGATGCCAGCATCAGCTGGTACACTTTCTGCAATTGCAGTAGATGTTGCTGCCGGTTCACCACAGAACTCCTGCTCGAGTTGATGTTGTTGAGAGGTGCTGTATGCAAGCAATGGATTTAGCTCTCCAATAGTTCTCTGCGAATGCAATGTCAATACTTACTTTGGCTCCCCCGGCGATAAGTTATTATTCAAATGAGCTTTGGGTTCCATTTTTTTTTTATTTGAAATGATCGACCTTTCGTAACGAAATTTTTTATGTTAATGATATTTAATTATTTTTCGGGCAGCTAGCAGCTGTTTAAGTTTATAAAAGAGCCTACTTGATGATACTTCTTCTTCTCAAAAATAATAAAATGAGAATTATGTAAACAATTCCTACCTACCACTTCTTAAGATAAAGCAAAAGATATTACATTTTTTGATCTCTTTAAGCTCTATACTGACAATATTTATTAAAATAATGCAAATCGAAGAGGGTTTGTGGAAAATGGTACGTCTCAAAACGTAAACAAGTCCGTCAGAGTCTTAAGAATATTACTTTTGGGTACACCAGATACCATTTAGGGTCAGAAGTATATTGTATTCCTTAAAAATTACGCATTTATGCCGAAAGCTTAAAGTGCAAGAGGTACTACATTCTACTAGTCTGGATCGTCAGCCAGCATTTTCGCAACTTTCCTAAAAATCGCAAATAGTTTGATTAAAACACGCAGATTTGCTTACTGCAGCTTAATATGTTGAAGCTGTTCAGCGATAAAAGGAGCGATTTTAAGAACTTAATTGAATTGAAGCATAAAAATGATAGAAAAAAAAAAGATTAGAAAAGAGTAGCTCTTGCATTGATCTTGGTTCTACGCAACTTAAACTTCTATAATATTCTCCCTTCTTCAGAGAACCATGGAAAAAGTTACAGTTTTCACATCAAAACGCATGTTTGTTTGGTCTGACATGATTATCATCTATTGGAGCGCATTGATTTCCCAGTTATAAAAATGTTTATCTTTCAAAAGAACCAAGACACTTATGTCTTGAAAACAGCTAAGCATTCTTCTTATTGCCTAAAACCATAAAAGTCTTCGAGTCCAAAAACAAAACCTCTCAACATTACATGCCGTGTTGGTTTATTTTGGGAATTCTTAAACTCACAACATCTACAAGTATTATTGTAGAGTCTCATCTGAAAACTCTTTCGAATCGGACTTGGTACACTAGCGCAGTAACTTAAGGTTATTTTGTATTTGCGCCTGGCAAATCGTAACAAAGTCGGACAGCGCCTTAAAAATACTGCCTTGGGGACTGCCAGATACCATGTAGGTTCAGAAAATAAATTCTATTCCAAAAAATTGAATTGCAAGAGGTATTAAATACAGCATTATTTATCGAAAAAACTATTCTCGATGCAAATTAAGTAACATCTGCTGTTTAAAAATATAATCCCAATATATATGTATTTTTTGCACTTAAAAAATAAAAAAGACAGATTCAAAAAAAAAACGGTTTTTTTTTAACAAAAAACAAATACTAAGCTCTCAAAAAGTCGCCCGTTATTTGAAGAAATTTAGCTTTATTCAGGAGTCCATTTCTCATGGCTTTGGCTATTGCACTTAATTTTATGATTTTTCTTTTTTTATAGAAAACAAAAAGTAAGGCTCTCAAAAAATCGCCCTTTATTTAAAGAAATTTTACTTTTTTCTGGAGTGCATTTCTCATGGTTTTGGCTATTGCAGTTAATATCAAGTGGATTTTTTTTTATAAAAACCAAATAGTAAGCTCTAAAAAAATCACCCTTTATTTAAAGAAATTTCGCTTTTTTAGCTAAAATTTCATTATTTCAATAAAAAAATCAAAGTTTAATTGCCTTTACTTCCAATTATCTCTTGAATATTTAAAGTAATTCAACATAGGGACGAATAGCTGTAGAGTAGAAAATTAACATAATTTGTCAAGGAATTTTCTTTGTTGAGCTCGGTATCGTTTTACACAAATAATTGCCTCAACACACGATTTATTTCAATTTTGAAAGCAACGTAACGTAATTTTACGTTTGATAAATGATACGAAAATATTTAATTAAAGACTTTTGCAGACGACAGAATCTATTCGAATGAATTTTGATGAATTTATTAAGAGGCAAGTAAACTTAAGAATTCATTTGGACAAAATACGAACATTATAAGTGGAATGGACTCCAAGCAAAGCAAAACTGCATTTTCTAGGCTTATTTATGTAAGTCAGATTAACAAAATGCCAGGTATATATAGACTATAGGTATATATGTGTGTACATATAGATTATATACTGAGCAGACTCTGATTAAATATATTTTGGGAGATTGCACTGAAAACTTGGCATGTAATAAATCAAAGCCTATTAATGGGCTTGAGCGATTGTGAGGTAATACATCGGGGATATGAAATTTATTTAGAGAGCTTACACTGCGAGAAACATGCGGGTCTAAATTGTGGAATTTTTTACTTGAATCGAGAACTCGCAATGAAATGATTCAAATGTGAATTTTCCATATGAAGTAAAAAATTAAGGTTTAATTCAGACAGTAGACTGTGAAGCTGCAAAAGTTACTTATTGAAATACAAAATCTTGGAATCCTCGGTCTTGCAACGAAATCAAGTTCAGATGAAAAACAGAAAACTTGAAAGTTCAGATGCCTTATTATTAAATAGAAAAAGTCGAAATTGAAAAGTTCAGATATCTTCTTAGTAACTACAAAAAACTCAAAAGTTCAGATGTCTTATTATTGAAGACGAAAAAGTCGAAATTGAAAAGTTTTCCTAGTAACTACAAAAAACTCAAAAGTTCAGATGTCTACATAGTAAGCACGAAAAACTCGAAATTTTAGATGTCCGAATAATGAAGACGGAAAACTCAAAACTTCAAATGTTTTAATTATAACCACAGAAAAGCAGACTTTTCTCTCAGAGGGCGTCGTTTGTTGCAGCAAAAGAACTGGAGACCTCTCTTCATAAGTTCTCAATACAATCTGCACGGAATCTGTAGCAACGAAACACTGTACAGGATGCACGTACTCACTTACTACTAAGGTCTCAGAACAGAAGTTGAAATGTAACTGGAGATACGCCAAGGCCGTCTGAAGAACGTGAATTTTGTTGGACAAAACGAGCTATGGGAATTGGCGTGCCATACCAACAAAATGATTGTCAGATGGAAATTCGAAGAACTGTTTGTGAAATGCTGCATCAACGGTTTAAAGAAAAAAATTCATGCATCGGAAATATTACTGAAAATAGAATTTTAATTAAATTCTCTTAAAAGTGAACACTTTATTTTTGCACCTACGGAATTCTTCTAAACTTTATAGTTTCTCAACTTTTTGCGAGAAAATCTTTCCAGCAACAAATTGTCACGGGGGATGAAAAATTGATTTACATATATTTCGAAAATCCGAAACGCAAAAAAAGTATGGCTTTCGGTCTGGTAAGGCTGTCCCATCGACTGCAAAGACAAAACGCTTTGCCCGTAAGACAATGCTTTGTATATGGTGGAAATAGTCTGGTGTGCTATACTAAGAGCTATTAAAACCCCGTGAAATAGTTAATAAGAATCGCTACCTACTTTGCGATGATAGGAAAACGGCCGGAAGTTACCCAAAGATATGGCAAAGTTATCTTGTAAGATGAGAAGGCGCCGGCTCACACAGCTAAATTGATGAAAGGCACGATGAAAAAAATTACTTGGGAACTATTGTTTCACCCGCTGTACTCTCCAGACCTCGCCCCGTCCGATTATGATCTCTTTGCATCAATGGAACACACACTTGCAGAGCAGCGCTTCGCCAACATTGAAGTAGTCGAAAAATGGCTTGTCGGATTCTTCATCTCAGATGAAATGGTATGGCAGTAAAAATTGCCCAAAAGGTGTAGAATCGAATGGTCAATACTTTGAATAAAAAAGTTTGCATGATCTCCTGATTCAGTGTCGTATTTATCGAAAAAAACGGCAATTTTCAACTTACACCCTCGGTACAATTTTTTTTAAAAAAAAAGGCTATTCGCATACTTATCGCTGAGACTGTAACAACAATAGGCAGTTGCCAGGATATGCAAGAAAAGCTGCCAAAGCAATTCTCTTATCGTTCATGTGTGTGTGAGTGAGTGCTCTCTTTGTTCTTTGCTCTTTTTCAGTCTCTCTCTCTCTCTCTCTCTCTCTCTCTCTCTCTCTCAGTCTCTATCGCCGTCGCTTGTTAATGTTGTTGCATTTGTTGTTGCGTTGCGTGCAAATAAATTGACTGGAAAGAATTTCTTTTTTCAAATTTTGTTGTTATTTTGGTTGCTTATCCTGCTTGAGTTTTCCTAACGTTTTGTTGTTGTTGTTTTTGTTTTTCATAGCTTTTCCACACACACACACACACACACACACACACACATGTTGAGTAATGCTTTTTTATGACTTCTTTGCACTTTGGCCAGCTCTTTGTTTTTTTTTTTTTCTTTTGTGCTCTCTCTTCTTTTTTTTTCTCTCTCTCTCTCTCTCTATTTCTCGACTTAAGTAGATTATTTGTTTATTAACACAAAAGGCACTAGAGCGGTTGGGCTGTGCCTGATCGAGGAAGCGGTTGGGCGGGCGAAGGACTCGTCGTCTGATGCTTTTTATGTGCAATGTGTGTGTGTGTGTGTGTGTGTGTGTGTGTGTGTGTGTGTGTGTGTTTGTGTGTGTGTGCGTGTCTAAGTAAAAACAACCGAAGTGGCAGACGCGTAGGAGCTGCTAGACGCGACAGAAGTGGCAGCAGCAGCAGCAGCTACGGCGCAGTCATATTTATTGTTTGCTCAACTTGCTGACATTTTCATTTAATATGCATAAAATTCCATAACCGCAACACGAGCAATAAAAAACAGGACACAACAAAATAACCACAAAAAAAAAAACAAAGTGTGTCGATTAGGGCTAAGGATATGGCGACTTAAGTATACGCTGTTGGAAGCTTAGGTTACCAAAGCATTTAATCGTTTGGAATTTCCCCAAAAGAGATGTTCACCACGAAATCCTACGCCTCCCCATATGCCATATGCTCCAGAAGCTAAGCGAACGTTTTTTGAAAGCTTAAGCATCTAAAAAGCCATTGTTCCTTGGGAATTTCCCCAAAGAGATGTTCAAAACTGCTTAAAGCTTTAGTTTGCTGCATCTTTGCCTAGGACTCCCGAAAATCCTACGCCTCCCCATATACCATATGCTCCAGAAGCTAAGCTAACGTTTTTTGAAAGCTTAAGCTTCTAAAAAGCCATTGTTCCTTGGGAATTTCCCCAAAGAGATGTTCAAAACTGCTTAAAGCTTTAGTTTGCTGCAACTTTTCCCCGACGATTCTTCGCCTCTTCACATATCATAGCCTTCATAAGCTAACTTAGCATCTATGCAGCTTAAGATTTTAAACAAGCATACAATATTGCCGAAAGAGATCTTGAAGTTCTAAAAGCTAAAGCTTTGGACAGCTCAATAGCATATGCTCCAGCTAACGAAGATCCCTCGACTTCCTATATAGTATCATATACTTCAGTATACGCTCTTTTGAAAGCTCAAGCTTTTAAAAAGCCATTGTTCCCCAAAGAGATATTTAAAGCTACTTAAAGCTTAAGTTTGCTGCAGCTTTGCCTAAGAATCACGACGAATCTTCGCCTTTTCATATAGCATAAGCTCCTTAAACTACATTAAGGTTTTATGTAGCTCTAGGCTTTTAAACAAGCATACAATATCGTCGAAAGAGATCTTGAACTTCTAAAAGCTAAAGCTTTGAGCATTAAATTATCAAAGTTCCTTCGACTCCCTACTTCAGTATACACTCTTCGCAGCTAATACTTCAAAAGTATGTCCACTTAAGAATATAATTACAATACGTCTGCTGCGTTGGATGTTTCAATTTCCAAAGCTTAGCGCTGACAAATTTATACTCACTACAGCTTGGTTAATATAAAAGCTTAAACTAAGGCGTAGAAAGCGAAAAGCTCACTAATAACTAACTACACTGATCAACATAATTAATTTACAATAATTCTTTTGTATTCAATTTAGTACAAAGTGCTGTATTTATTTATTTTTGTCTCCTCGAACAAGCATAACGAGATCTTTAGGATCCGAAATATAGGTTTTCTTAGCGTAATATTATCAAAGATCCTTCTGCTCTTTGGCATAAGCTTAATTAGAAGCTCTTTAAAGCATAAACTTCCAAAGCAAGCACGTTTCTTTCCGCTCTCTGCAACATACATGAAACACTGGGCTTATTGTGTCGCCACTTTGAAATATCTCTTCAAAGAGTGCCCAGAAACATCCTGAATTGCAGGGCATCCCCAATCTGCATTTGATTAAGTTTGCATTGCAGTTGCAAAATGTGGGTATCCCACTTAAGTACTTAAGGAATAAATTGAACATTTAAACGAGGTTTACATTTGCTGTAACGTTGCCTATAG
The DNA here is from genome assembly GCA_035046065.1 of Chymomyza procnemis. Classification (NCBI taxonomy): domain Eukaryota; kingdom Metazoa; phylum Arthropoda; class Insecta; order Diptera; family Drosophilidae; genus Chymomyza; species Chymomyza procnemis. Next base: position 32,546,759 of record JAWNOJ010000021.1, on the reverse strand, counting down.
TTCCCGAACATCCCTCGCATGCTCTATGAGATACGCAATTTGGAGCCTGATCTGCCAATGCATGTATGCGAAGATGATCTTAAAGCTGCTTCAAGCTTAAGTCTGCCACAGCTTTTTGCCTTAAGTTTTCAAAGTTTCTTCGCTTTGCGTAATTGGAACCCGCAACTCGCCAGTATTACCATATTGACTTTCCAAAGCGCTTCAGTTACTCTTCTGCATATCCGCATAGCTCTTCTGTATTAGAACCAACATTCAATTTGTTTTCCCCAAGAACTCAAACGCATTAATCCTTCACTTACAGGGTATTGAAAGCGAAAAAAATCATAAATATGCGTAGTTGTCGCTTAAAACCAATATAGAGTGACAGAGCACCAAAGGCAAGCGCAAAAAAGTGGAATACATCAGGAAAAATCAGAAGAAGAAAAAAAAAATGAAAATAATAAAAAAATTATGTAAATGCCATAAATCTGTTTCCTGCCAGGATTGGTGTTCGTTTAAGCACGTCACGTCACGTCACATCAAGTCCTATATGGTTAGTGAGGTTATGTGCACAAGTCGGAACAGGAAACGCAATAAAAAATTACAAGAGCGCGGCGCTTGGCGAAGAACAGAAAAAAAAAATATTATGCTTCCAACTTAATCAAGTGTGGATTAAAAATTGTTTCTGTAATTTATGGCTCGAAATTATTTTATTATGCTGCTAATGGATTTTCCTTATTTTTCCGTTGGTGTTGAAACGTTGACCCTGCAGCACGTCCAGGAGTTAAGGATAATTGTTCTTTTTTTTGTTGGTAACTATTTTGTACGAGAAAACGAATATGCAGTTTGCTCAATTTTACTCAAATTGAGTGAACATGTACTTGATATAATGCAAAATGTTTATCAAGGGCTTTCTTCTTTAAAATTTTTAATAATATTTCAAAGTAAAATATTGCCGAAAACAACTTTTAGTTGTACAAAAAAACCGAAAAAAACCATTAAGTGTATTATACTTTAAAGTAGAAAGTCGGAACTCTATTCGGTGGCATTTTTTAATTTGATTTTCACTTATTGTGAGTATTTTTTAATTTATTTTAAGTGAAAAATTCTTATTTAATATTTAAAAAAAAAATTTAAGTTTTTCATACTATAAACTAGGAAATCCGAAAGTGATTTGGGTGCGAAAAAAATCACAAAATGTACCATGCCAAACTATCTTGACTTATTTTCTATTTCAAAGAATCTTTTTGTTTGAAGAACATTTTGTTGAATTTCAGTTTCCTCTATTATAACTACTTTTCAATTTTTTTTAAGAAACTTAAAAAATAAAATGAAGTATTCCGAACAAGAAAATCTGAAAGTGATTCGTTTGCAAGATCGCAAATCGAAAGTTGTCAAATTTTATTGCAATCCTTAAAGAATTTTTAGCTTAAAGTATATTTTCTTGAATTTGAGTATCTTCTTGCATATTTTGAGTACTTCTCTATTTTTTGAAGTAAAAAATGTATTATTTTAAGAAATCTAAGAAATCAATGTGGGTCCCGAAAACATAAAATGTAGCATGCCAAATTATATTGACTTTTTTTCTGTTTTAAAGAATCTTTTTGTTTTAAGAACATTTTGTTGAAATTCAGTAGCTTCTTAACTATTATAAGTCTATCTATCTAGTTTTTTGAAGCATCAAATTCTTATTTTAAGAAATCTAAAAAATAAAATGAAGTATTTCGAACTTTGAACTATGAAATCCGAACGTGATTTGGTTTCGGCAACAGATATTATAAGATGTAGCAGGTCAAGCTCTACTGATTGATTTAGGTAAATTTTTTCTAATTAAGTATTTGTGAAGAATTTTTCTACGCTATTCCATCTAGTCTATTCTATTCAACTCTTATTGTCTTAGCGAGAAATGCCTGTTTAAGATTGCGATTTCTCGTTGCAAGTATTATAAAAGCAATCTTTAATTTGGAATATCTTTTTTCTCTTCAATTAAAATTAAAAAAAAAAAAAAAAACTGAAGCTATTTTAAGAACGAAACAAGAAGTTATGCTGGCTTTTTCCTAACATTTTCTATTTCTATTTTTTTTTTTTTAATTAAAAAAGAACTTAATATTTTTTATTACTTACTAAGTTCTATGTGTTAGAAATATAGCTTGCAACAAACCTGAAAATAGAATAAAAAAGAGAAATTAAACAATGTTATAGGAATTTTTTATATTGTTATTACTAAAACACTTATAATATTTAACAAAAAAGCTTCTCATTATGGAAAAAGATTTTTTATGTCGGTGATAATATGGTTTGAAGTCGTTTCAAAATTAAAATACTAAATGTACCACTAAGTTTTTTTGTTTTTGAGCGAATACTATGCGCATGTTCTATGGCTTTTTTTGTTTTTAACAGAAAATAAAGGTACTGCATTCATAGAGTTTTTTTCTCAAATGACTGTTGAAATTTCAAACACAAAATATACCACCCGTTATAAAGTAAATTTTATGTTTTTAAGCTGAGGTCAGCCCGTAATTTGTCGCAAGTAACATAAGCCCAGTATTTGTTGTATTTTTTTGTAATCTATGGCACAAAGCTCAAACCCCAAATGCTCCACCCTTTATTACCAAGTTTTGTGTTTTTGAGTTGCATTTTTTGCTGTCATTTTTTTCTACGCAAAAAGTCAATCGTCGTTTTTTGAGAACTTACATAAGCACTGTAGAGCTTTTTAGCTTAAAACCGCGTATTAGTTCAAATTGTAAATGCGAAATATACCACCCTTTATGTACTTACTACTTTTGAGCTGTTTCTACGACCATGTGGTCAACATGCATTGTGTAGGTACTATATTTTTACAGTTTTTTTTTATGTGCAATTTTACAAATGTCAGACACTAAATGTGCCACCCTGCTCTACTTTTTCTGACTGATTTGCTTAAAAACTTGCTGCCGTTTGATTCTACGCAAAAACTTAACCCTTGTTTTTTTTACAACTCACAAAAGCGCTGTAGTATTTATGGAGCCTTTTTGTAAGCGATTGTTGCAAATTCCAACTCTAAATGCTCCACCCTTTGTAAACGATATTCTTTATTTTTCTAACTGACTGACTGATTTGTTAGAAAATTTTCTGCCTATGCAGTAAGGCTGCAAATAGTTGTATCTTTAGCTGCTCTTCTACGATTTACATTAAGAAAATTTGTAAAAAAAAAATGGGAAATCCCAGCAACAAAAAAAAAAACAGTTCCAAGACAAGAAGAAGACAAGAAGACAACAAACTTAGCCTAGGCTGCTGCACAACAAACAAGCTTAAAACTCACTAAATTGTCTACTGAAAACTTTTTGAAAACTTGGCAGCACTTTTTCTGCAAGCTCAACGCCAGCTCCTGCAAAGGACTACGCCGACAGCTTCACGGCATTTGCATACAAAGGATATCAAACAAACAAGAGCAAAACAAACAATTCCCAACAAAAACTCAATATGGAAAAAAATAAATAAATACATAAAACAAATGTCAGTTGCGTGAAAAGCATTTGCTGCCTCTGCTCACGTTCTCAAGCGATTCCGATTTCGATTTCGTTTACTACTTCAACTGAATGCAATTCTGATGCTTCTGTCTGTCTCGCTGTCTCTCTGTCTGCCTGTCTCTCTGTCCATCTGTCCGTCTGTCTATCTTAACGCTTCTTTATTTCAACTTGCTTTCTGTTTGCTTTGCCGATAAAATTAATGAACATTTAAAACCTTTGACCTGAAAAAAATGAAATCCATTGCAATTGTTATTTCTAGAGCCAAGTTCGAAAGAGACGAAAGTGAGAGCACGATTGCGTGAGAGTGTTGAGGGGGTGAAAGGGTGAGGGCTTGCAATCTTTTGATAGCTGTTTGTAAAGTTGTTACAAGAGTAAAATCAATTTATTTATGATAAAAACGTAAAAGAGCAAAGTAATGCCTTATGAACGAACGAACATTCAGAACATTGTGAGAAGCTTGAGAAAGAAATGCATCAATAAATGCATACACCTCTCTTTTTTCATCTCCCTCTCTCTCTCTCCCCCTCGCTCTTATAACAATAAATAATGTTAGAGAGAGAGAGACCAAGAGAAATGCGTTTATTGAAACTAATTGCATTCAATTGAACTTTGTTTGGGCATTCAACTTGTAATAATTTATTGCATATTTTCTTCCATTGCTTCAATAATATTTATATGCCAGTTTCTTCGCTTCTCTTCTCTTTTTGTTGTTGCTGAAAGTGTTTTCTTTATGTTTTTGGCTGCTGCGGTTATTCCTTTGTTGCATTTTCTTCTAATTAATGCAAATCGTAGGCGAGCAGCTGCTGTTGCATCTTCAGGCTGCAAAGATGCAACAATTTGTGGATTTGCAAAATTAGCAGCAAATTTTCAAAGAAACCACTCAGCCGGATTTAGTTTTTCTCAGCTCAAAAAACAAAAAAAAAACATAGCCGATAAAGGATGAAACATTAGGAGTTTGAGTTTTGAACAAATGTTTACAAAACAAGTTGTACAAATACAGGGAGCTCCAACAGCTTGTGGAACAATGGTGGCTTAACTTGGGCGTAGAAAACATAGCAGATAAAGGGTGGAACATTAGGAGTTTGAGTTTTGTACAAATGTTTACAAAACAAGTTGTACAAATACAGTGGGCTCATACAGCTTGTGGAACAATGGTGGCTTAACTTGGGCGTAGAATGAGCTTAAAAACATAAAAACTAGTATATAACGGGTGGTACATTAAGTCTTTGAAATTTGAGCAATCCAGTCCAATTATTTGCTTATTATTTAGAGAAAACTTAGATAGATATGTAGCTGACGCCTCGAGAAAGCTTAGTGTCAACTTGCAATCCTGAGAGATTGAGATAGAGATATCTCTGACAGCAATCAAATGAAAGCCAGGCCCACCCACAAATTTTTAAGTTTTAATTAGGAAAATCCGAAAAAAGTTTTACAAACATGCAATAAGCTGTATTTGGAAATATCACTTTAAGTTCTGATTTGAGTGCTGCTCTTTAGCCAATTTATGGTGTTAGCTCAAAAAATCGACGACGTGTATGCCTTGTATTCTTTAGCTCCGAATGCTACTTTCGAAATGTTCCTAAAATGGCTCCAGCCAGCCGCACAAGTGTACGCATTTTATGGAATTCGGGTATTTGTATTTCAACGTTAGAGGTTTACTTAATTGGCTTAATTTGAAGACGGTTGTCACTGTAGAAAGGGTAAGCCAGATTTGCAGCAGGCGCAGCTGTCCTATAGCTTTTTGTACCAAAATGCGTAACATGACGTTATCAAATCGATTGTGCCATGATCCTATAATCATTCAGATCTCGAAGAACATAAGACTAAGTATCATCTTGTGTCTCGAAGTTTACAAGCCAAATCGTTTAACATTTGTTGGTAGAGCTATGCGCGATGCGTACGTGTATCAGTTGTTCAATTGGGTACAATAAAATTCGAAGTTTTAGTCAAACTTCCCAATGTTTTCAGGCCGATTTGCACAATGGTAACTATAGCACATATATATTCCTGACGACTTGAAATATTAACTATATCTTAGAAGCAAACAAAATATTTGTTTTTAGGAACGCTACTATAGCAACTTTTTGGAAAAATCGCTTCAACTTCTATTAATGTGCACAAACTAGACTATAATAGAACTCTTTATACTTCTATCAAAATGGATTTTGGATGGATATACTTTCTCGTAAAATCCAATATTGTAATCCCAAAATAGTTATTGAGATCAGTCGCAAAATGCATATTAAGAAGTCGCCGCTGCTTTTTGAAATTAAAATTTCAATTCTTTAATTTATGGCCAAACAGACTCAATACGATGTATCACGCAGACCAATTGCAAACAAATGTGCCATCACTAACTATGCGTCTACCGCTTCTCTTAAGCTGGAGCGTTTTGTTGTAAGAGAGTGGGCTTGCGCTCAGCTTAAAACACACGATATTCAGATCAACCAGTTGCTTATAATTTATGAAATAATATTTTCAACAATTGCTGGGTGTCTATTTCGCTTTTAGGAAACTACTTCTTTGAGAAATCTCAGCTTAAGCAGAGTTAAGTAAATTTAGAGCATACGAACGTAGCGCTAAGAGAGAGCTGGCTTGAGTGAAATTAAAACTTTTGTTTGCGGCGAAAGACTTTCTATTAGCCTTGTTAAGAATTCTACAAAGAATGAAGAATCTCAGGTTTAGTTTTTTGCAAGAAAGCACGAGAAGCAAGCGCTTGAAACAGATAAAATAAACGATCGCAAGAGAGGGCGCTTGCTTTTAAGAGAGTCGAATCAGCTTATACACGTGTGTGTGTGTGTGTGTGTATCTGTGTTTCTGTATGTGTCTGTGTGCGTCTCTGTGTGTGTTTGTGTGCGTGTTAATGCAGTGCACCTGCCAGATAGGCAACAATTATTTTAAATGAGCTGCCAAAATGGCTTCATGGCTGCAGCAACAACAACAATAGCCCGAAACAAAATGGCTGCCACTTATTAAGATATCACACACACACACACACACACAAACACAAACACAGACAGCAATTGACTTAAATGCAGAGAGTACAGTGGCTCAGTCAGTCAGTTGGTCAACCACCCAAAAAGGGCACAGACCCGCACATAATGCTGCCCCATACATACAATGCAGGTCAAATGCCACGCGCTGCCCCCGTTGCCCACCACCACTTACTACTCGCCGTCGCGCAGTTGCCACTTGTGGCAAGCTGTTGTTGTTGCGGTTTACTGTTGTTGTATTGTAGGCATGCCATGGCATGGCATGGCATGGTCCAAAATGGCCAGAGACAAAATAGTAAAAACGAGATTTTCATTTATTTTGGCACTTAAAATTAAATGCGCTTAATGTCTTAATGTGGCGCTGATGCCATCAGGCTATCGTCTAGCTCTATCGCACTCTTTCGTTGTCTCCAACTCACTCACTCACTCTCTCGCTCTCTCTCTGTCTCTCTCGTTCGCTGACTGCCTCTCTCGCTTACGCTTTTGGGCAATATGTTGGCAGTAACATTTTTGCGCTGCGTCAAACATTTGGGCTGCGTTGCGTTGATTGCGAGCCGCGCAATTAAATCAAGTTGCAGATAGACACAAATACAGCCAAACGCAAGGATACAGCTGCACACACACACACACAGCTGCAGCAATGACTGTCTGTATGGATGACTGAGCTGGACGTACGAACGGGGGCTGGACTGGTTTGTTTTCGCCTGGTTATCGTCAGCAGCGGCGCTGTAAGCAGGCGGCTACACTTGTGATTACATTAAAATTAAAATGAATATCTTTGTGGCAAGTTTTTTAGGCGTTGACGCCGGCGTTGGCGTTGACGTCGACGTCGACGTCGACATCAACTCTGTTGCCGTCATAATTTCTATAAAAATTTTTGCGCATAGCTCAGCATTAGGCGCAACAATGAGCAAATAAAGCAAAACGTAACAACGTTTTGATGCACTTACCAACACTGGCAAAAGATTAAGCTAAACAACAGCAAGATTTGTGAGGATAACAGATTTGAGTCCTGGTATGTCAATAAAAGCGCGTACTCTTTCAAAATACGGCGTTCACAATCTCGAAATCGCAAATTTACCAACACTGCTTCAGTGAAATATATCAAGAACAGCATTGAGAGCCGATGGAAAATGTTATGCTAAGGTTTTGGCATGCAAAAAATGCAAAATTAAGTTAAATCTATTATATCTTCGATATTTTCAAATCAAATAGAAGAAATAAACTGTAGAAAATCTCTCTCAGTACTCTTAAATTATTCTTTTGCGTTAAAGTATTTGCAGATTATTTAAAAGCTAAAAACATATTTAATTCTTGTCACCCAACTTTTACTAGCAGTTTTCAGCAAGAGAAGAAAGAACCCTAGACAGCCAGACAAGTGCAAGACGCTATTTTTATTTAAAAATAAATAAATTTTATTGGCTCAACTGCCCGTAAAACAATTTGACGGCAAACCACAATAAAGTGCGAAATAATACAATTTTTTCTTAACAAATAATAGTACTGTTGTTCTCTCAAGAAGTGAAGAAGGCACTCACAGTATGTAGAAAACCTAGTTTTTTAATTGCTTCTATCTATTGTTGGATTTTAAGAAACAAACATGTGACGCTCAAAAGAAACAAATCTCACTTAAGTGTCTTTAGAAAAATCAATATTTTGCGTTTCTTTAAAGAACAATATTTAAAAGTAAAAGTAGATACAAACAAGAAAATAAGCTTTTCTTCTAAAAATTCATTTATCCGCAATGTGTTTGCGTTAAATAAATATTGTACGAAGAATTTCTTCTCAGTTTTGCTTTTCTTCTGTTACAATAGTTTCAACTTAAGTATTAAAATGGCTTTCCATTGCTTCGTCGTTCATTCCAGCAAAAACGAGAAGCATCAGTTTCGACTTACTCATAATAAACATTTAAGGATTGTTTGAAAGTTCTACAATAAAGCTTCAACTTAAGAATACAAATTGCTTTCTACTGCTTCGCCGTTTATACAAGATAAGATACGAGAAGAAACAGTCTGTCTCTAAGGAGTAAACATAAGAACCTTAGGCATTCTACAAAGAATGTTATCTCAATTTTATTTTTTCTCAAGAAAACACGAGCAGTAAGAATTTCATGCAGTTTGTCTATGAGGAATAGGAATAAACTTTAAGAATTCTACGAAACACGAGCAGAAGTTTATTTATAAGAAAATAAGCATAGAAACTCTAAGAATTCTACGAAGAATGTTTTCTCAATTTCACTTTTACTCTGGAAAACACGATCAGTAAGAATTTCATGCAGTTTGCCTCTAAGAAATAAGAATAAACTCTTTAAGAATTCTACGAAACACGAGCAGAAATCAGAGTAGCCTCTTTAAGAATTCCATAAGGAAAGTAATCTCAGCATTGAAGAAAACACGATGATCAAGTGCTTAAAGCAGAATAAGACAAGAAAAAAGATAGCTTTCCTTCAAAGGATTTTTAAAGGAAAGCGTTGTTCTTAGAAAAGTCAAGATTTTTTTTCCTGAAAAAGACATTTTTTTTAGAAAAGATGAGTAAATTTTTACCAATCTATTTGCCTGACGCAATCAAAACAGAAAGTAGTTTTAGTTTCTCTCAGAAGACTGCGACTTGAATTCAATGAGTTACTGGACTGACTGCCTTCCACAAGCTTTCGCAGAGTATTTTGTAAAACATTAAAGCAAGCACCGGCTAAAAAGGAACTCGCACTGCATTTCCTTACAAGTTGTATATACTTTCCGGTTAGTGTATTTGAAATAGCAAAAATAAAGAAAAACGAAAGAGGAACCCAACTGGCAAAGGAAATGCAAAGCAAGCGCGTCGCGTAAATTATTCATTTTGGCCAACAAAAATGAAAATGAAAATGGAAAATGAAATGAAAATCGTTTCATTCTAATTAGAGCAGCATAATTTTTCGCTGAGACAGCAAAACAGACGCCAAGCCAGTGTTCCAGCAGTTGAAACATTTAGTCGAGGAATCTTGCATAGAGGACAATTAGGCTGCGTTGGTGCGGGGAAGGGGCGTGGTGTTGAGAGCGTACTGAGAATATGTTTCGGTGGCAACTAACTGGATGGGGGAGGGGCGGAAGACAGGGTGTGAATGCCTTGTGGGCTGACAAGTGGCGGCATGTGGCGACTGATGCTGTTGGAGATTTGTAATGCCAGCGCCCATGTCAAATTACATAAGTGTGTGTGTGTGCCTAACGGTAAGATAATAAAAAGTGTTGCAAAACGCGCCAAGCAGTTACGAGTTACGAGCCCTCACAATACCCTCTACCTCGCTTGTGTGTGGGACGCGACTGTACTTGTGCTCATTTCGCTTAGACGCTCCAATTTTTGAAGCCTAAAAGAGTTGCATGCTCTCACTCCAAGTGTCACTCTGCACACGCACGCACCTCATCTCCGCTGACATCTTAACTTAAGATTTTTTTTGTCTGCTTGGCATTTATTTTATTTTGCAAACATTTTATTTTCTCTGCGCTTTTTATTTATATTTGTTTATGGGCAAGTTGGGTGTGAGTGTGTGTGTGTGTATGTGCGTGTGTTGGAAATGTATTTAAAATACAATTAAAGACGACACTGCACAACACTGGCGCGGCTTGGTGGCTGGCTGACTGTCTGCCTGCCTGCCTGTTGTTTGCCTTTTTAACTTGTGTTTAATGATTTTCATTAAGCGCCTCCTGGCAGTTTCCTTTGGCATGACTTAATTACAACTTGATGTCTGCATAGATAGAGCGAGAGACAGAGAGAGCAACAATTGCTGAGAGTCCTGTGCGTCCAACCAAAATAACACATGACTTGGCTAAAACGATAAGAATTATTTCTAGAACTGTTATAAGTACAGACAGTGCTGGATTTTGTACGAAAGTTGCGCCTAGGTGCAGTTGTTTTTCTGGATGATTCAGCAAAATGTTATGCCACAAATCTCTGCTGCGCATTTTTGTAGTTCAAGACTATTTTGACAGTGTTGGAAAATGTATAAAGCAGCTATTTGATGGAGTTTTGCAATATAACTAGATAATTATGTATGATTTTGCATTTGGGCCTCGATAGCGTACTCGACTCTTAAGCGGAAGGTGGTTGGCTCCATTCCATCCTACATTTGTCTAGCAGTGGCATAAATAGAGGTTATTTACCAAGCAAAATTTCGTTCCTTCGTTCGGATTCGGCAATAAACTGTCTCATGCTCAAAAGTTTGCATACTTCAAAATCAGCCACTGAGTGCAGCTCCTAACAAACTCTGTTCTAACCAGAATTACATTGTTCCATTTAAGCTACATTTGGTTTTTCTCTTTCCAAACCAATTCTCTATAGAATTCAGGCACCTCTTCAGTTTCTACTCGGCATAATATCATTTCATTCTCATTGTTCCAACATCAAAAATTAGTTCAACATTGCTGGCGACTTTTCAGCATCTACTAGGCATTTTATAGTGCAGCAGTAGACAAACTTTGTCCTCAACCTAACCGTAATTCCATTGTTCCATTGAAATAAAATTGATTTATTTTTTCTTTCCAACTATGGAAAACTTCTTAAAACTTGTTATTTCTTGGTCTATGCTAAATGCTAACCTTTTCATTTCCATTGTTTAAAATTGAAAAAAAATAAAATGTAAATAATAGGCCCACCATTTTGGACGACCTGCACACTTCCAGATCCAGCACTGAGTGCAGAAGTCAACGCACTTGGTGCTATTTTCCCCTTTTCAACCATGAAAACTGTGTCAATTATCTCAGAACTTGTTATTTCTTGGCATATGCAAAGTGCCAACACTTTCATTTTCATTATTTCACAAAAAATAAATATAGTGAAAATACAAGGCTCATTATTATATGCGTGCTTTGAGCCAGCGCACTGCCAAAATCACAATTGAGCAAAATTCCATCGTTCCATTTATGCGTCATGTTTTGCTTTTTCCAAGCATTCCCAAACCTGTGCTCTACGTAGTCAAAACTGCGTCTTATTAATCAAGTTTCAACGTTTTATAAAAAGAAAATACTAGACTCAACTTTTCTTTTGCGCCAAATTCACAACTGACTGCTGCAGTTAACAAACTTTGTCCTCAACCTAAATAATATTCCATTGTTCCATTTCAGTTTCATTTTAAGTTTCGCTTTCCAAGCATTTCCAAGCTACTTCTTTCTCTTATGCAACATTTCATTTTCCGTTTTCCACGCGTTCCCAAATCTGTGTACAGTTGACTCAAATCACAGCTTTCATTTTCATTCTACCAAATCATAACAAAAAACAAAATTTCACAAAAATACTAGATTTCAACACTTTCAAAATCCGCCACTGCCCCGCACAGCAGTCAACAAACTGTGGTTTTATTTTTTATTTTTTTTAATGCAAACCCCCCCCAGCTAAGTGCTAAGTGAAAACTATTAAGAATAAATACGAAATGATAAGAGATAAAACAATTAATGAAGTGTTGATGTATATGCACATTGTAATAGTTTTAAATATGCAAAAAAAAATTGCGAGAAAAACAACTTTCGAGCGCGGAAAAGCATGACGGAAGTATTTTAAGCGCTGCAGTCTGACCACAAGTTTAAGATACTTGACACAGTTTACAATCAGCTGCAGGATGTAGGCCCATTAGGGTTACGGCTCAGCTTAGTGGCAGTGCTTCCGGAACGCGGAAAAAGCAAAAAAAAATAAATAAATAAAGTGGAATTGAAATTGAGCGGAGGCATAGTCACAACGTTGACCTTGTGCGCAAGTTGAGAAAGTGCTTCTCAGAAGTCTTTAAGCAACTTGAAATCTTACAAAATTAAGTGAATTTTTGTAGTTTTCTCAGGCATATGATGTATTCGGTGTTGGTATATCTAGTTGACAGCAAAATATTATTTTATAATAAACAAATTGCAATACTTAACGCAAAAGTTTGACTAAGAAAAGTTTATTATATAATAACGCTAGCCAGTAATTTGCCAAAAAGAATTCAACTTGCTCATAATTTATACATATTGATACCAACTTTTACAAGCTATTATATTTTTATAAGTAAAACGAAATTGTTAGGCGACAACTTGGCCAATTAATACGCAAATCCATTAGGACACACAAGACACAAGACACAAGGCTGGCTGTGCAGGCGGCCCGGCCCCTCAGGCGATTTATTTTCCAATTCACTTGGGCAACAAAGCGATTTATTACACTGCCATTAATGTGACCATTCAATTGCATATCGTTTTCATTATGAATGTTGGTCACATTATTCACGTTTTGTTCTGTCAAATATTGAATGACAGGAATGACAAGTTGTCTCTCACTCTCAACCAACAACTTTTCCAGTGTTGAACAAGTCAGCGCTGTTATCACGCTCTCACGCTTCACATTTGTTGTCTGCATCTCTTTACAACACATCAACAATCACACACACACTCCCTCTCTCTCCGCTTGTATGCCTTCCTCCCCCTATGTGTGTGCGTGTTGCTTTACTTGTAATTGGCAAAATGACCGATTCCCTGCAGTAGTTAACACGGACTGGCTAAAATGTGTTGCTATAAAAACAAAAACAAAGCGAAAATCAGTGACATAATTGTAAAGAGTGTCAGCATTATAGCCGAAGTGGAAATACTCTACGAAAGTCTAGCTTGAAAGAGTCAGATAACAGTTTCAAGTATCACAACTTTTCAGTGCGCTAACATATTCATGAGTGCTTGTGGTTAAGCGTCTAAGGAACTTTCTCAAGACGCAGCACTTTTTTTCTTTCTAATTCTAAAAATCTGATTGTATTTCATTTAAGTGTTTTATGGCAGACTACCTCCATCGCTTTGGATAGTTCCTTTTCTATGGGCTCTAAGCCAACTTCTTGATCTTGATATTGTCCAAATTTTTTCCCCCCTAAAACGTTATTTTCAAAATGGCGACTTTCACTTTGCCAAATTCTGTTTCAGTTTTAACGTTTCTCTTTCTAACGTAACGCAAGTTCAAACAAGCCGTACCATCTTCTCTTCTACTTCGTACGGCAACGTCTAAGCAAACGTTCTTAATCAAGTTGCCACGGTTCTTCTTATAGCATAATTTTTATTTCCATTATTTCAAACTATTTTCCCCTTCATATCGACTTTTAGCGCTCCACCATTTTGTAGTTGCAATTTTGCGCCAACCGTTTTCGCGTTTTATGCGTAAAATACAATAAACTTTACGATTTTCTATCTTACGAATGTTCTATTTGATTCACCTCTCTCTCTCTCTCTCTCTCTCTCTGAGCAATCCTGAGCCCACGCTGAAGTGTTAGGTACTTTGTACCATATTGGCACAACAGATGCAAAGAACTATACCCGTATTGAGCGCAATTCTCATATTGTTCATGTTGGTAACCCAGAATTCAGTCTATTTCCTAAGCAAGTTTACACAGATAAAAAAATGTGAACTATTCTCAAAGAAACATAAAAAATCTGAAGAACGGAGTAGCTCTTGTATTGGTCTCGGTTAGACGCAACTCGAACTGCTATGTTCTCCCGTCAATTGATTAGATAGATAGATGTGAAGGTGGTAGAGGCGATTGGGGAAGAGAGAAAGAGAAAGAGTGAAATGTAGAGAGACCCACTACACGAACCCTAGTGTCTCTCGGAGAAAGTTTGGTCTTATAATCTATTGGCACTTTCAAGCCTCAGTAATAAGAACCAAGTCCCTTAGGTGTTGGACACATGTAGCCGCCAATAGCATAACGTTCTTCGTATTCCTTAAAACCATCAAAGTTCCCCCGCCAAAAAGCAAAAACCTCTCTGTATTACATTTCGCGTGTTAGTTTAATTTGGAAATGCTTGAAATATAAAATAATTTGGTTGTTTATAAAACTTTATAAAGTCTCTGAGCAGAAACATCTACAAGTCCTCTTGTGAAGGCTCATATAAAAACTCATTGGCAGAATCATCTGAGGACTGCTGTGGCGAATCCTGAGGCGACTCTTGCGGCGACTCATCTGCTGACTCCTCTGCAGTCTCTTCCGAATCAGACTTGGTGCACTTGCGCAATAGCTCAAGATTCTCTTGTATTTGTTGCTGAAGTGCCAAATTGAAGCATTGACGTAAAAATAATCCCTTTTGCTGCTTCTTCATTATTGTTACAACCGTTTTCACAGCCTCCAGTTGAGCCTGGTACATTTCAATCATCATATCCTTATCTTGGTAGGCGATGCCAGCATCAGCTGGTACACTCTCTGCAGTTGCAGTAGATGTTGCTGCCGGTTCACCACAGAACTGCTGCTCGAGTTGATGCTGTTGGGAGGTGCTGTATGCAAGCAATGGATTTAACTCTCCAATAGTTCTCTGCGAATGCAATGTCAATACTTACTTTGGCTCCCCCGGCGATAAGTTATTATTCAAATGAGCTTTGGGTTCCATTTTTTTTTTATTTGAAATGATCGACCTTTCGTTACGAAATTTTTTATGTTAATGTTATTTTATTATTTTTCGGGCAGCTAGCAGCTGTTTAAGTTTAGAAAAAAGCCTACTTGTTGGAACAATTTTCAGTTTTGAGAATTCTTAAATTCTTACTTTTTAAAGTTGAAATATGATTATAGGAGAATTGCGTGAAGCATTCATAGCTTCCTTTCACACACTAGTCGACCCTAAACCAAACCGTTTCCCCAAATTCCAGCGTTCCACTTTATGCACACTTCACTCGTTCCAAAGCTGTCACAATTCATAAATACCAATCGTTTCGCGCTAAAGAGTGTAGAAAAAAAAACAAACTGTGTCAAAATCAATTTGTCCAGCGAAGTTTTGTTTTTGTTTTCATTTTCATGCAGCTGTTGTGCGCATAGAGTGTGTGTGTGTGTGTGTGTGTGTGCGTGGGTGTGCGTGTTTATCTGCGTTTGACGCCTGTCAAAATGGTCAACATCTGTTCAGATTTTGTTTGTAGAGCCTAGGAGAGTCAACAGGGGTTTTGTATAACCCTAATGACTTAATTTTCATTCATTAAATGGCCACAAAATTGATGTCAACTTTTTGCCATTTTCCATTTCCAATTTCATGTTGATTTTTCAATTTTTTCCCGTGCTTTTTTTTGTATTTTTCCGCTTTATTTATACTGATTATCATGCATGAAATTGACAAAGTAAACAACAACAAAAATAACAACATTAAAATTGAAAATTGACTACGTTGATAGTCACGAGCATCACGAAAGAAAAAAAAACAATGAAAATAGGTAAAAACTTTGATGAAAAACGTTTTCGCTTTTCATGCAAAAATTTTCACAATTCAATAAAATGCAAAGGCAGACAAAAAAAAACATAATTTAAAATAAATGCAGTGAAAATTTGTTTTTAAAGTTTATATTATTAGTTGGTTAATCAGTTTTGAGAGCAGTGCGTTGAAGCGTGCTTCAAAGCCGCGCAATTTGGTTGCTGAAAAATGAAAACTGGCAACGTAGACCAATTTGTTTTCAACTTTAAATTTGCCTCTGTAGATATTGTAAAGAGAGTTAGCAATAATATAAGCTGTGTTACTCTCGTTGTTTTCGAGTTACAAGTTGGTAAAGAATTCAAGGGATAAAAAAGATAAGTTAAATAATAATAACTATTTTTTTGAATGATCTATGGAGCAACTGTTCGCAGATGTCGAGGAAGCCCCAAATAAAGCTACTTTCGACCACTTACCACTTCGGAACCAGTAATATCGAGTGATACCTTTTCTGCAAAAGTTTCGGCACTGCTGTTGTCTTCAACTGCTTGTACACCGTTGACTGTTTATGGTGAGTTCAGCAGTGATTCTACATATTCGTATGCAGAACCGTTGGTTGTTTTACAACTAACACAAGTTAACGTAATTAAAATTGTATTCTACAACTTTTTTGATTGTTTATTTCTATATCCAAACACTACCTAAAACTGTGCATACAACTTTTCAACCTATAAGTAAAAATCATCTGCAATCGTCATCATCATAGTTGACAGATTTGACAGACCACTGACATCGAGGGCAAAAAGAACACAACTCAAACTAAAAGCTTGTAGTCTACATTGGCTTCTTAGTGTACGCTCTCTCCCAAGAACTGGAATATAAGGTGCTGATCTATAACTGCGTCTTAAAATTGCATACATATTTCTACCAGATTTGGATTTCTGGAACCCTATACTAAGTGTTTCTACACACGACACCATTTTTGGCCAGCTTTTTCAAACTGTTTCCAAAGTCAGTGTTTCAGTGTGTAATTCGATAGCAGCCTGTTTCATTGCCAAACTGTTTCTGCTCAAATTACAGCCATTTAACTTCATTGTAACAATAAATTGAGAATCGATAAGTTAAAACTTTCATTCTTTAAATAACTTAAAAATACATATATTTTTTTTCTAAAGCTGCTTAATTTTAAGCACTTCTTTCACACAACTGATTTAACATTAATTTATTCAAATTGCTGTTCTGCTCCACTTTGCAGCAGAAACTAAATTTACTTGGCTGCCTATCGGTCTATCGATATATATATATGTAGCATCTATGACATTGTATGGTAATGCAACAACTTGTTTAAAGTACGTTTTAGCTTTTAACGAAAACTTTTCTGCTAATTGCACTTTTGAAGCAAAAGTCAAGCAAAAACCAAAAACTACAAAAAAAAAAATGTTCCATTCGACTTTGCTTTCCATGAGAAAACTTTTATTCGTAACTGGCAAAGGTATGACTTTGGTTGTCTACTACCTCGAAACTCTGACCTTATGGCAACGCTGCACAAAGTCATCCCGAGTTGGAACACAAAAACTGAGTTTTTTGAAAAGGTCTACATATTTGGAACGTTGTGATACAGTGGAATACACAGTAGGCTCAAATTTTTCAAAATGGATTCTTGGAGTCTTATATTTTCAGGATATTATAAATCTTTTAGCATAAAAAAGCTGGAACAAAAAATTTGAATTTTTCGAAAAGGTCAACATATTTGAAACATTGTGGAACGATGAAATACACTGCAACCATTTTGCTGTATTTTCCAATGATAAGCATTTGGCTGAGATCAGAGTTTTACTTTTTTAGGGCTAAGATAAATCTTTTGACCTCGGTCACGTTTTATATATAAAATATGATTCAGAAGACGAACAAAAAGATCGAATTTGCGCACAGATAATACGAAAAATAAAGGATCTAGAGAATATGTCAATTGAGAAAAAGGAAAAGATAAAAGATAATGCTGGCGTGGAAATATGGACAAAAATTAACTTTTGAAAAAAGAATAAATGAAACGAGTTAGAAACTTGAAAGGAGAACAAATTGACGAAAAGATGAAGTGTGCATTGGATTTGTATAAAAATTTAAAAACCAAAAAGCAGAAGTTGATGTTAGGATTGTATGAAGCAGGATGAAAAGTACAATATTTAGGGGACTGGAAGACTGAAAGAAAGAGTGACAATATTGCAATGCGATTACTGGCTAGTCTTTTAAAATAAAATAATATAGCTTGAATTAATACTCTTCGAATAACATAGCTTAGAGATAGATTACAAAACATTTATAGTTTTACATGCAAAATAAATAAGTACAAAAAAAAAAACCAACACAAAAATGTGCTAGTAAGAAGTGGAACGTATCCCATTAGAAAACTTTAACCAACCAAATGGTGAAAATTCTGCGTTACGCTAATAAAAATGCAATTTTTATTACAACGAAAAAACAAAAAAGAAACAGCGACAAAATTAGTTGTCTAAGTAAAATATATTTACGCGAATTTGGGATATACATATAGAACGTCGAAGAAAAAAATTTGCTAAAAACTTGGGAAACTTTGCTTTCCAACGTTTTACGCGCTTCGAAACCTAATTAAAACTCTTGCGCCAGCGACTTGGCAAACAACTTTTTTGGCCCAGAAAAAAAGCTCTCTCTCTATATATATGTATATCGTTGCTTTTATATGGTATTATGTACCATGTTATGTACAATATATATAATCTCTTGTTTTAATACTGCAAAAAAAAGTGACAATAACATGAAAACTTTAGCGATGTAGTGTGCAACAATTTTTCACCAAGCAAAGCTTCTTAAACTTACTTACAGGGTTATCCATTTGGTGCGAATTTTTTTTAAGTACAACAAAATGGCTTAGTTTACAACTAAAATTTTACCAAGTAGGCACTTTTTCCTACTTCACTTAATACAACATTTACGCAACGTATTTTCTGACGAAAAGTCGACAAATTTAAATTTAAAAATGGATCCCCCCAAAGCTCATCTTAAGCATAATTTACCGTCTGTGGTACTTAAGTAAGTATTAAATTTTCGCTCACTGAGCGAACTATTGCATAGCTAATCCTTTGCTTCTCTATAGCACTGCCCGACAGCGTAAGGACTTCTATCAGGAACTTTCAGCAACAGTTCCGGCAAATATAAATATTGCACCTACAACTGATGGCATTGAGGGTTTCACCGCTGGTCAGCATAACGATTTCATTTTACAAATTTACGAGACTCAAATCGGGGCTTTGAAAAAGATTATAGGTTTAGTGAAGAAGCAGCGAAAGGAATTAAATATACGTCAAGAGACCATTTTGACACTGCAGGGGCAAATACAAGATCATCTTAAGCGTTTGCGCCAGGACGGCAAGGCCGATTAGGAAAATTCCTCGGTTCAGTCTTTCAAAGAAGACTTGTAGATGTACAGAACTAAGACTAAGTAACTCTACTGTACCAAATTATTCAATGCTCAAAGCAGTACCATGTCGAAAATAAATTAAGACTACATGGAATGCTGAGAGTTTACTTTTTTTTGGGCGCTAAGACTTTAATGGTTTTAAGGAATAGGTAGAACGTTACTAAGCTTTTTTTGTTGAAGAATTTCCAGAATTGGGTAACTAAGAAACTAACTGGTTCTTTTGCTTGATTACTGCTAAGTTAACCCATAGACTAGGTTGGGAAACGTCTTATCAGCTCACCAATATTGATTACTTTCGAGGAATTTTTGAGAGCAAGTTGCGGCTTTTTAAGAACTAGTTTTTTAAATTATAATAGAATCAAATTCTTAAAAGAAACGTTTTGAGAAACATAAAAGCAGCAAGCAAAATGTAAAACAATGTTTATTGAAGGAGTTCTGTAAACTAAAGAAAAATACTTTAGAACTGGTTGTTGCAGCTGATTCCAGACTTAGCGGATAAAAATTCATAAATGATCCAAATACACTTTTCGAATAAACTCTCGGGTAGTTGGAAAAACACCTACCTTGTAAACTTATCCAACCACAATATTATTAAGAAACTTTTGAGAACAAGTTGCGGAATTTTTAAGAAATTATCAAAGCATAAAAAGAAATCTTACAAGAAACATGATAGCAGCAGACAGAATGTAAAGAAAGTAAGCTGTAGAACATATAAAAGTTAAATAAAATGGATTTGTTCTAAGAAGTTGAAGAATATAAATCTCAAGAAAGTTGTTTGTAATTATTGTAACTGGGCACGCTAGAATTTTTGCTATAAACAAAATATTTCGTGGATTAGTTTTAAGACAAGGTAGCTTGCTGGTAGCGTACGCAGTTCTACAACCAGAACAGTGGTTCGATTAACAGTCAAAGGAATATATTGGCAATTGAAATTTTCAAAAATAAACTATTTTGGAAACAATATTGTTTTTTTTTTAGAGCGAGAAAACAGAGATAATCATGTTACTGGTAGTTGGAACTTTTCAAATTCTATGAGAAACATAATTGATAGGGTTCTACAGCTGCAGCAAATTCTTCGAAGAAAACTCAATTATTATTTTTCAATTTATTGTAGACGGAACTAGTTCGGTTTATTGAACCAGTTGCAGCTAACTATTGTTTGCATACAAAACTCTTTTCTTTTTTTTGGCTGCCGCCAAAGCACAATGGCTTTGAGTGGGTGGAGTGCATCGGGTAATGTTGTGTTTGAGCCACAAGATTGGACTTTTTTTTTTAGCCGATTTGGCCGATTGTGCACGTAACATGAAATTAAGTAAAATACACGAATTACATTTGCACTTTGCGTGCCATGCACCATTTGTTGCAAACGTGACAATCGATGCCGAGACGATGGCAACGACGCTGACGACGACGATGACGGCGGCGTTGTATGCCACCTGCAACATGCTGCATGTGTCATGCCTCAAACACGCCTTTTGCACGCCCGCACTTCGCATCGTCGCCATCGACGCTATGCTATCCTGTCCAGACCA
The DNA here is from genome assembly GCA_035046065.1 of Chymomyza procnemis. Lineage (NCBI taxonomy): Eukaryota > Metazoa > Arthropoda > Insecta > Diptera > Drosophilidae > Chymomyza > Chymomyza procnemis. The sequence goes on along the minus strand of JAWNOJ010000021.1, from coordinate 32,526,158 downwards.
TTTCATATTTTACGCTCTTTGCACAACTTAAAACCAGGCGGCAAAAAGCCAATGCTGGGCAGGAAGTGCTACAAAATGGTTTCAGGTTGTGCCATTGCCTCTTAGATGGCTTCAAATTCTTATAGCCTGCCGCACACACACACACACACACATGCGTTGCAGCCAAGTTGTAAGCCATGAACAAAGCACGCAGGGGGGATAGGGGTGCTTCAGGCAGCAGAAAACAAAAAAAAAAACGAAAAAAACCGGTACACAGAGTACAAGATGTTTACAGTGCGCGCAAAAAAGTATGCAACACAAAAGAAATATTAATTAAAACGAAATGAACAGTGAGCGTTGGAGAGGAGTGGGAGGGAGAAAGAGAGTTAGTGGTAGAAGGGTAGCGAGAGGGGAAAGAGTGAGAGAGCGACAGCAGTGCAGCTAGCAGCGTGGCGGAATACTTGCTAAAGTTTCTAAATTCTAGCTAGACGAACTTCAAATACACTAGAGCAAAAGTTTCCACTTGCGAACGTGTGTCCTCTGTCAGCTACCAAAGCTATGGATCATTTTCATTCGAAGGAAGACCAACGTTGTCAGATAAAGAGAAAATGAAAGTAAAATGAAAGTAAAGACTCTTCCGAAGAAGAATTTCAAACGGAAGACGCCAAACTAACTATTTTTTTTAGTAGCTATTCTCGGGAAAAAGTGCTACGTATTGGTGGACTGCTGCTAACGTTGAAGAACTATAAAATATAATTTTTATAAAAATATCAAAGTATTATTATATTGCACTTCGGCCTGTAGAGCGTGGAAAAGTGCTCAAATGCAAGCTGTCTATCAAAGTATTCGGCAGCCATAAACGAGAAGTTCAAGGGAAGGCTCAAGTTACGCCTTGGTCAAGTATTAACTTGAGAATCAAGGGCAAGGACGTCACAGAGCAAATCAGCGAGATAGTAACCGTAGAGACTACCCTAAGCTCTACAAATATCTGCAATGCTGATCCGCCGCCAAAATAAGAAAAACCACGCAAGATCGGCGACGGCGTAGCTGAGCAGAAGGTTACACCTAGGATATAGGGCTATTACAAGAGCCCTGGTTCTTCAAAGGCTGTATTAGAGGCCTTTCTTTCGAAGATCCGATATGCTGACACCTAAAGTTTATTTGATTTTGTCTAAAAAGCCAATAGCCTGAAGAAACAAGATCTACAATAGATACCATAGTATGACAGGTAAGCTAAGTCTTCGTGTAAGAGTGTTTCCGTTAATAACATACCCCCACTTCTCCCCTAAAGCTGCATCGTCTATAGAGCATTTCTGGAAGTTTTTACAATAAGAAAATCTTTGCTACAAAAGCAATATACTCTCTGCTACACTTGTAAACCAAAAAAAAGGGATACGAAATTCTACATTGTAACTGCAATTACCGGGAATTCTTTCACTACATATATACAGCCACATATATATATATATATATATATGTTACGTACTTTGGTAACGTGTATCCCAACGTAATGGCAAAGGTAATGGTAATAGTAATGTCGGGTTTGCACTTAGTAACCAACTAACTAACTAACTAACTAGCAAGAAGTCACACTTGTAGAACATTGTAAACTGTATTTAATTAAAGCCGAACAAGGAAACTTCCAAAGCGTCAAAGCGAATGGTGGGGCGTGGGGGGGAGATATTTGAGTAGCAAGTCGGGTGACGATTTCGAAATACTCTAATTTAAAGAGAGTTGCAGTAAGCAGGCCAGTAAGTAAAAAAATTGAATACTCTTGATTATGCTGTCATCGCTGCAAAGGCAGAGTATGAGGATGTCTACGTTTAAAGTTATCTGAGAGAACAGAAATCTGCAGTAGATTTTCTTAAGTCTTATTGCTGCCAACGCCAGTGGAAACAAGTTGGCTTAAAGTCTGTTTGGTTGCCCCAACTTCTCCCAAAAAATGTGTGTCTAAAATAATTTCTGTTTGAAGCAAAGCTTTAAAACAACAAAACTGACATTTGCCTATCGATAACTCAGTAAGTAATTGCAGTTTGGTTTTAAAATTCAATCTGATGATTCTTGACGCATAGCTCGACTATATTTGTAAAATTCAGCAATATTGAAGCTAGTTAAGTGTAAAAACTTAGGGCCTAAGAAGTCCCAAGTTGCGCCTTAAAATGCGTGGCTATAACTTTTATACTTCAGCAGAAAGTGCTACAACCACAAAAGCGTTAGTTGACTATCGATAAATCTAGAAGCAAACGTTGTTTGAGTTTTAAATTCTACGTCATGACTCTTGACGAATAGCGCTAGAGTATTTGTAAAATTTTAAATTTTTGCAATAGGAAAGTGTAAAAATTCCGAAATATATTATTTTACTTTCAGTAGCAATGGCTTGTCAACGAAGGAACTAAAAGCAAAAAATCTGAATTTAGCTCTAATGTTTAAGACTCAACGAAACCGCGTACATTTTTACGCATTCTTCATAAGAAGAGCCTGCAAAAATAAATCTTCTAAGGAGGCCACCTCTCAATGCTGTGCCCAAGGATCGCTATTGGGTCTGCGCGGAGTGCGTGAAGAAAACGCAAGTTTTAGGCTCTCTCTACAATAAAAGTATCGGGAAAACTTAAATAAAACACAAAAGTTTCGTATCCTCCGCCTTCAAAATAATTGCCATTAGAAGTGTTGCATATGTGCCAGCGTTTTTTTTTCAATCTTCGAATCACTTTTGATGGGAACTTTCTGCCGGCCTTCAGCTCACGCGACCAACAAAATAATTTAATTTTTAAAAGTAGACGAGTCAATTTTTACGAATATTATTTTCGCAAGCGCACAGAAATAATATTTTCCAAAGAGCCAACTGCCATAGCCACGCTTTAGTATATTTGGCAAGTCGCAACACCCTGACCAACGTAGGGCCAACACTGCGTATGCGTAACCATGCTTTGTCAATTTAAAAATAAAAAAAAAAAAAGTGTTGAAAAATTAGATAAAATATTCATAAAAAATAACGAAAACATTTTTATTTTTTTCGCAGCTCTCTACCAATGCTGTTGACACTCGCGCTGACTGACGTGCGCTTGTTAAGGATGTCGCCGTTGTTGTTGTTGTTGCATGTTTAGCAATATGGCGGACAAAGCTGGCGACGGAAACGGAACAAGGACACAACAAGCATGTAAAGGAATGACGGTACAGCGCGATACACAGAGAGAGAGAGAGAGGGAGAGAGAGTGTGTGGTTGCTGTTGCTGTAACTGGGTCTGGGCTTAAATGTTGATGTCGATGCTGTCGATTTATGTCATATTAATGGAGCCTCCTTGGGGCAGATTCCAAAGCTTTGCGCATTCAATGTCATTTTGTTTTAGTGTGCGTGTGTGTGTGTGTGTGGGCTGCCTGCCGGCTGCTTCTTCATTTTTAATTTCAGTTTAATTTTTGTCACATTTCTAATAAGGAGCAGCGACAACAACGAGCAAATTTAATGCGATTAAATGCCAAGATTGCGCAGCTCACAAAGCAGTCACACGCACAACAAGGACACACGCACACACACACACACACACCACCACCACCCCACTACTTATAGCGATAAGCATACATCTACATATAGCCGCATACGCGTTTGCAATTTTATTGCCTTGTTGTTTTTAGTCCTGTCGATATATGTCTCAGGATAAGATTATGTGTTTGCTGCAAAAACATATGTCCGCAAAAAGCTGGCAGTAATTTTCATAAGGTTGTCTCAAGTATATGATATGATATGCTGTTTTCTCGCCTATGTCTCCGTCTTCTTGCGCGCACTTCTAATCAGCGAAATTGATTAAAATTCAGTGAAGCTTTAAATGCGCATACAGGCGACGTTTTTAAGTGGATTAAATTAAGTATACGACTGATATGCTTAAGGATAATCCATTTTGTTTGGCCAAATATGTGGCACAGTTTGATCGGGCTTGTAATATAATTGCATTTAAGTTAAATTAAATAATCGCTTGTGTTGCAAATAATAACTTTACTTTTGCCTTTAAAGTGAATGAAGCAACTGGGGGTTGAGAAATTTGGGGTATTATTTAAGAGGTTTTTTTCTTTAGAAATACGGAAATGTATTTATGTAATTCGCACTGCTTATTATGCGACTTATGAAAAGTTATTGCATTATTTTTTAGCAACAAGCAAATTGCATTTTTTAAATAGTCCACCCTTTGCATAAAGTAAAACAACATTCATTTTCAATTATAACAAAATATGCTTAATGCAAAAAACGAATATACAATCATACAATAACTATTGAGCCATTGTTTCTAAGCCAATAGCAAATTTCAATTTTCAAATAGTCCACCCTTTACATAAAGTTCACTTTCAAGTCAGCGTCAGTTAGCAGCCAAATTAGGCAAATTTTTCAAATAAACAATTAAAAATCTATTTAAATTGTTTGAAAATTAAAATTTGCATATTTATTGATTGCAATTTTTTCTCTTATTTAGATAATTTTCGTTTTTTTTTTGCGCAAATTGCAAATTGAATACGTAATTGTTGCCATTTGATTTGTTAAGTGCATTTAGGAAATTGTATTTATTTATAATGCTCATTTAGAATAAACATTAAATTATTGATACAAAAATTAAATGGCTTCAATTAGGCTAATTTATTATTAATCAGATTTGGCTGTAAATATGGTTTAGTTGAAATTTATTTGGTAGTTCGATTGGGAATTGTTTTATTTTTTTTAAGAAATTCTAACATAAATCATCATCTTGACATAAATTAAGAGCTTTTAATCTAAAACATTTATTATCTGTCATTAGTGGCTTTGAAAAATTTGTGAGTTTTAGCCTTCATCTGAACTACTTTGCCGAATTGCAGTGCATATGTTCTGCATACTATAGCTCTTCTGGTAGCTTTGCGTTCTAGCTATATTTCATCATCTTACTTTGCTGACCGTTTCTTCAAATGAAGCCACCAGAAGTTTATTTCTTTCTCATTTTTAAGTGTTCTTCCGACTTTCAACAATTTCATCTTACCAAAAGCCACTTAAAGTGCATCCGCAGTATTAGCACTCAAACAGCTCTGCTTATGCCAGATATTATTGTTTTTTTCCCTTCTTTTCTGCTGTCTTTAAGCTCAAGTCCAAAAATGTGTCCCTTATCAAGGAAGTTTCCTCGGTTTTATTTTTGTTTCGTTAACTTTCGGCTCAGTCGATTGAAATAAAAATGCTTGAAGCAAATTTATAGCCATAAACTGTTGTATCAAGTTAGCAGCTATTCACGCATCAATTCATACCAAATTGAGATTCATGTCGAGTTCGCTGGGACCGCACAGCGTGCTGCCAACCTGCTGCGATTCATGAATTAATATACGCATATTCCTGCATGGCCCACAATCAGGCTGCTGCTGGCTGTTACCTTATAGTTATCCATATTATTGTCTTATTTATGTAAAATTTCCTCATTTTTTATTTATGGCAACCGCAAAACCCACATCACCACACACACCCGCACACACAATCCTTTCTACGCCATCCTCTGTGCTCGAACGAGTATAAAAAGTTTTTTGGGTTTTTCTGTAAAAGTTTTTACTTCACACTGGGCCGGCTGAGTGGGTCGTGCGACGCCCGCACTACGTCTGTGCTGAGCCGTGCCTTATCTATGACTGGGCGGTCTCTTAACTCATCCATACCAGCAACGGCCAGGCCATTTGGCCTTTGTTGCCGAGAGCTGAATGCTTTGGAGGATAGCTGCTGCCTCTGGTCTGGCTCCTTGTGCTGCTCTTGTTGTTTGCCAGTTTTACGGTTTTACTCGTTTTTCACATTTTTGTCGCCGTTCAAAGCCAATATGTGGGCATGTAATGAACGCAGCAAGTCGACTCAACCGATATACACTAACTTTTTGCACTTTTGTGTAAGTCTAAAATCAAAACCGAGTATTAAATCGTTCGAAGTTATCTTACTGTCACCACAAGTAGTACAATTCCATCTAGTTCAATTCAATTCTTAATTATGCATTTTTCATTATCTAACTAAGTCTCGAGATACTTTCCAAACTGCTACTGTATTGAAAGTAATCTCTTTCGCATTTGAAGCAATGCAGTCTCACTCAGTTCAAGTCAATCGCTTATCTCTCTGGCATTGTGACATGTCTTCTATCTAACTTCTAAATACAATTTCGCACATGCTTTCTATTCTATTAAATCTCCTCCTTGAGTTCCCCATTAATTATTTTGTATCTTTCATCTCTCATCTGTTACTTTTCGAGTACGTTGCGGCTTGTACAGTTGGTCTTGCCACACCAAAATATGTGTCTTGCACTTAGAGTAACTTTAATGCTTATCTAAAACTTGGTCTATCTAATTAACCTTCCACGTTAATTCCTTGGAAGATTTGACCGCCTTAAGACTATTAGATTTGAGTTAAATCTGGTATTTAGTATTTCAACTAGCAACCATTAATCCCTTATCTCTCTCATCCCATCTTTCATCGTTCATCTTCTATCGCTCATCTCTCATATATCAACTTTCATTTTTCATCTTTTGTCTCCTACCATCATCGTCTCTCTTCAAGCAGCTGTCATCTCTTACTTCTCTTATTGTACATTCTATATCACTTATTTTATATCTTATAATTCATTCCTCAATTTCCTCATTCCGTACCTTTCGTCTCTCGTCATACATTTTTCATTATTAATATATCATTTTTCATCCCTCATCTCTTACCTTTCGTCTCCCGACTGTCATGCATTTTTCATCATTGATATTTTATTTTTAATTTCTCATCTCTTATCTTTCATCTCATCTCTCAACTCTTATATCTAATCCCTCATCTCCTGCTACTTCAGCGATTGCTCTTCGAAGCCCAAAATATGAGGCTGGTACTAGAGCCACATTAATTCTTATCTAAAACTTTGCTTATCCAACCAACGTTGTAGATACATCCCGTTGCAGATTTGTGAGCTATATACGAGAAGACCTTAAGGCAGTCCCCATAAGTCCGGCTTGTTTGTCAGATTTCAGATAAGATGACAAATTTTCCATTTTGTTTATAACTGATTTGGCTTTTCAATTAGCAATTCCTTTATCTCAACACTTATCCATCATCTCTAAACTCTTACCTCTCACTTCTCATATTTCATTGTTCATCTCATGTCGCCTATTTTTCATTTTTTATTTTTCGTCTTTCATCGTTCGTCTCTCGTCTTTGTTATTTTTTTTCGAACTTCTCATATGCCATATATTATATATTATTTCGCGAATCTCATACCTCATCTTTTTTCTCTCGTTTCTCATTTCTTATCTTACAGCTCTTTTCTCTTATTCTTCATGGCTAGTTTTCATCTTACATCTTTCAGCTCTTATTTTTGATCTATCATATTTCTTAATCCTTATTTTATCTCTCATATTTCATTTCTTATCTCTTACCTTTCGTATTTCTTTTTGCATTATTCATCGTTTATACATCAACTTTCATTCCTTTTCTATCTCTTGTCTCCTATTGTTCATCCGCCATACGTTATCATTCATCGTCATGTCTCTCATTCTGATCTTAAATAATTAAATTCTAATTTTTTATATCCAATATCTCCTATCACATATCTCATCTTTCATCTGTGACCTCATCTCCCATCTTTCATCTTTCATCTTTCATCTTTCATCTTTCATCTTTCATCTTTCATCTTTCATCTTTCATCTTCCATCTTTCATCTCTCATCTCCCATCTCTCATCACCCATCTCGTTCTCATCTTTCAAATATCAATACTTCTTTAAATGAGGCTTCGCCTGAAAGTGTTCCATAATCCATTGGTATACTTAACAACCCTTTCAATTAAAGGGTATACAAAAATAACAACAACAAAAGGCAGAAAAGGAAGCTGAAGTAGCGAAAGACAACGTAAAAAGGAGATTGGTATGGGGGAAAAGCACAAAAATAACAACTGAAGAGGTTATTTAAATTAATTTCTGCGGTTGCAATATATATATTTTTTTTGTTTGTTGTTATTTACGGCCTGCTTTTTGGGTTTGACTTATTCATGTGTGTGCGTGTGTGTGTGTGAGTGAGTGTATCTGTGTGTATTGAAAATGGTGTGTGTGGTGTATCTGTGTATCTGTTACTGTGTGTTACTTTATTTGTAGGCCATCAATATTTAATGTTTGCTTGCCATTTTGTTTGTTCATTGAAATACATTTTCAATTAATTTAATTTCATAATTAAATTTTGTGCCACAGCAACGGATCCAAAGTGCCACAAAGTAAAGTGTTGTCTCACTACCCACTTTTTCATCTCATCATACCCCCTCTGCCGACTGTTTCGAATGAGGCTGAAATTTGGCATCGCGCTGTTTGTGGCATGCCACATTGCAGGCAGTCAGTCATTAGTTGTCCGCATCAGACGCTACGCTGCCACCCCATTCTAATGACATTTGAAACTAATGCCTCAACTGAAAATTGCCAAAAGTTTAATTAATTGCAAATTGTGCTCATCAATTAATTACAGTGAACACTTGACGAAAGGGCTGGCTGCCAGAAATATCAGAAATGCCAGCAATGTCAGCAATGTGAGAGACAAGTGCTTTTTAGTGCCACATTGCGTATGCGTAATATGCTTTAGAAGTATTAACTTAATTGACCAAAATATTTGTAATTGTTGTAAAGTGGTTTTTATTTTTGATTAGTTTAATAAATACACTTTGGATACTTAATTAATCGCAGACTAATTAAGTTCAGCTTTTTTCATAGACTCGAAAAAAAAATAGTTTTTAAATTGTTGGCTATGAAAAAAAATAAAGTTTTTTTTTGGTGAAAAATGCGTAATTTTGAAGAGCTGCATTAGTGGAACGCTTGATATATTTATTTAACAATAAAATACCATTGCGAGGTATCAAGGTCGCAAGCCTTGTGCTACTGACCCTTTACTATAATAAGATCTTTCTGCGGAAATCGCTTATCGTTTCTTATTCGTTTTTAGTTCAGCAGAAATAACTCGAGTAATTGCGAATTGGAAATAGGTAAGCGTATGACACAACTCAGTACGGCAGTCTCCGTTTAGCTTCGAAATATCTTAAGATAGAAAAGTTTGGAATTGTATTCTGAAAATCATTTCCAACGAAGATACAAATAAAAGATTTCTTTGAGAGCTAGTTAGCACTGACGTAGCATGCAGCAAATGTAGCTAGTTCTGGAGAGGATTCTACAAGATAACAATTAAAGTGCCCAACAAAGAACTATAAAGAAGAATCCTGTTGTAAGATTTGCAGCATTTTGTGAAAAGTTACGTTCTGGACTGGATTCTGCAAGATAAAGCGCTCAACCAAGATGTCATGAAGAAGATTCCTGTTGGCAATGGTTTGTACATTTTGTACTCAGCAGAGGTCATGGTAAAAAGTTTTAAACCAAAAAAAGAATTTGAAAATTTTGTAGACGATTTGTAGCTTGTACACTAGCAGATTCTAGTTGACCATCTTAAGGCACACACACAGAGACCTTACACCTGCAAAGTAATCTTTTAAGCTAATTTTGTGGCGGATTTATAAGTTGTCGCCTAGAAAATGCTAGAAGACTTGATTGCGGCTCATGACCCATACTGTTGCAGTTCACATGAGAATACAGACATTTCAAAATAAGTCTGTGACTGTTGTAATTAAGACCAGAAGACGAATCTACCAAACGAGATTCTCAGCAGATTTGCTTTAAAGGTATTTTAATTATGTATAAACCCAAATAGTATCCAAATTCGTACATAGTCTTGACAAATATAGCTTCTCACACAGAAGATGAGTCTTCTCTACAAAAGTCATGCTATTTCGTAGTAATCTCCGTAGATAAATTGTTAGCGAAGTTGGCTTTTAGAGCGGAACGCAGTACATAACCTTTAAGCACCTCAACTGTTTGATTATAGATCAGAAGACGAATCTTCAAAGCTTTGCCACAAATTTCAAATCAATATACTAATTGTTCGACTATTTGGTAGCAGATTTATTCTTTAAGCATTTTTATGCATTCTTAAGTAGGGTTTTCCACTTGTACCCTGGAAGCTTGCAGGAAGCCGCCTCAAGAGTCATACGCAGCACTCAGCAAAATAATCTTCCAAGCAAATTTTTGTGGAGAAGACGGCTCTTTTTACAAAATAAAACAGGGTAATGTATGATGGTATAACTTTGATTATTTATATTGGAAGCCGACTGAAATCCAATTCTACATATACTGTTGGAATACTCTTCAAAACTTTTAAGCAAAGGGTATACAAAACGAGCATTGGGGCAAAAAAGAAAGCTGAAGTAGCAAAAGACAGCACTTGAGATGACGTTTTTCTTCTTAAACAAGGTAATTGTGTCACTTTGATCAGCTATCTGGGTAACTTTGTAGTGAAGCTGAGAAGGAGCACAAAAATGATTATGTAGGTATGTTGCGTAGTACGGAAAACAAGTGAATATCTTATGTACAGCTTTTCCCCTCTTATTGATGTAAATTCTACATATTTTAGCTGCATACTACTTGAGTTATAGCTGTTCATACAGACGACACAGCTGAAATGGCTAAACGCTCTAGCTGCAGCACACAAGAGGTATTGTAGATGATGTCATATGTCATGCAAGACAAAGTTTTTAAAGCTTTTCCCTTTCCAATGACTGTACTTCATGCCGTTCATTTCTACGTCAAACACTCCAACATAACAGCCCCAAGCATGCAGCTTCAACTTAATTCAATTATATTTTGTCTTCTTATTATATTAACATAACTTGAATGTCTGTTGTTTTTTTTTTCTCCCCAACGCATTCACGCATTTTTAAACTTATATTACGAAATATTGATCGTTCTTATTGAAAATGCCTTTTCAATTGAGAAGCTAAATTACCAAATTTCCGCTTTTGCCCAACATAAATATTGTCAACGTCATGCATACACAATATTTGCCAATAATTTGATGTAATTTCAATGCATAAACTGTCCCATTCAAGGAATTACCATAATCCAGCAAGAAATCATTTGATGGGGCTGGGCGAGGGCTCCTGCTCTTTCAAACGGCACAGCTCTCGCGCTGCTGTACATTAAATGACTTGAGGCACTTATTAGCCGGATATAAAACACGAACAACAATTGAAGTAAATCTGTTGTCTTAACGCATAATAAATCAGCAGCAAAAATTTCAATGGCCATGGCCAAAATAACTTTGGGCGAATGTCAAATTTATGGAGTGTGGAGTACGCACGAAACGTAGAGACGGTAGCGGTAGCTTTCAGCCTAGCCAAGCAAATCAAATGTGCCACACTTCAGCTGCCACTCAGGCAATGCCTCAATCAATCAATCAAAGTAAACAGCTGCCGCCAGTCTGTTACCAAAGCAAAAAAAAAAGGCACTCCGTAACAATATCATCCTCCCATGCAGCAGATTTTTGGAAATTGTGGCCAAGTCCAAAGAGCAAAATTGTGGCCAAGTGTTGCCAAAGAACTTTTCGGGGTTTTGATGTGCTCTTGTTGGGCTAATTAAATACGCTCATAAATTCAAAAGCAAAATCATTTCTTCGACGTAGTCATCGTCAGCCACGTTCAGCTCATCGACATCGTCATCATCATCATCAGCATCAGCATCAACATCGTCATCTGCTTCCAGCGCAAGGCATTCAATAGAAAAACAAAATCGTTATGCGAGACCACAGAAAATGCTAAAAAGCCATCAAAATGGTTTTGTATTTCCATTTTGACTATGAACGGGCATTGTAGAAGTAACGCCTAGACCCATTCCTGGCACAAAGCGTACTTGACTTTCGTGGTTTAGGGCAGATTGCCTGTTTTTGGGCTACACTGTAAATGAGAGTATGTTGGAAGTGTCATAAGTCATAAGCAATTGAGCTACATTTATTTGAAAGAGCGGGTTTGCTATAAATCTAGAGATTCCAAGACAAAGTTATTTCTTTCTTTGAAGTATTAGAGTGAAAATGCAGTCTAGAGATATCAAATCCTGCCTAAAGATTGTTTGGATCTCCTTGCTTTCCAAGTATCATCTTGTTTGAGACTAGAGATATTTGAGAGAAAGTAAGGATTGCTGTGGATTACATAAAATACTACTAAAGAGTTTATACACCTCACTCTTGGCCATGCACTCATCGCTTCAAGAGCGCAGAATGGGCATATATCCATTAATAGTTTTGAATAGAACAAGGGACTACAGCTTATAGTCGTATGTGAAGGCCGGTTTCGTCTGTTATTAACAAAGATTTTCTAAGAAAACTAATGACATTTTGCTGCTGATGCCAGAGCTGGACAAATACACCAAATGCTGCCGCGAAAATTCGGATGTCCAACTATCGGTTTTACAGGCGAGTGGGCTGGCACTACGCTAACGATGGCCACACCTCAATCTAAGTTACGAAACATTTCAAAGATTTAAGTAAAAGAAAGCTAAGTGTTTTATTTTCCAAAAGCTATCTGACCCTGAGCACTTAGAAGATGATAGAATATACGTTTCTTAAGATTTCGTAAAGCTAAGCATTTTAAACTTTACCAAAAGATAATTACTTGGATAGTTCTTACTTCATATACCAAAACAGAGATTAGAGTGCGCTCAAGTGCAATCATGACTTGAATAAGGAACTGTTACGCCTGTCGAGCTCAGCGTCTATCAGCTTAACTAAATTCCAGCGATTTTCGGGAAAACAAAGTTTGCAGATTAACCGCATATATTTTGGACAACCTGCAGTCGATAGGTCAACAAAAATTTCAACGAATTAAGTACGTCAGCTGGCATTTAGATCTGAAGTATAGAGATTTTATAGTTTAAAACTAAGCAGAGTTAAATATTTTATTAAAAAGCTAACAAATAGCATGACAGCGAAATATATGATGATATCAGTTATTCTCTTTCAAGAAGCGCAGAGACTAGTGGGTATTCCATGAAAGTACCAAAAAGTTTGAATCATTTGTACGTCTTTCATCATCTTTTTTTTTCTAATTGTTGCAGCTTGACGCTGTTTGAGTTTAAGATTTCCATTGCTTACAAATCTCATAGTAATAAGTTGATATTTCTTGCTGCCCAACTTTGTTAGAGCTTATCTCTCTTCTCTTCTCAATTAAGAGCTAAGCTATTTCAAAGCTTTTTCTATAAAAGAAAGAAATAAAGAATAATCCACTAGAAAGCTAGATACAGGTGAACAATTCAAAGTTGACAGTTTCATAAAACATGAGACTTCATAACCCCCTTGAATTATTGTACATCTTTGATTTCTTTTCCTTTTACTCGAAAGAACTTAATTTTTCTCTTATAAAATAAATAAAGAAATTTATTTCCCTTGACTATCCCAACCACGACACTACCGAGATGCATATTGTTATACATAACTAGAACACCTACGTGCCTTAGAATCGCATCCATAATGAAGTCAGATATACCGAATTTGATTAGAAGATTCATGAGTTGATATAGATATTTATAGAAATAGATCATAAAGTCCTGTTTCGTGATTCGTTTTGCTTAGATGATGTTTGTTCTTGATGATAGCTTTGCTGAGTAATCGCTTCCACAAGTAGCAGCTGGAGATGATAATTCCTGAAGTTCAAAGGATTTCGGAAGTGACACAACTAAAAACTTTGACGTTTGTGAGCGTTGTTAGCATTGGAGATGAGTAGTTGTGGAAGCACAATCATATAGTAGCTGGTTCCAAGCTGTATTTTCTATAAAATAGTATGCGGCAGTGGCAGATGATGACATCATAAAGAAAGTTCACACTTACATAACTACTAAATCCTGAAGATAGCGACACGAAGTGTTGTGTGAATGCACATTCTGGCAACGAAGAGCCTTGTAAGCCCTATCTCATTCCATTCCTTAATACTGCTTATCGCCTATTGCAGTGTGTTCCATTGTCGTCTTTTCCTAGTTGCAATTTTCCCCGATTTTTTTTTCCTCTTGCTGCATCAATGCGCTGCTTGCTCTTGACTTATGCTGCCCTCTTGAAGCGTTCTGAACTTTGAATTTCTACACTTTGAATATTTATCGTACATATTGTTTTTTTCGTCTCTGCGCCAAGTTAATGCTGCTTATTGCAGCTTATGTTGCTGGCCTACCCATTGTGAACCCCTCAAAGCGCGAATCCTCAACAGAAACCCATCATCGGAACCATCAAGCATGCAGTAGCGACTTTTTATTGTATATCTTAAGTGTTTTGTTGTTGTCGTCTTTACAGTCTTTGTCGCCTAGACGCTAAGTATTGATTAAATAGGCCGCTTGACAGTTTGTCGTCTTTGGAAAAATAACAAAAAAAAAACCGGGTCGACGCTGGAAATATGATCTATTAGTTGGCTGGAGGAGGTGCAGTAGAAGTAGATGTGCTGCAAAGAAGAGTTCAATAGCAATGCTTATAAAGTGCAATGTCATCGAGGCTAGTCAAGCTACGGTATCTTGTACTAATTCCCCCTTTGTATTTTCTTAGAAATAAACAAGTGAAGGAGAAGGAGAGCGAGAGAGAGACAGAGGTCTGCAGCTCTTAAGGAGGCCTTTGTGGTGCCAGTCAGACTTTGATTAAAAGTGTTCAAGTACATACGGCTTAGTAGAGACTTAATGCTGTAGAGTGCATAAAATGCAGAAGAGCCAGTTAGAGTTTTGGCAGAGGAAGCACTTTTTTGCTTATAACTTTTGGTAATTATTCGTAAAATTTTGCAGCGAAGAGCAAAAACTTAAAGACGTTTAATTCGTTTACTTCGACAAACAATATGGCATAACAACACACTGAAAAACTTAAACTATAAGCAACATCTTTGCTGAAGAATTACAAAATATTGTCAACTAATTGCTTAAGTATTTGTTATTAATATATTTCTGCTCATAAACATTTCTACACTGATTTCGCCTTTTGTTTTATAACAAAAGGCCATTAACAGCACTTAGCCATCAACTTGAATTCTCCCCAATTGCACAATTTAACTTGAAACTCTTTTCAAAACTTTTCTCTACAAATTGAGTTAAGCTGAGATGAACAGAACACGACAGAAAAGAACAGCAAATAAATGTTTTCATAGCCATATCTAATATGTATGAGAAAGCAAAAGAAAAGTTTCTAGCACCTTCGGGTGTCATATCATTTTTAGCTCTCCAAATGACCCCAAGTGTTTAGCAAATCTTCAACTACAACACTGGCACTGCTGTCAGTTGCTGCACACGCACACGCACACACACGCAGACAGGACTTGTACATTATTGAACAAGTTTTAACAATTTAAGGAGTTGCCATTAAATCGAACTTTCTACTTGAATTCGATCAAAAGTGCCATAAGAAAAAGTATCTCAATATAATATATAAAATATAATATTTTGTGCTACATGGCACAAAAGTTTTGTCATCTTAAAAAGTAAAAACTGCCATAGATAAAGTGAGAAGAAGCGACAGCGAGTCTAAAAAAGGGAAAGAGTGTGTTTGAGTTAGAGTAGCGGAGGAGAAAAAACTTGCGCACACAAGTCCACTTGACACTAATAACAGATTTTGTGGTTGCTCCGAAAGTTGTTTAAATATTGCAACAACAACGAGAACTACGACAACGACGCGTACAACCACCCAAGGAGTTGCCTCATTTTGTGGCAAGCAACTAAATGTCCATCAAAGGGTTAAGTGGCCTGCGGTAAAGTGCGTTGAACTCCAACCAAAAAAAAAAAAAAAACGTTGCCAGTCCTTGTCGCTTGGTCATAAGGAAGCACCAGCAGACTGGCCAAGAAAATATGACGTAAGCAACAGGAAAAAATAAAAAGTAATGTTTCGAAAAAGATATCCTTAGCCTGGCAGCACGAGCATGACCATGGAGTGTTGCCTCGTCACTCAGAGCTCACTCACTGCTTTCGCTTGACTTGGGCGGGACATGCTCATTGCAGGTTCAGCCAGTGAGTGAGTGAGTCAGTTACTCAGTTATTCTGTCACTCAGTCACTCAGTCATTCAGTCATGCGGTCAGAGAGTTTTCAACTCTTGCATTTCTCAAGACGGCTGCTTATCAAAAAAAATAAAGAAGTGTTTGAAAACTTTGACCCATAACTTAAGCTGCAGCCAGTAGCCAGTAGCCAGGAGCTGCTCAGCCTAGCTGCAAAGTTTATGCAAACATAAACTAGGCACAGATAAAAGCCAAAATATTTATCGCATATCCCGAAGTTACATGCTACAGAACGATCTGCTTAATATCAAACCAAGTACAGTAGAGACTGTTTGGAGAGGCACAGCTTCAAGTAGCAAAAAAGTTTTGGTAAAACCCAAAAAACAAGACTTCCGGAAGTCTTCGCCTTTGACTGCGGCAGCAAATGAATTTTAGCTTGCACCCTCGGCCTCTCTTTACTTCTACTCGCTATAAGGGCGAATTTTAGGCACTGCTTACAACATTATACGATGGCTAACGCTTTTGTCAGCTTTTGACCGAAAATATCTGCAGACAGCTTCATCATATTCATAGTTGCTTCAAAAATTGTGCCGAAAATGTCGTCAAGAATATGCAAATCAATTTTCAGCTTCAAATCTTTTGTTTCTGCAGAGTTACGTTTAAAGCAGGTACCTTGTAGAATTAGCGATTGCTAATCACTATCACTTAAGCAGGCATAACTTCCCCGTCTTCACGACTTACATTTTCTTTTTGTTTTTTGCACTATTTTGTGTATCCCAAAAAGGGCGAAGCTTCTTTTAGAAGTTAGGAACTTAAAACAAAAAAGTTCAACAATATAAGATTCTTATAATTTTGGCAATTTCATTGAAATCATATAGGGTCCCAAGTCAATAAGAGAAAATGTGTATCAGAATAAAAAACAAGCCCAGATATACGTAAACATTTTCAAAAATTGATTGCCATTTTGCAATCTTCTTTCAAAGATCCGAAGCGTAGAGCCCGCAATGCATTTACATTCGCCGATAATGCCAGTAGTCGGAAATACCAGCCAACAGCCACAGCATACGGCTTTGGACTTGGCAAAGCCACCCTAAATTGTGAGAAAACACACGTCTAGTTTCGTGCAAAAAATGCCAGTACGAAGTAAGCAAAATAATTTAGGAATTCTACAGCTCTGAGCGGCAGACATTCTGCGAGTATTCACTGTACTCATTTATAGGCCTAAAAAATATACAACATTCAAAAAGAAAATAAACCAAAACTTCGCCCATTGACATTGAAACTTTTTTATGCCGCATTAAAAAAAAAAAATCGGAATCCCCTACCAAACGCTATACACCAAAAAAATTTTTTTGGAAAATCACTTTTTGGTATAGTGAAAATTTTTTTTTTTGGCTTATAAATTGTAGAAGAACGCGCCAGCACATAATTCAAAATGAACCAAAGTTATGCCTATGCAGTGCCCCAAAGGAGGTTAGGTCGGCACCAGCAGGTCGATATGCCAGCCAAGTAGTGCTCGTACGCTATGGCAGCGGCAAATGTGAACGTCTTGGGGGCATCAAAGTCTATAATTCATATGGGCCGGCCATACAATGGGGAGCCACAAAAATGTTTGCTAGCAAAAGCTGCTAAATTATTTTTTTATTGCTTTCAAATGGCTGTCGTTCTCTCGCCTCCCCCCCCCCCCCTCGCTCACTCCCTCACTGTCTCCCGCTCGCTGTCGGCGGAGCTGTAGGATTGTGGGAGAGAGCACTGCAATGACAGTAAGCGTTAAATATGAACAAAGTGAAAAGTATTGCCAACGGGCGCAAAAGTTTTTACCAAAACCCCCCCCGTTCCGCACCCCGTGCGCATTGCACTGCAGAGAGCGTATACAACTCTGGCACTGTTCCACAAGTTGAGCACATCAAACAAAGCACTTGAAGTAAAACTTTTACTGGGGCTTTTGTTACGGCAACCCTGTCTGTCAACCCCAAAGCCTCCTGCGTTTCCACAAAGAAGATGTTGTTTGTCGCAGTAGTCGTCGCGCGCGCGCTTTGTCTTCACTCAAGTTTCAGTTTCTTTTTCTCTTTTTTTTTTTTTTGCTCTCAGAGTTGCAGAGTTCTAAAATAATATGCCGCCACGCCTACTGTTAATACACAGCCGCAACTACTGACTGTAGAGTCAGCAGCGCCCTAAGCAGCCACATGCACCTGCCTGCCGCGCTCGCTTAACTCGTCTTCGGCTTGTCCGTGTCTTCTTCACCTGCTAAAACGCAATGCCATGCAATGAAAAGTTTTGTGGCAACTTTGGTTCACCGAAAAGTACAGTTGGCAACTCTGGCGCGCACACACAGAGCAACAGTTTTTTACAGCATTGCAAAAGTTCACAACTTTTAGTTACTTAATTTGCTTGTTTGCGGTTTTCCTTGCTGCCGTTGACAACTCTAGCCAGCTATATGCTTTGTGACGTCACCAGCAAAATATTTGCATACTTGCGGCTGGCAACTCTGCTGCACGGATATACTTGCTGCGCATATTGACAAGATTGTTTTTATATTGATGGTGGTGGCAATATGCATTTAATAACTGCTAGAGAGCGCCTTGGGTATTGCGAAATAGAGTACAGTTTGAGTTGAGTTAAGGGAAGCGCGGATTGTTGGAAAAGTAAGAAATTTGTGAGCTATATATCTTCGAAATAAACGCAGCAGACTTGTGCTGTTAGCTGAACGTATTTAGATTAACTTAGTTGCTGCTAAGTTGCGATAAAGCCTTAGCGAGTCGTAATGCTATCAGTTAAGCAGTTCTTAGCTTAGGCTATGACGTATTTGCCCCACTTTCAGTTTAGCAGAGCTGCATGAAAGCTATAGCCTTTAATAACAAGCTTTAGCTTCAGCGTCTTGGGTAATGACAAATTAAGCGCAGTTTAAGTAACTGCAAAGGTATATAGATTATTGGAAAGTACGCGAAATATGTAACACTTCTTGAAAATAAACATGGAATATTCGTGCATATCCTCTAAAAAAACGTTTCAGCCCAACTTATATTGTAGGAAGTTACCAAAGAAAAAAGCTTAGCATAAATTTAATATACAAGAGCGACTTTTAATGCTATCAAGTAAGCAGTTGATAACTCAACTTATGACGTATTTGCCCCACTATACCACACGCAGTTCATCAAAGCTACCTAAAAAGCTATACCTGGAATTTGCCATATAGAATAACTTGTTTTGTTATTATAAAAGGACCTATGATCAAAACTAATATTTTGCAGCAGCCTAGGTTTTTTACAAGATATGGCCAAGGTAAAACTTTGATTTGATATATCGAACGATTTGAAGCTATGTTCAAGAAATCAGTTCAAAGTTGCTAGGTTGATGCTAAGTCAGCAAAGCAGCTTACAGCCAAATCGAATTACTAGGACTAAGTGGGCCCAGACTAAGTTTTTTAAAGTTCATTGACTTTGATTTGTATAAGACACCACTTGAAGCTTAGTCACTCCAGAAGTTAAAGTGCAAATTAAGTTACTAGCTCAAAACTAGCGTTGAACCTCAGTCAGCTAAGCAGCTGACAGGTCTGATTTACCTCAACGACTTGAACCAAAGTCAAGTAAGCAAGTTACAGCCAAATAAAATTACTAGGTCTTATTTGCCCCAGCCTATGCCCCAGACTTCAATCCAAACAAGTCAGCTAAGCAGCTTACAGACAAATTTACTTATTAGGTCTGAATAACCCCCAAACTAAATTTTTAAAGTTTGTAGCCCCGCACTAGCTTTGATTTGACATATCGCACAACTTACCCCAAAGCCTAGGGAGCATTTTACAGTTGATTTTAACTACTCGGTACGTGTTTGACCCCACTTTGGCTTTTAAAAATTGTGTTCAAGTACTATCTTTGATTTGGCATATCGAACAACTTGTACCTAAGTCTAGGAAGCAGTTTACAGTGCAAATAAAATTACTAGGTCGACATAGCCCCAGCTTACGCTTTTACCTAATTAGATTTGATATATCGAACGTGTTGAAGCTCCAACAGTTTACAGCCAATTAAGATACTAGGCTGGGAATACGGCAGCCGTGGTGCAGAAGAAGTACTTACGAATGACTTGAAGAGATGTATGAAGTCTAATTTTTAGGTCGTATTTGCCCCAGCCTAGCGTTTTTCTCTGATTTGCTATACCAAACGATATGAAACGAAGTGAAGTAAGCAATTTAAATCTTGATAAAGTTACTACGTTGAACCTTGGGTTGAACCAAAGTCTACTGAGCCGCTTAGAGCTCAGATTTAATTACTAGAACGGATTTATCCCAGCCTAAGTTTAAGAGGTTTGTGGTCCACGACAGTCCTTGAACCTGAGTTCAGCAAGCACTTTACATGCAACAGGGTCGTGTTTGCTCCAGCTTTGGCTTTTAAAAGCTATGGCCAAGTACTAACTTTAATTTGGCATATCGAATGACATAAACTGAAGCCAAGTGAAGCATTTACAGCCAAATTAATTATTAGATCATATTTGCCCCAGCTAAATTTATAAATTGCGGCCGAAGGCTTAAACTTCAATGCGGTACGCCCAAAAAGCTGCATTTACTATAAGCTAAGCATTTTACAGACAAATTCAAGAGTTAGGTCGGATTTACCCCATTGCCATACTCATTTAGTTGCAACACAGAAAAGTAAGCCAAACTGTTTGACTTTTAAACGGAGAATTGATGCTGGGATATATTATGCAATATGTAGCTTAGAAACTGAAATTATGAAGTGTTAATAGGTCATATTTGCCCCAGCTAAATTTATAAATTGCGAACGAAGGCTTAAGCTTCAATAAGGTACACCCAAAAAGCTGCATTTACTATAAGATAAGTATTCTACAGCCAAATTCAAGAGTTAGGTCGGATTTGCCCCATTGCCATACTCATTTAGTTGCAACACAGAAAAGTAAGCCAAACTGTTTGACTTTTAAACGGAGAATTGATGCCGGGATATATTATGCAATATGTAGCTTAGAAACTGAAATTATGAAGTGTTAATAGGTCATATTTGCCCCAGCTAAAGTTATAGATTGCGAACGAAGGCTTAAGCTTCAATAAGGTACGCCAAAAAACAGCATTTACTATAAGCTAAGCATTTTACAGACAAATTCAAGAGTTAGGTCGGATTTGCCCCATTGCCATACTCATTTAGTTGCAACACAGAAAAATAAGCGAAATTGTTGCAAGTTCGAAAGCTTCGAAAAGCTCGATAGAAATTGAAATAATGCGATATGGCTACTGAGTTAGTAAGTCTTGCTGGACTCTGTTTGTTTATGCTCGCTCCGTAAGTCTGACAGTGCTAAGCACCAACGATACTACCCAACAACTTGCAATTTTGATCATCTACTACCCGAATACACCCAAGCAAGCCAATCAATAAAAAGTTCCAACAATAACTTCAGCATGACACTTCTTGCGGAACTGGCAGCATTCCTTAACGCAAAAACTAACTCGAAATTCGTTAGAGTTCATTCACTTTGGCAATTTATCAAACCATCCAAGTCAAGTTCTCAGTTTGTTGAGCAAAAACAAACCTCAGCCAGCACACTGGTAAACACATTAACTAAATAAATGGCTTGACTGCGCATAAAACTCATAAATTATATATTCGCAAATTGCAAACAAAAAAACCCGAAACTAACGCCAACTATACAAAATATATATATATATATAGAGAGAGAGAGAGAGAGAGCAAGCAAGGAAGTTGGTAGCAGCCATGCTGACCCATATCAGTTGTCAGGCTTGTGCTGCCAAACAACAAGCGCAATCAAAACAAATAAACAACATTGTGGCTGCCAGTGTGACCGTTTGCTTGTTTAAGTTTTTTGCTGATTTTCGGCTTGATTTCAATTTGAAGTCTGAACTTTGAACTGCTCTTCCTCGCACTACGAAACTAACAGACATTTTGATACGCCTAAATGATTGATTGGCTGCAGTTAAAATAGGAATTTCATTTCGAAAAACAGCATATCATGTAAGCATTTCCGCTTTTGGAAAATTTTTCATTCTAATGAAAAACTCTACGATCTAATTAGTGCGTATTTGGTTGACTCGGTAAAATGCCCTGAACCAAAGATCTGTTAAGCCGACCAATACAAAATGCCATTCGTAATACAATTCATATCGACATCAGCATTTAATGCGGCAATGTGCGTAAATGGAAAATCCCTTTTACGTAAGAGGACTTAACGAGCAGTCAAAAGCGAGTGTGACCATAGCCCCGCCGCCCCGATGCCCCGCTGCCACATAGCTTGACTAAACGGAAAAACTATGCGCCAACTACAACAACTGGGAAAAATGTTTGTATTTTTCAATGCGCTTTTCAGCAGGCAGCTACAACGTAGTATTTTTCGGTTGGCCAATGTCAATGGAGCGTATACGTATTTTCGTCCGAAATGCATTCATCATCCTGGCATATTAGTTCGGTAAGCTTTACGTTTTACGTTACAGAACAAAAACAATTTATTTGTAGGATAGTGCAGCGTAGACATGGGCCACGGGCCAAGGGCGGCGGCATGCTCTTTTGCAATTATTGGAAGGATCTTCAATTTGCTGGATACCTTAATTGGAATGTGTGGATATTAAGTGTTGCCAGACTGTTACGTTTGCTGCTTGTTGAAACTTAATCGATTCGTAATGCGTTTTAAATGTTTCAGGGAATTTTTTTTTTTTTTTTTTGGTTTCGGATTTTTTGCAGCAGACTTTTTGGGGGCAACGTTTTATTTGTTAACTCTTGAGAAACGGAGAGTGCAGCTGAATACTGAAAAATAATAACTGACTGCTACTGAAGACGCTTTTTGTCTTTAGCACAAACCAACATCTCCGCTAAGTAGAAAAGAGCCTACTATGAGCGTACTTGTCGCTAAACCGAAAGTTTGCTGATTCGATTTCAACGCATACAGTATTTGAATGCATACGACTAGCACTCACAGAGCTAGCAAATAAATATCAACGTTATTTATCAAGCAAAATCTCCATTTATTCGCTCGGATCTGGCTATAAACTGTAACTGTCTGTTCTCTGTGAATCAGCTATTAACAAAGATAACTGCATGCTCCACCTTTGTAGCGTTAACCATAGGGAGCATTTTTTTTTATTTTATTTTCAAAAAAACAAATAAGTGCTAAGTCTAGTCTGCTTGTGGATTGCAAAGTCCCCAAAATGCTGACAAAGAAACTTAATTTGGTTTCGTCAAAATAGCCAGTAACCTGCAGCAGCAAGATCTAGTTAGTCTGATGGGTGAGTTAAGAGCTCTGATACCAGTCTTTCCGATTAAAATGCCTACAGCCACATGGGGTCGTGAGTTTTCATGTTGTCAAATCGTCCCATCATGCCTCTAGGTGTTTTTGTTAACGGCTCGAACGCATTAGTTGTAGTCCAACACGTTATTCATTTGTGGTTATGGTCAGCAGTGAAGGCGCCTGAAACACGATCCATTAATTGTAACGTGTATTGGGATCTTCAACAAGATCTGTAGAAATATTTGAATGGAACAAATAAGTTATTCGTATACTTTATTTTTTCATAATCTTTGGTATAGATACGTAGCCATCATAGGTTATAGTTATCCGACTTCACTATATATAAGGTAGACTTGGTACAGGCCAAATATTGCAAAGTCAACTATTTTTTCTCTTTGCTCATATCATTCCGATATTTCTCCCAAACGGGAACTACAATTTAAGTATTTTCATTCAAAGTTGTAGTTTTTAAGTAGAAAGTGGAGAAGCCAAGAAAAATTCATTCCAACAAATATCTACTTAGTGAGCTGAGCGGCATTTTGATTTATATTGTATAATCTTAGAATTATTCAGATTATCTGAAGATCCAAGTTAATTTATGTTATGGAACTACTGTTCATACCAATGGAACGCGCTGAAATTCTTCAGAAGTGTACATCATGAAAATTGTCGAATCTAGGCCACGGAAAACCATAAATTAATTGAAGAACAGCCTGCAATGCGAGCAAAAAGAGACTGTTTGTTGAATAGGGTAGTCCCTATTTTCTTCGAGGACAATGACGAAGCAATGACCTACCGTCAATGGCGAGCGTTATCGAGCAAAGATAACAGATTGTGTGAGGTTGGCTGCTGTATACAACAAGATGACGCATGTCAAACATTGGCCACCAAGTTCACCCTATCTAAGATTACCAGACTTTTTTTTGGTATACTTAAAAATAAGCCTAGAGCCATGGCTCAGCTTAAGGACAACGTGAAATTGCCATAACATACGGATATCGAACGTTACGTTGCCCAAAATTATGAAAAACGTGCCGACAAAAGTGTGCTCGTAATATCTAATTCAAAAAGTTGCCTTAGAATATATTTTTTTTAATGAAAAAAATAATAAACAAAATGAAAAAAAAAACAAAAATGTTTTGTTGAAAATAAGCGCACTGAGGCAGTCCAAATGAGTATAGACTTGGGTAGGTTAGATTGGGGCAAATTCGTCAGTGTGGATAAGCAGCAAGTATTGCAGCCAATGCTGCTACAAAACAATTTTTTTTATATAAAGGACACTTAAAAAAAAATACACATACCTTAATTTAAAAAAAATTCAAAATTTTTATTGGCTTCCAGCGACATACCTGAAAAGAGAGTGGAAGAAGGCAAAAATTAGTATATCTTTAAAAGCAATTTAGCTGCATTAGTTTGACAAGAAAATGTTGTTCCTAACTTTCTAGCGTTTTTCAACACTAAATCGCTTGAGGCAGATATGGCGCTTGCCTCTTCCTCTCTCTCTCAATATCCCTCTAAAGTGTATAAAATCCTAATGCCAAAAGAGAGTGCGCCAAAACGGAAGCCAGAGCGCACTTGAGTTCCTCAAAAAAAAAAAAAAGTTCTTAAAGACAAGAAAAAAAAACCAGCATGAGAGTGCAGTAAATAGAGCCATTTGGCTGATTACTCAGCATTAAAACACACACAAACAAGCATATTATGTGCTTATCTATGCATATGTATGAGTGTATCTATATATATATAAGCTGGACACTTGGCCAAATGTAATGAAATGTAAAAGCTTAATCTTATATACTAATGAAATGCATTTCCCGCACAACACCCACACGTTTTTACACTGTTATGCATATATAGGGTGCTCATTTTGTCGCAGCCATTAAAATAAATGAATTAGATTAGTACTTTGGTTACATTATCTGATGATACACTTATCTGCGGTCTTCTGGCGTTTTGCAACACGTTTTGGTGCTATTTTGGGCGGCTTGAAGGCATCTGTTGTTCCTCAGCTGCTGTAGAGCATCGAATTTAACAGCACAAACTCAAATCTCAGTCTTACCTTTAGTCTGCCAAGTTTTACTTACAAAAAGAGCACCCTGTTTGCCTAGCCGTCTGTGTCTCCGCGCCTTTGGAAAGCCAATAAAAGTAAACAATAAAACTACACACACACACACACACACGCGCGCGGAAACCGCAAGATATCACACAGATACATACATAAACAGATAAACATAAAAGCAGATACAATAAAAGTATCTACAAAAAGTAGCAGAAAATAAAAGCGAACAAAAAAAGTAAAACGAAGGAAAAACACGATGAAAAAGATATCATAAAAACGATATGAAATTTATGCGCATATTTCAGTTCCTTTTGGTTGGAAATGCGGTTTTACTTCCTGAAGCAAGTCTACAACTACTACAACGTCTTGTCGTTTTCATCTACCCCATCTTCAACTTCATCATCATCATCTTTGTCATCTTCGGCATGTACGAAATTTTGAAATTCTTTTATAGATATTGTTGGTTTTGTCTTGTGTGCTACCAGCATCACAAAGGTTATGTTGAATTTATAATAAAGTTAAGACTGCGCTAAAAGTTCAGATCACTTTTGGCTTCAACTTATTAAATAAATAAAAACGAATATTCCACAGTTGATAGCCATCAACCAATGAGCAAACGTCATCTTGATTTAAGTGCATATTTTTGCACTTTCGCTTTTCTTATACGATATTTATCAACAAATTATTAGCCTTCGGATTTTCATAAAATATTTCCCACTTTTTCCTTTTGTTTGTAGAAATTAAGATTTTGACGTTTACTATAAGACCAAGTATTTTGAATTGTCTTTTGAGAAATCATCATCTCATTACGAAAAAGCAAAATTATAATCGCAACGAAACAAACTTTTAACATCCCCGATTTTTCAGTTATTTTTATCATATCTTTTTTAAAATACTACTTTGAGCTGTCATTATTTATAAATTTTGAAAATACTAACCAACCGTTAATAACCAGGCATATTATCTACTGAAAAGAATTCAAATTTAAATCTCGTAGATATCTGCATAATTTTAAAATTTTTGTGGTAATTCGCTGACCCATATAAATTTTTACAGTTTCCGAGAAAACTCTACCAATCATCTCGATCAGAGTTTTAAACTACTGTAGCTCTCTGCATCTTAACCTTCATATACTTAACATTTTGCATTCTCTTTTGAAATCTATTTGCAATTTGTTCAGCTTTTGCCTATGGTTTGGTAATATTGTAATAATCTTTTGTGTTGTCACAGTTTGAGCTTGTCTAAAGCAGTTCAGTAAATATTTTCAACTCGATAAAACTTGCTTTGTTTCATAATAAACTTTATTTATCTATAATTCTCTATTCCCGCATTCTTTGTTGAAATGGCCGTTTTCATCTCACACAGTTACAAGAAACTTAAATCTTAAGTTCAGTTTCTTTCCAGATATCGTTATTAACAAATATCGTAAGAAATCTATCAACTGCAAGAAGCATTTTATAGAAATAAAATGTTTCACTCAGAGAAACTTACCAATCAATCTATTTTTGCTTTCATTTCGAAAATGGCCCCAAGGCAGCTGAAGACGATGAAGAACGAACGATTGCTAGAATCACGCGTGAAAATTTGTGAAGATGAAACGAAGATAAAAAAGAAGCGCAAGACAGATTTGATTTGAGAAAATTGGAAATCTTTGAATCCTTGCAGCTCTAGCAGCCTTACAACTATTCAAAGTATTTACTTTTTTGCTTCATTTTTTCCGCTACCAGAAATTATTCCAGTTAGGGCTTTGAATCTTAACTTTAGTTAAATAATTTTCGACCTTCTATATTTCCATGTCCAAGTAAATGTATTGGTCTTGACTATGCTGTCATTGCTTCAAAGGCGGAGCACGGAGCTATCTCTGCAGATATCTCTCATAGCTGTTCGAAGAATCAGATAGCTATTTTATAGTCGCATCTGATCGATATTTTATATCTTTAAATGTATCTTTTTATGTTGAGAGATTTTAGGTTTAATCTTGTATTAATTTCGATTTTTAGACTGTTATTGCAGCAGTAAATAAAGTTACAGCTAACTTAGAAGAAATCTTTCTCTATTGGGCACTACAGAATTTCTGTTGCTGTAAACATTCTGTCTTTCGATTCTCTTTCAAGCTAATGCATTTTGTTTTAAACTTATCTCTTACGACCTATGTGCAAATCTGATATTGCAGTAATTCCATTTTTTAGGCTGTCACTGCAGAAGTATTGGCTTTTAAACAAATCTTATTTTTTGGTACTATGGCGTTTCTCTGCTGCTGGAAACCCACTCAAATTTTGCGATTTGAATGCATTTTTAGTTAGACTTCGTCTGCCAAGATTTCAAATAAAAGCAAATCTCTTTTGAACTCAGCAATTACTTTGTAACTTTCAAGGAAACTGATGCATTCTGAGTTTAACTTTTCTCTTATGAACAAAGCAATTCTCTGTAACATTTCAATACCTTACGAGTCGCATACATTTTTGCTTAGATCTTGGTTTCTACTATATAAAATCAAAGCAATTGGTTTCAAAATTCTGCAGCTTTCGCAGAAAGGGATGCTTTCTGAGTTAAGCTTCTCTATGAGTAACTAACGGATTTCTAGATAATACCTTACGAATTGCATGCATTTTGTCTTCAATTATTACAAAACGTAGCAAATTTTGGGTTAAACTTTTCTCTTACGAACTATTTACTTTCAAGCAAATCTGTGCAAGTTTTCAAAACCTTACGGATTGCATGCATTCTTGGTTAGAGCTTATCTTTTATTAATAAAAATCAAAGCATCAATCTTTAGAAATTCCGCAACTTCCAGACTTGCTTTATCACTTTCGAGAGTTAAGTTTTTCTTTTACGAACAACTATTCATTTTCAGGCAAATCTATGCAAGATTTGGAGATCTTACGAGTTGCAGCGAGTGTAAACTGTCTTCAGTTAATGAAAATGAAAGCAAATCTTTGAAAATTCCGCAGCTCCTTGACTTGCTTTATCACTTTCGAGATTTAAGTTTTTTTCTCTTACGAACAACTATTAGTTTTCTCTGCAAGATTTGGAGACCTTACGAGTTGCAGCGAGTGTAAACTGTCTTCAGTTAATGAAAATGAAAGCAAATCTTTGAAAATTCCGCAACTTCTAGACTTGCTTTATCACTTTCAAGATTTAAGTTTTTTTCTCTTACGAACAGCTATTAGTTTTCAGACAAATCTCTGCAAGATTTGATGACCTTACGAGTTGCAGCGAGTGGAAACTGTCTTCAGTTAATGAAAATGAAAGCAAATCTTTGAAAATTCCGCAGCTCCTAGACTTGCTTTATCACTTCCGATCGTCAAGTTTTTCTCTTACGAACCACTATTCATCTTCACGCAAATCTCTGCAAGATTTGGACTTTAGACCTTCTTCAGTTAATGAAAATCAAAGTAAATCTTTGCAAAATTTCGCAATTTCTATACTTTCTTTGCGATGCTATGCTGCACGCTGCTAGAGTATACGCTTTGGTCTGTACTGTACTTGACATGATTTTCTTTTCTTTTCTATTCTCTTTTTTTTGCAACTAGTTCTGGGTTTTTTCTTCTTTATTCTTTATTTGCGCCATTTTTGTTTGCGTCGCTCGCAGTCGTCGTCGCCGCCATCATCGTCGTCGTCGAGTTGTGTGTGCATGGCTGGCCAGGGTTGTCATGCAGCTTGCTTGGTAGCGCCCATAACTTTACCCAAACACAGCCCCACCTGGCCCATGCATTTTTATTGTTATCTCTTTACTGCTTTTGACCCTTTTTATTCTTATTTTTTTGCAGCACTCTCCATGATATTGATTCAAGTTTCAATGCTAATGTTACGAGTGTGTGTGTGTGGGTTTTGTGCCAATTCGATAGTACGTTCTAGGCGAACTTACGAAATCTGTTCGGGAGAAGCGCTTAACTTGAATGCCGCTTGCAGTTTTTACCGTTTGCATCGTAAAATTTCCGTCTGTCTTGCTGTTGCCCGCACTCTCTGCCCCACTGTGCTTTTTGTGCTGCGTAGCACTCTTTGGTAACTTGCAACACCAACAACAACAACGACAACAACGACAACAACTGTATTGACTTGGTACTTAACTTGCTACCGTTACACGTTGTCGGCCCTAATCATAAGCCAAACGGTACAACCGAACAACAACAAGGACAACAACAGCAGCAACGAACAGGAAGTGGAACACAACGAAACGAGCAATAAAATTCATGTAAGTAAAGTCAAGTACAGTTGTGTACAAAAGTGCGCAGCTGGCAGAAAATTTTTGAAATTCTAGGCTTGTCTCGCAAAAATTGTTGCTAATTACTTTTTGCACAAATGCTTGAAACAGCAGAATTCTTTCGCATGCAAAACATAATATTTTTTCTGTGCAAATTGCAGAAAGTCTTAGTTTTCTCCTGACGTCATCTGAGGTATGTCATGTTTGTGGATTTGTAGCCCCCAACTTAAAAGGTTTACAGTGTACAAGAAAAAATATTGCCAACATTTCTTTAACTTTATGCGCGCATAGCTTTGCGTCTTTGTCACAATTTTTGTCGAAAATTATGCTACAATATTATGCGTATATCTCAAGAGTTCCCGCATAGACTTATGCGACCACTTAGCAATCATAATTAAAACATTTTATGTTACCAGCTTAATGGCATTTCAAACAATGTGACACTATTTTGACATTTCTTTTTTATTTTTTTTTTCAGACAATATACAGCCTGAACGTCTATAAATCTAACCAACTCAGCGGCGCAAAACATCACAGCTACATTAAGTATACGACCCATATACGAGACAGCACAACTGTTAAGCTAAGTAAAGCCCACGTTGACCTCTATTTCTATGCAGCTATGCAGGCACTGTTAATTACCTTTGTCCCATGTTTATAATTATGATATTGAAATATGGGCTGCCCACTTAGATATACACATACAGAGAGAGAGAGAGAGAGAGAGAGAGAGAGAGAGGGGAAGAGAGACAGTGCGCATTTCATGCAGATCGTAAATCATTAAGAATAGCCAAAGTTACGAACTCATGGCGTTGATCTATTTAAAAGCATTCAAGCTAATTTGCGCCAAACAGCCCATAAAGTTCACTGACATACTCTACGAAAAAGCGTTTCTACCCCGCCTGCTGCCACAGAAATTCTCATAAAGAGTTTTACATCTAACACTAAGTATGACAAACTAGTACATAAAAACTAAACCAAACTAAACAAAAAAAAAAAAAAAAAATACAAGCGAAATTCCCCCTAGAAATACCCTATAAAATGTCTAATTCAAAGAAGTGGAAGAAATAAAAGCATTATTGTCGCTGGCGCTTTTTCTTTCGACGCTTTTTTTTGGTGCTTGTGTTTCTCTAATACACTACAAGTGAGGGTATATAGCTTTGGAAGGTAATCGGAATTAGTTTTATTAGAAGCAGCTAGAAATAAGTGAGTGATATTCTCTAGGCTACCCAACAAAATATAATTCTTATTAAGTTATTTAAGATTTGTGTAACCTTTTTGGATTAACTCCTAAGAAAGTTCAAATTCGCTGCAATAGTAAGGAATGCTCTAGGCTTTCCAACAAAATATATATCCTACTAAGATATTTAAGATCTGTGTAGCCTTTTTGGATTAACTTCGAAGGAAGTTCAAATTAGCTGCAATAATAAGGAATGCTGTAGGCTTTCCAACAAAATATATATCCTACTAAGATATTTAAGATTTGTGTAGCCTTTTTGGATTAACTTCGAAGAAAGTTCAAATTAGCTGCAATAATAAGGAATGCTGTAGGCTTTCCAACAAAATATATATCCTACTAAGATATTTAAGATTTGTGTAGCCTTTTTGGATTAACTTCGAAGAAAGTTCAAATTAGCTGCAATAATAAGGAATTCTCTAGGCTTCCAAACAAAATATATGCCGCTAAAAAGTTAAGTGTAGTCCTGAGCTTACAATGCAGCGCGAATGTAGGACTCCTGAGCGCAGCCAGTGTGATCGAGTAGATTAATCGATTAGACTTCAACTTTTTTGGAATATTTCAATGTAGTATCTACTTAATTCCTATTTATCTATTGCCAATAAAACGTTAAGTGCAGTTCTGTGCTGTGTATATAAGCTTGCTCAGCCCAATTCGTATGATTCGAGTACTTTAAGCTCGAAGCACTTAAATTTCTTGGCACATTCAAAGAGTATACTCTAGTCGCCTATGACTGCTGCACATTAGACTATCTAAGGCTTTTTATTTTTTATGGCCCACACGACTATTTAAATCAACACAAATTAGAGAATTTTATGAGCTGCCAGGCAATGAATGGCGTTGCTGTCAGTTGTTGTCTAGCGATATGGCAACCCTAGGGCGGGCTGCTTGACCGTTCGTTCATTCATAAAAATGCGAGTCAAAAGATAGAAAAACATACAAATAGAAAAAAAAAACACACACACACACTAAGGAAATTCAAGAAAATAAAAAAACGTCTAACAAAACACAAAACAATTAATGACAAATAATTTAATTTGTTTACAACGAAATAAAAGAAAAGCAAAGAGATAAACAAGTGGAAAGCCACGCAGCACGCCAAAGACGCTGTCAAAATAAAATATAAAAAAAAGAGAAGAAAAAAAAATATAAATAAAAAATTGAATTCATTTTTTATGTTTTTGGATGTTTTGTGTTCTGTGTTTTGTGTTTCGGTGTCGTTTTCGTTTTCGGTTCGTGTTTTGTGTTAAACTTTATACACTTTGCTTTTTATTTGTTTATTTTGTTCACGCATTCTTCTCATTCTGCTCTCCAAATCGCATCGTTTGATGCGCTTCAACGCTTCTGCCGCTGCTCAACGTTTTTGTCGTTGATTTTTGTTTATTTTTATTTAATTTTTAAGCAACTTTGACAGATTTATGCGCTGCTGTGGCGTAAATTATTGCACACTTGTCAGTGTTGCACAGCGCCGCATGCCCAACCTACCCACCCACCTACCTACCACCATTCCCAGTCATTCCCCAATTCATTCATACACTGCTTGAGGGCGGCGGGTAGGAGTCAGCTTAACAAAGATTTCTTTCTGGCTGCCTTAGCTTGTTGTTGTCGTGGGCGGAGGGTTGCCAGAGCGCATAGAAATTCTACGTAAATATGCGTGCGTGGAGCGCAGGGTAGCACGGTGTGCTCGTGGGCGAGTGAAAATTAGCTGATATTTTATGTTTTTAGCTTGTAGTAAGCACAGTCACCCACTCCTACGAAATGAAAAAAGAAAATTTTATGTGCTGCAGCAGTCGCTGGCAATGCTCTGGCAACTCTGGCTGCCGCTGCCGCTGCTAAATCGCGCGCGTTATATATGATGGCAATTTAGCGCGCCTGAAAGATTTTTATTTGGATTTGATGGCTTAGGCAATCGATTTTAATGCTTATTTTTTCAAAAATGATTTCTTTCGCTTTACTTTTGTGTATTTTTGTGTTTTATTCGTTGCTTTATTTCGATTTGTGACAATCAAGCAAACCAATTTTATAAGTGCTTTCGCTGTACTCAGCGCATCTCCCCCCACTACCACTCGCAAGCAAAAAGTACTCCAAAAATAGCAAAGACAAGTGAAAATAACAACAAGTTCAATAAAAAGTAAACGTAAAGCGTATAAGCACAAAATCCATAAAATGTTGGTTATATAGTAGATAGGAAATGCAGCTGTTTATGACACCTGAAGTGCGTGACCCATAAACCCTTTGACTCGATAGTTCTTACAATCGATTGCACGAGTGCTTTTCACTGCGCACAAGAACAAGTGCAGCAAGTGTAGAGTTGCCAGCTACAAGTAAAACTTGCAAGTAAGTTTTTAGTTTATGCTCTTAAAATATCAACAGACATACGCTAGTTGTGGACAACCAACAAAAAAATATATATATTTTAAAAAAATGTTGAAATTGTAACTTGTCCAAAAGTAAAATTGTTCATGCGCTTTCTCGCTTAGTTCTAGAAATTTCGGACTTATAAAGTGTTAGACTTTATGGCACAAATTGTTGTGGCAAGTATTTTATGCTGCTAAGATGATTGTTTAGAAATATCATTTTAGTTTTTATTTCATATAAACATACTGCAGCTTACAGCTTATATTTTGTACGTAAATCTGCATGTTTTCCCACATATTCTTCACTTGAAGATAACACTGAGGTCGGCTGCTTTTTGGAATTCGAACTATCTAATAGTATTTTTTGCGGCCAAACAAAAAGTTTAATGCGAATGTTTAGCATAAAATGCGATAAACTTCAACAGAGAGAGATTACGCGAAAAAATAGTACAGTCCCAAAAAAAGTCAATTATATATTTGCGAATTTTCCATCACCTTTGAGGTAATAAACTTTTCAATGCTTTGAAGAATACTTTAGAAGACTAGTTGGTCTTTGCTCAAAAATAATTTACTTTTTCTAGTATTACGTTGGGCTGTACTTCGAATATGTAGCACATCTTTAAGCTAGAAATAGAGGATATTTAATAATTCGACAAATTCTTTAAATTTGCATCAGAAAAATATTCTCTTTTCTTTGAAGTACGACTGTATTTAGGTGTTTCGCATACCTTTAATGAAGGGTCCCCAAATCTTTTAAATTTTCTTAGCGAAAGTTAAAAACTGCTAAACTTCAAAATGTTCAAAAGCTGAACAACATTTTTCAAGAGTTCTAAGTCGTCTTAAATCACCGAGTCATTTCTTTAAAAATTTATTATAAAAATACTGCGATTAAGGATTTTCTATTGCGAAACCATAGTATAGCTAAGTTACTGCAGCATTGACTTCATTTTGCAAATATTATGACTTATTCTCAAAAATGCCTCAAGCCCCTTTTTGTTGAAACATTGAGTAACGAACAGGATTTCCATTTTACGACAAGTGAAACTTTGTTCATCCAAATCTTGGGCAATTGCGAAACCCTGATTCTCGTCGGAATCTAAATGGATTATATTGTTTATGTCAAAAATTTGCGTGGGTTGTATCGCGGACTGTTCGTGAGAAACAATTTTCGCAAAAACTTCGCTTTCGAATCGGGGACGACTATCCAAACGTAGTGTGCGCTATATGAGCTCTACAGCGACATAGATGGCGTCCAGCGTATTGCCGCACAATCTCTGCGCTATCTTGACCATGTCGTACATATGGACGAAGACGCTGCAGCGATGAAAGTCGTCGATGCGAGAGTCGAGAACGCAAGACGAAAGAGTCAATCTAAGCTGCGATGGAAAGATCAAGTGGAGGAGGACCAATCGTTACTTGAAGCGAGCAACTGGTGAAGGCGCGCGCAAACGAGAGTTGGTTAGGTCGACTGTAAGACGATAACAAATTGAGAAAAGTGGAGTTTTTTACTTACTTAGACTTTGCACTATGACATTGGAAACAGAAACAAAGTCCCTGTAGTCTCAAAAGAGACACTCAAGTTTACCACAATTATTTTTTGTTTTGTTTTTTTGTTGTTCCGTTTGGGAACTTCCAACGAACCTCGTTCTGCGCCGTCTGTTAACCTCTGTCCCATGTCGTGTTCGCCTTGGTCAGTTCTTCAAGCTGAATCTTCTCCAGGTTGCCTAAGGTCTTGCTTACCACAAATATACCATAAAAGCAAGTTGCAGCCTGTAACTGATCTCAAAAGTAAGCAAAAGCACAGGAAAACATAACCTAAAAAATCTAAAATTCCCTTCTGACGTGACGGTCCACTTTCGATATGCAGCACATAACTTTGGAAATAAACCGCTGCTGCTCAAAAACTAAACTCTTACAAACACTTGCTCTTCATCAATATGCTAATCCAACAAATATTGAATAATTCCTAACTAATTTTGTTCCATTTCGAAACTGTTTTGAAGTTTTTTTTTGTATTTTTTTTTAGCAAATTCCACACAAATTCACATAAATCAAACGTTTTCTTGCATTCAGCATGCGATTTCAAAACAAATTCACATATTTTCTGCGAATTTCCAACTCCCGCCTCTACTGCAGCGCTACCGCATTTTTCGCTTTATTCAAATTTGCTGCAAATTTACTTACAACCATTTAAGTAATTAAGCATGCTCTCAAAAACTCATCAAAACTCTGACCATATGCCTGCCCATCAAAAAAAAAAAAATCGGACAAAACAAAAATTACACTCTATTACCCAAAAAAAAAAAAATATGGAGAAGAATATGGAGGAGCAAAAACCAGTCCAAAACAAGCATATTATGTTGCACATCATTTTTGGCTGCGGGGCATGTTGCAAACAGGCGCGGCATTTGGGGTCCATAACATAAAAATCTACTCAACTCCGGAGCTGCTCGTCAACTAATTAGTTTTGCATTTTTAACTATCGCATAGCAGCAGCAGCAGCGGCACCACCACCTCCAACACCCAGGGCTCCAATTGCGATTGCCGAGATTGCTGCCACAAGGCGGCAGTCAGCCGGCAGCAGGCAGGACGACTGCTTGGTTTAGTTGCCGGCCATGGAAACTCATACAGGCACGCATTGCTTTAAGCACGCGCGGAGTAGCATGAGTGTGGGCAGGCTACAAAAAAAAATGAACTACAAAAACTTGTGGCCCCAATGAGCAACATCAAATACTATATAGGAAGCAGCTCCCACACACACACACATATATATAAGTTGGCGTATGCTTGGGAAGTTTGTGGAAACCGCCAAGAGCGCGCCTGTCACTCAAATGCTCAGACATTGTAATACATGTGCCAAACCCAAGCAACAATATCAGACCTCCCATCGCTGAGTAGCTCCAACCATACCAAGGTATCCTTGCTCATTCCATTCCATTTCATCCCATGCCCATGCCCATTCCCATTCCCTTTTTTAGCAGCACCCACTTGACTCCATGTACTGGTACAACACCGTCATATTGTATAGCCGCCTTCTGCGTGCCATTTCCTCCTGGTTGGTTCGCGCACTGCTTGCTAACCGTTGTCAGGTCATTGCACAAATTTCCATGCGTCATCAAAGCATGTAAGTAAGCGACATGATGATAATGCTCTTCTGTTGAGTACATACTCTCTTCCAGGTCGTCCAAGTGGGCTAGCTTGTGCTTATCGATTGCGCAGTAATAGGAAAAAAGTATTTTCGTAGATCTTTTGAAAGTAAGCAAACAGAACTGAGAAAAAATATATTTATTAAGAAATCTTTCCAAACAGCAGCGGGAAGGCTAACAGGATTTCAAGATACCAACTAATCATACCAGTCTCATACAAGTTATCATGGGCATGCAACCACATCATTCGACTTCAGATCAACTCTCTAAACAATATAGTCCTCCAAACGTAGGGACTTCGCGCAAAAATAAACTTCATCTGTGAAAACTTCGAGCCTATAGCTTTTAAATTCGTCGATTCTTAGCAAAAAGATAACTAATTCTCGTTAGTCAACACGAAGTCGATGAAAATTAGCTGCAAAAATTACTATTGGAAGGAAATTTATTTTCAAAACTCTTAGTTGCCTTTAATTCCAAGGGACTTGAAATGAAAGTAAGCTGCTTAATTTGTGTTCATTTTTTGATTGCCAATAACTTCTAAAATCCTAGATTCCAAGCAAAAACGCCTACAGATACTCGTCCCTGATACAGTCACGGTTCCATACACCGCTTCTATTAAGCTTAAGCGATTTCTTTGTAGACCCAAATCGAAAAAGTACCATAGGAATTCTAAACTTCTAATAGAAATTGTACACTACTTCCTATACTACTTCTACTACAATTTGCCGCAAGTTAGAGAACTTGATTGTTAGCCTCTTCTAAGGAAGAGGAGACTTTAATCCCACTAAGAAGCGCAAGAAAAAATGTTGTAGCATAAGAATTTCTGTTGTCCGGCAGCATCCACCAAATGGCAAACTTTCTACTGCATATGCAGTTTTCAGAACTAAGCGAAATCATTTTCAGAAATATGCTCTTGGTAACACTTTCGTGAATACTTTCGAAAAAGATAATATAGATTAACCTCAAACATTTTCAGCATTATTTAATCGATTTAAATTCGTAATATAAGATCGCTGCAAGAGCGAAGTTCATCACTTGTATATCATCTTCTCAAATTTTTTTGATGGGTAATCTTGAAACACGCAGTCTGCAGCTCAAATTGGATTGAAAAACTACCGTATATATTGAATCGGTATACCTTTGGACGCATTTCGAAAAAGATACTTTAAATTAAACTTAAACATTCTTTGCATTGCTTAATCGACCTTAACTCGTAACATCAGATAGCTGTTTGAGAGACGTATCTTTAATATTGCTTTCGTAATATTTTAAGTGGATAATCTCAAATAATCTATAGTCCAAACGGGTTTATATTCTAAATCCTCAAATTCTTCAAGAAACCACAAAACACAAAACTAAAATGATTGCACAACTTGAAATAGCTGCAACGTTTCCAAAAAAAGTATGGGGCAACCCCTAGATAATCACGAAACATGCGAAGAGTCTACAGTGCAACTAGGGTTGGTTACATTTTAAAATCTACAAATTCCTCAAGATACTGTAAAACCAAAAGTAGATCGATTTTACAATTTGATTTATGTTATGTTGCCGAAACAAAAGTTTAGCTCATACTTAGCATAGGTAATTTTGAATTCCGCCAAGAACTCACTATCAAAACCGTTTAACATTCAAAATTTTGGGAATCTCCAAGTAGTACAAAAGACTTCAAGGTAGCCTGCAGAAGACTTCGAAATTGGCACTACGTGAGTTTTTTATCACATCCGAAATTTAGAACATAAAATGTTTAGAGTTCTACTCTTTTTAAATATGCCCTAAAAAGTGTAAGAGCATCGGAAAACTGTCTGTTGAACTTAAGAATTTCTTTATAAAATCTAAATTTTTTTCAGCCTGATTTATAAACATAATATAATAGTTGGTTGTGTTGCAACATAAACATATTTATAGTAAAGGTTACCAACGTTGCAAAGTTGGTAAGTAACAGCAGCCGCGTGGCACAAAAAATAAATGTTTTTCAGGTTGTTGTTTTTTTAGTGCCGGTAGCACAAGGTCTTCAGAACAGAGGGGGAAAAAAAAATTCGCAACAGTTTTAAAGAATGTTGCTGTGGCATCCACAGCGAAGAACAGCAGCAAATGGAGCAACTTTTTTTTTAAAACAATGAAAGTGAAAACCACGCGAAAGTTGTGACACTTTCGATAAGCGAGGAAATATTTGAAGAATTGCACTCGGGGAAACGTTTTTAAGCTTAAATTTAAGTTGATGAAATAGATTTTATGTATTTTGATAGCGCTTGGGTCTCATTTGGTCATACGCCTTGGTAAGCTATAGGGTGCACTTTACGATGACTCAGAAGCTTTTATCGGTTTATGGTTCTGAACTAGGTGATATATAGATTCACATTACTCGCGTACTTCTTACTTTCAGGCATATAAGGTCTTAGTTGCTGAGAAACTATAGAGAATGCTGTTCAGCGTAGTACAATTAGTCAACTATTCAAAAAAAAACACCCTATAAACCTGCTGAGTAATTTGAGGTAATCACAACATAAACAAACTCAGCGCTGCGAACTCTTATCAAATGCCAACCTAAAGACTGTTTCCAAAAACTAAGTCAGGAATAATCAAATTTTTTCTATATGACAAGAACAGAAGCCCCCGCCTTCCCCCCCACTCCCCAGCACCATAACGTTTTCGTTTAACGAAAAGCTAGTCGAAACTCTTAAAATTGCGCTGACTGACAGCAACCGGAAGTTACATACAAAATGGCAGCCAATTTCAAAGGCATCTGGTTGGTGGTAATGTTTCGCGGTAAAGCCACCCCCTCCCCCACACCCTCCGAGCTACACACCCAAAAACTTGCTACAAATTTGACATTTGAAGTCTAATAAATAAGTTATGACAGCGTTTGCACTGCAACGGAGCACAAAATGTGGTCATGTAATGGTAATGGTTCACTCACTCGCAACCAGGTTAGCCCGCACACTCTTCCCCCAACGCACCTTGCGTATCGCACTCACTCTCAGGCTCACTCTCACTCTCACTCTCAAAACGATGTGCTGTGCTGTGCTCTGCCTCTCGCCAGTGTCCTATCTCTGACTGCCATTGTTAATAGCTGTTGACGCCCACGACAAGGCCAACAACAGCGACAGCTACAACCACATTGATGGTAACAGTTAGAGCAGCAACCAACAGACAACATCCATTACACAGCGCCACCACGTTTTGTAGTAGCTAGATATGGACTACCCACATATACATATTTATAGAGTATACAGTGATTTCAAAAAGTCTACGACAGTTAACGAGGTAAACGTGGCACATCATTAGTGGATGCCTAAAAAGCAGAGAAGGACGTGTTTCCCTGCGTGGAAATATGGGAAACGAACTTAACTGCGCTGCGGTACGATACTCACTGGCATGCTAGCTTCGGATTCCTGGCATACTACAGTCAGTTTAAAGGTTGCAGACTTCGCATACAAATTTTCAAAAACTGAAGCTCATCAGCTTTGACATATAATGTCTTAGAAATCAGACTTGAGTCACAACTTGAGTCTCCATGTTGCTCAAGCAGTTGAAGAAGATGATGATGCTTACAAATCTTCAAACTTGAATTTGACAAAAAACAAGAACAAGCATACTGAAAAACATAACTATGAAAAACTGAAGGGATGTTGGAGCTTAATTTTAAGTTCACCAAGAAGTAAAAACAAATATTATTGACGTATCTCTCTTATTGATGTATCTATAGGTAAAAAAAATTATTGGACAGATGCTATTGAAGCAAGAACAATAGTTTATTTGTAGTAGAGCTCTGCGAGAACTTGCTTGATAAAACTTCTCAAATTTTTTATGCAGTTGTAAAACATTCCAATAGACTCCCATAGGAAGCTCAAAAAAACATTCTTCCCATACGATTCAGTCGTCGGTTCCGAAAAGTTCTCGTCGTGGGCTTAGTATAAAAAGAGTTTACATAAAATCGCAGCTATCAAAAAGTATGAAAGCGGAAAATTGGCTTCTATCGAAAACTACTTATATTTGGTAAATGTACAAAGATCAAATG
Organism: Chymomyza procnemis; assembly: GCA_035046065.1. Classification (NCBI taxonomy): domain Eukaryota; kingdom Metazoa; phylum Arthropoda; class Insecta; order Diptera; family Drosophilidae; genus Chymomyza; species Chymomyza procnemis. Next base: position 32,486,106 of record JAWNOJ010000021.1, on the reverse strand, counting down.
ATATGCTGCTCTCTCATTCGGATTGGAAGCAATTATCGCAAAGGAATGAATTATGAGCTGTATGAACTTAATTCCGACATAGATGTCATCCTACGTATAACGACACAACGACAGCACTATCTCGTAAGTAGAGGAAGACCTATCGTCCCGGAGAGTGGCCAATTAGAGTATCCGCTTGCAAAACTGTGGCACCTGACCAGTAAGGAGTGTGGTAATCCCATAACGGGTGGTAATCCCATAACGGGTGGTATTGGCCATATACAGCAAAGTCACTGAGTAAGAGTCTTCGTTTAAAAGATCAGTTCGTTAGCAAACCTTTAAACGAACAACATGCCATGGGAAGTTTGTGTATTCCTAAGGAATACAATAATATTATCATGGCTGCTTGGTAGTTTTTAAGATTAGTTAGGTAAACTTTTTAAGAAGATATCAAACAAGTCCTACCCACTGCGTTCTACAACGAAGAAACCTAGTGCAGAAAAATGCATCATCTGTTCTCCATTTCGGTTTGTAGAGCTGAATAACGATGTTCTCAATTGAAGCCAATATAGCTTATAAACGCGCATGAAATTCCCGACGAAATCGAAATTCAATGCAAAAATAAAACCAATTGAGAAAGTGATTTTTTTTTTGTGATCTTATTTTACAACTGTGATGGCCGATAGCTTTGAAGCTCGCAGGTTCAAACAAACATACTGATACTCGGCTTAATACAGATTCCTATAGAATTTAAGTGGTTTTATTTTCAGAGTGATCTCGAAAATGCATGGGAATTGTATTCTTCTAATAGAAATTGCGCGCAGGCAAAATTTTGGCATAATACAATATTACAAAGATTTGATAGAGTGGCTTCACAATATTGGCTATGACCAAAGATTTGGTGAGACAAGTGGGATGCTACTGTTATTCTACTTGTAAAATAATTTGCAGCCAGAGGCAGAACTTGAATGCTAGCTTCAGTATCATATTTATCTTAAAACACACCAAGAGCTGAAAGTGAAAGTAATAACTTCCCAATAGTTCTCTAGAATCCACAAACATGCCAACATTCTACTGCATATCAATCTAATCGAACTATTTAGAATCTTTAACGCATATATGTTGGTGGTAGCACTCACTCAAATACCACCGAGAAAGTGTTCTAAAAATCTTCTTCAGAGAGAGAAGAAGTCTCAGATATCAGTTTCCTAATATTTTTAATAGAAATAATGCGCATAGCGTCTGCTGTGCAAATGGATTTGTTTACAAAATCTGCAAATTCCTCAAGATACCACAAAACCAAAGCTAAATGGATTTCACTCGATCAATGTTGGAATCGAAAATGGAATGCGAAAATGGAATCATGAGGTCACTGTCAAAAACGTGTTTCATTCTAAATCTTGGGAGTACTTGCTTGGAGTTGCACTGCAGCAACGCGGCATTGCTTTCTCGCATCAATAATATTCCCTGACAGTAGCCCTGCACTTGTCTCTACAAATCTTTAGTCAGACTCCATGAAATCTTTTACTCATTTGCTTTTTTTTTGGAGACTCTGGAAATATTGTGGTATGCCAACATTTTGTCTCAAATGAGCTCTTCCGGCAAGCGGGAAGCCAAGTGCCTCGAAACTAACTTGCGCTCTTAAACATTCCAACAAACTACAACGCACAAGATTGCATCTCGTGTAGCTTGGACAAGTCTCTGCATACCAGAATGCTTACAACTCAAAACTGTGCCATAACATTTGCCACTCACTGTCCTGCCCCATGCTGCCGTGGCCCCCATGCCCCACCACTCACTTCAGTTGGTATCCTGGCTTGGTACATTTCTGCTTGGTTGAATTATGTTTTCCTTTTGCATTATGTGCGCCCGTGTCTTGCTTGTCCTCTAATGATGTGCTCTTTACAACTGGCAGGCAGCATCAATGTTCAAGACAGAGACAAAGATGTCGACTTGGAGCCGCACTTACACTACACCGCTGTACACTGCATACCCGCTGGTCCAGCTGCTGGACGTGTATGAGAAGCTGTCGCTGCCGCTGCTGCGTACAACTCAAGGTGTCGTCATTAAAAATGATAAATTTTCTACAAAATGTATTTATGAAATGAAATGTTGAGAGTATCTGTACCGGGTATGCTGCAGCTTTGCGGCTTATGTACATTGGGATGGCAGCTTGGAGCTTATAAATATTTGAGTTGGCTGCGCCAGCTGGTCAGCGGTAAGCTGGACAAACAAATAGTTAAGCGAAAACATTGCGATTGTCAAGCGCGCCGGAGATGAACGAACTAATTTAAAAGTTAAGCACTTGCAGCCAAGGCAACAAATTGCCAATGAAATTAAGTTGAAATAAGATCTGGGAATTATGGAAATCGCTTATGTTGGCTGGCAGCCCAAATCCAACTCATGTTGTGTTATGCATTACAATTCCCATAGGATGCATATCGAAACGCGCATTGATTCGATCAATTTTTTACAGATGGCAGAGATTAGTTAAGTTCTGGTCGTCGCTGGTCGTCATCCTCATTGTCGTTGCTGCTGCTGTCACATGCGCCTCAAATGTCAAGATGAGGCACATTTGGTAGTCATTTATTTAGTAGTCGCAGCATTCTCAGGCCTTCCCCCACGCTCCACCCTGCCACAACTAATTGCAACTTCATTTTTTAAATTAACAGCAAACACATGTTATATACCCCGAGTTGTAGGCGCTGCCCGTTTCTAACACATGGCTGTTCAAGGAGGGGCGTGGCAGTTGACGCGGCATTGCATTTACAAGTCATTTGCTTTTAAATTACATGCAACAATGGACAATTATTGAAATACAACCGAAAACAACAACGACAACGACAACTAAACACAAACAACATTAGGCATGCAATGTGGCACATACAGAGCGTGCTGGGACTTTGGGCTCTTGGGACATGGGGGGGGGTGGTAGGGGAACGCCATGGTTCTGCTGCTGCTACTGCCGCTGTTTATGATGGTGGCGTCGGTTGGGTATGGGGAGGATACACACTCCATGGGGACGCACACGCAACGACAGCAAACGAACGACACGAAAATTGATTTGTTATAAAGTTCTAGTCGTTGTTGTTGCTTTTAGTGGGTGTTGATGACGCTGACATTGATTATGATCAATGCTGGCTGACTACAGACTATTAGGCTCACTCCCTCATTCCCTCTACACTGGGTCTCGGTCTCCTCTATCAATCAGTCGTTGTTTGGTCCCAATGCTTGGCGCTGTTTCTTATGCACGCGTGCGAGGGTAGGCTTATAGTTGAGTCTGTACGCTGAGAAACAATTGAGAAAATTTGGCTACAAGTGAGTGAGTGCTCTAGGGCTGAACAATCCGGGAGTAAACATTGACGAAATTAGTCTAACACAAATAAGTCATTATACTTTAGATTTCGTAGTTCAGCGAGATGTGGCTAAAAGTCTTCAAATATATATCGAATTCCTATTTGGAAAACCAGATGGTGGGAGTTTCAGACAACTCAACTGACTCTTAGACAATGTTCGCAGGCTGTCAAGCTCGGTTGATTGAAGTTACTAATGTTTTTCGACCTAAAAAGTTAAAATGTTTCATTATTCTTCATATTACGTAGTCGACGCATGCTTCACCGAAGTAGATAAGTCTCAAGGTCTTTAAATTCATATCAAAATCCGCTTAAGAAAACCAGACGAAGTGGGAGTTTCAGACAACTCAACTATCTCTTAGACAATGTTCGCAGGCTGTCAAGCTCGGTTGATTGAAGTTACTATTTCTCATGTTTTTTGACTTAAAAAGTTAAAATGTTTCATTATCCTTTATATTACGTAGTCGACGCATGCTTCACCGAAGTAGATAAGTCACAAAGCCTTTAAGTTTATATCGAAATCCGCTTAGGAAAGCCAGACGAGTTGAGTGTTTCAGGCAACTTAGTTACCTGCTTAGATAACATTGGAAAACAGTTGATAAACCCGTCTAATTTGAGTAATATGACTTCAATATTTCTAATTTTCCAAATATTTCGAACGTTTTGCGATTTCAAAAGTCATAAACTCTATGCTAATTTAAGTGGTACTCAGCTACTACTTAGTCATATTGATAAGTTATAAATTTCAAATGCCCAAGAGCAAACTATGTAAAACCCAACTGTCTGTTACAAGATGATTGCTATTATACTTAGAGATCGTTATATTTAAGAAATCCGTTCAAAATCAAGTCGGTGCATCTAACAGAAGACGGAAAGACGTTAAACATTATTTGAATTCAGATTTTAGCTCTTGTTCGCAACGATTTATACTTTTTCTTCATAAACGTTATGTAGGATTCAGTTGCAAAGTTGGAAGATATGTCGGAAAGCTGCATAACCCTTACGATGAATACAAGATGAGTTCAAATGCATAAAGTTTTTGAGCGCTAAGAAAGTCTTGGCCGACTTAGCTATCCAAAGGTATATAGCCCAAAATTACGTTAATAAAGTTTGAATTGGGGAATATTTTATAATTATTATTATTGAAAAAAAATTTGACACAATTACAAATTGTGTTCAATTTGTGTTGCCATAGCAGCTTAGGTCTTAGGAATCTCTAGAAATCACTGTAAATTGTTGCTGAAATAGAATAGGGATCTACAGTTGGTAGTCAAGTGGACAATATCCTTGACAAATAGCGTAACTTTGCCAGAATACTGCTGCCGGAAAACTATCTACCGATGCTCAGTTATAATATTTTATGAAACATTTTAAATGTTTCGATTTAAAAAGTCAATTAAAATCGAAAAGTTCTTAATAAGCGATACGGCCTAACTTCAAAACAACGAGTAGAAAACTAAAATAAAACTTAATGTCATATGCGGCCCAAAAAGGCAATGGAAATCGAAAATGAACTTCACGAATTAATATTGTTTTACTTGAAAGTAATGGATAACTACAACTCTTAAGACTCGACAGAGTAGCGCCGAAAAGATGTTTGGGATGATGTTGGTTGTTGTTATCACTAAAGATAAGAGTTGAGAAGTGCTGGAGGTAGCCTGCTGATTGCTTTTGTACTTTAATCTTACCGTGTATTGCAGAGCCTAAGACTTAGATGGGTTTCAAGCTGACACAGCTACTAAATTGCACATGGCTGTGAAATTTGGCAACGTAGCACACAAGATTTTTCTTTTCCTTTCAAATAAAAAAAGTTTTTATCTAGTTATTTACGTAGCTACCCTCGTGCTGTGCGTTTTATGTCCTAATGCTTGCAGTGGGACTATTAAACTGTTTTTGTAGTTAAAAACCTAAAAACAAAATTATTCACACATTTACACAACGTAAACGTGAACGTGAAACAACCACAAAAAGCTTTATAGAGAGGGAGATTTTTTTTGTATTCTTCAAATGATAATAGCATATCCCATGTCTCGGATTCTCGTCTCATTGAAAATGTGCAACATGCTGCTGTCATTATTAGACCTAAGCCCACCAGCGCATGCGTGCCCAGCGTGACAAAAACACAAAAAATATAAACACTCTTCACTCGTTTTTTCTACCCCGCCCTCCTCCCCGCTACCAACGTACATAGCCTTTGAGCCGTGACTAATTTCGCTTTCATTGGTTTACCCCATAGGCCCCGATAATTATAAGCCCATGTACGGGAGGAAATAAATGGGCTTGTATATATAGTACTTGTTATGGCTTATTATGCATAATTTACTGGCCATTAAAAGCAAACATTGTTGTCGTATGAACGAACGCATACTTGTTTGGGGCACTGTAAATGCTAAATGCCAAATAATGTTAGCATTTTCTGACATTATACAATCTGGCTGGGTGGCCGGCCTAACTAGATCTAGTTTATCTACAACTGCTTCAATTTATTGCATACATGCAAAGCTATTTGTTCTTTAGCTTTTCGGTTGGTGGGGGGGAAAAAAACTTAAATATGTACAATATCTGATAGTTGTTTTAATAATAATAACTAAGGGAAGTTGTAGAGTTTTCAAGTTATAGAATTTTGACGCTGAAAATGTTAAGTACATATGGCGATGTTGAGTTGTGGGGTGCCGAAATGTGTGGTAATTATAGTTCGCGAAGTTCTAAAATCAGCCGAGTCTAACTTTGGCTTTTCTTCAGAATATATATGTCTATTATAATAGATGCGACATCTATTAGAGGGTCAATAGAAAAGTCGCATAACTTTGACAATTTTCAATCGATCGGCTTGAGTTTAGTAAAGTTTGATGCAGTACTACTATTTTAAGCACTTGAAGAATGCACCGAAATTGTCTGGTTTTACATTGAAAAAAATCGATCAGTTGAGCTAACCCAGCTTTAGCTTCAAAGTGTTTTTGCACACGGATCTGTCCCAGATTCCACATAATCTCAAAAATCAAGCCAAACCAAAAGCTGACTGTTTGAGCTAGTGTTTGCTCGCACACCATCATTGGATCATTCTTCTGCAGACCTGGTGAGACTACCAACGGCTATCATCGGTATATTTGGATGTTGGCGCACTTTGTGTTACCCCTGAGCTAAACAGACGGCACAAAACAGGGTTTGTTGGAAGGCTCTAGTAGAGGCCCTAAGTTCCCAAGCGAAATAACAAGGAAAAAAAAAACTAAATATAAAAAATACATTTTTAAAATATGGTCGAAAATTCTTAAAGATGACTTTTCTATTGTTGACTCGATTTAGATGGCGCAGCTATGTAACACAGGATTTTTCTCCGCGCATCATTTATGTTGTCTGCAGAAAAAACAGCGAGCGTAGCATTGGAGGGAACACCTTTGCGCCTAGCAGACAGGGAGCTGATTTCCTAAATTTACAAAGTAATGTGACTTACTTCCTAAATTAAAAAAAAATATTTGAAGCCCTAAAGTTGCTTTTAGTATTCTTAACTTTAGAACAAAAAAATCACATAACAAAATTTAGACGGGCTCCCCAACTCTATTTTTCAACACTTCTTTCAGGTTTTTCCAACACTTTTATTTACTTTGCTTTAATTTGTATTTGTTTTCCACATTACAAATGATTATATAGCGGAGCGGGCGAGTGCGGCTTAGTTGCATCGCATATAACTGCAACATGCCCAACGAAGTCTGGCAAATATGCAAATGAATCCTAAGAAGATTCCAAAGAAGCGCCCTTAAAACGTTGACAATGAAAATGTGTGAATTGCTCGAGGTTGAAGCAGGGCGCGGGTGCTGGAGCTGGAAATACAAAGTCAGCAGGGTAGGGAATCGTGAAAAAAAAGTGTGAAAACGCAGTAGAAAATATGTAGGCGGAGAGTAAATGCTGCTTTTTTAAAGGAATTTCGAGGTGAGTTCTTGTTGAGGGGATGCAAAATTTGCATAAAAAATTTCGACCCCATGACAGCCTAAACATTGTCGCTATTTGTCTAGAAATTCTTACTCTACCCAAAAGCAAATATTACAATTGAAGTCGTTGCATTTTGTGGTGAGTGAAGGACGCTTTCGAGAGAATATGGGAATGCAGAAATAGCACAGACAAAGTCGACAGAAAGTGCTTTTCGCGTAAAAGCGAGAGCTACTTAACTGAAATTAATATTTATTTTTTTTAGATAGAAAGACTCCAGAATTGTAACTAGCCGAAGAACCCTATGAACTATAAGACTTAAAACAAAGAGAACAAATTTTGTTAAAGACTAATTCTTTTCGAATGAATTACGAGCTATACGAGTTCTACGACACCATAGAGGTCGTTCAGCATATTGCGGCACAACGTCTGTTTTGGCTTGTCATATCGTTCGTATGGACGAAGAGCCTCCAGTGAAGAGGATTTTTGATGCTAAAGCCAATGAAGAAAGTCGAAGGGTACGACCAAAGCTAAGATGGAAAGACCAAGTGGGAGATACCTATCTTCCTTTGCAGTAAAAAACTGTAGAATGCAGCGTATGACGGCGAAACGTCTGCAAAAACAAAAGCGCTCCAGCGAAAAAAGCCGACAAAGGGAGACGAAGGCGACAAGCAAAGTTGCGATGGAAAGATCAAGTGGAGCAGCACCTATCTTCCTATGCATGCGCAAAGCAGTAGGCACTCTTCGAGAAATTAGCTTTCTTTCTTCTTCTCACTTAGGCAGAAATGTAAGGCATTTTCCATCACTTGACAGCCAGCACTCAGCACTACAGCTTCAAATCCAAACACTCTTAACTTTATAACAATTTTATTGTATGCAAATAAAGAAACAAAAAAACATATTGTTACACATATGTTTTAATTACTAGCGCCATCTATTGTCTTCTCTTAAGTTAAAATTTCATTGTACGAAAACTAGGTTCCTAACTGTCAAAGGTCAGGCGTAGCATTTTGGTTGCCAATAGTTTTACATATTTCACCATATCATTTGTGATCTTCCACAAAATTTTCTTCTCGATTATTTCATCCATCCTCATGTTGTGCCTCAAACGCTCCATTACAATCAACTTATAAGCGCTGAACCACACAAATACACCGACAAGCGTCCAGACATACAATCCAAGTCGATTCACATTTACCTTATGCAATAACTTTTGTTCAACATATATCTGCCTTATCCATTCCATAAATGAATTTTCCAAAATATATCTAACAATAAAAAATGTGATTATAAACCAGATAGTCACAAAGTCTCTGATTTTCCTAAAATTCCACATGTTGATAGTTGAAAAATACTTTTCGAAATGAACATTTGACAAACTATTTATGTACAATGAAATCAAGGCCTGCTTATTTTTCACTGCTATTCTGTTTTTTTTTCTTTTTCGAAGTATACAATAGATGGCGCCAGCAGCGCAAGCCAGAGGGCGCTGGCAGTGCTAACAGTAAGGTCGCAAGCCGCAAAACATCGTAAAGAATTGCTACACGAAAGTTATTTGTGGCACACTAGATGACGAACGTTAGTAGATATTGCTTTCATATGCGTCATCTGATCAGGCAGCCAAGTAAAGTTAATAAAAATATGAGAAAAAATTCAGTGGAGATCCCTAAAAAGGGCTCTCAAATACTGGCCGTATTGGCATCAAGCAAGAAAATTACTCAAATTACTCAAACTATTTTAGGTTTCTACGAGCCCCGAGTCGCAAATCAGCTAAGAACCTATATCGAATTTTTTAACTATAGGTAGACTTCTTCAAAAGTTTGTCTTTAAATTGTCTTATTGGGGGTTTTTTAAGAGGGCTTCCCTATCTAATATTGTTTCCATTGTTTTTAAAAAAAAGAGAGTTGCTTAATTGAAACTAAATCGGGGCTTCTACGAATTTCGAGTCCCAAAACTGATAACTCCGCACTAAGATGTCTCTTGCACATAGTCTATACCAAAATCTTTAACTATGCTAGATTTCTTTTGCAAATTGTTTTGAAACGAACTCCTTGAGATCTCTTTAGCGGGCTTCTTTCTCAATCAATGGTTCTATTAGTATCAAGCAGAGTTGCTCACTATAAACATGGGCTTGTACGAGTTCCGTAAATTCTAACACGTAAGCGGAAGAGCACACTGGGCCCATACCCAAATCTACAAGACTTCTTTTGCAAATTATATGAAAAGGGACTCCCCAAAAATGCCATCTTTCTCAAGAATTAGCTCTGTTACTGAAAAAAAAGTAAGTTAAGAATTTGGGGTTCTATAAGCTCCCACTACTTCTAACATTAAAGGAACTCCTGCACAGAGGCAATATCCAAATCTTAAACTATGTCAAACTAATTTTAAAGTTTGTCTTTAAATGGACTTATAGGAGGCCCTTTAAGGGGCCTTCTCTCTCTAATTGTGGTACTATTGGTATCAAGCAGAGTTGTTCAATTTGAAAATTTTGGCGATCTACAAATTTCGAGGTGAGAAACTTCTAACGCGCAACTTGCATAGATCCCATACGTTAAGCTTGAATCATGTTAGATTTCTTTAAAAGTTTGTACTTTAACATTTAACCTTTTCAGATCCCATTGGTAGCAAAACAAAGAGAGTTGCTCAATTTTAAAACTATTTTGGGTTTCTCAGAACGTCGAGGCCCACAACTTCTTCGGCACTGAAATATCTCTAGCATAGAGCATATATCCAAATCTTGAACTTTGTTAGACTTCTTCTAAAGTTTGTATTATATATATATAACTATGTTTGACATCCTGTAAAGTTTGTCTTGAAACGAACTGATTGGGGGTACCTCATCAGGGCTTCTTTCTCTAATAATGGTCCCATTGGTACACGAAAAGAGAGTTGCTTACTTTCAAAAACATTTTTTGGTTTCGTTCTATTGCTATCAAGCCAAGAGAATTGTTCAATTTAAAAAGTATTTGGGGTTTCAACGAACTCTGCAACTCCAAAATCTATTCTATTTCTTATTTTGGTTGTGTGCGTAATCGAAAACTCCTAACACGTGGGCAAAAGTAATACAAATTGTCTAAAAACGGACTCCCTAAAATGGTCTTCTTTCTCAAATATGAGTTACATGGTATTCTGGGTTTTTATGAACTCCTCTCTGTCTCTGTATCCAACTCTTTAACTATGCTTTAAAGTTTGTCTTTAATCGGCCTAATTTGGGGGTCCCTTATCAGGGCTTCCTTGTCTAATATTGGTCCCAATGGTATACGAAAAGTGAGTTGCTTAATTTCAACAAATTTTTTCGGTTTATGCAAAATCCAAGTACCACAACTTCTAACACAGCACTGAGAGCATATATATTCAGATCTTTAACTATGCCAGATTTCTTTTAAGAAGATTTGCTTTCTCAAATATGGGTTCTATGTGTATTATGCAGAGTTAGTTGCTCGATTTGACAATTATTTTGTGCTTATAGGAATTCCCAAACTTCTAAGACGAAAACGGAGTAGCTATCACACCGCGTCTTTATGAAAATCTGCAGCAGTGCAAGCCAAGCCCATTTCTTATAAAAAAAAAGAAATATAAATTCCATAGTCAAGTGCAAGCAGCTAATCTAACATCTATCAAGACAGCTATTATAATATATATAATATATTTTCTTCTAAGCAATCAATGCGGTAACATATATTTTTCCCTTTTTCTATAAAACTTGCTGAACTATGACCGTTTGGTTGAAGGCCAACAACAGCAACAAATCATGCAAGTTTGTGAGAGAACAAGAAAAAAAAAAATAAAAAATTGTTTTCACATTTTTCAAGATTTTATTATTTGAAATTTCTTGACAGCAGCGTCAGATCAAAGGTCATAAATGAATGAAAACGTCTGTAGCCTACGGAATTTTATTTCATTTTATTTCATTTTTTTTTTTTCTTATTTTTTATTAAATTTGATAAGTTGTGACTTACATACAAAACAACAATAACTGTCAAAACAGTCTGGAAAAATTACCTGCAAAGAAACAGAAATAAAAATTCGTTTTAGTAAAAAATTTGAAAACTTTAAAAATTTAAACAATTCGAACGAAATATTTCAATATTCGTGCCAATATCAGGCAAGCAAAGCATTTTCAAGTAATTAGATTTTCTGTTTGATATAAGTAGACACCAAAAAATAAAAATAAAAGGGGGTCAGAAAAATACATATGTATTTCAAACCAAATCGAAAATTGGAAAATAATTTAATCTAGTATGAGTGGAAAATGTATGGATGTGTGTGAGTGCGGCTGGTCGTTTTCGTTTTATTGGCTTTTTAATCAAAAGACAGCCAAGCGAACATGTACAATATTATACGAGGAATTGTATATATAGGTCATTTATGATGGACTGACATATACAATGCTCTCTGTCCGTTCTATCAAGGGTTCAAAGGGTTCAAAACAGAGACTTTTATGAGGCTTCTCACTTAGTCACGCCACATGGTGAGTAGGCTGGCTGGCTGGTTGGCTGGCAGGCAGGCAGGCAGTCAGCAGGCACGCCTCCAAAAAGTCATCCCACTGCCGGATAGCAGCTATCCGAAAAATCTACTCTAAACATAGCACATTCTGTTACCAATATTTAGTTATTTCTGTCTATTTCTCTATTTCTTTTTTTTTATTCTTTTATTTCATATTTTGCCTCTTATTTTTTTTTTGGTTTTTAGTTAGTTTTGATTGCTTTTCATGCAGCGTCATGTCGTCATGTTGTACACTATGTAAGCGTGTAATCACCCTCTCCCCCCGTAATAGTTTCTTTATATCTGTATGTAGAGTACCGAAAGTACTTCATAATATACAGTGTGTGGTACGGTATGGTATGTACTTCAAATTTATATTCATGTGCGGCATGCGAGGTTAGGTTAAAAAGTATATCAGATGGATTCAGATTCTCTGCATTCCGAATCTTCTCCAGGTTTTTCGGATTTGAGTTAATCGAAGCAGAACATTTCCAAAGAACTTCGATTTTCTGTTTGGATGGGAAGAAACCTGCAGCTGAAGCCTATCGCATACTTGTGGAAGGTTTTGATAAGTCTGCTTAGGTCGAAAAATCAAGCAAGAAGTGATTTCAAAAACAAATCGTCATCCCCTAACCGCACCAAAAAGTTTGAAGTTGAGAAATGCTTAGCTTTGCAAACACAAACTGAACTTATCTGCAAGATGATTGAATCTGTCAAAAATTCCGTTTATTTAGATTAAATGGGATGATACGAAAGCAGGGAATAAATATCCAAATACCAAATTTTACTGCGGAGTTACGTCTTGAGAGAAAGGCAGTGCAGGCAATCCAGGCAGTCCTGTGCTAAGAATATCTACGACTACAACAAGGCAATTAGAAACCTGCGCAAAACGGTCGAAAGACACGACAAGTTGAATCTATAATAGGAAATCGCTGGGCCCCAGGATGTCAAAGTTACTAGAAAACGGTAAACTTCGTGTACTGACAGTTAATAATTTCCAAAACTATTTAGAGTTCAACGTTTTGGGTCTTTTGAAGATAAAGAATAATGGCTTAATGCTTAAATTAAGGCATTTTTTGAGCATGCCATGCGAAAATGCAATATTTTTCGAAAATTAGTGCTTGCTTTGCTTTTCTGCAATAGAAACCCCAATTTTTTGAACAGTGTAATTGCAGCTCTTGTACCAGGATCTCTTGATGAATTGGAAAAATGTCTCAGTGGCTGGTTCGGGACCAGAGAAGACTGAAATTTTTGTGAGATAGTATGCAATAATAACTAGTGATATGTGGAAGGCTGGTACGGGGGGAGTATACAAGACAAAGCAACTGACTAACTAAACACAAGTTGAGTGGCAGGCTAAAGTGCGCGCCGGGATTGCTGGTCCTCTCAGCAAAGGTCTACAACCTTCTCTCGAAAAAAACGATTGTAACGAGAGCCCAAAAGCGTCTCAGATAGTAACACAAAACTAGTTGACGACAAACGTTAGAAATTAGGAACACGATTTACGACTAAAGATTGGAACATGGAATGTAACAAGCCTAAATAGACCCGGGGCACTAAAAACCGTACTTCAGCAAGTAAGGAAATACAAAGTGCAAATCCTGGCAATGCAAGAAACCAGATGACTTGATGAAAGCAGCTTAATTCATTCATGGCTTCATTGTGCCACAAAAGTCAAACCATATAGTCGTCATTGACTTTAAAGCTGTCAGTGAGCGCCTTGGTGAACCAGCAAAAGGATTAAGCTCAAGCAACTGCAGTGGGCTGATCATGTCCAAAGAACGGAACCCAGTAGACCGATAAGAAAAGTCTTGCAAAGCACACCCAAAGGAAGGAGAAGAAGAGCTGGATAGACAATGTGGAGCAAACTACAGAGCGTCTAGGAAGAAGCAACTGAAGAACGCTAGCTTTACATCGCGAAGAATGGAGGAGTTTTCAAGGGAAGGGCAAGATACAACTAGCATCGTCACGAAGCTAATGATGATGATGCAGAAAAGTAGTGGCGAAGAACAATATCATAGGTATGAGGTATATTTTATTTTTGGCCGAAATTATGAAAAAATGAGCTTACTTTTTGAAGGAAAAAGTTTTTAAGTGCTTAGAGCTTTGAAATATTTTTCAAATAAGGAATGCAACAATTTTACAAATCCCATAAATTCTGAAACCTTCTATTTGTACAAAAACTATAAGAGCCGCTCTCGCATAAGCGTAATATATGAAATATTCGTTATAGTTTAGTCCTTTTAAGTGTTGTTGTTGTTGTTGTGGGACGGACCTTTGCTATCAGGCTTGGCTGGCTGGCTGGCTGGCTGTTGTTGGCCAACAACTGCCAATTATGCAATAATAAAAAATTGTTAAATTAATAAAGGAAAAACAAAAACAATGAAAAACACAAAAAAAAAATAAAAAATCTATATCAAAAAATTTATATATAAAAAGAAGCAATAGAAACTGGTTATTTACGAGCGAACGAATTCGTGGGTTTGGCGGGCGGACGACAGCCAGAGAGTTTTAATTTTTCCGTGAAAATTGCTAGTCATAAATTACATATTGCAAGCCAAGTCCAACCAAAGGCATAAAAATATTTTACTGTAGCGTCACGTAATAAACAACCTTTATTGTTATACCAGCCACAAAACATCTATAAGGAACTTTTTATAGTATGTCGAAAAATCAAAATAATAATATAATAATATTAACCGAACATAACAGGACGCACACGAAAATATTCGACTATATTAAATATTTGAAAAGATTTAGTCATAAAATCTATGCATATGACATAAACAATTTGTGCTGTGCAATCATAAATATTTTGTATATTCATGTTCCGATCGAAATAAAAATATAAATAAAATTATACTCCAGATTTTTTTGTTACCGTTGGTGTAACTCCAGTTCTAAACGTTATTGAGTTTTTAGAAGTGTGACCAGATTTTGTATGGTTAAGCGTGAGCAGTGTGACCGAATTTTGTATGTTTTTACAGTAACGACAAAGCTGTCCTAATTTACAGCAAGAAAGAGAGCTGAGATAGCTTCTCTGAGAGAATTAACTAAATGGTAGGCGCTTATGTTGGGCATAGTCAAAATAAATCCATTATTTTTTCCTTGAAGTCACAGGAATATAGATTTAGAATAATTCGATTTAGTTCAAATATGCGAGATTTTGCTTGACAAATTTATTTCAAGGGTTATTCCCTTGTACTACTCTCATAGAATCCTCCTTTCTATTGGCAAAAAAAATTCAGACAGTCGATTTTCGCAAGCCTCTCTTGAATGGCATTTTTCACCAGCAAAACTGTTCGCCATGTACAGGGAACAGCTCATAAACACTTCCTGCCGCATTCGCACTTTCAGCTGGCTGCATAAGAAGCTCTCAACCACGCTCCTAGAACTTCTGGTGAGTCACAATCGATGTGTGTGACCTGGCGATTTTCTGATGGCACACAATTACTCTCCTATTGGCCACTGATGAGCGATTGCTTCCAGCAGACGATCCAATGGTTGACAGCACAGTTCCGAGTTAAAAGCGTTGCCATATGGAAGCCGCTCGTAGTAGATAATTCGCTGCCAATACCACCGAACACACAGCAAAACCTTTCTGGCCGTCAATTCTGGCTAGGTCAAAGTTTTCGTTGACCCAACGCGTTTCTACCACGACCGTTTTCATTTGACATTATCGTAAGATATCTTTTTACTTTTCACTAGACCACCAAACGTTACAGAAATTTGTCAATTTTGTTGCGATTCAGTAGCGATTCGCAGGCGGAAATTCGTTCTTACATGACGGTCGTGCTCGATAAAGTTCATGATTTTATCGACCTTGGTCTTCCAATGCGTGGTTTTTCTTTGACATCGAAAGAGATGCCGGAGTGGAATCCAAACCAAAATTGCACGTAATTGGCTGTTACAGTTTCAGGATTATAAACGCTATTCACATTTTCAGCTGTCTGGCTTACGTTTTCGCACTTATCGAAAAAATACAACTGTAGAACATAGCGTTCTTTCTCTTTGCTAGTGTCCATCCCAAGCTCAAACAAGATTGAGTCAATTAATCGCAAAACTACGAACGCCATTTTTTGGTACCCGATCGTACTTATACAACGCGAGTTACAGATATATAACGCCAACTATGGGGTGATTTCTTTTTACTACACCTTGAAACCTTGGGACTCCGCACGCCAACTGCTCGATTTTCTATATTGGGGTGTACCTGGCACTGTGTGTGTGTTTCTTTTCATCTGTTTGCTGTCTATTTTTATAGCCAGTACGCAGCAAACGAAACTGTCAAGCTGTTGCAGCTTGCAGCCAAACAAAAGCTAAGCGCTATAAGACTAAAGCAGTTGCTGTGCAGCAGCGGAACAACTATTTGGCGCCAGAAAAACTTTGCTATATTTTTGCCCAAAGTTCTCCGCTTGAGAGCACAAACTGAACATTAACGAAATTATCTTAGATATCCGCTGAATTTTTGCAAATATTTTGCACTTTTAGCTTGTCAACCTAAAAGCCATTGCAAATTCATGCGGGAATTAACTTGGCCAAAAACCATATAATATTCTGAAAAAAAAAATCAAAAACCAGTATCTAGCAACTTATGGTTGCATTTTGCGCTGTTCGATTCAAGGTTGCTGAATTGCATTGTGCTGTAGCCCAAGCCAACTTGCTCAGTTCTTCTCGCTTTTTGGGGTTTTATTTTGTCGTTGTCGGTTGTCATGTGTGGGCGTTACGTTGGGTGTAAACCAAAGAGAAAAAAAAAGAATGTCTGCCATTGAAATGCAAAGTTTTGGCTTAATCAACCAGAAATTGTATTATCATAATTTATTTTTTTTGGGTCAGTGTTATTTGAACTTTTGCCAAGTGAAAAACAATTTCACCAAAAATAACTTTTAATGCCCGAATTAAAAAAAAGCCAGACACAACTATTAAAGTTTTTCGTATGCTTTAATCAAGCTGGAATCGGAAGTTTTAAAGTCCTTGTGGGCTGCCTGCAACTTGGAAGCTTTAGTTAAAGCTGCATAACTTTATGCGCTGACGAAGTTAGAATACACTTTTGAAGGCGTTAAAGGATAACAATATTTTCGGACAAATGTGTTTCTTTAAGCCAAACTTTGCACTTTGCGGCCACAAAACAAAAAAAGAGAGGCAAGACTTGCAAGTTTTTTGGTTTGCGTTGGCAATACCCTAAAAAGTTTTAACAATTTATGAAGTTCTTGAATCGAGGGTTTATTTTTTATTTCTTGTGCGCAGTGGAACATTTTTGCTTCAATGCTATTAGGGGGGCTGTCGTTAAACGCATAGGGGCACTCAGCTCCCGCCAACTTGGTTTAAGAAATACCAAAACTAGCTCTACGATAGATTTAAAATGTCAACTGAAACAAAAATGTCGAAAGGTTTTTGTAAAGATTTACATAATATTTTCCGAAACTACCGTGAGAGTTCAGCTTGGGTTTTTGGGTTTGATTTTTGCCAATATATTATAGCAACAAAGAAATATAACTATAAATATTCCTATTCCTATAAATATTCCTATCATACATTCAGAAATTTCGCTTCAAGATACGCTGAGTTTTTGAGTTTGTACAATTATCCCAAATATTTCAAATCTGCCTTAGAAGATTTATTTAGATTTTTATCATAATTTTGAGATCTGCATTGGGAGACTGACTGTTTTTGTTTGGTTTTTTATACGAAAATTTATGTTTTAATGATATAGATCTAATTAGATTTATAGTAAATTTTTCAAATATTTATTATCCCAAATATTTCGAATCTGTTCTAGAAGATTTATTTAGATTTTAATCATAATTTTCATATCTGCGTTGCGAGATTTTTTTTTTGGTGTAATAAACCCAAGAAAAGTAAGCCAAAATAAATAGAGATAAAATCGACTAAACTTTGTTAAGGAAAAAAGTTAAAAATATCATATTTTCAATATCTTCGCTAGAAGATCGGCTATCTTGGATTTAATGAAAAAATAAGTTACAAAGTTGTCAACACGGCTTGGATCTTTCTCTATTAATGATATAAGTCTCTGAAAGTTTATATCGCATTTTCAGAATCTTCACCTTAAAAGTGATTGGTTGGTTTTTCGAACTTGATTTCCAACTAAAAATAACAAAAAGTAAATCATGACGCCGAAAGAGCTTGTACTTAGCTTTGCTATATAAATCATAAAGATCAATTTCGCAACTTCTATGAGCTCCGCAGTGCAAAAATATTATAATGATCATATTTTTACAACTTATTTTGGACCTGCGCTGAGATTTATATAGATTTATAACATCATGCCTACAGGATACCCGCTGCAATATCGTTTTTTTTTTGGCAAATGATGACGTGCAAAGTGCTTTTTGCTATATAAATGCTAAAAGTTAATATATAATTATAGATAAATTTCAGAACTTCTATGATCTCAGCTGGGGGATCATGTGGTATTTGATTTTCACTTATGAAAAAGTAAGTGCTGACGACGTTGATACAGCTTGCACATTTCTATATTAATGATAGGCAGATTTTTAACATATATTTAGGAACTGCGTTGGGAGATTGTTTGTTTTTTGAGTTCAGTGCCCCAAAATTGTACGAAAAAATATATGATGGCGATTTCGACCATGCTTGACCATGTTATAAATATATAAGTAAAATTTATATCATATCTTCAGTATCTTTGCTGGTTTAGCGCTGGATATTTTGGTATAATGTAAAAATATATTATGACGATGTCGATACGGATGGAATTTTTCTCTTTTTTATGAAAATTTATATATTATTTTCTGAAACTAATTTCCGCCAAAAAAATAAATGTTGACGACGTCGAACAAACTTGTTGTGAGTTGTTATAAAATTTTAATATTTTCAGCAACGCTCAGATGACTTTATGAGTTTAGTTCTCTAAAAGTTAAAAGAAGTTCCAAAAATTTTCGAAAGGCGCCTACTTTGAATCTAAGCCAAATCTCTTTTAATTATTTGTTAGAATTTGTTTAAATGTGGAACTCGCTCTTATTGGTGTCATTCAACCTGCCAAAGTTATAAGTCGCAATAAAGTTTGAGAAGATATTTTACGGATTATCGCTGAAGTTCAATGACCAAAAGATATCAACGACTACTTACACACTTAAATTAGGCAAGCCCAATAGTCAAGTATTCCTAAGCTAAGCTTAACTACTCTAAAAGTGTTGCCCCAAAGCACCAATCTATTCCCTGAATACACTATAAATGTGTCTTTTTCTTAGCAAGAAATTTTCTCAATTTTAATATTCAACCACTTCCGCCGACACCCGCTGTAAGAGCATTAAAAAAACGAATTTCACCCCCAACTTCCTGACCAACAATGCACTGATTAAGCCCATAATAACAACAGGCTCGCACTTGGGGCCCCACAGTGGGCCCTCTATCACGCCCACTGCTCTCAATACAACTCTTCACAAGTTTTATTGTTCGCACATCAACTCGACTTTTATATGTTTTATGCATATATATATATTCCTATATATATATATACACGATATATGGTATTTACTTGCCAACTTACTTCAATGCCCTTTCTCTCCGATTACTTCTTTGCCGCTCGGTAAGTAGTATTTGTATATGGAACAAAACATGCTAAATATTTATTCGCCAAACAACCAAAGTGTTAATTATGTGGGCGTCTGTATGCAAGTGTGTGTGTCTGTGTGTGTGTGTGTGTGTGAGACAATGTATGCATGTGTGTGTGAGTGGGCGTGTGTGTAAATGGGTGTGTGTGTGTGTGTGTCTGGTGTGTGAGGTTTTCCTTGGTGAGCTCATCAATTTCTCATGGGACCAACAGCTGTTGGTTGCGCTACTCACCATTTGCATTTGGTTTCTTGTAAAAATCTAAGAATTTTTAATACCCTACAGCAAAAAAGTATATACCGAATTGAGCAAAATTATATTTGAAAGAATCAAAGCAAACTTATAATTGAAAGAATCACTAAAAAAGAAAAACAAACAAAAAAGTTTGTACAGTTTAAACAAAATGTTTTTAACGCAATTCAAGACGTTAATTTTCTTGAAAGCTTCTCAGCAGCAGCAATCTACCAATATTTCTACAAAGTTTTGTAGCTCGTCTTAGCTTTCTTCCCTTGGGTTTATTTTTTTTCGAAGTTTTTTATTTACCAATTGTTTTTGCACCTAAGCAGAGTCTTCTTATCGGTATTGGCTGCAACTTGCTTTTCTTCAATGAATGTCGCCAATCAACTGACGCACAAATCTCAGCAATTGGTAAAAGCCAAGGCTCAATCCATCAGCTTACCTTTTCTTATTCAACAGAAGACTATAAAGAAGCAGAAACTCTGAAGTAATATATTTATAATTTTTTCAAATAATATTTACTTGACATTTACAAGTCTCTAAAGTGTACAAAAGTAGCTGTTCCCTAAGTTTTTTTTTTTAAAAAGTAATAAGTATCTTCGAAAAGGTGCAATTTTTTTCATAACAGCGGCAATCTTGTTAAACTGATATCTCGCCTTAAAAATACAAATATTTTCGCTTTTAAAAAATCCGCTCATCTCACGCAAGCCACAAAAAAAAAACTAATGGAGTTTTTTGGACTTTGGAGTTCACTTTAAATAGTAATCTTATAGTTTATGACAAATCTGGCATTTCTGGTAAAATCTTCTCACTTTTCGGTCATCTGGACTATACTATTAAAAATACAAACTTTGTTATCTTCCTAAAGTTGCTTTTCTTGTTTTTCACTTGTCTCTTGGTTACAACTTCTTCTAGCTTGGTTAAATCTCTCCTCAACAATCTACATTTAATAAAAATCTTAATGCTTTGGCAAATCTGCAAGAAGTTCCACCCTTGTGTAGAATAATCATCTGGCAGAAATGTTATTTTCATTGTGAGCACATGTAGTCCCGATTTAGCCTGCCCCAAATATTTGCTAAAAAGGATATTTTCCTAAAATTATTCATTGTGAATACACATAAAATTGCAGTCAGCCCGAACTATCAAAAATTTAGCATCTTTCTTACTTTCCAACACAGTTTTTTAGAAGATTCACAACTATTCTTCTTATAATCAATGTGGTTCTTTGGCAACTTTTTTGCTTCTTTTTCATTTTGTAGATTCTTTGGCAACTCTTTTGCTTATTTTTTCATTTTATGGATTCTTTGGCAACTTTTTTGCATATTTTTTCATTTTGTAGATTCTTTGGCAACTTTTATGCTCATTTATTCATTTTATAGATTCTTTGGCAACTCTAATTTTTTTTCATTTTGTAGAATTAAGTGTCTAAAGAACCCTTATACTACTTTTCAATGCTTTCAACAGAAGTATGTCTTTTAAGTTTCATTATTTTCCAATCTTTTTTGTTAACTTTTCTACACATAAATTGCCAGTTTGGCCTAAGAGTAGAATAAGGAAGTTGGAAAAAATCTTAAAACGTCTTGTTTTCATTCAATAATCAATCCACAGACCTAAGCATGAAATATTATGCTGCATTATTTCGCACCTAAAAAATTGCATTAATGCAGATAACTCAAGTTCACTTTGATTAACTGCACATAATTCTCTATCTTTCATCTCACGTTGTCTTTTTGAAAAGAAACATTATGAGTTATCTGGCGTCTTACTACGGTATATACCAAAGTCTACGCTTTCATCATCTGACACCTTAAATTCAGCAGCTGCTTGCGGGTAAGTCTTCGATAACTGTCTGTCTATCACATCGCATTCTGCAGTGTATTCCGCAGTCTACGCTTTCAACTTCTGCCAACTGCTCCCCAATGCATTCATTTTGTATCCACTATAAATAGTTGGATGCACACAGTAACTTGGCCTAAGCGTGCGTGCCGGGACTTACGCCTTTCTGCCGGCTCCACCCACTGCGTTTTTACTGTCTCTTTCAGCTTTCTTTCACTTTTTCCTTTTCCAATAAGGATTTTGAATATGAATGAAATGCTGTTTAAGATTCAATGCAGGCAATGCCATAAGATAATGTACTTATTTGCAGTTGCTACAGCATTTGACAGCATATTTACTTATTTATAAGCAGCTGGAATTCCATGTCTTGGCAAAAAATGTTGACGATTTTTCAATAAATAGCTTTAAAAATAACTTTTAATAACGCAATCCCACAGCCATATGATTTCATTTTATAATGTAACCAATATTTATTATGCAAGTTGTAGCTGTTTTGTTTTGCATATTCTTTTACTTTTCATCTGACTTGAGCAGCATAATAAAAACAAAAAACAAAAAAAAAAATGAAATAAAATTGCCATGAAAAAAGGATACAAGTTGTTGTACGACGCAGCATTACAAATAGCGTCCTGGTGGACTTGCCGCCATTTTGCTGTAAGAAATTCGCGTTGGCGCAAGCCAACCTGAAGTCTGAAGCGGCAGGCAGGACGGCGAGACTGCCAGCAAGCTGGCTGGTTCGTTGGCTGGCGTCATGTGGTTAACTTGGCGTATGTCTAGAGATTCATTTTTGTTACTTTTCTGGTTTTTTTCCTCTCTTGTTTTTTTTTTTTTTTTTGCCACTCTCATAAATGCCTTGAGTAGGTTGCTGTGTGTGTATGCGCGCTCATATGCAAAACGTCTTGAAAACGAATTTGTTATGCGCATTTTGATGTCATTATCCTCTAAAGTCATTGGCCCCTTTTGCCTTTGCCTGTCATCTTCAAGCAGCTTCATCAGCATCAAACAACATCATCATCAACTGAATCATTTTCCAGCAGCAGCAACAACAACATCATCATCTGCCTTGTCTACGTCATCATCTGACATCTTAAACTCATCATCTGCTTGCGGGTTAGACCGAGGCCATAGGGCGTCGTCTTTTGGATCAGACTATGCAAATCTATTTATATGTCAACTACTTATGTGGCTTTGTTTGCTTCTCAGCCAACCATACGATATATACGAGTTGTTTAGCCAATTAATTTTTAAGCCCCAGCTTTGACACTCAATCTCTGCTTACATTGAGCCCAACGACTTTGCAGTCTTTGGTTGTAACTCTTTGTTAAAATGATTGTTTAAGTCTTAATGTTGAGTTTAAGTGAAAATGTGCAGAGATTGATAGAGCTAGACGGCTTGGGTAAAGTGTTTTGTGCTTGAGCTAAGCAAGCCATAGAGAAGAATGGCTCTTTGTTGCTATTTATAGTAAATTTTCATAAGTAAAATATAAAAATAACTTTTTATTTCAAACTGTAGTGCATTTAAGACGCTCTGCTAATTTAAGCTGTTAGCTGCTAAAAAGATTAAGTTCTGCAGCCAAAGTAAGAGCTTCAATACAAACAAAGAATAGCAAGAATTTTACCAAGTTACTATCAAATTAACTTTACCATTTGGGCTGTTAATAACTAAGACGTCAACTTAAGATTCTACAGTACCAGTAAACTTTTTTCAGCAGCTCTATATTGTTGGTTTTGACAAACTGCACTTCAAGACTGCTTGTTGTTAAAAAGAATGCTACCTCTTTTTTTTCAAACTCTTCAGCCAATGTCAAAGCGAAGTAAGCATTCTTCTCAGCAGACTTTAGTTATAAGATTTGACTAAAAAGTCCACACATTTATTTGTAGTTATTGATTAAGTCATATGTTAGGCTTTTCTTTTAGATTTAAGTAGAGTTAACTTAAAGTTATACATGCCAAGTAAAGCCAAATAGTGCAAGAATTCTTCTCACAGCTTTTTGCAAGATTTCAGCTAACTACAATTTTCTTATTATTTATCAAATCTTAATTTTCAAGCAGTGCCAACTTTAAATTCTTCAGCCAATGTACAAGCCAAATTTGCCCAAACAGCCATATATTTACTGCTTATTGTAAGATATCGCTTGAAAAAGTGTCTTCAATAGTGTAGTCCAGATGACAATTGAGTCTAACCTATTTTAACACATTCAGCTGGAAGTGTATCTTATAGATACTGCAGCAAATCGCATCTTAAGGGTAGTTTTGTTAAACGATTTGTAACCAAAAAAGGAGAAGATTTTAACAGTTTATTCAGCCCAATTTCTTTCAAATAGTTAGTTGTTGTAAGGTTTCGCCTAAAAAAATAACATCCGCAAATTAGTAAGTAAGCCGAGCAGAAAACTTCATGGCGCTGTTAACTTGCAGTTCTTCAGCCCATTTCTTCCAAATCATTAGTTATTCTAAGATTTCACCTAAACAATCATCATCTTCTGCTTATTAATAAGCAAACAGCATTTACTCTTTACGGATTAAAGCCGCAAACTGCTGCCAACCTTAATTTCTTTAGTTTAAGTAAACCAAAAAAGCAGCAATTCTTTTTAGAAGTCGCACATTGCTGCATTTTGCTTAAGAATAAGCTTCTTTTAGTTTTCATCCCTAAAGCCTCACTTTTGACTAAATAAAACAGCTTCGCAAAAAGGCAGCAATTCTTTTAAGCTGCCACAAGCTCCCAGATTTTGCTCAAAAAGCATCATCTTTTAGTTGTTATAACCAAAGCCTCGGTTTTGAGAGTATAAAAATATCTTTTGCTTACAACTAACCAAATCACACTTAAAAACTCTCTGCTGCTTAAGACTTCGAACCGCTGTTAACTTTAGGTCTTAACTGCTGCCAGTATAAAAGCTATTTAAAGCGAAACAGTGGTTCTTTAAAGTCGTATGTTGCCAGATATTGCTTAAAAATCATCATCTTTTTGTTATTACTAATTAAAATTATTACTATTAAAATCATTCATCTGCTATCAACTTAAAGTTTTATACTTGCAAAAAAGTGAGTATTTTTCAAATTTGCTGTATATTTTGAGTTGTCGCTTAACAACTCATCATCTTTTGCTGATAACTAACCAAATCGCATGTAAAGACACTCTTCTCATTAAAGCTACGTACCGCTGTCAACTGCAAGTTGTTTAGTTCAAGTATAAGCCAAGAAACCAAGCCACTTAATCTATTAATATAAATGCCTAATTGTTGTGCCTCTATAGATATATATATATATGTGGAACTCGGCACTTACTCAGCTGCCAAACTAATGGGCACATCAGAAAACTAAAACTAGAAAAGTTCGAGCTCCTCGTCGCTATATGCTGTGTGTCTGTTTGTGTGTTAGGAAGGAAACGCCAAGGCGGATGTTGATATTATGAGTGTAGGTCGTGTGGCATTTCATTTCGCCATCGCCATGCTTCAAGACCGGAAATAGGCATCAAATAACAACAACAACAACAGCAATCAGGTCATAACAATATATTTGGAGTGTATATTTCGAGGGTTTGAGCTTTCCAAGCACATTGGCTTCGACGAATGAATATTAGTTGCGTGTTAAATGTCAATTGTCATAATTAAATGTGACATCAAAAGCCGTTAGAGTCTTCCAAGAGCAGTGTCGTCTCCGCTGGTCTACAACTAAAACATGGCTAACTGCTGAACCGAAACTATGGCGCGTAGTTAAAAGCAAAGACCCTAGCGCGCAAAGGTTATGGAAAATTACAAAAAGCTTTTAGGACAAAAGCCTTAAAAAAGAGCTCTACGCAGGGAGTGACTGGGTGGAGTGTGGTGGGGGAGCCTTCTGCCACAAAAGTCGCATATTTGCAGCACGTTTTGTTATTTCGAGTTTATCTCATCTTAAATGTGGTGCTAATTGTCTCAACAGGCGCAGAACTGTGCCTGAGTGATTGACTGACGGCGCGCTATGAATGACATAATGAATGAATGATTGACAAACTGACTGACGAATTGACATACCGACACATTGACTGACTCTGTAGTCTTTCCAACTTTTTGACCAACAATCCACCAATCCAATTCCCATCCACTACAATTCGCGCGTCCTTTGCCAGACGTTTCGATTTACGCCCGCGTCGATTGCTTATCCATTTTCATTAGCTATATTTAGAGCACACACACACTCACACACACACCAAGTGGGTATTAATTTCCCAGCTACTCGAGCTTGTTGTGCTTATTGTTGTTTTTTCGCGTTATTTTTTTTCTATGTGAAAATTGTTTTTATTTTGCGGCACACACACTTACCCAGTGCATTCCAAGGTCTGTAAAAACTATTCTCTATGCGAAAAATTCCACAATAGCAACGTTTACTAAATACACCTCATATATATAGATAAATAACGCCAAATTTTGTGATAAAGTTTGTTGCAGCCTGTACAAATATAGCTTAACAAAAACAAGTCACATCGCAGCAACCTTGCCTGAGTTACAGTGGGTTATAATTATTATAGCGCTATAGATCTCAGTCAATTTGGCGAATAAGCTACTTTTAAGCAAGCTTAATAAAACTAAGTAAAAATAAACCAAATCGCTGCAGTGGATTTTGAGTTATAAACATTTTTATAAACTATGTATGTCTCATTTTAAGCAATTTCCAGCAAAAACAAAAAGATTATGGTCATATATGTCTAGGCAAGAGCATCTTAACTTCGTGCTCTAGCTCATGCACAGTTTCATCAAACATATCGTATTTTCTTTTTATCGCAATTAATTAATCTGTTTAATGGCAAATGGCAATCGACGGTATGCCAACGCTGATTGGACGTACAACCACCAGACAGACAAACAGATATTCCTGCAGTGCTGCTAGACGAACGTTTGTTCGTTGGCTCCCACTTTAGGCACTTTGCTCTCGCTTATTGCTAATCTGCTCTGTTTGGTACGTTCCGTTTGACTGTCCGACTGCCCGTCTCTCCGTCTGTCTATCTGCTCGCTACGTCCCAACGTGCGTCCGTCTGTGTGTCCATTCATCTGTTTGTCTGTCAAGTAAACGCGCTTCTAAATGCATGCATAATGCCATCAATCAAATGTAATTATAAACTCTCTTTATATATTATATACTCTATCTGTCTGTGTCTATCTATCTATCTCTGACGTGCACGTGCAAGTCTTTGGGGACCCAAACATATATCGCTTATTCATTTATACATATGTAAGCTTTGTCGTATATAATATTATTTTTTCGCTTTATGTATACAAATTTGTACGTAACTTCCCCGACCCATAACGCATGGAACTGAGCTTAGCCTAGCGTTAAAATGCTTATGCAATGTCAAGTTATGCCAAGTTTTGTTTCGACTAATTGCCATAGATGATGGAGGGGGTTCTGCTTCACAGACCGCAGCACCCAGTCTGCCCGGAACTGCTCATATAATGCGAGCAGGTGTCAATATTGCATTACCCAGCACTGCTTGAAAAGTTAATTGCTGCTGATTCTTGATAATGCTGCGCAACTTGCAGTTGAGCAGCGCATTGAGCGCATCTATTCATAATTCAAGAACACTGCATACCCTCATTATCTCTACAAATCGTTTAAATTTATCAACTAGTAATTTTTTTACTGTCAAAAAGCAAAACTTTCCCCTAATTGCTGCAACAATTTTATGTGCAATGCAAAAAAAAAAAAAAAAAGAAGAAAGATGATGTTTTCGTTTGAGATGATGGTTTGCAGCATTTAATATGCCAGCACAAGCAAAAGCCTTGTAACATTTCGCTTCATCTCTGTTGTTTGGATGAAAACTGGGTCAATGCATTTGCAGAAATTCTTTTTGTTTTCTCTATTTTTTTTTTCTCTCGAAGAGATTAGTTTAATAGCAGCAAAATATTTAATGCGTATTTTGTAGAAATGATAAAACAAATTTGCGACTCTTTTGACTAAATATGCTTGGTTTTGGTTGAATAATCAGCCATTGGTAATGCAACAAGTGAACTACTTATGGGAAGCAACCAACTGTAAGCTATTAATCAACATTTAAAAAGCAAATAAATTATAAGCTTAACGATGAAGAAACACTTGAGTTAAGAAGTGTATAAATGGCTACTTGAATAACAAAAACAACACAACTTAAGAGCTACATTGCTGCTGGGTCATTAAAATGTGCAGTTCTTCGACAGGCAAGCAATCTATTAAGTAGATTTCCAAATATCATAATATAAAATGAAGCTAATTTTGTTGCAATAAGGGCAAAGCTGAAGCATATTGTAGTGCAAATTGAGACGACTATGAGACCATGCATAAGCAGCTTACAACGGTTCAGATGATGTGGAATTTGAATTAATTTTCATCAACTGAAGAGTTGTAAGACCGAAATTCGTATTGTTTTATTTTATTTGAACAGTTATCAGTTCGTAATTTGAATTATTTTACATCATCCGAATAGTTAAAAGTTTAACTTAGTTTATATCATCTCAGTTCATAATTTGAATTATTTTACATCATCCGAATAGTTAAAAGTTTAAAGTTTAACTTAGTTTATATCATCTCAGCAATTGTACTTTAATATTTCAGTTATTTTACATCATCTGAACAGATGTAACGTAAAATTTTGAATAACTTTACATCATCTGAACTTTGCATCATCTGAATACTTGTAAGTTTAAAATTCGAATTACTTCCTGAATATACTATTAAAGCAAACATAAGCAGCTTACATCATCTGAACAGTTGTAACGTCAAATTTTGAAAAACTTTACATCATCTGAATAGTTATATCTTAAACTTTGACAAACTTTGCATCATCTGAATACTTAAAGTTTAAAATTCGAATAACTTTACATCATATCAATATTTTTAAGTTTAAAATTTGAATTACTTCCTGAATCTACTATGAAAGCGTACATAAGCAGCTTACAACGGCTCTGATGATGTATAATTTGAATAATTGCACATTATCCGAACAGTTTAAAATTTGAATTACTTTACATCATCTGAATAGTTTTCATCTACTCAATACATTGCTTCACTCAATTTTAGTTAAATTTATGAAAATCTTGCCTTGGAAGCTTTAAAAACTTAGAAAAAAAAAACAATAAAATCTCAAATTATTACAACCAATATGACTAACGTCATCTCATGTTGATGTATAAAAGCTTGTCATAAAATTAATATCTGCAGAGCAGTATCTCAAGGGAAAAATATGTAATATTTTATTACTACTTGTCTAACTTACAAACTATAGAATCTACTACAGATTAGTTACTACTAAAACTCTGAGATGATGTCGTAAAACTAAGTTAATTTATACACAAATAGAACAAATGTATAAAACAAAGCATTCGCCTCAATTTTTTTTTGCAGTTTGGCATCTTTATAAGGCAATGAACGCTAATTAAAGAATATGATATAATATGTTATAGAAACAAAAGAAAAGCTAACAAGAACAGCAACAATTTATGTAACTTATAGTAACAAAATAAAGCACTTTTTAAATCTGATATGATAGCTGACATAAATGTAATTAAAAAACATGTCCACATACTAAAGATGAAAAATGTAGAAACTGTATTTAAGAAAATATATAATTCAGTAAAAGCACAAGAACTTATTTTATGGCAGAAAACATTTCTCAGTGCATCATCTGAAGCTAAAGTTTACAAAAAAAAGAGTTGATATGAAAGATGTATGCGAAGCAACATATATCTTCACAAAGTACAAACAATATTTGCCAAAACTGATTTTTTAACATGAAAAAACAAAAAGAAAGTGAGCAGACTGAGTAAAGATTAAAGAAAGGATTACTCAAGAGTAAAGAGAGTTGAAACTTTTGCAAATACCACATATAAAATAAGTTTTTATATCAAAGCAGATAAAACTGCTATTAAAGAGGAATTAAAAGTAAATGTAAGTTAGACTTTAGTGCAGCTTATAGTGAAAATGCACAATAAATTATAGCAGAATTGCTTAAAAAGCAAAAAGAAACCTAACATCGGCCAAAAAAACATTTTCCATTACATCATCTGCCGCAATAAAATGCTAATCGAATAGTTACGAAAAATAACTCAAAACATACGACAGCAGACGCTTCAAAGTACATAAACTGCGTAAAACTATTTTTTTTTTTAATGTTTAAGCATTTAGAGAAAGATAATAGTGAAAAGACTTGATAGTGAAAAGAATTGCCATATATGACAGATGACGCTGTGAAGTACATCATCTCACAGATGATTTTTGAAAGGTACTTATTAAGTGTGTACAGCAAAGATATTGCTTAAGGTACATCAGCTTAAGTACATCATCTGCATACAAAATTTATAGAAATGCGCTTGATAAACATGTAGCTAAAAGATGATGCATGTACGCAAAAGATTTTAGTTAAGTTTAAAGCAGAAATGATCGAAATTAATCTCTGTTGAATAGATAAACTAACAATTTTGCCAAGAAACGCAATAAATGCTAGCAGCCAATACCTAGTACATCATCTTCATAGACTATATAAGGACGAAGTTGTAAGTGTTAAGTAAGACACTCTTCAAGCTAAACATGTAACTAAAAGATGATGCATGTATGCAAAAGATTTTAGTTAAGTTTAAAGCAGAAATTGTACAAAATAACCTCTGTTAAAAAGTTTAACTATCAATTTTGCAAAGAGTCGCAAAATATGCTAGAAGATAATACCAATTACATCATCTTCATAGACCACTTAGTGAAGTTGTTGTAAGTGTTAAGTAAGACACTCTGCAAGATAAATTTGTATGAAGATTTAAGTTAAGTTTAAAGCAGAAATGTTCCAAAAGCACATCTGTTGAAAACTTAAGCTAACAATTTTGCAAAGAGTCGCAAAATATCCTAGAAGATGATACCAATTACATCATCTTCATAGACCATATGGTGACGATCTTGTAAGTGTTAAGTAAGACACTCTTCAAGATAAACATGTGGTTAAAAGATGATGCATTTATGCAGAAGATTTTAGTTAAGTTTGAAGCAGAAATGATACAAAATAACCTCTGTTGAAAAGATAAACAAACAATTTTGTCAAGAAACGCAAAATATGCTAGCAACCAATACCTAGTACTTCATTTTCATACATCACTTAGTGAAGTTGTTGTAAGTGTTAAGTCAGACACTCTTTAAAATAAAAATTCACCTCAAAAGATATTGCATGTATGCAGAAGAATTTAGTTAAGATTGAAGCGAAGTTGATACAAAAGAATATGGCCAAATATGGCAGCAAAAATTACCAAGTACATCATCTGCAAAGACCACATAGTAAAGTTGCTGCAAGTGTGAACTAAGACACACTTAAAGATTACATTACAATGCTGTTTTTAGATTTAATTCCCATGCCCATAAGTAACTTAACTGCTATTTACGAAAAAAAATAATAATAAAGCAGCAATTTATGACAGCTGAAAGCTTCAAGTACATCATCTGCAGTAATGCCTTGCCACAAAGCACACACATTTAAACACGTGCGATTAAAGCTGCAATAAATGTCAAGTAAATCGAGTTGAAATTATCGTCTTCTGGCCATACGTGCGCCTAACACGCAAACCCAGCAAAAAGCCACTGCCGCGTCTTAAATTCTGTTGTAAAACAGATTTAAAGCAAGACACGCTGCTACAAGTTCAAGAAATTAAATTCGGGATTTTTTTTTTCTTTTTTTTGGTAAACATTAAATCATTTTAAATAAAATATACCGGGAGGCAGCAACAGAAAATTCAAGCCCTGACAAGCCAAACAAATGCTGCGAGAAAAGCAGATCTCCATTTATATTTTTTCTTATTTTTTAATAAAGCTAAAATAAAATAAAATAGAATAAAAAGAAGAAGGAACAACAACAAAAAAAAAAACGAGAATCGTCGAGATGAAGGGAGATAGTCAAAGCCATGTTGAAAACGTAAAAACTAAATACATTTTCAAGGCTGTTTGCATTAGCCGAGGCTTGGCACAACGAATGAATATACTATATATATGCAGCTAGCTGTCGCATTCTAACGCATGTGGGCGCGCTTGTAGCGCTATCTCTGTTGCACGGTGTGCAATATGGCAACGTTTGCATGCTTTGAGCCATTTGGCAATGTACAAAGCCGCTCAGCTCAGCCGGCTAACAGTTTGCCAGCTGCTCGACTGAAGCTGCCCAGGACCCAGGAGTCAGCCGTAACGTGGACAATTGCAACTGGCAGAGGACGTTGTAGTCGGAGGGCGGCAGGATTCTTGCTGGAATTGTTGAATCGGAGGAGTGAACAAGTGAACGAGCGAACGAGCGCTTACTGCTCATTTGGCATTATCCATTATTGCAATATTCCAGTGCGGCGGGGATTTGTTTATCTTTGGTATCTCTGGTATCCTTGTTTGTTGCATGTTGCTTTTGTGTGCTTTTTGGTTTTAAGCATTTTTTTTCATATATTTTGCGTTTCGTTTCGTTCTCTTTTATTTTTTATTTCAATTTTTTTGCTGGCATATTATTTAAACTTTTGATTAAGGGTTTCTGCTGCTGGTGTCTGTCATCATCCTGTATATTTTTAAGCTGTTTTTATTTTATTTCGTTGTCATTGTAATTTTGTTTTTTTTTTTGTTGTATTTTTATGTTTATATTATTTATGCAAATTTTGTATTCTGCTCTGGCGTGCTTTGACTGAACAAAGACAACAACAACGACAACAACTACTTCAACAAACAAATAAATGACAAACTCATGTAAAAGGACTTGTTACGCATGTTTATTCCAAATCATCATCTTCTTTTGCGGCAAGCTCTGGTTTTTTGATTTTTCTTTTTTTTTTATAAATAT
The DNA here is from genome assembly GCA_035046065.1 of Chymomyza procnemis. Taxonomy (NCBI): domain Eukaryota; kingdom Metazoa; phylum Arthropoda; class Insecta; order Diptera; family Drosophilidae; genus Chymomyza; species Chymomyza procnemis. The sequence continues at coordinate 32,453,917 of JAWNOJ010000021.1, read as the reverse complement.
TTCCGTTTGTTTGTTGCAGAGAGAGGTTATTATCATTCAAATAATAATAATAACTGCAAACAATAAGCAGTCAAACAAGCACTGGCTGTATTTGTAGAGCCCACTCCAAAGGACACTCTATGTTTGTCTTTTATTTTTTGTTTTCTACAATTTTAATTATAAAGTTTTAGCAAACTCAATGTAATTGGCTCTTTTAAAGTCTATATAGCGCATTTTTATACAAAATGCCAACGCCGGCAGCTCAGAAGAATCGTATGTAGTACAGACACGATATTAGCAGAATTACGCACGAAGCATGTTTCTTCTCGACAACATAGTGAAACTTTCCAAAAAGATTGCAGTTATCACTAGCAGAAACTGAAACAAAGCATATCAACTGAATGCAAATGTGTGATACAGTGCCCAAAGCGTAATTTTTCTGCAAAAGTTTTAATGCAACAATCGGTCTTTCAATAGAACTACTACCAATTCTTCAGCATTTTAACTTTTTAAATTATATACTTTCAACTTTAAAAAATTAGCAAAAACTAAGTTTCAAAATCAAACCATTATTCACTGTTTACACACAAGCTTGTACCCAGCTGTTCCAACTATAACATTACATCATCTACAATTCTTCAACGCTTCAACTATTATTCGATTTAATTTTTGTAAGTGCTACATACTAAAAAAAACACTATCTTCTCATTTTATATTTAGACACTGCAACACCCAAAAACAAACAAATAAAATTTGCGTTTTATTGAAAATGCCAGCCAACTGCGCTCTTCAGCTGAAGTTACAAGACATTGTGCAGAGCCACCCTGGTTTTTTTTCTCTGTATTTTTTAACTTACCATCTTGTTATTAATTTAAGCCCCTTATGAGTTGCTCCCCTTATTGCTGACCTCAATTTGTTGACTGACTGATTGATTGAGACAGCTTAACATACTTTGACCAACATCATACAAAGTACAATATTCCAAAAAGCAGAAGCAACAAAAAATTTCTGAAAACCTGCAGATGTTGTGAGCAACTATGGCATACTCTCATCGCAGATTTGCAGTGATTTTCGTTGAAGAATTATCAGCGTAGTATTTTCTTCTAAGGCTCGCATGCCTCTACAAAGAAAGTAAGTTAAGCAATTCTACGATTTACCAAAATTTGCCAACAAGAACAGAAAGCTACATAATCTTTACAAATCCAAGCGGCGATGTACAGATAAACATTTGCAAACTATTTCCTTTTGGCTATAAGCTGTGATATCCTACTTCAGTGCCGAAACTTTAACTCAAATAAGTTTTTGGAATAACCGAGTTGCAGCTGCTTGCACAATCATGAAACTTATATTTTAAACAAATTTTGCAAAAAAATGTGAAACTTTCGCAACTTCAGCTGAAAAATTCAGTTTTTTGTATATACAAGATGTGGCTACTTCGACAAATACATGGAACTTAAACTTGCTACAAGTTTTCAGAGACAAACTGCACGATAATGTCTATAATTCTTCAAGCTCATGCTTTTCTAGTTGTAGAAGATATTTTGGCATAATATTGGAAATATTGGCAAATCTCTCGGAGCTGTTGAAGACATTTTGGTACATTTTTGGAAAAAGTATTTGTATTTCCAAAGTATTTGTAGTTCGCAAAGTTTGCCTACGCGCCAAACACCAACTAGGAATATACCAGTTCTGTCTATACAGATAATCCCATTTTGTTTCCACGGCTCTTTGCTAGTCGGCTATAACCCTTAAAAATCCATGCCCGATTATAGTGTATAAATCACATAATGCATAATAACACAAAGTAGTGAAAAAAATCGAACTACTTAACAATTTTTGCATTATAACTTCAAAAGAAAGTTGTTTAATTTTTAATGCTTATGCCACAGTCAATTACATTGTCCCTTGTCATTCTTCGGTTGCAGCTATACGGGGGGCATGGCTAGAAATGGGTGAAATCAGGAAAAAAAACGAATATAAAACAAAAACAAAACTTTTTCGTTATAAACTTGGCCATAAAATATGCAACAAATTTCCTGATGGCACAAAAACAGTCAGAAAGTATGGCAAGAGCCAAATGTTTGCAGAACTTTGTGCTCCGTTCGCTCGTGCATTAAGCAATTTCCAGAGAGAAAAGCGAGCACAAAAATGCAGAGCAAATAACAGTAATAATCTCAACAATAACAACAAAAGTAAATTATATTGCAATGCGTATCCATGAGATACGAGCTACAAATAAAATATATATATATATATATATTTTCACTTCCCTTTTTTCTCATCTTTTTTTTTTTGCTTATTTATGAAATAATGTCCAGTTTAAGGGATTTCCTTTCGATATCTCTGCGTGTGCGTCTCCATAGTTGATGTGCTGCCAAATGGCAAATAACAAGCTGCAGATGCAATTCTACAGATACATTTATGCAGCTACAGATACACAGATACACAGATACAGCCGCACAGATACACTGTTACAGATACAATTGCAAATGCAATTTACAGCTTTATGTAGGACTCATACATTGTATGCATATGGCATATTTCTTCCATATTCAGATATCTATATGCACACATACGATGTAGCCATAAACAAACAATATGTTTCATTCATTTACAGAAGCATTTTATTAGCACTGTTTTCTCTTGAGCTCGAATTTATTTATTTTTATTAATACCATTTATAGAGTAATTTGGAGTATATTAGTTTGTAAGTTGTGGCTGTGTTGGCAAGTGAGAACCAGAAGTTTTAATGTTACTTTGACTGCAGAGTGAGATCAAGAAGTTGTTCCTTTGAACTCAGTTATTTTTTTAGTAGAAATTTCTCAAAAAGGCTAGTATGCATTTTCGTTGATGCCAATAATAAAAAAAAGGGATTGACATAAGTATAATACTTCGGCTTATTATTTTTAAAATTTTTTTGAATGTAAACCCCAACCACATCAGCAACATTGGAAATACCAAAATAAACTTTGTATTTGGAATATCTGTGTTACAATCCAAACTAACAGCTTCAGTATATAGCAAAAATTTCACAATGCCTGCGGTTTCCCATTTCCAATACTCTCACTACTGCGAATAAAACCAAAACCAGACGATACCAGACCCAGCCACAGGCAAAAACTAAAGTAAGCTACCATATGCGCAGCTTAAAATAAGAAACTTTGTCTTAGAAATATCTATATTGGGATTCAAATTAACAGATTTGCGTAATATAATCGCCACTGAAAACATTTTACGCCGCCTCCTCTCCTTTTTTTCTCATTCCTTCGCATAAAAACCAATACAACTTTAGAAACACCTAAGACAACCTATAAATTGAGCTTTCAGAAATCCAAAAACTGCCAAAATAACGTCGTTCAGAAATCCAAAAACTGCCAAAATAACGACGCTAAGATGCAAACTTACGTATGCAGCATTTGGACTCAACTGCAAACATTTCAAGTTATGTTCGGTTTCCGATTTTCTATTTCCATTTGCTGCATTTTTACGAATAAAACTAGAACAACATCAGAAACATTAGAAATACCTAAAAAGTGAGCAGCCCAAATAAGCAAACATTGTCAAAGGATTCCCCACATTAAGATCCATACCAACAGTTACGGAATATAGTCTCCACTGCAAACATTTCAGCATGCCACCGCTATTTCCGATATACTCTTTTTTTATTACTGCGAGTAAAACCAAAAATATATCGGAAACATTATAAACAACTGAAACTATCTATGTTGAGATTCAACTTACAGTTTCGGAATATATGGTAGTCTTCACTGCAAACAATACGCGTTACTTTTTTGCTTCTATTCCCTCAGATAAATCCCAAAACAACATAAGAAACACCTAAAGCAACAAATTGTGGTTTCAAAAATCTTAAAACTGTCCAAATAATGACGTTAAGTACCAAACTATCAAATCCAGCATATGGCCTCAACTGCAAACATTTCAAGATGTCTCATTTTCTCTCTACTTCGATTTAAATCTCAAATCATACAAATTGAGAATGGAATATCTTTTTTAGGATTCAAAGCAGAATATACCCTCAACTGCATTCACAATGCCTCTGGCTTACGGTTTTCTACTTCCGATATCCCCTTTTTTTCTCGTTCTTCGAATAAAAACCCAAACTATATTAGACACATTAGAAAACCGTAAAGCATTTTACCAGATAGCTGTGAGTATGGCAGAGGCGACAAAGGCACCGCCTCAGCCCATTGTGCCATCTCACAAACTGAGCTACAAAAGTTAAACAAAAATTGTCTAGTGGTATCCCACGTTAAGTTCCAAACTAACTTATTCAGCATATAGTCTTACGGTCTTGTACATCCAATATTATAATTGTTGCTTGCATTCCTTCAAATAAAACCAAAACAACATCAGAAACATACGAAATTCGTAAAGTAAACTATTAACCGAGCGGAGAATAAACCCATGCTCAGATACAAAGTACCAGAACCAACACATAACCTCAACTGCGCTCATTTCAAGATGTCCATGTATGTACAATATAATACAAATATATTCCTAATTTGGACTCAAATTATGTTTTCCAAATTCCCTAATTAAAATTATTTACTAATCTTTTGCTTAGCAAGTTTAACAAAATTATTTTTCTACAGCTGAGAGAGAGAGAGAGAGAGATCAAGAGAGCGCGTCTAGTGACGTCATGACAACCAATTGCCAGCACTAGCACTTTGATGCGGCTTTTCATTTGTGCAACTTAATGCTTTGCTTGGAAGAGTATCTGAAGTTGCAGAAAATACGACTTTTACCAGACTTGGCACATTTTGTTTTGATTTTAGCGCCAACAAGCACAATAAACAAGCATGGTCCATAATCTGTGTAAAATGTTGTACCATGTTCAATGGGCTGTATCTGGATACCAAAGCCGCATGCCATTCCCCCGCTTCCAACCACAATAACAAGCTGAGTAACAACAACTACCAAAGGCTAGCACAAGTTTAGCCTGGACAAGAGACGAGACTATGGTACTGTTTCAACATAGAGAGCCGGGACGACCTGGAGGCACGCTGCGTTGTCGCACATGTTTGTCGTCAGTGTCATCATCATGGCACTTTGCTTTCTGACAGACATAAGCCGCATTTGCCAGCTATTTTGTAGGCGCGTATGTGTGCTGGATATGCTAGATACTACAACAAGTATCAGAAAAGATACATGCTTGTGTGGGTAGGAGGGCTGCACTGCTATAGTGTAGCAGCTTTGACTAGTGGACTAGTGACAGTCATGTGATGTATGGTTTTTGTAATATTTTATGTCAGACCCAACAAAACAGCCAGCTAAATATTTAAGTTGAAATGTGAGTGCCAGTAGAGAAGCGCCCAACCAAACTAATGCTGGGTCTATAGGTCAGTCTGTGTGGTTCATACGGTTCGCTCAACCCATAAGCATAAATTACGACAATTTGATAAAGGTGCGCAGCACGTCAGTTACATTTGATAGCCATACCTGTGATTTTTTTTTTTTTTTTGCCAGCCTAAACCAAAAGTTTTACAAATCTTAAGAGTTTTTAAGGTTAAATAATATGTGCAGCTTTGGAATTTGTTTTTTAGACCCACTTGACAAGTTAAGCTAATTGGCCAACAAGCAGTTGAGATTTGTTTTCTGTATATAAGTATATATATATCTTTTTTTTTTTTTGTCGATTTGAACGAGCAAACTTATTGACCCATTTTATATAAGCTCGTCAACTTGGTCAACTTGTAAGTGTAAGCTGTTTATTTTCTCTCTCTATCTACAGTCTTCAATGGCTAAAAGCAAAAGTTTTATTCAAACAAACTTTAAATGGAAGTGCGTGACTGTTGTTAACAGATTTAACTTTACTTTACCTCAAATACACAGTGTACCAGCAGAGTCTGAGTGTGAGACAAACACTTTTCAAACGTTTTTACCAAGAAGCGGCTTAAGCCAAAGCACTTTTGGTATATTTCATAAATATTTGTGGTTAAGCGTCTTAGTACTACTTAGTTACCGGTAACATTCAAAAATCAAGCTCTTACTTTTATCAGTGCGATTTGCTGAAGCTTGCTGCTTTCGGGAGTAAAGCGTAGCCGCTTTGAAGCATTGAGTCTCATATATCAAATGGCACTTATTTGTTGACATAGCCATAGGATTTGCATGCATAACATAAAAACATATTAAAGACAACAAAGATGACGTAAATCTAGCTTAGAAAAATGTATAACAATGCTCAGATGACGATAGTAACGCACTTGGACAGAAAACTCTATTAACAAGTCATCATCTTTGACAAAGCTTAAAACAGCTACAAAATTAGCAGCTGTACAAGTAGAAGCCAAACTTGCAAATAAAACTTAGTAGAAGAATTGCTTTCAAGCTGAACTTCAGCGTCTACAATATAAAACTTAATACAATAGAGGTAATAAACTGATGAAGATGAAGTCTTTTGAAGCTTCTAAAAAGCTGCTATGATTTTTATTCAGCAATAACACTGAAAACCTTAAAAGTCATACAAGATATAGAAATGAGCTTGTCACAATATTTGTATGCATTAAAAAACAACGAAGATGATGTAAATCTAGCTTGTAAATATGTATAACACTGTTCAGATGATGACAAAGTAAATAGTAACTGACATGGCCAAAAAAATACTAGTAAAAAGTCAGCAACTTTGAGAAAGCTTTAAATATTTTTGTTGAGCTTAGCTTTTAGAAGCTTGTAAACTGCACTGCATATTTATTTTTTTTTTAAGAATTTTTAAATTTAAGTAGTTATAATGCTTCTAGTTGTATGAAAGTTTATTTAGCTGCTTAGGAAAAGGCTTTGTTGTGTTTGAGAACTGTTCAGAGATGACTTATCAGCTTTTTTATAGTCTAACTAACATTTCGAAAGAATTATGTGTGCAGCTGTCGAATTTGATTTTCAGAAGCTCTTTGGTCTGCTAAAGAACCCCTAACTTATCACTCCAACTATAAAATAAAAACATATTAAAAATAACAAAGATGAAGCAATTCTAGTTTAGAGTATTAATGACAATGCAGATGTTGACTTAATAAATTTAAACTCATTTACAAAACATACTAATAAGTTAACGTCTTTTTGAAAACTAAAATGTCAGCAAACTGGCAGATGATGTAGTTTGAAAAAAAAGTTGAAGAATAGTAGTATTTTCGTGCAGACAATATGTTCAACAATAAAATAGAAACAAATCTATTCCCTTAAGGATGAGATGAAATGCTGCGACCTATAAGAAACCCTATATGCAGCTCTTACAAGACGCCCAAAGAGTTGTTGTGGTTACATTTAATATCTTCATCTTTTTTTCGCCAGCTTCCAATTAAACAGACTCAAAGTTTGCTCAAAATTTGCTACAAAACCCAAAAACGCCATAAAACCAAAAGTGCTGCTTTAAACTTTCAGTTTCGGACATAGCGTGCTCAGCGCTCATTACAATCTTCGACTTGTGCGCAAATCTTGCATGACAAAAACTTTATATGCTCTTCTAAAAGCTTCAACAAAATTCTATATTATTTCAAGTGTTTTTTTTTTTGTAGAATTAACATAGAGAACCCACAACAACAACAATAACGTCAAGTACCATAATATTTGCTTAGTCTTATTGGGTCAGAGTGTAAACCGCTGACGCAACAGAGAGACCCCGGGTTCCTTATGGCGCTGGAGTGCGCAAATATAAAATTAGCTAATTTGAATAAGTCACGTGACAGTTTTTGGTTTTCCTTTCTTTTTTTTTCTCTCTGCCTCTCTTTTAACCTTGACAACGGTATAATGTGGCCAAGCGACCCTACAAGCACGCCTACAGCAGCAGCATATGTATGTATCGTAGCATCCCATCCGCAGGGTGGCAAGCCTCAAGGGTATATCCTATACGTTATGCCCGGTAACATTGGCAACACCATGGAGACAAATGGCCCACGATCCCGAACGGAGCGCATGCTGTTGTTGACTGTTGACGCAGTCGAAACAAAATTATGAAAATTGCTTACAGCACGTTGATGACACACAATATGACAGTGTGCAGCAAGGATCCCAGGGAACCCAGGAAACCCACACAGGAGCACAGGAACCCGTACCCATGGTGTGAGAGAGCGGGTAAGCGTTATTGCCCCATGTCAGCTTGGATTTTTATTGTCATGTTAAAGCACAAAAATGCGCAAAAGAGCAGAGCTGTTGCCGTGTTGCCGTTGTTGATTTTTACGTACATCTCTCTTTCTCTGCTTGTTGCCTTTTAATATGTTATTTATTCACACTTCCATTTTAATCATAAACGTAAGAGCGCGATGGCTTGTTAGAGCGCAGGGACATGTGACGCATGGACGTGCGGACCGATAGTCATCCCATTCTAGCGCTTGCATGTAGTAATACCAATTAAGACGGGACTTGCATTCAATTTTTATACACTGCAAGCGACAATCGGGGTCAAGTGGTTGTTTGTACGCTAAAAGTCATGTTGCCAAATTTCAACAAACTGCACGCAGCTGTAGCGTGGGGACACTGCGTGAGGCAACTGTACTTGCTTGTAGCAAAAGTATTGAGATTTCTCACTTTTAGTCAGTCAGCTGACTCTTCGCTTACAATTTTAGAGAACTGAAATATGTGTAAGCGCATAAAAGCCATGTTGCCAAATTTCAGCAAACTACGCGCAACTGCAATTGATTGATTCTCTCTTCTTACTTCTAGTCAGTCATTTGACTCTTCGCTTACAATTTTAGAGAACTGAAATATGTGCTAGCGCATAAAAGCCATGTTGCCAAATTTCAACAAACTACACGCAGCTGTAGCGTGGGGACACTGCATGAGGCAACTGTACTTGCTTGTAGCAAAAGTATTGAGATTTCTCACTTTTAGTCAGTCTGCTGACTCTTCGCTTACAATTTTAGAGAACTGAAATATGTTGCCAAATTTCAGCAAACTACGCGCAACTGCAATTGATTGATTCTCTCTTCTTACTTCTAGTCAGACAGCTGACTCTTCGCTTACAATTTTAGAGAACTGAAATATGTGCTAGCGCATAAAAGCCATGTTGCCAAATTTCAGCAAACTTAGCGCACCTATAGCGTTGATTGATTAGAACATTGCGTGTGGCAACTGTACTTGTTTGCAAAAGTAGTTCAATACCTCATTTCTTCTCCCCAGCTGACTCTGCTCTTAAACTTTTAGAGAGCATACGCTTGTCGTTCATCAACTACACGGATCACTCTTCCTTTTTGTCATCATCTTTTGGCAGTTTCTCTTTGTTAACGTTGTTTGCATGTTAGCTTAAATGTTCATGCCACAGTAATGGTCAACATCATGCTGACCACATCGTTATACACTCTCTATATACATACACCATGCCACACCATAACACATAAAAGTCATGCAAGGGACTTTGCTCTGCATTCAACGTGCTTATTTTTGTATTTGCCGCTTTGGTAATATTCTTTATATTTTCTTTTTTTTTATATTTCACACGCTTTATTTGCATTTCCTAATTGTTGACAATGCTTTTATATAGCCGTTATACAACACTTTTCTGTAGTGTTGTATACACAATTGCATAGTATTCAGAGTTATTAAACTAAAAAAAAAGGCAGGACCGCATTGCTCACCGCAGGGGGTCTCAGTTGAGTTAAGTGTGGTTAACGTTTTTAATGCCATATGAGGATATAGAAATGGGACGCGCTTTGAAACTCAAAGTTGGATACATTTTTATAAAAAGTTTTTCCAAGGATTTTCGACAAAAAATATCAAGGCGATGGTACGCCTTGGATAAGAAGTGTGATAGTTCTAATTTTAATTTTTTAATGCTCAATTGTATATTCAAGAAGTTTATAATTTAAGTAATATTAAAAAAATCCATTCCTTTATATTAAGTTGATCTTCTTCTTGCATATCCTAGGAGACCTTAACCTTGCCAAGTAGATTTTACCATTTTTACTCAAGGTATTCCATAATTTTCATAACAGTCATTAACTCCAAGGACAAGGCGCCATCATTGAGTCCGCCCCTGTGTACATGCCAAGATTATTTTAACATGAAATGCGTGACTTGAAGAGCTTATCAAATATGACCTGATTGTAGGCGTAAATGCACTCAAGCCCTGCATTTCATTGAACATAATCTATGCACAAACACGATTTAGAGGCAAATGTGGGATATTTCGCTTAAAATCAAAATCTTTTAAGAGCAGCATTGGTGTAAGAAGCCAAAATTAAAGCAAACTTTATAAGAATGACATTAATCGTTAAGAAAAATAAAGCATGTTGCCAGTTAGGATATAAAAAGATGATGTTTAAAAAGATGATGACTAAAGAGATCAGATTTAGGAAGATAAGTTATGTGGGAAGATGAGATATAGGAATATGAGATATAGGAAGATAATAAAAAGATGAGGTATATGAAGAAAAGGTCTAAGAAGATCAGATGCAGGAAGATTAGGTATGGGAAGATGAAATATAGGAAGACGAGGTATAGTAGTTAAGATATAGAATGATGAGGTATACAATAATAAGGTATAGGAAGACGAGGTATAAGAAGATGAGATATAGGAAGATGATAAAAAGGCGAGATATAAGAAGAAAAGGACTAAGAAGTTTAGATGTAGGAAGATTAGGTATGCGGGAAAATGAGATATAGGAAAACGAGGTAAGGGAAGATGAGATATAGGAGTTGATGTATAAAACGATGAGGTATAGCAATATGAGGTATACAACGATAAGATATAGGAAGACGAGGTATAGGAAGATGATATATAGGAAGATGAGACATAAAAAGGTGAAGTATAAGATGGGGTATGATAAGATGAGGTGTAAGAGTATGAGATGTTGGAAGGTGAGATATTATAAGATGAGTCATAGGAGGATGAGGTATAGGCAGATAGAAAGATGAGCAATAAGAAGAACTTGAGCTATAAGAAAATGAAGTTTGATAATCTTTCCACATTTGAGCTATGTAAAATTCTAAAGTTTTTAAAATTAAATTTTTTGCTGCTTTCAACTACAATATTTACAAAATTTGACAAAAGCTCACCACAACAATAGGCATAACATCAACTTAAATAATGTACACATAATTCAAAATCTTCAATAGATAAAGCTTAGAACATTTCCAAATCTACGCTAAAAATAAACGCTCTGCTGTCAACTGCACATTATTTACTTTAGTTATAAACTATATATAGAGCAGTACTTTGCACAATTTCCACTGTGAATACCCTTATCAATTTAAAGCTTGAATAAATTCTTTCATCATCGTTCATCTTCATCTACTATTTACACTCAATGTCACTGGGAGAGAGTGAGTGTGTGTGTGTGTGTTGGTTAACTATCAGCTGCTTCATTAGTTACTTTGTCAAGGCAAGAAGACTCTTAAATCATCCACTTGAAAGCCCATGTACTACAATACTATAATTCAATCCGCCCTGCCAGGCTGCCAACTTGCACTTGACAGCTTTTCGCAACGTTTCGCAACATTTAAATGTTTGGCGGCTTTTCGTTTTTTTTTTTTCTTTTTTTTTGTGATTTTTTTTTGCTTTTCTTTTTCATGTTTACTTTTCTTGGTTATTTTTTTGCTACGATTTTTTTTTTTTTTTACTTCTCGAATTCTTGATATTATTTGCATTACGTCCTTTTAATTTTTTTTGTCCTTTCGTTCTTGTGGGGGAACGGTTGTCATGTCTTTTATCTGTGTACGTAGGATATTTGCCGCAGTGTTTGCATTTCTTAATTAATTATAATGCGTGACTTTCATACTTAGCAAGTGAATGTGTGTTATATAGTATATGGTCTACGTATATCTATATACATATATATATCAGGGGCCTACCAACCCGTATAAACTGTCTTGTTGATTGCTCACACACCCAAACAAACAATATATATATATATATATGTGTGTGTGTGTTTACTCGTATGTATATGGCAGCTGTTTGCACACAGACACTGTACATACACTACATTAGCTTTTTAGAACCACAACGACATCACAGCCACTGGCAGGGTGCGCAATATAGACCCGAGACTGTCGCTTCCCATTTCCAAACTGCTGCCTCGGCTACACTCCTATACATCTACTTCTTTGGTTGTGCGACGTTTTTCTTTTGTTTTTTTCAAATATACTCTAGGCCTAAGGTGAAGTAGTACAGTTTTGTTGCATAAGCTGGTCACACTAAAAGTTAAATTGGGCAACAGGCAGATTTTGTTACAAAAGTAGGAGAGCAAATGAATCTTTTACTGCTTTCAATTTAGAATTATGTTATTTTTACAAAATCAGCTGATATTGTATGGAGTGTATCTTATAATTGTTGAAACTATACTTATAGAGACGCTGAAATTTTACATCAATCTGATTTGTCTCAGTCAATTGGGTAGATAGCGACAAAAGAAATTGATCATCAGCTTACACTTCTGTTGAAATTTTGCAACATCCAGTTTAGCGAGTAAGTTTTAACCACTAAAAGAAAATGTCATATATAGCTTCATAAAACTAAGAAATATATATTTGAAGAGATTAAGACTAAGAAATATGTATTTGTAGAGATTCAGTTCATCTTGGTCTTTAATGTGGAGAATTTATTGTGCAAGACAAAATGTTTTTCTTAATCAATTGAAAGAGAACGAGTAATTGATTATCTGGTTCGTGCTCTAGCTGCCTTAAATGTCTTAGTTGAAAGCAGAAGACGTGTATATTATAATTATAAGTGTAGTAGCTAAAACCAATCATTTTAGAATTTAAAGTAAATAATTCCTTGGAAAAGTTGGTCACACTTAAAAAGAAATTTTGCAACGGGCAAATTGCTATAGAAAAGAGTCTAGCACCACCGATATTTCTACCTTTTGTAAAAGACCCGGAACTAGTGAGATGCATGCAACCTAATCATGATATTTAGACTGAGGTGCAATCTTAACAACTTAAAGATCTGCCAAAGTTTAATGAGATCTCCGCCGGCGTGCAAGGACAGCGAATTATAAAAGATATTTTCCATACATTTACTAAAAACATCAGCATTTTTCAGCTGATTCGTTGAATTCGCATACCCACATTTTGTTTTTTGGTGTGGGAGACGAATACTTTGAGAGAGCAAAGATTAAAAGGAATTTTCTGATTTTTTTAAGTATTAAATATTGTTTCTTTCTCATTTATGAGATAAGTGTGGTTGCAAAAGCTAAACTCTTTCATTGTCTCGCCCACTCAACTATTTTATTCATTTCTTTATAAAATAGGCATCAAAATGTAACTGAAGTTTTTTGGGCAAATTCAATTACTTTTGAAGCTTTTCCAGGCAAGTTAGAGACTCACACGACTATTTGCTTTATCTCTTATTATTTTCTTCCTGAAATAGGCATTAAAATTGACCGTAAGCTCTTTGTGTGAAGTCAATTGCTTATGCAGCCTTGCCAAGCAGACCTATTATAATTTTCTTCTTAAAATAGGCATCAAAATGGACTTGAAGGTGGGTAATGTAGAAGGTTAATCCCAATCACTGCTGCAGATGAGGCACTCTCTGAAAAGAAAACTCTTTGTTGAGTTCCAAAATGTATTTTCTGCAAGTTCTTTACGATACCAATGGTTTTGCTAAACAATTAAGAGTAGTTTAGATTAGCATATTGGAGAGTTTTTGCTTGTTGACGAACAACGAAAGCCGTATTTTCCTTTATAGCTGCTTATTATATTTATTATTATACATTCTATATTTGTTTTATTTACGTTCATGGTTATTTCAAAAGTTTCAAAAACATATAATTTGCTATATTTATAGCAAAAAGCTACGATTAGCAGCGAACCTATGCCTCATTATTATGCAAAACGCTTGGGAGGGGAAGTACGACGCACGAGAGTCAAAGTGAATTAGACGCCACTTTGAATTTGAGTCATTTAAATATCAAAAGCTTGCCATTTATCGCTATCGACATGTAGCACTTTGAACAATGCCTTGCAGCATGGTGCAATAATTAGGTGACGTTGTAAGAGCGAGCTGGCTCTCGCTTTAAGGGCTAACGATTTAGAGCACTTTGAAAAATGCCCAAAGGCATGGTGTAATAATTAGGTGACGTTGTGAGAAAGAGTTCTCTCTCTCTCTCTCTTGTTAGAGAGCTTTGCACAATGCCTAAAAGCATGGTATAATAATTAGTTGACGTCGTAAGAACGAGCTTACTGTCTCTCTCGTTAAGTGCGCACGTGTTGTCAGCTAGCAAAGTTTCTGGAAATCTTGCGATAGAGCCGCTTAGATACCATATAGCTTTTTAAGATGATACTACCATGACTTAAAGTTATTTTTAGCAAATATTTCTTAATTTAGCCTTTTTTATGGTGACAATGAATGCAATTTGTCAAGTTCCAGCATGCTGGACATCGACGATGCTTCATATTTTGCAAAATATTATTGCATGCTTCAAGTAACCAACATATTTTTGAAAACAACTTTAAAGTTACATTCTCGTAAACATTAAAATATTCTTAATGCATTTTTGGTTGGGCTTCGCTCAGTGTACTGCCTGCTTCGGTGTTGGCCTATTCCTTTGGCATTTTCAAATTCATGTCCTAGTTTTATATGCGTGTGTGCGTGCGAGTAAATGTATTTGGTGCCCAGCCAGGCTTGTGAGTGCTTTTAGAGCTGGAGTAGGTAGCTTCTAATGGTCGCACACATGACTTTTGGTTAACGTGTTCCCTGGTTTTTTTCTCTTTCTATTTTTTTTACCCCTCGTTGTTCTTCTGGTACTGTCTTCGGTTTAATGCACATGAGACAGTGCTTTATCATTTTGAATTCTGGTATTTTTTTTTCGGGGTTTTAACTCCGGCGTAACTTTTTACTCGCTATAATTGTGGTACCCTGCTGGGTGTGTGTGTGTGCGGTTCTCTCTCCGTGTCTGCGTTAGCATTTTTATAAATGAAATTTTCGCTACGAAATGTACTCATTTTTTAAACATCTAGCGAAAAGTTCGGTTAACACCCACTAAAACCACTCCCCCCGAGGCTACACAAAAAGAGACATGCCACGTGTGGCTACGACTAGGCGGTTGGCAAGCTGTTAAGTGGTTTTTTGATTAGACCAGGGCTGGCATAATATGTGGCGCATGTGGCACAAAGCTGGCAAAGATTTAAGCGTTCCATGTAAACATTTAACAAGTGTAGAGCGTACGTATTAAGTGCTCCCTAAACGCGCCAGAACTAGCTAGCTGAAATAATCAATTCGATTTGCTCGAAATACAGCAAGAAGTAAAATAAGCTTCGAAGTACTTTGTTGGTTGTGGGAAATGTCTGTTTTGGCAGGAAGTGCGTGAGTGTGTGTTCCAGGCGCGACCAATTGACTTTCGACTTTTACGCACATTTAAGGGCCCGACACTTCGTGTTCAAATTGTAAATGTCATTTGGTTTGACTAGAAAATATTTTTCCCATTAAGAAAATTTCTCACAAACTGGTACTGTCAAATGCCTATGACTAGAATGTGGACGGTGACGCTGGCGCTGACGTTTGACATCGATGACGTAGACAGACCCAATGGACTGCCATACATTGCCCACGACGCTCTCAAATGGCGTTGACAACTTGCCGTAACTTGTAATTTTTATGCTTCATATCGTCGTCGTACTAGATATATAGAGCGCAGGCATGAATGAATATTATAGCTGATTCATGATACCATGACTCAAGTTGTAATCAAGTTTCAAGCCGTCGCACGTACGACAGCATTTTAGTAGAGCAAAAAACAATATATTGTATTTCTTTACGCGCATTTTTCGGCAGTCTGGAAAATAATTTACAACTTGACAAACATTCTTTTCGTATATAAGAATTTCCCATGCACTTTAGTCTTTCGAAAAAAAGGGCGCAGCAGTGGTTTGGGGCGCACAGGCCACTTGGGCGCAGCAGTTTGGGGCGAGCTACTGTCTGCTGTCTTTTGGCATTTTTGCGTCGTGTATGATGAACCCCACGTTTGCTGCGGGTTGACAGCCACTCAGTCATAAAGACAATTAGGCAGGTGCTGAAGGAATTTGAAAAATTATGACCTTTAATGCAGTCCCATGTCACGGCTGTAGCGCACTGAACGTTGAATTTAATCAAGTCAAGTGTAAAAGTAGTCAAACTGTCAACCTAAATCGTCGCAATTGCATGTCGTAAAAAGCTTTTAAAATTACCTTTCAAAAAAGGCATCATACAAAAATGTTAAGAAAAAGGTCAAGTATTCTGTGAAAAATCTGCAAGAAACTTCGGCAACTAATTTTTAGCGCTTATAAAAATGCACTTTTAACGCAGAAAACTACTTAAAAGCAAAACTTTTAAGTCAGGCCACGTCGTTAGTCATTTTTAGGCTCAATCAGCAGTTGCATAAATTATGCGCGGAGAAAACACTTACCTGACTGAAGAAGAGTAATTTTAAAAACTAATATATTTAGCTAATGTTCGAAAAAATCTTCAAAAGCAAGTTAACCTAAGCGTCTTTATAGGCAATACCATTGCTCGATGGATCTGATATTGAAACTGCGCGAATAATCAGTGTCTTTCCATGTCTCAGAACTCTCAACTTTGGCTACACGTAGTACCCCCTGTTATGCGATAGCCTTTCCCTACATAAGGGAAAAGATATCATTATAAAGCTACAAATTTAACTCTAGCTTAAAAAAATATTCGCATAATTGTTTTAAAAATGTTTATGTGTTATAAAGGGTGGGCCATCTGCAGACATAACCCAAAAACAAAGGCGCCAACTATTTACGAGAAAATTCGGCTGCACAACATGCCGGGACCTGACAATTTCTGAAGCCACAATACAGATACGGAAAGTTGGGCTGCCATGCCGCTGATCTATCATTCTAATCTATCAACGAAACCACCAGTTCTACTTATCGATTTAGTGGCTACAAAGGGCTATTAAGTTTATCGAAATATCAAGTTTTACTGCTTCAGCGCTTATGTGTTCTGAGACAATGTTGTTTGTGCGCAGGACACTAGTTTAGAAAAATGGAAATGTAATGTTTGAATGAAGGTGGGCCTACACCCTTCGGCACTGCGACCCCCATGGGCCCCCTTTCTACTAGTTTAGTTTTTTTTATAAGTTAGAAGTCTTTATGTATCTTACACGGACCAGATAATATGCATGTTACTTCATGGAAGATAACATAGACAAAAGCTTCATCTCACAAGCTTTAAAAACTGTTAGAATTTTTTGTAAGTTGGAAGGCTTGATATATCTAAGACAGGGCAGATGATATGCATGTCCCTTCATTGAAGATAACATAGACGAAAACATTATTTTGTAAGTTTTAAAAGCTCTAGGTATTTTTGGTATGTTAGAAGACTTGATATATCTAAGAATCACCAGATGATATGGTAACATAGTCGAGTGCTACATCTTACAAGCATTATAAACTGTTTGTATTTTTGTATATCTAAGACTGATCAGTTGACATGCATTTTGGTCATCATCTTCTTTGCAGTTGAACCAAGTTAACTTAGATAAAAAATATGTATCCGATAAAAGTCTGTTTGGTATTCTCAGAGCATTCAAAGCAATATTTTAGGTATGAAGTATTTCAAAAATATGCAAAAAATTGAACAGAAATCAGTTTGAATGATTATCTCTGAGGCTTTGAACCAAGTATATTTAGTTGAAAAAAATTAATCCAAAAACAGTCTTTTGGTAGTCGTAGAGCACACTCTGATAAAAATGTTGGTAATTTTTAAGTTATGCAAAACATTGACCAAAAGACAGTTTCAATGATCATCTCTTAACATAATATTCCTATCATTTTGAAGTTCTTAATTGTAGTACGCATAGTCATCTCTTTAAAAATGAAAAAATCTTTGTCTCTATGCAGAAGGAGCTATTTTAAGAACCTATTTAAGAAAATTTTCAATTTTGTGATGTTTTAGAATTTAACATATTGCTGCTTGCCAAGGGCTAAAAATCTGTATCTATGTATTTATAATTACTTGTAACTTCGTCTTGAAAATGCTTTAGTTGCTTCAAAATTATATATACTTACAAGATCACGATCATCTTTTGGCTGAGAGCTTGAATTATCTGCTTAGTCCAACTCAAGTCACGTTTTAAAAATATTATTTTAATTTTAAAACCACAAACGAACTACACCAGAATATCGTAGGGGGAACTCAAAATTAAAATGATTTAAAAAATTCTTAATAAATCATTGCTTCTTTGTTACTTACGCTCTCTCGTGTCACGCTAAAACCAACATGACAGCACCACAATCGCCTGATCTCTGATCCCACAAAGTATAAATTCTTATCAAATATTGATATTAAATAAATATATGTTGAGCATTTGCTTACCCCTAGAAAATCTAATACATGTTAATTCTACGCACACGCCAGCTCACACGATTAGAAATCGATATCGATAAATATTTTTAAAGATGTCCTGAGCGCACATACCTGAAATGAAATGAGATACAATAAGATTATTATTTTGCCTATAATAAGGATTTTAAATACACAATTATTTTCATATATAGAATTGTCATTGGATACATCCCCCCCCACGCACACACCACACACTGAAAAGCGGAAGACACACAAACGTGAGGATGATCTTTGTCGTGCACCGCTGTCTGGACGCTGTCTTTGTGGTTGGGGTGCACTGTTTAACTCTCAGTTGTGCCTCATTATTTCTAAATTCCAGCGGCTTACCCCCGCTGCAGTGCGTCTGCCAATTTGCCGGCTTTTGCTGCTGCCTCATAAGGAAACAGACGATATGCCAGTCCCAGCCCCAACCCTAGACTGCAGCAACAAACCGATGCGTGGGTGTGCCAACGGCAAATGTATGGGCGTATGTGCATACGAATTTCTTTAAAATGAAATCCACTTTTCAGCCGGCACGGAAGAGACAGAGTGAGCCCAGCCCAGCACGGCACAGCGCAACGCCGTAAAGGCAACGTAATTTATTTTCACGGCAAAAGAATGAACCGAAAAGTCAGCAAAGCAGCCAGACAACAACAGCAACGAAAAAAAGCCTATATATGCGCATGATACGTACAATCTACGTATATAAAGTCAGGAAAAGAGGAAAAAATCTTGTAAATAATAAAAATATTTCACTTTATTTGCTGCGCCTAAAGTGGGAGAGATAGCAGCGCAGCGCCCTCTATGGGAGCACCCAACAGACCACCTCACAATACGAGGGAACAAGTCGATGTGAGTTGCGGCGGCGAAGGCGAGCTTTGGCAGGCAGTCAGGAAGAAAGAAAAAAAAATATCAAATTACCACAAGAATTATTAGGTACTGAGTTGGCTTGTGCTTCAAGTCATAGCAAGAAAATTGTACAAAAGAATTTGTAAGATATTCAAAGCGCTCTATGTCTCGCGCTCACTCTCTCTCTCTGTCTCTGACTCTCCCTCTCTGTCTTGCTGGCACGTCAAATGTTAAAAGACTAAAACAATAAAATGTTTACAAAGGGCAAGAATTCTGTGCGCATTGAAGTCCTAGAAATGTTCCACATTGTCTTCAAGTTTAAACTAACAAAGCCTCTGCTAAAACGAAGCTAAATTGTGTTTAGTTTGATAGAGCTAGACAATAACTTTTTCCCTCGCTTGTTGCATCATCTGAATTAACAAAATTTTTCATTTAATCAAATTTGCTTTTACTTTCTTTAGTTTAAGACAAAGCTTTAAAAGGGGAAGCTCCTAGATATCGAAAGTTAGGCACTCACAGTGGGGGTGAATAATAGTAATATCTCTTCTACCGACTTGCTGCTGTCAGAGCAACAGAACGCAAGCAGTTGAAGTTCTTATTCTTTGCTGTTTCCAAAACCAGTTTCTGTTTTCTTATCTGCTCTTACTTTCTTTTTTGACCAAAACCAATTTCTTGTTTTCTAAATCCACTGTGAAAATTCATAGAATTTACGTTGTACACATTTTTCAGAATCTATTATGCCGCTAAAATTTCATATCTCACAACTTGCAATGGAAATATATAATACGAAACTTTTCAATTGATTTTTTCAAGATATCGCTCGTAAATCCCTAAAAACAACAACACCAGCAGCCGCAACTTCACGTCTTCTGTAAAAGAAACAATTAACGCTTTTTACTTGAGTTCATTTTAAGCCGTCGAAATGAACGCTCAAATCGCCCAAAATCTTGCAAAAATATTTACCCTCAGGCTTTATTACTAATTTCATTTTGAAAGTTACACAAAGAGAATTGCTTCAACGTCAATCTCTCCAGCTTCATCTAGGAGCTACTGATCAAATAGCCAATGTGTTCATTGCTCCGCCTATTGTTCCCAAAAACCATTTCTTGTTTACTGATCCCACTATAAAAACGATCCAAATTCGGCATACATAGAAATACTGTTTTCAGAAAATTATTGTAGCAAATATTCTTTAAATCGTATAACATCTGTCAAAGTTATTTTCTCCAAACCCACTACCACGAGCGTCTTCAAATTAAATTTAGAAAATTTGACTTAAGATCAATGGTTGGAAGGACTTTAAGATTGCTCAAAGACCTTGTCGAACATTAATGTTTGGAGCATAAAAGAAACGCATAATTTTTGGAAATTGATTTAAAAATTGGGAAAAGATAATATTATATTGTTGTATGGACTTTAATATTTCTCAAACACTTTTTCGCACATAAGAGTTTGGGTCATAAAAGAAACGCATAATTTCGAAGAATTGCTTTAGAATTTGGGGAAAACATTTTATATTGTTGGAAGGACTTTAAGATTGCTCAAACATGTTTCCTCACTTTAGAGTTTGAAATATAAAAGAAACGCATAATATTTAAAAATAGATTTACAATTTGGAGAAACAGTATTATATTGTTCGATGGACTTAGAGTTTGGAACATTAAAGAAACGCATAATTTTTAAAAATTGCTTTAAAATTTGGGGAAAGAATATTATATTATATTACTTCAAGATTGCTCAAACTGCTTTTCGCACAAAAGAGTTTGGAGCATAGAAGAATAATAATAATTTCGAAGAATTGCATTAAAATTTGGCAAAATAATATTATTTTGTTGGGATAGTCATAATTAACCAAATTTAAAGACTCTATTCAAAAAAAAATTCACATTAAAATTTGTTGCATAAATCTTATACAGTGAACGAGATTTAATGGAGTTACAGCTGAAGAAGTAAACTGCTGATGAAGGCAACCGAAGTTAAAGGAGCTGCCATCATTACATTACATTGACTTCTTTTCAACATGCTTTCGGTATACTGCCTTTCATCTTCAGAAACCAAATCAAAGTAAATTTTTATATTTAATTGGAGCGACATTCATCTTCAAGCAAAGTTAATATATTCTTTTTTTTTCGTCCTTTGACTAGGACTTTAAGGCAGTCACTCCCTTTACCTCGATTTTCTCATACAATTCATCTGAAGCAATTTTATTGCTAGAGTTTGGTCGCAGCGGTAATGACTCATGACATGTGGTCGTTGTGCACATCTTCCTCGACTTGTTCCTGTTCTTGCTTCTACTGCTGTTGTTGTTGTTGTTGTGTTAAGGAACTATGCCAGGACATGTGCCAAACACACACAGCCACGCACAGCACACACATTTATATATATTGTACTACATAGCTATGCTATGTACAAGCATTTTTACGAGCATAACAACATCATATAACATCAAAGTGCGCCACAGAGCATACCAAAAGGAAGCCAAGGACCTGCAAACACACACAAACATCCACACACATACACACACACACATGCAGGCAACACCTGGAAGTGCCTCTAAAAAGCAAACCATTGCCAACAGCAGACGCACACCTGCCGGTCGGTCATACAGTAGTCAAGTTGCCCCAACATGATTCCCGAAGTAATGGCAACATAGCCAAGCAGTTTTGGGATTGTGCCAAAAATCGCTTTTAGAAAGTTTTTAGTTAAGAAAACGGGAAAGAAATTGTTTGCTGGAAGGATGTGCTAGTTGGATTTATAGCGTCTTGATTTCTATGAGTTTTACGTTTGATAAGTAGAAGAGACTTTTAGGAATAAGTTTGTATTTAAGATTTTTTAGTTTGTCAGTGAAGTTTCTTCAAAGTTGGAGAACATCGATGTATCGAGCTATAATGTAGCGATTTATAGTTTATAAAAATAAAGATTCAAACAAGTTATCATAAATTACAGAAGCATTCTGTTCAACAAATGCTTCAAAACATCAATGTATCGAGTTAAAATAAAATGTATCGATTTATAGTTTCTAAAATTAAGTTTCAAATAGGATTTCGTTTCATTATTTAAAATTACTGATGAAATAGCTAACAGAGGCGTTCCGTCAGCAGAGCTTAACTCTCGAGAGCATAAATTGAGTTGATGAGGATAGAAATAGATGAAGATTTTCTTCGTAAGACATCGATCTATCGAGCGATAAATTAGAGAAACATTAATTGCAGTCCAGATTCCATAGTCTATAAAACAAAAAAAAATAGGGACATCCAATTTAAATGCATATGTTTTAATAAAAAAATATATACTCAATCAGACAAATAAAGAAAAAAAAAATGGAGAACTATAATGTCTTCCATAGTTTAATATTGAATTCAGATTTCAAGTTGACTAACGAGAATCAGTACGCATTTTAACTGGATTTAAACTACGGATTAAGAAGCTAAAAAATTAATCACAGATGAAAAAGCTTGTTTAGTTACAGGAGAAGCTTGTTTTTTCGTAAATAAAGTTTAAGCAATTTCAATTATTCGAACTTAATAACAATTCTTGGGCCTCGATAGCGTAGTGGTAGCGCACTAGCCTAAAAATCGGAAGGTCGGTGGTTGGAGTCCACCCAGCAGCACTGCTGCACTTGTCCAGCACTGGTACAGCTTGCAGACACGCTATTTACCTAGAAAAATCTGCATTAATTCAAGACACCGCCGTTTGGACGTTTCGGCTATGAACTATGTGTGACTGTTCTCCCCGAACAGCGTTTAATAATTAAATTCCATGGTACCCCTTTTGAGCGATAACCATAGTCAAGAAGAAAAATTGTCATTTTTTTCGGCATTACTACAGCGAAAGAGGATAGAAAGGGTATAAAATGGTTATAAAGTAGATAAAAAAAAATAATAATAGAAATATAATAGGGAAAATTTTTTTGTTTTTTTCTGAAATAGCATATTATGTCAAAATCTACATTTTGGTTTTTGTAGATTCCCA
The DNA here is from genome assembly GCA_035046065.1 of Chymomyza procnemis. NCBI lineage: Eukaryota > Metazoa > Arthropoda > Insecta > Diptera > Drosophilidae > Chymomyza > Chymomyza procnemis. The sequence continues at coordinate 32,430,846 of JAWNOJ010000021.1, read as the reverse complement.
CTTAGCTGTGTCACTATTTTTGCAAGATTTTTTCAAGAGGGAAAAATATGCCATTCACAATTTAGTTTATAAAAATAAGTGGATTGGTTTCGAAAATATAAGTTTTGCCACGTTTTTACAGCTTCTGTACCACTGTACATATACCTAAGAAGCCCCAAAACAGACAATGTATCGATATATCGAAGCTTAAGTTGGTAATATAGATTGCGGAAGTCTAGAGGCTTTCAAAACAAACCCAAATGGTCGATGTTTCGATATAGAAAATAGGTACCAAAATTTAAGGTACCAAAGCAGTTTTTTTACAAAAATTTGCTATACCGATTTATCTGCAGCTGCACCTAATAAGACTTAAAAACAGACGATGAATCGATAAATCGAAGCTTAAATTATAATAAAAGTAGTAAGAATGGTTGTCTTACAGGAAAAATTTACATGCCACAGCCATAAACAGCAAGCTAATCTCATCGATGTATCGATATATCGAAAAGGTTCTTAAAACTCTGCTACGCTTTACCGATTTATCGCAGCAGCTGCAATGAAGCAACAACATTCCCTATTCTGCATACACCAAACAAAATATAAAACGCAAGCGATTTTCGGCACATGCTTGATTAATTTGTAACGTTTATGGGTGTACGGCTCCCCAGATTCATACAGAAAACATTGTACTTCGCTGTCTTGGCTTTTGTTGAACAAAAAAAAAAAAAAAAGAAAAAACACGAAAGAAACAAGTATATAAAAACGCACCCTCACAGCGTATAATATCGAATTGGTTAATTTATATTATCAATTTATCAATTTATGCGTTCGAAAGTGCTTTTTTATGGTTTCAGGGAGACACCCCTCAAGCAAGACTGTGGCCTGTGGACGCAACCCCCAGTGCCCCGGTGCGTGTGTGTGCATCCTTAAATGCCGTGCATTGTTTCTTTTCTTTTTTAACCTCCGCCCAAGGAGCTCAGCACGTTGCGCTTGTTAGTTCCGGGCTGGAGAATTTGGCGTATTAACAGTTATTGCCTCTTTTTTAGTTGATATTTTTTGTATTATTATTTTTACATTTCTTCTGTACGCACCGAAGTTGTACTTACTATGTGCATGATGCAGTTAATGTTCTTGCTGCGCAAATATGCGTTATTTATATTTATTGAGTTTATGTAGAGTATGCAGTAGTTTTTTTTGTGTTTTCTACCAACTTTCTGCAAACTATAATAGTCATAGAGTATGTGCGCCAACCCTCTGACACTCATATCATAGTCATGCCGGCGCAGCAAACCAGAACCAGTTGAGAAGAGAACAGCACAGTACCGACCAGACCAATGGGCGCCTGCTGAGCTTTTATGTAACCATAGAAGTACATATATCTGTTTATGTATAAGGCATATGCACATAGAAATAGATGTTACAACAGTGGCGTAGTTTGGGACAAAACTAGAAGATGGTAGCTTTAGAATGTATCTCGAGTATTCGAAATCTTCAGTTCAGAAACTTAAACGGAAAACAAGCTTAGAAAATTGAAAGATCTAACGCAAATGAGAACAAGTTCGACAGCGAAGGGAAGAATTCAAACTTCAATAGTCACTGGAAAAAGACAGTCCAAGGACTTGAGCTATTGAGATTGTCATTATATGTAAACAATTTTTGGTGTACAATATATTGGGACTAAAATGTATTCGATATATTTTTCCTCTATTGCTATATCTGATTTGTGCAAAAGGCTTAATAGTGCTTAAACCATATCCGCCTAGATCATGATCGATCACCTAGATCACGCAGACCATAAGACCTAAATGTGACCGAAATATACAATCGCAGGCTATACAATCTCAGGCATGACAGAACCCAACAGCTGTCTACTTGTATACTTAGCATAACCTCGATTAGATGACGGAGACGATAAGACCTAGACTCATCAAACTTTTCTATCTAATAAGAAGAAACTGTACAACTTCATAGAGCTACTTTAGTATCTAACAGCAGACAAGTATATCGGAACCCCTTCTTGGACTCTCTATGCAACTACGGAACTAAGCGATATTTAGCCAAACAATTTGGTAAGATTAATTTGGCTGCATTTAAAAAATCTACATTGAAATTTCAGCAAGGCGTGTTGCCCCAACACACAATAGATTTGCATAAAAAACCGCCTCAAATCCCATGTCTTACGTTTTTCATCAAAATTTATTACATTTATAAGAAAATTCTAAGCAATTTACAAGATTTTCTTGAATCTGTATACTTAAAGTTATAGTAATCAAATACTAAGTAATCATCACTTTCTTTCTTTGCGACTGATAATAGCTCTCCCAGCTAAACAATCCGCTATTTTGTAGGGTATAAATATCTGTATCTTATGTTATTTTGGGTCTATCAACTGCTTTTCTTCTCAGGGAAACTTTACCAAAGTTCGGCTGTATGTACACTGTTTTCCTCTAAAGTAATGTAGTATTGAAGTATTTTTTTGTTTTAAAAATATTTTAAATTTTCATCATCTGCTTTTCTTAAGCTTGTTGAATAAATGTGTGGGAATTTTCCCACTATCTATTTTTTTTGGCTATTTCTATAGCTGCCTTAGTACTAAATCATCTGATTTTCTTCTTAAGCTTATTAAATAAATGTGTGGAAAAATTATAAATGTAAAAAATCTATTTTTTTAGAATGAAAAATGTATTTTTCTTTAATTTTTAGTACTAAATCATCTGCTACTCTTCACAGACAAGTTTTACCAAAGTTATATTGCATACAACTTCATATGTATATTACTTTCATCTTAAGTAGTATGTGTCTTCTGGAGTATTTTGTTGTTTTAAAAATATTTCGAATTCTTCATCATCTGCTTTTCTTCTACAACTAATTTGAGTTCTGGGAAATCTTCTTACATGGAAAAAACTTCGCACATACACACTCTAAGAAACGTCTCAACAACACAAATCAACTCTACCTTTGACTTCTTCTGACAATCACTCTTTTCTTCCCCACCCCCCTTCCTCCCCCCCACAAAAAAAACCCCCTCTACGTCACTGTTGCCACACAATTGCGCCTTCACATATTTATATGGCCTTATTTTGTTGGCAAACTGCAAGCTGCTCCATGCAATTGCTTTATGAACAACTAAGTGTACTGCAGTCGTGTGGAGCGGGGGCGTCAAACAGTTTGGTTAACTTTTGAGGAAAACAGGAGCAGGGTCAGTTCCGAAAACGTTGTCGAAAACAGCAAGCAACCCAGACACACACATGCTCAGTTATACAAAACATTCTATACATGTTTGTATGACAAAGTTTCGAAACTAAACTCGAGAAAACTTCAGTTTTGCTAAACTCTGCAATGCCGGGCGCCTGTAACTCATCCAAACTGGACTCCGTTCAAATGCAAAACTTATGGATATTAAATATATATGTAGCTCTACGAGAGCAATGTATAGAAAACAAAGCCATGCAGTGCCATTTAGCTAAATTTAAACAAAGTTTTTTTTTAAAAAAAAAGAAGATAAAAATATATAAAATAAAGGGAACCGAGTTTAGATCTTGAATAGATAATCGCATAATATGTTTAAAAATATAGAACAGCTGCTAACGATTTGGAAATTGCATAGAGTAAGCAAACAAATTCGGGCAAGTCCAGTAAACGAACGACTAGAGCTTTAAGCAACAAACTGCGGAAGGGGTTACGCATAAATGAAATACGAAATTTCTGTAAGCAATTTTTTTTACTATTTCCAAGCATTTCAAAAGCAACAAAGTATTTCATAAACTTAAAAGCGACTTTGTAATTACTTCTATCAATTATTACATTGTTAGAAATGCACTAGGTAGAGCTTTGCGGAAAACAACTTAGCCGTCTGTCAGAGAATTACTTTTATAGAAATGCTCTTAAGTTAAAAAAGCGAGTATCTTTCGTTTAGAAACAGTATAGTTCCAGAAAAGCCGCCAGAAGACTGTAACTCTCAGTATAAAAAGCAAAACTTTTGAGTTGTGAAATTTGTTGCAAGCTTAGGCACAGGCCTATACTTAGTCTAAGAGAGTACTAAGATTTAAAATGTGGGCCTCAGCGCAATCGACTCGAGATCGGAAGGACGTTAGTTGGAGTCCACTGGCACTGTCCACTTACCAAATAGCTAGCGGCAATTTGAGTAGAAAAATCTCTATTAATTAGTAACTCTATCGTTCGGATACGATTGTAAGCCGTAAGCTATTCCTCCGCCTTTGAAGCGATGCCAAAAGTCAAGGGGAATACATTTTTATGAAATTTTCAACATAGTTTTCCACAATCTACAATTGTATTTTTAGAAACGTGTTTCCACTTCAAGTTTTAAGGACTTCGCCTGGCCTGGTATGGCATCATTTTTTTCCGCGCATCATTTATATTCGCATCGTTAAATCTTAGAGTTTCTCGCGGCTGTCTTATATGAAAGCTTCATACTAAGTATGCAGTTTTTTGTGAAATTTACCGTGAAGAAAGTATACCGAAGATAATATATTTCGAAAATTATCCAAAGCCAGAGCGACTATTGCATCTGTCATTCTGGATGCTCAACTAATGTATCAGAATCAAATCTAGTCTATTGTGAGTAGTTGTCCACCAATTTTACTCATAATCATTATTTCGGAAATAACATTAATTACCCGGCGTCTTTTAACTTCCTTTTTTCACTGCAAACCTGCTAGCAACTTTCGAACTTAGTGTAAACACACTATAGAACCGGCCAACATTGCAGCAACGTAAAGCTCATTGACGACAATTAAAGTTTTTGGGCAATTTATCAACTCTGGATTTTGCAAATCTACTCAATAAAATTGTAAATCTTCATCAAGTTGAGTGAATATAAAACAACAACTAATCCAAATTGTAGATAAATTTCACAGCAGCTTTGAAGTTTCGCATTTACTCGGCTGCGGTCAACTAATTTCGACCCATACCACCACCAGCAGCGCTGCGAAACAAAAACCCCAACCAAAATCCAAAGTGTCGTTAGAGATAACTCCGAAACCGGTTCGGTTAGCCGCAATGCGACGCATAAAATATGTTAATTAACATATTTTATTTGTATATCTCTATATAATAGGATTTTAATAAACGAGCTGAAATGCAGGACACGTGCATTCAAAATAAATCCAATCCCTGACAGCAAAGCAAAAATTGCAATTTTATGAACTTTACCATGAGGTTCATTAAAAACCAGACAAGAGTGTAAAACCCGAAACCGTCAAATCGACCCTAGATTGTTCATTAGCTCTGTGGCTCTATGGCGGATTAGCGAGGCGAGCTAATTGCTAAATCAAGCCTGAAGTGTAGAGCAACGTGTGATGAGTGACAGGCAGAGCGCGCTGCAGTGAGTGCCAGCGTTGCTCTGGCCTGCCAGTGTACCTCGGGCCACCCCATTGAGTCAGCAGCAGCAGCAGCAGCAGCAGCTAAAATAAACGACAATTAAATTATGTGCTACACGTGGCAAGCTTGACAGCATGAACAAGGTAACAAAAAAAAAAAAATTCAAAAAATAGGGTGGACAACCCTTGACAAAGTTTTGCTGTTGTTGTTGTTGTAGTACATCATGTACTTTTGGCTTGTTGTTACAACTCATTAGTTTCGTGTAGAGACTTCCCAGAGGACATACCTCTTACCTACGCACTCTTGCCTTTGCTGCAAATCCTTTGAAGCAATCGTAAAGTTTTCTCCACTCTGCTCTTTAGTACTCTCTCTACCTCCCACAGTATCGCTCGTTCTCTCGGGCACCCTCTCCTGCTTTGATGCTATATTGCCGACTCTTAAGAGCCATTTGTCGGAGTGTGCCTGTCCTGTGTGTTGTTGTCTGGCATACCTTTACCTTTACCTTTTTTTTTTATATAGACATAGCATTTTATCCTTTCTTCTTCTTAAGCAATTGCTTTGAGCGGTAAAGAGCATTATATGATATTTTTAGAAAAAAGTTTTTCGCTTTTTTATTTTGTGCTATGACTATGTCAATGCTTTGAAATTGTGTTGCATTAGAAGGGTTCCCAAAACAGCTAGCCTACGTTTGCGACATGGGACACTTAATTTTTATTTTTTGTTGTTGCTTGCTTAATAAGGAACATTAAAAAAAAGTGTGTCCTCCCAAGCATTTTGCGCATATGCTGTGAAATTCATGAATTTGAATTTTATTTTTTGGAAAATATCCCTTCTCTTCTGTATCTTGCTATTTTAGCCAACAAGTTCTTTGCAAGTTCTTTGAATATTCGGAAATTGGGTGTCGGAGAAATTGGCAGATACTTATGTCGAATGAAAGTAGGACTCCCCATTTTCTTCTGTCATCCTATTACCAAAGTAGTGTTGCTTGGCTATATGCAAGATCCCAAAGTGAAGCTAATACTTCATCAGGCTCGCTGACAGACTCATACGGTTTCATGTTAGCAAAAAAAGCCGACAATTCACCTATTAACTTATCCAACGTCATACACTCTCTTTCAACTATTATTCTCGATCTTCAATTGTTTCGAACCTCACATACATAGATATATGTGAGAGTGGCAGAGGCAACCAACACCGCCTCGGACACTCAGGCTAAGTAGCCCATTGTGCCATCGAACCACACATGGGAGGACCTAATTTGCTCGATGTGCAACTTCCCTACTTGGCAGTCTGTTCGTACGAAACTAATAAACAATTCCAAAATCTTTTCCTTATCTTAAACTGCTGATTAGACGACTTATAAGGGGAAGTCAGAGTGTACAGTTCAAAAATTACACAAAAACCTGACACTCCACCTGGCAAAATATCCTATACCAGACCAGCATTTTCTCTCCATTGTTTCAGGTCCTGCATTGTTTCAGGCTCATGTGCTTCGTTTGACTCTGCTACTTGGGAGTCAGCCGGTACGAAACTTATTAAGAATTCTAAAGCCGTGTTGATTGGCTAAGTAGAATGCCAATATCTCACAAGCACGCGGACTGGAAGTCTATTGTGACGACGAACAAGTCGCCTTGGAAAATAACTTAAGCTAGACTGCCTGATTCTTGTGTCAACTTCAATTCTCGATCATTACGAGTCTCATGTAAGCCTAAAAATCAACCCTCCGGTTACTCCCCCTCTTTGGAGTTAGCCGATCGAAAGTAATTAACGAAACAGTATTTTTTTTAGCTATGTGAGATATTCCAAAGTGGGAAGTTGGAACTTATTGTAAAGAAAGTGTTAAAACTGAACGTCCACCTTTAAAATTATGCTAGGCCAGCCAACGCAGAGACGTGCCGTTCATTGTCGACCTTCCAGTGATTTCCACTCGAATATCACACATTCCAGCAATAATACTGAAATACTACTGGCACTTTACAGCTCATTATTCGTCCAAATACGGATTTCAGGATGCACAACTACCTATCCTAAGCTGCGTTCGCAGGGTTTTGTATTCAAATTTGAGGTTTTGCATAGCAATAAGAAATCGCACTCTGCTTCGTTGGACAAAGAGAAGCTTGGTAATAAATAAGATATTGGGGAGATCACATTTTTATTTCTGTAGCGGGGACACGTGTTTAATTTGAAATAAAAGTACAGTCACCACAAATTTGCTTTAATAGAAAGAAGTACTCCCGATGCTTGAAAGCTGCACACTTTGCATCCAAAAGAGTCGGCACTAAGTCAGCTGTTTGCTAACCGCTCTGCTTTCTGCGCAAAATTATTGCAACTTATAGAGTCTAAACAAGTCGTTATACACGGCAATTAACATTATTTTATTTTTGGGTCTTGTTACTCCACTTTTTTCCGTGTCAACGTGTTGATAAGGCCAGAAGGCTGCGCGCATTCTGAACAAAAAAATAAAAAAAAAGCCCAAACAGAAAGAAAACAAGTCAAGGGTCGTTGCCAGACGTGCCCATTTTTATGCAGCAACCAGGATGACTACGATGAGATCTGGCTCCTTCGCTCTCGATGTCTCATTTTTTTTTTTGCTGCACTGCTAGTTAGATAAAATGTCACGCGCGCTTGTTACAGATGTTGTCGTTGGGAGCTGTGAGTAGAGTTGTTGGAGTTGTTATCGTTGGCAGCTTTTAGGCGTCGCCAGTTGGCCTGGTCACCCTGACGCCGCCACCTTAGTGTACGTTGTTGGTTTGTTAGTAAGCACTAGAAAAGTTTCCAGACATAGCCATGGAAGCGCAACCACAATTCTACAAATGCAGCTTCAGCTACAGCGCACGGACTAGAGTACCAACCAAAACTCCTCCTCGATGCGCACTCCTACTCCAAAAAAGTGTCCAAAAGCGCAAGGACATGCCTGTCGCACTTGTCTAGCAGATGTTGTTGTACCTAATGTTGTCTGCGCTTTGTAGTAGTTACCTTTATTTTGTGCAGCCTTTGGCAACAAAGTTGTCGTGGTTGTTGGAATTCTGCTACGGAGCCATCACTATTCTCAGTCTGGCATCGAAAACTTAACCAAAATTATTTGCACATATTTAATGAGTTATGACTGAGTGTAGCGCGGCTCAAGAGCAAGTGGCACCCTCTAACGTGCTCTATCTATCTATCCAGAGCAAGTAGCTGAAGTAGCAAATGCAATAAAAGTTATTACGAGGGTTTATAACAATATTTCTAGATGGGTTACTTTTAATTCCCGAAAGTAAGGAACAGAGTTTTGGAGTCTTAGGAAGAGCGTGCATCTCACGGGAAGTGCCCACCTTACGATCCCTTAAAAGAGCTAGCTGCTCCGACTTCTCCCATCACCGATATTGATTTTTGCATACTATTTTTCGATCAACTTCAGCTTAGGTATCACAAGATAACCCTTTAATTACTTTTTTGTTTTTTAACGATCAATGATATGAGCTTGAGTTAACGCAGCTAAGAAGATCTTCGTTTTACAACGGGAGTCCATGTTAAATGCACCTAACATAGATGGACTTGCAAAATAGTTTGTTCAATGAGTTACTACCTTAAAATCGGTAGCGCATCTACAATTTAATTAGTTTAAGAATAAGCCTATATTTGGGGGTAGAGATACCCAGAAGTAGTTGCAGTGAGCGTTCCTTGGATAAAAGCCATATGTTGCGCTCTTTGAATTTGAATAGTGCTCCCAGTTCAGATGGGAGAAGCTAAGACTTCTTATGTTATATTAGATGGTTTCAGTTGGCTTGCAGGACCATAGGAAAAACAGCTGCGCCGATTGGTACGAGGGAACAATGTGATTCTTTGATAAACTTTAGGCAACGATTCGCCACAAACTGTGCTAAAACTAAACAATCTCTGGCAATAGAACAAGCACATTCTCAGTTGATTGCGGGAGAACTTAAGAACATTGACGATGCACAGAAAAGTCATGACAGTAGCATAACCCTACCCTACAGATACCCAATGCAAGGGGTAGACAAATGTACGACAAGTGAAAGCAATTCATACAATTTGGATAATTGAAGTAAAGTCTTCAAATTTCGAGATAATTGCTTTAAGATTTCTATGGGATACCTTTGAGTAACTCTAGTTAAATCGAAATCATCTATGGAGTAAGGCTTACTCAGTGGGCTGCAAGACTTAAGAACAGTGACGAAAATAACGCAAATCACTGACATGGTAGGATAAAATGACAGAACCCTAAGGTAGATAATCTTCCAAATAATTTGGAGTGTTTGAAAAAAGTTCTTAAACTTTCAGACAATTTTAACCAAAGATTTTTGCAGAATAGGTTGTAGAAATCCTAGCATAATGGAAATCAACTAGGGAACAAGCTCAGAGTCTAAAAGCGTGGACGAAAATGCGACAGCGTAAGTTGATGAAAAGACATAGTAGGATAAAGCAGATACCCTACATAAGAGAGGGCAGCATAAAGTGGCAGAATCCTATGACAGATAGGATACTTTTCATAGCAGCTAGACAACTGAACCAAATTCTTATCATTTGGACGATTTAAGTAAGGTCCTCACGGAATTGCTTTCAGCAACTTAAGTCAAATTGGAATCATCCATAGAACAAGCTGCTTCACAGTTGCATGCGAAGGAACATAAGAACATTCACGATAAAGCAGATGACAGTACGACAAAGCACCCTAAGTTATACTCATACCGAAAGAATCAGACTATTCTTATATGATTTAAGGTAAGTATAGCAATTTCATATAACTTACAGGCAGTAAAGAAACTCTTCCCATTTTAAGACCCTAACTAGAAGGCTTACCTGTTAGAGAGTAGATAAGTTGTGCTCCAGCGCATTAAGAGCAGCTACAATAGAGATATTTCCCAAAAGTATTTTATTTTTAGGGCCAACTTCCGCAGCCAAGGTGCTGCGAAAATAAGGTTTGCACGCAAGGAAAAGCGTAATCAGCATTTTGAATAATGAGCTCTGGCTTATGGCTCCTTGAGGCAGCCCTCGTTAGTGTAAGTACCGCAAAAAAAAATAGGACCGCCCAATCCGTAGAAAAAATCAAATAGCTTCACCAAAACGTTGGCCTGTCAGTGTTAATATATAGGGAGCGCTGATGATGACGTTGTTGATAATGATAATGATGAAGATGATGATGATGTGGTTGTTGCTGGTGCTATGCGCCTAAACACTCTGAGAGCGCACAATGAGTTTATGCTGTTGACATAATGCCAATATTCCTCACCTATAAAAAGCCAATAAAATTGCCAACAATAACATATTAAAGCATGCAACCAATAACAATAAACCCTTCAACTGCTCTTATGGCCATGGCCCGATGACGTAGACAACAAAGCCTGCCTGCCAGTCGGCTGCCTCCGGGTTAAAGGCAAAAGTTGATCGCCTCGTTGGGCAGGTGTCAGTTAAGGCGTTGTTGTTGTTGTTGTTGTTGTGGTTGGCATACGCTGCGTATACGTGTGCGTGTCCTTTAAGACACGTAAAAATGTCAATAAAATAGGCAAAGACGTAACAAAGGTCGAATGGTAATGCAAACAAACATGCTCTACGTCTACGTCTGTGGCTTCTTAAGGCTACCATCTCGGTGCCAAGGGGCACACGCACACGCACATGTGCTCAGGCGTTAAAAACAAAAACAATGTAACGCACTTTTTGCCACAACTTTACCAACAGTCAGCCTGGTTATTGTCTCTCAATGTGTGCGTGTGTGCCCGTGTTTTTCTTTTTTTCCTGGTTTTTTTTCGGTATGGCACCTGTGCGTCTGACAAGCTGGTAACGCCCGGTACCAAAGTAAGGGCGCCAAGTTTATTTATTGCTTTTTTTACTAATTGACAGCAATTTACCAGGTAGAAGGAAATAATGCCTCAAGGCTCCCATGCCTACAAAACAGCAGCCAACACAGTATGGCACTACAGGAAGTCAGAGGAAAATAGTTGAACGAAAGTGGCATACTCGATGGTGGGATACACTCGCTGTAGGACTTTGAGAGTAATGCATTCCCGTGAAGGCATATGATTAGCTAAGCAAAAATACGTTAAAGTTTACTTGGCCAATGGAGAGAATAAGAGCAATGAGCCAGATGGGTTAGTAGAAGTGTTCGAAATGGGAGTAAGACGGTAAAGAAGCGGGAGAGCGTGAGGTAGAGTGCAAAATACAAAAGAGCAACAGAGAAAGAGGGCTTGTTGAGAAATGTGCGAAATGGGAGTAAGTTGACGAATAAATCGGAGAGTATTAGATAGAGGTCAATTTAAAGAGAAGTAACATCGAAAGAGTAGATCGAGGGAAATGCTCGAAAAGGGAGTAAGATGGTAAAGAAACTCTCCCGTTTCTTGAGGTAAAGGTCAAAGTACAAAAAAATAACAGGGAAAGAGGAGTTGGTGAGAAATGTACGCATTGGGAGCAAGATGGCGAAGAAACGGTAGAACGAGAGGTAGAAGTCAAATTTAAAAAAAGATGGCGAATAAACCGGAGAGCAATAGGTAGAGGCCAAAATAAAGAGAAGTAACAGAGAGGATGCAGACAAATGTTCGGAATGGGAGTAAGATAGCAAAGAATCCGGAGAGGGTGAGGTAGACGACAAATTAAAGAAAGTCCAAGTGGGAGAGTATGAGAGCAGAAAATAGAGTTGGCTGTAGCGATTGAAATGAGAGCAAGAGTGTGTAGAGCGAAAGATTAAGTGAAAGCTGAAGAATTGTGGGGAGAGGAGAACGAAGGAGTACTTGACGATTACAGTCAACGAAGGGTATGCGATAATATCAAAATGGGAGACAGAGTCTGAGATAGAGATAGAAAGGGAAAGATAAAGTGACCAAGCTGATTGGGAGAAGGGAAGAAAGTGGCTAGTCGAAAGACGAACAGTGCAGGAGAGTGCGAGAGGGTACCATATAAAGCAGTGTATGTGAGGGGATCAAAATGCGACAAAAAGAGGGGGAAGTGTGTACTTTATTCTTCGTTAGTTAGGTGGAGAGGGGGTGGAAGTATGCAAAAGAAAATTAGATGTCCTGCTCCGTGTAAGAGGGTAACAGGTAAAGTAGGTTTTTTGAGATATGGTAGAAAGAGAGTGTGATAGAGGTGAGGTGAAGTGAAGTAAGAGGTAAAGGGATCTGATGGGAAGAAAGCGGGAAAGACAAACGAAGTAGAAGAGTGTGAGAGTATGAACGACAGTAAGGATGTGTGAGAACAACAAAATGAGGCAATAAGAGTGTGAAAGAGAGAGAAAGAGGAAAAGAGAGAAGAGGAGAGAAATGTAAAAGCTTATAGGAAGAGGGGGACAAGGTGGGAAATCGAAGGACAGATACACTGTTACAACAAAATCAGAGAATCAGATTGTTATATACGGAACGATGTTGTGAGTAGTATAATCTGATGAGTAGAGTGGTAGAATGCATATAATCGAAGGCGCAGAGTAGAAGAGTATAAGAGTAAAGGGTAAAGAAGGGTGTGTGAGGGGAGCACAATGGACAAAGAAGCGATAATGAAGATTTAGTGAGTTGTAGATACTGATGTAGAGAGGTAGAGAAAGTTGAAAGACACATGGAGTAGGAGTGTAGAATTTTGGGAAGCTTACATAAAAATAAGTCTATGTGAGGGTATCCAAATGGGAAAAAGAAAGTGTGATAGAGAGAAAGAGTAAAAAGTAGAAGCGGCAGAAGGGGAGAGGGCGGTAAACGAAAGATAGACGGAGCAGAGGAGTTTAAGAGTGAATGAAAGAGCGTCGGAGAGAGCCTAAGATGGAAGAAAATATCTGAAGATGGGTTTTTAAGGACATCGAAATGAAAGAGAGCCTGAGTAAGTTAAATGCTGAAAGAGTAAAAATGAGAGAGAGGGAAAGACACACAGAGAAGGAGAGAATGAGAGAAAGAGCGATGGAAAAAGCGAAACAAAGAAGGAAAGACATAAATCAATAGGTAGGGGGCGATAAAAGAGATGAAAAGACCAAATACACGCTAAAAACAAAACGAGAAGAGGGGATCTACCAACATCGATCAGCTAAACCAAATTTTTCAAGTCGAATTGCTCTAAATCTCGCTCTTAGAAGTCGCTCAAAGATCTCCAACAGTAGCCACTGCATATACCCAAAAACTTACTCCCAAATTAGAGTATCAAGTCTACCGGTCGCTTCTGTGCGTCCTTATACATTATGCACTGCACGAGCACTAAAACACTGGGCACACGTATATGTGTGGGTGTGCATGTGTGTGTGGGTATGCGAGCGAAGGGGGCGGGTAAGAGTGAATAAGATATCGACACAAAGCATGCGACAGAGACAATGCTAACGCATCTCAACTAAGTCATCGCGTGTTTGGGGGCATCTGTGTCCATGCGACTTACTTCATAATTGACAGCTAATTTTGCGCCTTTATTGCTTTTATTTTACTACAATTTCTTTTTCAGCTGCCATGTTATTCACTTAATTTATTAATATTTATATATGTGTGGGCCATATATTTATTTATTATAGTATTTGCTGTTGTTGTTACATTTTTTTTTGTCAAATGTCACTTGAAACACACACAATCAGTGAGTGAGACTTAAAGCGGCTAATTAGGTGACAAAGACATGACCACTATGACGCCATAAGGTGTTGCGTTTATTGAGGTACTCTTGTCGCACCTTAAGTTCGTAGATTAAATTAAATTCGATTTTATTAAATCAAGGTTTCAAGAAAAATTTATTATGCAAAGAGATGTGTTTTTTTGGCGATTATGATCTTATTAGTTAACGTTTCAAGGATCTTCAAATTTTCAATTAAGGCATAATAAGCATATTGTACGATATATCGATAGTTTTGAAATAGTTGCACTCACTCATTTTTTACGACCTAAATTTTTAGTAAAACCACAACGACATAAAAGCATAAACAATATTTTGTGCATGTATTTCAGAGTTTTAGCCAGTTTATGTCGATCTGCATTCATTCTACTAAAACTTTAAGTTTAAATTTTGTTGTCGATACATCGATACATTTATTGCTTGAGTTAGGTTTCTAAACCCAACTCAAAGCGACTTCTTAGTGCCAGTATGCTATGTTCAAATGTTTTAATTTCTGCGGGAGATTGGTACAGTTGCGCATATAACTGATAGTGACCGCCATTTTAAGCTTACACACATTTCATTGCAACAAAATTTTAAGGTTCACTCTTGTGGTATGAGAAGATACATCGATATTATAATAGTTTAAGATATACTGAGGTTATACAGCTTTTGTTAAACTAAAATGAAATGTTTAATTGAGAGACATCCATAATTATTGCTAAAGATTCGTCTTAAAGCATATGCAAATCACGCTTCTTACGACCTGCTAAAATTAGAAGTTTCGATATGTAGATTTTTAGATTTGCAGCCCGTTTATTATAGTTGCTCCGATATATCGATAACGATTCAACATTTTCCAAAATTAGAAAGAAAATAATTTGCAAGCTAAACTTTCTTGCCACTGCTTTGAACTATAAAATTTGAAGTTCAACTTTTCTACACTCAACGATATATCGATATTTAGTCGTACAGTTGCTTAAATTTTCAAAAGAAATTTTGGGATTATGAATTTTTATAAATAAAATTTCAAACTAAACGTACTTTGTACTGCTTTGAGTTATCAAATTTATAGATCGACTTTGCCAAAGTCATCGATATATCGATGTTACCATCATTTAAAGTTTTGACTCTACCAATATAGCAGGATATATGGCTTTTTAAATAAAATAACAAAATGAATGCAATTGACTGCCTGATTTCATTCGCCGTTCTTGGTCTTGTTGAAAGATTGCTGATTAAATAAAAAATGCCGCACGCGTAGTAAATAGCAGAATATTTATGTAAAATGCATATTACATTATATATATATATTTGTGCTGGCATCAAATCAAATCAGAGGCCAAAACAACAAGCGCTGGGAAAAATTTATATAATGATTTTATTATGGGACTGTCATTATTTTTGTTGTTTTCCTGTAGCTGATTTTATTTCAGACCAACTGCGACTGAGGTCCATCGATATATATATATATATATACCCACACCTTGCAGCTTCCCTACAGTCAGTGCGATAGTCGTCCGTCCGTCAGTCAGTCAGTGCGGCAGCAATAGAAATGACAAATGTAAATGGCTTTCAAAGCCTATAAATTATAGAAATTCCAAGAGCTATTTTGTATGAGCGGCATTGCTGCTGCTGCCAGCCTGCCTGCCAACCAATCGACAAGGACACGCAGCATTGGGCCTTAATGACGATGACGATGATGATGATAACAACAAAGATGACAAACAGAAGACTTTGGCAGCACACAGCTCACTCTTTCGTCTGCGTTTGGGTCAGCAGCGACCGGCCATGTTTTGGTCTTTAGTTTTTTTTTTTTTTTTTTTTTTTGGAAATTGTTTTTCAGCTTTTTCCGTAGGCGTTTCAACTGCGTTGATAGAACCCCAAAGTGACATTTGCAAAAATTTTAATGACATGATGAGATTAATCAATACCCAGCTACATACAGTGTCCTGCAGGACTGTACTCTTTTTGCTGACAAATACAGAAATAGAGTTCCCAAGAAATGTGTAACAAGCACGCATACAAAATTGCTTCATGTTTCATGCTGTTGCTGGCAACACGTATACGACACGTTGTACCATCTCGACTTGGTTAGAGAGGCAAAAATTTTGCTGTTATTATCATGGCAATTGTTTTAAGGCTTGTCATCAAGGAATTTAATCATACACAGGCACACACACGTGGACACACACGTGGACGCACATCTGCATATCAATTGACAGAAACGCCTGAAAGCATGCTCCAAATATTTACGAACTTACGCAACATACATAATCCTTGTGCACAAAAAGCTGGCATAGCCCCCTGAGTTATTAATGACACTTTCAACTGACCTGCAAAGAAAAATAATAATTATTAAATGTGCCCATTAGTTTTAAATTTCATTAAATTGAAAAATGACAGCATAATTGTTAGGTTCGTTTGGAATTTTACAATTTAGTTGTGAAAATTGTTTAAATTTATCAAAAAAAAAAGGAATTGAATGTGAAGCGGTCCTTTTGGTTTAGTGCAGGGTTTTTGACAATTCTTAAGAAGTATAAGCAAAAAATTAAAGATATGTTGTAAGCCTTTTGCGGTGAGCTGCTAGGCTTGTTAGGTTAGCAAATTTGCAATTAAAAAAAGGAACTGAGTTACAAAGGGTGTTTTTTTTGAGGTTTAGAACTTTAAGTTGGCATTACTGTTCAAGATGGCGACCGATTTAATAGCTGTCAAGTGAATTATTCTCAGTTTGGAGTGGTAATGGTAGAATCATCAGTCACCAGTGATTTATTGAAAGACGTTTTGGACCATTGAATAGGACTCCAAGATTTTGTGATTTAACAACGCTAGACTACTTTCTGTGGGGCTACGTAAGGTCATTAGTCTATGCGGATAAGCCACAAACGCTTAACCATTGGGCAGACAAGATTCGCCGTGTTGTTGCTGATATATGATCACAAATGTTGGAAAAAACCATCGCAGAGTGTCATCGTTCAGTTTGGACTACATCGAAGCCAGCCGTGGCGGTCATATGTCGGAAGTCATATTTAAAATATAATGCCACAGGATTAACTTTCGAATAAATAAATCTCATGTCAATCAAATAATCCAGCATTGTTTTACTACAATTTAAAGTTCTATACCTCTAAAAAAAAACACCCTTTATAAGCGCGCTTTGAAGTTCATTACGCTTGGCTTGGCAACACATAGCGCGGAAGGCGCAGCTCACGCAGTTTCCCAAGGCTCAGACCAACACGCACGCCAAGTAAAACCTTCACAGTGACAAGCACAACTACGCCAATTTCCAATAAAAATTATTGACATACATTTGTTCAAATATAACGTCACGCTAAATAATTGCGTCTTAAAAAACTTTGCGCTTATTATAAGCTGTTCAACAAGCATAACATCACGCTAAAAATTTAGTTCTTTGGCAGCTTCACAGCTCTTTGGAAACTTGTCTTTCACAAACGCTTAAGTGCCAAAAGTAACGTCACGCCAAAATGCTAGTACGAATATATAAGACTCGCTGCTTTGATTAAGAGTAAATTTCCAAGATTTAGGATTGCCAAATCCACGCTTAGTCTTAATACAAAGCTTCATCAACTTGCGCGCTCTGTCTCTCTGCCCCACTTCCCTACTGTCTCTCTCTCTTTACAGCAACACCGCAAGCGACATATATGAAGATACAAAAATCTGTTGCCTTGAAATAACAACGACCCAATTACCAGGAAAAAAAACAATACAATACAATACAATACAAAGCAGCTAAAAGAAAAGCTAAAAAAATTTATTTGTAGTGTAAATTATGCACTGGCCAGCGCATGGAGCTTGTAATGAACTAACCCCATGGGCTATGGGCCAAAACAAAAACCCCAAAAGAGTCAACCAAGTAGTCATCAAGCAACAAACTAACCAAGAAGCAAGTAACAATGCATAGATGATTGTTATGCATGGCACCTCCAAATCTGCGAAAGAAAATATAAAAGACCAAACCCCCGCTAGCCACCCACAAACATAAAAAGAAACTAAATGAGAAGAAAGCGAAACCCAAGACAAGAACAGGCAAGCGACCCGACCTCATCAACAGTAAGGGGGCACAAACAAAGCAGAGACACTGCTGGCAGAGCTTTGGTCATTTGTCCAAAGGGCAACAAAAAAAGTATAACAAAGGTGAAGAAAAATTTCTGAACAAAGCCAAAGACTTGGCAGACAAAGAGCGTCGGGAGCAGCAGAGTGAGAGTGTTAGAGAGAGAGAGAGGGAAGAGAGAGCTCGCGCGCGCTTAATAATAAAAAACACTTCAAGCACTACAACAACTACAACAAAATTGAGAGCGCACTCTTGAACTTAATTTTTTTTCGTTATTGCATGAAAGTAACGCCCCAACCCGTTGACAGATGATGATGATGATGATGATGATAAAGATGATGAGAATGACGCATGTTTCGGCCAAAAGAAAGGAACCCGTCGCAAAAGGCAACAGCAAAGAAAATTGTCATTTTACATCGGATTCCTTGTCATTGTTATGCAAGTTGTGCTCCTTCTTCTCAGTTCTTCTTCTTTTTTTTGCGTGCTTTTTAAAAAATGCGGCACTCGCGTGACCTGCACTTTGTCATCTTGATCTTTGTCACAATGTAGCGCAACCACAGCCATTCCTCTGCGTCAACAATGGAAACAAATGCATCTCATGCTAAGCGCCCAGCTCCATAGCTCGCTCGCTCGCTCACTCACTCAGTTTGGAAGGATTTCGCTGTAGCCATGGCACACTCAATGACAATGCCGGACATTCGCGTAGAGATATGAAATAATTTTTTTTTATTAGTCCTACTTGCGCCATAGAACTTGGCCAAATGCTGATGCGCAACAAGCCAGCCAATCCCCCTCCCCCCCCAAAAAAAAACCCCGCCAACAAAAAACATGTCCAGCTGCTGAAATGAAATGGCATGGAATGGCTGCTGGTGGCGCAGCTTGTTAGTGCAACAAATTACTCAAAAACAACAAGAAGCAACGACTACTGCTAACTGTACCTACCCACTTCGTGCAGAACCCTCAAAAAAAAAAAAATGAAATGAAATAAAACTGCAAAGGAGTCACCCCGGGACAATCCGTGAGCCATTTCTGTTGACCAAATGACTAAGAAAATTGCTTAGTCAAGCACTTTGCAGGCGTCACTTTTATGTTTTATGACATTTCTGTGAAGTTGTTGCTCTTCTTCTGAAATATGTATGGCTGCTGCCACACTTCTCACACACACTCCGTTTGCTGTTATGTGGAAGCCACATTTTAACGCCAAGTTTGAGTGGATTTAAAGATTTGCCACTGGGCCAACTCAGCAGGATTGCTGCCGTAGATGTAGCACGTTAAAGTTATGTGCAGCCAGGTAAGTACTTAGTTGTTAAGCTGGCCTAGCTGTTTTATGTTCACCTCTATGGTAATGTCTTTTAAGCTTGCAAATGCGTGTCTTTCTTCTTTCGTTTTCTATTTTTTTTGTCTTTCTTCGCAGTCCTTATGCTGCACATGTTGACATTTGTTCAAAATTTGCATAACAAAATGCTTGCAGCTTGATGAGATGATGCTATCGATATGTCTAGAAACTGCTACTGTCACCAATTCTTCAATTGAGTTATTTGTAGTTTTGTTTTTACCAAACTGTCTCTTCACGGCATCTGTGAAAATTAAAAGATAAGCCAGCAGCATCTAAGCAACTAATTCCTTCTTTCAATGTTATAACAAGAGATGACGGCAAGTTATGCTAGCTGCGTGTCATCTGCTATTTATTTTTTTTAAACAAACTCTTTGGTTTTGAGGACTTGCTTTAAGCAACATCGTCGTTTATTTTTTATTAAAAAGCAAACAAAAGATATATATTATTAATTTTAGCAATATAAGTCAGCTAGTATTTGAAGACAAATGCAATTCTTCTCCCAAGTTAAATCTTATATTTTTCAAGAACAACAAATTCTTCCACACCAACCAATTTTGCAGCTAGCTACGAAATTTACTGATTAAGTGTTAAATCGACCAATGATGACTACTTTTTGCTGCATCTGTTATTCTTCTGAAAGTAAAATCTTTGATTTCAAAAACTTGCTCTAAACAACAATATCAACCTTTCTTTTCTTTTTTTAGAAATATATGAATAGATATGATGATTACCTTATCAGAATTTTTAGCTCCTACTTACAGTCAAATTGAATTCTTCTCAAAGTAAAGTTTACAATTTTAAAATCTGCATAATAACGCATTATCTGTTTCTGTTTCTAAATTTATGTTTAAGACAAGTAGGAGAGCATAATCAATCATTGCTGGGCAATATTAAATCGTTTGACATAACTAAGTTAAAGTCAAAGGCAATATTCCTTAAAGAAAAATACGCTTGGTTCGTATCATCTGTCATTCTCTTAAAAGTTTTGGTTTCGAAAACTCTCTCTAAAGCACAATATGGTCTTTTCTTTTTGGGCTAAAAAGCAATAGTGGCAGTTAAATTAAATTCTTCTCAAAGCAAAGTCTTACATTTTTAAATTGTTCATAATAACCCATCATCTGTTTGTCTTTCTGTTTCTAAATTCAAGCTTTTTTAAGTAACACGGAAGAATCAAACATTTTGCAACTATTTTTATGAGTTTGACATTTTAGTCTCAATAAAATCGAAAAAACTGACATGCAATCAAAAAGAAACCCCTTCCGTTATTTTCTGTTTCTAAGTTTAAGTTTCAATAAAGCTGTAGGCCAGAAACAAACATTCTTCAACGATGTGATTTGAAAGAAAGACCATATAGTTTTTCTTTTTTTTTAGAAATAGGACAGAAACAAACATTATTACTTAGACGGCAAAAGTAAGCTCCCCCAAGATTTCTATTATCTGCTATTATTTTCAATACAAAATTTTCAAATCTACAAGCAGTTCATATCATTTCTAATTAATTTCAATTTAATTTATAACAAAAAATTGTTAATTAGTTCTTACTTTCTCTCTTAAGTCCGGCTTAATTTTACTAAGGATCTAATAATTTGTGCTTATTTTTTGTTTCCATCAACAAAGAGGCAATTTTAAGCACTTGGTAATCTTCTAGGCTTTTGGGAAATTACTTTATTCTTTAGATTCTTAGACTTTATTCTATATTAAGTAGACGCAGTGTACGAATTCTTCGCAAAAAGAACGTCATCTGCTGTTCTTTTCAGTGCAGTCACATCAATATTATCCAAAATCCAACTTTTCCAAGTCGAAGACGAAATAGAGTTACACAGAACTCCAACGTTCTGCAGCTGCGCCTTTGCCGAAAAAGTATTGTACTTATACTGAACTTTCATAATACGCTAGTCTTCTAAATTGGTGACAATTAACTTATGAGTCTTGCCAGCATTATTTGAAATATTCTGCTTTTAGATCAATAAAACTAGAATAAGTATCCATAATGTGGGGTGCGACCTGTACATTCCTTATACGCAATTCTTCCTAAGTTCACTTATGACTCTTCTTAGCATTACTTCATATTTTACCAGCATTTGCTTTTCTTCGATTCGAAGTCCATAAATCTTTAATATCTATACACAACAACATGTGCTTATTTTTTTTATTTTTTACATCATCTCAGCAAAAACCAAAGCATTCTGTTACAAAAATTCGAGACGCTTTGGGATAAAACTTTATAATCCAATTTGCTTTGAAAAAAAACTATATCTGCTACACCAACTGCAATGCTTCTTTAGACAAAATTCGTAAGTGGCCAACATGGCTTAAAACCGATACATCATACGCGTTTTGTCATTGTTTTAAAGTTGCAGCAGAATTATATAAAGTGAGAAAAATGTTGAGTAAGAATTTTTTAATTTTTAGCTGCCATTCTTCTTAGTTTACAATTACAGTTGATAACATATTTCGACAGTTTTAAATCTGCAGACTTTTTGTAAAGTTCAAGCCATAGACATTAACAGTTTATCAATCTATTTTGAAGATTTACTCAAGGCAGGCTTTAACTCAACTCTGCAGCCATATTCTTAAATCCAAGCCTAATCGCCGCATAAAAACCTTTCATTCACAAAATCAATTTACCAAAAACTTTTTCTTTTTTTCTTAAACTAACATAAAAAAAGCTGCTACAGCGAAAGAAACTCAACAAAATAAATTTTCGTAAAAAATATAAATTGTTTAAGCTAGACAGAGAGGGACTGCGGCAGACGGAGCAGGGAAGACAGTAGAGCGAGTGGCAAAAAGTAAGATAAAGTGAATAAAAAAGTTTGCGTTTTTGCATTTTAAATATGTATGAAGACCATTTTATAAGTGGCATGCCACATGCGACACACCCACACACACACACACACACAAGCCGGCATGAATACACTTTTGGCAAGTTGCATATAGCAACAAAGGTAAATAAATAAACATAAATATAAATAAATAAAAAATCAACAGCGTTTTGAAAACTCACGAGTACCTCCATTACCTCGAACCTATTGACAATCCATCATCATACAAAAAATATTGCCATACAGAAGAGAACCTGTACATAAAGCGAACAAAAATAAAACCCAGATATATGTTTCTATATATATATATAAATTGTATATATTTATATATATAGTATTGTATATCAGAGCGCATCGATAAAAGTCCCTGGCGTATTTGACACGGAACAACAAATACAACTCTGAAATCTGCGACATTTTGCACACACACACAGAAAGAGAGACAAATGCACTCGGGCACTGAAAATTTCACACGCTTCTCGGTAAAGCTCAGAACCAAAAATTTAAAATATATGGCTGTTTCGACAGCGAATTTGCAATACGCTGGTTTGTTGAAACATAAACAGTTAAGATGATGGAAAGAAACAAACTTCGTTGAGTTCATCTGTGAACGTTACAACAAAAACTTTAAAAGCTTTATTAGGCAGAATCACAGATGTTGCTTACCAAAAAGGCATGTACAGTTGAGCAGATGATGATCTTTCAGAAACTTAATTGTAGATAAGTGCAGATAAGTCTAGGTTGATGTTGATATGATGTTTCTTAAATAAGATATTGTACATTAAACTTGACCACATGAGGACAAGCAGATGATGATGCTTTGAAAAATAAATTAAGCTTGACTGCGTCTACATTTGTTTCAACAAGAAACTTCGCCAAAGATTACCAAGCTACACAATGTTTTTTAAAGAATTAAACTCGATTAGTGGAAAATAGCCAGATGATGATCTTCTATAAACTCAATTGTAGATAAGTGCAGATAAGTCTAAGTTGCTGTTGAAAGCTCTAAGAAGCATAGCAGATGATGTTTCTTAAATAAGCTTTATTAAACTTGACTACATAAAGACAAGCAGATGATGATGCTTTGAAAAATAATTGAAGCTTGATTGCGTCTAGTTTTGTTTCAACAAGAATCTTCGCCAAAGATTACCAAGCTACACAATGTTTTTAAAGAATTAAACTCGATTAGTTGAAAATAAACAGATTATGATGCTTTGAAAAATAATTTAAGCTTGACTGTGTATAGTTTTGTTTCAACAACAATCTTCGACAAAGATTACCAAGCTATACAATGTTTTCTAAAGAATATAAATTTAACTCGGTTAGTTGAAAATAAGCAGATAACGTGTGTTTTGTTTTATTTCTTACAAAAATAATTTTTATATCTCAAACAAATTCTGCAAAGATACTTAAGTTTTATAGATGGCGTTTGTTTTGAGAAACTTTATGAACCTTTGCTACATTGAGATAGACAAAAGATGATGTTGGAATAAAAATAAATTCAGTTTAACTGTGTAATTATTTGCGTTATTAATAGACTGTACTAACAATAATCTCAGACAAAGTCTTCGAAGATGATGTTAAGATGATGTCTCTCTTTAAAGCTGTTTTGCCAGACACCCAATTAATAATGTTAAGCACCATTAAGCGCAGTCCTTTTTTAGTGCAGTTTCAGACTTATACTGCTAAGCAGAATTTTTTTGGTAGGCAATCCAATTCTGCACTAAATCGATTTAGAGATGATGTACTTCACCAAAAAAATAAGGGTTGAAAAGTTATTTCATGTATGATGCATCTTGGAAAGTTTGAAACAAGCCCCAAGCATTATGCATTTTTAAACATTAAAACCAAAGGCTTATTTATATTCAAACTACTCCGGTACCACTAAGCATCATACTGATCTATGTGCGGTCGCCCCCCTCAGGCGGCCTACCGGCTTAACCTAACCTATATTCAAACAATGAGTAAATCACTATGTTCAAAATACTTTGCAAAGGTTCAGATTAGAGATAATAATACAAAGATGATAATTAAATAAAATTTTTATTTCAGCCAAATGTATGTATTTTAATTTGATGTCTTCATAGAATGCTAGAAAACTAGTTCGTATTAATAGGAGTGAATTATATTGACCCAATTAAGCTTGATTATTATCTTCAAAAGTATCTCAGATGTTATGTTTTGCACAGCAGAATTGCAAGCCTTTGATAGTTCTTAGACCCATTAATATAATTCTTTTGTCTTATCTGTTCTGAGATGATGCAACTTTACACCAAATCTCAGTACACTATGAACCACCAAACCACCGCAAAGTTACTTTTACACAAAATCTATACTACTCTTGACCCTTAACAGATACAGAGTATTCAAAAAAAAAATTTCCTGTCACAAAGTTTCGCTCTTTCACATGATGCTGACATTTAATGGGTGTCAATGTATTAGTGTGCTTGTACACTGTGTCCCACTGTGTGTGTGTATGTGTGTGAGTGTGGTTACAGAATTTGTTGAATAATTTTGAAAAACTTTTTTTATTTTGCGGTACATGGCAGTCAAATTGAGTCTTGTGCAATTTTTGTGCGTGATTTACACACAGCACAGAGACACACACACACACTCACACACAGCACACACACAAATACCCATTCATAAAGAGTAAATTGCATAGACTATGACAATTTTACAGTGGTCCAAATAGCGAAAATTGCACTCAAATAACTAGGAGAAGCAATGAGCGTTAGAATGTGAGCTCATAGTTAGAAATCAAAGATAAATGTCGCTGCCAAGGAATACAGATTAGCTTCCATCTTTACTCCAACGAGCAGAGCTGGAAAAGTAACGATATATTGAACTAATATTTTGGTTATTGAACATAAGAACTCCAAGTAAAAATTCGCGAAATAGATTATCTTGCTTTTATTACTGAAGACAGCAGAACTGATAAAGAACCGTTATTATGCGCTCAGTATTGGGATTATGAATTTTTGCTGCAAAGCTAAGAATTATGAAACAGATAAATTGGGCAAAAATAAGCAGTATTTCCTATGGGTAGAGACGAGAATACGAGAATGATAATTATTTCGTATAGATGTAGACGAAATCACAAATAAGAAGTATTTCGTACACATAGAGATGAGAGCAAAAATAGTAGCTATTTCGTAAAGTTGAATACGAGATCACAAATAAGAAGTATTTCGTATAGATGGAGATGAGAGCAAAAATAGTAGCGCTTTCGTGAAAGTACGGACGAGAGTTTTAAGTTAACTAAGTTGAAAATTCATATTTTGCTTTTTACTTATTATTTTATATTTTACAACTGGATACATCGATGTATCGCTCTGACAAAGGCAGCATAGACTTGGGACGGAATTCATATAAGAATTTTTTCTTTTTCTATTTTTCGCGAAATTCGAAACTCGATGTGTCTGTCCATGATTTTTTCTCAATTTTAGCAAAGTTTGTTGGGAGTTATAGCACATCTTTGAAGGAAGAGCTGCTTTTTCAGATAATTGACTTGGGCAAGCAGATAATGTAACAAACTGTTGCAAGTTAAGTAATTAAATGCAGAAGACTTAATAGAAATGTTTAAAAATTTTGATGAACATAATGTTGAGTATGACGTTAAATCTAATATCTCAAACAATAAACCCAATGTACACAGAGCTAAATTTATGCAAGAGAAACTTTATCTAGAACGAAAACTAGGAAATCAATTTCAAGTAGGAGATATTATAGCTCTTAATGAGCTATTGAAACAATATGAAAAAGTCTATAAAGATATGACATAAAAATAAGCAAACAAAGCTTATTTTAGAATATTTTTCTAAAGTAAGATCTTTTGAAACTAAGACCAATACAACAATTGCAGCAGCAGAAACTAATGACATGATTTTACATAGTGTTAAGTCAGCAGATATTATGCAATTTCGTCAAAAAAGGACGATTCGTTGAGACTTCAATTTGCTTAAAAATAGTAATGAACCGTAAATAAAAATACTCTCAATTTTCTTTATATTTTATATAATGAAGTAGATATATTTTTTTCATTTTGTTTATTTTTTAAATTAAATTTTTATAGCTTATTACGAGATTCCGAGGTTCCAAGCCTGATTAGATTTACGCTGTTTGGTCAGATACGTGTCTACCGCGTAAACCGAGGTACAGATGTACGACATATACAAGACAGAAACAAATACAAATGGTATCTAGTCTGAAGTAGATTTTTGAATATATTTTTTAGGCTTAACTAAATAAGTAAAAAGTATAAGTTTTCTCTTTTTAATCTTTAAAAAAAATTGTAGTTCAAACAAGGCTTCTTTTGAGGTAAGACCTCGTTACCATCTTTAAAAAATTGCATCCTAAAAAGCTCTTCTCTCTCGATCTCACTCGCTTTCTAACTCTTCCTTTCTCACCCTCTCACTCTCACTCTCTCTCTCTCTCCCACTTCTCACTTAAGTACAGTTATTATCACCAAACTCAATTCAAATACCATTGCGGGCAACCCAAAGCCGCCAGCCAGTACAGTCTACATTTCGATCACTGTACGGTACTTGAACGCCATTTTCTAACTAGCACCAATGCTGTCTCACTCTCTTACACACAAGCGCACACTTGATATTTGTCTTACTCATGCAAGCTAGCTGGCTCTCTTCCGCTTTGGCACACCCGCGCGCGCAAGGGTAACAGTTTGGCAAGCGGCTTTCATTAAGCCGCAGCTCAATTTCGTTTTGTGGCTTGTCCTTGTCGACAATTCTGATGCTATCCTTGTTGTTGTTGGCGTCCTTGTTGTACGCTACGCAGTGTGTAATTTCAGCTTCACAGACACGCACAAACATGTCGCATCATGCACACACACCCATGAAGCTTTTTGTGTTTTTGTCAACGAAAACGTGTCAAAATCATGCATAAAAAACGCACACACACACACACACACAAAACCGTATCCAAAAAAAAAAAAAACCTTTTAATTGCAAAGTCCGCAAAAAAGGCAAAAACCGTAAAAGAAACTAAAAAAATAAAAAAATATGTAGAAGCGAGAAAAAACGAAAACGTTCTGAAATTATTAACCAAAGCTTGCATTTAGTTTTTGTTGCCATTTTTTTTTTGTTTCTTTCGCTCTCTTCAAAAAAAATAATACCATTTATTCATTGTGAACTACATTTTTTTTGTTTGTAAATTTATTTACAAGTTTTATCGCAGTTGTCAAATAAAATAAAAATGCAATAAAATAAATAGCATCAGTTAAAATAAATTTGATGAACTAAAAGAAAAACAGTGGGGAAGGCTTTGCTTTTTAATAAAAAAAAGGGTGATTTTTTTAATGTCCATATGCAAAATGGTAGCAACTTTTATTTTCAACGCAAAAGGGTGCTTTTTTGTGCATCATGTTTTTTACATATGCAGCAAAGTGTTTGTATGCCTTTATTTGCGCTGAAATTGATGCATTACAATTGTTTTTGTTTACTTTTTGAAAAACACAAAAGCTCGCCAAATGCAAAGCGGCTCACTTGCTTAGGTGTTGTTTGTTTTTTAGCTTTTTGCAGCATTGCGCATGTAATTTAAGCAATTTCATGTGGTATATTGGCCTTAAGCTGTTCTGTAGCATCGGATTTCCACTTTGCACAAATAAAAATCTAGCACAATGAAATATGTAATATAGAGCGCTACAAAAAATCACCCTTTATTTTGTTGATAAAACAATTTCATTGACATATTTCGCTAGCAAAACCTTGTAACAATATTTACATTTACTCTTTTTAAACAATTCACAATTGATCTGGGTTGCTCATAGTTGTTGTAGCTAAAAGAAATCCATTGTTTTTCCCATAAAATTCAAGGCTTTAATTACCATAGCTAGAATGTTACGATTTAGCTCAGCTTTTGTTCGATAACTTTTCGCCATTTTAAGAGTAATTGCGTTTTGCCGCTCTCATACAAGGCGATCGTCGATTTACACAAATCTTCCGAAATTGTTCGCCATGTACAGATGGTAATCACTTGGTGTCAGTTCCGTAAGTTGAATGAGAGTTCTATCTGTTTCAAGCACATCCATTCACATCGACCGAGTTCAAGAGCATAAGTTTCTTTGAGGCCTTGCCATTTGGATCAACCATGAAATGTAATGCCTACCTTGGGACATGTGGCGAGCGAGTATTTCAAGTAGCACCAGTTCATCATCCACCATTGTGATGATATACACTTGGTGCTGGAACACGACCATATTCGCTTGACGTTTTCCACTTTTCAACGCCAGACCACCAAACGCTACAATCCCATGATTGGATTTTGTTGCAGCGATTCGCCGCTAAAAATTCGATTCAATATTTACATATGCAATTATTACTCAAAAATATAGCTCATAATTCTCTGCACTCTCTCTCTCTCTCTCTCTCTTCTCTCTCCCTTCTCTACTTCGACACAATTAGTGTTAATCTCTCATTTAGCAACAATTGAAACATTACCCAATACTCCAGGCTACAGCTTATTTCCAAACAATTTAGTAGCCACTCATTCATCGTCTCACAATTTTGCAATTGCTTAGTTGCGTGAGTCACGCGTGTTCTCCACATGCAATTAACACACGACACGATTATTGTGCAATTTCTCTTTGATTTGGTTACAACGCTTGGACTACAACTACAACAACCACAAGCCAGTAGTAACCACATGCAGACTCCCAGGACATTTGATGAGCAATTTAATTAGAGCACAAACCAAAAAAAAAAGAAAATACCAAAGCAATGAAACAAGAATCTGCTCTAAATGCATGACAACCAGGGACCAAATGGTCAAGAACAACAAATGTAACACAAATCCAATAAAAACCAACAAAAAACCAACAAACAAAAAATCCTAAAGCAAGAAAAAGTAACAGAAAGTCAAAACGGGAGACAGAGATAGAGAAAGGGCGAGAGTGAGATAAGTGCCAGACAGCAGAAGCAAGCAAATACACCAAGGACCCACAGTAGCCATATACACACGGCTTGGAGCAGTGCCAAAAATACGGCCAAACAGCTCGAATAAGTTCCACTGTACCATACACACAGACGTATGTACATTGGGACTGACCAACGTACGGCCTACGGTTTCAATTCAATTGAGTGAACCGCCGCCAGTTCAAGTTGCAGAATTTTTGGTGTGTGCTGTTTGTCACGCGCCAAGTACGCAGCGAAATACTGCCCAAAACAGGAAACTACAAAAAGGACTCGCCAAAATTTATATACACTTGTACATACGGCAGGAAAACTAAAACACTTACAACTTAACTGAAAAGTAAGTTGTATAGTTTTGGCAGCATTTCAGTATCGCTGGCTTAACATTTGTATGGTGGCTATAGGAACTAATGCAACAAACTTGTTCAAACTTGGCAGAAATGTTGGATTTCGAATACCAAATCATTGTGTAAAATTTTTTTAAAATTGTTGGATTTCTTAATAAAGCTACCATACACAAGTTGAACCAGTTGAGCAGCAGTAAGTGCATTCAAACCGATTTGGCTAATTCTTCTTAGTCCAAATGCCTCTAATATCTTATACTTTACATTTGCTGCATCTACCAGTACCAGCTCAGGCACTTGTTATATCGCTCTGAAAGTGCATTGGTTCAACATTTGTATGCCAGCTATAGGAATTAGCGCAATAAATTTGATAAAACTTAGCACAAATTGCGAGTTAGAAATATAAAACAATTGTGCGAAATTTGATCGAAACTGTTGCACTATTTCATATAGCTATCATGCAAAAGTTGAACCACTTGAGCAGCAGCAAACTTGTTTGAACCCAGCTTGCTCACTTTTATTAGATGAAATGCCGCTAACAACTCCATTTCTATAAGTTCTAAATCTTCCACTACCAACGCAGTCACTTCTATCTAAATGTTGAACTGTTAGCATTCAAAACTCTACGAAATAGTGCACCAAATTGTATCAAACTAGGCGAAAATAGTAGGTTTCAAATATAAAACAATTCTGCGAAATTTGATCAAAATCGTTGTACTATTTCACGTGGCTGCTATAGCAAAGTTGAACCAGCTGTAGCACGGTCTCCCTTCATTTCACCTTCACTTAATTTGTCCACTCTAATGACGTCCACGACAGCATCAAGTGAACGGGAACTCAAAGTACAGTACCCAGCAGTGTTGTATGAACTGTAATTAATTTGGGTGATAGAACCTAAACAGGCAGCATTTAAGTAACTATGAGTTACCTGAGCAAAGGCTTCCTTCCCACTTGGAGCGAAAATTACTGCATTACCAAGCAAATCCGGCTGACTTGAGACGCTGTGGGCAGGCTAATTTTGGTCATCTCGAGCAGCAAACATTGTTTGCAGCCGAAGCTGTTAATGAAGCCACCCACTTTGAGGCGCGTCGCTGATGCAAAACGAGCAGGTAGCCAGGTATATTTTGGGCTGATTAAGAACTAAGACAGTACGGCAGTCTAAATAGTTATTGTACTTACAACGAGCTAACGTAATAGCGATAATTGGTAACGACTTATCACTATCAAAAGAAGAAACTAAAGACTTCATAAAAGAACTTATACAGAAAGACACTGGTAGACTTTAGTCGCTAAGACACGACTCTAAAACCATGGGTAATAATCTGATTTAAAAGCTGCATCTTAGTTCTTTACAAGATGATGCAACTATAAACACCAAAAAGAACTTATACACACAATCTGAGAGAGATCCATCGTAACTAAGCACTTCAGTCACTGAGAGACTAAGTAATAAGAAAAATAATAATCGACCATAACTTTTTAAGAAAGATTCGGCTTTTGCTAAAAGTTCTAGCGCAGTTGTTTATATAGATATTTTAAAGCTGAAAGAAGACTTTGAGATAAAGATTTACTGAGACTGGTTCTATACTTGAATAACAGTCAATCAAGATAACAAAGTTCGTGATGTAATGCTGCGCAGCTTCGAAGAAAGTGTGATTAGTTTCCATATGCGAAATTAAGTTATACTTTACAGAAGCAATGAAGAGAAAGAAGAAGAAGCCTTGGGAAGCGGGGTCTCAAGCTGAGTTGATTAAATTGTGATTAAATACAGATAAATAAAACCAAAAAAAAGAATGCATTTTTTTCATGTTTTCCTGGATAAAGAGAGCACCAAGCTAAATAAATATAAACATTTTTGAATAGACTATCCCCAGCGCGCTGCTGACGGCTTAAGTCTTTGAAGAAACGTTCACTTGAAGAAACGTTTACTTGAAGAAACGTTCACTTGGAAGAAACGATTACTGTAGAGACTAAATTTTTGAAAAAATTGTTCTTGGCTCTAGAGGAGAAAAACAAACTTCTTCAAATGCTGCGGCCATGAGGACGAGCAGTAGATTGTCGAGCACATCTTTGGTAAGTGTTCGGTACTTTATTTTTTCAAACAAGGTTTGGGTTGCTCCAATCGTACTTCCACACAGAACTATCGCCGTTGTAGCCAAACATCGCCATAAGCGTTTTAAGAATAGATACAACCCAAATCATATTTGGTAATTCCCTGAGTGGAACAGCGCCAAACTATAGGCCTATCACTTTGTTCGAGTAACTTTTAATGCTGAATCCCAAGCTAGTTGTAGGAGTTTGAACTGCGCCCGGCCTTACAAATCAGATGAAGTGCATATTAGCTTTCTGCGCTCTTAAACTGCTGAACAACTGCTAGGCCCAAGAAGACTGCAATGAACAAAACCCCTTACGCCTTGAATGAAGTTTTCAACAGGCTCTCAGGATAAGAACCGCATACAGTATAGGGGAATATAGAAATCTATATCTTCTTAAATTCGTCTACGAATGCACACAAGATAGATGTAGTTACTCATGTTATTATTAAGAAAGGCAAGCCAGAATGTATGTTTCCGGTTTCTGCTTTGACGAGACTGTGTCAGCGATTTCAGTTCGAATAATCTGAAGAAAGTAAACTTTAAATCAAAATAAAAAGAAGACTGCTCTAAGTTTGCTAAAGACATATTCTGAAGAAAGTAGAGATGAAATTAACAACAACAAAAAAACACCACCCGTAGACTGCTCTAACTACACGAAACAAGTAAAGACAAAGAGCTTGTGGCAGAGACAATTGTACTCCAGCTTAGTTGATAGTGTTCCCGGTAGAGTATTAAAAATAAATAAAATCCCTGCCAGGAGCAGTTCGTGAGTGAGCACAGGCACGTACACGTTATGCACTGCTGGCCCATAGCCCCAAAACTCGTTAAAAGTGTGCGCGTGTGTGTGAGTTTTAGCAGCTGAGACAAGTGTTGTCAACGCTTAAGGACAAGTGTGTTGCAGGATAACAACGCAAGGAAGATTCCGGGCAATTGAAGTGTTTGCCAGATAGAGGCAGCACGCGTCTTGCCGCTTCATAATTGAATACAACAGTTGTTGGAAGACGAGCCAAAAGAGACGTCACTCTCTTCTCGCAATCTCAATCTCTTGCTTGCCTTTGTCTTTTTTTTTTGGCTTTTGTCACTCACTCAAATAGTTGAGCTACTTAAGCCTTAATTTGTAATTGGCATCCATCCGTTTTGGCATTTGGCATTTCTGAAACCCAACACCGCTATGCTCCCCCCTCCCCCCACCACCACTACACTACAGCCACAAAACACATTTTCCATTTCCCCGCCATCATTTTACATTTTCCAATTACCATTTTGCCAAGTATTTTTGGCTTGGCATTTTAAGCGCTTTTCGTTTAGTAACCCCACAAAATTGTTTTGGCATACTTAATTGCAGACGGCATTAATATCAAATTAAGATTTAATTAAGCTCGAGAGCATTTTAAGAGCCAAGTTAGCGCCAGAGCAAGATGATTCACAAAATGCTATTAAAGAGTTGCAATTTATTAGCACTTAACTATGAAAAAGCGCTGACGCTTGGGGGAGCGAACACCTTGTCTGGAGTGTGCTACAGAAAGCTGCTACTTTTCGAAAATAAATAGTTCGTTTTGGTTAAAAAAAGGGTACTAGGAATTCTAGAAATGATTTTAAGTATGTTTTACCTGTAGCTACCTGTTCTCTTCGAACTGTCATTATTAGAGATATTCCAAATCAATAGTTTTCAAAAATTAATAGTTTTCTGCGTTTTGGTAACAAAATGTTCCGACAAAATTTGTTTAAATATTTCAAAAATCTCTAAAGACTCCGAAGACGGATGCTTTGTATTCTTTTTCATCAAGTCTAGCTTCAAGATAAATACGCCATATAGTCGGGAATGTATGTTGGAGGTGGCTTTGAAACGTCGGGACAAAAGTTTTCATTGGCAAACTTTTGCAGTTACAAAAGAACTCGGCAGTGTGTCAACAGGCTCGAGTAAGCCAAGAATGGCTGAAAGACAACGTTCCGAACTTCAAAACATCCATATATTAATTCTTGAAGTAGAATTTTTCTTTACAATTTTGGAGAGCAAGTTCCAAACTGAAAGAGGCGAGAAGGTCTCCAGGTCTCTATCTGCAAGTTTTCTGCGTGCAGTTTGCAATACTTTCTTGAACCGTCCTAAAGTAAATTCTGCAACTTGAGCAAAAAAAAGTTTTGAAGAGAAACTTCTAAGCTCAAAGAAACGTGAGGGTCTGGAGGTGTTGAAAAAAGCCGTTGTACCTGGAATAAGCCAAAATTGATGCAAATACCTATCTTTCAGCTTGAGATTCGTTTTTGGACTGTCTTACGGCAAAAGTTGTTCCTAACTTGCAAAAGTGAATTTATTTATTTATTTATTATAACTTTTAGGGGTACAAGTAAGTGCCGTTTAGCTTAATTTTAAAATTAAGAAATATTTAATGCGAATGAGAAAAATATAAAATAAAACAAAATGCGTATCTCTAGCTTGTTGGAGCAATTTTTTGTAGATGTGCAATGTCCCACAGCTGGAGTTGGCTAAAAATTTGGATAAACAAACTGAAAGCTAAAAAGAGGAAGTAATATTAGAGTTTAAAAAATTGCTTACCAAGAAGCCAAAAGATCAACGTTGATCAAGTGCGGTCTTCATAGTTTGTGATTGCTCATAGATGCTTGAGATGATTTGAAGCAAGATAAGTTAAGATGCAGAGAGGAATAGATTGAATAGATCGTTCGTAAGACAGCAAATCGTAAAGGCTAGTAAAGTTTGTCGCATAAGACGTGAAAATCAACGTGCAATGCATAATGGGATCTCTATGGATGGCTATTCTCTGGAAACAGCCATTAATAGAGATATACCCATAGTCAATGGGGAATACATTTATATTTTTAAGTAATTCATCTTAATTCGTCAAGTCAATCAATTCGATATTCGTCGAAAGCGTTTACTTTTTCCAATCTCTCTGATAATTTATATCTCTCTATATCTCTCTCTCTATAACCTCGACTCAACCATAGTACCACAGTACTTTTATTTGACAAAATCGCGGAGTATCAGCCACATTAACCAAAGAACTCCCATTACTCAATGGAAATATACGATATGTCAATTCCCTGACATTCTCGTCGACAATTTACATTTCCAACTTAAAAATAATTATGCATTTCGTTTATTTTCATTGCTAAATTAATACTTTTTAGTTCAATTAAGGTTTTTGTTACATTTTAATGTTAAATAAATATAAAAATTTTACTCATTTCATAAATATATATTGGCATATAATGTGCATGCATGCATATTAATATATAATTATTTATTTGCAAACTCAATTGCTCTTCAAAAATACAATTTACATACATTTAATTGCCTATTTTTATTTTATTTTTTTTTATAAACTTTTCTTTTGTTTATTTTTTAAACATTTTTTTATTGTTTCATAAATTTTTATCATCGTTTATTGACATTTCCGGTATGTTTATGCTCTATAAAAAAGTATAAGGTTTAATGTTATGTGTTGTCGTCATTGAATGCTCTAAACTTAGGATGGGGCCGTGAGTGTTGGGTGGAAACATTTTCAAGCAGCTTTAATTGCTAGCAGAAATTGGAGCAAAGCCGACCCCAGTTGTTTCTACGGCATTACCGAACAAGTTTTATATTTTTAGTCAATTTTTCCCAGAACATGTTTTTGTTTTAATAATATATAAGTCCATAGTTGGAATTAATATTATTGAGACTATTTACTCGGTATTGGATGCGAACGAGTACCTACAGTTTATAGCCAAAAGCGAGCGCCTTAGTCTTTAATTTATAAAGTCTTTCAGCGGCAAATCGAGACTTTGTGCTTGAGGTGGCAGTACCAGAAAAATGTAGCAGTGCAACTTGGAGGCATCGAGCATCGAACTACCAACTTAGAGGCGCATACGCAAGCACTAAGATATAAACTTGGATAATATTTTTGCATTCTTAAACGGACTTTGGAAGTTACATGTAAATTGGTAGGCTTAGGTCGACTATTTTCTACTTCTCTATGATATGAAAGTCATATCGAACTCTGCAACATAAAATGCTTGATTTTTTTGTGCAATTCATCTAGCAAATTTTCTGTAAAAATAGAACTAGAATTCATTGTTCGATTGCGCATTTTCTCGCAGTGGAAATAGTTCGTTTTCAATTTTTAACCGCTTTACTAGATGATTTGGATATAAAACTTGTCTGCTATCTTTTCGCCGATTTTATTGGTGATGCAAACGAGAGTAAGGAAAACATTATAATTATCGATTGGGGGTCGTTTAGATGTGCTAGCATTGAGTTCTTCCTCATAAACGCTCAACCAACATGAAACTATTCGTGACGCGGCAACATATCTCTCTGATAAAAATATGTTTTTTTTTTCTGAAAGCAAATAGTAGTGATTTCTCTTAGAAATAAGCAGATTTCACTTAAGAATCAATCCTTCAACAGCTGGCAGACACTCTCACTTTATTTGGTTACCAGCCTCATGTGAAGAGCGTTTTTTTAAGGATATAGAAGTCCGTAGATACTATCAAATGCAGATTTCCGTGGAACTTTAATGTTTCGTCGCTAATGCAAAGTGTGCGAATAGACGGGAATGTTTTGAGATGATTAAGAACTTAGGCAATATGGCTGTCTAAACATTTAGTCAGTAGGAACGAAGATTGGTAGTTGGTCTTATAATACTAAAACTGTATTCAAGTCCTCAGCAAAGAGTTGCAACTACAGACATCAATTGATATTTTGTACCTTATCATCAAGTTAGTTTCAGACAAGAAATCAAACGCAGACTTTGAGATAAAGCTTTACTTTAAAATGAACCAGTTCTTTGCTGTAATTATATAACAAGCAATCAGGTAAGTCTTGTAGAATTCGTAATTCCATTTCCCCAACATGAAACCTTATGTGACACAGCCATATACAACCCCTGCTCTAGACAGTTTTTCAGGGAAATAGTAGCGCGTTCTCTCTAAGAGCGTTTCGCTGGAGCATCTTTTAACTGCTCGAAGACACGTTTATTTTATTTTTTTTGCCAGTCCTCACAGCTGCTTAACTTTCTCCGAGGAGGTTTCTCTCCCTCTTTCACTTTTCCCCTTTCTCTCATACCCAACCACTATCTAACCCCTTGCTACAATGAGCTATTTATCCTGAGTGTACTAGGCGGTGTTTGTCACCTCTGCCACCCTCACATCTATCTGTCTATCCTAACTGCTACTTAGAGCAGGATTTCACTTTTAAATCCTTAAGTGAACAATGAAGGAAGCCGAAGGCGAACACCTAGACAGATGGATAGACCCAGTGAAGTAGGACCTATTACTCCCTTGAAGTAATCAACTGCTGAAGGCGGTCGTAAAGCAGGGGCGCTTGGCGAGAGTTAGTGAGGTTGGTCGGTTGTAACCCTGTAATAGGTTTTCATGGACAGCCAAAATAAGCAATCTGACTAGGACAGCCGCTGCTAGTAGATAAGACTGAAAAGAGCTCGTCCATGTCGTGCGTACGAGTAAAATAGATCCAACAAAGAAGATATTTGATGCGAAAGCTGACGAAGAGAAGTACCTATACTCAGCTGGAAAGATTAAGTGTAGAAAGAAAAGACGCGTGCAAAGTAGGGTGGGCTTGGCGAGAGGTAGTGAGGATAGCTACAACTGGAAAGGCGCAAAGTAAGTAGTCTAAGGCATATCTCTGATAGAACGAGTCAATGCCTATACACCAACTTACCTACGCCATCTAGCGGCCAAAAGACTAAGTGTGTAATGAGAAGACGCGTTCAAAGTAGGGTGCGCTTGGCGAGAGGTAGTGAGGATAGCTACAACTGGAAAGGCGCAAAGTAAGTAGTCTAAGGCATATCTCTGATAGAACGAGTCAATACCTATACATCAACTTACCTACGCCATCTAGTGGCCAAACTCAACAGCACTGAAAAACAAAGAAGATTAAACTAAGTTGACAGAAATATTGTCATTACAAACTTAGCGCTTAACTGCCTTAAGTAAAATCTTAAAGATGCAGCTCAACTTAAAGTTTCCCCAAGTTACGCTTACAAATAGAGTATTCCGCTGTAAGAAATAACTTAAATTATTATGTTTTGTTTTGCATTTTTTTTTTGTTTTTTGCCTTCTGCTTTTAGACGCATTTTGCGACAAATTAATTATTAAAATATATAATACGCATTTATGGAACAAAAATCAATTGACACTTTTGTGTATGAAAATTTTAATTAGAAATGTCAACAACAACAACAACAATTTTATGTGCCGAAGCATTTAATGCTGCGTTGTTGTATTTGCTTTTTATTGTTTATATTGTTTCTTTTTTTTGCCGATTTGTTATTGTTGCTCCCATTATGATATATAATATAGCATATTGCGCAAAATTTGCATATATTGTCATATAATATAATATTAATATGATGGCTTTCATTTGCTGCATTGTTGTTTACTTTTTACACCTCGATATACAACGATTGCGGGGCATGGAGAGGGGTGTCCCATCGTTTGGGTCGTTGCCATGTTGCCATAATTGAAACTGTCAACAGATTTTCACATTTGGGTTAAATGAAATTTAATAGCCAATTTGTGCTTAAGCGAAAAATAAATAAATAAAATTTGTATATAAATATGTATTATGTTTTAGAAGAAATTTCTTTGGTAACTTTTTCAAACATCTTTGCCCCTTTTCTGACGGAGGGGTGTGTGTGTGTAGAGCTCGCTCGTGCTTTGGTTTACAATTTCGTTGACCTTGTTTATAGGGCTGGCTGACGGTTTGGCTGGCCCTCTGCTGGTACTGCCGCTGCTGCTGCTGCTGCTCATTCTTCTGGCTCTGGTTTGTATCTTTCAACGGCGACACGCATAAAAATTTTCAAGTTAATATAATGACGACATTTTCATGGCTTTATGTTTACATGGGCCTGAAATTTGTGTTTACATTTTATCCCCCAAGTTCAATATCCGCTGCTGCGGTCTGGCGTGAATAACCAACTTCTTCTACCCGCCCATTGATAAATCGCCTTACACAAAAAAAGATACAAATTTCCGTTCGTTTTAGTACGACGAATGACTTTGTATACGCTCGCTAGCCCCCTGCCGCCATCATCATCTAGAAGACCGCACAGCAAAACGTTTAATTATCCATTGAGCCAAAGTACTTAAAGCTTTCTCAATAAGAACCAAACAACAAAGAGGCTATAGCTACATTGTTGGCGGCATTCACTTTTTGTTTAGCTGCAAATACACTAACTGTGTGTGGGGTATGCGAGGATGATGAGGATTTATGCAACATTTGGTAGAGGGCTGCAAAAAAATGGCTAAATTTGAACAAAATGTTTTACTAGAAACCAAAGCTAGCAAGTTACTCTCTAAAAGTGCTCCGATCAAGGCCGTTATCAAAAGCAGAAAATGGTTCTACATTGGCCACACCAACAGGAAGTCAGTTGAAGACATCACAAAGTGGTCTTTCCAGTATAAGCAGCGACGAGGACTCCCTCAACAAACCTGGGTGAGAACAGTGCTTGCAGAAAGTCAGGAGAGAGCATTGTGAAATGGATTGCGTAGTGTCGCCCAAGATAGAAGGCACTGGAAGCAGTTTGTGAGTCACAGGTGTTCTCGCAAACCGCTTGATGGATTTTGATAATTTTTTTTTAATTGAAAGGTATTAACGAGATGAAGGTTTTAAGCTAACTTTTTTTTCGCTCAAGTAGTTCATGAGTTATGAGCATTTGAGTAGAGACCGTTTTTTTTTCTCACGTTTGAAAATTTCACAGAAATATTTGTTATTGTTATTGTCGTGATGAAGTTAAGAAAGAAATAACTTCGCTTTCAATCAAGTTTAGAATATTGAAATTGCCACGATAACAATTACCTTTGCGGTACGAGGACTCAAATGAAGAATCCGGTGACCAAATATTGCCAACAAGTATTAATTGGGACCTCGAAGATAATGAGCGTTTATTTAACGAACAATCGGAAGGTCTGGCCTAAATATATAATAAAATACTTGATTGCAAAAGAAATTATAAGCATTCATTTTCTTTCCAAATCATTTAAAATTATTCGTGCGTAGTGGGGATGCGCTTGACATCATCATAAATTGATAATTATCTTTAATTTTTTTTGCAGTTCAATTTCTGAATGCAATTTCCAAACACAATTTTCGAGGTAACGTTTCGAAAATTTCATTTAGGTCGCAATGAAGTGCGTACGGCGGTCCCCTAGTAACAGATAAAGTTGAATTAGAGACATAACCCAAGAGTTCCTATCAAAGCTTTTCAGCATGCTGCTCTATATCTAGCCGTTTCGGGAATTTAGAAACTAGACAATTTTGTAATTCTAGAACTATATTGAATTGCTCTGCTTAATACAAGAAATATGGGGTCTCATAGAGCTGCAGAGACTTACTAAACGAATTGTAGAGCTACAACATATTTTTCAGCAATATGGTCTTAATCTCTGAATCTCGACTGTCGAGGTTTACTTAAAGCGCAACTATTGGCTTGCATTATAGATAAAAAGCAAAAATTATTAACCAAATTATTTAATTACACACAAAACCCAATAGTTCCTTATAACAACTGGCAGCCATTGGGAAATTCGGCAGTTTTTTCAATTCTAACACTTATAGCGCGCTGGAATTGTCTTCGGGCCCCTGAGTGGTCCCGTCCCAACCAGCAGCAGTGCATTACAAGTTCGTTGCGATCAACTCCATTTTTTTTTTTTGTTTTGCTCTTTCTCTACATTATTGTTGCGTTCTTTTGGCGCTGCAGTTGTTTGTGTTTATCAAAGTGCGGATGGATACCCTGCGGTCCTACACACACACACACACACGCACGCACACACATAACCCATATACAAATTGAGCTGGCCAAGCATGCCATTTGGCAAACCCAACGAGAGTCATCTCTGCTCCCAAAGTGTACACAGCCAGATTACAAGGGAAGGAGTTGCTTCCCTGGTTTTTCCACTTTTCAACTTTTGATTGAGGTTGCGCGCGGCTTTCAATTAGAGCTCATTAATGTCGTCCATTGTTTATAATTGGCACATATAGAGTATGGCAAATGGTAGAGTATATAAGCAGAGCAGCGGATGCTCTTTGCCTTTGACTCTAGATTGTGTGGATTGTATATTAAAATTGCCTTTTTAGCAAAAAAAAAAGAAATAAAGTGTAAACAAATGCATAAACCCCTTAAGTCAATGGGCGCGCGCTTTGCCTGGGACTGGGAGACTGTAGAGAGTTCACGACGTTCACTGGACAGATATATTTGCGCTGTCGTGGACTTGCTATGTGTGGCATATTTTGCATTTAATTTACGCCTCGAGACAAGCTGTAAATACATAATTTATATGTGAGGCCAGTTATTAGCCCTTTTTAACCCCCTCTCTCTCTCACTATCTCTCTGTGTGTCTCTCACCCTGTGTGTGCCCATATGCAACGGCTATATTTTATCTAACTGCCATTTAAATGACACGGCCACTATATAACCGACGTGTGTGTGCGTGTCTCTCCCTATATGCAGTTTGCACTTAACATATTACGCATACGCCGTGTATACGCCAAGTATATTTTATGTGCTGCAGCCAAGGGAGAAAGAAAGTCCAAATGACTGTGGGGCCGGCCTTGTTGCGCCATCAAACTCTATAAATATGATAATCAATGAAATGCATTTCGCAATGCCAACTATAAGGTGTGTATCAGAAGTAAATTCAAAGTTATTGTGCAATAGAGGGTGGTTTTTTTTGTGAGAGGGTTGTGAAGAAAATTAGTTTGTACTTACTAAATAAATTTTAATAATACAAGACTTTGCTGGTCACTTACCTAAAAAGAAACAGAAATATATAAAATTGTTAATACAAAATTTCTTCAAAAAAAATAGTTAAGCATTTAAAAGCTATTGAACAATATTGTAATAATATATAGTATTTTTGTTTTTTAGTAATAAAAACTGGCTGGAAATGGCTGGTTGAGTGCCAGATTTTCACGCGCCTTATTACTCAAGTCAAACTAGCCGTCTTTGAGCCGACGAAACCAGTCTCTGCAAGTTGTTTCCGATAAAGCAGTCACCATAGGCATTCGATGCACTGCAGCAGCTGAAGAAGCTGAATTGAAACAGAAAAGCAGAGCTTCCCGCATATTCTCTTTTTTTTGGCACAAAACTAGACATGATTATCCCAAGAAAAATGTGCGTTCTTGTACGAAATCGCTTGTGATGTGCGCCGATTGATGTCAACAGATGTCGAACTCACACAAAAACGTTCAGATCTTTTCATGGTAGCTGGCAATGCGCTCAGAAACGTCACCTATGAGCAAACAGCTGATTTAAGCTTTAACTGTTGGTATATCATTAAAAAATATTTCAGAAATTTTTATACTCCTCTGCTTCTTTAATTGTTTATTCATAAATTAAATGTTGTACAATTAAAAAAAATTACAAATAATGTTTTTTAAGGTTTTCCTATCTCTAGCAGTATTATGAAGTCTCAAAACGTTTTTAGCCCAGTCCAGTGTCGGATATTCTTCAGCCAAAAGATTTCTTTCCTGCCCATGCAATGTTTGCCTTCGATTTTTCCTTGCCTATTTCATATTTTGGGCCTCGGATGATGTGACCAAAGTACATCGTTTTTCTCGTTTTAAGGGTTTTTAGGAGTTCTCTCATTTGACATTTTGTGGATCCAAGGAACCTTCAGTATACGTCTGTAGCAACATATTTCAAAAAAGCTTAAATTCTATTCATTGTTAGGGTTTTTTAACTTCAAAATTCCAGCCCATAAAGTAGAATGGATCATATATAAGTTGCCATTGCATATAACTTTTTGAATTCGAAGAAGAAACTTCTTGTCATCTCTATCCGGCATTTAATTTCTTGATCTGATGTCCACTCTTCATTTGGCCAGCAACCAAGATGTGTCAACTTAGGTACTCGTTCAATAGCTTTAGTTCCAATTTTAATTGTACCATCGATGTAGGGTAATCGTTTTTTACTGATGATCAAGAATTTGGTTTTTTTTTTATGTTCATGGAAAAGCGAAATTTTCGACTGCACTGATTTTTTTAAAAAGAAATTGAAGATCACCTCGAAGATCAACTTCAAGATGTCAGCCGATAGAGTAGAATGGGCCATGCACAGCACCCATTTTAACTGAAGAAATATACGTTTTCTATCCAAAAAAAAAAAGCAGCAAATATTGCTTTTCAGCACAAATCGGTTCAAGGTCTTCGATTTCATTTAAATATTTAAAGATTTTTTTCAAAGTAAAGGCTGCAATCTATTTTTTTACAAAAATTCGCATTTTAACTTCAGAGAAATCCGTTTCCCAGCCACTACAGGCAGCATATATTGCTTTTTAGCAGAAATCGGTTGAAATTGTTCGATATCGCTAAGCAATGCATGAACTCAGCTGCTACAGTTGGCAGCAAAACAAGACAGCATGGCGTCATCTCTTACTCACTTCTTTCTCTCTCTCTCTGCGTTGCTTCCTCCCACCAAGCCCACTCTCATCAAGACCCACATGCAAATAATGCCTTATAGCATAAATTTTGTTTGCCAAAAATATAAAAACAAAAAACAAAATAAAAATAATATCTTCTTTGTCGTACAAAATTGTTGTCAAATAAAATTAGGCAACCGCATATTCAAGTAAGCGTTTAGACAATGTACACACAATGGGTTGTTGTGGGACAAACGAGGGATGCATATCTGTAAGTGCTTTGGTTTTGTTTAACAATTCTTGTTTTATATAATTATTTATTTATATAATAACTGAACGGCTCGTTGTTATTGTTGTCATTTAATAATTATTCATGCATGCCTGCATTCTAACAATTTGTGCAACCATTCAGACATGACAAGTCTTTTGGCCCGATACCAGTGAGGCACGAGAGATAAGATATTGTGGCCCGGGTTTTGCAGTTCAGTTGGAATAGTTAACAATATTGGTGCTGGAGTTGGACTTGGTCTTGGTCTGAGGCTGCTTGCTTGGGCCAAAAGATACTAAATCAAATAGTGTGGCCATCAAACATGCAACGAGCCAAAGACTTGGCCATAAAGATACACGCAAACGCACACATATAGATAATTGTATCTGCGGCTGTGTGTTGCCGTGTGTATCTGTGTGTCTGTTTGCGCTTGTAATGGTATTGTATCTATGGCATATCGGGCGTGCATGTTAATATTTACTTGCGTTTTACTTGTGTACTCACTGAGCATGGACTGACTGACTGTATGCCGATATCTTTGTTCAGTTTTCATGTTTTGTTTGGCTTTTAGTGCCGCCTCAGTTGTTGCCGACAGACAGTTGCAGATACAAACACACGTACACACACACACACACACACAGAGCCCAAACACCTATGCAAATACAGTTGGGTTAGTAACATGCTAAGACAACTAGTGAAAATTTAAGTAGCTGCCGCCTACATGTCGGCTACGTAATGTTAATGAGCCAAACTCAGTGACCCATAGGAGTTTGCTGCTGCTGCTGCTGCTGCTCCTGCTCCTGCTTAACCTTAAACAAATAGCAAGAGAGTATCTATGCGTATCTAACTGTAATTTTGTATCTTAGTATCTCTCTCTCTCTGCCTCACAGCCGCACTGCATACAAATGCACAGCAGCAGCAGCAGCATCTTTGCTTGCATTAGTCCTTAGCAGTAAGGCCTAAGCCTGCTGCTGCCGCCTTGGTTATGACCGGCTATTGGTCCTGGTTAAACTTGCTGTTTGTCTTGCTAATTTGACTTGAGTGCCGGGCAATGAAGCCAAAGCCCCAGCTTGGATTCAAGCCATGGCACAGTGGCACTAAGTAGTGTAGCTCTTCTATTGGTAGCCATGGCAGCAGCTACAAGTCTGGCAACGCCTGCTAATTGCGTTTTTGCCTTGGAATACCGTAAATATTTGCATTTGTGCCCGATCTGGTCGCCTGCACATTTTGGCCAGCCAATAATGTTGCAGCCAATGCGTGGGCAGGCTAAGAATTAGGCGGTCCTAAGTAATAAATCGCTACAGATCCAGTTGGAGGTTCTCCTATATTAACCATACGCAAGCTTGAATTTTAACGACGGTTTTTGGAATCCTCATTTCAACAAATACAACAAAATTTTGACCTGCCGTACAGCTCAAGTATGAGATACTGGAAACGTTGTTAAGCCCAATATTTGAAGAACTTACGGTCTTGTGTTTCTCCTTGGAACTTTAGAACATATAAAAAAAGTGATCTGCCAAAAGTGAATTCTGATTGAGCCATCTTTCTTATTTGTTTTTGAGTTTATTAAGAAGTAATAAATCGTGCAGATCAAGTAGGGGTTCTTCAATTGTTGTTACCATACACCCAATGTTTCAAGATTTTACGTTCCCGTGTTTCTCCTTGAAAAAATGTTTGAAATACGTATTCTTGACTCAGCAAATTCTGGCCAAAGCTGGGCCATAATTTCCATTAAATTCCATTGCTTAAGCAGAGAATTC
This sequence comes from Chymomyza procnemis, assembly GCA_035046065.1. Taxonomy (NCBI): domain Eukaryota; kingdom Metazoa; phylum Arthropoda; class Insecta; order Diptera; family Drosophilidae; genus Chymomyza; species Chymomyza procnemis. The sequence continues at coordinate 32,385,989 of JAWNOJ010000021.1, read as the reverse complement.
TGATTCAACACTTTTGAAGAGTTTTGGTTTTTATTACTAAACGTGGGTAAACCCGTCCTGCCAATGTATCCCAGAACTGGCATAACTACAGCTCATGAATAATAAATCGAAAGATCTCATTTCTTTACTAAATGAAGCTAAACGTGTAGCTGTCAATTGAAATGCTTAACTAACAGGTGCATTTCGTTTGAAAAGTATATAACTCTTCTTTTTTAAATACAAAGTTTAGCTGGAGTAACTTAGTTCTTTATTCATTCAATAAGCAAAATAAAAGTGCAGAAATAGGTTGCAATTGCCCCACCTTGCGTTGTATTATAAACTCACGAAAAAATAGCTGATCTCTAGATTGTTAAGACTTGTTCAACTCTATCTATAAGCCAAAAATAGTTCGCATTTGCCCCAGCTCATATAAAAATATGATTAAAACTTGTTATAGTCTATGGAAGTACCATGCTTATCAAATAAGCTTATAACAGCAAAAAAAAAAAGGTCGCATTTGCCCCAGCTTACGCAGTAATACTGCAAAATCACAAAAATTGCAGTTAAAACTTGTTCTAATCTACAGCAGTATATCTCAAATAGGCATTCAATAAGTAAAAATAAATTGCAACAATAGGTCATATTTGCCCCAACCTCACGTTACAATATTACAACGAATATAATAACTTGTTCTATGGTGTTCCCGTTCTTATTAAATCGTCGTTCAATAAGCAAAAATAAAAATTTTAAATTAGATCCGCTTTGCCCCACATCACGTAATAATATCACAAACTCACAAAAAAAAGCTGTTTTCAAGATTGTTAAAACTTATTCAACTCTTTCATATGAGACACCAAAATTTCAGATAATATGCACAGCTGCACTAACATAGCCATTTCTAGCAAATGTGTCATTCCGACTTTAACGAATTCCCCAATAATAAACACACATGAACTAATAATTTTATAATAATATGCAAAATATTTTGCTTAGCTGTTTAGCAAAATGTTTACCTTTCAGCCCTCCCTCGATGGCACTTTACTTATAAGTCCCATTTAATTGCCCCAATTTTCGATTTTCAATTGCCAAAGTTGAGCCAACTTCACCCAACTTCACCCAACCCTCATTCGGGCTGCCCATATATTATGCCCAACTAATGTAGGCAACAATGTAAAATCAGTCGAAATGTTTAAATACTTAACAAAGCGTTTTTGAGGCCAATACACAAAACGTAGGAGGATTTCGTTTCAATGGGGGTTTCAGTTAAATAAACAAAGTTGAGAGGCTTATTAGCACTACACTCTATTAGACGTTGGGCTTCAATTCACTTGGTTGCATTCTGCTGCGAAATCTAGCAAGTTTCCTAGACCTAATAGCCCTCAAATAGCCATTTGGCAATGGATATTGTGTAAGCGAATATTGAGTTCATTCATTTGACTGCTGATTAAGTACTTAATTTCTGGGCATAAGATGTTACGACGAAGCTGGGTTCTTCTCACAATGAGTTGTTAGATTTTTTTAATGATTTTTATCAATTAGCTTTAAGTTTGCTATTTGATGAGACAAATAATTAAATACTTAACAGAACTGCTGAAGAGTCGGTAACAACTATACAGCTGAATCAGCTCAGAAGAAACGACTGAAAAACGAAACAATCAGCTGTGCATTGTGAAATAACGGAATAGCCAACTGTACTTTTGAAAAGGAACAACTTGAAATAGAAACAACGAGTTGCATTTGCAAATTAAGCTTTTGAAACACATGGAAATACTGTGAGCACTTCTATCTCGCATAATGAAACACTCAATTGTCTGGTGAAATATTAAGGGATTTCCCTTGCCTCTTGGAAAATGAAACACTCAAATAGTGAAATATTTGATATCAGAATATCAGATATTTCCATCTAGCATATTGAGAATTGTAAATTTTAATCGATGTATTGTAGGCATCTGCCAACAGCAGTCCAAAAAATAGGGTTCCGGTAGGTTATGCTTTACCTTGAAATAGCTGCAGCTGAACTCAGGCATACGGGCGTTGCCTTATAGCCATATCGAAATCAGCTTTGTAATCGACAATGTGACGAAGTATGTGGATCTGTTTGTCGTGGATCTTTTCCAGGATTTACTGATAGAGTAAACACATGCGCTATGATGGACTTGTCCGAACTTAAGGCGCTCTGATGAGGTACGATCAGTGTATTGATATGCAGCTTCAGTCTTGCCCAAAAAAACGCCCAATTGGATGGATCTCACAGCAGATGACAATAAAACTAATTCCCAGCTACTTTGCTTAGACACTGAGATACCAAACCATCAAACATGCCTTCTGCTAGCCATTTCCTCTCCACAGAGCAGTGATAAATGCGCAAGACTATATAACCCGCTGTCATTGTGACATCACATGCTGTAGTATGACACATGCTGAATGCTACCGTGGACAATTTGATATATGACGACGACTTTAGCTAAATATGACATATGACAAATGTCAACACACAAAGTGAGCAATGTATTTTTGGCATAACTTATGCATTTTTAAGCGTCATGTCATTGTGTGGCATATGATTGCTGTTTCTAAATAATGCAGTAGTTGAATACATGGCGTTGTTTTAATAAAGAATGACAAATTGAAAATTAAAAAACAAAAGTGTCGACACAATGCCATTCAAATTTTTTAGAAAATGTTGACATTGATGTCAAATTATGACATATGACAAAAGATCAATATGCAATAGTTAGGTATTTCGAAAAATTTGTCAAACTCCGTAAAGTATGTCATTTTTTTGACGCATTATTCATGCTATATATTTTTATTTTTGCTGACCTATTGCATTTTGGGTCAAGCTATGACATATGACAGCAAATGTCATTAAAGGTTAAATAGTAGCATTATTTTGGTTGTCATATGACAGCTACCAACAGCGCTATAGTGACATATTTAAAAATATGTTAACATTCATATATGACATACTTTGGCCATACCTTGGCATTTTAATTAAAGCTACGTATATGTCGGTAGTACTCATAGCACAGGGCGTCATTTTTGGCATTTGCGGCTTAAAGTCAAGACACAACCTATGACACATGTTGACCTATAGTTGCAAAGTTTTCAATGGAATATCATTAAGCGAACATTTTTAATTTATTTTTAAAAATGAAACTCATGCTTCTGAAGAATCAAGCCAAATAATGTTGCATGAAATGATACAAATGTCAAAGAGGACATGTTAATCTTTTTGATAAACTTAAGTAACTGCCTGCGTAACCTTTAAAGTAACAGAGAGTATCTGTCAACTTTTTTGAAAACAAATTTTCTTTTTAAACAAGTGCAAAATTGTCAGCATATCTACGAGCTGACCTTTTAGATTTGCTGCCTTTATTTTAAATGAAATTTTAAATTACAATAGCTATTGCTTGAGCACTGCGGCTTAAGATGATGTCTGCACTTTGCATAAGCTCTTAGGCGGTTTCATTGACTCTCACATGCTTTTTAACAAAATTTCTAACAGTGTTCTTCCGTTTTCAGCAAATTCAAGTCTCTTTTACTACTGGCGCCATCTATAGATGCGACTAAGTACTCATCCCACGTTTAAACACACACCTTGCCCCTACTGAGCAAGTCCTATTCTTTCAAGTCTGATCAGACTGAACTGATCTATTCAAATCACATGCTGTACCTTTTGTTACATACTGTACCTAGCCCACTTTGAGCGCTGCAACTCTGCGCTGTCCGTTTGCAGGCACTAAATTTCACCTACTAAAACCAGTGAAAGGGGGGAAAATTAAGCAGAAAACAAAAGTTTTTCTCTCACCCACAGCGAGTGTTTGTGGGGGCCTTAGATTGACTTGGTTTTGCTCAGTTTGGAAACTACGGAAATTACAAATTGCTGTTTACTTTGCATTTTACTCGCACTCTGACAACACGAACAAAAGCAAGAAATGAAACCAATTTTTTCCGCCCCCCTTTTTTTCTACTGCTTAAATAGGAAGCTACAGGCAAAAAGTTTATTTCCAATGCTGCCGTACTGACTATGTAGGCGACAACTACTAGTAGTGGTAATATCTTCAAAAAAAAAGACAGAACCAGCAAGAACCGTGTTAATTTTAATGAGTTGTACAATAAAAGTGAAAGAACACATTTTCCAAGTATGAAGAACTTTAACGTACGTTCAAGACAGAGAGAAATGTTTATAAAATTGGGTCAATTACTGTAATCATAACAACTCCTTTTACTCTCTCCCTCTCTCGCTGTCTGTCTCGTTTGCTTTTTTTCCGCATTGGCAACGCCCCAGCCAACTTTAAATGGCTGCCATCTATACAAATGCTTTGATGCATTCTCTCTCTTTTATTCTTCTTTTTATTTTGTCGTTTTTTCGTAACTGTTGTTTTAGCAGCTTTTGCTTATGCACCGTTATTGCATGCCAATAGTTCATAGTTCACTTTCTGTTTTTTTTTTTTTTTTTTGTGGCAACATCATAAGCGCTCCCTTTGTCTCTCTGCCGCTCTCTCTCTCACGCTCCCACTTGCCGTTGTAATTTGGTACAGTCTGTGTAAAAAGTTTGTATACAAAACATATATAAATTTTACAACCGCAATTTGAATTGTCATAAATTTTTTAAACTTTATGTAATGCATTTGCTACCATCACCCCTCGCGCTGCAAACTGTTTTTTAATCGCAAAACAATGACAGTTTCTATTTCCTTCGTTTTTTTTTCTGCTAAAACTGAAATAAAAAGTTGAAATTATGTTTGGAAAACAAAAGTAAAATGCAAACAGCCATCATTTATGGAGTAGTTTTGGGCAAAACGTAATTATTCCTTTTTGGTACAATTACATGCAATGTTTTAGTTTATTTTTTACTATCGAAAAATTGAGTTCTATTTAAACTTTGTATTAATGGACAATGTTTGCGATTTTAGCAATCAAATAATTGCTACAATATTTCATAAGCCAACATCTCTGTTAATAATCAAAACACGTACGTTGCTCTAGACACCATTTCTTTAGAGAGAGACAGGCCTATGCACAATCGAAATCTAAAGTTTCTACAAGAGTTTGAAGAATCACTGAGTTCCGTACCTTTTGGAACACTGTAATGAGCGATCTTACGTCAAAAGCGAAAGAATTTTTGCTGTGCAAAAAATAGACCGAATTTGCGCTTCCAAGAATACAATTAACTCAAAAAATATTGATTGATCGGAAGGTCTTTTAAGGAATCGAAAAATGCCTCACTGATTGTATAGCGAACAGAGAGGAATTATGTTTCTAATGATGGCATACAATATATTTTCAGAGAGTTGCGAAAAGATTTTTGGGTAAAAGAAAAATATCGAATCTGAAAACAATTAAATAAAAAAAAAATTTGATTGGTTGGATGCGAGAACCAGCAGCCATTGTATGAGAACTTCTTGAGAAGTTACGACATGAAGTTAAAAAAGTTCTGTACATTTTATGGTTCAGTCTCTATTTCTTCATAAGATGTCAAGTTTAAGCCTCATTAGATCCAAAATGCGCCTGATCTTACACCGAATTAGCAAAAAGTCCGACTTGAGAGAGAAAAGTAGTTACTTCGCTTGGCCGAAAGTGCTCAATTTTTGAAAATTGTGTTTTTTTTAAGTAGACAATTGTTACAATTGGGAAACCCGTAAACTTCGAAAAGAAAACGATTTAAACGACATATCGTTTATACACAAATTTCACACCAAGGAGTAGCGTCCTCCACATATAATGCTTTGGTACGTTGTTCCCGCCATTGGGCGCTCTTGGTGGGCCATCTTCATGGGGCTTGTGCAGAAATCGAAAATTACTTCTAAGATTGAATTTCATCAGCCAGAGAAAAATTATAATTTGAAATAATCGTCGATGCATAATACTTTAAATTATGCGTGTTTTACTTTTGTTTCATAAAACAATCTTCTATTTAACTACTGTTATGGGAAATCAAAGTCTTATCCGAAACTTATGCGAGCTCTCACATATCGGCTCAAACAATTTTTGAGTACTCAAAACAACGTTTTGATGAGAAGATTCAGTTCTAACTTATCACCAAATCACTTCTCTTTAATCTTGTACGTAAAATATAAATAAGAGATGAACGTTTTTCAACATCTAAAGCAGATGTTACGAAATGCAGGTTTTGGAGATACCTCAATCAGAGCGCGAAAAGTGCTACGACAATTGGTTCAAACGCATTGAAAAGTCTATAGATCTTAATGGGGAATATTTTGCACAACCAATAAAGCTATAAAAGATGCTGCCAAGTAAATTTTATTTAAAAAAATATAAAAAAAATATATTTAAATATTTTCTCCTTGACTATATTAGTCAACGCTCCGAAGGCGTAGCAGCTGTACGAATAGAATAGGCAGCGGCGACAGTTTATTGCCCAATCCAAACGAGTCTTTCAATAATAGAGATTTTCCTAGCTAACTGCTTAACTTCGATTTTAGAGCGAAGTACGCCAACACTAGTTTCCCGCTGTCTCCACCAATTAACTTAATATCAAATATTTAAGATGCAGGAAGTAATGGGAGAAGTTCCGCTGCTCTGTCAGTTGGTATATAAATTTCGGAGTTGACTTATCGACAATCGCTGCCTGTAACCCAGAGGGCCATAAGCTGCTGTGGGTTTCGATGCCAGTGCTTGAAAAATGACCTTCCGATTTCGAGAAAAAAAGGAGGACAAAAAATTACAGAATCCGAGTTTAAATGGATTTTAAATGTTGAGTTTTTATCTTTTTTTTATAGGATTATATGTTTTATAATACCGAAAGTAAATATAAGGCTTTATGGGGAATTTCACGCAGCAGCACTGGCAACGCTATTTGACTAATTATGAAAAGGGGTTTTTGGATCACCGCATGTAATACGCCATTTCGAGCTTTAGAAATATAAGAGACTTCATATATTATTATAAAATACTTATTCACATTGTTCTGATTTTAGAGAAATTAATAATAACTCGCCTCTGAACCGGTAGCTCGTTCATTCGACTCCACTCTGCCTAGCACTGGCATAGCTAGCAAACAAATAGACGATATTTACCTCTAAGAAAATCTCTATGTAAGAATAATATCGCCGCTCCGATTAACTATAGTTCTCTGTACTTTTCGAAAAGTTTTTAATAGAGATATTCCCTTTTTTAGTTTTCCATTTATAAAATAAATCCCAGAGCGCTACGGGATTCTATGTCAGTGCTGCGATTTTAAATTAAATTACTAATCATATAAATTACTAAACATATCTTTATGAGGTCTTAGCCAAAGTAATAGAGATCTTTTACATAATTTTTTGTATACTTTTAACTAACTTATAAGCTGCAGATGTTTAAGTTCTTACGTTGAGAACATGTGGCAAAATTGCAGCAACCAAAGAATCCTCAAATTCAAGCAAAACATGCGATTTAAATGCAGCTTGAATAAAATCTCTTTGAACTACTGACGCAGTTAAGTTGACATAGAACATCTTTACCTCTAAACGATTTGCATAATTTCCATTCTGCTACGTCTTTGGCATATATCATTTCGAAAACGCAGCTCTATGCTTTCTGCAGCATTGGAATTCTAAACGAGTGCACTTCATTCATTACAGTCGAAAGCAAAATCAATTCGAAAATTATTATTGAAATTTCCTAAATTAAACAATATCTCAATATCATCGAAATTTCTCAATGCCTAAGCTATGCAGAAACTGCATTTACCAACTGTACAAACCGCAGGCTATTGTCGGTGTGTGTGTGTGGTGTGTGTATTTCTGTGTGTAAATAAAGCCATATATAGTAGATACGTGGATGTATCTTTAAGTGAAGTCTGCAGTCAATTTAGATAAACAATTACGAGCACAATTGCTTCAGCTACTTACTGGGGCACCCGTGCACTTCATTTGCTGCAGCAACAAGAGCGAGCAAGAGGGGGCTGGGCAACGTCGAGTGTACTGAAGTGGAGTAAAGTGGCGACTGCAATAGCAAAACACACAGGAGCGCAGTCAGCACAAAAAGGGGCGCCCAAGATTGACAACCCCCCCTAAGACTTTACCCCTGGCAACTGCACCACTGCCAACACAAATGGGAAACAACTAAACAATGCGCTGCACTAGCGGTAAAGTCAATTTTTTTGCCGTCATCGTCATCATCTGCGTGTTCATCATCATCATCAACTTCTTTTTGTTATTGTAAGTGGCGTGCGCGTTCTCGGGTTAAAAATCCCAAAAATAGCACAAAAATTTAAGTAGGAAATAAACCAAAAAAAAAAAAAAAAAAAAAAAAAAAAATAGAGAAGAAAAGAAAGTAGTTGTAAATTATTACTTTTGTTGCCCGCTGGCGGAGCGCACGAGCTCTTTTATGGAGCGTGTGATCTGACAAACAAATACAACAACAAAAATTCAGTTATTCTTCGCTACTTTTGGAATTTTAATTGGCCTCTTGCACAAATCCCCATTGAAAGGGAGTCTTGGTGGCAGTCTGCATGCGTCATCTGTTTAGCATTCGTATAACTTGCTCATATATCATGCGATCAACAGCATCATCATCAACATTAATATCATCTTTATGTGCATCAACAGCAGCCGCCTTAGTACAACTATTTTTAGTCTAAAATAAATAAAAACTTGCAACTGAAGTTGTGTCTGCGCTTGTCGCTCAACGGCAGCTAAATGCCAAAGATGAAAGATTTTGAAATTGTTTTTTGATCGAAATTAAAGCTTTATGGAAACCAGAATATTTGGCAGTATTTTCTACATTAAATCGAAGCAAAAACTGCAAAAAGTAGCATTAAGAGTTGAAAAAAAAACACACACAAATTTTAAAAAATTAAAATAAATGTAAAATTTAAGTTTCTAGACTTACTTTAAATTGTAATCTTCTAGCTGTTTAGGAATACAAGCTATTATAAAGAGACATTTAGTATAATAGAAGCGGTAAGATGGAAGTGAAAAGAATCAAGGCTACCATCTCTTCATTAGCGAAAGAGAACGTACAGCAAGATCACGAATTTTCGTATTGTTCTCCCAGAAATTAAAACAAATATTTTAACAAAAAGCAAACAAATTGTATACGACGTACAGCAACTGGTCGAAAAATGATGCCGACTCGACCGCAAGGGTGTTGACCCTCTAATTTTGGAAAAAGTTGAGTCCAATTCAAACAAAATTTTTAAAGTAAGACTTAAGATTTTGGATCATTCAGATGATCGATCAAAAAGGCTATTCAATGTCAAAATAATGAAACCGGCTTTAAAAAAACCTGTTTGCGTTTCGATCATAACCGAAATCGGTATTTAGTTGCTTTAAAGGCTTAGATGTCAATACCAAAAGAGGCGTTTTTGTCTCCGAAATCTACTATATGAATTGCTATATAATTATTCGTTGAGGACACAAGCATAATAAGACTTCAAAGATTTTTGAAAAAGTAGAGATGGCACAATATTAATTAATAAATCAGAGCGATCGCAGCTCCGTTTAATTTTTCAAAAAGTTGTTCCTTTTAAACATTTTATTTAGAATTCAAATTTTGAATCTAAAAAGCGTTTAAAAATAAAAATCACGTTCAAAACTTTTTAAGCTTCAAAAAAATTGTTTTGCGTTTCGATCGGAAACGGAATCGCGCACATTTGGTCATAGCAGAGAATTCCTAGCTTCGAATAGATATATATATATATATATTCGTAGCACAATAAGGTTTCAAAGATTATTGAAAATGTACGATCTGCGCTATATTAATTTCATAAAAAAAAGTCCGATGTTAGCATGTGAAGCGAGTATGCGCCAGACCCCTCTGGTTTTGTATAAATTTTGACCGGATTTTAAAAACTTAAGCAAGATTTTCAGCATTAAGAATTCAGATGAAAAGATTATGAAATATCTTAAAGAAAGTTAGAAACTTATTACATTTTGCAAAGGAAATTTGAAATTTTTATTTAATGAACTAAAATTTTCTATAGAAATCAGCATTCCGTATAATAAAGATTTCATAGGTTCCCTAGGAGAAGTCGAGTACCGCCAGGAAATGCAAGTTATATGCCATAACTATAAAGACTACAAAGAATATATTAAGTTTTTAGAAGCCAAAAATGTATGTCTATATTAAGTAGGAGTTCAAAGGAGCAGTGAACGCGTAATGAGCGAAATCTCTGGGCTCCATAGGCTCTGCTGCTCAATTGCTAGTGTCTTCTTCACATGTCACCCTGAGCAAACAAAGATTGCATACAAAATCCCAGTGGGAAATCAGTTTAGGATAGCTGACAACACAGGGATATTGGTTCCCCAAAATCGGGTTGGGTGTTGGGCCTACACCCCACGCTGCAAAAATCACACCTTTAATGATCCGTAGCCTCGGATAATGGAAACACTTGGCAACGAACTAACGCAACGTAAAAAGAGAAATAATTTAATACCTGGAACTTGGAATGTCAGAACTATGCTTAAAGTTGCTGCGATGTCGGAACTTGCCTTCCAACTGCAAAAATACAAGTTAGACATACTGGCAGTTCAAGAAGTTCGCTGGAATGGAGCAGGTGAAACAAATCTAACGCTTTTTTACAGCAGGGTTCAAAAGTGGTAGGATTACAGTGACAATTGTGCGGAGAATTGTTGGGAAAGCCAAATAACTATTGTAGATCAATCAATTACCGAACTACATAACCAATTATCAGAAGGCATCAGAGGCTGAGTTTTTTGGAAAATTACCAACAATTTCTAAACAAGATACACAAGAGCTTATAGTACAGCGCAAGAAGAGAGTCTACAAAGGAGACAATAGAGATATGCTCGGAATAGAGGCAGAGTAAAAAGTTGTCGTTGAAAGCAGCACAATCCTACGAAAGAAGTTTGGTTTTAAAATACATTGCTCAGGGCATTCCGACATATATGTGAGGCGAAGGATTTGATTAATTTTTAAACTCAATACTATCTAGTAGAGTAAATTCAGTTTGTGCAGGAGGAAAATGTATTTAACATACAGCAGGACTAGTCGCGGGGCTGCTCGAAAGTTACTTTGTGATCATGATAGAGAAGCTGATACACCCATGTGCGTCCAAGTGCGTCACCAACTTGGGCTTTGCAAGATTACTATACTTACATTTTTGATATTGCATTTGGATGATAATGCAGGAATGTATGTATTTTATACCTTAATATTTTGAATTTCCACAGCTCTTGGCCGCTCTTCATCTCCAGCTCTCAAATTCGTTACGAAAATGACGCACTTACCTGAAAAAAGAAGGAAATTTTTATTAGTATTTCAAACAATATTTTAAATTTAAAGCTTTCATAGAAATTAAGACTCCACTCGAGACCCCACAAACGCTTCGATCATCAGCGGCAAAATCATAAAGTAAGTCAAGGTCTATTGTATTAAAATTGCAAGCCATTGACCAACACAGAGTTGCCAAGTTGGCATAAAAAGCATTGACCAACTGCAGCAAACAGAGCCAACTCTGCAACAAAGAATACACAAAACGAGTACCAGAAAGAAACAGAAACTACGGCCGTATATAAGTTCACGTACTCGGCACGCATAATTAATTACTCATAAGTAATTTTTCTGCACTAGGGGCGCTCTACCGTATAAATATTAATACTAGCAGCAACAACGAGAAGAAAGAGCGAACGAACGAACGAACGAATGAATGAATGAATGAAATTCGAGTATATAGTACGACTGTGAATGAATCATTGAAACGAATAAACTCATTCGATGCACAGTTGAATAACTACAAAGCTGTAAAGAGCGCAAATAAGAAGGAAAAGAAATACAGTTTGACATCGTGAAATGCGATTAATTTTCAGTTCCAGGAAAATGCTATGCGTTACATAAATGCCAATTATATATGAAATATATAGTCGTCATTTTCAAAGCAAAGCTGGCAAAAGTTATGAAAGATTTTCTTTCCCAAGAAGCAATTATATCTTAAGCGAAAGATAGTTTCTTGCTTTGTACTGCGTACTTTTGATATAAGCTAATAAGCAGCAGTGGAAGATTTTCTAAGAAAATGGTCACACTTAAAACGCAGTTGTTTTGGAGGGAAGCGAAAACAACATAGCACTCCTGAGCGCATTGCGGGCTTATCAACTTAATGAGGCTTTGGATAGTTACTTATCTTAGTTACTTTTGCAATATTCTCAGTAAGAAGGACGTAATGTACATCTCGCAGAGTGGTGTGACTCAGTTTCTGAGTACATGAAAGCTGAACTAGTAGAAAGGGGACAGAATAGAGAACCATGGGGGTCACAGTGCCGAAGCGCGTAGGACCACCCTATTACTTTTGCAATAGTTACATCGTTAGCTTTGACTCATTCGCGGAAAATATAAGCTGCATTTGGCGCCACTAGTGAAACAATCCGTTCTGAGAACAAACATTTTCATCTAGACTCCTCTTTTTTTTTAAAGATTCTTTCAACTACTACTGCTTACATCTTCTTTGCTTCAGCTGCTCCTGAGCTGCAGTCATGCGGCTGTTCTTTGGCAGACATTTCAATCCTGTATAATATCATCGCTTAGCCCCATTTGATGCTTATAATTTATCATCTGAACGAACCAACTGTATCTCAAACTGCCTGCCATCTAGACAAAACGTTTTAAGACAAAGTTGTAGTATTTCTTGCAATGGTACAACACCGACCCATACTGGTAGAAACGTTCAAGTATATATGCATGATTGTACATATAAAGATAAAGCGCATATCATCATCTCCAAAAATAATAATAATAGGGCTTATGCGGTTGATAAAATCAAACAAACTACAGGCAGCTAATTCTACAGCAAATCAAATTGAAATTCATTGAAACTTGAATCTTGTTTGAAGAACATCTCAGGATCTATATAATGTGTTGGCCTGCAAACAAATAACTTCTGCCTTTGGAGCGATGACCTTAGTCAAGTGGAATAAATTTACTTATTTATCGTAGAATTATAAAAAATAACTTTTGATTCAAGATTTGAAGATGAAAAACGTGCAGAGAAGAATAGAAACTAGGTCTAGTTTTGGTCAGTCTGCATGAAATTCGATTTCAAATGTTAAGCTCAAATATGCATTTCACAGCCAAAAGCAATTGCTGTGTCAGATTTACCCCCAGCTTCAGTAATAGAAAGCTTTTGTTATGGTCACGCCGATATCATATCTGCAAAACGTATTACATTATCCGATACAATTGACAGCTTAGATTTACGCATTCTGTAGCCAAAAACGAATACTTCATAGGTCAAGTTTGGCCCCACCTTAAGATTTACTTAAAATTTCAAACAATATGTACCTTCATTTGATATATTTCAAACACAGCCAAAGTTGAATTTTTAAGCGTAGAAATATGAAGGTCGTAATTGCCCCACTTAAGTTACTAGCAACTTGCATTCAAGCTGCTGAGTTCTACAAAGTTATAGCTCTAATTTGCCATATCGCAGGCTGTCAAATAAGTATTTTTAAACGAATAGTTCTGCTGGGTCGTGTTTGCCCCAAGTTATGCTTAAATAAGTGAAAGCTACACATAAATAGTCATCACATAGTCATTAGTCTATATTAAGAGAACACAAGAAACTTAGATAGTAAAAAAATGCAATTACCGGTAGTAAAGATTACAATATGTATAGGGTATGCACAATCCCATTCAGGAAACATATAAAGCTTTTGGCCAAAGCTCTTATTCTAGATCGCATTGGCCACAAGTTAGTGTATTTAGGCAACACAAAATTAGCAAAAAAAAAAAAAAGTAATAAGAATAAGTACGCCAATTCTATATCATGAAAAATCTTACGATAGGATGTTTTTGGCATTAGAAGATGGAAAATTCATTCCTGATGGAAAATCTTAAGCTTGTGGTCAGAGATTTTTTAAAAGTTATTGGCAACTCGTATACTTACGCTTCGCGTCTTATGCGTAAACTTTAATAACCTTAACGATGCTATCTATGAACGGTCCCATTCAATTCAACTCTTACTCTATCTTAACTCATTAGCAGAGCATCTTACACCAATTACGAACTATGAAACCTCAACCTGGTCAAAGCTAATCTTTTGGCTTCTCTGATCGTTAGGAACTGTTCAAACTTCTGTATAAAGGGTGTTTTTGGAATAGTGCCTATGGCATACTTCGTTAGTATACTCAAATGATATACCTTAAGCAAAAATCAGAAATCGGTAATGGATTACAAATGTACTAAAAACTTTAGATATAAAGCGTGTAATTTTTCGAGACATACAACTTTAAGTTGGCATTACTGTTCAAGATAGCGACCTATTTAACAGCTGTCAAGTGGTTTATTCTCAGTTTGGTTTGGTAATTGAAGATTTGAAGCCAAAGGACCATCAAGCAAGGCGTAGATTCGCCGAATGGGCCCAAAACGAGCTTGCCGTTTTTGCCGATTTTCATAAGCGCATCTTGTTTAGGTTGAACAAAACTGCCGCATTTGAAGTGAAGCTAATCCTTAAGTGTATGATGTCAAAACAACGTAATATCCAGAAAACCAGACTGGTGCGCTTTATGGTGGAATCATTGCTCTGTACTTCCTCAAAAACGATTATGGCCATAATACTACAGTCAATTGTGATCGGTATAGAGCCATAATTACAAACTTTTTCATTTCTGAATTAAACAACCACGAGGTCCAGGAGTGCGTTTGGGGACCCCGCCTAATATTACGTTTTGGACCTGTGAATTGGCCTCAAAGATCTTGTGATTTAACAACGCTAGACTAATTTCTGTGGGGCTACGTAAGGTCATTCGTCTATGCGGATAAGCCACAAATGCTTAACCACTTGGAAGACAACATTCGCCTTGTTACGACCGATAAACGTTCACAAATCTCGGAAAAAGTGGTCGAAAATTGTACGTCCAGTTTGGACTACATTCGAGCCAGCCGTGGCGGTCATATGACAGAAATCATATTCACAATGTACTGCCACAAGATTATCTTTCGAAAGAAACAAAATTCATGTCAAACGCATAAAGTTTTTGTTTTATTGCAATTTAAAGTGCTATACCTCCAAAAAAAAGACACCCTTTATATATAATAAATCAAAAATTATAGAGTGAAAGAACTTTTTTTTAAACTTTTTGAGGTTCAGCTGTGCACGCTGTGTTTTCTTAGGTCGAAATAGTTGCCTCTAGTTCGAGTTACCACTGTACCACAATGAAGCGAAAGAAATCGAAGACGCTGAAGGCAAACTGTAGAAATTTGATGCGCGCCCGCCTTTCCATGCGCGGCGCTGCAACACATGCAACTGACTGTGTTGGTGTGTGTGTGTGTGTGTATTTGCAGTCACTGTGAATGCAATTTCAAGCACGTGCTGCAGCAGAGACGTCGCAAGTTGTGGCAGTGGCACGCTGTTGTGCTTCATGGACCGCGGCAAGCAAATGGCAAAGGCTGCGACTGAGGCTGACAGCGAGTGAGATGGCTGCCGAAACAAAGCAGCTGAGGCTGTGGCATTGGCGATGGCAACGTTGGAGACGCTGACGCCAACGAAGATGTTGCAGTCAGTGTTGCCAGCCGTGCGTGTAAAAACCGTTGCAAGTGTTGCAAAATGCAAACAAACAAGTAGATGTGGTGGAGGTGCTGCTGCTGCTGCTGCTGCCGCCGAGGGAGAAGCGAGCGCGTCGAACGACATAATGTAATATCGCGAAATGAAAATCCAAGTGAAATTCAATTAAGGCAATGAAAACTTATCGATTAAATTAAAGGCGCGCGCGCTGCTCAGTGCGAGTTCGTAACCGTTTTGGCTGATTGACAGTTTGTAGGTAATTAAGCGACGCAAAGAATGCACTCCCTCCCCGCCTCAAACAAAATGGCAAGTCATGCAGCGCCACCTGGTTGGTTGCGAAGGCCATGCCATCCCCAAAAGCCCATTATGGTCATTACACGTAGCGCTCATTTAAATAAATTAATGATTTTTTTTTTTCGATTTTCGTTTTTCATCTACTGCGATTTTTCCATACTTTTGATGTCTCTGTAGCTCTGCTGGCGCTGGTTATCGGTTCGATTTGGCAGAGCGACTGTGTGTGTGTATGTGTGTGTGTCACATAAATGCCAAAAATGCCAGAGAGCTGTCATGTCGTATATCGTCGTGTGTCATCGTGCCGGTGGCTTGTGTCTTGTGTCTTGTCGTGTCCCTGTCCGTGGTCCGTGTCCGTGTCGTGTCACATCGTTCGCCTCATTTAAGACTTCCGCTTGTGTTTTTCCATTAGCGCAAAATACTGGAAATTGGTTATCTTAATCGTTTTCGATGCTGTTGGTCTGCTCTGCTCTGCCGTATACCCCGCTTCCAACCACTCAAAAAATTTCCGCTTTTTCCACTTTGAGATATGATTAAGATTTTCTTATGTTCTGTGCGTTGTTTTTTTTTTTTTTTTTGGTGGGGGGATGGGGGTTTCGCTTATGAGTTTCTGTGCAGATGAACGCTGCCTGCATGCGTGGGTGTCTCTACTAATAATGCTGTCATCTACACGTAAATAATACATATTTTTGTATAAAAGTTCATGATTATGTCTGGGTTTGCCATCTATTGATATGGCTTATTGATTTGCATAATAATATTGCATTTTTTTCGGGTCTTTAAAGCTGATTTAAGTAACAAGTATTAATAGCTATGCGCTGGCGGATTATGTTAAATATGTTTTAAGAGGCTTTTTTTCGGCTTCAGCTAGAAGACCATGTAGTAGTCTCTGTAGTAGTAGTAGTAGTAGTCTGTGCAGACTGACAGCGTTTTCAATACATCAAAATTATGTGCAAGAATTATGAGAATTAAGTTGAAAAAAAGTTAACGATAAAGATGTCGCATCAGTTTCTACGCACTGTTTGAGGGCTTTCAATGGAAAACTAAAAAAAAAGGAATATCTCTATTAAAAACTTTTCGAAGAGTACACAGAACTATAGTTAATGACCGAATCGGAGCGGTGACATCATGCATACATACAGATTTTCTTAGAGGTAAATATCGTCTATTTATTTGCTAGCAATGCCAGTGCTAGGCAGGTTGGAGTCGAATGAACGAGCTACCGATTCAGAGGCGAGTTATTATTAATTTCTCTAAAATCAGAACAATGTGAATAAGTATTTTATAATTATATATAAGATCTCCTATATTTCTAAAGCTCGAAATGGCGTTTTACATACGTTGATCCAAAAACCCCTTTTCATAATTAGCCAAATAGCGTTGCCTGTGCTGCTGCGTCAAATTCCGCATAAAGCCTTATATTTACTTTCGGTATTATAAAATAGATAATCCTATAAAAAAAAGATAAAAACTCAACATTTAAAATCCATTTTAACTCGGATTTTGTGATATTGTGTCCTCCTTTTTCCTCGAAATCGGAGGGTCATTTTTCAACCATTGGCATCGAATCCCATAGCAGCTTATGGCCCTCTGGTTTACAGGCAGCGATTGTCGATAAGTCAACTCCGATATTTACATACAAACTGCCAGAGCAGCGGAACTTCTCCCATTAACTTCCTGCATCTTAAATATTTGATATTAAGTTAATTGGTGGAGACAGCGGGAAACTAGTGTTGGCGTACTTCGCTCTTAAAACCGAAGTTAAGCAGTTAGCTAGGAAAATCTCTATTATTTAAAGATTTAAAGATTCGTTAGAATTCTACAAATTTCGCAAAAGTTTCGTCAAAAATGTACTAGAAGCTAATTAAAATTTATTTGCAATAAATGCGCCATCACAAGCTGAGACTAAGTACTCGTCAAAACAAACTGTCAGAATCAACTCCCTAAGTAATAAAATTGCGTTAAAAATAAATCTTATCCTATCGAAAACAATCAAGTATAACAATTTTTTGAGGCAAATCACAGATTTTGTGCCTTTTTAGGCTCTACCTAAACTGTCTTTGTCTGCAGAGTTTTTGGTCACAGCTTCCCAGAAGCCTACCACAGCAATTAATCGTTTATGCTGCAAATGCTTACGTCAATAATTGTTTAAAAATAAATTCGAAGCAACCAAAAAACACACAATACGCAAATGCGTGGCAGAAGACAAAATTAATTAATTAAAAATAAATAATAATTTTCTATTTCTGTTTTGCCAAATATATATACAACATTTTTAATTATTTTCGTAAGCCTTGGGCTTAGTATTTACCTAAAGTGAGAAAGAAAAATGCTTTCGGTACAGCCGGTACAGCATGTGCTATTTTTTTTTACATTACCCAACACTAAATTTAGTCATAATTTAGCATAAAAACACTGCTTGCCATGAATTTATAGCTTTAATATTGCCAGTGTTGCCCTGGCGTGTTTTTAATTCATTTTTTTCAATCCCAGCATTGTTGCCAAATTTCACCGCAACTCATTGCTGCATCGCTGTAAACTTTTTAACAACTGCAAAATCCCAGCCGTTTGATATTTACAGCACTGCAATCCAGCTTATCAGTCAAATGCCAAATGGCAACCAAAAATCTATTATTCCAACAATGTCAGCCAAGTCTTCTGTTTCAGCTGAAGCATGGCCAGCAGCAGTAGCTGGCGCAGACCAACCAACCAACCAAGCCAGCGAGTGAATTAAAAGCGCATCAAAAAAAGTTACTGACTACCACAGCAGTTCAGTTTGTGGCGTATTTTTGTTGCCATTTTTTGTTTGTTTGGTTAGTTGGTTGGTTGGATAGTTTTTTTTTTTTCTCTTTGGTTGAAGCAGATGTAACCCAGTGACATGTAGCGACCTAGACGCCCACTTAACCAAACGCTTGCAAACCAACCAAACCCAGGCCATACAAAAGCGTTGAAAACGAGACGACAAAAGACATCGAAAGCAATTTTCTTCAAACTGATGGACGCGGACTGCTACTTGCTGCTGCTGCTGTGCCTCTGTCCTCCACTTTGGTGAGTGCGGCAGTCAGACAATTCTTCGTATGTCAGTACTGCGACGTCACATCGTCATCGTCATGCGTTGACAAACTTTCATGTCACAAAGATTAGCCAACTTGTCAAGTTGGCAACAGTTTTCGGTTTCGAATTCGTTTTCGTTTTCTTTTTGGACATTTGTCAGTTAACCCAAGCAACCAACCCAGTCGACCAACTCCATCCAGTGACTGAAAATCACAACGACCTGTATGTCTTTCATATATGTTGATAATACGCCAAGCGAGCGAGGGTAGCTTGTGCAGTTGTTGAGCGAGTTAGTAAAGAAATTAATAGCCGAGACTTGTTGCAAATAAGTAAGTGGCAGTCTAGGGGGCTTCGCCTGGTGTTTTGCGGCAAAGCAGCATGTCTGTTACTACCTTTAAACTTGGCTGCATCATCTTTAGAATAGAGTAGAGTCATCCAAAAGTCAAGCTTACCCCTAACGAAAACGGGGAAAAAACACTTTGCCCAAACGATAACCACCAACCGCTGGCACGCTATGTCATTCATATGGAAGCTACAGCAAAGAAGCTGTTCGCTACGAAAGCCGATGAGTAAAAACGAAGTGGCGACCTAAACCCAGATGGAAAGTCGTCTAGCGTGTTACGGCACAACGTCTGCGAAGAAGGTGCTCGATGCAAGACCCGAAGAAGGAAGACAAAGTGGGTGACTTCAGCTTAGATGGAAATGAAGGAGAACCTAACTTGCCTTGGAGTAATCAATGAGAGTCAGTGAAGTCGGAAGAGCAACAACATCTAGTAGATAACTCTGCAAAGAACTTGGCCATATCGTGCATATGGATGAAGAAGCTCCAAAAATAAACGAAGTCGATCCATACTCAGATGTATAGACTAAGTAAAGAAGCAGCTATCTTCTCATTGAAGAGACCAACTGTAGAAGAGGCGTGAAAGGGTCAGTCGGCTGTAATCCTATAATCTAAAGTAAGTACTCTGTCTAGAGCAGCAGCTTCTAGTACATAACTTTGGAAAGAACAAGGCAATGTCGTGCATAGAGATGAAGAAGCTTCAGCAAAGAAGGTATTCAATGTGAAGGCAGACGAGGGGAACGACCAAGATTTTGATGGAAAGACAAAGTGAAAATGGACTTATCTTTCCTACGAATGTACAACTTCGGCGTCTACGGACAGATAGTCAGGTGGTTTGCCTGTAACCCGATAACTGATTGTTATGGCCACCTAAGGTAAGTTAAACTAATCTCTCTACAACAGCAGTTCCAAGCAGATATCCCTCGAAGAGCCTCATCCATGTCGTGCACTTGAATGAAGAGGCTGTGTTCGATGCAAAAACTGGTGAAGAAAGAGGAGGCGACGAGCTATACTCAGATGGAAAGACTAAGTGTAGCAGTAGCTATGTTCACATGGAGTGATCTAGGAAAAGTACTCGAACATACGTAGGATTAAGAGGCACCAGCAAAGAAGATGCTTGATGCAAAAGCCGACGAGGGATACGACTAAGACTCAGGTGGCAACACGGACTGAAGACGGACCTAACTTCGCTTGGAGTGGCCAGTTTGGAGAAGACGTGCGCAACAGCGACAGCTAGTGAGAGTTCGTGAGCTCCCTCGGCTATAACTCCATAAAGAGTGACCACGTAAAGGCAACTCCCTCGGCTATAACCCCATAAAGAGTGACCACGTAAAGGCAACTAAGTTAGAATATCAGTAAGCTCCTAACAAACATCACCCAACAACATTAGGTTCTATAGTTCTTGATAACCAGTGCTGTCTTCTGTAAGTTTTCGAATATTTGCCCCAAGAAGTATAGTGTTACGCATTCTTATCTTAGATACGGAAGAAGAACTTTTTTTACTTGCTTAGCTTATCGAACTGCTGCGGCAGTTCTCCCACGCCGATTTCTTGTTCGATTATTGCATGTTATCGTTTCTTTGTAAGAGATGTCCTACAAAGCTCAAGCCTAAGTCATCTACGTTCTTTCATTTCTTGGCATGACAAAGCCTACAACTTAGGCAGCAACCCTCTGTCAACATGTGATGGCCCTGAGTGAAGCGTCAGATTTGTTGCTGCCACTTGCGATTGACAATCGACATCGACATCGACACACACACTCGCACTCACGCACACAAATAAATAAATCAATGTGACACAAAGTACAGCAGACAGTCAAAAATACGAAGTGAATAAGCCAAACAAAAGCCCAAATAATCAACTTACTACTAAGCGTTTTACTGCTCCTAACCTCCATACCGCCGCACAGTCAAGTAAAGTTTAATGCATGCCACACATGGCGTATACGCAATGCGGCTTATGACAAGTAGCCATGCATTACTTTTGCTTTCGGCCTATCTATTTGTGCGACGTTGCCCGAAATTTAACCACCTTTTTCGACGTCCCCTTCGATTGTCTTTGCTGCCATAAAACTATGTTTTGCTTTGATGTCAGCGCTACGCTTGCTATATTACTTACAGCTTATGAAGTCATCAGCTGGCCTACTTACTGCTGATGATGATGATGATGATGGCTTGGTTACCTAAGTGAAGTCTTAAGCAGGAAGCGAGCCCATAACTTGGCCAACGAACTCATATTTATATTTAAGCAGCTGTTTATGGCAGCAAGGGGGCTTTTATAGTTTCTGGGGGTGACTCTCAATAAGTCTAAGCTGCATCCAAAATCAACTTTTTAGCTAAACTAAGAGTCTTTCACATCGTTTCATCTGCTTATTAACATTTAACGTTAGTTCCACAAGCTCTCTGCACTATGTGCTCCAAATCAATTGTAAGTGCTTTTGCTTCTAACTTGCCAAGTTTGTAAAACTCGCATTTTATTTGTTACCAAGTCTCTTTCTTAAGTACTTAACTTTCATCCAACAATTTCATAGCAATTTTTGTTACAACATTTTTGTCTATTACTTTCTTCCGCACGCTCTCTTCCGTTGGGTCTTTGAGAGTGGTTTTGGTAGCAATAAAACTTACTTGTCTATAGGTTTTGTTTTTCTTTTTTCTTTTTTTTTTGTTTTTTTTTTTGCACATTTTGCTACACATTCATTGATTCAACGCCCATAGTTGACATTAAGCCTTTTTGATGGCTACGTCGTAATGTAAGAGGAGTCGAAGAGTTGAACGAAACTGTACTAAAGTGAACTTTTTACCGACCTAATAATCGACGAGGGTTGCTTGCAAAGTCAGTGTCTATGCTCTTTGCGTAAGTGTGATACTGTGATCGCTGGTCAACTCATGTAGGTGCAATATTTTATAAGCTACAGAATTCTTCTTAAGTCAGGTTGGCAGTTTCAGTGAAGCAGTTGAGTGCGTTGCACGAGCACTTTGCTGCAAGAAGTCCTTATCATGATTTTAGCACTTATTCGATGCTTTGGCCGACATTTTTCTGACAAATAAAGCTTAGTTTCTTTTTAAGCGCCAAACTGTCTTTGTTTGCCTACCACAGCGATTAATCGTTAAGGCTGCAAATGCTTAAGTCAATAATTGTTTAACACATTTAAGTTACGATCAGGCTAAGTTCTTAGAGCCCTCGTCGTTTTGACGAACATTAAGGTTTGTGTAGATTTTTCATATTTTTGGAATCATTGAAAGAGTCGGGAGCATACCGCACCAGAGTTAACCACATATCTTTGAGCGTTTGGCAAAGTTGTAGACTCCCAAAGAATTATAGATGATAATTCGGTATAGTTCTTATTGAAACAAATTGCACTTAAATTTTCGGGTTTCACAGATTTTGCACTCAGCTGCCTGCCCTCGTTGTGGCAAAAACAAATACCAAGTGCTACAAATGCTACCAAGTGGCAGTGGCACGCACCAACTAAAGCGACATATTTCATTGATGGATTAATAGCACCAAAATGGCTAAAGGAAATGTATGGGCGTCATGCTCGCCTATGCCTTTAACTTCGTCATCCTAAGTCATTGTAGTAGTACACTTGGTTTGTAAGAAAAACCTAAACTTTCAATTTCACTGGGGCGTGTTGATGTGTTTTGTTGCTACTGTTGGCTGTTGTTGTTTGGGGGAGTTATTTGGCAGGCAGCGTTTATTTCGTTGAGCGTGTCATAGGTCTTTGAGCCGACATTTCCGACGTCTCGACAATGCGTGCTCGTGCACTTTATCAAACGCTATTTGGTCGCTGACTGCGCAACGATCA
The DNA here is from genome assembly GCA_035046065.1 of Chymomyza procnemis. Lineage (NCBI taxonomy): Eukaryota > Metazoa > Arthropoda > Insecta > Diptera > Drosophilidae > Chymomyza > Chymomyza procnemis. The sequence continues at coordinate 32,363,055 of JAWNOJ010000021.1, read as the reverse complement.
ACCTTTTTGTTGTTGCTGTGTTGTTGCTGTTGTTGCTGTAAGCCTCTTCATCATTTTTATGACGCTCATGTGACAGTCATTTGTATTAATGTGCCACACACAGATACTGCGGCACACACACACACACACACTCAAACACAGCCAGCAATTTTGAAGCCCTATAAAAAGTGAGCAAAAAATAACGTACCCAGCTAAATCAAACTTTGCAGAGTGTCTGCTGCTGCTGCCTCACCCTCCCCCAGGTTATTTTTCGTTTGAACTTGAGCTTCCGTTTTGCGTTACCCTGCCAGCACTCGTTGCAACTGCCAGTGCTAGCCCCGTGCTGTTTGCGGTTTATCGATTCAAATTGATTTCGCTTTGCCGTTTTTTATTGTTTTTCTTGTTATTGTCGTCGTCGTAGTCGTATTCGTTCTCATATCGTAGACATCCCCAGCCATTTTTTGAACTTAGCTTGTACCTCACTTACTTATGCGCGCTTGCTTGCTTGCTTACACTTAGCCAAGTTATATCGACACTTAAGCATTTTGCTAGTTTGAGTGATTGACTGACGGACTGACTGACTGACTAGCTGAGGTGCGCAGTCAGTCTGTCCCACAATTTATTTGGCAATGATTGCTTGCAAGCCACTCTACACCCTGTGCCTTTCGTGCCTTGTCAACATCATTGTTGATTTTATGTATGCAATACGCATACCCATACTACTCTGTCCTGCCCCCAAACATACATCACGCCAAGCTTATGGCGGAGGGTGGGGGTGGGTGGTGTGTGTTTGCTTGCTGCCCCTGCTCCAAGACGTTTTTGCTACACGCATACCCGCTTGCCTGTCAACGTTTATTATAACTCAAGGCTACTACTCTACATTCGTCAAGGCTTTCAACATGTCACAAAATGGCCACACATAGTTTATCGATTTATCGTTCAACTACTTGATCGATAGTTTTGCTTACTGCACAAAAAATGTTAAAGACATTGTTCTATCCTTTGACAAGTTATGAAAATCCCCGGCATTCGCCATCGCAAAAGCCTTTCTAGTCGCCTTAAACAAATAGTTTTGCAGCTAGCTTCAAGGCCCGTTCCTTCACCAAGTCCGTCAAAGTAAACTATATATAATATGTATAATATATAAACACATAAAAATAAGTATTTACAATATAAAAAAATATTTATGTGTTGATCACATGAAATGTGTTGTATAAATTTAGCTACATTGCCCACAACTCACACCCCTTGCACAATATATTATTTTTTGCCTGCTCTCTCGCTGTTCTGCTCCTTTTTTTTATGGGTTCGTTCGCCTGCCTAGATTCTGTTTTTTTTCTTTTGCCAGCAGCATTGAGTTTTTGTGGGCGGCCCTATTTGAGGGTGAGCGGAGCCCCAGTTTATTATTAACTGTCACAGTATTCGTGGCAAGCCAAATAATGCCGCATAATATATGAAAATAAAAGCAAAGTCAGTGAGCTATCTAGTTTGTTGGTAAGTGGAACGAACGACGCAGCAGGCTGTGGAATGTTTCGGAAGTAAACAAAGAATGACTGAATACGTTATGGTCACTCTCTGGCTGCGTTCGCACATATGTCAGGCAACAAAAAAATAAAATTGAGCTTCTTGGAACGCTCAACGTTCGAATGTTGTGTAGTTCGCTGCTACTATGCCACGCTGCACTCTGCTCTTGCTTATGGCTAGCACTGGCAGACCTAGCAAAACTATGCTACTTGCCTAAGTAAATCTGTTCGCCGTCGTTCGATTTCCTGCTCTCTTTGAACAGCTATGAATAGCGCTAGCGCCATGCGCCGCCTTGCAAGCAATGACAGCATAGTCAAGGAGTATAAACTTAGTTCTAAGTTGCTAGCACTGCTCAGTGAGTCTTTACACGCATTTTGACTGCGGCTACAGTCACGCTAGTGCTCACAAGCCAACGAATGCTGACAGTAGCGCTTGAAACCTACATTCTTAAAAATCCGCTGTCCACATCGTCATCTTGCCAAGTACCACCATACTACCACTAATTGCGCTGCACTACATCTGCAACCGAACTCAAGCTTCAAACCTAATGCCATACAATTAGCACAAAAAACAATAAATCTGTTTAGGCTAGCTACTCTAGGTTGGCCAGTTCCAAGCTTTTCTTTAGCTGCATTAGCCGGCAAATGTGTAACACTACCACCAACCTCCCGCCCACCAGTTGCAAGCATCGTTACCAGCACAACTTTCATCAACTTGCTGGCTGCGTCCAGCATATGGAAAACATAAATGGAAGCATGTAGGAGGTTTCGCTTGAACCCTGTTGCTATGATTGTTCCAATGTTGTTGGTACTGCGGTTAGACAGCTGCGATAAGCTTTGTTGGGATGTGCAGCCCCATTCCCTATGGGTTTACGAGGCTGTGCTGTAACCGCTGCACAAACCCTATAGCTACCCCACGTTGTACGTTTGGTTGCTTGGATCTGTGGTTAATTTAAAAGTGAGCTGTCGCCTGCTGGGCTCGTTGCGGTTTTTGGGAAAGAAAACGGAACCAATATGGTTGCAATCAGACGCGTGCTGTGCAAGACAATTGACTGACTGACTGAACTTGGTTGCAGAGTGAAAATTACTGGAACCGCACAAAAGGCTACACTTTGTGGGCTTACAATGCGATGACTATTATGCTGTTGCATGCAACGCTCCAAAGTATGCACTGTCATATGGGCAAAGTTATGAGTGGGTGTTGGGCTAGACAGACAGCCATTCTCAATTAATTTTTGCCTTTGACATACGCCAGGGTAGAGGGAGACGCAGGTACATGAAACTTCATAAAGACGCTTAATTAGCTGTTTGGCAAATTAAGCTGCTGTTTTCAGATTTTTTTTTGTTACTTTTACAAAAATTTTACAGAAAATTTTCTTAGAAATACTTGATACATAAAAATAGGTTTTTTTTTTGTATTTAGTATTTTCAATTCAAGTTGTACTAAAAGCAGGCAATTAAAAAGAATTAATGTGTCTCATTTTAAGCCTAAAAGATTAGAGCAAGATTACATACATATTTTCATGTAAAATCGAAATGTTCAATTTGAAAAGAAACCTTGAAATGTTTGAAGCCAAAAATATTTATTCAGCAAGTTCACAGTTTTGACTTTAAAGTTGACCAACGAAGCCTAGCGCTCTCTGCAAAATCAACTTACAAAGTAGTTGTGACTATTGAAATAATCGTCTTACGGATGTAGACCCATGAGCTCATTTGGCAAAACTAGGGTAAAGTGGCTTAAATGCTGGAACTTGAGTGCTTGCTTCAGATGGAAAGACTAAGTGGAGGAGGACCTAGCTTCATGACCAACTGGTAAAGTCGGCTCAAGAAAGAAAGCAGCAGAAGGGTAAAGTGGCTTGAATGCTTGAACTACTAAAATCTTAAATGACTTTTGAGATAGATTGAATTTTCAAAATTTTCACATGATCCAAGGGGAAGACTTCTTAGGCATGCTGACAAATCTCTTTAAATCAAAAAAATTCTTCACTAAATTAATCTAGACAACCCAACCCAGAGACTATTGGACTACTAAGGTATCCATGATCATGGCTCACGGCCGACAAACTCCGGTCACACTGGTCTGTGGGGTCACCCCTTCTCTGGGGGCCTGCCGGCTTAACCTAACCTAACCTATAACAGTCTTCGTAGTCAGCAGACCTAGTTCTGTTGCGAAATTTTCAAAATTTCCTTGAAGACTTCTTAGGCTGACAAATCTCTTAAAATCGAAAAAAAATTACAATTTTTTTTTTGGATTTGAAGTCTTCTGAGTTTATAGGCCTAATCGTGATACACTATAAATAGAGCATGCGAAATAAATTGGGTTACTTTTAATAGAATAGAAATTATGAAAGTGATTTAACTGAAAAAAATGGTTCCACTTAGAATAGTGTTTCAGCTAAGAGCCAAGTTTTGCCTGGAACTGAAAGAAATGGTTTAAAATTGCACGCCTCGATCCATAAACTCAGAAAGATAAGCTTTAACTGCAAAAAAATTGTTACAAAAAATAAAGTCCTACATTTACATGAATTTGTGTAACTGATAAAAGTAATTTAACTGGAGGAAGATACCGCTTAGAGTAATCCAGTGTTTCGCCTGGAAGAACCGCTTGAACTTGAAGAAGTAACCAACTTGATGAACAAAATGTGATTTAATTGATAAAGATTATTTCGCTGGAAATAGTGGTTAAGCTGAGAAAAGTGATTCGCCTTTGGGAAAAGCTTGCACTCGAAGAAGTGACTCATTTCATGAACATAGTTCATCTGAGGCAGTTTGTTAAGTTTCTCCTGAACTTCGAGTAATGATTCAACTAAAAACATTCGCCTGCCTTATAGAAAAGGTTGAATTTTATGAAGTGTTTAAACAGTTTGAAGTGCTGGAAGAGGAATGAATGAACTTAGAGCAGCAGTTCAACCTGAAGAAGGTTTTTCAACTGTGGTCTAACTGGAAGAAGTGATTTAACTTATTAGGCTGCTTCAATTTATAGAACTAGTTGAACTTAGAATAAGAATAATCTTAGAGTAGTGATCCAGTCTAAAGAAGTTGTCGAAGAAATTATTTAACTTAAAGAATTGGTTTAATTTATACAACGGGTTCAATTTATAGAACTAGTTGAACCTAGAGTAAAGGTTGCTCTAAGAAGTGATTCAGCTTAGAAAAATTGTTGAAGAAGTGACTTAACTTATGGAACTGCTTCAATTTATAGAACTAGTTGAACTTAGAATCAAAATAATCTTGGAGCAGTAGAAAGTAGATGAACTTAGATCAAAAATACTCTAAGAGCAGTGATCTAGCTTGTAGAAGCTTTTGGAGAAGGGAGTTAACTTATGGAACTGCTTCAATTCATTGAACTAGTTGAACTTAGAATAAGAATAATCTTAGAGCAGTGATTCAGCCTAGAGAAGTTGTTGAAGAAGTGATTAAAGTTATAGAATTGGTTCAATTTATACAACGGGTTCAATTTATAGAACTAGTTGAACCTAAAATAAAGGTTGCTCTAAGAAGTGATCCAGCTTAGAGAAATTGTTGAAGAAGTAATTTAACTTATAGAACTGCTTCAAGTTATAGAACTTCTTGAACTTAGAATTAAAATAATCTTAGAGCAGTGATTCAGCCTAGCGAAGCTGTTGAAGAAGTGGTTTAACTTAAGGAAGTAGATTAACTTAGAACAAAAATACTCTTAGCGCAGTGATTCAGTTTAGAGAAACTCTTGAACTGCAAGAAATGATTCAATCAATAGGCGTGATTCATTAACAAAAAGTTGCTCAAATTATTGCAGAGTTCCAACTGAAGTATGGCTGAAGATGTACTTAAACTTGTAACTTCAGCTTATAGAATAGACTGAGCTTGGAGCAATTCTTCAATCTTTAGCTGCGGTCCTGGCTAAAAAAGTGTTTAGAAGAGTCGCTGCACCTGGTTCAAATCACAGCAGTAGTTCCTTACCGCAAAAATTACTCATCAAGTGGCAGTCTAGGCCATGGTTCTGCTCGCTAATGTACCCCATGGGAGCTTAAACTGCGCCTATTCCAATCAAATGTATTATCTACATTCCGTATTTGCAAAATTCAAATAATTCCGGCTACTGTTGATTTCTGGCATTTCTCAACTGATTACATTAAAGTTGAAAAAAGTTCATTTCTTATCAACGCTTTTTTTGTTCATCTTCGGTTGAACCCTCATTTGCACTCTTCAGCTTAATCGCCACCTTCACACCAAAGTCGTGTTGTTTATTTATTTTAATTAATTGCAACACAGCTTTGGCGGCTTCGCGACATTATCAAAAAAGAAAGACAAAAAAAGATAATAAAAATATTTTTGTTCTTCTCATAGGCAGCATGACGCAGCAAGATGATTCATACAAAATTCTGCCAAATTTCAGTTGAAAGCTTCAAATTCAAACCAAGTAGATTGCATATTACAAAAAAGTGAACCACATCTGCGGCACCCCTTTTTCACACAAAACCAGATCAAAGCGAAGAGAACTATTTGTTGATGAAATACGATACGCTTGTTCTGCGTTGCGACTTTCCTTTCGCCAGAGTCTCTTCTGCAACCTTGGCAGCTTATTTGTTTTTTTTTTACTTAATACGCGAAATTTTGCGAAATTCGGTTTTTTTGGGAAGTGCTCTGAAATATCTTTGGAAATTTTTCAAAAGAAAATGCCAAGTTTATTTAAGCATATATTATTACCATGAAATTGACTTCATTTGCAAATGAATTACTTTGGCTTTAAAATAACAGTGACAAAAATATAAGATAAATCCCTCCCCCCCGTAAATGCTACCACCAAATAACAATGCCAAGGCAGCAGCAGCAGCAGCTGTCACTCAAAGCGACTGCAAAAAAGAGTCTAGACGTCGGTTTAATGATCTTTTGCAAAACAGCATAGGGTAGCGCGCTCCCACCATATGGAGCGCACTTCTTCAAGCTGATTTCCGTTTTTCTTTTTTTGTGCCCCCTTCATTTTCTCGCCATTTCCCAAGTTGTTGCAAGCAATAAACATAACAAGACCAAAAATAACAAGGGGGTGCATATATGAAAAATAAAAATCTTGATATGAGGGCAAAAAAAAAGGGAAAGTGCATAAAATATGTGCAGATTCATTCAAACACACACCCGCGCACAGACATCTGTAAAAATGTTTGAGAAAAAAAATATTATAAGAGTCATTGAAGTCAGGCCTACTCCACTGCATTATAAGCAAAGTGAAATACACTGCAAAAAAGATTCTCTACAAATAACACAACTTCTAGAAACAATTTTCGTATACAAGTCAAAGTGCCGCCTAATGAGATATCATTGTAGCACGTAACATCACGCCAGCCAGAAAGTTTCATAAATAATGCCTTGTAGTTTCTGGGAAGCACCACGATAATCCCGATAAGAGAACTAATTAGATGTAAGCAATCACAGCCTTATATTAAGCCCAAAACACAACTATAAAAACTTCAAGATCTTTCAAGTATCAGAAGAAAAACCCCTAAAAAATAACAGATTTAGACACAAGTTGCAAAAACGTAGCTTTGACACATCTTCAAGATCTTCGCAAAGTTTGTCGGGTTTGAAGCCCACGGGAATTGCCATAATAAAACATATCCAAACATAAGTTTCAATGCAAAGCGTACTATTTTCAAATCATGAAAATCACTTCACGCCAAAGAGTCTGAAATTTGAACAATTCTTAGAGAATTATAAGCTTCAGTGTTTGCTGAAACGTTATATATTGTGATTAGTTTATGAACTTGGCGAAGTTTAGAGGTTCAAGTTTTAAATTCGCTATGTCCCTACAATAATTCAAATATATAGATTGATTGGATCACTTATAGATTGGCTACAATGGATGGGTATATTTAGACATAATTTCCAAAAATTAGGATACTTTTTAAAAATTTAATAATAGTTCTTTGTACTGTGAACTCCGTGAGATTTAGCCAACTCATAAGAATTTTTTTGGTGCCTAATATCTACTCTATAAGGAATTAAACAAAAGATGTACTCAATTTTCTTCTTGGAACTCTACTCTTTCACAATTTCAAAGTTAGTTAGTTTATGACGATTTTACGAGAAATTTTTTGAATGCTTCTCTGACAGTATTTGAAATAATTAGATTGCAGCTACTTAGAACTCTACTCTTTGACAATTTAGTGTTTTATAGAGTGAGTTCAATGTATGAACTACGTGAGGTTTATGACGATTTTACGAGAAAGTTTTTGAATGCTTCTCTAACAGAAATTGAAAGAAATGGTTTGGATTTTCTTTTCGGAATCCTACTTTTTCAAAAATTTATGTTTACAAAGTGTGTGATCAATAGTGGACATTTTTTGGATGCTAATACCTTCTCTGCAATAAATTGAAAAAATGGTGGATTGAATCTTCTTCTTGGAACTGTATTCGTTGACATAGTCGCCTCATAGTATATATAGTGTGTGAGGCCGTAAAGTTTGTGGCAACTTACGACCAAGTTTTTGGATGCTGTTCCAAAAGAAGTTAAAATAAATGCATTGGATGACTTTACAATTTCTAGCTCTACTACGTCTATTAAGAAAACCCATAACTTTGCAAAACAAAGGTAGGCACTGTTTGACAGTTTCAAAATGTTTTTAGAGTTTCATCAATATATGAACTCCGTCAAGTCGGCAGTGACCAGTTCTTGAGGAATTTGTTGAATTCTAAAAACTTTCCTAAAAAAAATTAAAAACAAACAAGTATTGTAACTTCTCGGAACTGTACTTTTTGACGATTTAATAGAAAATGGATTGAAGCAGTTGAAGATTTCTGGACATTATGGGGAAACACATAATTTTGTCAAAAATGAAGATACTCTTTGAGAGCGCCCATAAAGCGCATAAAGTAATGTGAATCGTCTAAAAAAAAAAAATGCGAAAATAAGTGGCAATGCAAATCATAAAAGCGATATACATACCATATATACTATACGAATATATATATAAAAATATATATACAGATATGTGCTGGTATAGCGCATAATGAAGCAGCATTCAAAGGGACAAGGCCAGACTTTCAAGCTGTGTGTGGCGGAGCGCCGCCAATGCCTGAGCAGGTAGCAACAGAACAAGAGCAAACAGAGGCAGAGCCAGAGTCAGAGACCGAGGCGAGTGGTTGAGAGCCAACAGAGCAAGTTGGGGGCAATTTGGGGGCAACCAAGATCTATATAGAAAGCACGCCACTTGAACGCAATCAACGCAGAACAATCATGCGAGTGTAGGTGTGTGAGTGTGTGTGTGTGTGTGTGTCTTGAAGACCCTGCGGCTGTATCTGTGTGGGTGTGTCTCGATGTGTGTGTGTGACTTGTATTTGTAGCAAAATTAAACGCATGCCATAATAATGCGATTCTTTCTCATTTTATCTGCCAACTGCTCATATTGCGACGCCTCGACGCAGCGACGCCAACGTTGCCACTGCCACGCCCGCTGACTTGGCGGCCATCAGTCAACACCTTTTGATAGAGAGAGGGTAAACCCCAATCTCAGCCTGACACTGTCACTCCACTCTTTTATCAACTCAACGTACAACCACAAAGCTGCCTAAACGTCGACGTCAACGTCGCAGTCGACTGTCGCTGCCGACGCCAACAGCGCACTCGTCGCACCAGCAGCAGCTGCCTTTTGTAATTTGGTGCGCATAAAAAACGTATTTTTTATCTGCTTTTTTTATTATTATATTTAAGAAAAAAAAGCGTAAAAAAACGTACTAATAAAAATAAAAAAATTGCAAGTGAAAAGATAAAAAATTAAAGAGACAATTTTTAATGCCATGCAAAATTGTCATCTGGCTGTTGTCTATCTTTGAGGCGAGATGCCTTCCCCAACTGCTCAAGCGTGCTGGCAGCTGCTTCATGTTGTATTTTTTATATATTCAAATCGAATAAAGTTAACTCGTTTAAAATAAATTTACAATTCAAGGCTTATAGAATTTTTCTTGTAGTGAAGCTTCAGCAGATTTTAGTTATCTCAACTGCAGGTTGTAGATTTGTAGATTTTGCAAAAAGTTCATGAGAGATTGCGCAAGCTCGAACTATACTTATAAAGGGTGTTTTTTTCGAGATATAAAACTTTAAGTTGGCATTAATGTTCAAAATGGCGATCGATTTAACAGCTGTCAAGTGATTTATTCTCAGTTTGGTTTAACAATTGCTGAATTGAAGCCAAACGATCTTCAAGCAAGGCGTAGATTCGTCGAATGGACCCAAAACGTGCTTGCCGTTGTTGCCGATTTTCATAAGCGAATATTGTTTAGCGATAAAGCATACTTCTGGTTGAATGACTACGTCAACAAACCAAACTGCCGCATTTGGAGTGAAGCTTATTCTCAAGGATATGTCGAAACAACACTACATCCAGAAAAACATTTTGTTGTGATAGAATCATTGGTCCGTACTTCTTCAAAAACGATGATGGCCAGCACGTTACAGTCAATGGTGATCGGTATAGAGCCCTGATTACTTTTTCATTTCTGAATTGAACAACCATGTTGTCCAAGATCTGCAATTTATTGAAAGACACGTTTGTTCACCCCGCCTAATTTCACGTTTTGGAACTGTGAATTGGCCTGCAAGATCTTGTGATTTAACAACGCTAGACTACTTTCTGTGGGTCTACGTAAGGTCATTGGACTATGCGGATAAACCACAAACGCTTAACCATTTGGAAGACAACATTCGCCGTGTTATGGCCGATATACGGTCACAAATCTTGGAAAAAATCATCGAAAATTGTACGTCCAGTTTGGACAATTTGGTGAAAGAACTCAATCCAGGATTTTATAGAAAAAATACAGCAAAATGTGAAGTTTCTAAATATTTCTATATAAAAACGTATACCTATGCTGTTGTTTGCTTTAATGAAGGATCTTAGGCACAGCTCTCTCTATCAATAGCTCTTCGAAGAAAACAGGGAGCTATAGTTGATATCCGAAACCGAAGGGCAAATTAATAGAGATTTACTTAGAAACATTTTGTCAAATTAAAATCTAGTAGTGACTGCTTAAAAAGACCGAATACAGGCAATAGACGACATGTACATGGTGACTATCGAATACACTAACGAAATGCATTTAGTGCAACGTTGGCGGCAATTGTACCCAATCGCATATTTCTCAGACTATCGTATTGGTCATAGTTGCCAGCCACTGGCCACCGACCGATTCCAACGAAATGCCAACGTTATCAGCTTCTGTGCCAACTGACCAATTCGTAGTACTTAGTACAAATTCATTATCAATTGTACATACCATAAATAATATAAAATAAATACATAGATTTATTTACAAAAACAGAACCTACCACAATGAGAGATATATACATGTAGCTGAAATCTACAGCCACTACTATATCTCAAGCGACAACACAATATATCTACGAAACAGCTAGAGATAAGCGCTCAAGTACGGTCATACATACATGCGAAAGCTACAAGAATTTCTAGAAAAAATAAAAAGTCGCAGGCTTATCAAATGCATTTTAACAATACCTTTAAAGCTGTAGCTTTATTAAGTATAACTTTGTTAAACTTAAAACTTATTATCTGGTTAAGATTTATTTTTATACTATGACATTTGCTTTCATAAAAATATTATACTTATCTGCTTATTTGACTTGTAATACGTGGAAAATCACTTGGAGGTCGGGAATTTTCATATTGCTTGTTTTGTAGCAAATTCGTTTGCACTTTTTAAGTTGAACCTCTCGGTTTTAGCAGTCTTTTTTAAGTGTAGATGTTAATATAGATGATTTTTTGTATATCTCTTTTAGCTTATCTGCTTTATATCCTCGAAGATGCATCACGCAACGGATGGCCAATTGTCGAATATGTTGATTTTGTCGAGTCCGACCGGCATGTAAGTACAGTTTCGATTGCCTCAGCGACTAAAGATTGCACAAAAAGAACCCTTGGAACCATTTGTATAAGTCTTAATACGAAAATAAGCTCGATGTATGGTTGCAACACGAAAATCCTCATGGAACCAATTTCCATCTACGAATCGCTGCGGAATCGCAGCAAAATCGACGCTTTTCAGAAGCGTTTGGTGTTTTTCGATGCGCAATGGAGCACTTACGACAACGTCAAGCAAAAACGATCGTGGTGGAAATGTTATGAGCCGGCGGCAAGGGTAGTCAGGACAGGATTGAGGTCCAAAAAGGTTTTGCTGCGTGTATTGTGGGATTGGCAGGGAATTCCCTACTATCAGCTGCTTCCATAGGATCCCCCAATTCCGAGTCTGTCGGGACTGAAAGGGGAGGGTTACCGAGCCCTGCATTTCGGTGCCACGGGTTGAGCACGTTCCAAGCGTGCCCCTAGTGGGAGTATCGTGGTGGCTGTGGTTGACACCCAAATCGCGGGTAGAGTCATGTTGGCTCGACGTGGAGTTGCGTTTCTCAACCGGGTGCTGTTGCCCACAAAACAGTAGAAGTGATAGATACACTTCGCTCCACACCAAGGGGGGAATGTACACCCGACAGTATACATTCCAAATTGGTACCAAAGAAAAATCAGCTTTGGCTGATGGCTCTGAGGGGCGTCAGTTTGGCGCATTGTACCAGACTCATTGTGTTATATGTACACTCAGGTTGCATATTAGATCACCGTGGTTTTAAGACAGCAATGTCACATGCCACGTTAAATAAACTCTGGAGCAGATCCAGTTCGACTGCTTCCATAGGGCAAAGTTCTTAACTCAATTAATGCAGCTGATTTACCTAGTGGACAACTGTCAGCAGATGCTTAGAAAGCCCGAAATACAGATATATTAAAATTTCGCGAAAATTTTGCACGAAAATCTTCCCGAACGTAAACAATAGAACCCATTCTTATAAAGGCCTCTGGCATCTTCTGCTTCAGTAATATCGAGCTTAAAAAAAGAGAAGTTGTAAAAATTGGGTTCTTAAAGTTTTTTAATCGTGTACTTCTTTTCCTAAACACTAAAACTTTGTAAAAATTTTTTTTTTGCAAGACGAAAGTTAAATTTTTATCAAAATAACCGCCATTTTGTGTCAACCATTTTGTTTTCATTAATTGTGATGCCAGATTTGTTTGACATGACCCAAAAAAACTTGTACAATTTTCGAGCATTTCTTCTCAAGAAACCATTTTTGGCCAGCTTTTTGGGCTCTTGGGACCACTTGAGCCGCGTCTGCAGGAAACAAACGCGCAGAAACGGCCAGTTTTGGCCAATACGAGATTGTGTTCCATCAGTACAATGCCAGGTCACACACAACGATAGTGACTCAACAGAAGCAACGGGAGCTTGTTTGGTAGGTGCTTATGCATCCAACTTATAGTACGGACGTAATACCAAATGAAGCCCCCTCTGTTTCTCCTGTACATGGGAACAATTTTGTTGGAAAAACAGTCGCTTCAAGAGCGGATTGTGAAAATCGACTGTCTCAACGAGGGCTGCCATGAGAGAGGCACTATGAAATTATCTTTAAAATGGCAATAAGTTATCGAACAAAACGATGAGCGATTCGAACTAAATCGGAGCGTACAAACTATGAAAATTAAAGCCGTAAGCACAATATTTGTCAGATTTAGTCAATTTGCATAGAACACTGTCAACTTGTGGCCAAAAAAAAAAGCAAACTCAAAGGCGCCGCATAAACTCTTTAGAACAACTCAAGTTGTAAGTTAAGAGTTGCCAGGGTTGCCAGGTACAACTGGCAGACAAAGTCAATAACTTAAGCACGCTTAAGAACTTATTTTGCAGACAATTAACCAAATGACTTTATAACAACGCAAAAAAAGCAGAAGAAAATAAAACCGAGAGAGCAAGGAAAATGTCAGCGTGTAAAAGAAGTCGGGTATATAGGCTTAATATGTATATATATGTATGTACAGCAGCTTGGTATATAATGATAGTTGTGTAAGTATAGGGACATTTACAAAGGAAGACAGGCAGACAGCGAATATATACCTTCAATCTGCCATTTAAAATGTAATTCACTGTCATTACATTTCATTTGGTTGCTTTACCATTTTCCACTGGGGGCTTGGCATTTTCCTTATTATTTTGCTTTCTTCTGCCTTGTGCTGTTCATTCCCATTGCCGTTTCGGTTGTCAAGTAATTTATGTTATGAATTTCACCTACTTAAGCCCAACCGCTGTGCCTTTTATGACATTTTAAATTAGTTTTTTATTTAAATGATATGACGATGAATGGTAACCCTTTTTATTTTTCTTTTTGTTTTGTTTCGTTTTTTTTTTTTTTTTTGCTTGTTTTGTGCGGGTCCAAAACAGCTGATGCAACATGGCGGTCCTTCATGTAGCGCTTAGCCCCGGGGATGCCATGTACCACGCACTCCCTGTACAAGCACTTTATTATTTTTTTCACGCCCTGCAAATTAAGTCAATAAAATGTTAAGAAATTTATGTACTGAAAGTGTTGAAAAGCTAACAAAAAAAATAAGAGCAGTGCAAAGGGCCCACTTGTTGTTGTTGTGTTAACTTGGTTAGCCCAACCCCCTCTCGGGTTAGTGCTTGCAATTGAAAGGCGCATCTAATTTCCTGTCCCAAAACAGCAAAGATCGCAAGACTTTTGCCGTCTTGGGTTTTCTTCTAGCATTGGCAGCCATTTAATTTGATTGTTATTACACTTTTCCGGCAGCAATTGCCTAGACCAGAAATCAAGCAGTCAAGAATTTTGAGCCCAAAAGTACAGTCCTGTTTCTTCAATGGAAAACAAAAGAAATTGCTGCTGTTGTTTGTGTTGCATACAAATATCGCATTAAGCAAACTGATTGGGAACTATGTGGGGCGGTTCGAGCAGTTCCTTTTTTTGTATGAAAAGCGCGCCAGCATTCAGGCTTGCCCATTCAATGGGCAACATATTGGCCATACACACACTCGCATGCAAGTCTCAAGAGCCTTGGGCTGTGAGGGTGCGCCTCTGGCCATTTGGCCACTCTCTCTCTCTCTCTCCCCTACAGTCAAGTCTTTCATTCATTCATTGCATCATGCTTGCCATGCCATTCATTTAGATTGTACATAAAATTTCATTCATTTTCAATCGGCTGGTGTACGCGGCTACGCTTCCAAGCCCATTAGGCTCTATATCAAAAAGCAACCACCAAAGCCCACAACCAAACCGCTCAAAACCCATGCGGTCATCAATGGCTAGCAATTGCAACCACCCTCGTCTTACGCACACACACACAACCCCCCTCTAAGCCGACGCCAGTTCAATGCGTCAAATTTGTTTTCCTTATTTTTTTGATTCTCCTTGGCTTTGGGCTTTGTTACGTACGGACCCTTTATTACGAACTCTCATAAGCTGCTTTGCGCTGCCAGCTGTGCTTTCCAAAGAAAAACATTTCCAATCAACAATTGTGCGATTTCATAATAATTTCTTAAATATTTCGCCAAAGCATATGCAGGCAGTGTATCTATTTTTTGTTCCGCAAAGGACTTGCTGTGGTTTCCCGCGCAGATTGTGCTAGAATTAACAAATTTTTCTTGCAGTTGTCGCATTAAATGAAGAATTTATATATAAAGACCGTGAAAACTGGGGCAAAACCGACCTATTAATTGAATTGAAAAAAAAATTTGGTGCTACCTGCTACCATTTTCAGTTTTTTGTCTTGCAGTTGAAGCATTATTTGCAGACTTTAGTTGGCGAAAAGCTATAGTCTGTATGCTTGGGGCAAAACCGACAAATTTATTAATTTAAAAAGCTCAAATGGCGATATCATTGAGAATCTTCTAGGTACTACTTAAATTTCGTAACCCCAAAATCAGTAGTCTCTCAATACTTTTAGACTTACTTTTTCAGAACAAGATATCATTGAGAGTCTCGTAGGCACTACTTATACTCTTTAGCTTAAAATGCAGTACTCTCTTAATAGTTTTAGATATTTTCCGGAACGAGATGTCACTGAGAATCTTGTAGGCACTACTTATACTCTTGAAATTTAAATGCAGTTGTCTGTCAATACTATTTTTGACACTTTGACTCAAGCGGCGATATCATTGAGCACTTTCTGGATAGTTCTTATATTCCTTAATCTTGAAATCAGTACTCTCTCAATACTTTTAGATATTTTCCAGAACGAGATGTCATTGAGAATCTTGCAGGCACTACTTATACTCTTTAAATTTAAATGCAGTTGTCTGTAAATACTCTTTTTGACACTTTGACTCAAGCGGCGATATCATTGAGCATCTTGTGTATAGTTCTTATATTCCTTAACCTTGAAATCAGTACTCTCTCAATACTTTTAGATATTTTCCAGAACGAGATGACATTGAGAATCTTGCAGGCATTACTTATACACTCTAGCTTAAATTTTCAAGACTCCTTAGCGGCGTTATCAATCAGAATCTTATAGGTACTGCCTATACTCTGTAGCTTATATTGCAATTGTCTGTCAATACTCTTAGATCTTTTCAAAACTCTTTATCTCTAGCTCAAACGTCTTGTAGCTTCTATCCCTACCCTTTGGCTTAAGTTTCAATACTCTTCATTATCTCGCTACTTTTATAACTTCAAAACCAACATAGCCCAAATAAGAGTATTTAGAACCGAGTAGACAAAAAAAATGTACCACCAAATACCGAAGAAAAATTACAAAATTTATTAAAGTGTTATACACTTACACACACGCACACACGCGCGCACGCCAACTCTGGCCACACACATAGCCAAAGATACACATCAGCTTTGGTGTGGGCGCACATAGATACACACATACCAACACAGGCAGACATCAAATGTAATTGACTTGGAAATCTAAGACAAATGTGCTAAAAAAAAAAAAGAAAAAACAGCTTAAGACATAGACGCGGCGGGCGGGCATGAGGGAATATAAAATACATGGAAAGTGGCAGCAAAGCGTCCTGCCTGATGGAGTTGTTGGCTCACTAAACGGCTCACAACTTGCCTGCCAACGCTGACAGGCTACATATGTGCACATGTGTGTGTGTGCGTTGGGCCTGTGTGTGTGGCGCCATTTTTACCGCCTTTAAACAAATTACAAGATTTGTCGCTGGCTGCTGCTGCCGTCATCGTCGTCGTCGTCGTCGTCGTTGCCAACGTCACCGCAGGCGCCCAACAAGTTAGCAAAGCAGTTGAGAATGTTTTGTTATTGATTCTAGATGGCAGCGGGCAATGTTTTTTTTGGGGGCGGTTGGGGGATGGATGGCCTTGCTTGGTAATGGTGGTGTTGTTGTTTGCTATAACTCAGCAACGTCAGCAGCGTCACCGCTACCACCACCACCACCATCGCCATCACCAACACCAACACCACCGCTACCACCACCCCAGATCAGCCCTTGTCTTGGCATCTGCGGACAAATATTAACCCTCAAGATACCACAAAAGCAGCGCAAGCAGTGGCAAAAAAAAAAAAAGTTGCTGCATTGTGCAAATCAAAGCAAGTTCAGCAGGATGAAGGCTTTCGAGGATGACGACGGCGACGGAGACGACGACGACGACGTCACGGCGCTGTCTAAAGCTGAAAACAACAAGAACAATAGCTATAAAAACAACTTGAAGAAAAATGAGAGCAGCTGCTTGCAGAATATTGGCATTAAATTGTTGTGTGGGCCCAAACCCAAGCAGTGCGGATATACCTACGACTTGGCAGACGCGTGAGCTGCTTCAAGTCAAGATTAAGAACTTGAGGCGTTATTGCTTATTGGTTCTACTTTTTTTTTAGCTTTTAGCTGAAACTGAGCAGCAAAAGTTCTACATATCTGAATATTACATTTCCAGCAGCACAAATCTAGTTAATTTTTCAAAAAAAAAAAAAAAAAAAACCCCTGTAGAGGTTATTCTATCTACAAAACCAAGCCGATTCTTTTAAGCATTTTCTCACAGCTGCTGTGGGGCCATCTCAAGTCATCTTCTAGGCAGCTATCAAAGCTACAATTGCTTTGTTGAAGAATTCCATTTTAAAGAACTTCATATTTCAATTTCCAAATGAATTCATTAAGCAATTTTCTTTCAGTTCTTACAGCAATCCATACTTGGGGCATTAATTTTTAATAACTCAGGGATATATTTATTGTCCCATATAAGACATTCTTTTTTTTGTTTAGAAAACCTAACAAGCACCGCCTCAAGATATCCGAAGACTAGCAAGACTAGCAATCAACCGAAAACGATTGCTTGCATCAAAAAGACGATCCATGAAGCTATGCTGAAGCGAAATTAGAAGCTTAGCGCTTAGAGTGATTCGGACGCGTAATATGAGAACCTTACAATAACCGCCATTAACTGGAACCCTCCCAGGCAGCCAATAATGAGGAAGACCAGCTCACATCTTGTGCCGATTGCTAGAATTAGCCAACCACTTTAGAAGCTAAGATGGAGCGCAGTTAAGAGACAAGCGTAAGACAGATCCTGCTACGAAGCATAGAAATGTGAGAAACCAACAAGAGCTGCCATTCGCTGAAACTACTCCAAGATAGCGAAAGGCGAGAAAGACTAATCCGGAGACGATTGCTAGAATCAGAAAAGCGCCCTATGTAGCTAAACAGCGAAGTAAAACGCCTAGCGTAAGACTGATGGGGTTACATATTGCGCAGACAATGCAACGAGCCCACAAGAACCGACATTGAATTGAACCCCCAGGACAGCCAAGGACGAGGAAGGCTAGAAGTCACCTGAAAACGCTTGTTAGCATCCGAAACGCTCAGCATGAAACACTGAGTTGAAGTGAAGCTAGCAGTCTGGCGCAGAGAATGTGCGGACCCAAGAAGAACCGCCATAAACGGAAACCCCCCAAGTTAGCCGAAGACGAAGAAGATAAGCAAACACCCGGAGGCGACTACTAGAACCAGTAAAACGTGCGATTGTGCTAAGTTGGACCAAAGTTCAGAGACTAGCACAAAACAGATCCAACAAGAAAATGGAAACCCCAAGGCGGCCGAAGACGAGCAAACACCGGAAGACGATTGCTAGAATCAGAAAAGCGCGCTATGAAGTTGAGCTTGAGCAAAGTTAGGTGACAATTGCAGACAAATAGAAATAGAGAAAATTTATTAGCGCCGCTTTGATTCTCCTTGGAGCTTTTGTATATATATTTGCACATTATATATCAGATATACAAAGATATCGCCATTTGAGCTAAGGATTCATGCAAGTTTGTGCAATACAAACAGATAAAAAGTATCAACAAGTTACTCAAAGACAACACCATTACAGCTAAAGAGTATTCAAGTTTCTACCAGCGATTCAACAATATTTTCTTTATAAGTTCCACTTTTTTCGATCTGCTTCTTGGTAAAGTGCCTGCGATGCCAGCGGCTGCAGCCATCAAAAGACTAACTGCGCAGCGCGTTCCCCTTTGGCTTGTAGTATGTGTGAGTGTATCTATGAGTGAGTGTATCTACGTGTGTATCTTTAAGAGGCCCTCTGGCGCTAAAGTTGTTGTTGTTGTTGCTGTCTTGAAAAATCTCATGAGCTGCCACGACTTTGCCCCGTTTTTTTCCTTTTTTCTCATTTTGTGGGCTGCCTTCAAGTGAAAGTTTTACTTTGCTCATTTGAAACATTTTTGTAGCTACATTTGGCTTGGCATCTTCTAGTACGCGCTGTACCGCCCTCTCTGTCTCGCTCTATCTCTATCTATCTATCTACTCCCGCGCAGAGCCCGCATTATTCAGCGATTTCTGCTATTTGGCATTTGCTATTTACTGTATTTTAGCCAGCTTTTGGCAAACAGCGCACGTAATTCAAATTTAAAAATGTTTTACATGGGGCAGCATGTGTTTGATGATGAGCCGACAGACACTGTCGCAGATACAATGCACACACACGCACACACACACACTCACGCACAAGCAGACTCATAGATACACTCACACACACACACACACACACACACGGGCTATTCAGCTGATTGCATATGTCAAGGCGTCGTGACTGAAGCATGCTCCAAAAAGGATACTCTAGATACTATTTACCTTTACAAATATATTGCTGCTAAGCAAATATACTTTGTGCCTTGAAATCAGCATCATTTGTGTTCTTTGTTTTGTGAGGATTTACCTGAAAGTAGAAAGAATAAAGAAATAAATCATAATTAGAAATTTGCTCATTTGCATAAAAGGTTATCGATTTTGAAATCTTGCTGCAGATAAGATGTGATAAGGACTTACATGTGGCAACTATTGCTAAGCTAAGTTAAGCGAAAAAGGCAAAATTTGTTTTTGAAAATATTTTACATCGATGTATACGATTTGTTATTCAGTTATGTTACGATTCCAGTTTGTTGCTGCGACGTGCAGTGTTTGATCATATTAGAAGTTCGGGGTTTCTTTTTTAAGTTTTTGTTTTGTTAAGAATTTTGAATGTTTACCAAGTAGAACGCACCGTTGAACCCAAAGAGTATAATATCAAGTAATTGCTCATAGTGGCAGCTCAGGGATGTCTAAGAACTGAAGCATTGCCAGGGTTGCCCCAATTATATCTAGGGAGCGCGCATCCCTAGTGTTGCAATCTGGCAACTGACAGCTCTATCGTAAGGTTTGCTCTTAGACGTACTCAACAGGTTTTGAGCACAGTTTTGTGTCGTTTACACAAACTTAAAAGATTTAGCTCGGTCAAAAAACTGGAACTATTTTTTCTACAACTTTCGACATGTATGATTACCTCAACAACAGTGCTTGGATGAACTTAAGTCAGTTTTTGGCGATGAAGCTCCATCAAGGATCAGTGTTTCTCGATGGGGTATGGCGAATTCAACCGAGATCGTAGTACACACCAAGCCGATATTTGTGTAGGTGGTACAAAATCAGTTGTTCTTTGGGAAACCATTGCTGTTGCGCGCAAACTAATATTGCAAGATCGTCATATGATCAACCTACCATGAGATTGAGACAATCTTAGTGGGACAGTGACCAACCGCCGAAGACGCATCACACGTCACCACGACAATGCGAGCTCTCACACAGCGGTTCAAACAACTGCATTCTTGAGTACACCAAATAACGATTTGATGAGCTATCCGTCATTTAGTTCTGACTTGGCAACGAATGGCATCTTTATATTTTTTTTAACAACTGAAAAAACGGTTGATACGTTTCGAAATGCATATTTTCGAGATACCTCAAACAGAGTGGCAAAAGTGCTACGACAATTGGTTCAAACGCATGCAAAAGTATCTAGTTCTTAAAAGGGATTATTTTGCAATATTCTCTTATCTTGGATTCTCGTATCTTGGAGTTAATATTTACTGAGTTCTTGCAGAAAACTACAAACAAAACTGAGCCGAAAATCAAACTCTTATTGGGCTAAAAGCAAATCTTATTTATCTAAAAATAATTTTCATTGTTTAAAACTTAAGCTTAAAAGTCGAAACACTTCTTTCTGCAAAAACAAAAAAAATGAACTTCACTTGCGACAAAAAGTTAAATGATGAGCTAGCTTTTAGCTGTTCCAGCTTTAAATTTATAACCAAATGAGTGTCTTACTGTTTGGCTGTTCGCTCGAGCTTGCTGCTTCCCAGAATCCCCAGATGTCTGCAACGTATTTCGCTCTAAAAAGTACAAGCTTACTCAATACAAAAGCGTCAAAAAATAAAGTTAGTAGTTCCAGTGAAACTTTGTTGTTTGCATTCTGGCTACACTTTCTGCTTTTTGTTATTTGTGAGTTGGCCAAGAGTTAACCGACTGGTTGCTGCAGCTAATTGCTATGAATTTGCAGTATCTGCTACATTTAACAAATTATAATTCACACGCCGTAAAGTTGTGAAAAAGTATCTCATGCCTGACACCTGGTTTTCAAACAACAAACGTTGGCTAAAAATACAAAATAGTACAAAATATAAAAACAAGCTGGAGTACATAATATTGTTTGATCTATGCAGATGCAGAGAGTATATAAATATATATGTATATAGTCATATATATATGCATATGTTTTTATAGCAGAGACGTGCTGCTGTCAAGCCGCAGATGTTCAAAATGCACTCTCGCACATGCATGTTGCAGATACACATTGGCAGCCACACACAGATACAGCAACGTTGGCTTCTGCTGCAGCTACAGATACATATCGTAAAAGGAAAATTGTGGCGGGTGAAAATTTGTGGCACACACAGGCCGCCAGCTGGCGCGCCCTCGCAGCACATGCTACTGCCTGTCTGCCTGCCTGCCCGCCTGGTAACTTGCAGCCAAGTATCTGAGTATCTACGTATCTCTCTCTCCATATAGCTAAAAATCAAGAGCAAGCCAAATATGTACGACAAACTCGCATAAAAACGAAATAGTAACCAACCAAGCCAACCGACAAACCAACGCCGTGCCAAAACCAAACCAAACTGAACCGTACCGAACCGCACCAAGCAAGCAACCAGCGAACCAACAAAGAAAAATCCTAACCTGAAGCTGAGCGTTGTACCCGCCGCTGCTTGCCGCGAGGCACACGCTTCGTTGAGCTGAATGTGGCATGTAGGCCGGCCGACCGTGTATCGTCGTCAGCTCTAGTATTTGCCTGTTTACAGTGCAACGCCTGGGTCCAGTGCCAGCTCCAGCTTCAGGTAGGCAACAGAAGGTCACACACACAAACACACACACACGAACGCACACACTCTAATACACAGGCACAAAAAAAAGGAAACCCACAGCTGATGTTCAATAGCTGCCAGCGCACAATTTTTTTTCTGCTTTACTATTCCTTTGGACATTTCCATGTGTTCCAAATGTATCTCGTGCGCTATTTGTGTATCTGTGTATCCCTAGCATCCGTCCGTATCTTTGTGCATTATAATTTGTGTTTAATTTTTCAAGTGCACAACTTTGGTCACTATTTGCTGGCATTTTTTGTTTTTTTTGTTTCTTTCACAAAACAAATACTTAAGAGTTTACTCCTGCGGCGTTGGTAACCGTGTGAGTATCGCTGAGTGTGTGTTTGTTTCTGCGTGTGTGTGAGTTTGTCTGCGATAACCACATGTTCCAAATTGATTGCAAGTGTGATAATTGTAAACATGTGTGACCAAGCTAAATTATTGTCAACTGCAGCAAGTGCAGATACACACAGGATACACACAGATACTCAACGCCGTTGAGTGTGTGTGTGTGGGTGTGTAGTAGGTCCTGTCGGGTTGCTTTTTATTTTTGGTTTTTTTTTTTTGGATACATTGAAAATGTAATGTAAGAAAGAGCTGGTACGTGTAAATTGAGCAGCACTTCATATATCTTATAGGTAGTGTCAAATAAGCCAAGGAATATAAATCTTAAGAGGTTCCGAGTAAATACTTGATATGCGCTGAAGAAGTTCTACAGAAAGTAAAAGTACTGCTCTCGAGACGATGGAAAGCGCTGCTTTGGCAATGAATATGAGCTAGTTAGCCAATTTGCAGCAAATCTGCAGAATATATGTGAATTTAAGAAAGTTGGGTAGAATCTCCAAAGAAAGCGAGCTACGTAAGAGTCGTTTGATTGAGCTGCCTAGTATGAGATGAAGCGGGAGAGTTGTCTCAAAACTTTACGGACTTGCTTTGAACAAGTTAAAGAACTGCTTTGGAAGACACATGAGCTAAACCCATCTGCGGCACAGAACATGAAAGCTGTACTTAGAGAAAGGGGACACAAGACACCCATGGGGGTCGCAGTGCCCAAACGAGTAGGCCCAACCACGTCGGTACATAACTTACAGCAAATCTGTAGAATATTTGAATTTCAGAAAGCTCGGTGGTATTTTCCCAAAAGTACGCGAACTTCTTTCAAGTCGTTTCATTTTTAAGAGATGTGGCAAAGTTTCAAAGGATTTCATCAAAAGTTTGGGAACGTCTTTCGAAAGGTTTCATATGAGCTGCTTGAAGAAGAAAAGCAAACCGTTTCCCCTTGAGATAATTAGGTTCAGTCAAGGCTTACAAAATACCTTCATATGAGCAAAAGACAAGCCAACTTTGAAGCAGAAATATTTCGAAGAAACTCAAAAAAATGTCACGAGGCTTGTTCAGCCGACTTGTTCCCAAGGGACTACAACAAGCTCGAACAACCACAATTTATAGAGATCCCAACTAAGCGCTTGAGTACCATTATTTTCTATATATGGGTTTTGTATTCAAGGAAATCTTAAAAATTGTTAGAATTTTGTTTTAAAAATTTAATACGGTCGAGGCGGTGTGCTCACCGCTCAGCATATCCTGCTTTTTCTATTCGGTAATAATTCGATTTATTATGTTTTAGGCAGATCACGATAGTCAGTACGGAAGTACACACGGAGTAACATGACTTAATGGCTACCCAAGTTGTAAAGAACTGAGGATCTGCGATGCATTTTTCTTGCTCTGACATTCGCAAACCAAGTATAATATAAAAAGTACTGTACTTGAAAGTACAGAGTATATAAAGTAAATCATAGAAACTTAGATAAGACATCTGGATTCTTTTACCATAACTGCGCATGCTGAGTCAGTATGCGATCTCCGACTTGGCCAATATCAATTGGACACTTTACCAACTGAAAGACTTCTGTATTTTTCGCTCTGTAGGCTCTACTACTCAGGGGAAGTTGTGCTCGCACCCTAAAAGCTTCTTGGTTTACCCAACTTTTTTCCCAACTTTTCTTGCCTTCCAACGAACACTGTTTTGCGCCGTCTATTTAGCTTTGTCCCATGTTGTGTTCACCTGGGTCAGTTCTTGAAGAATGGATCTTCTCCAGTTTGTCTTAGCTCTTCCGGTTTACCCAACTTACAACGATTTAAAGCCTTGGCAGCAGTGCCACACGATAAGAACACCAAATTTCAGTTAAATTAAAAAAAGATCGGTTTTCTAATCATTTGTAAATCTTAACATTTTCTAAAAACTTAGGAGAATTGCTCACGTTTCTCTCGACTCATGCTAAATTCAAAGTGACTTCAGCTTATCCAGCCTAAATTATTATAACTATTAACTTCCGCTCAAAAGACGACGCTTATTTTCAACAACAACAAAAAACGAGATTTAATCAATTTTGTTAACTTTTCAAGTTGTCAAACAAATTATGCCAAATTTGTGATCAACACACACAGATTTCGTTAAAAAACAAAATTATTCATAAACGATTAATGTTAAAACTAAAACAAAGGTTTGCGTTAATTATGTTGTCATATTTTAAATTTAAACAAAATTGTTGTAAAATAAAATATATTACAATAAAACGTAGCAACAAAGATGTGCGTGCCTCAACAGCGATAACTCAATCTTTCTTTTTTTTTTTCTTTGAAAGATGTCTCTGAATTTTTAATTATCTCTTTTTATTTTTGTATTTTCTGTCAGTTCAGCTTAGACTTGAACATAATTTATGTGTCATAATGATCATAATAAATATGTTTATCTAGTCAGCCCGTTAAAAAAATATTTTATGAGCGAACTTAATGACTTTACGGTCAATATTTTCCTTCTCTTAATGCGTTTGGTAGTTTCGACGCTCGTGTTGACAAGATAAAACTTGTTTAATAATAAAGCAATACTTAGGAGTAATTCCGAAAGATACCAAAATATTTAGTAAGATCTTCTAAAGTGCTTTTAACTATGAGATGATGAATGTAGGGTTGCTTAGGTTCAGGCTTAAGAGATGATGCTGAGTAGTTAGGATGCTCCAGATTGTCGCGCATTTGAATTCGACGCAACTCATTTGTCTTCAACAAAATACTTTTAAGTCAGCTGATTCTTTTAGTTCCATAGAAACAATTTGAACTCTTCAGCGAGAAATCAGTTACAGAATCTACAATCCTTGTAGAAAGCGAGCTATTTCACAATGTTATCCACTAAAAGGATTTCAATTCGTGTTAATTTGAAATATTTAAATTTATGAGGTTTCTATTTTACTTAATTTTTCTTAAATTTTATACTTAATTTTTCTGAAACTCTTCAATTAATTTTTCTTAAATTTGCAATTAAATTTTTTTCATATTTTTTATTTAATTTCTTATTTATTTTTTAAATTTTTATTTAATTTTTCATAAATGTGTTATTCCATGTTTCTTCAGTTTGTAATTTAATTTAAACAACATTTTCTATTTTTTATTTTTTTTTTAATTATGCATACATAAAAAAATAAATATGCATATATAAATAAATAATTTTTAAAATTAATAATTTTAATATAACTCTGCTAAAGTTATTGTATTTTTTATCATGCAAAATATTTTAATTTTAAATTTTACTTGTGAGCTTTTATTTATTTACTCAGTTTGATTTTATTCAATTTTTTTTTCAAATTTACTTTTAACGTGCTAATTTTTATAATATAAATATTTTGCTTGAAAGCTACATTTTATTTTTATTTTTTGATTATTGTTATATAAAATTTAATAATAAATAAATTTAATATTACCAAAGATTGACAAATACAAAGAGCTGCAGCATTTCTTGCATAATTTAATTATTTTAAAATATTATTTTTCTGCTTGTTTTTTTTTTTTAACTTTGCTTTATTATATCTATTTTATTTTCTGCCTTAACAAAGAAAAACATACGCTTTTAATTGTCTGCAAACCGTTTTGCTTTGTTTGCGTATAAATAAATTTAAATTTAAGTTATTAGCATTCCCCACATATTATTTATATTATTTTTAAGCATACAAAAAATATTAAAATCATAATTAAATTGACAGTTTTTAATGCTTAAATATGTTAATTATACAAATTTATAGTATTTTTATTGGCTACCCGTTTTTATTATGTTCGCTTGTTAAGAATTTTTATTTTAATTTTTGTATTTCTTTATTTTTTTTTAAACATTTAAAACTGTTAACCGGTGACATATTTAAATAACAAATGAGTAATTACAATTTGATTTAATGGCCTTAATTAAATGGCTTAATTTTTTTTTATTTATTTTTTTTTGCCTGCATACACGGTCGCCTATTGATGGTGTTGATTGTAGGGTATGAAGGGTGTCACGGCTTGCAGAAGGAATTCATATTTTGAAGAATATGCGATATTATTGTGTAGAGATGAAATGATGCTATTTGAGAAGAGTAAGTCATGAAGTTAACGAAGTTAATAGATTACATTTGTTAAATTGATTCTTCGCAGTTATGGAAAAATTACATAGGAAAGATTTCGATGCCGTAATATATTTCAAAAGACAATAACTTCATGTCTGTTAAGAATTGTTAGTATAGGCAATATTTTTCTTAACAATTATATTGGTTTTTCTTAATGCTCCAAGATTTTAGTACAACCTAAAACAAAGATAATACAGATAAGAGATAATAATTCACAGTTTCTCTATTCATTTAAAAAAGTTGGATTTGCCAGCGACCATTGACTTTCGAGTGACGTTTAATCAGATGATTATTTCTGATGATAACTACATGTTCAAGATATTGTTGTCAAACGGGCAGACAGTATTTAAAATGAAACTAAACTTTAGATGATTATGATCGTTGTAAGAGAAAGTTTCAATATAGACAAAATAAAATCTTTTTTTTTAAGATTTTAGTTTAGCTTAAGTTGAAGATTATCTACAAATTGTTCTCTTATTTCACTGGTAATCACTACATGTTAATGATATTGTTTGTCAAATACTATCATCTCGCTTGTAAACAGAAGAAATGGGTATTTCTAAGCAGACACAATCAAAGAAGAAACTAAACTTTAGTTGATTATAAACATCGATGAGATATTTAATTTAGGCATAGATTATAAAAGATGATAACATTTGCTGATGGTTATTTGAAAAAGCTTATATTTGTGTGGAATAGCATCATCTCGTTTTGATGCAAAAAACGATTGCTAACTCTTAGAGACAAAAATCTACATTTTTAGATGAAAATCAACGTTAATGGGCACAACAAAGCATAAGAGCATAAGCAAAATATTTCTAAATGCTTTCAACTGCTTTTTAATAAATAAGTTAAGACTTTTGTGTGCCTTAAAATGAAGATGAATATTACCAGTCTAAAGATTATGATTGTCTTGCCATGTTTTCTGCATTATGTTTACACAGATAAACAGCTTCAATGATGTCTAGATGATATTTTTGACAAATACCAAATGGCACATATCATCTCTCTTACATTTAGAAAAATATACCTTCTGAGTGAAGAGAATTTAGGTATACACTTAACTTTAGATGATTATTATCTTTGTCACGTTTGTATATTATCTTCTGCTTTTGAAGATTTTAGTTGAGCTATGATAAAGATGAAAATGAAAACTACCAACAAAGTGCACAATTTTCTAACTTTTAGTGAGTTGGCTAACACATACAATGGGCTTTGCTGAGGGCTAATTTCAAAAGATGATATGATCATCTTACTGGGGCTCAGCAAAAGCGATCCTATCTGAGTGCACACAATCTAAAAAAAATTAAACTCAGCTTTAGGTGATTACCATCGTTGAAGAGAGTCTTAATATTGCCTAGATATGCTTTTGATCTGCTTTTGACGATTAAAGTTTGTCTTAAGATAAAAAATTACAATGAAAACTTTTAAATGAGCTTGCAAATTTGTATTATTCATCAATTGAGAAAATTAGCTGGCATATATAGTAAGCTCTGCTGATGCCTACTTTTAAAAGATGATGGTTTTTGTCGAAAAAGATGATCTCGCTCAAATAAGATGATCTCGCTCGAAAAAGATGATCTCGCTCGAATAAGATGATCTCGCTCGAACAAGATGATCTAGCTCGAATATTATCTTGCTTAAACTTAGCATAAATAGCTAGATTTTAGCAGCAAGAATCTTAGGACAAACTTAACTTTCAATGATTATCAACGTTTCAGAGCAACCACAAAAGGGTAAAATTTCTAAAATGAAGATGATGATGAATACTATATACTTAGTCAACAACTTGCTGGTATCTTTGCATTAGATTGTGTGTGACGAGTTACGTTTATACAGCTGAAGAGCTTTGCTGTTGGCGGGTTTTTAAAGATGATATTTTTTCATTGAATAGAAATATCTCGTTTGGCGGTAAAATTTTAACATAAATCGAAAAAGACAAAATGTGCATTCCAAATGCTTGATTATTTTAGTTAAGTCTTTTAAAAACTTGCTGAAGTTGAATACTATACACTTGGACTACCAAATTTCCCGAAACTTAACATCATGTCTTCCATGACTTTCAGGTAACTTCCGAACCGAAAGAAAAGAAGCCTTGCTGACATATAGTAAGTTTAGTACTGAAAGACGATAGTCTTGTCAAATGCGCTAAAAGCAGGCTCAAAGAATCTAAAACGAAACTAAACTTGAACTCTGCCGTTGTCAGCTACTGTCAGAAGCAAACTACATTTTAAGAGTAGCCTACATTCGAACTGATTATATGGCGGTAATTAATATTATATTTCTTTATATATTAATACACTTTAGTTTATCAAATTTTATTAATACGTGTTTTACGCTCGCCGTTAATGAGCAAGAGCTAGTGGGTTGGCTGTTGGGTGTTGGAATGGGGAGGGGGGGTCATCAGTTTTCCGGAAAGCTTGTATGAAATCAATTAAAACTTTTAATTGCCAGATTTAAGTGGAAATTTTTTCCGGCGCCCCCAAAAACCCTTATTCACGCCCGCTTGATATAAACCTTTTGTTCTTGACGATAATGACGACGAGTTGATGGTGATGATGATGATGCTGATGATGATGCTACTGATGATGTTAATTTTAATAATGAACATGATTTGTACGTCAAAGTTGTGCGTAATAGTTATAATACACTGCCACTGACACAAACCTAAAATTCCTAAGCTTTTTCCGAAAACTCACACACATCAACACACACACACACACACACACACACACACACACACACACACACACCCATCAACACAAACACATAGCCAATACACACGTTTCAATGTAAATCAAAGAGAAAAGTTTCCGGAAACAACGCCCCGAAGTTGACTAACGATACCCAAAGAAAGGGTGTACCAGTGCATAATTAAATTAACGCAAATTAACGCAAAATGTAAATAAAGTAGAGCAGAGAGCAAATAATCATAAATTTACTTAACTAAATTAATAAAATGCTGCGCGCCAGAGAGATTGCCATATAATGGCGTCATAACCAAGGACGATACTTCGCCTAGCTGAGCATATATAAATATTTTATTTGCTTTGAGTTTGCACAAATGGAAAGCAACAAACAAACAAATAAAAACGAAAAACATAAAACAAAAACAGCAACAGTAAAACAAATAAAAACAATGGCAAAAAGTAACTCTTAAATAATAATAAGAAACGGCAACCGCAAAAGTAATTCAAAAACTTGACATTGATGTTTTGTATTGGCCACAAAAAAAGTTGCACGACAACACAAAACCTGTGCAGGCACACACTCTCTGCAAAAAGTCTTTGCATAGCACAAAACAAACCCGCTCCCGCCCCCCTCCCCCAAAGAGTCAGAAACATGCGGGACAGCACTGTTTCGAGCTGGGCAGTGACTGCAAGCTAACCGAGCAATTAAGAGCTTAAGTCTGAAAGCTGACACAATGACGTCACAGTCGAAAAAAAGAGAAAAAAAAAGAGAAAAAAGAAAAACTCAACTGGACATTACTTGTTTCTGTCAGGGATTTAGATGAAAATATGAAAAGACAATGAGCCAATTTTTCGTGCAACTTGTAGCAGCTGTGCGTCTCACTCTGAAAGTAAATATTTTATGGCAACTGGCACTGGGAATAGCTGGATGGAATGCTGCAGGGGAGAGAACCAAACCATAAGAGCAAATGAAACATTTTTGGTATGTCTGGAAAATGTTTGTAGAACTTTGTGACATTATAAGTCTAGAATAGTGTAAAGCGAAAACTCATACAAACAAATATTTCTTTACATGTGTAAGCAGTGCAGTCAGCACAAGTGCAAATGAGAGCGTGAGAGTTAACACAAGTCTGCTCAGAACTGGTAAAAGTATGATTCATGAGAGAAATGTGTTGCGAGGCTTATTGCTCGATAGAGCTCGAACTACAGCAAGCTTAACTTTATTATCTTTTGTGGATGTTATGATTTCGTGAATTGAAAGTCTACCCAGACCTGGTCTAGAATGCTTCATAAGCTCAGAGAAATAGAGTGACAACAAACTTAACTTTATTATGCTTGCTGGATCTGGTTATATCCTTGCCTAGATATACAAGAGTGCCTTCAAAGCAACTATTGAACTGCTCAGCTGAGTTTCCTCTAAAGCCTGTTAGCTCTCTGTTCGGTGCGGAGTGTTGCGTACTGGCAGGCACATTTCTCTCATTCTCACATTTCTAAGCTACTAAAAAAACCTTAGATTCTTTCATGAACTATATATCGAATATAATTAATTCTAAACGAAAAATGGCATCTAATATAGATTCGGTATATTTTTCCACGCAGTTTCGTCCATAAACTCAGGGTTCTCTGAAATTTCTCTGTCCAATTGGGCTGCGAACATTATGATTACTGAGGAGAACATTTTTGCAACTAAACTTAAGTTCCTACGAGAATTTGAATCATCGATCATAGATTATGATTTGGCTGGCTGTAACCGCAGGTGGACATCTCTCCATCGTATTATGCATCGCACTATAATCGAGAGTGTAATCTGTAGTTAGTTGGCTTTCACGACGTCAGCAGACATTCATTGCGGTTGCAACAGGACTTCGCACCGTCTCATAAGACTCGAGTGAAGCAAGCGTGGCTGAAGAACAACATTCCGAACTTTATACGAT
Organism: Chymomyza procnemis; assembly: GCA_035046065.1. Classification (NCBI taxonomy): domain Eukaryota; kingdom Metazoa; phylum Arthropoda; class Insecta; order Diptera; family Drosophilidae; genus Chymomyza; species Chymomyza procnemis. The sequence goes on along the minus strand of JAWNOJ010000021.1, from coordinate 32,331,980 downwards.
CCACACAATGGCTCACGACGGATTGTGTTCCCTGGGCCATTTTGAAGAGGTACAAAGGTTCAAACTAAAAGAGACACCAAGTCTTTGTTCGCTAAGTTGCATTCGAGCAGCTTGCCAATAGTAGCTCTAGAGAGAGAGGAAGCTTTCTTCTAATCTTCAAATCTTAACCCAGATAGTGCCTGGAATTGCCTCTAAAATCAACGCTTAGAGAGAGACTCTCCCGCAGAACTCCCTAAAGAGCTGCAGCTATCAGTTTGCAGCAGTGAACAGGTTTGATTTTTTTTTTTTTAAATATTATTCCCAAAATATTTCTAGCGCAGATGATATAATCCAAAATACACACGCACGCACACCCAAGCAATGTCAAGCTGCTTAGCCAAGGTCATGGTTAGTTGGTTAATCACATTATATGGCCAAGATGGCATCACAAGATGGAGACACACCACAGCAGAGTGTGCGCTGGCAAGAGAGAGTATAAAAATTTTTCAATTTTAGAAACTACTTTCAACTGCAAAATCTGAGCTATTATATGAATTTGCATGAGAGACGTTGCGTCTCCAAAACCCGGGGCGTCTAGCCATATAAATCGTTGCCATATGTAAATGAATTCTTTCAACTTGCCAAAAAAAAAACACAAACACACACAAACTTTTAGTTTCAACGCATGTGTATCTATGTGTGTCGCTGTGCGTGTGTGTGTGTGTGTGTGTGTGGTGGCAGAGGGAGGATGGAGTCTGCTGTGGCTAGTAACATTTTTGGGGTGTGGCATTGGCGTCTCTCTATGATAAATGAGCCGGGTAACTCGGTCTGTGGTTTTTAGGAGCTGCGTGTTTTACGCACTGCACGCAGTACTTATATTTATGCGTGTGTGTGAGTGAGTGTGTGCGTGTGTATCTGTGTGATAAATTAACATAAGATTAGCGATGAGTGGTAGCGGTAAAAATAAAAACAATAAAATAAAAAACAAAAAATTAACGTCGCCTCGCACATGCTCGAGGAAAAAGTTGAAAAAAAAAACAAAACTGAAATAAAATAAAAACAGTCGAGTCAACTTATACAGCTACACTTGCACACACAGATACAAGCGCACACACTCAGCTATTCACACACACACACACAGAGAGAAAAACATAAATGAATAATGTGCACTAAGCGTAAAACCCACATGAGAATTGAAATTAAAAGGACAATAGATAAAGGACACGCACAGCCAGCCAGAGAGCGCCAGTGTCACAGTCACAATAACAGGCAGACACTGGCAGCTTGAAAAGGGAGTGCGAGTGCCTGTTGGTTAGGCCAACAAGGGAAAGCTAGGTCCTTGACAAGGCAGAGGACAGCAGCAACAGAAGTCCTCAACTGGTGCTATTTTATTTCTACTGCGCTCACTCGCCCGAATCTTTTGGGGTATGCCTCTTGTTGTCAGCTGGCTTCCAGGCAACGTGAGTGTCCGTATCCTGGCATATCCTGTGTCGCACACACACACACACACACTCATACACATCTACACTTACACACACACACTATCATAGCCCAAGCCCAGCTAGTACAAAATGTACATAAGTTAGCAGTTAGTATAACTAGAGATACTCTTACGCTTTGGGAATCTTTCACAAAACGCCGCAGCAAGAGATTACTGGATAAGTTGAGAGATTTGAAAGATTTTTCTCATGTATAGATTCCTGAAAAATTTCGAGTTGTAGAGAAGAGATCTTACATAGTTAAGAATCAGAAGAGTCGAATTTTTTCCAACAATGCTGAGTTGTTGTGCTAAGTAGAAATCATACGAAGATTTCGTAAAAATTGCAAGATGAACTCTTATTTAGTTAAAAGATTTCTTTCTAAGGAGAGTTTCCGAAAAAAAACTGCTACTTTTAATGTTTGAGAGCCTTGAGAACTTTTTGTCATGCGTTAATTTCCGAAAAATTTGAAGACAAAGAGAAGAGACCTTATTAGTTTAAACCTAACATTCCGTTTTTTGCTAAGTTATCATGCTCAGTAGAAGGTTATATCATACGAAGATTATATCATACAAAGATTATAACATACGAAGATTTCTTAAAAATTGCAAGATGGAAACATATCTTTTCAAGATGTGAGTTTCCTGAAAGAAAATGCAACTTTTAATGTATAATAAGAGAGAGTTTTGAGAGCTTTGAGATCTTTTTGTCATGCGTAGATTTCCTACAAATTTCAAGATGAAGAGAAGAGATCTTACATATTAAAGACTGTACAAATAGTTTTTGCCAACTATTGCTCTCAGTATATTCTGGTTATGTCTAGCAATTTCAATCAAACTCTACAACCTAATCATTTAGTTTTAAAAATAAATCCAATTTATAAAAGTTGTACCGGTCCTTCACATTTCAGAGAATTATTACTGCTTGAATCAGAGCATAGTCTTATTTATGGTTTAATAATAAGGTAATATCGTCTAAGTCTAGAAATCCATTTTTCTCAGAGTTGCACTGGCAATCAGCGAAAGAGATATCTCTCTCACATCTCATTATTGAACTATAAAATTATGCTCTCAAAAGAAATAATTCCTATTTCATATTTTGAAAGAAAATCAATATGTGTCTCGAGCAGTAAAAGCGAATATTGAGGTTTTTTATTTTTAAATAATATTTTTTATTTTTATAAAAATTGAATTAAATTATTTCAATTTTTTTGTTTATTTTGAAATGTTTTTTTTTTAATTATTTATTAAAACTAATCTGAAAGTTATTTTTGGCAGAAAACAATATTAAAATTAGTTTATATTTTATTTGATAAAGTTTATGGATTATTTTCAAATAATTTGAAAATGAAAATATGAAAAAACAGTCTTTTAATTAATTTTTTATTCAAATTTAATGTTTTTATTAAATAATTAAGATAATTGTATTTAAATAATTAAAACTTAATTAATCATTTTTTACTTTAATACAAACTATTGTATTTTATTTTCAATTATTAAAAGGAATACGCATTTTTGATTGATTTCAGTTTTATTTTAAAGTTAAAACTAATTTAAGAATGTTAGCAAAAATTTTTTTTTAATTTTCAGTGTGTTTCAGCGTTCATTTGTAATACAAAAAAAAAATTTAAATAAGAAATAAATATGCGCACAAAGTTAATTAATAAATAAAAATAATTAAAACTATTGCCTTTTGACTATTATAATTATTTTTTTTTCTGTAGTGCCTCTTTAAATGTATTTATTTAATTATATTATTTATTTGAATATAATTAAAAAAATTGTTTCATTTGTGAAGATTTTTTCTTTTTTTTTTATTTTTTTTTAATTTTTTATTTATTTTTTTATGTATTTTTTTTAGATAAAAAAAAATGTTTATTTATTTATCTAATTAATTATATAAACATTTAATCATTATTTTTATTTTTTTAGAAAACGTCAGTTTTAAGTTTTTAAGCTTAAATAATAATTTTATAATATAAAATTATAATATTATATAATTTTCTTTTTTTTTATATATTAGTCACTGCTTTTTTTAAATTTTTAGTACTTGAATGTTATTATTATAAATTAAAGTAAATCATAATATTTTTCTATTTATTTTGTAATTTTTTATTTATTTTGTAATTTTTTATTTATTTTTTTTTTAGATAAAAAATATTGTTTTTATTTAGTTTATTACTATTATTTAATAATTTATCATTATTTTTATTTTTTTTTTGGAAAGCATTAGTTTTAAGCTTTTAAGCTAAAAAAATTATTTTTTATATTGTAATTTAATTTTTTTTTAATTTTTTTTTATATATTAGTCACTGCTTAAATGTATTTATTTTAAATTTTAAGTACTTGAAACTTATTAATAAAGTTCTTTCAAAATGTGCGCAAAATATAAGCTGTCAAATTATATTTTTATTTATTTATTGTTTATTTTTATTAATTTTTTACTTTTATTTTCGCTCACCTCACAATGCCAAAGTTGAATTAGCAAAATGCCACAGTCTGTGTTATATAGAAACACGATATTTACCATAGAAGAATAATATTTTTATTTAAATAGAAAAAAAAAATATAATATTTTTTATTAATTTGGCTACGGCCTGAAAAACAGTTTTGTTTTTTCAAGTGTTACTCAATGGCTTTCATTCGGTATTTTTTTTTTCTATTTATTTTATATAACTATTATTATTTTTAAATAGACTACACAGCAATGACAAAAAAAAAAGACAGCGAAATACATACAATTTTGCATTTAAAGCTTAAAAAATAGAAAGCTTTAAAATTGTTACACAAATCAATTTGTATCTTTCAACTTTATGCCTATTTGACAGCACTTTGATAAAGTGTTTCGATATTTAATATTTCCAAATGCTATTTGCTGTTGTGCCAGATAAGAGTTCTTGCTATAAGCGATTGCAACAGACGGACACACTCGCTACATAAATAGAACTTGTAGTAACTTGAAAGTGGCGGCGGCTTGTGGCATTTATAGAATAATTTTCAAATGTTTTAAATTTCAAGATATGCTCGTTGCGAGGCAAGTGTATGTGGCAGAGAAGAAACCCAGCCAGTGCGAAAGACAATATAGACAATCTATGTGTGCTTGTGTGACCGATGGCAATTACTTTTATTCGAATGTTTTAATATTTAATAAATGCAACAATGATTTAGTAGCTTTTCACTACCAAGAGTGATGTATGTATGTATCTGTATAGGTGGTGGTGGGGGGGTACTGACTATCCCCACAAGGCAATCAAATTCAATGACATGGTACGACGCATGACAAATTCGTTAGATGCTTCGCTCTCCCTCTCTCTCTTTAGTTTCGATAATTAAATATTGAACAGATTTCGAGTTGTCAAAGCGAGAGAGCATAAAAACAAAAAAAATAAACTAAAACTATAGAGCATTTGGAAGACTATGTTGATTTTTTTATGATTATTTCTTAGTTTGTTGTGGCGGATGTCACGGTCGCACTGCACTGCACCGAGCACACTAATTTGTTAATGGCTGTTCAAAGATTTATAGCGCTTGGAGATGGCCGGCCGGCGGGCCGGCTGGCTGGCTATACTTTCCAAAGTTTTCAACTCAAGTTTTATGCTTCCAAAGGGATTTGCACGTGCTACTTTTGTTGCTTAAAAATGTATTTATTGTTATTGTACTAACATTTATTGATTTGTTTGTTTTAGTTAATTAGTTGTAAATATTTTATTTATTGCTACAATCGCAAGCATTTTATGCAAAAGGTGAGAAGAATATGCGCAAAAAAAAAAGAAAATAAATTAAATGAAAAGTAGGAAAAACAAAACAACAAAACACAAACAAGCAAACAAGTAAATTATGTATCTAAAAACAAATCATAAATGCATTACTTGACTTATACATACAGGGTGTTGCTTTGACTAACGCTGAACTTTTGTGCGTTCAGAACTCTCGAGAATTATTGGCCATTTGGAGAGGTCAGCTCTATGTCTTCCAAATTCACGAAAAACAAAAAAAAATAACACTAAACATAAGCTTCATCATATGGACGACAATATTTGAAGCACTCTACGGCAACTTCTGCAGCACTGGAAGAGATAGATAGATGTGGCACCCTGGCAGGGTGGTGAGAAACAGCGTTCAGGCTAAATAGCGCTTTGTGCCCTACGGAACGGTGTTTGGGCAGCAGAGATAGGAAAAAAGTAAAAGAGGGAGAGCAAGCCACTCCGCGAAGCTTCTCGTTTCTCGTAGAAAGTTGCGAAGTGACTGCAGGGGTAATTTGTGTGCTTCATCGAGCTGGAGCACATCGCTGCCACGGGGTACGCAGTCTTCTTCTAGAGAAAGCTGGACAATAGCATAGGAAGTGCTCGGTATTGTCAGCCTTCTCGAGACAAACCGTAGATACTGGATCAGTTCAATCCCAGCTTAAGCATATCTTGGCCACAAAGCTTTTGTCCCATGATGAACTCCACCAAAGCTTTCAGCACTGTGACAACAATTAAGTTTGTTCCCAAGCTATGGTAGTAGTCGCTTCGACAAAGTATGCAGTACGTGTAATTTTTTGAAGCAAACAGCTAAATCTGGCTCTGCCGGTTAAACAGTCTCATTATAATCTCATATAAAGTTCTAACGCGCGTTCACTGTGAATGACTAAAAGCGTATCCCAACGCACTAATCGCAACTTATCAGTGCGGCCTCCTAGCTGCTATAACCCGACTTGGACCTGCTATTCACTCTACTTCTAAATCTAGTTAAGGAACTGGTCTACCCTCTCTTTACGTTAAGTCTAGGAAAACATCCACGGGTTTGACATACAACATCTCTTTGTCGTTTATAAAACTGCATTCGATAGCACGTTAAGGGAACACCTGTATGCTGTACTGTCTAACTTCAGTACGCAAAGTTAAGACCAAGTAAATCCACCATAGACCAGGTCTTCACTCTGCGGCGAGGTCTCACAAAAAATGCATCGCTACACATCAACTTCACATCATCAAAGATGGATTCGATGGCACGTTAAGGGAGTTCGATATTTCTACGAATTTGACTCCACTTTGCGAAATGACATTAATCAGCACACAGTTAGCTCTGTCAAGTTACAAAAGAATCTCTTCGAAGCATTCAATACCGTCAGAGTTTTCACAAAAGATGACCCTCTATCCTGCGATCTCTATCTTTTCATAAGGGAAGGGTCACTGCGTCGTACTGGCACTACTTTCTACAAAAGTATCCAACTCCTTGCAAACGACGATGATATTGATATCATTTGAGCGAAAAGAAGTCAACGAAAGTAGTTCTTGAGGTTAACGAGAGCAAGACAAAGTGACAGGAATACGCGACACATAGATTCTCACATTGCAGCGGATGGCTATAATTTTCTAGTTGTCAAAGAATTTGCATACCTTGGCAACACTGTGAATACCAACTACAATAGAAGTTTGAAGTTTAAGCGAAGAATTACACTTGCCTATAGGTTTTACTATGGGCTTAGTAAGCAGATGTGCAGCTGATATCTTTCTCAGCCCGGGCTCTTATGTGACGCAGAAAAGTCACGATAGGGTACCTCATGCTCCAAAATAAGCTCCAAGAGAGCATGGGAGATATGTAAATCCGGGCTCTTATGTGACGCAGAAAAGTCACTCTGTGGACACACAGAAGCTCCACAAGCTCCAAGCAGATATGTAAATCTTTTCCCGGCGCTGCGATCAGCAGCCTTGGATAGGCGCAAAGCCTAAGATCTTTGCAGAGAGTGCGAAAAACTTTTAGTGGTTTAACAATCTGGGCATACCGAACGTTACCATCTACATCGAATCGGTAATGCAGTAAGCCCAAGTCAAAAAAATTCAAATATTGCAGCGGCAACCAAATAAAATTTTGAAGAGAAATTGCGCAGTTCTGAGATGTCCAATCCTCGCTCATTTTAAAGCTTAAAATTTATAAAAATATCTTAATTGGCTTGGAAGATATATGATCTTGGCAACGGTGTTTCAAACTCGGTGCTATAGCTCCATCGCGTATAGAACTGCTCTCAAAACAAGCTGGCTTTAAATAAACAACAGCTAACTCAAGCCGAGACAGACCCAACGAGTTATTGTCTTAACCGAGAGTGTTCCACTGTGTGGCTGTTGTGCTGCTACATTATGCAGGAAGTACAATTGTTTCATATGCATATTCTGCTACTTAAAGCTTTTTCGCAACACAAAGAGAGTGATCCACTGTCTTGCCAGCAAAATTTTGGCATAACCTGTATCTGGGCAGCTGTAGCCTCTTTGCTGCAGGCGTTTTAAGCGTTACTTTTGTAGAAAGCAGCCAGCACTTGTTAATACAGCAAAAATTTTCGAGCTAGCTCTTTGTTTCTTCTGCATATACGCCTACTTTACGCTTCGTCGAAACGACGACTAAATTTGCAATACTCACAAGCGGCAGTACAGTACCGCACAAAACATGCAGCGCCCTAACCTTAGCGCAACTCTATTTCGCTAATCACTTACGCTTATCAGCCCAACGCAATATGCAAGCCAAAGCCAGTAAGTTGCTGTTTTGCCAAATTTCCCACACAAAGGTTCGGCTACACTTTTCACCAGACCCTTTATTATTGTATCTGTAGCTGTTGCTATATCTATAGCCATAGCAACGATAGCGATTTCTGTGAATTTTGCGCCAACGAAAACAAATATTCATACAAAGTAAATACTAAAATGTTGTTTACCTTTGCAACAAAATGCAAGAAGCGTCAACAACAACGACAACGACTTGAAGAACCCAACAGCGCGAAGTTCAAGTATTGCAAGGTTTCAAATTGGCTCGACTCGTTTGGGGGGGGGGGGGGGGACTACACTCTTTTCGACTGGGATGGGTGCGATACACCATCATCGCGCTTATCAAGCGCACACACAAGATAGCCGCCCCAGAGTGTGCAAACAGACAATATGATTTTACAAAATGTGCGGCGGCTCTGTTTGGGTAAACAAAATGGAACGCCGCCGATATACGGCGCAAGCAGTCTCTCGGTCTCTACCTGCCCACCCCCTTCAAAAAAACCGAACCCATAATCAAATGCCAATGGTTGGCGACACACACACACACACCCAACACCAAGTAGAAGGAGGCAACGCACTCATCAGCAATGGCAAATATCATTGATAACTCGAGCGCTGTGAACATGGAAAAAGCATCGAGCAGCGAGCACTGGGAGGAGCAACGACAACCAACACTCAAAAGGTAAGCGCGTGCAATTGAACAGCAAAAGGCAATACAAATTGGACATCGGGACATGGATATCGGTTTGGAACGGGCACCACTTAAATGGCAACTATTGTACACTGCTCACACAATCAATGCTGATGATAATGACGATGACGATGCCAACGAGCCAACAACCAACAACCAACATGTATCCACTTAGGTACTCCAAATGCAGTGAACGTGGAAGCGAGTCAATCGCTGTTGCAATGTGTTTGCCATATTGCAATCGAAACTGCGCAAACATGGTTGGGCACAGTGGTTGTCCAGTGTGGAAGTTGCAAATATTTTAGTCCAAGATAATTCGAAATAAAAGAGCGAAGAAAGATACATCCAAAGAAGAATGACAGTTGAAAACGAAGATGATGGAAAGCGTTAGATTCGACTTTAGAAATTTTTGAAAAAGTTAAGAATTCGACGTCTTCAAATGTTCCAACGAATTGGAGTATTTTCTAAGTTGAAGTAGTTGTTCCAGCGTCACTTTGAAGCAAAGTTATGAGTGGAATGTTTCTGGCACGTACCAAAAGCAAAATAATCTTTCGAAGTGGGCTGTCAAAAACATTATGGAATTATAGATAAACATTTTGTTTTTGTCCCAGTTCAAAACGTACAACGGTGCTGACTCCAAGTCATAGATGTACTTCGGGCACTACAAGGAGTTGTCCAAAATCAAGTTTAGAACAACTCAGTATCGTTTCTTATATTGAATTCTTCGAAAAATTTCTCAGCAAGATATAGAATTTTTTAGAATATTTTAAAAGTAGGCCACTAGAAAATTTATGACTGAAGAATAAGCTGAGAAAAGATAGTCAGCTCTGGGTGACATTGGAAGCTAAGGAAAGATAGTCAGCTCTGGGTGTCATTGGAAGCTGAGAAAAGATAGTCAGCTCTGGGTGACGTTGGATGATAGTTACGATGGGTTGTTTTTAGTTGGAAGCAGTTGTGACTGTTCGAAGCCAAATTTGTTCTTTTTTCTTTCCAATCTGCGATCCTATACAGGATGTAAGCGGTCACATGAAATTTATTATTTGTTGGGTTAGAGAAATTGTTTGGTTTTTGGAAGACCTAACAATAACTACCGAGCTCCATCAAAAATCGAAGTTCAAATTATCGGAAATGATTCGCAAAACAATTTCCATTGGTTTTCTCCCAAAAGCAAACCTCTCTCTCTACTTCGCAAAGAGCAAAAACTTTGCTGAAGTTGCAATATTGCTCCAAAATTTTTGAACGAGCATTAATTCAACTGCCTAACTGTGAGTAAATGGTTCTCATTAGATTTTCGCCAAATGCAAATCGAAGTAGAATTCGAAGAGAAGAAGAACCCTGCTGAAGATGCAATATTTTCGATATCATTTTCAAACAATCTTTCTCTACATTTTTGAACCAGCCTTAATTCAACTGCAGAAAGCAGAAGAAAGTTTACTAATTGTGATTTTTTTTTTTACATTAAAAATGCAACTCCCATCTACAGTTCCACAAAAATTCTTGTATCAAGTAGGCATCTACTCTACTGCAAATCCATCTATTCTACTGCTCTTCGAAACGCTTTACGCAGCAAGAAATTTTTCCACATTAAAACTCAGTTAAGGCTTTACCTTTAATGACTGACTTTTCCAAGAATTTTTGTTTCAGAATGTTAGATTCTGTATTTTTACGAGTTGCGAATTTTTTAGATTAACTTGTCTCCCAGATAGTTTCATATAGAACTTTAGCCCAGAAACAAAACCAATGGATTATTACCCTTAAGTTACTTAGTAAGCTTCCTCTCCAAAAACAAAACTCTCTTATTCTCTGTTGGCAATGTTTTTATGGAGCCTTAATATTTAAGTATTCAGAAAGAAAAAAGAGCTCCCAAGCCATCTTCAGTTGCATAAAATACATAGTTAAAGTTATCATCAATTGTATTGCTTTTCTTTTATTATTCTTCAAAATATTTACGAGTTGGTAGTGCTCAAAACTTAAAACCATAAAAAATTGAAAAATAATAATGTAATCAATACTTTCCCAAGTTAATTTCTTCTATCTCTTTTTCGAAATATTTAAATTGGTAAAGCTGAAGGCCTTCTTAAATTACATTCAAAAAGCTCCATAAAAAAATGACAAATTGAGTTATCTATCATCCGAAGCTAACTTTGCCTATTGATTCCCCTCCATTAGTAAACCCCTCCACACCTCTACTTTTTCCAAAAAAAAAAGTTCCTCAGTTGTCCAAAAACGTCTACGCATTAGGAATCTTTAAGTCTTATTAATAACTTCAAGAGTGTCTACCGCTTCCGCTTCATCTATCTTTAAATTTAATCTACGGCTCAAAGTTGTCTAATAGTCCCACTGTGCTGCCCGCCGCCTTACTAAGACCCCTCTGCCCAGCCGTCACCGCTGCTTCCCACCCTGCGTTCGCCACAGTAGTCATCATACAAAGAGATATTGAAACTGAACGACAGCGAAAGAATATTTCTTGAATTTTGGATTTTTGGTCGGCTTATCAGAAATGCCACACACACTCGCACACACACATGCCACACACACACACACACATACACACACACACACACACACACACACACACACACGTTTACCGCTGTTGTTTGGGGTTACTGTTATCTTATTACTTATTGATTTTGTGCGTTATCAACGCGTCTCGAAGTGAACCAAATAAAATAAAATAAAAAAAAAAAGAAATGAAGGGAAAACTGAAAAACTGGAAAAGTGAAAAAGCATTGTATAAAGTAGGAAAAATCCAAAAGAAAATGAGAGGAAAAACGTGAAAAAAACAACGTACAAGACATTGGAAATACAACTGAAAAGTGATGCGAGCTCTAAAGTGAAAAGCAAATGAGACGCGGCGACTAAATTGAAAAAAGCAAAAAAAAGAAAGAAAGGCAAAAATAAGGAGACATTACAGGCAGACAGACAGGCAGACTGACAAGCAGAAGGATGTTTGTTGGCACTTAGAACGAGGGCAGTTTGGCAACTTTGACAGCTTAAAAAAAATACCTATAACACAAAGAGTTATAGTATCTTTCGAGCGTAAAAGCTTAAAAGAGAGTGCAAGGAGCGGCCAAATTAAAAACGTTTTCACTTAACACAAGAATAAGAATACTTCAAATAAAAAAAAGAAATGCTTAAAATAAAATTTAAAAACAGACCAGTGAAATATTTCTTAAATGAAGTAAAAAGATCCCACTTAAAACAGAAGTACCCAAAAATAAGTTTGACATTCACTATCATAATCCAAATCTAGTTCGAATTCCTTTTCTTTAATAGAAAATTTTTGTTTGCTTAAATATCATATCTATCATATGCTATTATGACTTCATTGCATACTGTCTTATTTTATTGCCTTCCTTTATCTGCATAACTTTCTTTTACTATAATTTCTACTTTGCACTATGGTAATCTCTACTATTTTATACAGTCCTACACTAATCTAGAGTTTTCTCAACTATATATAGCCTCTATTATCCTTTATTCTGCTACATAACTCATACTTTTCTATAATATTTCATATTAACCTGTTCCATCCTTGACTGCCGTCTACTACCCCATACAACACTCTACTCTCTTAGACTATCGCATGCAATCCCATTCTGTACCATACAAATCTATACCGCCTGAACTCTTCTTTAAACCCCTATAAGCCATACTTTCCGATGCTTTCCATACCTATACTTTGTCAGTGTATACTATCCTATACAATACTGTACTATTCAACACTATCCTTTAGCATTCTTCACTGTTTGTTACTGTTTTAAACTCTCTCTCTCTCTCCCTGGTATAACCCTACTCATTTATCCTAAACTCTCGCATCCTATCATATTGTATTAATTGTAACAATCTCATCCAACTGTATACAGTTCCAGGCAACGCTATTCAAATCCATGCAATCTTATCGTATATCATCTAATTCCATCCAAAGGCATGCAACAAATCATGCAATCCCATTTCATATCTTTCATTCTCATCTAAAACCATTCTATACCATCCCTATTCGTTGTCAAGTCCTATGACTTATCTTCTTTCAAATCATATTCTCTCGTTCTCATTCGGAGACCATTCATAGCTTTCCATTCCATCTTATTTAGTCAAGATTATAATATCGTATAGCATATTTCGCTTTTAATCAACCTATCGTTTCCTACCTTGCCTGTCGTGTTCTCCAGCCCATCACACAAGACATCCTGTTCCAACAAGCTTAATATAGCTTTTCCTTAAGAAACTAATCCATCTTACTATATACTTTCAAATACAAGACTATAATGTCGTTTTTTCTCTGATACCATCTTCTATACCAAAGCGATTTCTCATTTCGTATTATTCCGTTTATAAGCTCTTGAACCTACTCTTTCCCATCACATTGAGCAACCTGTTCCAATAAACTTAGAAAAGCTTTTCTACAAATTGTAGCAACTTTTTACCTTACTATGTTCTTTCTTATGTCAGATATGATATCAGCTTCTCTCTAATATAATCTTCTATTCCATGGAAATCTCTTGTTTCGTACTTCACCTTACTCTGCTCTTTCTTATACAAGACAATGATATCTTTTCTCTGATTTCATCTTCTATTCGATTATAATTTCTCATTTTCCATTTATATGTGCTTACTATACCATCATATCGGGCTTTCTGTTCCAATAAACTTAGCAAGTCTTTTCCACAGCATGAAGAAACCATTTTACCTTACTCTGTTTTTTCTTATCAAGATAATTAGTTCATCTTCTCCCTAATATCATCCTATATTCATCCTATATTCCACAGTCTCCTTAGCAATTATATTCTCTTAAAACTACAATCTACCAACACATAACGCTTTCTCTTCCAACAAAGGGGTTAACTTTTCCCTTAATTTGAGAAACTCTCAAAATTCACATTACTAAGCTATACTTTGAAAGTACTCCAACTCATTGGACTACCCTCGCTGTGTGTGTGTGTGTGTGTGCAACGCGTACGTGTGTCGGTGCTTTGCTGTCGCGCCTCATTACACTTGAAGATACTCGGTAGTACTTTGCGCACTTTTCGTACTTGGCCAAAGATACTTTTGCCGGGGGCTTCAAACTGATAAGGATGAGCAGCGCCCTGTCTTCCAGGCTGTATCTTGTTGTCTGCTTAACATTAACTTGACTTGCTCTTGTCTGCCGCTGCTCGTTCTTGTTGTTGTTGTTGATTATTTTTGTTGTTGTTGTCTTTTTACGCGTCAAATTGACGCATTGTCTGGATACAGGGCGCGCGTGTAGTTGCATGCAACAACACCGCAAGCTACAACAACTAAGATACAACAGCTTTCCAAAAAAAAAAATAATAAAGGATACTTTGCCAACAAGACTGAGACTAAAGCATTTCATTGACTTTGTCTGTTGCTTAAAACAAAAACAAAATCGAGAGGAAAAAAAAGGGAAAAGATAATGTATCTTAAAAGTAAAATTGAAAAAACAAAAAAAAATATGACAAGTTTATCGCATCTGACGCGTCGCATTTCTATTAAGTGTCCTGTGCATGCATCTAGATACCATTGATTTGCCTTATTTTTGCAGCAAAATCTTAAAGGATACGAAAAAAAATATTATGAAAAATAATAACTGCTATGTAAATAAAGACACCACAGAAGCAAGTAACTGTGCAGTAACTATGTTTTGACTTTGTTGCTTCACCTGCAGCAATATATTATGTCGGTGTTGGGTTGGCGAGAGATAGTCGTGGGCACTCCGATTGCAGACTGCAGTTTTTGGCAGTTTGTCAGAATGATTTATGACAAAACGCCACGAAGAAGAAACGCTCCCCACCAGATAAGACATAAACCACAAGCGGCAACATAGAAAAATATAAGCAACTAGTAGATACTTAACATAACAATGATGTCTCGACTATGTCGGAATTGTTGATTGTTTATTGAGAAAATAGCAAAGCGCAGAAAAACATGTCAGAAGTTTATCTTGAGAAGATTGTAACGGTGTTAAAAGTTCGTGTAGTGCGGAGTAAGAGTGAATGAGTTGAGACAACGAGATAAATCATTTCAAAGTGGTAGACAGAAAGTTTGGTATAGAAATATGCGATAAATATATGTAAGTTAGTTTTGACATTTTTGATATTCAATATATTGAGCATCTGGAAGAAGCTTGTGTTGAAGATTCTTTCTTCAAAGCAATGCAGTTCATTTATAGTGGTAGCAACGGGCAGCTCTATAACTCTTTACAAGACTTACAGATCGACTTATCTCTAGCGCCTTGGACGACAATTTATATCGTGGAACAGTTCATAGAAAACTTACTCTTAGGCGCTACAAATATGCCAAGCAATTTTGGAATAAATAGAACTCTTGACAAGACTTACAGATCGACTTATCTCTAAGAAAAAGAGAAGAAAGACAATTTATAAAACCCCCTCCCAAAAATCTGCTACTCGCACCCCAAGCGAACATTACTCCACATCAACAATACTTTGGCACTGCTGCCACCTTTCTACTCATAACTTCTGGAACTATTTGATATTCCCAAAATAGTTTCGCATTGTTTTTATATTATATTTTGCTCTCTAGTTTTCTGAAGCATTGACTTTTGATATTGATTCAACAAAATTGATATTCAATCATTGCATTTGGCCCACAACGCTTAGCTACTGCCACTGTGTGTGTGTGTGTGTGTGTGTGTATCTACTACAAAGTTCACATGTATCTCATAATGTATCTCAAAACAAGGTAACAAGTTGCCTTAAGCCTTGACGCTGAGTGTGAGCACGTTGTGGTTTGAGTTTGTGGTTTGCTTTGCAACAATAATAACAAACACCAAGAACAACAATGGCAACACTGGCGGCAACACAAACACCAACAACTCCAGCAACAATAGCCCCATCTAGACCTTATAATCATGGCAAGCAAACACGCCAGGACTTGGCTTGGTCGTCAACGTCGCCGTCGTAGTCATCGGCGGCACCCTCTCGCCGCGCAGCAGTTGAATTGTTTGGGTTGCTGCTGGGATTGCCTGCGCCCAACTTGGCTCGACTGTTTGCTTGGCTTGGATTGCCTGACTGAATCGCTTGAAACCGAAGCAGTTGCTTGACTGGCTATGTTTCCTGTTTTTTTTTTGGGGGGCAGGCGAAGGTCGCTGTTGGAACGCAGCAACAATGCGCTGTGTGTGTGTGTGCCCTGTTATGTTTCGTGTCTAAAGTTTGTTATATTAAAATATTATAATGTTTATTACCTACCACGTGCATGCGTGTGTATCTATGTGAGCGTGTGTGTGCCAGTAGATGTATCTGTGTGTGTGTAGCTGCTGTGTATCTGTGAGTGTTGGTGTGCGTCTGTGTGTGTGTGTGTTGGTGTTAATGTGCTTGTTGTTGCTGCTGCCATTGTTGCCTGCTATTGGGCCACTGGCAGACATTCATATTAAATAAATCATTTCAATTCCGTTTCATTTTCATGCCATGTATCGAAGACATTTCGGGTTGACGCCATATTTGTCAAATGACGTTTAAATTTATGACCAAATGATATATGAGTAACATGCACACGCACACACACACACACACTCCCGCACACACACAATCCCGCACACACACACGTACATGTACACACTCCCGCACACACACAACAACAACAACAACACCCAAGCGCCACTTAAACCAACATTCACATACACACAATTCTATAAGCTGCTCTTATTTTTTTAATATACCCTACAAACGACTGGTTATATTAGTTTCAATCAACAGCTGAGCAATGCCAAAATAAACAAAACAAATTGCTTCACGAGAAAATATATGAAATTGCTTCTTCCCAGTTCAAGACAAAAAATAGAGATCTTCAGGCTTCATTGAGAGGAATTCGATTGAAAAAAAAAAAAAAAATTCATTAATTTGTTATTAAAACGATATCGGTTTTCTATGCTTGGAACATAATGCGATTAATTGTTAGTAAAATTTATTCGAATTATGTTCCAAAAATACTTACTTTTCCGAATACTTTTCGCCTTCCCTCTCTCTGGTAGTGCTCTCATAAGACCTCTTGGCCTTTTTCCAGAACCGTAACATTGACAATACAAAAAACCCTCTGCTTAACTGCCTGTCGTAAGATCTACCATAACGATGTTCAACAAAGCGTTTATTCTATTGCTAGTCGAACAACTTTTGCCTAACTCTCTAAAAAATTTTTAATAGAATCTCTAGTTCTCTCTGGCCTCGTTCAAATCGTTTAGGGTGTTTTTCAATTTTTTTTGCAAGGAGCCAAAGCGTTGACACTTCAAATATGCTTTTGCTTAGGACCCTCACACAAGACGTTGTTGTCAAGAGAGTTCGTTTAATTATTCGTCGAACTATTTCTGCACTTTTCTCAGGTAATTCTCAAATACAATCACTAAGTAATGAGTTCTCGCTGCCCTTTTTGATGCAATTCGTTTGAAAGATCCGTATCATGGTCATTTCAAATACTCTTTTGCTTCAGAACCTGGCTTAAGACCTCCCATTTAAGTCTTCAAAAAAAATCGCTTTATTGCACAAAAGTCAGCAATGCATCGTATCAAATCTCCAAATCATCTCTCAGTCTTCTAGCCATTCTACAATATTATTCAAAGTTCTAAAACCCTAACACTCCACAAAAATCATTTTGCTTAAGAACCTAGCTTAAGACCTCCCAATACAGTCTTCAAAAGAGATATCGATTTATAGAACAAAAGTAAGAAATACCCACCCGAAGAAAGTACTATTTGCGCATCTCTCTGGTAATTCTCGTATTCCCTTAAAAGTAAGGAAGACCGTTTAAACTTCTATGAAGAGACCAGCCAGCTACAGAAAGGGACATAATCTGTAGACTACGGCGAATAGGTTAAATTCTTTCGTTATACTGTTTTCAGATCATTTTTAATGGCGTCGAGCGTTGGCAACTTGTAAGATATTCAACTTATCATGCATTTCGTAGCTTTCTGGACATTTTTACCGCAATGCATAGCTCAAAGTCATTAATTATTGTCTTTTTATCTGGCTAAGCGAAGTATTTTTTTTTTTTTTTTGGAGCTATCGCAGTCCACTATGCAAACATTTCTTTTATTTACTAGACGTCAGTCAAGACGCAGTTTTCGAAGTGAAAAATCGCTTTCTCGCGGCTACAACATGTCTGGCGTTCTAATTCGCTTGCTTTTGAACCCAACAAAAACTGCTTCTTGAATTACTCCCGATAATTCTGTGATATCATTTTACTTTTGGCACGAATCTTGATACACTTTGGTCTCCCATACCTTGTCTTCAAGCTTCACGTCGTTCTTGGTCTTAGACACTGAAAACAACAAAATTTACTATAAAGTTCTACGACTTCATAGAAAAACTTCTTAAAATCGAAAGATTTGCAACTATACTGAGTTTTTATTCCCAACATTTTTATGTTTGTATTTTTCTCAAGAAACAACATTTTGGAATACATTTAATGGTTTTCAAAATAATAATAGTTTTTTATTGATATTATAATAATTACAATAGTTTTTTGTCGCTTAAAATAAATTTTGAATTTTGTTGATATGTACATACTTCCACTATTTTTTTTAGTTTCATTCTTAAAGAAACTTGAATCTTAATATTATATATTATATATAGAGTTAAATATTTCTAAAGCGTTACTAAAGTTTTTATACTTTTTTGTTTTGAAATTTTTCCGTTTTTAAATATTTATGAAATATACCTAAATATATTTTAAACACTTTTTAAAAGTTCGTGTCTTTGTAAAATTATGGCTCGCTCTACATCTCAAAAATTTACTTATTAAAAAAAAAATGTTTATTTTTCTTAAGAATTGTGGAATATCATATACACACACTTTTCGAAATCTCTTGTCTTTTTATTTTCAAAATTTTTGTATGATTCTTAGGAATTGGGAATATCGTAAAAATTATTGTCTTTAGAAATATATACTTGAAAGACTTTTCAAAAGTTCTTGTCTTTGGAAATATATATTTGAAACACTTTTCGAAATCTCTTGTCTTTGGAAAATTCTGCCTCGGTAGCTCTACATCTTACATTTACTTATTTTTTATTTTCAAAATTTTTGTATGATTCTTAGGAATTGGGAATATCGTAAAAATTATTGTCTTTGGAAATATATACCTTGAAAGACTTTTCGAAAGTTCTTGTCTTTGGAAATATATATTTGAAACACCTTTCGAAAGATCTTGTCTTTTGAAAATTCTGCTTCGGTAGCTCTACATCTTAAATATACTTTTTTTTCAAAATTTTTGTATGTTTTTTAGGAACGCTGCTTCTTTGGGAAATACTACATCTGAAGCAATTCAAATACAGATTTTATTTTATTCTTAAATTAAGAACTATTTTTTGAAGATAAAAAACATTTTCTGTTACTGTAAAAAAAATTTTGAAAAATTTTGCTCTTTGAGTCTCTACACTACAAAGTACTTCATTGAAGTTGCTGTATCTGTAGCAGTACATCTGGAATATATTTGATTTTTATATCCAAAATTCTGAGATATTTCCCTTAAGAGTATTCGTACAATTTGTACGAAACAAAATTACAATTCCTTTGTCGAATTATAAACGAATTACGAGTTGAAGTTGTTGCCATTGTTGGGGTTTGTGTTTGTGGTTGTTCCCGAAGTTCAATAGCCGCACAGTACAGTGAAGACACGCAGACACGAACGAAATCACATACAAATTTAATGACTAAGCAGCCATTTGGTTTTGGGTCTAGACAGCATTTTTCGCGTTATTTGATCCACAACAAGTTCAAGATACACACACACACACTCTGTAGCTGAGCAATGTTTATATGAATGCGGCAATATGTCGATACTTAAGTTTGAATAAACTCATAGATAGGGTATTTCTTGTAGTTGCTACTGGAAGAAGTAATTAACGCGACGCCAATGGTAGGGGGGAAACGAGTGTTTCAAAGTATGCAGCGCCCTTAGTCTTTGTCATAGTCACGAGAAGCTCAGATAGTTAGATATACCTCGCCTTTACTTCCACTTTCATTCAAATCTTTCATGCTCGCAAAAAAGCCAAACAATATTCAAATCTATTCAATTTTATTGAGAAGCCAAAATTAATTCGATAATACGCTTAGTTTGACAATGAATCGAGTTATCGAGCGGCAAAAGCGAAAGTAATTTATTCCAGGAAACCCTAGAGCTTGCTTTTCTCTTTGTATCGAAGAAGGCATTTTGTAGCTAAATTAAATTAAAAACATTTTGTGCATCATTTATTGAAGTACGAAAAACTAAGGCGGCTTTTTAATAAGCCAAATTGCAGCAATTTATTAACAAAACTTTTGAGCCATGGCACAGGAGCGCATGCAGCGCCCAAGAGGGTGACAGTGTGACGCGATAGCAGTTGGGAAATTTCACGAGAATTCTGTGATAGGAGTTATGTTTATGTTCGAAGAAAGATGTTCTTGGCGAATTTAAGTTAGTTTGTATAAAGGTTACGTTTTTATTACACAAGGGGCTTCGCCACCACACCTACATTCGCTACGCATTTATTGCTTATTTTGCCAAAAATACTTCGAAATCTGATTTTTTTGAAAATAAATTATATTTTTAAATGCTGCGGACTACAAAAACTTTCTTATTTAATGGTTAGAAATGTAGCCCACTTGTAGCCCCATTTAGCCGAATTTTTATACAAAATGCGCTCCTGTTTTACTGTTGCTTTGGCTTGGAAAAACCCAGAAAAAAAGCTTAAGATAAGCCACATTGGTCTTGATATAAATTCGGTTAGTCAAAAGCCTTTTCCTGTTTTTCGTTTAATAGAAAAATTATGAAACGTTAAAAAATTTCATTAAAGTAGACTAAATTTATAAAGTTACAAGCTTAATAATAACAAAAAAAAACTTACCTTATTTAATTTTTATTTTAACTCAAACAGCTTAAATGCTTGCCAAAATCTGCTTCTTATTTCAAGGAGCTCAGAGCTGAAAAAAATAAGAAAAAATGACTTAGTTTTAAAAATTTTTTTTTTTTTATTATTTTTATAATTTTTTATACGAAAAAAAAAAAAAAAATAAAGCTAGCACTTTTTCGACTAACGACATCATATGGGAGCAATAGCGCACTGTCGGTAAAAAAAATTTATAAGAAAATTCAACGATTTTAGTTAAAAAAAAAATATGCATATATTTTTTTTTTCGTATTTGACAAAATTGATTTAATATTTGTCCAATTTGTGTAAAATCAGTTAACTATATCATGTATTCTAAAATTGAATTAAATTCATTGTTTTTCAACTTCTGCCAAAAGCAAAACCAGAACTAATAAATATTTGAGTTCATACTATGTCACTGCATCGGATTTGAGAATATCATTTAGCTGCAATAGTTAAATCTACATTTTCATAAAATTTGTTATATTTTTTATTTAATTTTGAAGATATTACAACCTAAAATACGCTGTGCTGAAGATTATTAATGTTTCCGTTGCTGTAACTGAAGTTACCGCATTCTGTAAAAATAACTTTTACTTTTAAAAACATTTTAATGAATATTTAAAAATTAGTTCACATAATTATTTGACGTACTGTTGTTGCTTTTGCCATTGAACTCCAACAAGAGCAAGAGAGAGCAAATGCATTGAAGTGTAATATGGAGCGAGAGACAACGACATGTACGCTCAAAATGCAAGTCGATCCAACTTGTTCGATCGCACATAAAGTTCGATGCGAACGGTTCGTTGATGCTACGCTGATTGATCACCCCAAAAAAAAAAAAGCAAAACAACAAAAATGAAGAAAAAAGAAACGAGAGCAAGCAACAAACGTTAAAGAGTGGAAAAGAGGCGAGGAACGACGAAGAAGCAATCAAAGACAAAGAAGCAAATGCATAAAAGGAGTAAACAAAGCGAAGAGCAACAAAGAAGAAAAGAGCAGAAAACACGTTGAAAATCGCCTGAGCGCAGCGAGCGGCAAGTCGAGCCGGCACCATGAGAGTGGCTGAGAGAGAGAGTGATAGAGGGAGAGGGACAGAGAGCGAGCGGCAGTGATGCCATAAAGAAGAGCAATAAAGTGCGGGCGCCGCTACAGCGAAAACTCATAAAACGGAATGACGAAGGCGCAAAACATAATAAACAATCAAATTCAATTCGACAAAGAAACAACAAAAAAAAGTAACAAAACAAAACAAAAATAAATCAAATAAAAGAAGAAATAAAACATGAATAAATAAAATGAAAGAAATATTAAGCGAAATTAAAATAAAATAAAATAAAATAAAATAAAATAAAATAAAATAAAATAAAATATGTAAATAAAATGCAATGAAATAAAATAAACTTGAATGAAACAAAATCATATAAAATATAAAAAAATAACAAAAAATTTATAATAAATAAAACAAATAAAATAAAATAAAATAATACATTTAAATAAAATTGATCATAAAGTAAAAAGATATATATATAATAAAATAAATATTAATAATATATATAAACAAAAAAAAGAAATAAAATCAAAAACACGAAATAAAATAAAATTGTACAAAAAATAAAAAAATATAAAATAAATATTAATAATATAATATATAAAAAAAATAAACGACAAAAAAATCAAAAACATATAAAAAACATAAAATTGATAACTTAATTAAAATAAAATTAATCATAGAATAAAAATAATACAATATAATAAATATATTAATATTAAATTAAATATTATTAAATATATGAAAAATAAAATAAAATACAAAACAAAATTATTTGAAAAACATTTAAATAAAATTATCATAATAAACAGAATAAAAAAAAATATACACAAAAACAAAAGTATAACAAAATAAATAATAATAATATATATAAAACAATATATAAAAATAAAATAAACTACAAAAAAATCAAAAACATATAAAATAATTTAATAAAAATTGATCATATACTAAAAAAATAAAATAAATATTAATTATATATAAAAATATATTAAAACAAAATCAAACACAAAAAAAAATTCAAAATCATGAAATAAATTAAAATAAAATTGCTCTTAAAATAAAAAAATATAACAAAATAAATATTATTAATTTATAAAAAAAATACATAAAAATATAATAAACTTCAAACAAATAAAAAAATGAATGATCACAGACTAAAAAAATAAAATAAACATTAATTATATATAAAAAATATATAAAAATGTATATAAGAATATATAAAATATAACATATAAAAATAATAATAATAATAATAATAAAATAAAACAAAAAAAAGAACGAAAACATGTGAAATAAATTTTAAAAAATTGCTGATAGAATAAAAAATGTAATAAAATAAATATTACTAAATAAATTATTATTAAAAAAATTTATATAAAGTATAAAATCAAAAACATATGAAATAAATTAAAATAAGATTAATCTTAAAAAAAAATAATAAAATACAATGAACAATATGCACTAAAGTAAAAAATAACAAAAAAAAAATAAAATACAAAGAAATAGAATATAATTGAATAAAATAAAATATAATAAATAACAATTAAATAAAAATAAATAAAACACAATAAAAGAAACATAAATTAAAATGCAATAAAAATTATAAAAAAAACCTTACAAAAATCTCTATATTTTATATTATTTTGATCGTCGAGCAGCAATTAGATTCATTCAACGCAACAAAAAGCCAAAAAAATTTATAATATAATTGAGCAGCAAATAACATTAACAAATAACAATAAAAATAATTATAATAATAATAATAGTAGTAATAATAGTTATTGTTGCTTTTGTTGTTGTTGCAAATCATGGTCAATATGTAAATGCTGGAAAAACACAAACAAATTTGATACAAATGAATCTAGAAACAATTATTTCGTGGAATGTAGCGCTGAGTTCGTGCTCAGATGACGAAGCATTTTTTCAACTCGAGCGTCAATTAAGAGATCTCAACAGAACTCTCAGATACAACAGCTCAAACGCAGATCGAGGCAGATTTTGATTTTTCCTTTTAGCAAATTTAATTTATAGCGCCTTGAAAAGGGGGGGGGCTCTTCATTATAGAAACAAATTCATTCAACATTCAAGTTGACGATTTGGTTGGGGCTGTTAAGCGGGGGTAAGGCCCGCGTCAAAGCGCTTTGGCAAAGCTGCTCACACTTAAAGTGAAATTTGGCAACAGCTCGTTTCAAATATGTCAACTTAAAGCTATCCATTGCCTAGAAACTACCATGGAAAATGAAACTTAGACAAGGTTTAACTCTGTCTAGCGCAAGAGGCCCCCTTCGATGGAAACTAGTCAAGTGCAGGCAGGCGTCACATTATCTATAGCGCCTAAAGTACAAACTTAACATCTAAAAGATTTGACAAAGAACAGGGTATGAGATTCGTTACCAGGTTTAGAAACTGTTGTCGATGTAAAAACGTCCGCAATGCCTGCCAAATAAAGCTGAGATTGCTACCCACACGTGTGGGGAAGACTAAAGGAAGCCTAAATAGTTTGAGCAGAAGATTATTAGATAACATAGAAAAGCCTATAACATCATTACATTGCGTAGGCTAAGAAGATCTTACAAAGATCTAGGTCTGCAGGATAGCGCCATTATAAAAGAAAAGTTCATAGTAAAATGAATGTAAATATATGCCCCTTGACTATGGTCATCGCTTTAAAGGCGAAGCAAGTAGATATTTATAGGGATATACCCTGGCAGGAGACTATCAAACCATCAATATGACCCTGACAAGAGACTATCAAACTATCAACATGATCCTGGCAAGCGACTTGCAACATGGTCGAAATCTGTTGAAAACGCAGTCGGCTCTGCCATGAGATCAAACCATCGACATAAACTAGGTTTCCCTAATAAAATGGCAATAGACATAAGTTAGTTTTAGTCGAGAATTCTCAAGTATAACTTTTCTTAGATTTTATTTTAGATTTGTATTGAATAAAATATTAATTTTATCCAATTTGGAGGAATCAAATATTTTACTCTTTAAATTGAAAGCTGTTCAAGGAGTACAGAGATCTACAGCTTAAAGCCGAATCCGAACGACGTTGTCTAATTACTAGAGTTTTTCTTTGGTCTAGTTTTGCCAATTAAACTTCTTGCATTAGTATATTCCAAACATCCCAGCAGTTTCTCAACTATGATATAAATCAAGATTGGAATCTTTGCATGACCATAGCTCAGAGGTGACATAAGCAAGATTTTAGGTTTTCGCGGTTTACGCTTTAAAAATTGTTCTGAATTTCAACACTTCACTTGAAATATTAAATATTCTGCAGCATGTAAAAAAGTAGGTCTGCGATCTGGTAAAAATTTTACGTTTTTCGACTATTCCGCAGCATATCGATCTGCGATCTACTAAAAATTTTCTATTTTTCTATTAAAAGGTTTAGGTAGTAGATGAAAGCCTCTAGCGCAGCTGGACTGTTTTTAGTGGTTCTTATCTTTCACATTTTGCCTAGAGCAATTTTTGATGAATAAGAAACTATGTAGCATTTCTTCAAGCTTAACCGCTTTGATGGGCCCCAAGGCAATGCCCAACATTGTGCTTGCTTTCTACTGTCCGACCTTCAAGCCCTTCCGAACTCATTTTGATTCGTTGCCTATAGCTTCTTCCCGCTTGGGAATAAATTTAAATTGTTTCTTTATTTTGTTCTCTCCGGCTCTAAAGCGAAGACGTATCCAAAGATGATTTTGAAGTGCGCACAACTCAACGTATCTCACGTTGGTTAATTTATCAGAAAAAGTTAAGTAAACGGTACTGTGTCCGTAGTTCAGCGTTGACAGCAACAAATGATGCGGGCCTCATCAACGCCAGCCGGACGAGAAAAGACACGCGACAGACGTGAGAAACGAGAGAGAGACGCGCTAGAGAGACAGAGTGAGAGAGAGAGAGAGCGTTGATTGCGACCAGCTTCAACGGCTCCATCTGCTGCTCAAAAGGCCATAATATCCAAACGCAAAACAAGAACGAGCACAACTTGGTGCCAGCTCTCCAGCTTGAGCTGGAGCGGCGTTGTACGCTGCTGGCAGCTTTCCGTTGGTTGCCTCCTTAATCACCGCCAAAACGAGTTTTTGGTCGTGTTGCCGTTGTTGCTGACGATGTTGTTGGAGTTGTTGTTGTTGCTGCTGCTGCTTGGCTTAGCGTTAACCCCAAATTGTGCCTCCAGCTCCTGGCGCGCTGCTTGAGCTGCGCCCCCCCTCACGCACACACACACACAGCTGTAACAATCCACGACGAGCTGTGTCCAGTTTGGTATGGATGCATTGGCTTTGCTTGTTCCTCCATTTTGGGCAGTAATGACAGCGAGAGGAAGTTAGAAAGAGGCAGATAATGAGAGCGTGAGAGGGAGTGAGAAAGGAGGAGAGGGAGAGGTAGGTAAAGCGAGGGAGCGCCAAAGCCAGAGCTGCTGGCCGAGGAGCGCGCGCGTTGCAGAACGTAAGTTTTTAGCCAGATATTCCCGTTGCTGGCCGTTGTAGTTGTGCGAGTGTGTATCTGTGTGTGACTGTATCTGTGTGTGATTGTCTCTGCGTGTGTGTGTGTGTGTGTGTGTGTGTGTGTGTGTGTGTGTGTGTGTGTGTGTGTGTGTATCTGCAACAACGTCTTTTGGCATTTGTTGCTTTTAGCTGCCTTCCTTCTTCTACACGTTGCCGCCTTAGTTTTTTGCAGCTTTTTCGCAACAGGAAAAACGCTTGAGAGCCGCTTAAGCGCTCTAACTGAGCCTAAAATTACTACACACACACACACACACACACACACAGCTACACACAAACTGGTTGCAGTTGTTTGAGCAAAAAAAAAAAAAGATATTTTTAAGCGCGTTTAGCAAAAATTGAATTTCGAGTTCTGACCGAGTCCAGGCTTTCTTCTCCTTTTTAATTCTTTTTTTTTCTTTTTGTTTTTGCTTCCTTCTTCTATTGCTTCTACACTCTCTTCTTGGCCAGCCAACGAAAAATGGCTCACACGTAACAAGGCCAAAAAAAAAAGTTGAGGAAGTAAGCAAGGAAACACTTTGTAGAGCCATACAGCTGAACTTCTGGTAGCTTTGCAATTCTAATACAAGAAATTTTTGCGGGAACACTGTACCATTGACAACATGGCGAGGGTTGGTCGGTCAATTACCAAAAGTTATGACCATACTGTCATCTCTACTAGAAGATATCTCTATTGATAGTTGTTCTAGGAGAAAAGACAGTTACAGTTTTTAGCCGAGTCCGTACGGTTGGTCGGTAAATTGCCAAAAGTTATGACCATACTGTCATCTCTTCTAGAAGATATCTCTATTGAGAGTTGTTCTAGGAGAAAAGACAGCTTGAATTAAGAAAGATTTACTTAGCGTCTATTTGCTAGCTATGCGACTGCTAGGCAAGTGCAGTATGTCTATAATTGCTAGCTATGTCAGTGCTAGGCAAGTGCAACAGTGCTGCAAGTTGGAAACGAATCACCGACCTACAGGTTTAGCTGCGAGTATGCTATCACAACGCTATTGAGGCCCACACCATTCATCTACCATTAGGGCTGAAAAAATATTACAATTTTTTATATCTAACGTCTATTTTGCAGTACTCCACCGACGTTCGCATCTGCGATTATACAAAGAAAGAACAGTTCAAAATTGAAAATGTAACGAAATTCCGAAAAAGGGCTCACGAATTTTTCGTCATCGCTTGCTATATGAGTTCTTCTACAGCTACATCGAAATCGTTTCTTCAAGAGTTATGTAAAAGTTTTCATATTCTTTGTTCTATATTTCCAAATATGGAAATATAATGAGTAATATATAGTCTCTGAAAATCCAGCTGAGTTTAGACAGAAATATTACAAAAAATCTGTTATTTAAAGCAGAAAATCTTCGTTTATTATGTTAGTCACTTCGCAAAGATAAAACCCCTTTGAGAAAACAACTATATTATATTTTTTTTATAATTCTTTTCAATTATTTTTTATACTTTATTTGATTATATAATTTCCCGCTCCCGATGCCGAGCATTGGGTAATTTTGCTAGGTAAATAGCATCTATTTGCTAACCATATCAGTGTTTTTTTGGTTAGCATGATTTCAGTTGAGCTGTTGCAGCGAAATCGTGCTCACCACAAGCCTCTTGCAAAAAACTACGGCAATCTCAGATCAGATCTAATAATCTGTAGGGCGTAACTTATTAAAAGTTATTTAAATAAATAATAAATAAACTATACACCTTATAATCACCCAACTGACTACCACAAAGTGCTCAAGCACAACTCTTACCAAGTTCTATTTGGTACAAATACAGCTCTCTCGTTTGTATTCTTTTGTACTTACGGCTTAAAGACTGAGCGCATTAGTGCGTAGCTTTAAGTACATTTAGTTGTTTCGACGTTCAACGAGTTAAAAGCTAACAGAAAATACGAGCTACCAGGATACCAGCTACCGGGATACGAGCTACCAGGATACCAGCTAAAGAAAGCAACATATCAGCTACAAGAAACATAATTATGCTAGCACTCACACTCATACTTGTCATCATCTCAGCATTGTTTAATCTTTATTTCATAAATGCAGACACTCTTCTCCTGTCTATTACTATCACGCTTTCTCCTTTTATCTCACTCTCGCTCTCTCTCTCCTCATTTCTCCCTTGAACAGACTTACCAAAAAATAAAAAAAATCTCATTGAACTTTGGCTTCAATACCAAAAAGTGTTTACTTGGCCTACACAGCTGCTAATTATCAATTGCCAAAGCTCTTTTCAACAACATTTTAACCCCACACTCTCGCACTCCCGCACTCCCACGCTCGTTTTGGCCAAAAATTCAGACAGCTTCATTAACTACAGCCAAAACGTTGTAAAGCGAAAAAGCAGGCAAAAAGTGAAGTGCGGCAACGCACCAAAAAAAAACAATGAAGAAGGCCAAGAACAAACGCAACAAAAACAAAAACCAAACTAAACGCAAAGCACAGTGCATTCAGTAAGTCTGCGCACAGCAGCTTATGGTAATAAGTTTAATTATTTGATTGAAATTATAAATGCTTCAAAAAAATATGATTATACTTTACTTTCAATTGTAATTTATTTCCACTTTTGATGCATTTTTTGAGATTAAATAAATTATTACTAATTTTTTAAGTGTTATATATTATTATAGAAAATATAAATAACAAAAATTGTATCAAATTATATTAAAAAAATATTTCTATAATGAAATTTATATTGTGATATTCGTATGAAAAATAATTGTTTGAAATTTTTTCTTTAATTTATTAGTTTTTTATTTTTTATTTCGATGATGGAATTTATGGAATAAAATTATTTTAAGCAATTGTGGCCAGCTAACGATTTTTTTAAATATTATTATTTTTTTTATTTGCATGTTAATTATCTGCAAAAAGTTCAGTCTTCACAGTCTACTTTGTACTACTCGTTAAAACCTTTCATTTCAAAAAAAAATTTTCAAAATCCTCCAAGCGGTTTGCGAGAACACCTGTGACTCACCATAATAAATTTACTAAAAAAAAATATATTTCTTATACTAGATACTGCAAGACTAAATATTTCAATCTATTATTTTTAAATGTTAAATAATTACTAAAAATAGATAACATTAATGATTATGATTACGAATATTGTAGTAACCAAATCATCGTGTTTTTTTGATAAAAAAAAATCAATTGAAAATTTTTTTGACAGAAAAAATTTGCATAAGAAGAAAATAAAATTACCCGGAAACACTCTATAATCCAACCGCCATATTCTTCATACCTTTCTGCTACTGCTTACTGGCTTTTTTATGGATACAATTGGATTGTCAACGCTAAGGAACTGTTTAAGAAATCGAAAATTTTTTCTCAAAGTTTAAATAGAGCGCATGTAGAACTTATTTTATTTTGAGTAAGAGTACTCGTTTCGGAAGAAGCATAATTTGAATAAAGTTTTTTTTTACTTTTGTTTAATAAAACAATCGAGATCTTACGCAAAGTAAGGTTTTATGCAAAGGGATACGGTTCGCTTTTAAAGAAATCAAAGAGGCGCTTAATGATGGAGACAAGGCTAAGGAGTACTCAGTTCTTGAATTTGTAAATTACCAGAGAGATTGGAAAAAGAGGTCTTACGCCAAGGTCTTATGCAAAAGGTGGGTTTTCCCGAGTCAACGTTGTTGGCTTCTGAAGAAATCGAAAAAACGAATCGAGTTTATCAGAAAGATTTTCGAAAACTAATCGCTTTGTTTTACTTTGATGTAAGAAAACAATCGCTTTTCCTAGGTATTGTTGGTATATCATTATTAAGGCTCTTTTGCGGAAAACGAAAAATGTCTCGAAACTAGAGTGGGTTGAATTTGTCAAAAAATATACAAAAATTACCAGAGAGATGTGCGAAAAGTAGTCGCTTTAGAAGCGAAATCCTGCGTTTGTAGTACTTCTAACTTTTTTCCTACAATAAAACCAGCTCTATTTTGCACCGATTCAGTACAGCCAATATTAAAATTTCAGCTTTCGATTTTAGTTAAAACTATCAAAATTTTAAGCTAATACTAATTGAGGTCGAAAATTTATAATTAAAATGCATTTCTTGCAGTTATAGAAAATTATTGAGACAGTCCACCAAAAGCCTAAAAGCCGCATGCCAGCTAATAAATCCTAGAAATGGCAAAAAGTACGTATCTGGGTTATCCACAAAGCCGTTTATGGCTAAAGTCCAGCGTAGAGTCATTATTTATGCTAAGCACATGCTCGTCGCACACCTTCCAGAGAGAAACACTTGTTACCCGCCGCAGTTAATCACAAAAGAGCGTACGGAATTTCAGCTTCAATGGAATGCGTCACCTGTGTTCACTGCGCCATGGTGCGATGCTTAAAGGTGTTGTAAACTTACAGCTTAGCTTCTTAATAGGTGGTGAGGGCCAGTTCGTGTTGGTATTATTGGAAAAAAATATATACATATATATTTAAAGCTTACTTGTGTGGCAAAGATGCCTTGACAACGGGGCAAGGACGTGCAGCGAGCGTTGCTAGCCGTCTCCTTGGGCATTAGTTTGAGCAAACATTGTATGTGTGCTGCTGCCTTAAAAATCAAAGTAAGGACTTTTTGTCAAAATAGAGCTGGAATTTTATTTATTTCTTTAGAGATTTCAATTTACAAAATTTACAAAAAAGTTGGAATAGCATGCAGTATTTGAAGCAGATATCCAGTATGTATCAAAGGCATGTGCAAGTGGGGCGGCAAAGTCGTTGGAAGACTGTTGCATGAAATGAATTCACCAAAATTAGTCAAGTGAATTACGAGAGATTTGAAATTTGCCTAAGAGGAAATACGAAATGCGGTTGCAACGTGTGGGATTTCTGTATAAAATTTTTTAACTTAGAGACAGTTTCTAAATTTCATAAATTTTAAGAATTTTATGCATTTTTTTAATTTGACGAATTTTACGAATGTTTTGAGATTTATGAATTTGATGAATTTTGTGAACTGTATGATTTTTCTGAATTTTACGAATTTTATAAATTTGATACATTTTTTTAATTTAACGAATTTGATGAACTTGATGAATTGTTTGAATTTTGCGAATTCTATTTATTTTACGAATTTTTTGAATTTAATGGATTTGATTAATTTTTTAGTTCTAAAAGATTTATGAATCTTACGATTTTTATGAATTAAACGAATTTTATAAGCTTAATGAATTATACGAATTTTATGAATTATTTTAATTTAGCAAATTTGATCAGTTTGATGAATTTTACAATTTTTTTGAATTTGATGAATTTGTTAAATTTAGTGAATTTTATAAATTTGATGAATGTTTTTAATATTATGAATTCTACGAATTTTTAGAATTTTACTAATTTTACGAATTTTTTTATTTTTTTTAATTTAAATAATTTTTTTAATTCTATGATATTTATGAATTTCCTGAATTTTACGAATTTTTTAAATTTAACGAATTTGATTAATTTTTTGACTTCTATAAGATTTATGAATCTTACGATTTTTATGAATTAAACGAATTTTATGAATTTTTCTAATTTTACAAATATGATGAGTTTGATGAATTTTACATTTTTTTTTTAATTTGATGAATTTTTAAAATTTAGTGAATTTTATAAATTTGATGAATGTTTTTAATATTATGAATTTTTAGAATTTTACTAATTTTACGAATTTGTTAAATTTTTTAAATTTAACTAATTTTTTTAATTCTATGATATTTATGAATTTCCTGAATTTTTCGTATTCTATTTATTTTACGAATTGTTTAAATTTAACGAATTTTATAATTTTTTTTTATTTCTATGAGATTTATGAATTTTATGAATCTTACGAATTTTACAAATTTTTTGAATTTGATGAATTTGATGAATTTTTTGAATTAACCTAAATTTTTAAGTTCTATGAGATTTATGAATTATACGAATTTTATGAATTTAATGAATTATACGAATTTTATGAATTTTTTTAATTTTACAAATTTCATGAATTTTTTTAATTTAGGGAATTTTGTAAATTTTTTTAATAGTATGAATTTTCCGATTTTTTTGATTTTTACTAATTTTACGAAATTAATGAGTTTGATGAATTTGATTAATTTTTTAAATTCAACTTATTTTTTTAATTCTATGAGATTTATGAATTTTCTGAATTTTACGAATTCTATTTATTTTATGAATTTTTTTAATTTAACGAATTTGATTAATTTTATGAATTTTTTGCACTAATTTGACAAATTTCTTGAATTTAATGGATTTTACAAATTTTATTAATTTTGTATGAATTCAATAAATGAAGGAAAAGAAGTTGAAGTAAGTTTGGACGTGCACGACTTGGTAAACCTGTAAATCAGTTTTGCAAAGGAATCCGAAGCAACGACGACCACCAAAGCTCAGATGAAGAGACCAAATGGAGTAGGCCAACTGAAGGCACTCGCAAAACAGGGGCAACTGACGAGAGTTAGTTTGGTCGGCGTCTGTAATCCGACAAAGGATTGTGATGACCAACTAAAATAAAGAAATTAAGATACGAAACCTACAAAAAGAAAGCCACCTTTTTGAGCGATTTGCGCTCTACAATATAGTCAATTGATTGTAATAAAACTGGATAAAATACTTGAAAACACTGTCAATCCTGTAGAAAAGCATTTCTGATAATAAGATATGAAAAAACCCAAGTGAAATATTACAAATTTAAAAAAAAAAAACCCATTACAGATTATGAGGGATAGTCAAAAGATTTTGTTTCCATTCTATAATGTGTCAGATAAGCAAATGTTGAAGAGCAAATAAAACACTATGAAAAAAATCTATGCTTTGACGATATGTTACAGTATAAAATTCTTTCTAAAATTTGAAGAATAAACGAACAAAATAGATTTTTTGCTGTCCGATTTGCCCTATATAGCAGCTATATGTTGCAGTCTACCAATTTCGATCAAACACAACAACTCACTGATTGGGCATAAATGGGTAAAATGATACATTTGGAATTCTTTTTTATGGAATAAAGTTAACGAAATTATTATTAATATTTATGCGACAGACATTCCGCCAATGTCTCTATAGCAAAATTTATTAGGTTCCAAAATAACACAATTTTGAACCGATTTCAATAAAAATCGAAACAAACGTCAAGGACATTTTTTGGAAAGGTATGTATAACGATGATACTGCTTCACTGGTGAGCATAAACTGTAATAATATCGTTCGTGTCATGCCCGAAATAGGCTTGGCTAGGCATGTCAGATATCATGTGGATGAAAGTATGAAAAATGAAACGAAAACGGTGATCTGAAGTAATCTGAACCCATCTGAAAGATAAAATTCAGTGCACTGATTGGGAATACTTAAATACTTCTATAAGTCGGAAAAATTCGTTTAGAATAAGTAAAACTAAAATGGCATTTGGACCCATAAGGTAAGCAAATAGATCAAAAAAAGTCCATAAATTGGAAAGTTCCAAATTCATTTAGAAAACGAACTTCCTAAGCAAAAAAGTTGAATAACAAATGTAAAATAAAGAAATTATCGAATTTTTCAACCGATTTGCCTATGGGAGATCTATTATACCAAACACCGATTGTTAAAATATCTTAAAAAATAAACAAAATACAAGGAATTTTGTACAAAAAAAAGCTCTCTGTTTTCTCGATTTATGCCAAAAGTGCTGAGAAATTCAATAGATTTTTGTGAAGTTCGATGGAAACACAAAGTTTTTAGGAAAATTATAAAAAAAATGTGCGGTACAAAAACTATGCCGGATTTCAGCTTCCCTTATAAACAACACTAACCCAACAACTTTATCTATATTATCAACGAAAATCGTTAGCTTCATTGTAGTTAGAGAGTCAAGACCAGCTAACTCTTTTCACTATTTTTTTTTTAAATAAATGAAATTGACTAATTTGTAGATTTCACAGGAACTCCATGAAGCATGTAACTGCTTGTGAGTTGCAAAAAATTTATGAAGCTTTTCAGTCAACGAAAGTTTTTCGAACAAAATGCGTTCGTTAGTCGTAAAACTTTTACATCGGGAAGAAAAAAAGAAAAAAAACTTAATGGAGCATGCGATTGAACACGAACAAATTATGGGGCAAACAATTTGTACAAATTCGTCGACGAGTTATACGCTTTTGCCAGCTTATCATATTACCAGCATTTTACAGCTTTTCAGCGAAGTTCCCAATGAAGTTGTTATTGATTGAAGTAAAGAGATTTCTTTAAAAGACAACAAGAATTCGAATAAGTTTTTGAAGAAATCATTTAAAAGAACAAGCAGAAAAATTATTTTTCTTCTCAATTTGCATCTCAATTTCGTCATAAAATATCACAGACGAAAACCTTTGGACTCATTGAAGCAAAAAAATAATATCCTGATTTGATACAAAACTCTTTCTCTTCTCAATTTCGTCGTAAAATATGCAAATGAAATTGTTTATTAAAAAGGAAAAAGACTTGAAGTTAGTTTTTGCATGCATTTAAAATAAACAAGAAGAGAGTTTATTCATTATCGACTTAAAACTCGCTTTCTTCTTATTTTATCATAAAAAATCCAAAAGAAATCTCTTAAAATAAAAAGACAAAGTTTTTGTACTCATTGAAAAGAACAAGAAGAAAATTATTTCATATTTTTTCATAAATAATCCCCAAGAATTTTCTTGCAGGTTTTTGTATTCATTGAAAAGAACAAGAAGAAAATTATTTCATATTTTTTCATAAATAATACCCAAGAATTTTCTTGGAGGTTTTTGTATTCATTGAAAAGAACAAGAAAATTATTTATATTTCTTCGAAATTCTCTTTCTTCCTTATTTCTTCATAAATAATACCAAAGAATTTGCTTCAAAAAAAGAAGACTGGGAGGATTTTGATTTTATTAAAAGAAACAAGCAAAAAATGTTTCATTATTGCCACAAAACTCAATTTCTTCACAAAATATCCCAATGAATTTCATTTTGAGAAAAAAAGACTTGAAGTAATATTATCTTTGGGGACATATTGAAAAAATATTAGGTTAATTTGCTCAAAAATCGTTTACTTCTCAATTTTAACAAAATATATCCAAATGAAAATGCTGAAAAGCAAAGACGGAGTAAATTTGCGGACTCATTGAAAAGAAGAAGAAGTAAAAACAATTTCATATTTCTTCAAAATTCTTTCTTTTCAAAAACGTCATAAAAATCCCAAACAAATTTCTTGATAAAATCAAGAATTGGAGTAGGATTTTGATATCATTTAACAGAACAAGAAAAAAAATATTGTTGTTTGCTACAAAACACTTTTTCTTCTGAATTTCGTCATAAATTATCTGAAAGAAATTTTTTTGAAAATAGCAGCCGGAGTATAAATTTTTGAACTCATTGATGCAAAAAATAATATATTCGTTTATTTTGCTATGGAACTCTAAATTTTCTTAATTTCGTCATAAAAAGGGAAAGAAAATTTCTTTAATTTCGATTTGCTTATGGGGGATCCATTATACAAATGAACGATTGTAATTGATTGTTAAAATATCTTAAAAAATAAATAAAATACAATGAATTGTGTACATAAAAAACTCTCTGTTTTCTGGATTTACGCCAAAAGTGCTGAGAAAGTCTAGATTTTAGTCAAATGCGATGGAAACACAAAGATTTTAGGAAAATTATAAAAAAAAATATATAGAAAAATATAATAGATTGTATGGAACGACTGAAATACTTTTATGTACTTAGAATATCTTAAAAACTAAACAAAATAGAAGAAATTTTGTAGTAGAAACTCTCTGTTATTGCAAAAATACGCTAAAAGAGCTGAGAAAATCTCAATTTCGTCATAAAAAAGGAAAGAATTGTTCTTTAAAAAGACTTAGTGTCAAAGCCTTCGAACGCATCGAAGCAAAAAATAAAAATTCTGCCGTTTTGGAACAAAACTCTTTCTGCTCAATTTCGACATAGAAATCTCAAAGAAATTTCTTTAAAAATATAAGACTTGGGAATTATTAAAAAAAAAAGAAGGAAAATTATTCCTGAATTTTATCAAAAAAAAAATTCTTTGAAAACAAGACTTGGTGAGGTTATTGGAGTCATTAAGCAAATAAAAAATAATAGATTCTGTTGTTTTGCTATAGAACTCTTAGTCGCATACCCCAAAGCAATTTCTTGAAAAACACTTGGTCTTGCTCCTACAACTTGGTGCATTCATTCTTCTTCTTTTGCTTCGAATGTGTTTTCTTTGTCACTTTCGTCATAAAATATTCCAAATCAATTAAAAAAATAAGGTGAAGTAAGTTTCCGAACTTATTAAAAGAAAAAAATATAAAAGTTATCCTGTTTTTCTACAGAATAGCAGTCACAAAAGCTAGGCACTGGAACAATCTAGAAAGATTTGTGTGCCCTGATGCAGCAACGGCCTAGGAAGCTCTATCCTTATATAGGACACAGCTTAGGTCACTTTGTGGAGCGTTGACAGGTCATTTTTCCGTGCAACGAGCATTTACACAAAATGAATCTTGTTAGCAACAGAACAAGTAGATTCTCTGAGGAGAATGCCGAGTCAATGGAACACCTAATCATTAACTGCTCAGCACTGGCACGAAGCAGACGAAGGATCACCAACTGCCCAGCTCTGGCACGAATGAGAGCAAAGCTGCTAGACAACAATGGTATATTCTCAGTGAGAAGGAACTGTTTTATATCTCGCAGACACGTCTGACTCAGTTTCTGAGAACATTAAAATAGAACTAGTCGATAGGGGGCACAATATGGTAGACCCATGGGTGTCGCAGTGCCAAAGGGCGTAAGCCCATCCTCTTTTGCTACAGAACTCTTGTTGCTCTCAATTTCATTGTAGATTTAGAAATAAATCTTATCGGATTAACTTCTACTATCTTACCAAATTTGCTGCAAAAAATCCGAATTTCCTCTTAAAATTACGCACGATACGTTCCATTCAAAAGCTTTGTGTCAAACCGCAAACCCAGAAACTTGCTTTCGATTTCTATTTACTTCTAAAGAATTATACCAATTTTAGAATTTTAATTCCCAAACATAGCTGTCCATAGACATATGACAGACACTGTGAACAAAGCGCTGCTTCTACCTACCTATAGCTGAACTGTACTGCTCAAAGTCAGTCTCAAGTTTCAACAAAGAGAGCGCCAACCAACAACAACAACAAAAACGTTGCTTTCTTTGGCCAAAAACAAAAAAATTCAGTTAACGTCAATTACACGGCAGAAACAAGTTTTTGTTGTACTTTTTTTTGGGCCAAAAGTGTTTCGAGTGGAGTTTGCGAAATCCTAAATCACGTAAGTCATGTGAAAACTTTGAAAAAAAAACGAATTCAATAAATTGCAATTTTTAAGTGAAAAGTCAGGAAATATTTCAATTTTAAGTTGAGCGCTTGAATTTTGGACTGGAACTGCCGCTCAAAAATGTTTTGTTGAATGAAAAAAATGGTAATTTTTACCCAAGTAATATTCCGAATGCAGGGACTGCATACAAGATCGAATTGTATCTCAAAACTGCTATCGAGGGCATGCAAGCTGAAAAATACTAATAATTCCATCATAAGGCCAATAGTCACGTATGGAGCAGCAGTTTGGATCATGACGGCAGCAGACGAAGAATCCCTAGGAATCTTTGAGAGAAAAATACTGCGAAAAACGCAGACTAGATTTCAAGGAACAATGACGAGTTGTTGAGCTTAAACCATGACGAATCCCAGCGGCTAAGTTGGATAGGACAAGTGCTACGGATGATGAACAGAACAGCGCACAAAACCACTCTTCACAAGAAACAGAGGTCGGCAATATTGGCGTTGACATGCTGAAACTGGAAGTAAGGAACTGACGCTAACAACAGAGACGAATGGAGAAGAATTGTTGAAAAAGCCGAAACCCACCCAGGGTTCTACAGCTGAATGATAATGTTGAGATGACGACAGTGGTTAGGTCTATGTTTCTGTAGGATTTCCTAAAACTGTGAAATATATAACGACGCAGTAAATATATAACGAATGTATTGCAGATTGCAGTTCTGTTCTCTGTAACTAGGGTTCCTAGGGTATTAAACCGTCAGTAGATAGTTATTGGATTATAATATTAACATCACCCTACGGAGGAGTATATGACTGCTTTGGTACGGTATATAATGATGATGAATATTCCGAAAATCGGAAGTGAAGTTTGCAACGTGAACCTCACACCCACAGTGTTTGTCTGCAAAACTCAAAGGTAATAAAACCTACAATTTTTTAGGTTTTACTTTTTTAAGAATTTTCAGATAAGTTCTGAACCTGCATGGAACTTCTTTTTTGTTCTCAAATGCGGCAAGTAGGTATTCATTAATTTCCTCATGAAGCATGAATCTATTGTAGACCCCCAAAAAGTCTTTGCAGAAACTTTATTCAAAGAGTCAAAAATTTGTTTGTTGAAGCCCTATAATCCACTTAGAAATATTTCAAGTATTTTTATATTTAAAACGCGAATTCTGTACAAATTTCAATTTTCATCAAAATTTCATAAAAATTTCTTTAAAATTCATCAATCTATAGTCTTGAACCAATTATTCTAATTGAAGTAAGCATTTTATCGCTTTCCAATTACGAATTACTAAGTAAATCTTACTTAGTACTATAAAAAGTTACTATAAAAAGTAGAGGTGTCATACTTCGAAAGCAGATTGAAAAAAAATAAACAACAGTGGAAGCAAACTATTATATATAAAACTAGAACGAAATGGATTGGAGTTACGGATTTAGGATCGATAAAAAAAAATTGGTCTTGACTGCGAAATAAATAGATTTGATAGCGCTTCTTATTCAAAAGCATAAATTCACACAACAGTGGCATCATTGACAAAAATACCAAATTGGGAATACGAATCAAGAAGTTCAGAATAGTTTTTGTTTGTAGTATCGGCAATTTAGGCACGCCATCAAGGAACTCAATACTAAAAGAGGGAACCCATGAAATGCCTAAAAGATTAAAATCGCAATTTCGTAGAAACGTATATATAATTTCGATTTTTCTCTGGCCTAGGCGATCTCTTATAAACATAATGATATTGAAATAAAAGTAAAAGTAAGGTAATTATGGAAGCTACAACCATAGCCTGCAGTGCTTAGTTCTTAGGAAGCTGTTCTCACCTCATCTCAATTAAACAATAACTTCAGATCTGCAATAGTAAGTCTATTAACTTCGAAATTAAGCAGCGTAAATGTCACTGCTTGATTATACTATAATTTTTACGAGGTTGCAATAATCTTGAAAGTCTAACTTAACAGATTTTGCAACACTTTGAATTTTGTACTTCGAAAGGCTATAACTCTCGGGAAATCGTAGAAATCATTAATCAAAATTCGTTGAATTTCAAAATGGGTCTTGTTAGCAACAGAATATATGTAGATTCTATGTGGAGAATGCCGTGAATGATGGCACAAAGGAGAGCAAAGCTGCTAGACAACAACTATATACTCAGTGAGAAGTACCTGATGTATATCTCGCAGACTGTTCTGACTCAGTTTCTGAGAACATAAAAACTGAACCAGTCGAAAGGGCGGTCGCAGTGCCGAAAGGCATAGGCCCACCCGCCTTCCTACATTACAATAGATCATTTAGATCTCGTTGAAATTTAAGACCATGTTCTAAAATAATATCTCCTACTTGAAATTGGTTTGTTAGTTTTTTTTGCTAGTACAAGTTCGTTCCTCTTGAACCAACTTAGCTCGAAATACTTTGGGTTCTTACATCTTTGATGTCAGATTCTACGTTAGAGTCAACACTTCTGCATTTAATATTCTATGACCGCTTGCTGATTTAGGACCTCTGTTTATTTTCTTTCAAAGTAATACAGATTCCGAAAATTATGAAAGCATAGCAGCTGAAGCATTATGACATCTAGAATTAACTAAAATAATAGAATCAAGCAAAGTAAGAAAAAATTTATGTATATTTAATTTTTTATTAAAACGAGCTACAGGTATATTGAGAATATTATTAAAAAAAAAACATAGCCCTACTCATACTGCAACCAAAATTATTGTTCTACAAAGTGAGGAGCGTTCAAAGTGTTTGCATAATTGTTCTGCCAAAAAATCGCCAATACTTGAGTTTTAAGTTTTTATGCAAAATATGGAAGATTCAAAAAATTTGAATTAATAATTATTTAATAATTTAATGTTAATATTTTCATTCATTGTGTGACAGTTTCCAAAGTAATTGGTAGGAAATTCATTGGTATAATTATTATAGATAATAATAACACGCTTTGTAGTTTTCATCAGGTTCTTATACAAGTTATTCGATTTTTTTTCTTTTCCCCAAAGTTAAGAATATTTTATGTTTATATTTATTCTGTTACTAATATTAATAATTTAATGTTTAAATTCAACAAATCATTGCATTGTGACTGCATCAAAAGTTCTGGCTCAGCAAAATTAAAAATTCAAAGTGTTGTGCGAAAAAATCTACATTCTTTCGGTTTTCAAGCTCTCATACAAATTAATGGACTTTTTTTTTTTTCTTTCCGTTTTTTTTAACAATAAAATTAAGTATATTTTATGTTTATATTTAAACTGTTGCTAAAATTAATAATTTAATGTTAAAATTTGATATTTTTTAAACAAATCATTGCACTATTGTGACTGCAACAAGAAATCTGCGGTTCTACAAAGTCAAAAAGTGTAAAAAGTATTTGAATTTTTATGCGTAAATCAAATTTCCTTATTTGAAATTTTAATGTTTTTCTGTTATTAATAATATTGAGATTGTTATTATTTTATTACTATTTTAGTTATTACTATTATAGTTTAGTTTAAAAAAAGAAAATGATTGCACTATTGTGACTGCAGCAAAGGTTTTGGCTCAATAAAATCTGCCTTGCTTCGGTTTTCAAGTTTTTATATAAATTAATGCAATATTTTGCAAAGTTTCAGATTATTTTAGTTAATAAACAATATGTTAAGATTGTTGCATTTAATGATATATTTATATTTTTATTAATAAAAAATCATTGTTCTTTTGTGACTACGGCATACGGAGTTCTTCAGCCTAAAAAGTCAGAAAGTGTTCAAAGTATTTAAATTTTTTTGCCTAAACATAGTTTACTGATTTGACACTTTATTGTTTTTCTGTTGTTAACAAATTTAATTGCACCTAATGTTTTATTTAATAGCTTATTGTTTATATTTGCATTAATAAAAAAAAGAAAATGATTGCACTATTGTGACTGCAGCAAAGATTTTAGCTCAACAAAATCTAGCTTCTTGCGCTTTTCAAGTTCTTAAACAAATTATTCAAGCTTTTTATTAAGTTTCAGATTAATTTTATTTATAAACAATTAGTTTATATCTCATTTAATGTTTGCATATTTATATTGTTATAAATAAAACATCAAATTGTGACTGCAAATAGAGTTTTTAAGATAGATTTCGAAATATTTTAATTTTTATGCGTAAAAACAATTTTTTTTATTGTTTAGTTTTTTGCATAATATTTGAAGTTTTGTAGGTTTTTTTTTTTCTTTAATAATATTGAGCTTATTATTTTTATTAATTTTTAGCTTCAATTGCTTAAATTTTCATTAACAAAAAAAGATGGCTCTATTGTGACTGCATCAAAAATTTAGGGGGTTGTACAAATTCGAAAATTGTTTAAAAAATAATTCAAGTTTTTGCATAATTATTGCATTCACTGTATTTATTTTTCTTCTCTTTTTTTTGGTGCATTTTCGCAATGTTTGCGTTCTTTTGCTTTATGCTGCTGCTTCTTCTTCCTCTGCTGCTTCTTACAATAAAGTTTTTGTTGTTGTTGTTTTAATGTGATTTCATTTGACATTAAAATTGGCCCTGTTGTTGTTGTTGTTATTGTTGTTGCATGCATATTGTGAGTGTTGTTGTTGTTGTTGGCAGGTAAAGCTGAAGCTGCAGCTTAACCGGTTCAACGGGTTTTCACACGCACACAGACACATAGCCCAAAAAGAACCCAAAAAAACGCAACACACAGACAACACACAGACACACACACACGCAGAGACATGCAGCGACTTGCATTGACATTAACAACAACAACAACGCACACCAATGCACTGACACACACACACTTTTCTGTTGCTTTTTTTTTTTGTAATTTTGTTACAATTTTTTTGTGTTTTTTTTTATTTATTTTATTTTTAATATTTATTGCTTGCTCTTGCCTTTACCTTACGCTTTATCACTCCACACTTGGCTGCTGCCAACGCTGCCTGCGCCGCCGCTGCTGCTGCAGAATTAAGTAAAACGATTTTCGAACTCTTTCTGTTGCATTTACTTCTCAATTGGCCACAACAACAACAACAATTTTTCAACTGCTGCTGGCCTGCTCTTTTGTTTAAGTAGCTTTTGAATTTTTTTTATTTTATTTTATTTTCTTGCTTCAATTTCTTAGCACTTAAAAAAAATTAATATATATTTTTATATATTTTTTATTTATTATTAAAACATTAAAAAAAAATTGAGCGAGCGAGAGAGAGAGAGAGACAGACAACACTTGAACACGCGCACTTTTTTTTTATTTTTTATTTTCAAATATTTTGCTCAAAAAACAATTAAAAAAAATGTAAGCCACATTTTGCGGCCTCTTGCGGCTTAAGCATTTCTCAACAATAATTTATATTATTATTATTATTTTTTTTTAATTTTATTTACTTTGGTTTAACTTTTGTTTGGCGCTGGCGCTAGCACCGCTCGCGTTCACCCGCCGCCGCTGCTGTTGCCAAAAAGCAAAAATACGCAAAAAAAAATTTATTTCAAAAAGCCGCCAACTCGCACGCGCTATTTTTTTTTGTTGTTTGTTTTGCTTTCTTGTTTTTAATTATCAATCATTGATGCCGCTTTAATTATTAATTAAAAATTTAATCTGTGCCGCATATTGCAAAATTTGTTAGTTGGCAAAAAACACGCAAAATATTTTTGTTAAGAATTTACGCTCGTTTTCGACGCTGCGACGCGCGCTCTCTGTGCGATTGCGACTTGACCCGGCAACACGAAAAAACAAAATCAAACACGCGTTGGGTTCGTTCGCTTGTTGAAGTCGCAAGTCGATGTGCTCCAACATGCTTGCAACATGTTCGCTAGCGTTTGAGTTGTAAGTTGGGTGTGCGTGTGTGTTGCCGTGACTTTAGGTTGCAAGCGCTGAATGTTTTGTTTGTTGTTTTGTTGCAAGAGTTCGCAGCGGCCAGTGGGCGCTCTCTTAAGTTGCAGCTTGTGAGTTGTAGTTGTTGCTGTTTGTTGTTGTTTCTAACTGTTGTTAATTGGCTTTAATTTAAGAGTGGTTGTGGGGGGATGGGGGGAGGAGTAAAGTTTGCCTTAAAAAAATTGTTTTAATTTTAATTTAAATATTTCAGAAGTTAAAAATAAAAAAGCTTAAAATTATTTAAATATTTTAAAATTAAAAAGAAAGAAAAGAAGAAATGCTGATATTTCTTTAAAATTTTACTTAAATTTTAATATTTCAAAATTAAAAAAAAAAATCCTAAAATTCTGTAAACTTTTGCTTAAATTAAAATATTTTAAACAT
Source organism: Chymomyza procnemis (assembly GCA_035046065.1). Lineage (NCBI taxonomy): Eukaryota > Metazoa > Arthropoda > Insecta > Diptera > Drosophilidae > Chymomyza > Chymomyza procnemis. The sequence goes on along the minus strand of JAWNOJ010000021.1, from coordinate 32,288,390 downwards.
TAAAACTGCTTAAAATTTTAATTAAACTTGAATATTTTAAAATTAAAAAAAAAATCCTAAAATTGCTTAAAATTTTGCTTAAATTTAAATACTCTAAAAATAAAGATAAAATATTACTAAAATTGTGTAAACTTTTGCATAAATATTTATATTTTAAAAATAAATTTATTAAAATTAAAATTATTATAAAAATATTATTATTATTAAAATTAATTAAAATTTTACCTAAATTTAAATATTTTAAAATTAAAAATGAAAAATTCCTAAAATTCTGTTAACTTTTGCTTAAATTAAAATATTTTAAACATTAAACCTGCTTAAAATTTTAATTAAATTTGAATATTTTAAAATTAAAAAAAAAAATTCCTAAAATGCTTTAAAATTTTGCTTTTATTTAAATATTTCAAAATTAATAAATAGTAATTTCTAAAATTCTGTGAAACTTTTTCTTAAATTTAAATATTTTAAAAATAACATTATTAAAATTAAAATTATAATATTATAAAATAATAAAAATATTATTAAAATTCAAATTATTTAAAATTTTACCTATATTTAAATATTTCAAAATTAAAAAATTCCTAAAATTCTGTAAACCTTGCTTCAATTTAAAAAATAATAAATACTTAAAATTCTTTAAAATTTTACTTAAATTGAAATATTTCAAAATTAAAAATCCCTAAAATTGCTTAAAATTTTGCTTAAATTTAAATACTCTAAAAATAAAGATAAAATATTACTAAAATTGTGTAAACTTTTGCATAAATATTAATATTTTAAAAATAAATTTATTAAAATTAAAATTATTATAAAAATATTATTATTATTAAAATTAATTAAAATTTTACCTAAATTTAAATATTTTAAAATTAAAAATGAAAAATTCCTAAAATTCTGTTAACTTTTGCTTAAATTTAAATATTTAAAAAGGAAAAAATGCTTAACATTTTTTAAAATTTTGCTTAAATTTTAATACTCCAAAATTAAAGATTAAAATTCCTAAAATTGTGTAAGCTTTTGCTTAAATTTAAATATTTTAAAAATAAGTTTATTAAAATGATTATAAAAAAAATAAAAATATTACTAAAATTAAAATTAATTAAAATTTTACCAAATTTAAATATTTTAAAATTAAAAATGAAAAATTCCTGTTAACTTTTGCTTAAATTTAAATATTTAAAAAGGAAAAAATGCTTAACATTTTTTAAAATTTTACTTAAATTTAAATATTTCAAAATTAATAATTCTTAAAATTCTTTAAAATTTTACTTAAAGTTCCAGCTGCAAAATTAAAAATATAAAATTCCTAAAATTATTTAAAATTTTACTTAAATTTAAATATTTCAAAATTAAAAATTAATAATTCCTAAAATTGTTTAAAGTTTTGCTTAATTTTAAATAATCTAAAATTAAAAATTCCTAAAATTCTGTAAACTTTTGCTTAAATTTAAATATTTAAAAATAAAAAATGCTTAAAATTATTTAAAATTTTACTTAAATTAAAATATTTCAAAATTTATTTAAATTTATTTTAATAAAAACTGCTCAAAAATCTTAGATCTTTTGCTTACATTTAAATAAATATTTCAGAAGTTAAAAATAAAAAATGGTTGAAATTGTAACTCTTTTGGATTTTTAAGTAACAAAATCGGAACGATTTGATTTTTGGTTTTAAGATAAAGAAAAGTACAGTAGAGAAGGATTCGATGTCTCCAAGACGTCGATTTCAGTGTCTAGGATAAAGAGCTCGCCTGCCTAATCCAAAAAAGTTTGAAGTTGGGGACGCTGTAGAACGCTTTTGGAGTGATTCGGTAAACAATTTCCGATCCGAAAACATTTTATGCAACTGCCTTGACCTTTGCACCTCTAGAACCAACTACCTAGGGAGATCAACGCTGGACTTGCTCACAAAGGCCATCCCAGAGACTGTTAGCTTTCGCGAAACACATGAGCATACTGGATGACTAACTCATCCATGACAGCTACACACAGCCTACAAACCTCCGTTTCAGTAAGGATCACTCTGATCTATGTGAGGTTCCTTTCGCCTTGGGGCCTGCCGGCCTGACCTAACCAAATACTCCAGCTACATCAGCTTACTGGCCGAACTAAAAGTGATCAAGGAGAAACTAAATCGATCTGTAGCAAGTTAGGCTTCAAAATCCCAAATAATTCTTGTGTTCAAACTAAAGGATGTTTTTTTTAGAGTTTAAGAATTTTAAATTGCAATAAAACATCGATGAATTATTCGATTGACATGGATTTCATTTAATCGAAAAATAATCTTGTGGCAGTACATTTTCTGATTTCTGGCATATGACCACCACGGCCGGCTCGGCTCCGAACCATTATTTTCGAAATAATATTGCACAATTTGCAAGCGTTGTTCAGGCGTGATAAATTACCAAACCAAACTGAGAATAAATCACTTGACAGCTCTTAAATCGGTCGCCAGCTTGCACAGTAATACCAACTTAAAGTTCTATACCTCCAAAAAAAAACACCCTTTACGTACAACTACCGAGCTTGCTCAAACTAAAGCATTAGCAATCTTAACTCAAAAACGTATAATCGTAATCTTACGCAAGACTTTCAGAATTTTTTCCTACCTCTTCATTTATTTTGGATTTTTTTGGTCGTATCCTTATATCCGCATATCGACGACCACTTCCTGACGGCTTTCTTACGCTTCTCCACTCTATTACTCTTAAAAGTCTTCCCCCTTGATTGCAAAATGTCGAAAATTTCGCACTTTTTTTACGTTTTTGGCAAGGGCGTTAGATGTTGCATCATCAACTGTGGCATCATAAAAATTTTGTCAATTTCTGCCACAAGATACAAATTTACCGAGAGAGAGAAGTAGAGAGAGTGAGTGGACGCTAGAGGGGAGTCGCCCAACGCACACGAATAATTTCTATGGCCAAAAATATGTGCCACAACATCCCGTCGAGCTAAGGATGCCCGCGTAAACGTTGTCATCACTTTGCGTACTGGCTGTTGGTCAGCCACCTGCTCCCCCAGCGCTGCAGTGGCTCAATCTATTCCTGACGCGCGGAGCACCCCTTTTTGTTGATTGTGCTCGGGCGCCTTTTTAATAAAGTTATTTACCAAAGATGATGTGTGCGCGTATTGCTTTCTCCCTTGGCAGTGAGAAAGAGTGAGTGAGGGAGGGAGAGAGAGCGAGAGCATTGATGTTTTGCATATAATCGCTTGTATGCAAAGTCGTGGGTGCGTTGAGGGTTAAGGCTATAAATAAAAATAAATTTTATGTGTGCGTGTATTTGAAATTATTGTGGCTGTCATAAATGTTGCCTCAGCTCCTGTTGCTCCTGTTTTGCCGTTTGTCAGCGGCGTAGACGGGAATTGGTTGCAGGGAAGAGCTTTAATCGCTTACATGCTCAGCAGAATTGGCTATATGAAAGTAAGCAAGTTTTTGGCACATTTTGCAGCAAGTGCTATCCGCTGGTTGTAGAATTTTAAACTGAGCAGCGATTTTTTTTGTCATAAAAAAAAACTTTAATTGCATTTATGCGGTTATTCTGAAAATGTAAATCTTGGGAAAATTAGAGAACTAACTTTATATTAAACATTTTACAATAAATAAAAGTTGGGTGTTATTGATGTAGAATTCTCAATAGCTGTTCCAAGCGGCACCATAAATTCATTTTTGTTTTTGCACAAAAAACAATTAATTGCATTTATGCAGCTATTGCAAGATTTGTTCGTGGTTTTACCTGGGAAAGCATTTATGGCAGTAAATGTAGTCCATGCTTTCGAAGCTAACACTCTGTGGAAGCTTAGAAAGCTTTTTGACTCATAACACAAAAAAGATCTTTGCTTATAGCCGATTATTGATAACTTTACAAATTTTTGTACGTTTTGGAAAGTCACTGGGTCGGGAATGATGCTGACAACTGGCGCCAGTAATTTTCAGAAGTAGTAGGATCATTCAATTTATTTCTTTTTTATTTTTATTCTTCTGCTTGAGAACTTTCCCACGTTGGATTCGCCTGGGCCAGTTTTTGGAGGATGCATCTTCTCAAAGTCGCCTTAGGTCTACCGATCCGTCTGGTGCCTTGAAGATTCCTGTTCAGTGCCATCCATACAATACTGCTTGGGTTCCTTCTGAGAGCATACCCATAATTTCGTATATGGAGATATATAGGGGGCTCATCTGTGACAAGAGGATAGCTCTGCATTGGATATTCTGTTTGGGCAGAATGTTCCACATATATTCCTCAAGCATTTGTTGCTGAAGACTTGCAGTCTCTATGTCATCTTTTTGGTGGTGAATCATGTCTCACTACCATATAGCAATATGAACTTAACTCACGCATTGTAAATCCCGCAGCTTTGTGCGAGAATTATGTATTTTTATGGGTCAAGACTCCAGAATCGTCTCATCAAGCCTAACCACTACAGAGGAAATGCCGACGTAGCTTCCTGCGGTATAACTAGCTAAACGCTCGATGTTTTGAAGGAAATATCAGCATCACCGAAAATCTATGGCATGTTGGTATGCCATCTGATGCTATCATCGACGCAGGCGAGTTCGATCTAATCAATCGCTCTTGCCGAAAAAATACACCGATTCGTGTATTAACAAGAAGTAATAACAATCCCAGAACTGCATCGAATTCGAACAGTTCGACGGCAACAGAAGCTTTATGCAATGTCAACCGGACTCGATTTTGATGTTGGAATGTTCGCAGCCTATTTATCTCTAAACATTTAGAATGTCAATCGTGCCTATCAACAATATTTCCTTATTCCACTTGCACACGCTCTATGGATCTGATTTCCGGCTCTAGGCCGCACAGCTGTTCCAAAAAAAAAAACGCTACTGCCTCGAGGGGTTTTTTTTACTCAAACAGTAGCACGCTCCCCCAGGTGGCGGCACTGGTATTTATTATTGTTGTCGCTGCTGCTGCTGTTAGCGCCATTGTTGGCTTTTTGGTAAATGTAAAACACAAAACTCTATAAGCTCTCCGGTATCTGAAGCTCTGTGAGTGTGAGAGATTATTTCGGGTGTCATGTGTGTCTGCGTGTGTCGCATACTCTACGCTCTTCTGTGACGCTTAGAGTATATTAGCTATAGGCAGCAAGAGAGCAGCTTTATATTTCGCAAGACGCGTGACAAATGTAAGAAGAATTGGCAGAGATATTGCAAGTGATTCGGCAAGCCGTGTTAAAACCTCTCAATGTCATAGGAATGTTTCCGCAGTGAGGAGGATACTGGGCTACGAATGACTTGAAGCCGAGAGGTGACGAACTGCGTTTCTCAACTTCTTGAAGGGCATATCGTAAAGAATCCCTTCATCAGAACGCAACTGTTGATGAAAAATGGGCACATTATAATAAACTGAAGCGCAGAAAGTCTTGCAGAAAGCCAGCACGTACTTCCACGTTCAAAGCACAAGCGGTGGGACTAGCTAAATGTGGTATATTATAAGGAATCATAGGCGCTCCGCTTAACTCGAAGCCGTAAAATGAGGAATGGCGTTTCGATGTTTGTGAGCTTCTTTAACGCATCGCAACTGGCGACGAGAAATGCATTCATTTCGATAATCCGAAGCGTACGTACTTCCAAGTCCATAGCCATATCCAGCACTCTTAACGCCAAAGTCATGGTCTGCATTTGGTGGAACCAGCTAAGTGAGATATATTATGAGCTACCGTATGTCAAGTGAAACCATCATCGAAAACGAGATCTAACGTCGTGAAAGCATTCGAAGCGAGAAATAAAAGAACAACCGTCAAAAGTCACTCACATACGAATGCTCTATCCCATGTCGCAAAAGTAGTCACAAAATACTTGGAAACGATGAATTGGCAGATCTTAACGATAGTCGGATGTTAGGAGGTTCCATTTTAAGCACCGAAATAGCTCTCCTTCTCTATATACACATTGAGTCTTACCATAAACGCATAAATCACACCTCCTTAGGCAGTGTATTACCAATTCGTTGTCTTCCATGAGAAGCTTTAAATTTTGTTTTGCTTTTTTTTTTGCATTTTTTTCGTATTTCTGAATCCTGGCAAGCCGCGTTTATTGCCTTTCGAGGCGCTGCCAATACAATGTCAAGCTTTTCTACTCCTGTGGTTCCTGTTGCTGTTGTTATTGGAAAATTGCTGACTTTGGTGCTGGCTGGGCATGGGCTGATATCGAGAGATGGCCATGGAGCATGTCCTCCAAAAAGGATGCTCACGGCCGCCGCCGATGCCGCACTCGCTCTACCACGCCCCCTGTAGCCCCACCACTGACAGCAACAATGACAGTGGAACGCAAATTGTTTGCCTCAGCAATTGGTGGCATTGTTGTTGTTGTTGTGCACTTGTTTCAATCTCGTTTCGTTGCGTTTTGTTGCGTTTTATTTTGTTTCATTTCGTTGCGTTTTGTTTTCGTTTTGTTGCGTTTTGTAAATCAAGCCTAAAAGTATGCAGCAATTTTTTATGTTGTTGCAAGCGTTCACACACGACTGCAGCTGCCACTGCCACTGCCACTGCAACAACGACATTTACTTTATTTATTCTTTTTATTTGTTTTTAGTTTAGTCTTTGTTGTGTGTGCGAGAGAGAGAGAGAGAGAGAGCATTAAACTTGACTGCTTTGATTGGCCGCTGATGAAGGCAAAATCTTTGTTGACGGAAAGCAGTCATTTGGCAAAGGCACACGTTGTGGCAGTGATGACTGCTCGTTTTGCTTGCTTCACTTGCAACAATTGCAGCAATTTTTAAAAGTTAAAATAAAAGAATTAGCTGCACTGCAAGCAGACTGGGCCAGCAGTTCATTTGAATGGGGAACAGCTTGTGATTGCTGACAAAGCGGCGACAAGCAGAGCCAACACGTAAGTAAGTAAGCCATCTACTAATTGGTAAGCTCCGCAGCCCCGAATGCTAAACGCTTGAGCTCAGGGAGAGCCATCACTAAGCAACCGCTAAATAGTAAGGGAGTCGTCCGGGGATTGTGTACCGCCTCGTAAAACCAAAGATCCCAGGAATACCAACAGCTACAAAACCTCGGTTATGATTCCCACCTATGTTGACTAGCAACGCTTACGAAGTAGGAACTACGTATTACTGGACTCTTAATAGGGATTCTGCCTCCTATTCAACACGACGAATGACCTCGAAGAAATTTGGACTCATATAAGCGTCACTCAAGATCTTAGCTGTACGGCACAAGGTTGCTCTAAGCAAGACGGCGACGATATCTACTAACACTCGACGGCTTGAAATTGTAGGCAGAAAATTTCGGCTTCATGTGTAGAGATTTCCAGATCCGTTGTGAATGTACGACTGACTACAAGAGATTCTTCATTCATTGCTATATTTGCGCGTCAACGGAAGAAGAGGACGAGAGTCTCTATGCTAGACCCGACCGCATCAATATCCACTGCCCAACCCATCACGTGAAAATCATCCTCGGGGACTTCAATGCAAAGTTTGAACGAGAACATATTATATCAGCAGAACTACAGCCTCACCTCGTACAGCCTTCTTGAGAGCAGCAGCCAACAGCGCTCTTAGTCAGAACGAATTTGCCACAGGTCGACACATGGAGTTGCCACAGATTTCAGCAACTCGATGTCCCTAAGGTAACTTGGCTGTGCCCTGGTGTCGATTGAGCAGAAGATTACCTGCACTGCTGCTCTAGCATGATGTAAGAGGGCGACTAATAGGGGAAAATGACCCAATATTGAACCCGTATGAGCCAGCGTTGAGGAAGAGCCACGAACAGCAATTTTAAGATGATTCCGTTTACAAAATCGCATAATTCATCTCGATTTAAAGATATTTCCATACAAAATCGCATAATTGTTGGTTTGATTCCGTACAAAATCCCGAAATTCGTATCGATTTGAAGATGTTTCCGTACAAAATTGCTTAATTCGTGTCGATTTAAAGTTATTTTCATATAAAATCGTATAATTTATCTCGATTTAAAGATATTTCCATAGAAATTCGCTTAATTCGTGTCGATTTGAAGATTATTTCGTGCAAAATTGCATAATTCGTTTCGATTTTAAGTTGTTTTCATACAAAATCGCATAGTTCATCTCGATTTAAAGATATTTCCATAGAAATTTGCATAATTCGTGTCGATTTTAAGATATTTCCAAAAAAATTCGCATAATTCATGTCAATTTGAAGATGTTTCCGTACAAAATCGCAAAATTCGTGTCGATTTTAAGATATTTCCAAAAAAAATTCGCCTAATTCGTGTCAATTTGAAGATGTTTCCGTACAAAATCGCAAAATTCGTGTCGATTTTAAGTTGTCTTCATACAAAATCGCAAAATTCGTATCGTTTCCGTACAAATTCCAAATGGCAAACAAACTAGACCCAGCTGACGGATCCGCGTTCTGTCAGTTATGCCAAATGGATCTAAAAAAAAACTCGAGTTTTGAAGAGAAATCTTTATGTCACATGAAGCATAATTCAATTCACCAAATTTTCGGTTCTATGCCAGATAAAAACCTAAATCAATTAAAGAACTGTATCTACGATCAAAAAGTGACTGTTTGGTGGGTTGTTTGTTTGCATCTTTTCGTCGGTGCCTATTTTTTCGACGATGATGGAGCATAGGCGAGTCAATATCGAAAAATGATGATTTTGACTTGCCAACTAGATCACTCATTGAAATTCAGGTTATAAGCTAATAAGCCAAGGGCCATACGACGAAATTGCAGCTAAATCGAGCGATACGTTGGCCAAAACAATGGAAAACCAACCCCAAAAAAATTGCATATTCCGTGCTCAAGATCAAAGATGATCGTTTACGTGATATCTCGTACAAAAAGTAGCAAAGACATTACCGCTTGAATCGTAATATATGATTACCAAAATGAAAACAAAAAAAATGTTTCTTCATTTGTATTCTTTTTTTCCAAAACAGATACTTCCGTTTTGAATGATCTACCCTGTTTCTTTCACAAAAAAAACCTTTGAAGTTCGAATTCAAAAGCAGCCAACTTCAGGTGACAACATTCGTTCACTGCTTCGCTATGGATATTCAGGGAATCCTCAGATATATAATGAGTTTTTTATTTTGTATAAAATGATATTCCCAAACATACCCTATATCTTTCCCAAAAAAACAAAACCTTCAATTTATTTTGTGAAAAACTTGAAAAGGCAATAAAGCGCCGCCGTGTGGTAGCGTCAAATGCAGTCAAAGCTGCCTGCTACATGGCAAATAATCGTTATTGTTGCAAGCGCACTTTTACGGCAAAGTGGCGGGGGCGGGGAGACAATTGAGACAAAGAGACAAACAAAAACTTAACCTTTATTTATGCAGATATTATTTTCAAGCAATATTATTTGGTTTAATTAAATGAAATGTTAAATGCATTTGCCGAGACTTAAGGGGCGCGTGTTGGGGCATGCAACGTGTAGGTACCCCCAAGGGGTGTATGCTGACAGTAACAATAGTGCCAAGACAAGGGTAAACAACAACAACAATAGTTGCTGCAACTGCAACGGCAACAACAACAACTTGAGCTTTTATTTAATTAAAATGTCATTATTATTCAGCATCCAAACAGCTCCAAAACGGGTGACACTTGGGCCCAAGTCAAAAGTTCAAGTTACAGGCGCCAAAAACTCAAGCGCAGTATAGCATACCCTACCCACGTGCACAGAAATGTACACCCTGTACCTCGCTCATCCCTCAACCCAACCTCTCCCACGCCATCTCGCTTTCTTTAACCAAAACTCATTCACAATGTCAGTCGCTGTCAACGTCATCGTCATCGTCAGAGTTATTTCGCTCTGCAATTAAAATAAAACAAATAAATATTGTCCCACTGTCTGAAGGCTGTAGTGCGAAGAGCAGGGGGTTTCGGTGTCGCAGAGTTGACTGCAATGAAATATTCTTGTATTGCATACACAGTTGTATGCTCCATCGCTCTCACTCTCCCTCTCGCTCTAGCCCAGATTTGCGGCATTATTATACACTGCATGCAAGGTTTATGCTTATTTTGGGATTCCATTGGTAACCTCACGGAGTCCGACTGTCAAATAAACTTAGTTTCGATTGCCCAAGAGCTGAAGTTTGCATAAGTAACCGTTTGGCATCATTTGAATACGAATAGAGCCAAGACAACTTCATGGAGCGAATACCCACCTGCTGATTCGCAACAAAATCGACCAAATTCTGAAGCGGTTGATGGAAAGTGGCTCACATACGACAACGTCAAGCGAAAACGGTCGTGATCCAAACGCGCTGAGACTACCTGGAAGATTTTGCTGTGTGCTTGCTGGTATTGGCAGGGAATTATCTACTATAAGTCTTAACTCGAAACTGTAATGTCAACAATTGAAGTGTCTGCAGGAAACAAATGCCCAGTAGCGGCCAGCTTTTGGTCCATAGAAGAGGAATTGTCTGTCATCAGAACCTTGGCACCGCCGTACATTACAGCGACATTAGTATCAGCCTGGAGATTAGGCGAAGCATCACACGGTAAGGCCACACAAGCAGCGATAGTGACTCGCCAGAAGTTCTGGGAGCTTGGTTGGGAGGTTCTAATGCAGCCACCCTATATTCCGCGTCCGACACCAAGTGATTACTATTTGTTTGCTGGTGAAAAACTCACTTCAAGAGAGAGAGAGAGAGAGGCTTGTGTAACGTCTTGGCACAGAAAGTTTAGAAAAATCGTGAAAATTTTGTGATTTTGGTCAAATATACCAATTTATGCTTTGAACTATTTATGCTTTTCTCTGCGCTAACTATAATTAACTTTACGATTTTTTATCTTATGAAGAGTCTATTCAACTCATCTCTTTCTATACCTCAACTCATCTCTTTCTCTACCTCGCCAAATCGAACATCAGATCAGCGTTGACCAAGTTGGAGGACTTATACTTTATGTTGGCTCAACGATGTTCGATTTGGCTAATCAAGTTGAGTTCAGATCTCTGTCTGTAACATTCAACATTCTCTAAAAAGATCTCTATCTGTAACATTCAACTATATATACAATACGAACGCTGCATTTAATTTATCTTTTTAGAGAAAAAGATAAATTCGTATTGTATATTTAATAGAATGTTACAGATAGAGGTCTTTTTAGAGAAAAAGATAAATTAAATGGAGCGTTCGTAAGATTGGGAATTGCAAATATTACTGATTTTGTGCGCTCTCTCTCTCTCTGAATATTGTAGAAAACGTAAATTATAAATTGATTCGGTTTTTTTATTCAAAAAGTAGAACTTTTTGTTTTATTTCCTTGTTATTCCGCTTGGGAACTTAGGGTTTCTACTGAAGCCTTCCAACTCATCCTGTTTTGCGACGTCTGTTTAGCTCTGTTTCATGAATCTTCTTCGGGTTGTCAAGTTTTTATGTTTAACGATAATAAATTTTTGGAAAAATAATTTCCGTAAGCAGTTTAGAAGCTTAAAAACCCCTAGCAAATCACAAAAAACTCAAAATCGCACCAATTCGTTTCTCACGAATTTTTTGCTGGCGCCATCTACCCTTTGCTACAACTTCTACTACTTGCTCAGACCAAAACCCCTTAAGCCAAAAGGCTATTCATATCACGTTATACTCTTTATTCAAAATCCATACAAAATTTAAGCTTAGATAGAGCGCGATAGTGAGAGTAGCTGCTAGTCGTCTAGCCGCTTGACGTTTCTACAAATTGCAACTCTTGTTGCGCTCCTTAACAACAACACTGAAGCCAAAAAGCATTACTTTTTGTTGTTGTCTCAGCTATTATTTGTTGTTTACTATGGCAAAATACTTGATGAATGTTGGTAACGACCTTCACCTGTTATCCCGAACCGAGCCGCGCCGAGTAGCGAGCGGAGAGGCGCCGAGTAGCGAGCGGAGAGGCGCCGAGTAGCGAGCGGAGACGCGCCAAGCCGTGTTGAGCTCAAGCCAACAACCGAGAACCAACATGCAGCAACCAAAACGCAAAACTCAAATCCAACAACTGAGCTTGAGCACTTGACATGACCTCAACTCACTGACAAAATGTCGACGAATGCGCTGGCAATACTGGCTGGGCTGGACCAGAGTTGCCAGCGCCACTTAAACTTTGGGCGGCTGTCTTTGGCCAAAAAGTATGCGAGCGCAATAAAAGAAGTCAAGATTTCTTTTTATGGCTTAAAATGCAATCCGTTGCGTTTTTATGGCACGTCATACACGGAACCTAAAAAAAATTACGTAAAACTCAAAGTGCAGGTAGATAGAGGGTTATTTTTTTTGCTCTTTTGTGTCGTAGAGTGGGGATTTTCGAAAGAGATATGGTTCTGAGCTGTGGGTCTGGGTAGCGTAGTGGTGGAGTGCTCAGCACGCTAAGCCCGAAAGTCGCCGATACGATGTAACACTGTGCTGCAGTGCTTTTGCCTAGCGCTGGCTTAGTTATTAAATTGCTAGACGCTATTTAGCTTTTATTTGAAAATACCGCCCCCGTTCGTATTCGGCAATAAACTGTATTACTAGAGATGACTGTAGTTAAAGGGAATAAATTTTTATTTTTTGTATTTTTATAAAAAAAAATTGATTTGGTTACATACTTTGGCTGATATCTATCATAAACTGCATGTTTCGGAACTTAATACAAATATAACTTTTTTTTCGAAGTATTTTAATAATATTTTTACAGCTCAGACAATCGTCCTCTGAGTATGAGGAGCATGTACGAACTCCATTTAATAAATACAAATAAAAACATTCAACTAAGTATACAATGTTATTCGCTTATTTTTGCCGCCTTAAGGCACAGACACGGCTTAAAGCGTTTACGAATTATAAATATAATTAAAAAAAAAGTAATTAACTGCCGACGTTTCTCTAATACCATTTCTTTCGGAAGATATCAAAAGCAAACTTTAAGCGCGAATTTCACGTTCTGCTACAGAAGAGTAATTCTTAAAAATAATATAATAAATTCAATGCTAAATTTACAGGTATTAAGAGGAAAAGGCAATCCTTCTTGCGGGATTAGAGAACTTTTTGTGTCTTACTCCATCATAAGTTGATTTTTGTCTAAATTTTTCATGCGTGCATTTTCTTCTTCTTTCTTTCGTTTTTAAATTTTTTGCCTTTTGGCGAATTCGAACATTTCTTTCTTCTTTAGAAATTTCAAATTCAAGTTTTTCTACCCATTTTTTTTTATATAATAAGAACCGAATGGAAAGTATGGACTAGTAATAAGTAATAATTGTACAACTAATAACTTACAACTCATACAACGAACCCAAGCTAAAATACTAACAACAATAACAAATGCAGACGAGTACATATGAAATTATCTTTTTGACACGATCTCGACGCAGAAACGCTTGCGGAAATCTTAATCAAAGACTCACTACAACTGCCAACGAAAATGTACAAATGGATGAATGGAACCTAGAATGAAATTACAAGCCAGACAACTTAAACGCCAAATAACAACATAATTGGAATTACTTCGAAATAAAGAAAATATGATCAAAGTTAAAGTACTGGATATGCATTAATAGAGCGGCAGTACTGATCTCAAAGGTCTTGAAGCTGTCAAACTTCTACAGCAAGAAAATTTACAAATGAGATAATTTTTTGGAATGGAAAGAAGACTTAAGCCTAAAACAGCAACAGAACTAGTTCATATAATATTGTCAAAAAAAATTATTTTCAAATATAGAAATGAATTGGCTTTGAAAAATATTAATAATCATCATCAGCAATGGGAACTGCCCTTTAAATTGAATTGTTATTAATCTGAATCCAATTGTATTTAATAATGGAAATAATAAAACGAAAAAAAACAATCAACATAGATTTGACTACACGTACTTCATTGTACTTGTCTGCTTTCGATCATTTTTAATACTCTGATTCCAACTCTGCAAAATTTGAGTTAAAAATATGGACATGATTCGATTAAATTTATAATCTGATATAAATCTGATGACTTTGGGTAGTAAAGAATACGGCATCTATATCGCCGCCCAAGTTTGTGATAAGTATTTGGGGGACTGCCATGACTCCAGCTTGCCACAAATTTAGTGTACGTTTTGTACTTTAGAGCTACAGAATATATATATAAAAAACAATAGTAAATTGTTAAAAAAAAAGTAAAGAACAATATTTTACATTTATATTTAAATTGCTTTCTACTGAACTAGCGATTAATTAACATCTTATTGTACTATAAGTCACCGAAATTAGTTAACGACAGTCAGCATTCAGAGACTTTTTCAAGTTCATTACAAAAAGATATTTGAAAATAACTGACAGCAGACTGAGTCAATCACTGTACAAAGGAGCAAATGGATAGGACTACCCACTCACTTCAAAATGAGCAACTTTCTGGCAACGCTTAGTAATGTGGCAGCACCGCTCATGCCAGCTGGCAGCGCTGCGCCTATTTTTCTCTAACTTGGAAAGTGTGTACACACTGAACATTTACAGTTACAATTCCCCTTTGGGTATTTCTTGCATTTATTTGTCTTTGTTTACATTTTAAAGTGAAAATTTATGCAACATCTTTTGCTCAGTTGATCTCACGCATTTTATTATTTATTTTTTGAAAACGATTATAAGTGAAAGACACGAAAATGCTTCAAATGAAAAGTGTAGAAAATGAGGGGAAAGAAACTTAATGGGATTCGTGATGTTTTGCAGTGTGTGGCGTGTCCTGCCACGTTTTCTGGTGTTTTTTTGCAATAAACTTAAATCGGAAATGTTGCAACTAAGCAGAGTATCAGGAAATATTATGCAGCTTGATCATACGCCAAATGTGGACACTGTTATGGTAAAATGACAAAACTCTTAATATAATCCTTCACTTTTGGTGTGAACCATTGTATCTCTTACGTCCGCTGACGTAAGTTCTTTGCTTAGAACTTGGTACAGCGAAGTTGATTTCATTCCTGAAAATGCTAACTACGGATGCGCCGTAACAACAAAGTCTGGGTAAGCAACACGGCTATATCTTTGAAAATGACAAAACGTTAATATTTATTGTTTTATCTAGGAAATATTGTCAAAGCTGGCTCGATAGACCTCATGCAATTATGCCCAATGGATGTGGGACTAGTTGCCGTGGGTTCAATCGGCATAGCCACTGATTTCTTGATTTCAAAATGTTTTGCAATGTGTGGCAGCCGTACTAGATTCTCTGATGTTGCTGCCCCATGAAATGATATCGCGAATGTCGCAACTTAGCGGCAGAGGTTCAGAATTTAACATGAAACTTCTTGTGCATCTTGGGCATACGAAAAATATGGACACTTCTATGGTAAGATAACATGAAACATTACAATGACAAAACACTTAATACATGCTAACTACTGATGCGCCCTAAAAACAAAATCATGGTAAGCTGCATAGCTAATTCTTTCAAAATGACAAAACGCTAATATTATTGTTCTACTTAGGAATTATCATCAAAGCTGGTTCGGTAGACCTCAGTGCAAGTTTATTGCCCAATGGATGTGGGACTATTTGCAACCTGTAACATGTCAACTGAAGATGCAGTGGGTGGATTCAATGTGATCCCTAACAGAACTCTGGATTTCAAAATGTTTGCAACGCATAGAATGCCATACTAAGTTTCTAATGTTGCTGTCCCATGAAATGATATCGCGAATGTTGCAACTAAGCGGCAGAGGATCAGAGTTTAACATGAATCTTTTGGTGTAAGGCGGTATTCAATTTCAATCTTACGCAAACTTAATATATAGATATTTCTACGGTAAAGTAATGCAAAATTGTCCAAAGACCAAATGAAAAATCTAACCCTTCCACTTTTAGCAAAATTCATTGTCTCGCACGTCTGCTGACGCAACACACTTGGCTCACTGAAAACCTGAACGTACGTCATTTGCTTAGGATTTGGTACATGGAAATTGGTGCTATTTCTGACAAAGCTAACTACGGATATTTGAGATCGTAACAAAAGGCTTACGCGATAGACCTCAATACAAGTACTGCCAAATAACCTGCAAACAATCGATTGAAATGCTTATAGTGACAGCGAAGTAATGTAAGGCCCTGCAAATACTTATAAAATAGATGCCGAATCACTGCTCACAGTTTTCTATCCACCTTTAGTTAATATAATCCTACACTTTGAGTGCGATGGACCGTATCTCTTAACAGAGTTGGCTTCATATAACAAGAGCTGAACGTACGTACCTTCAACTTGGTACATCGAAGTTGGTACCATTTCTCAAAAATAACTTACTACGGATACGCCCCAGAAACAAAATCAACGTAAGTTATATAAATGACAAAAAGCTAATACCAATGTTCTATTTAGGAATTATCGCCAAAGCTGGCTCGAGAGACCTCAATGGATGTGGAACTATTTGCAAGATGTAACATGTTAACTGATGGTGCCGTGGGTTCAATCGGCTCAATCAGAGAATTCTGGATTTCAAGAAGATTTGTAATATGTGACATGCAGTACTAGGTTCTCTGGTGTTGCTGTCCCATGATATTATATCGCAAATGTTGCAACTAAGCGGTAGAGGATCAGAATTTAACATGAATCCTTTGGTGCAGGGTGGCATTCAATCGCCATCTGTTTCATAATTTCAATAAATGTGGACATATCTAAGGTAAAGTAAAGCGAAGTTTTCCAAAGACAAAACGATAAATAAAATACTTCACTTTTAGTATGATGCATCGTATATTTTACATGAATCGTACTCACTCTAATAATTTCAAGAAAACTGCACCGCTAATACCCACATCTGATGACCAAACGCTACAACTAATGATAGACCTCTATGCAAGTATTGCCCAAGGAGTGTGGATATACCAAAATCGTGTAACATCTTAACTGGATGTGCTGTGGAATTGGTCGTTTCTGTTAACAAATTCCAGAGCTCAACATATTTTGGAATAGGTGGCTGGCGGTACAAGGTTTTCTGACGTTGCTGTACATGAAATTATATCGGAAATGTTGAAAATATACGTCAGAGGATCAAGAATTAACATTCGTCTTTTGACGCAGTGCGGCATTCAATTCGTATCTTAAGCAGACGTCATATATGGAATTTTCTATGGTAAGGTAATGGTAATTTACCAAAGACCAAACGCTAAATCTAATTCTGTATTTTTAGTATGAAGCAAACATCTCGTCAGTTGACACCATCTCACAAAATCTGAACCGACTTGGGATCGTATTTGCTACATCGAAGTTGGTTTTATTTCCAAGAGAGCCAACTACGGAGATCTGCTGCTGGTACATGAACTGCTGACTTTTTCTGCGTCACACGACACTCCCCGTAATTAAATCAAGGTAAGCTACAAAAATCGTAGTGTAAAAATTACCGAACGCTAAAACTAAAGCTTTTTATTTAGGAACATCGTCAATGCTGACTCGATAGACCCCAATGCAAGTTGATTGCCCAATGGGAGTGGACATAACTGAATCGTGCATCATTTTAACTGGATATGCTGTGGGTGTGATCGTTTCAGTTACCGAAGAATATTGAAACTCCAGATATGTTTTTATGTGCGATAGGCCTTGCTATGTATTTCACTGCGGCGGTCCATGGCCTATCTATCGCAAATACTACAATTAAGCGGCAGAGCATCAGGAATTGTAAAAAAAAATATAATGCAGAGGGTAGCAGTCTACCATACCGATGTGTGGACACTAAGTGGATCTAGTATAGTAAAGGCCCAGATGATCTGCACAGCTGGCTGGGTTTTAATCAGAGCATATTGATTTGCTTGCCAGTTTTTATTTTGGGCTTGACAGAAAGAGGATACTAGCTTGGAAAGCAAAACCGTAGCCCTGATTCATGCAATTTAATCGCAATTTCGCAAAGTACTCATTTAATCTATAAAAGAAGGCACTCTAAAGTCTTCTTCTACTTTTTTAATTGTTCTCTTTCACAAATTGTATGTTGTAAAATCACAAAAAAAAAAACAAAATATTAATATGTTTTTGAAGATTTCTCTATCTCGAGCAGTCCAGAGACGGATATTCCCCAGCCAAAAGATTTCTTATCTTCCGATGCCACGTTTGCCTGCGATTCTGCTTTGCACAGTCAGTTGTAGTAATTCATATTTTAGGCCTAGTAGCCTCGGTTTTAAGAACTTCTCTTGAACTTCTTAGAACATCTTCATTTGCCATTTTGTCGGTCCAAGCAGGTTTCAGTATACGTCTGTAGCAACACATTTCAAAAGCTATGGAATTGCTATTAATTGTTACGATTTTTAAAGTTCAAGATTCCATCCAGCCCATAGAGTAGAATGGATCATATATAAGTTGAGGCTGCTGTTGCTATTGCATATAACTTTCTTTTGAATTTTAAGAAGGAGCTTCTATTCAACTCTATACGGTATATAATTTCTTCATCTGATGTCCACTCTTAGCCAGCAAGCAAGTTATTTCAACTTAGGTACTCGTTCAACAGCTTCAGTTTCAATTTTGATGGTAGCTTCGATATAGGGTGTTCATCGTTTCTTACTGTTGATCAACAATTTGGTTTTCTTGATGTTCATGGATAAGCGAAAATCTCTGTTCTACTGATTTACACTTTCAAGATGAAATTGAGGATTATCTATCAGCTATGAGTTTTGTGTCGCCGGCGTACCTAATCTTGTTTTTAAATATTCCATTTACATTGATGTCTTTTGACGAGATCGCTTATGGTCTCTATGAATATTATTATTTCTGAATAGATACTAAACAAAAGTGGAGTTATTATGCATGCTTGTCTGATGTTTTGGAAAGTTACATTTTCCAGCTTCAGCTCAGCAGTTTGGTTCCGGTATAAATTTCTTTCTATTTTTTAAGTTTTATATGAGTTGATCATGTTGTATACGATCAAAAGCTTATATGACAATCGATAAAACAGATGAAGACAACTTTCTGAACATCTTTACAATTTTATACTAAGACTTGGGTGGCTGAAGAGTGCCTCTCGTGCTCCCATTGCTTCTTTGAAGCCAAACTGTTTGTTGTCCATTATTTCTTCACATTTCTTGAATAAGTCTATATTCACTGCATTTTCTAGAGTTGTTGGATTTGGGTAGTGCAATATGAATGCTACTGTCATAAATTATAGATTTTTTGTAGTCCATTTTGATGATTTCTGTTGGTATTTCCTCTGCACCATCTACAGTCTGAGATCTACGATCTAGCGACCACCTACAATGTTACGTTGGAAAGGAACTTAGCCATATTATGCCTATGTTGGAGATCTCTCTCATAGCTATACTTTTTTTAAACAATTATGTATGGTTTTTATTTTTTTATATTATTCGCATATCCAAAAAAAAAATAACATTTTTTGTCTGTAATAATAAACCAAACGAATGAATAAAATTTTCGTAACATAAACGACTGAGTTGTGATTGGAAATCCAACAAGTTGCCCAAGTTCTTCAAGAAGTTACATTTTATAAGTGTTAGCTATTGGAATACTTAATCTTGTAGCCATTGCATACAACATCTTCAGACTATCGTATAGGAATTAAGATATTAGTATTATAAATAGATCTGATTTGAAGTGGAGATTAGCTCTCGAGTCACTGCTACAAGTAGTTCTAATCCAGAGACAGATTTATAAGCCTCTCATTTTCGATTTTGTTGCAACAATAGAAGATGTATCCTCCTTGAGTACGTATTTTAAGATGTTTGCAGCTGAGCCTGATGAAGTAGTATAATATATTTGATACTGCGGCATATGCAAAGTTGTTGGCCACCATGGATACAGCTATATCGAAAGAGTAGTTGTGCCAAAGTTCCAGCTTCGTTCTCACAGGGAAATCTATTGGCACGCCCCTTGCTGAAGTAACAGATAAGGCAGAGGCCAAGGTCTTGGTCAGATTGTACATATTCCAGTGCTTAAAACTGCTTCAGATGGTTACG
This sequence comes from Chymomyza procnemis, assembly GCA_035046065.1. Lineage (NCBI taxonomy): Eukaryota > Metazoa > Arthropoda > Insecta > Diptera > Drosophilidae > Chymomyza > Chymomyza procnemis. The sequence continues at coordinate 32,268,562 of JAWNOJ010000021.1, read as the reverse complement.
TATTAGAGTGTCCAGTCGTCATCCCGTGTCTCTGTAAACAAAGCAGTTCCTCTTTATATATATTTCCTCAACTTAATTCATATACTTACAGCCGCCTCATTGCTTTAATTCAGTTTTGTAAACAAATAAAATTTATTAAATTAATTATCGTATCAAATGCAGAAACGTTTATTTTTTTTAATGCAAATTGCAAACAATTTGCAATATTCTCAAACACTTTTTAGTTCTTAAAATAAAATTTAAATGCAATTTATTTGGACTACTCTGGTTTTTTTTTCGACAGCGGCTTGCTATTCAAATGTTTATCGATAAATGGTTCAAGTGCGACGCTGGGAATTTATTTTATAAAATCAAGGTTCCTTTTGACTACCAGTTTTTGTCAAGTGTCAGAATCACTAACGTCAGCAATTTCGAGGTCTACGTTTGAATAATTTGCAAATTTATTCAATATGAGTAGATGTTTTTCATGTAATCGTGTGGGTCACTTCGCCTATGAATGCCGTTTCGGACCTGAACGCGGCGGTGGTGGCAAGCGTGACGGCGGTGGTGGCAAACCTAACGGTGGTGCTGGCGACGGTGGTGGCAAACGTGACGTAGGTGGTGGCAGCCGTGACTGTGGTGCTGGCGACGGTGGTGGCAAGCGTGTGGTAGGTGGTAGCAGCGGTGGTGGCAAACGTGATGGAGAAGGTAGTGGTGGCGGTGGCGGTGGCGGCGGAAGCGGCTCCCGTGACGATTCGACAAAACTCTGCTATCGCTGCAATGAGATTGGCCATATATCCACTTACTGCCCGGCTGAGACTCCAATTTGCCACAAGTGCAACGAGACTGGCCATTGGCCGATTCGGTGCCCCAGTGACATGACCAATATCACCAAAACAATTACATGCTCTAAATGCAACGGCACTGGTCATATACTGAAAAATGGCCCAGATCAGTGGAAGGTTTGCTTCGGCTGCGGCGAAAAGGGTCATATAAGACGCAATTGCGATAATCTCCAGTAACTAGATGATCGACTTTGATAAATCACACACAGACACACACACAGGCGCACAAGTACACACACAGTTACAGACAAGAAAAAATTAAAAATCAATTGCTAAAACATTGGCAATCCATCAACAGGCAAGGAGAAGAAAAACATTTACCAAAAACGTAATCTAAAAAAAAGAAAAAAAAGCTATAAATCATCCGTGAGGAGTCCCAACAACATGTAAAAAACAACTTTAAAAAACGCAACTAATGCCGGCCAGCCTGAGAATCGATATCGTGGATCCACATCAATACAACCACTTACTCAGCAACGAATGCAAACCATGGGGAGCCAGGACCAGAAGAAACTCATCCGGCAAGATATCGAGCGGTGGAGCGCGTGTACTAGCTGACATGACGAACAACAAACAATTATGTGGCAGACAAACATTAGAGGCTTCATGGATAAATAAATTTATAGCAACAATTTGATTGGTTTTTATTTCCTCGAAATTGTGAATAAGTTTATGTTACAGATCAAGAGTTGTATTGCACCCAATCTGCTGATAGAGTTGGAGGTGTATCCTCCTTGAGTGCATACTTCAAATAGCTCAGGGCAGCTGAGCCAGGTAAACTAGTGTTACGCAGTTGGTACTGCAGCATTTTGAGAGCGCCTATATCGAAATATCAGTTGTAGAACGACAAGCTGTGCCAGACTTGGAAGCTTTATTTGAAAATCAATTGTCTTTCAACTTCGGTCTCACGAAATGCAAGAGTCCGTCGTGCAGCAGTGCCACCTAGAGGTATGCTCCTTGTTAAAACCATAAAAGTTGTTAGGTAGATGCTCTGTTGACAAACCTCTCCCAAAGCTGTCTCTGCTCATTGCCCGCATCAAATCATGTGACCAATGGTTAGCGCCATCAGATGCAGAACTGCAAAGTTCTCCTTTGCAGCGGCGATTGTTTCCATAGAAAGAGCTGTGTATCGCCAAGGTGTGACTGCTTGCTGTGAGCTCAGTGCTGGCGTCACTTTCTTGGACATATTTTCAATCAAAATCGGTTCTGCAAATTGCTTTTCGCGAGAGAACTTCGGGTTGGGAACACACAACTGCAAGGTTTACGCTTATTATAATATTTTCTATTGTGCACATAAGCAGTATACCTATTATCGCGGACTCACTCTCAAGGTCTTGGTCAGATTGTACATATTCCAGTGCTTAAAACTGCTTCAGATGCTTACGTATTAGGGAGTCCAGTCGTCATCCCGTGTCTCTGTAAACAAAGAAATTCCTCTTTATATATATTTTCTCATCTTAATTCACATACTTACAGCCATTGCTCATTGCTTGAGTTCATTTCTATAAACAATTAAAATTAATTAATATAATAATCATATCAGCTCTACAGAAACATTTAACTTCTTTTCATGGCATCGCAAATAATTTTCAATACTCCCAAACACTTTTTAGTTTATAAAATAAAATTTAATTGCAATTTTTGTTTACTTTTGTTATTTTGCCAGCGCCGTGCTGTTCAAATGCTTATCGATAAATCGTTCAACTGCTGCGATGATTATTGTGGCCTGTTATCGATGTATACACCCTGTCCAATGAATAAGCAGTTATATATATCCATACAATATTTGCCGCATTTATCGCATAATCTCGACAATTTCTGTGTTTCGTGACTTAAGAATATTAAATACCAAAATATATTCTTTATTTCAAGATCTCAATTGAGTATAATTGGATGAATATTTCTTCGAAAAACAAAAAACGATGCCAAATACGTTAAGGCCCTAAATGGTTTTCAAATATTTGTTTTGTAGAAGTTGATAAATTTTTGTTTATAAATTGTTGATGTTTTAATCAAGCTTGGATTAAAAAAATTGTTTTTGATAATATTAACAATATTGGTCATTTTGAGGTATTTAACTCTTCATCAGACCTTAAAGCAATATGGACATTCAGCTTGAGTTCATTTTCTTTTACAAACATTTTCACCACACTTGGGGCCAGAACCATTTTATATTTGTCTATACGGCAAATGGAGTTCATATGTCCTGTGTTGGTATATTTCCCATCGTCCGTTTCCATCGAAATGGGAAACAATATACTTTGATCTGCTCGTCTTCTTGTATCACATCCCAACCGCAGATACACTTCTTAAACTTTTTGCTGCGATAATGGCGGCGGCATATAATGAAAGCAGCGAAAGCACTTAAAGTGCGATTTCATGAAATTTCCATTATCCAACATTTCAAATTCCAAATGTCGTTTCAAATACCATACGTTTTATCGTAGATCGGATAGTCGATGGCATAAAGTGTGTACACACTGGCCACATACGATATGTATGTATACGATAGTTTCAAATATCTTGCCGCGAATTAAGCTTAGTTAATTGAATAAAATCGGATAGCTGGCAATCCCCCATGGTGATTGGTTTTCATTCAAGAGTACAAGATAAGAATAAGTCGTTGTGTTGGTATTCCAAAATTTCTCTATTTATTTATTTATTTAATGCGCATAATAATAATAATATTAACAAATTAAACTAAAATTCGACTGCATAGATTTAGTTCTTCTAAATATGCGACTTGAAGAAAGTCTTTTGAACATATGTCATTGAGGACAAGCCGTCTTATCCTTGCTTGTAGTATGATAGTATACGATGTTGTTGTATTGATATTATTATATTATATTCCAGATACTTCAAGGGATGTCGTTACTTTCACGTCTACATATGTATAAGCATTTACACGCAAATATTTTTATATACAAAAATAACTACAGATATTACAATAAGCAGCTGTACGAGGAATTAAGTAACCCCGTATAAAAATACTAAGTTTATTGAAATTTAAAAACGATAAACAATAAAAAGTTAAGTAGATAATAATTTTGGTTATAGAGTCACACTGTTTGGCTTCGAAGTGTTTTTTGTGAGTGCACACTTTTCTGGCCTAGTGGACGTATACGGTCTTTACATTTGTGCCGCCGAGGGGTGAACATCGCTATTTTTTGTGCGCAGTGAATCGTTGAATATTCGAATAAAATTGTTAAATTTTGTGCAGTTTTCTAAAAAAAGTGATTTAACTTGTCGACGTATATAACGTATTATATGGTATTTACTTTCAAAGACGATATAAGGAATTTGTAAGATTCGGTAAGTGACAACGCGTTGTGACTCGTGAATTCCATATATGCCAATACATACAAACACATGCTGTACTTGTGAGGTTATGTTGCTCAGTTGGTGTCTCGATGTAAATGCAATTGAAAAGTTTTATTAATTTGAGAGGAATCCCGAATCATAATAATTTAAAGTCGTCAAAGGCCTGAAAATTGTTTGTGAAATATGTTGGCATCTCGCAATTGTAGAAACGCAGGCGTCTGGTATAGTTATTGTATGTATGTATGCGAGTGTATATATATAGGTATATATATATAGTTAGATATATTCCACATATAAGCTGCTTAGACCAGAACAGAACGAGTGAGCGAGACGACAGTCTATCTGTTTTCTGAGGCTATCTCTGTTGCTCGTCATGACTAAACTTTTTTTGAGGTTACAACCGGAATGCGCAGCCGCGTTGTTGCTATGCAATCTTGAATTGGCAGTGAACTGATATAATTTGATTGGATTTCAATTTTATTATTTAAAATAAAATAAAATAATTTTATTCCCCTCGGCTATGGTCATCGCTCTAAGGGCGCAGCATGGAGTAATCTCTATTTATAACAGGCAGCTACAGCTTATAGCCGAATCCGAACTGCGGTCTGTTTAATTAATAGAGTTTTTCGTAGGTAAAAAGGGTCTACCTATTTGCAAGCTCTGCCAGTGCTGGACAAGTGCAAGCGGGTCCCACAATTTCATTAACACTTTTCATTAATTTACCATCGCAACCTGTTATCGGGTTACAGCCGCCGACCTAACTAGCTCTCGCCAGACGCCCCTGCTGCTTTGCACGCGCCCTCTCCAGTTGGTCATTCCAATTGAAAATGGGTTCTGCTCCACTTGGTCTTTCCATCAGAGCTTTGGTCGTCCGCTTCGCTTTCCTTCGTCGGCTCTCGTATCGCATTTAATACTTCGCTGTAGCGTCTTCGTCCGTGCGAACAACTTGGTCGAGCCAATGTAGACTTTGTGCCGTACATCTATGTCGTTGTAGAGCTCCAATAGCTTATTGAGCTACTATCGTTTGCGATAGTCGTCCCCCAATCCATAATACAGCTAAGACTTTGTGAAATATATTTCGCTCGAAGCCATGCTGATGCGCCATACAAGAACATGGGCAGGATGCACGTTATGTACAGCGTTAATTTTTTCGATCGACAGTGGTCTCTGCTGCACATTTGCTAACTAAGACTATAGTCAGACCTATTGGCAAGAGTGATTCTTCGCTTAACTACAACTTACAATAAAATTCTAGAAAACAAAGACATATCCCTTCATTAGACATGAAAGCTGAGAGGAGTTAGCTAAGTGAAACTGGATTCCCCTTGATGTGGCTGCTTAATCCCGATTGGCAGATCTAACACTTACTCATTGCGATAATAATGACTTGGAATTGTATGCTGGACAAGTTTCTTACAGAGAAAATAAAATAAATGGATGTCCAATATACTAAACACAACCCACTTTCTTATCCGACACTTTATGTGCTCCATGCGTTTTAGATTATTACTGCATCAGCTCCCTGAGCATTTTAGGAGAATGACAAAGATACATGAAACGAGTACGCTGATAAATAGGACGAAGAATGCACAATCCAATCAAGAAGTTGATATCTATTAAAAAGAGTTTCAAGTTAATCTTTTCGTATAGTTATCCAGGAGACCAATTATATGTACGCTTATTACTCCCACTCAAAGATGGAAGCCAAGACTGCAAGAGTGCCCTCTACTTTGCGATAGCCACTATTTCGTTGTTGATCTTTTTCATTTATCATTGCCACAGCTTTCATTTGGTTCAAAATTTCTATAGAAAATAATTAAAAATAAATTTAAAATAAACGAAATTTTAGGTAAATTCAATTTGAGCAATGGTTTGTAAGGTTTAAAAGAGAATGCCGCTCCATTGTCAATTGTCGCAAATAGAGCTCCTGTTAAAAAATGATGAAGATAATATCGCATTGGAAGAATTGAATAAAGAGCCGCCGAGCATATGCAACGAAATTAAGATAACTGAAGAAGCTGCTTCTGCACTTTCCAACGGACTAAGCGCTGAGTGAGTGTTGCAAAGTGGTTTTGGCGTCCAAAAAATGATTAAGTGTTGGCATCTACACCAGTGCTGGTCAATTGGATGCGAAGCAACAATTTTCGGAATCGGACAACGAGTTGGCCTTGCAGGATTACAGTAAGCAGTTGGACGCTTCCAACAGTGCGACCACTCCGTTTATGAATGACTTTCGCATGGCGGGTGGTATGACTCGTAGGAAACGGTCAACTAAAACAAAAAGTCCCAAAAATGGCAAAAATGTCAAACAAGTATCTGCGCAAACTAGTCCAAATGTTGAGCTGCTTAAGTTGGGGATTTGCGCTAATTTTGATGACTCTACGTCTTCCTATCAGACTTCTGAGCTCAGCCATGAAACATTATTGCATCAGCATGTCTATCGAAAGGCGTCTTTCTTTCAACCGGCCAAGGAGAAACAGAACGACTATGACAATTCACAGCAGAAGTATTACAAAAAACGCATATCCTTTGATGAGTGGTTGGCCAATAAGAAGTAAGTTTGGTTGCCATTGCCAAAGAATTCTCAAATATCTTTGTTTTCAAATGCAGAAAGCTGGAGAAACAGCGCGCGCTAGAGAAAAAGCAGGATATGTTGCGCATTGCTAAGGAGAATGAACAGCGTCGACTTTTGGCCGATGAAAGTTATGCCAACTGGTTGACGAAGAAATTCTATTCCAATGAAGAGTCTGATACCAACATATCCAGCAACTTCAAGGTTGCCACACGCAAAGAAAAAGAAAACCCGAGCCAAGAAGAAAGCTAAATTCTAGAAACATTAGAAGCGCCGCGAGCTTTTTGAATAATATAAACAAGCATCCCATACAGAAGAGCAATGTATCCAAGTCCAGAATAGATACAGGCAAAAAGCACGCCAATGTAGCAATTAGTCGTGAAGCCCAAACGGAGCCACTTAAAACCAGTCGCAGTAGGGCACATCATAATACGAAAATGCAAAATTTGGATACGCACTTAAGCTGGAAGCAATTCTTTTCGAAAATCCCCTTTTTGCCATTGAGTATAGGTCCAAACACTAATTCTGGTGGCGCATTGAATTTGTATCTTGGTCAAAATCCATTCTACGCTTCAGGTTCAATACACACTTCTGCATCGCATAATAGAAGTACGGCAAATATGGGTAACCAACGTACAACGGCATCACAAAATCTTGCACGGAAGCAATTACCGAGCACCATCAAGATTCCGCTGTCCAGAATACCACTTTCAGTTGCACAACGTGCGCTAAGGCAACACCTCGATGAGGCCGATGGCGTGAAGATGAAAAAATTGAAGAAGAAAAAGTACTTTTAGGCAAATACTAGACACTACATTTGGCTAAGACCCCGCTGACATAACATCATCACAACTGCCAGCAGCACAAGTCCTCCAAACAGTTGGAATAAAAAGTAAAAAACAAAAAGTAACATTGAAAAAAAAAAACTAAGAATTAGACGACTGCGAAGTGTTGTTGTTCAAGTTCTTTACTTTTTAATAGATACGTTTCTACTAGAGATGGGTTATTTGAGGCATTATTTGAACAACTCTTCTAATCTAATAAACAGCTCACCAAAGCCAGTTTAATATTTTACAAAAAATTGCTTTTTTTTTTTTTTGGCAGTAATGGATAAAGCACTTAGCACAGTTAATAAAGATGAACAAGCATCCTCTGCAAATGATAACTCTGCGGACGGCGTCTTAATTGAAGACTCAGTTGCTGATGATGCATCATCTCTGGGTGTAAGTGATGAAATCTCTATGACCACGAGCTCCATCAGCACCAACTCTACGTCGTCTGATGAAAATTTTGCTGCTGTACCGCTCGGTAAGCATAAAATAAATTATAACTTGCAATGTGTTTGCACAACTTTCAACAAAACATGTTGGCCTTGTTTAACATTAAAAGCAAAATAATATTAAACATGCAAGCAATTCAATAATTTAGCTTTAGCCATTTATGGCTAAGACGAGAACTGCGGAGAACAGTAGTAAAGTTTCACACTCTTTATATTTACCATCAAATGCTACAGATAACTCCAATTCTTCTTTCTTATATGACTTGTGTAATCGTCTCTCGCAACATGAGATAGAAATCAGTGACAGCGACGACGAAATTGCTATAGATGCACATTTTACCAATCAAGAACAGCAGGTAAGTTCTTAAAATATCTATTAGCTCAACTAACTTGCAACATATACAAAACAATAGTTTGGTGAAATTCCTGAAGACTGCGAGATCAATTATTTGTTTGACTTCTGCAAATTCTTGGAGGAATTCAAAGCTCAGTTTGGACAGCATCTGCATGAATATGACTTGGAAATAAATGCGCGCCTAAGTTGGAAATTTATGCATTTCAGCGAATGCGAGCAATATCGCTTAGTAAGTTTGCACTCAACTAAAATGAACGAATTGCTAAGCATTTCTCAACGAAATCTAGGTTGCGCAGCAAGATGCCGAAAAAGATGCTGCAGTATTTTCATACGACGAACTCAATTGTAGAGACAACGAGTACTACATATATTGGGCCTTTGGAGAAGACGATTTTTTTGTAGAGCTCTATCGTAATTATTTGCATATATATTGCTTGGTTTTTTCTCAATTTATGGATCAAGCCGTGGTGCTGCAAAATGCAGTGGAGAATTGGTATTGGATGAATCTAGCAGAGCGTGCGCAGTACGCACGAGTAAGTTTGGAAAGCAGCAAACAAAATAATACGATTTTGATAATATCGAAACTGCTATATTTTTATAGAAAACTTTGAGACGTAAGCGCGCAGTATACGAGCAATGTGAGAGTGATAAGCAGCCGGCAGATGGGAAGGAAGAAAAAGAAGAGGAGGAAATTCTAGAACAGAATGAAGTGCCAAACGCAGTTGTGGCTTTGCCAGACGAAACTGAAGATGTTGAGAATACTGAGACAGCGCGCAAGAAAGCACGCCTTGAAGAAACCCCATAAGAAACATCTTTTTTTTTTTTTGTAACTTTTTTGTCAATTTTTAATAGTATTTTTTTTTTTAATGTAACTTTTACTATTTTTCACAAAGTTCGCAAAGAAATCTGTGCAGTTTCATTAAGTTTTGGCAGCATACTTCTAAGAATATAATCGGCATGTAATATCAAGCTAGTAGCTATGGTCACAATAGTTGCAAACAGGCTTTTAACTAATTTAAAAATGTGTGCCGAACCAGCCAGAGCGGTAAAGTCTAAAAAAAAGAAAAAAAAAAACAGTGTTTTTAATGGAAAAGTTGTAAATTGAAAAAGAAGCAGGTATACTACTAAACTATGAAAGCTGCTGCTATGCTCTGCCAGCAGGCATGCGAAACATCGGGCCTAAGCAGCTGTCAAAGTTTGACCCTAACTAGCACAAGACACCGCCCTCTGCTGCTCTGCATGCTGTGTACAGTCCGCTGCTGTAGTGCTATCTTTAACTTGGCCTTTGGCTTTTGGGCATGCAAGTCAAAGCAAGCACTTTTAAACCATTGTTACCCCAAACCCTGTCCACTTGCTGCTGCTACACACACACACGCACACACACACACACTTGTCACAAATGCCTTTTCACATGCTGCCAAATAACTCTTCAACTTGGCCCATTACCATTAGCAATTGGCCAAGCAGAGTGCCACAGCAGCGGCAGTGCATAGGCTCAGGTATCTGGATTCTGACACTGACACACCCATGATGCACCTGCTTCACTGCTGACTTATCCTTTTAATCCATTTTCATTGTCTCGCATGGCCAACACAACCACCCCCCAAAACGCATGCCAACCAACAAGCCGAAAACTGCGAACAAATGTCAAAGGCAGCCAGCCCAAAGCTTGGCCAGCTGTTCCTTCAACGACGCAAACTACATATATGCACGCACGTAATGTATGATGCACCCAGCAATCCATCCACATCCACTCGACATGTCGTTGCTGCACTTTACGGCTGACTGCCGCCCGTGCACGGGAATTGGCCAGCAGAAACTACACTCGATGCGTCCTAGCTAGGCCTGGGCTCTACCAAAAACGAAAAGTAACAAAAAAAAAAAAGCGACTGCTCATAGCTCAAGCTGCACACAGTGTGTCCACATTTGGCCATAATTGAGCCGATGCTGGCTTGTCTTGTTATGAGTTCGGCTAAAGGCCAGTTGAAGGTGTGTAAGCCGCTTTTGTGCCCACTTTGTTATGCCTAACAAGCTTTGGGGCTTCGTACAGACGCTCAGAGCCTATGCAGGGGTAAACATTTTTTAAAATTAAATGCAACATTTTTCTTGGGCTTAAGTGCGGAGATAAGCTTTTAAACTGGGGATTTCGAAAGCAGTGTGTGCTCTTCAGGGCGTGTCTGTAAAGAGTAGAAAACCTTTTTAATTACGAATGCTGCAAATCTCAGCACCCTCTAATTTGGGCCTGGCGTAAATTTGCACTTGGCAGGCCTGATTAAGGGCAGCTATAGATTTAATGTTTGTTCATAATGAGAGGCTGCTGAAGGCACTTGATTTCTTCCCAATGCTCACAAAGAAATATTGCAAACTGCATTGGCACCATACAGCTCTGGACATATATTTATGCCCAAGTGCTAGGGATGCAACCATATGCAAGTTCATTTTATCAGTGCGGTCTTTCAAGCTGATTCAGCAGACCTTATAAAACCTAATAGACCATTGGAGAGCCACAGCGGTAAGCCTTCGCCACATATGGCAACCACTGCTTTTAGCCGGAATTATATTGTAAAAATGTTGCTTAACTTGTCTTCGTTTCAGCAAACAGCCTGGATCTGAGCGACTTGGCATCACTAGAAGTTCGTTCAGCCTACTCACCACATCCCACCACATCAGCCACTCCCAAAAAAATTCTTAAAAGAAAAGCAACATGATGGCAATTTAAGGATTAAGCAGATTCTCCATTTGAAATCTCCCAACAAATTTAAGATCGCAGCGCTCAATGGAGACTGAAGCAGTAAATTTCTGTTCACGTCGCATTGCAAGCTCAGAGCTACCCTTACGTTTTATTGGATCCTCCATTGAAATCTCCCAACAAATTTAAGATCGCAGCGCTCAATGTAGACTGGAGCAGGAAATTTCTGTTCACGTCGCATTGCAAACTCAGAGCTACCCTTACGTTTTATTGGATCCTCCATTGAAATCTCCCAACAAATTTAAGATCGCACCGCTCAATGTAGACGATTATACGTAACGTTTTATTGGACTTAGAAGGTTCTCCAATGAAGTCTTCCAACAAATTTTGCATCTGACAGCTCAATCTAGTCGATCACGCTGGCTGGCTAAGGAAGCATGACATGCACGCTGCAATTTAAGCTACGAACTACACCTAGTTCCCAGATAATAATCACTTTGCCAGAAGCATCATAAAAAGTGACTATTTCTATAAAAGAATACCTTGAAATCGTACCGAGCTATGTTCATTACAACTTGACATATTTTTGCTGCTCTACTTGAGTTGAAATAAACAACCAACAACTAAGTAGCAGCACTTGTTTCTGCAGCTAAGGTTGCAGCTAGTAGACGACTCCTAGGGAGCTGCAAACACAACTTCATTCTCGACTGTATTCACTATATGACGCATACTCTACCTAAGCTGTAACTATATCATCTTATAAATCGATCGGATAAGGCAACTTCGTAGATCATGCAGCAAGAGCAACAGACACATCAGAGTTTATGGCTTTTGAGAATTATACGAAATAGCTAATAGATCAGAGATTGCTTATTACAGAACTAGAACCACAGTCTTTTACAGAATGAACGTCTTTAATCTCAGCTGAACAGATGGCCATCTAATCGTAGTAATTCTACTACCAACGCCGCAGAAGAAGCTAGCTCTAGTTTCTTCACGATTGCAATTCTTCGTGAAAAATAGTATTTCGAATTCTTTATCAGATTAAAACTTAAGAACTTCAACGTGACTGCCCAAATACATTAAAGTAAGCCTACCACTGTGCTACTGATCGACCATTGCCTGAGGATGTCAATTCACCGAAACCGATTGAACTAATTTTAAGACAGTATGAGAAGATTTTACAAACTAAACCCCCATTTATGTTCCAAATTTAAAATAAAACAAATTTGTATATTGCGCATATTATCCGCGAGCTGTCTGCATTTATTTAGAACTGTTCACCCTGGGGTTTTATAGTGATATTATTTACCTGCAAAAAATAAAACATAATAGTTTATTACTATTGCCAATAATGATAGACACGAGGTTGGATTGTGGGCAGCTCCCCATGCTTACTTGCACATTCGGCGGTGTACCAATTGTCCAGAGCACTGCATCGGCTATATCGTCGGCACGCAACAGGGGCGTATGCTGTTTGATGACATTCAACAAGTCCTGGGGCAATATATCCGTTTCCACCATGCCCGGACTGATGGTCTGTCAATTTAAACAATAAGTTAAAATTCCTTGCCAGCCAACACACTGCGACCAACGCTCGTGCGTGCTCCCTCCCCCTATTGTCAACACTTACCGAAACCCGTACACGCGTTTTGTGTCGCTGAAATTCCTGCCTATAGATTTCATTCATGGCACGTAACGCGAATTTTGTTGCCGGATAAATGTTTAAGGATGGCAACTCTGTGCCCAAATTTGGCACCTGCTGTCCCGCAATGCTATTGACAATCACCACATGCCCCTCGACATTGCGCCTACGCATTGACTGAAATGCCTCGCGTATACAATATACACTGCCCATCAGATTTGTCTCAATGGTGTCGCGTATGGGCTGCGTATTGTTCGCCTCGCTTAGCTCTGTGGTTGCTATAATGCCCGCATTGCTGACCAGCACATCTACACCGCCCAGCTGTTTCTGTGCCCACTTAAAGGCATCCAGCACCTGCGCCTCCTGCGTTATGTCGCACTTGAACGCATGTAGACGCGACTGTTGTGCCTGCGGCAGCTGATTTTTTAGCTCGGCCACACGCTCCTGGCGACGTGCCAGACCTACAACGACCAGACCGGCGCCAACCAACGCCCGTGTGCAGGCCGCACCGATGCCAGCACTGGCGCCGGTCACCACTGCCACTTTATTGCGCCAACGTTCCATGCTCAACTGCGTTGAGTTGAGAACTGTGCCGTCGCCGCCGCCGTTACCAAATGTGGCACATTCGCTGGCTGAAGCCCTAGAAGTTGTATTGATTGGAAAGCTTGCGCGTACTAAATGATGGCGTTGACCCACTGTTGGCTGCTGGCTGGCTGACTGGCTGGCTGGCTTTGCGGTTGACATCGTTTGAGCTGGGTCTAAAGTTGCGCATTGATATAGTATTTGATGATGAAATAGTTGTAAGTGAGCAGCACGTCAAAGCGGGCTTGCACAGCAATGACATCATGACCAATGCAACTGAAGCACCACCTGCCACCACTTCAAGGTGACAAGGATATTATGGATTTGTGTATTTTTGGTGACAGTCGACATAGTTTCAACAATCAATTTAATATTGAACTGAAGGCGTACAATCTAAACTTGAATTATTTTAACAGAACAGTGCCAAGTAAGCTGAGTCCTTCATTGGGACTGGCCCTACGCTGTCGAGCAGTAAAGAACTCCCTGGAACGAGGGCTATAGACTCGGTGTTTGTCTGCTTTGAGCAGTAGGCGCAGACTGACCTGGAGTTCTGTGACGCGCTGCACTCGACGTAGGACGGCTACAAAGGTTAGTCGTGAACACTGCAGTCCGCCAATGATCTTGTCTAATGTTCTGCAAATTTATCATCTTCAGCATCATCTACATCGTTTTCAACATCATCTTCAACATGATCTTTAAAATCATCTTCAACATCATTTGCAGCATCATCTTAACATAATCTTCAATATCATATTAGGCATTATTTACATCATCTTCTTCATAATCTTCTTTAATACAACAGTTGTCGACAAGTAATGAGCCCCGTTCGGTGGCATTCATCAGGATACTGGGATACAGGATCTGGCTTTTTTTTAACTATCTCTTACAAATGTTTCACTGGGCGCTTGTTCGTCTACTTGAGAGCTAAAGCGCTGAAGTATATGAGGCAAAAGTTTCTCAGCTGAATCACGTGCCTGGATTTCTCTTTAATTATGAGTTTCCGGCTACTGTAGGGCGTACTTTGAAAATCTCTCTAAAACAATGCAGTGTGAAGTAGAATACAGTTCCGTGCTCAGTTAGCTCCACAGTAGCACTTAAACTTTTCAAACATTCACTTCAGTTGACTTCTTCCGGTCGTTAGGTTGCTTAAAAATCTATAGAGTTAATGAGTTGAAAAACTAGCTGGTTTCATTCCCATTCGCTCTGAGTTGTCTTTTAAGTGATAGATGACAGAGCGCTCTGTCGCTGACAGTTTTGGATTTAAGAGAGTAACAAGACTCTAAAGGAGCCGAACTTTTGCTTGATCAAATCTTCCTTTCATACGAAATCACTTACTCCGGCAACCCCTTACTTAGGCTAGCCTGCCAGTTTCTTAAGTTATACGATTTTTTTTTAAACTTTCATCACTTTCATGTGATTTTTTGCGTGTTAAGCTTTATTAATTGACGAAACACGTAGTTGGTTTTGTGAAAAGTTTATTATAATATTAAAGTTTCAACAAAAACAAAAAAAAAAAAAAAAATTAAGAAATAATATTTAGATGTTACTTAAAGTTTCTTCCTCCGAAATCATACGTTGATTTAACGCCAGGGTGGAATTTTTTTGCTCATATTTTCTTCAAATTTTTTGCGTCGAACTGCATCCTGCATAGCCTTCTGAAACGTCTGTTGTCTTTCGGTTTCGTAATATGATATTTTCGTTGCTGAACGTTTGGCGGGTTCTGAGTTTTGTGTGGACGTCATTGTATCAACAGATTTGCTCGATTGAGCTGAATTATGCTCCATTTCAGCAGAAGTTTTCGACTCGGCTGCTGCATTATTACGGGTTGCCGTTTCCGACATATGGTTTCGCTTTTTCAGATTAGTTAGTCTGTGTATAAGGTATTGTCGTATGTTATTAAGTTTCGTTTCCAACTTTATGGTAACCACGTGTTTTGTTTCGGCATTAATGCTTGGATCGGTTTTTATGTGCTCCAGTGCATGCGTTATATAGTTAAGTTTGTGTATTAAAATGCGATCTATGGGATCCGCAAATAAAGCAAAAAGTGTTTCTTTCAAATTGGTAGAGGTTTTTTTCTTAGCTGCAGTGTTCTTCTCGACTGTTTTGGGAAGTGTATATTTTTTGAAAGCTTCTTTTTTGCGCTCTAGTATTAGCTTACGTTGCTCTTCTTGTGTTAATGGGTTGAGGTTTTTGTGGTTTGTGGCGGTCTGATACTTTTTCGGCATTTCTTTGTCTTTCTGTGACGTCAACTTTGTGTCAGCTGTAGCATATTTGGGGGGCCTAGCTTTGGCATCTGTCAAATTTTTGTCAGTGGACAGCAGTTTTTGCTTTTCTACATCTTTATTTGTTGCTTGCTGCACTTTTTTGTGCTGCTTGTAGAATTCAGTGTCCAATTTTTCTAGAGTGGCTGTATGTGTGGGAGCTGCTTCAGTTGGTAATTGTTGCGCTTCACAGCGCTGCAAACGTCTTAGTATGCCACAAAGGTTAGTCGTATACTCTGCAGCTCTCCAGTGATCTGTGTAATGTTTTGCAAATTGCAAGTTATTGTATTCTAGTTCATCTGCAACCGCATCGCCTACATCATCTTCAGCGTCATCTTCAATACCAACTTCAGCATCATCTTCCACATTGTCTTCTCTATTATTGTCTTCATTTGCTACATCAACTTCTTCATAATCTTCTACATCGACTACTTCATCATCTTCTATATCATCTTGCACATCATATTCTGCAGCATCTGCCAGCTCATTTTCCAACAAATCTTGCTTTATCTTTGCTAAAAATTCTTCATTTTTGGCATTCAAATTGAGCTGCTTCATTTTTTGTATGCTTTCTTTGTAGTTCTCAATTGTCTGCTCATATTCTAATTCATTGCGTGCCACACTGCTCTCCCACACATCATCTGCATACATATAATGCATTTTCTTATCATCTGCATAAACAAAGTTATCTGTTAAACGTTTATTTGTGTTTAGCTCTTGCATTGCCTCGTTTATAAGTTTTTCTAGTTTCTGGCTTCTTAAGTTTATTTTCTGCTGTTGTTCTTGCAAATAATCACATTTTGCTGTTTCTGCTGTTTGAGTACAGTCTTCCTTTGGTTTGGTTTGATTCGTAGAAGTTTCCTTGCTGCTGTTTATAAAGACTGCCTGCTGTTTAGTTTCAATTGTTAGATTTATGCATCTAGATTTGGTATTGGCAGCGTTTTCTGTAAGAATTCCTCTAGCTGGCCCTGTAAAGCTGTAAAGAGTTGCGACTTGTAAACGAGTCTTTCTCGAGTCAAATGCTTATACTAACGTGGATTTGTTATTCACTTGCAGCTGTCTAGTTTTCGAGATATAACAAGCGCTTATTTTATTTGCTGTTAAGTTGCCGCTTCTATCCGATTTGGCGTTAATAAGCAATACATTCTCCTTAGACACATAATCTATGCTTTTACCACTGCAAAAGAGTGCAACTTTTAGGAAAAACCATTGCTATGGCATTAGTTTAGACTTACGATTCCATAAGCAGATTTACGGACTTAACTTTTTGCGAGAAATCAACTTTACGCGACATCTTAAGTTTTTTTTTTATTACTATTTTTTTTTCAGCTCACTAGCTTCAAGTACTGCTCAGACTAATTATGAAAAAGTCAGTACAAAAATATCATGACCTACTTGTTAAACTTCACAATTCACAAATTTTTGAGTTTTTTTATTTAATAAAAAACATATATATTTCTCATACAATATTTTCTTCGTACAGCTTTATTGGCTTAAAAAATAAAATGCTAAAAATAAGAAAATCATAAAAATGTCAGCTTTTTATTATTAATTTCACTCTACCCTAACGATAGCTGTACATGTATCGATATATACATATTTTTTTTTTTTTGCATTGGGCACATGTCAGAAGTCATCAGAAGTTAAACGGAATATAAGATTTTAATTTTTGCAGAGTCCTTTAACCGGTTTCAAATTAAATGAAAATTGTAAAAAGTTAATTTCTGCAACGAAACTGCTTTGGCAGCCAAACTGATGAAATAATTTACTTTGTTGCGCTCTCGATGTCTCGATATGGTTGGCAGTTGACGTAGGTAGTTCCTTAATTTGCAGTTTTAACTGTGGCAACCTGGCAAGCGCTACTGGGTATCCCACGCCCCCAGTAAAATATAAACGACAGTTAGCTGGCGCATACAAAATCATTTGGAATGCAATGCCAGCAACGATGAGTCCAATGGGGTTGGGATTGCACTGCTGCAGGCGGCATAAATATGCTTCCAAATTGTATTATTTTTTTTCGTGGGGGTCTTAATTCTCGCAATGCAAACTGAAATCATAAATGATATATATATCGAAGCGTCGTAGCCAAGTTGATGATCATTACATATGATATGCTTTGCTATAAAGATAAGAAAGCAATATATAGCAGTAGATGGCGCCAGCAAAAAATTCGCAAACCAATTTGCGTTAAATGCAAAGCTAAAACTGAATGAATTTTTTCATTTTTCTTAGTTTTTTTTACGTTTAGTTTGTAAATTAAACATTATATATAAAATTGATATATTTATAGTTGACTCATTTTTTTTAAATTTTAGACTGAACTTTAATCAATGAAAACACAACACTGAGCGCTTTGCTGTATTTATTGACTATGAGAAGGCTTTTGACTCGTTTAAGAGAGAGAGAGTGCATCAGAAAGTGTTTAGAGAGACATGAAAATTGTCAATATTATGCAGAACAGCTACGAAAGCAGTACTTGTCAAGTTTTGCGCAATGGAAGCGATTAAGCGACTGCTATGAGACCAAATCTGGCGTCAAGTCAAGTCAAGTCAGGCTGCGTGCTCTCTCCACTTCTGTTCAAAGTGCTGTGCTGAATTGGATACAGGAGATTTTTGTTTACGGAAATCGTGGCATTACGTGTAGAATGGATTACAATCTAGAGGAGCGACGATATAGTCCTTCTCTCCCATTCCAAGCAACAAATGCAGTCAAAATTGTATCAGCTCACTATAGAATCTGCAAAAGCTGGCCTAAAGATCAACATGCGTAAGACCGAGTCATTACGTGGTAAAATCTACGAACAATATACCTTTTCGAGTCAGAGACCAAGAAATTGTTGATGTCAGCAATTTCACCTATCTAGGTAGTGTCTTATCTACGGACGGTGGAGCCAAAAAAGACATGAAAGATGATGATATGCAAACAGCGAGATGCAACTTTGCTAAGTTATTTAATGCATGTCTTAGGACTGTGTTGCTTTATAACTCGGAAACTTGGCTGACAATAGCATCAGCAAAAGCTTGATATATGGTGGCCTAACATCATAAGCAATGAAGATCTATAGAGAAGAACCAACCAAAAGAGCATTTACGACCTAAGCTAAGACCTACATTGCGAAAAGCCTACGATGAGATACCGCACGCCGCGCTGTAGTAGAACCCGCAGGACAGGAGACGATGCGGTCGACCCCAAACAATTTGGAGAAGAACGTTTCAGCAGGAAACTGCCAAATCGTTTAACGAGCTTCGAGCAATTGCTAGAAATAGCGTCAGCTGGAAGTCCTATGTTGAAACATTAAGCTCCCAGAAGCAGTATGGATAATTTATTTTATCATTTCTATATATTTCCATTTTGTTGGATAACCCTTTGCCATCTTTTCTGCAAATTCAGTATGCCTCATAGCACCGTTGTCCCTTATCTGCAAAAAACAAGTGGGATTTTTATAAAGTTTTAACATTTAAGCAATTTCGTCAAGACCGAAACAAATGGCAGTCTCAGGTTGCAAGGTTAGCGCTATGTGATGGCTGCATCAAAAGTTCCCAACCAGGCGCAGTTTTTGGCGAGTGACCAAAGATGTCCTGGTGGCATATGACAGCTTTACTATTGAACAATTCTGGTCGCTACTACTTGATGGCTGTATTCTATATGTCCAGCCAGTTGTTCACAGTAGACATTCGAATAAATCGTTCGGTTTCTTGAAAGCAGCTCAAACTATACCACACACTTTCAATCCCACCAAACTGTAAGCAAAATTATGAAATTTAAAAAAAAAATATTTTATTTTTTTAACTAAAACATTAAATTAATTTTATTTATTTTTATTTTTTAATTAAAAAAAAAAAATTTTAATTATAACAAAAATATATTGTTTTATTTATTATATATTCTTTAATTTCA
This sequence comes from Chymomyza procnemis, assembly GCA_035046065.1. Taxonomy (NCBI): domain Eukaryota; kingdom Metazoa; phylum Arthropoda; class Insecta; order Diptera; family Drosophilidae; genus Chymomyza; species Chymomyza procnemis. Next base: position 32,249,137 of record JAWNOJ010000021.1, on the reverse strand, counting down.
TTTTTATTTTAAATATATATATTTTTTAAACTAAATTCAGCATTAAAAAATGGCAACTATTCTAACTTAAACCTAAAAGATTTATTTTTTAAATTTGTAAAAACACAAAAAATTATTAAAGAAAATTGTTAATTTTTTATGCTAAGCGCTTGAAGCGTATTTCAACTTCTTAAACGACTCAAAATTAAATCTTTTTTTATGCTAATTTTATTTTATTTTTTATTTTTGTTGTTGCAACTTTTAAGCGCAAGTTTTATGTAGTGCCAGAGAGAGAGAGAGAGAGGAAACGGGCGGCAGCTTGCCACATTTTACAGTTAGGGGACTGCTACCGAAATAGAAAAAAAAATTGAAAAAAAGAAAAGTCACAACTGCAACTTTATGAATTTTAGTTGGCTGAGAATTTTGTGGCTTTCCGTTTGCCATTTTGGAGCAGCTTTGAGGCCAGAAACCGTTGATGTGCAACGTGCTTTAATTGTGGCGAGTGGCAAGCAACTTGGGCATGTCGCAGCAGTTGCCACAGACCGTGCACGGGGGTGTTGGCAGCCATGTTGACCTTTATCCCTGCTGCTGCTGTTGTTGTTATTGTTGTTGTTGTTGTTGCCGTTAAAGGCGAGAGACGTTGTAGGCGTTTGTGGGCGTGACCGTACAATGAAATATGCAATTTGGTGGCACTCGTTTGGAAATTATAGGTAAGAGCGCAAAACATTCAAAGGCAGCATTGCATTCGCAACGTTGCTCCGCTTCCCTTGGCCGTATGCAGTGCCAATCGTGCAACATTCACAGTTGGCTGCCTGCTTAGACACTGCAACGTGCAACGTACTGGCGCCCCTGCCAGCGCAACTCCCCCCCACACTAACTATTCAATGTTTCTAACACTTCTTGTTCACTTAGAGTCCGGATTCGGTGTTGGGTTGACTACTGCACTTGCTCTTGCTCTTGGCCTGGGTCTTGGTCTTGGCCTCAGTGTCGGTCTCGCTGTTTGCCTTTTTATTATTACTCTCACACGCCAAGTGTCGGCAAAATAATTACGAGGACACACCTTCAAGCTCAATGCTCAGCTTGATTTGCTCCTGCCGCCACTCTCTCTCACACTGCTGTGCTGCAACTCCTCTGTTGGCCACATTTTAACCAGGGTTTGCAACCACAGAAAAATGGTTATGTCGGTTAGAAACTAGCGCACTACTGCGTTGTGCTTTGTGGGGGATGTCTGTTGGTGAACTTAGAACTGGGATTTGGCTATGACTAAGAAAATGTATCATCTCGCATTGACGTAAAATCATGAGATGAAAAAAATGTGCATGCAAAATGAGTGTAAATGAACTGCAGTATTACATTATATATTTAGAAATTTAATATAAAAATGTAGAAATGCAGAATTGCTTAAAGCTCAATTGAAGATGATGGTAGCTGACAGAAGAAATTCGTATTATTATGCAAGCATCAAAGAATTGCTTAAAGATAAACTCAAGATGACGCAAAAAGAATTATGTTTTGCGAACAGAGCGATGGGAGTGCACAATTAGCTTTAGATCAATTGAAGATGATGCAAGATACAAGTTTAAGAGATAATTAGAATGCAATCTTTATAATATTGAGCTAAAGTTTTTCTTCAGATGATGCAAGATCACACAAAACAGAAAAGGATTTTGCGTTTAGAGTAATAGCAATATATAAATGGCTTTAGATCTATTGAAGTTGATGCAAGATAGAAGAATAAGAGATCGTTAAAATGCAATCAGTATTGAGTTAAGTTCATTCTAAGAAGCTGCAAGATAGAAAAAGAATAAGGGAATATAATGCGAACATTTCAGAAAGGATAATAACCTATTCAAATATATTAAAGATTTTGTGAGAAGAACGCTAAAATTACAGATTTGGTTAAAGATGTACTAAAGATGAAATAAAATAAAATAAAATAAAATATGAAATTGCTCATAGTACAGAATTGACTAAAGATTCGCATAAGATGATAGTAGTCGGGAGTAGAAAGAATTTCAAACGATACTTTGGCATAACGAGAATGGTTGAGGATTAACACAAAATAATGCAAAATATAAGAGTTTGCAAATATAACACTAGCAATACGGTTAGTGCTTGAGAACAATTTAAGATGATACAAGTGGCAATATAGGATGCAAGCGTTATAAAATTGGATTGAGTTCATCTAAAGGTGATGCAAGATGGAAAACAGATGACGAGAAGAGAATGATAGCATTATAGAGTTGGTTAACGCTACATTAAAAATTACGCCACATAGAATACGTGATTTTAAGGTAACATTTTTCTTACAGTATCGGTCAAAGATTAACTTAAGATGATCATGATTTGCTTAAGATTAAATCAACATGATGCAATTAAGTAGAATTTGGGAGCCTTTAGCAACAGAACGCAAGCATTGTAGAATCCGTAAAAGATTAACCACCAGATGATGCAAAATAAAAGAAATTGCGAATGTAGCTCCAGCACTACCGAATGGGCGTCAGACCAATTTCAGATGATGCAAGATACAAGATAAAGAGTACAATACGATGCAAGCATTAGAAAATTGAGTTAAGTTCTAACTTAAGATGATGTAACATACAAAAATTAATATAGGAATAGCTCAAAATGTGACAATATAGAAGAATTGTTTAGATAGAAATTGTAAGTAGTGGTTTTAATACGAAATAGGCTATAGATACACTCAAAATGATGCAAGGCGGTAGAATCATTGGTCTATCAACACTAGGTCTTTGTTCTCTTCGAATAGCTAATAATAGAGTAGAATCGAAAGACAATTATTTTATTTATAATTTGAAAAGATTTACTAAGATATTTCAAGATATTTCGTTTTAATCATCATTGTTTCAGATAAAGTGATTGGTGGAAAAAATTGTCAAATAATATGAAGACGTCTCTAAAATAAGATGATGCTACATTTCTTCTAAGACAACACTTATGGATTTCAAAATTCGAATTGCTCAAAGACAATGGCAGCAACAAGTACAGATGACGAAAGACTTTAAAAACATTTGTTTCTTAGAAGTTATAATCCATAAGGCAACAAGTATAAAAATATGTATTTCTAGGGATATGCCGACTTGATGTATTTTCAGCTGGATTTGCAGCCCTGGGTGCAAACTGGGTGGCGCAGTGCTGCCGGCTGTAGCGGCTGCGGCCAGTGACATGGCACGACTGAAACGACTACAACTATACGCTACGGCGGGCGGCATAATTAAAAGCAATATACCTGCCGGGAGACACCACAGACACACAGATACAGATACACTGATACCTGTGCAAACCGTAAAATGTGTGGGTGGATGGTAGGTGGTAGAGCACGGCGGAGTCGTGACAGACACGGGGTCACGATTGCAGTTGACTTTTGTGTCGTTCTGCGCTATGCGAAAATTTTTATTGCGAAACTGCTTGCTTGGTACGAAGCGTGCTCAAAATGCGCTCCAGCAAATAGTTTGCCTTTCAGTTATTTAGAAAGATTTTTATTGAAACAGATAATTAAATTAAAATTAAGATGAAATTTAAGCGAAAAAAACGATAATCGATGCAGCGTTAAGTACAAGCATTAAATGGTTGTCCCTTGAAGTTATTGAAAAGAGTTCCAGTTTAAGTTAAAGTAAGTTTTATTGACATCTGGCCACATCATCAGCTACACGACTTGAGCCAAGAATCATCCTTGTATGTATCTTTAAAAAAAAAGAAAAACTGTTAATTTATTATGAAATCATTATTATTATTATAAAAAAAATCAGTGACTAAGACCTCTAAATAAAAAATATTGCGTACTTTGTAGTTCGGTTCGGATGGCTTTGGAATGCCCTGTAACTTCTGCTGCAATTAAATCATATTTGGCTGCCTTGGTTGCGATATCCTTAGAAAAGCAATAATTTTGAGAAAGTTCTATGCCCATATTCTTGTATGGGCTATAAACAACTAATTTTGATCAAATTTTTCTTGCTTCTGTGGCCCTTGTTGTTCTAACTGTTATAGGTATTCTTTGTCCATAATGTTCTTATTAGTTGGCCTTATGGTTCTCGTTGTTCTAGTAGTTCTGGTTGTCCATGTTATTCTTGCTGATCTTGACGTTCTACTTGGCCTCCTCGTTGTTCTAGTTTTCCTAGTTGTTCTCGTTGTTCTAGGTTTTCTACAGGTCCATGCTAGTGGTTCTGGTTGTCCATGTTGTTCTTGGCGCTTTTGTTGTCCTTGATAGTGGTTCTGGTTGTCCATGTTGTTCTTGGTGTTCTTGTTGTCCTTGTTGTGTTCGTTATTTTATCTAGCAGTTCTAGTTGGCTTCCAGTAGTTCTGGTTGTCCATGTTCATATTCACCTTCTTGTTGCTCTAGTTGGCCTTGTTGTTCTCGTTGTTCTAGTTGCATTGATTGTTCACGTTGTTCTCTTTGTTCTAGGTTCTCTCGTTGTTCTAATCGGCCCTGTTGTTCTGGTTGGCCTCCTTGTTCTCGTTTCTCTAGGTGTTCCAGTTCTCGTTGCTCTGGTTGATTTCGTTTTTCTAGTTGGTCTTGATGATATAGTCGTTCTGGTTGTTCATGTTGCTCTTCAGATTCTAGTTGACCTTGTTGTTCTCGTTGTGCTAGTGGTTTTAGTTGTTCTCGTTGTCCTTGATGTTCTAGGTGTACTGGTGTCCTACTTTCAATTCTACTTTTCTCTTGCTGTAATGTTTGTACTTCTTTCTTCTCTTTGCTTTTCTTCTACCACTGCCTCTTCCATTTCTACTTTTATTTAATTATACTCAGTATGATGCAACATCGTTGTCACAATATCGCCACGATCCTGCATGCTTTGCATAAGAGCAGCTTCCAATTTAATAGCATGTTCAAGCTTTTGCAAGTCCCTATAGCGTTCCAGATCGAGTGTAGCGCACTGTAGTCTATCCCAAGCATAATGTCGCGGGCACTCCTTTTTGGGTAGGCGACAATACACGCGTTTATTGGTGCCTGGCTCCCTGGGTAACGGCGCACCACAAGCTTCGGTATCCGTGGGTATTATTTCTTTGTTATGATTAGCACATAAAACCTTAAGACGTTTGCAATAGAGACCCGTAGTGTCATCCATAGTATCACAGAGTATACCATTATAAAATGGATGGGATACTGTTAAGCCCCAAACAGAAGTTAAAGTTTCGCATTTACGAAAACATATCTCCAAATGCTTGGCTCCACTTGGTAGAGCCATATTCATTTCGGCGGCACATGTGATGCAGGTGATGGTATACTCTTCGTATTGCTCTTCTTTACCACGCCAATTGGGATCGATAGTAATGCGCTTAGAGTACGAAATCAATTCCTTCAGCTCAAACGTGCGTTCAGAGTTGTTTCTTAAATTCTGAAGTAATTTTTGCTTCTGCTTTTGAAATTTTAGGAGTTCCTCTTTATCGCGTTGTATGCGCGTTGCAGCAACTTCTTGCTCTGACACCAAACATGGCATAATAGCGCGAACTCTTGTATCTGCCGCCCGTAAGCCACATGCATCACTGCAATATTTTGAATTATCTCGAGTAGGACGACGACAGGTATGTTGTTTGCAGAGTTTGGCGACCCAAAATTGCTGTAGATAGAATTGTAAACGTTATTTTTATATATTTCTTTTTTTTATTTTTTGTTTTTTAATACGCACCGAATTTTCGGGAAGTTCAGCCATTTTTCACAGCAACAGTATTGAACGTCATTTGACAGATGAGAGGCCATTTTTTTTTTTTTTTTAAGGATGCATTTGCAGTAACTATCGATAACTTCGGGGTTGCCGCTTAGCGTGATGTATATACATTTTGACAGTTGCTCGAACTTCCATATTGTTGTAGATGTTCTGGTTGTCCATGTTACTATTGGTGTTCTAGTTGTAGTTCTTTCAGGCAACTTTTTCCAACTGCTAACTTTTTCCAAATTTTACTTAAAAAAATATATATATAAATAATCGTTATTTTCATTTTATGGATATTTTTTGTTTTTATTGGTTTTCGCAGAGCTTTAAAAGTTTTACAATTTATAAACAAGTTGATCCTACACATTTTTTCCTTTATTTTTTTGACTTGGGATTTTAGGACCTCTACGAAGGCTTTCCATCGATCTAGCCTCCTTTTTAAAGAACTTTTCATCTCCAAGTTGCTTTTAGTCGTCCTGCTCGTCTGCTTCCGTGGGGCTTACAGTGTAGTGTCATTCAGATAATGCTGCTGATTTGAAATTGTGGCAGAGCTGAAGCACTGCATTTGATATTTTATTTAGCCGAAATATCCTGCATATTATGCTCTCATCATTCATTTACATGCTTTCAGTTTCTTTTCCAATGTTCTGGTAATATTGTATACCAATTGCTGCAAAATAATCAGTTATATTGTTCCAGCGCATCTAATCCAATCGACTTCGTTGACCGATTCACCTATTCAAAAACAAATGAAATACAACGAATTTTGCAATAAAATCGATTTTTTGCCCGATTTGCCATATGAGATAGTGTAGAATAGGTGCTATAACATATATATCCGATATCAACAACTTTCATTCACTTTTTTTTATTAAAATGCTGCTTGCTCTAGCTTTTAATATAACTGAGATCTAGGCTCAGAAACAGAAAAACAGAAGGACACATGGGCATAGATGTACCAACTACTCTAGCCATCATTATCCTGCTTCAGGTAACTTTGAGGTACTTTAACTTTTGTTCTGAATGTTACAAACTCAATATACACTTTGTACTTTGTGGAAATGAATATAAAAACACAGAAAGACTGCCGAATGTGGACAAAAAATGAATATATCTGTGTTTTATTTAAGTAAGAGTTATCACTCGACCTTTGAGGACCTTTTAGAGCCTTCTAACATAACTCCGATATCAAATAATTAAAATAAATTAGCCCAAATGCTGCTGCTGAGATCTAGACATATAAAAGGACATGTTAAACCAACTAGTCATCGTGATCCTAATTTAGAAAACTTTTGGGTGTGATCTCCGACTTCTCTACTCTTCTAAAAAATACAATATTTACTCTTAATTTTAGAACTTAAGGTAAAGAATCGTAGATAGAAGATGTATTACAACTATATAGAACTTAAAATACCAAAGTGAAGTGTCAATTCAGACTCCATACATAGATGATAGATGTGAGGGTGGCCAGGAAAGGCAAGGGGTTAGAAAGTGGTTGGAAAGGAGAGAAAGGGAAAAGTGAAAGAGGGAGAGAAACCCACTACACGAATCTCCTCGTCTCTCGATGAAAGTTGAGAAGTGACTGCAGTGGTAATTTGTGTGCTTCATCGAGACAGGGTACTCAGCCTTGTGCTGGAGAGAAGCTGGACCATAACATAGGAAGTGCTCGGTATTGTCAGCCCCCTCTAGACAGGCCGTACATGCCTCTTGTGACCAACAACGGGTTGTGTCTCGTGATGAGCCCCACCAAAGCTTTCAATTTCCCTCTTCCGAGATCAATAAGAAAGTCTTCAGCTTTATGTAAGGGTTCTTTCACGAAGTATTTAGTAGCTCGGAAATCTGCTGTATGTTGCCAGTGGTCTTTACATCCATACTCTACGGATGCTATGCAGCAAATTATTTTCGAAGCAATCCTGTGCTTTATGTGTATTATAAGCATCTGAAGCTTGTGCTGCTTAGAAAATTGAAGATCGAAAAAAAATTTCGAATGATTTCTGGAATGCACCAAAAAAACTAACGTACCAATACGATATGCATTGTGTGGCCATAAGCTAGACCAGATAAGTATCTCTCAATTACCAAGCTCCTGCATGTAAATTTGCGAGAAAAATGAAAGCTTACCAAGTGTATATGAATTGTGTAACTATTCCGCAGGTAAATTACACACACATAAATATATATAACTATATATCCACAGCGATATCTGCACAAGGACATGAATTGCTCGACACACCTGCCAAGTAAGCGTTGTAATAAAAAAAAAACAGAAACCTGCACTCCTGTCAGTCAAAAGTGCTAACTAACAAGGATATAAAAAATAAATGAAAAAAATGCACTAATAATAATATAAAAAGCGAAAAATTCAGTGGCGCTTCTTTATCGTTGTAGTTGCCATGTCCACCTTTGGCATTATTCCCATCATGTGCGCGTCCTCCTAGTCTGTTCGTCGCTCTCATGCTCATTGTTCCTACATATGATTGATTGATTGGCTGTCGTTGATTGATACTCAAACTTTTCATATGTGCGTGTGACCATTTCAAGGAGTGTATATGCGCATAGGTATTGGTGGCTTTCTCGGTCTGTGTGTGTGTGTGTGTGTGTGTGTGTGTGTGTACTCAAGTCGAGTCGAGTCATCAGCAGTGTTGGCCACTTCATTGACTTCATAGCCTGCACAGTGGTACAGAACGTAGAATATCAAAGTAATTAATTGCTCAAGTGACTTAACTGTCCGGTAACGCTCCTCGGTAGTTCTCATAAAGAGACATACTTTGGCGCTACACAATGGCTTGAGAGTTCTTGGAAAGAACGCTGACAGAAGAATCGCTGAAGTAAATATATAATATATAAAGCAACGTTTGATATTATTATTGGAAATACTTTCGGAAGCAAAGTGAACAAATCAACGCTCAGAACTTATCTCAAGCTGTTCAGTGCCAATTGCTGAAAAAAGGCTTCAAAGTTTTATTATATATACAGTATGCTTATGGTCGTCTAGGGGCCATCGAAAAGTCCAAACATCAAAAATTAATAAAATGTTGAAAATCTCTACAGAACATTATGACACAACGGGAAATATATTCAGGATGTGCTAACCGAAACAGATTAATAGAAAAGTCAAATAACTTTGGCAATTTTCAAGCGATCGATTTCACCATTACGATTCACTAAAGATTGATCCAGTACTATTTTAGCCGTGCATCGCTATACACCTCAACAACGCGCCGAAATAGTGTTGGTTTATATTGAAAATAATCGGTCAGTTGTGCCGAAAATATCGTTAGCCTCAAATTTGTTTGCACACGAGTCTGTAGCAGATCCAAAACAACCTCAAAAATTACGACCGCATCATTCTAATGAAAATATCGAAGCAGTTTAGGTAAGTGTTGCGATCCTATTGTTTTCTACCACCGCCGATCTCAAAGTTTTACATTAGTGGAACTAATTTTTCTAGGCGCATTTTGAAGAAAGTTTGATTTCATATAAAGTAAAATTGTATATAAGTATATTAAATAAGTGCAAACCAAAAACTATATAGAACTCTGAAGAAAAAGTCGAAGACTCGTAAAATTGCGTAAAGTACAATCAGACTGACAAGAAAAGTAGATATAGCCATATGTCCGTCTGTATGAACGCTTAGATCTCAAAAATAATAAGAGATAAAAAGTTGTTTTTTATTGATTTATGAGGATTCAAGCTATATAACTGATACTTTTGCAGAAAAGTGGCACAGTTTATAGGAACTTAACTTAAAGAAACATCTTACTGAAAGGCAGTAAGAGAGAGAAAACATCTATCTGTTAAACAAATATTCTCATATGAAATTTTAAGCAGATGTTTTAAATTTTTTATCAGATTATTAAAAAAAAAAATTTTTGTATTCAGATTTGAAAACTCGAAGAAAGAAAATTCGATTACCTGCGTTAGGGTAGAACTTAGAAAGCTAGAAATAACAAACTAAAAAGCAGTTGCTCATAATACTAAACATATGCAAATTTACAACATTTTTAGCATAAAAGTTCCGGGTACTTTACCTACTTGAAACAATGCTGGCCTTGAACTGATGGTATCCGATAACAGTCTGTCGATCGTTCGTCTTTTTAAGGGGTTGCGTTATCTTAACTTAGAAAGCTAGAAATAACAAACTAAAAAGCAGTTGCTCATAATACTAAACATATGCAAATTTACAACATTTTTAGCATAAAAGTTCCGGGTACTTTACCTACTTGAAACAATGCTGGCCTTGAACTGATGGTATCCGATAACAGTCTGTCGATCGTTCGTCTTTTTAAGGGGTTGCGTTATCTTAACTTAGAAAGCTAGAAATAACAAACTAAAAAGCAGTTGCTCATAATACTAAACATATGCAAATTTACAACATTTTTAGCATAAAAGTTCCGGGTACTTTACCTACTTGAAACAATGCTGGCCTTGAACTGATGGTATCCGATAACAGTCTGTCGATCGTTCGTCTTTTTAAGGGGTTGCGTTATCAAACTTTTTGTAGCAGTTCAGTTCTATTCTGCAAGAGATAATGGCAATTTCAATCGTAGGGATTAAGTGTTGTGCACAACCCCAAAAGTTCCAAGATGAGGCATGTGGTACTTACCAAATCAAGATGCGTGTTCTTTGCAAACTGAGCCTGCGGAATCAATGGGCCTGTCTCAGTAAACAATTTTCAATCGGTTAAAAATTTCATTGGAACTTATTTGAAAGCAAGAAAATGGGGCAATGTTAAAAAAAGATTTTTCACTTCGGAACTAACTCTTGTAAGGCGTGAAAAAAGAGACATTTGTGCGCCGAATCGTTACAAAAGTTGAAAAATAGACTTACCACGATAACGCCAAGACGAAAAATGGTGCTTGGTGCAACCGTTTCATCATTGTCTACATCGATGCCAAAGCAATGTTGGGACTAGGCTAGTACAGTCAGATGCCGCCAAGAAAGCCGCAAAAGAAGTTATTTCCGGCATCACTCTGCCTCTTCTAGGCATGCTGTATCATTTCTGGCCCACAGTGCGTATGCGCGACGCACTTGTAACTTTTTGCCCACAATGTGCAGTTGTAATTGTGGTACTACTTCCTTATTTTTTTTGGGGGGGGACTACGAGTATATGTCGTATATAAACGACTTCTTGTGGTTCATTGCTGTCACACACACATACACACACGCACACTAACACACACAGTTGGCTAACTACACGTGCGTCTCAAACACATAGACAGCAGCCATTTGGGTAACGATTTTGAAAGCGAATTGATGTCACTTCGACGTCATTCATACACAGCAGGGGAGCACTCTACCAGCAAACACAGCGTGGAAGATTAACCCATACACATGCACACATAGACATAGTTGCATGCTTCCGCAACACACAAACAGACATATATTTGTATATAGATATATATGTATATGTATATGTATATATATATATATAGTGCACACTGTGATACATGAAGGACGATGAAATTGCTTGATTTTTTGGCGAGTCACTCACAAACGGAAGTTACATTCAAGCGAAAACTAATTTCATTTCATCAGAATTTGACTCGAACTTTTCCCATTTACTTTACGTTTCAACGTGGAATCGTTTACTCTCTGATGTGTGTGTGTGTGCCCCGAAGAGACTTCCAACAACAAAACTTTATTGGTTTGACTTGTGACGGCGCTTGCACTCTAAAAGGTTAAATGAATAAGTGTGCGCCCGCCCCAGTGCGCACATCCCCCACCTGCCGCACTCTAATCCACTTGTGTTAAGCACCTTTCCGTGGTGACTAGTCAGTCCCCTCCCTGAACCCCCCCATACTATACTGCAAAAAACTTCAGCACACATAGAGACATCAAGCTCTAGCAGCGCGTAACTTATGACCCAGCATTATTTTAACAAAGCGCCCCCCCCCCCCCAAAAAAACCTCAAGTTATCCTAGCGCCCGGTACCTGCGGCAGCCAAAAAACTATGCTCTGGAATTTGTTGTCACTTTGTCAAGGACAATTTAAATGTCGCCGTGTTGCAACCAATAACAAGAACAAACACAACAACAACAACAATCACAAGCAACATAGACAACTTTTGGGCACATTTATTGCTCAAGTGATTGGCGATAATTCGCTGCGGAAATAATGCATTGGGATGCGTGTGGCCGTGCTATGAACTTATCTCAAGTTTGCCAGCAGTTTTATCGATAGTTTATTCAGCAGCAGTTCGTTGAGCGCAAAGTTATCGAAATGTCAAAGTGTCTGCTGTAAGCAGTTTTTCATATTAATTACGCGCACACGCTGCGTATACGTAATTTGACAAACACATTTTATGCAATATTCTTGTCTTTTTTTTTTAAGTGATTTCAATACGTACAGTGCCAGCAAATCGAATTGTTTTGAGAGCTAGTGAAATTGTTTTTAAATATTATTTGGTTATTTATTAATGCGAACAATTTGCTGGCGAATTCGCGTAGCTACTCTCTGTGTAGCAATCCCAAATCGCATTTCGCATACTCTGCAAGCAAGATTTTTAAAGAAACTTGCAACAATTTTAAAATAAACTGGCATCATCTTCTGTTCTTCTCGAATCGTTAGAGGTAAAGTCAAGACATGGCCACTAGTTTCTCCTAAAACGCTCCCTAGTGAAGCGTGGAAGTGGTACTTTGAAGCACTCGCTCAAGCTAAAGCTTGATTTTCTAGAAACAATGAATTTAAAGATCGATTCGAAGAAGAATGATTCTCAAAGGGCAAGCATTTCACTGGCACTGTTAAGTTTAAGCACATTCCACGCTCCAAGGTGAAGATCTGCACGTTGCGTGACCAGCAGTATTACGATGAGGCAACAACGTAGAGCACATGGATGCCGAGTAACTAGCCAAGTCTTATGACGCTTTTCTATACACTGATTCGCTGATTAAGCAGAACGAACGTCTCTTGCACACCCAAGTTCCCTGGGTTACTGTCGCATCAGTAGTCTATGATTGCCAAAATCGAGGTTGTGTAATCTACCATTAAGTTGATCGGATAAGGAAGATGCTGTGCTTGTCTGTGGCCATGTGGGCATGAATCACTATGGGCTTGTGCAAAATATCAGTTTGTCGCTTAAATCTCTTGGTGTCCATGCTGAAGAAGAACTGGCAAAATGTGCGCTTGCCGCACATCAAGTCCTCTTTCTGCATTGAGACATTATAGAACACAAGTGCTGGCCATTACTTTAACGATTATAATCTGCAAATAATAAAAATATGAGAGCTCATTACACAATTCCTTGTTGCAAATGTTAAGGGCGTACGTCGTTGCGTTTGGGTTCGGCGAAAAAAATACTATATGACGAGGAAGATGCTCTACACGGTCTGTATTTTTTTCTACAAGTGATTTCCATTTATATTCCAAGAAGTCGATACTAACCCATTTAATATCGTTAATTTTACAATGAAATATTTTGGTCTGTCTTAAATTAATTAAAGTACACTTACGTATTCAAGAGACCATTTTTATAGAGTTTGGCAATGGTTCCTTTTGAAAATTCATCAGCTCAGGTTTTCAGCAGTTGCTTTGTTTCGCTTAAGTTTTCCTCGCTTACAGATCTGGACACAAGGCGTCCTGACGATGTTGCAGATCGTTCAGTTTCATCATTCTGCTGCATTTCAGTGATTCCTCTATCAGTCTAGAATAGGCGAATCACTTTCACTGAAGCTCTTTTTTCAGTGTCTCGCATTGCAGAAACAGTTGCGAACGTATATTCTTGAGGCTGCCTCTTGCCGCCTGCGGTTCTGTATATGTTGATGGTAAGGGGAGTGTGGTCTACAAGGAGCTGCTGAATTAAGGCCAGGCAAATACATTTATAGGGGTCTTCAAAGACTATAACTAATACGACCAGCAACAACCAATATGCAGAACAAAACGATTTTAGAAGATGACAATGCTCGTTCCCAAGGGGCTGTAAGAGTCAAAAATTATCTGAAAATATAGAAATGGAAGATTTTGCCCTACGACTTTCTGCACGGATTCAAACGGCTTGAACCTTTTGTAATTGGTTCCATGATTGGATTGAGGTAACAGAGGCGTCTTTGGTATAAGCTGCACCACTATTCACAAAAGAAGCGGTTGTATTGAGTCAACAGATATATATATATATATATATATATATATATATATATATATTGATTTGCCTTATATGATATAATCCAGCGGTTTTAATAAATCCAGTTACCGTACCAGCAAAACCTATTCAAAATCAAATAAAATACAATAAATTTTGCGATAAAATCGATTTTTTGCCCGATTTGCCATATGAGCCAATCTATTCCGATAAAATTCTGTGCAGTAATAAGGCAGCCTAAAGTTCTTGTAAAAACGTAATTTGCTAGGGATAAGTTGAAAATCAAACAAAATAAAGCGAATTTTGTAAAACAATTAATTTTTTACCGATTTTCCTCTTTAGAGAGTCTACCGATTTGGATATACTTCGACGTAGAAATCGAAACAAATTAAATATCTTTATGCACTAAATTTGGTAGAGCTAAATTGAAAGACCAACGAAGTACAACGAATTTAGTGTCAAAATCGAATTCTTTAACCGATTTGCCCCAAAGCAGCTATATGATATTATTATTCGACTTAGATAAAATTTGACTTAGTGCTGGGGAATATCAAAAAACTCTCGAGTGCCAAATTTGGCATGAAACTAAACCTGCAACCCGTTTTGTATCAACATTTTTTTTTTGTATTGTTGACTTTTTTTAATGTTTTTTAGTGTTGGCAAAAAAATTCTCAATATTAAATAAACATTTTTGGAGAGACTGGCTTGCTTGTATTTCTCACATACTTTTTGGAAAAAAATTTCTTAAATCGATTATCTAGATACAGTTAAAATTTTATTTGTATTTTTTTTTAATAATTTTATTCTTTTTTTAAATATTTTACTTATTTTTGCAAACATTTTATGTTACTTTTAATACAAGTTTAGTTTGTTTTACAATTTTGTGTATACATATTTATTTTTTTTTGTAAAGTTTTAGCAACTTATTGCATATTTTTAAATATTACATTTTTACTTTTCATTTTTTATTTACAAAATTGTCCGAAATGGCTATTTAATTTTTTTGTTGCTTTTTAAATTAAAAATATTTCACCAGCCAGATTTAAATTTATTTTTAAAATTTAATTATAACTTTTTTTTAATATTAGTTTTGACTATATATTTTTTTATTTATATTTATACTGCTATAAAGCATTTCTTTTTTTTTTTTGTATAAATATTTATACAAGAGACCTTACGTTTTAAGAAAAGCGTCATAATTGTATAGTAAAAATAAAATAAAATGGCTTTGTTTTGTTTTAAATTTTTTGTTATTTTATAATATTATAATAATTATTATATATAAATATTTTAAGTAAATGCTGGCCGATTTCTACTTTTTAAATGTATATTTCGCAAACTATTTGTTTGTTTTAACATTTTGTGTATAATTATTTCGACATATTGTAATTTTGAGTTCAAAATTTAGCAATTATTTATGCCTGAATTGTTGGTAAACCTCTTAGAGATATTTAGATATATTTATTTTTTTTAATATATTTTTTTTATATTGATATTGATAGAATGTTTTTTTTATATATTGTCATAGATTTTATGTTTTTATAAATATTTGTAAATTAAAAATAAATTTTTAACAATAATATGCAATAAAAATAATTAAAAAATATTTTTTGCAAGGAAAAATCTTTTAACCGATTATTAAGCTGCTGTTGAAATATTACATATTTTTTAATTTATATATATTTTTTTTTGCTTTTTTTGAACTTTTTTTTTATGTTAACAAATGTTTTAATTAATATTAAAAATTTTATAAAAATATGTCTGGAAATTTTCAAATTTTTCATTTTTTATTTAAACATTGTTATGTTGTTTTTATTTTTTTTATAAATATTTAAGTTTTAACTAAAACGTTATTTAGTAGTAATATTTAGCTAGATTGATTTCAATATATTTTTTTGAAAACCAAAAGTCTTCAACTAATTAAGGTAAATATGGTTTTTTTTTTAATTCTTTGATGTTTTTAATATTTTGTTTGTGCATTTTAATTCTTTGTTTAATATTTTTATTAATATAAAGTAATTTTTATTATTTATTATTTTTGGAAGCAACAAATCTTGACTCAACTATAAAAAAAATTAATTTTGATTAAAAAAAAGTAAAATATTTAGCTTACTTCATTGATTTCAATATATTTTTTGGAAGCGAAAAACTACAACCTATAAAGGTGTGTGCTGTTTATTTTTCTTTATAAATTTTTATTTTTTTTTTAATACATTTTATTTATGTTAAAAAATATTTTAATTAAAATGAAGTAATTTTTATTATTTTTGGAACAGTTTTCAACCAATTACTAAGAAAATGAAATATTTAAGTTTTTGTTTTAGTATTTTTTTTATGTTAACAAATATTTTAATTCATATTAAGTAATTTAAAAAAAAAGTGGAATGCCTGTACAACTAAAACAATTATTATTATTTGCATATTATTATTAAGCTTTTTAAAAAATAGTTACCTTTTTTTAATTTTTTTTTTCTGTAAATATTTTATTGATGTTAGTAAATATTTGAATGAATATAAAATAAATAAAAAATATGTCTGACATGCATGTAATAAACCAAATAGCTTAGACTTTTGTCATGCTGTAGCACTTAACTCGAAGTATACTTATTTATAAAATTTATTTTTTAATTAAAATATTTTTTATAAAATGTTACTTTTTTACTTAAATCTTTTGAAACCAAAATAAAATTGTTTTTTGCAAAATTAAGTTCCAAGTTTTTAAATATTTTGAATAATTAAAAAAAAAATATATTCACATAACAAAAAGTAGCTATTTTTGAAAAAAATTATTTTACAAAAAATAAAAATTACTTTACAACTTTTAATGCTTACTTGTTTTTGCAACATCTTTCCTACAACTTGTTCGAATATTTTTCTGAAAATCGAAAATGATTTGTATATTTCAAAAGTTCAAAAACAAGCCACTGCTATGTGCTACTTACAGTTCTCGAACTGCAATGATTCTGCTAAAGTCGGCCTTCCAAATCCTGTTATAGCTACTGTTTAGGGGCAAGAACAAATGGCTTGCCACCTAAAAAGTTTCCGTACACCTCTAAGTATGTGGCATCTATATAGGGAAGTGGATTGGCACCCACATAATTAAAGTAATCGCTGGCAACATTAGCGAGTGGTCGTACGTTGATGAAGCCATCCATGTATGTGGCATTGGTATTTTGGGGAGTGGAATTCATATAACGAGAGTAGTCATCAGCGCATGACGTCTCATTACGACCAGAGTCATCCATGTTACATGAATTCTGCGAGTTTTCGCTATAGTTCTGTTTTTTTTTTGCAAAATATTGTTAGCAATTTGTTTATATTTACAAAGTTCAACTTACATTATAGTATGTCTCGCGTTCGCTAATATGCATTAACGTCCAATATTGATAAGCAGTTTTCTGCCAATCTGATATTGGCAGACATACTCCATATTGTGTCCAAAATTGCTCCAAAAAGTTGGAGAAACCCCACCAGTATCTCATGTCTTCGCTATTAAATGCAGAATTGATGTAATAGCTGCGACCGTGTTCTTCCATTGCTGCAAAATCAGATAAATGCGAGTTTATTAAAATATCTAAAAGATATGTAGCGCACTTGGAAGAAACGTCGCTATTATCTATTGAAAAATGGAATAACAAAGGATAAAGAAACCTAACAAAGCCACCTAATGACACCAACTACGTATTCGTTAATATTTCTTTATTATTATTTATTTTTATTTATTTTTTTGGAGGATTTGGTGTTGCCAGGTCTGTAGAATGTATTAGGGAAAGTTTTAGCTAAATGTGAATTTGTTGTACAAAAGATGTTGCTGGTATACTTCTTCTAAAACTTGAAGATTCACTTTGTCTTAGATTTCTTAATTTTTTTGACACCATCCACAACAGCCAGACGTTTGGTTGGCGCACTTGACGCAGCTACAAGTGCCATTTGGGATACCGAATTTCCGAAATGAGTCGATTGTTGCCTCAAACGACGACGTGCCACCACTCTGCGTCGTCTACTTGGGGCTGCCACATTGCGTTGAGGCAACATAATGCGACTGAACGAATTTACGGCATGAACTGTACGTGGATCAACATGGCTTAGATTGATAATACGATTTCGTTGCTGCATATTGGAGTGCGCTTTGGCGCGTTTCGATTTATTGCCGTAATACTTGCGTGCATGGCACTTAGGCATGGGCATAATGTTCGTCTCCATGTCGGACCAGCTGTATTGAAGTCCGCCTCCTAAGCTTCTTGCACTATTATTGGTGGCATTTGACTTGGAACTGGTTAAGCTGTAGTAAGTAGTTTGCTGACCGCGAATTTTGCTTGACAACCAGTTGGCATAACTTTGATCAGCCATAAGTCGGCGCTGTTCCCTCTCCTTGGTAACACGCATTAGTTCCTGCCTTTTCTCTTGTGCGCGCTTTTTCTCCAGCTTTCTGCATTTGGTAATGAAGACATTTAGAGAGTTCTTAGAAAATGCCAACTACCCCCACGCCCCTCCCCACCAACTTACTTCTTGTTGGCCAACCACTCTTCAAAGGTTATAAACCTGCCGTAACGGCGCTGTTTCGTCAGATAATTATGCGTCATCTGTTGCGTAAAAGTATTTGTAAAGATATCATGATCAGCCCCATAAATCCCATGGGCAGGCTTAGGGTTCGCTTTTGACGGCGAGTCTTTCTTTAGTATGCGTACAGTTGGCTTCCCGTCTGCATCAGTTTTAAAAGAAATTCTTCTAGTTCGACGATTCGAACGATCCGCCCCAACGTCAATGATCGGCTCATAATTCATACGAGAGGGCGCACTGTTCGAAACGTCCAACTGCACAACTGAATCTGTTTCCCGTTGCGAAAAGTATTTCCCCTGTTCCAAATTATCAGTACTTGTGTAAATGTCATCATTAAATATTAATTCGAAGCAAAAACGTTTTATAACACTTACACAGCATTAAGTAAGCTGCATTGTGAACAAGACACATGAATTTGCTTGTCATCCATGCTCCGTGGCACAGCAGTTTCTTCAGTTATCTGCATTTGATTGTCATTGGTCTGTGTAGCAACAGTTTCTTCAGTTATCTGCATTTGGTTGTCATTGGTCAGTGTAGCATCAGTTTCTTCTGTTATCTGCATTTGGTTGTCATTGGTCTGTGTAGCAACAGTTTCTTCAGTTATCTGCATTTGGTTGTCATTGGTCAGTGTAGCATCAGTTTCTTCTGTTATCTGCATTTGGTTGTCATTGGTCTGTGTAGCATCAATTTCTTCTGTTATCTGCATTTCACTATCTTTGGTCTGTGTAGCAACAGTTTCTTCTGTTATCTGCATTTGGTTGTCATTGGTCAGTGTAGCATCAGTTTCTTCAGTTATCTGCATTTGGTTGTCATTGGTCTGTGTAGCAACAGTTTCTTCAGTTATCTGCATTTGGTTGTCATTGGTCTGTGTAGCAACAGTTTCTTCAGTTATCTGCATTTGGCTGTCATTGGTCAGTGTAGCATCAGTTTCATCTGTTATCTGCATTTGGTTGTCATTGGTCTGTGTAGCATCAATTTCTTCTGTTATCTGCATTTCACTATCTTTGGTCTGTGTAGCAACAGTTTCTTCTGTTATCTGCATTTTACTATCTTTGGTCTGTGTAGCATCAATTTCTTCTGTTATCTGCATTTTACTATCTTTGGTCTGTGTAGCAACAGTTTCTTCTCTTATCTGCATTTGACTATCTTTGGTCTGTATAGCAAAAGTTTCTTCTGTTATCTGCATTTTACTATCTTTGGTCTGCATAGCAAAAGTTTCTTCTGTTATCTGCATTTCACTATCTTTGGTCTGTGTAGCAACAGTTTCTTCAGTTATCTGCATTTGGCTGTCATTGGTCAGTGTAGCATCAGTTTCATCTGTTATCTGCATTTGGTTGTCATTGGTCTGTGTAGCAACAGTTTCTTCTCTTATCTGCATTTGACTATCTTTGGTCTGTATAGCAAAAGTTTCTTCTGTTATCTGCATTTTACTATCTTTGGTCTGTGTAGCAACATTTTCTTCTGTTATCTGCATTTTACTATCTTTGGTCTGTGTAGCAACAGTTTCTTCTCTTATCTGCATTTGACTATCTTTGGTCTGTATAGCAAAAGTTTCTTCTGTTATCTGCATTTGACTATCTTTGGTCTGCATAGCAAAAGTTTCTTCTGTTATCTGCATTTTACTATCTTTGGTCTGTGTAGCAGCAGTTTCTTCAGTTATCTGCTTTTGGTTGTCATTGGTCTGTGTCGCAGCAGCTGCTTTAGTTATCTTTATAAAGCTTCTACTGGTTTGTAGCGCAGAAACATTTTTAGTGATGTCCATTTTGTTGTCTTTGCTCTGAACAGCAGCAGCTTCTTTTTTATCTCTATATAGTTATCTTTGCTCTGTGTAGCAAAAGCTTCCTTATTCCTTTCAAACTGGGCTTGATTTGATAACACTCCTGATGCGGCTATATCATCATAATTTCTCAGTGGAAACTGTCTTTGTGACAAGTGAAAACGGAGTAGCATTCTATTAAGCCTTGCAAACCATTGCTCAAACTTAATTTACCTTAAAAATTTTTTTTAACAAAATTTGATTTTTAAATATTTGAAATTGAAATTTTGAACTAAGTGACAGATATGGCAATGACAAATTAAATGTATCATCATCGTAATAATGATTATCGCAGGCTAGACGAGACTACTGCAGTCTTGGCTTTCATCTTTGAGTGGGAGTAATAAGCGTACATATAATTGGTCTCATGGATAACTATTCGAAAAGATTAACTTAAAGCTCTTTTAAATAGATATCAACTTCTTGATTGGATTGTGCATTCTTCGTCCTATTTATCAGCGTACTCGTTTCATGTATCTTTGTCATTCTCCTAAAATGCTCAGGGAGCTGATGCAGTAATAATCTAAAACGCATGGAGCACATAAAGTGTCGGATAAGAAAGTTGGCTGTGTTTAGCATATTGGACATCCATTTATTTTAATTGTAGCCAAACAATAAGTCTCTCTCTCTGTAAGAAACTTGTCCAGCATACAATTCCAAGTCATTATTATCGCAATGAGTAAGTGTTAGATCTGCCAATCGGGATTAAGCAGCCACATCAAGGGGAATCCAGTTTCACTTAGCTAACTCCTCTCAGCTTTCATGTCTAATGTAGGGATTTGTCTTTGTTTTCTAGAATTTCATTGTAAGTTGTAGTTAAGCGAAGAATCACTCTTGCCAATAGGTCTGACTATAGTCTTAGTTAGCAAATGTGCAGCAGAGACCACTGTCGATCGAAAAAATTAACGCTGTACATAATGTGCATCCTGCCCATGTTCTTGTATGGCGCATCAGCATGGCTTCGAGCGAAATATATTTCACAAAGTCTTAGCTGTATTATGGATTGGGGGACGACTATCGCAAACGATAGTAGCTCAATAAGCTATTGGAGCTCTACAACGACATAGATGTACGGCACAAAGTCTACATTGGCTCGACCAAGTTGTTCGCACGGACGAAGACGCTACAGCGAAGTATTAAATGCGATACGAGAGCCGACGAAGGAAAGCGAAGCGGACGACCAAAGCTCTGATGGAAAGACCAAGTGGAGCAGAACCCATTTTCAATTGGAATGACCAACTGGAGAGGGCGCGTGCAAAGCAGCAGGGGCGTCTGGCGAGAGCTAGTTAGGTCGGCGGCTGTAACCCGATAACAGGTTGCGATGGTAAATTAATGAAAAGTGTTAATGAAATTGTGGGACCCGCTACCGTAGGGTAGCGTACTCGCCTCGGTGGTTTGATTCCCACTTGCACTTGTCCAGCACTGGCAGAGCTTGCAAATAGGTAGACCCTTTTTACCTACGAAAAACTCTATTAATTAAACAGACCGCAGTTCGGATTCGGCTATAAGTTGTAGCTGCCTGTTATAAATAGAGATTACTCCATGCTGCGCCCTTGGAGCGATGACCATAGCCGAGGGGAATAAAATTATTTTATTTTATTTTAAATAATAAAATTGAAATCCAATCAAATTATATCAGTTCACTGCCAATTCAAGATTGCATAGCAACAACGCGGCTGCGCATTCCGGTTGTAACCTCAAAAAAAGTTTAGTCATGACGAGCAACAGAGATAGCCTCAGAAAACAGATAGACTGTCGTCTCGCTCACTCGTTCTGTTCTGGTCTAAGCAGCTTATATATGGAATATATCTAACTATATATATATATATATCTATATACATACACTCGCATACATACATACAATAACTATACCAGATGCCTGTATTTCTACAATTGCGAGATGCCAACATATTTCACATCAATTTTCAGGCCTTTGACGACTTTAAATTATTATGATTCGGGATTCCTCTCAAATGAATAAAACTTTTCAATTGCATTTACATCGAGACACCAACTGAGCAACATAACCTCACCAATACAGCATGTGTTTGAATGTATTGGCATATATGGAATTCACGAGTCACAACGCGTTGTCACTTACCGAATCTTATAAATTCCTTATATCGTCTTTGAAAGTAAATATTATATAATATGCTATATACGTCGACAAGTTAAATCACTTTTTTTTAGAAAACTGCACAAAATTTAACAATTTTATTCGAATATTCAACGATTCATTGCGCACAAAAAATAGCGATGTTCACCCCTCGGCGGCACAAATGTAAAGACCGTATACGTCCACTAGGCCAGAAAAGTGTGCACTCACAAAAAAATTTCGAAGCCAAACAGTGTGACTCTATAACCAAAATTATTTTCTACTTAACTTTTTTATTGTTTATCATTTTTAAATTTCAATATACTTAGTATTTTTTTACGGGGTTACTTAATTCCTCGTACAGCTGCTTATTGTAATATCTGTATTTATTTTTGTATATAAAAGTATTTGCATGTAAATGCTTATACATATGTAGACGGGAAAGTAACGACATCCCTTGAAGTATCTGGAATACAATAAAATAATTTTAATACAACAACATCGTATACTATCATACTACAAGCAAGGATAAGACTGCTGTCCTCAGTGACATATGTCCAAAAGACTTTCTTCAAGTCGCATATTTAGAACTAAATCTATACAGACGAATTTTAGTTTAATTTGTTAATATTATTATTATTATGCGCATTAAATAAATAAATAAATAAATAAATAGAGAAATTTTGGAATACCAACACAATGACTTATTCTTATCTTGTACTCTTGAATGAAAACCAATCACCATGGGGGATTGGCAGCTATCCGATTTTATTCAATTAATTAAGCTTAATTCGCGGCAAGATATTTGAAACTATCGTATACATACATATCGTATGTGGCCAGTGTATACACACTTTATGCCATCGACTATCCGATCTACGATAAAACTTATGGTATTTGAAACGACATTTGGAATTTGAAATGTTGGATAATGGAAATTTCATGAAATCGCACAAAAAGTGCTTTCGCTGCTTTCATTATATGCCGCCGCCATTATCGCATCAAAAAGTTTAAGAAGTGTATCTGCGGTTGGAATGTGATACAAGAAGACGAGCAGATCAAAGTATATTGTTTCCCATTTCGATGGAAACGGACGATGGGAAATATACCAACACAGGACATATGAACTCCATTTGCCGTATAGACAAATATAAAATGGTTCTGGCCCCAAGTGTGGTGAAAATGTTTGTAAAAGAAAATGAACTCAAGCTGAATGTCCATATTGCTTTAAGGTCTGATGAAGAGTTAAATACCTCAAAATGACCAATATTATTAATATTAGCAAAAACAATTTTTTTAATCCAAGCTTAATTAAAACATCAACAATTTATAAACAAAAATTTATCAACTTCTACAAAACAAATATTTGAAAACCATTTAGGGCCTTAACGTATTTGGCATCGTTTTTTGTTTTTCGAAGAAATATTCATCCAATTATACTCAATTGAGTTCTTGAAATAAAGAATATATTTTGGTATTTAATATTCTTAAGTCACGAAACACAGAAATTGTCGAGATTATGCAATAAATGCGGCAAATATTATATGGATATATATAACTGCTTATTCATTGGACAGGGTGTATACATCGATAACAGGCAACAATAATCATCGCAGCAGTTGAACGATTTATCGATAAGCATTTGAACAGCACGGCGCTGGCAAAATAACAAAAGTAAACAAAAATTGCAATTAAATTTTATTTTATAAACTAAAAAGTGTTTGGAAGTATTGAAAATTATTTGCGATGCCATGAAAAGAAGTTAAATGTTTCTGTAGAGCTGATATGATTATTATATTAATTAATTTTAATTGTTTATAGAAATGAACTCAAGCAATGAGCAATGGCTGTAAGTATGTGAATTAAGATGAGAAAATATATATAAAGAGGAACTGCTTTGTTTACAGAGACACGGGTTGACGACTGGACACCCTAATACATAACCATCTGAAGCCGTGGAATATGTACAATCTGAGCAAGACCTGGAGTGAGTCCTTGATAGTAGGTATACTGCTTATGTGCACAATAGAAAATATTATAATAAGCGTAAACCTTGCAGTTGTGTGTTCCCAACCCGAAGTTCTCTCGCGAAAAGCAATTTGCAGAACCGATTTTGACTGAAAATATGTCCAAGAAAGTGACGCCAGCACTGAGCTCACAGCAAGCAGTGGGGATACACAGCTCTTTCTATGGAAACAATCGCCGCTGCAAAGGAGAACTTTGCAGTTCTGCACCTGATGGCGCTAACCATTGCTCATACGATTTGACGCGGGCAATGAGCAGAGACAGCTTTGGGAGAGGTTTGTCAACAGAGCATCTACCTAACAACTTTTATGGTTTTAACAAGGAGCATACCTCTAGGTGGCACTGCTGCACGACGGACTCTTGCATTTCGTGAGACCGAAGTTGAAAGACAATTGATTTTCAAATAAAGCTTCCAAGTCTGGCACAGCTTGTCGTTCTACAACTGATATTTCGATATAGGCGCTCTCAAAATGCTGCAGTACCAACTGCGTAACACTAGTTTACCTGGCTCAGCTGCCCTGAGCTATTTGAAGTATGCACTCAAGGAGGATACACCTCCAACTCTATCAGCAGATTGGGTGCAATACAACTCTTGATCTGTAACATAAACTAATTCACAATTTCGAGGAAATAAAAACCAATCAAATTGTTGCTATAAATTTATTTATCCATGAAGCCTCTAATGTTTGTCTGCCACATAATTGTTTGTTGTTCGTCATGTCAGCTAGTACACGCGCTCCACCGCTCGAGATCTTGCCGGATGAGTTTCTTCTGGTCCTGGCTCCCCATGGTTTGCATTCGTTGCTGAGTAGTAAGTGGTTCTATTGATGTGGATCCACGATATCGATTCTCAGGCTGGCCGGCATCAGTTGCGTTTTTTAAAGTTGTTTTTTATATGTTGTTGGGACTCCTCACGGATGATTTATAGCTATTTTTCTTTTTTTTAGATGACGTTTTTGGTAAAGGTTTTTCTTCTCCTTGCCTGTTGATGGATTGCCAATGTTTTAGCAATTGATTTTTAATTGTTTCTTGTCTGTGAGTGTGTGTGTACTTGTGCACCTGTGTGTGTCTGTGTTTTTCGTTGATTTAATTGAAAAATCATCTTGTTAATTGAATTTATCGCAATTGCGTCTCATATGACCACGTTCGCCGCAGCCGAAGCAAATCTTCCACTGATCTGGGCCATTTTTCACTATATGACCGGCGCCGTTGCATTGAGAGCACGTAATTGTTTTGCTGATATTGGTCATGTCACTGGGGCACCGAATCGGCCAATGGCCAGTCTGGTTGCAGTTGTTGCAAATTGGATTCTCAGCCGGGCAGTGCGTGGATATGTGGCCAACCTCATTGCAGCGGTAGCAGCATTTTAAACAATTGTAAAGTAAAACGCTGCCACGTACGTCACGCCTGCCACCACCGCCGCCAGCACCACCGTCACGGCTGCTACCACCGCTGCCAGCACCACCGTCACGGCTGCCACCACCGCCGTCAGCACCGCCAAAACGCCTGCCACCACCGCCGCCAGCAACACCGTTACGTTTGCCACCACCGCCGTCACGCTTGCCACCACCGCCGCGTCCAGGTCCGAAACGGCATTCATAGGCAAAGTGCCCCACACGATTACATGAAAAACATCTACTCATATTGAATAAATTGCAAATTATTCAAACGTAGACCTCGAAATTGCTGACGTTAGTGATTCTGACACTTGACAAACACTGGTAGTCAAAAGGAACCTTGATTTTTTAAAATAAACTCCCAGCGTCGCACTTGAACCATTTATCGATAAACATTTGAATAGCAAGCCGCTGTCGAAAAAAAAACCAGAGTAGTCCAAATAAATTGCGATTAAATTTTATTTTTATTTTATTTTAGAATATTGCAAATTGTTTGCAATTTGCATTAAAATAAATTAAACGTTTCTGCATTTGATACGATAATTAATTTAACAAATTTTATTTGTTTACAAAACTGAATTAAAGCAATGAGGCGGCTGTAAGTATATGAATTAAGATGAGGAAATATATATGAAGAGGAACTGCTTTGTTTACAGAGACACGGGATGCCGGCTGGACTCCCTAATACGTAACCATCTGAAGCAGTTTTAAGCACTGGAATATCTGACCAAGACCTTGAGAGTGAGTCCGTGATACTGCTTATGTGCACAATCGAGTTGTGTAATCCCATCCTTCAAGCAATGCGTTGAAGAAGTTCTCTCTCGAAAGGCATTTTGCAGAACTGGTTTTGACTGAAAATATGTCCAAGAAAGTGACGCCAGCACTGAAATCACAGCAAGCAGTCACACCTTGGGGATACACAGCTCTTTCTATGGAAACAATCGCCGCTGCAAAGGAGAACTTTGCAGTTCTGCACCTGATGGCGCTAACCATTGGTCACATGATTTGATGCGGGTAATGAGCAGAGACAGCTTGGGGAGAGGTTTGTCAACAGAGCATCTACCTCACAACTTTTATGGTTTTAACAAGGAGCATACCTCTAGGTGGCACTGTTGCACGACGGACTCTTGCATTTCGTGAGACCGAAATAAAAAGACAATTCTTGTCGTTCTACAACTGATATTTCGATATAAATGCTTTCAAATCGCTGCTGGAGCTATGTACTTGACATCCAGCAACTCTGCATATACCGCAGAACCAACTTTACCTGGCTGATCTGCGCCTCCAAATGCTCAGAAGCGTGCTATTTGAAGTATGCACTCAAGGAGGATACACCTCCAACTAACAACTCTTGGTCTGTATTAGAACTGCAGATATACGTCTTGAAATTTAGAACCGAGAAAAAACAAACACTCAATTTCGGGTAAATAAAACCAATCACTTGGTTATTTTATTTGTCCATAAGCCGTAAAATTAAATACGTTCGGTCCAATGCTTTTAGGATCATACGTTCCCACAGCATTGCCCAAATTTGCATAATTTAGCATGATAATGGCTCTGGAAACGGCTCGTGACCAAAGGCTAGCTTATATATCGAATCATAGCTGCTTACAAAACAAACATTCAAATTTTTGGTTACATACTCGGGCAGCTCCGTATAGTTCGAACGATTTCCCTCGGGCAAGATGAGGCAGGCAATATTATAACGCTTGGCAGCCATTACTGTCTCCCTTATGTTTTGCACGGCGAGCACGCGGCCTCCCAATGTTATTTCACCGACCATGGCCAAACGGGCGCGTACCGATTCGCCCATGCTCAAGGATAAAAGCGCGGTAACAATAGTAACACCCAAACCGGCTCCATCAGTAAACTCTGCACCTTTGGGCACATTCACATTGATATGTAAGTGCGCCGTATTCAGAATCTTATTCTCTGGCTGGTATTTAGCGAGCACATGACGTGCCACAGTTAATGCTAGCTTGGCGGACTCCTGCATGACGGGACCAAAGCTGCCAGTAAAGTGGAAAGCGCCATCAACTAAAGTGACACATTCATTAGAATCAAGCAGATTATGCCGCGCAGTTTCTATATAAATTGCCGCACCACCTAGCGTGCTCCAAGCCATTCCCATGGCTACTCCTATGGGCATGCCAAAGTAAATGCGCTCAATGGAAAACTTGGAGTGGCCCAGCAGCTCCGGCAGCTTTTCGGCATTGACAATCAAGTACTTCTCATGTTCGCGGACTTTACGATAGGCCGCCTTACCCGCAATCTTCTCTAATTGACGCTGTAGGCTACGTACACCCGATTCACAACAATAGTTTTCCGCTAGTCGCTCCAGTGCGTCATTGGTAATGCAGATCTGTTGCTTGGGTAGACCAGCAGCTTTAATGACCTGAGGTATCAGATATTTGCGCGCAATGTGCACCTTTTCATCCGCCCCATAGCCGCACACCTCAACCATATCCATACGATCGCGTAACATCTCTGGTATGTCTGCCGGCACATTGGCCGTACAGATGAACAGAACACGTGACAGATCAACTGGCACTTCCATAAAATTATCACAGAAATTACTTTGTTGCGCCGGATCCAGCACCTCCAACAGAGCATCGCTGGCTTGACCACGCGTTTGTACCGAGCCCAGTTTGTCAATTTCATCAATAAGTATAAGCGGATTCTCGCTGCCCGCATTCTTTAAACCTTGTATCAGCTTGCCCGGCAAGGCGCCCACATAGCTGCGTCGATGACCCTTGATCTCGGCCACATCCGACATGCCACCCACACAGATGCGATAGAAGGAACGATTTAGCGCACGTGCTATGCTTCGTGCTATGCTTGTTTTGCCCACACCCGAGGGGCCATACAGGCACAATATGCCGCCAAGTGTTGTGCCACGCAGCTGGCTAACGGCTATGAACTCTAATATGCGCGTCTTGACATCATCAATGCCATAGTGCTGCTCATCCATAAGACGCTCTGCCAATTCCAGATCGAGATTATCGCAGCTACTGCGGCCCCAGGGCAGCTGCGTGAGCCACTCTAAATAGTTGAGCGTCAGATAATGTTCAATGCTGTGACGCGCTAGATGCGCCAACTTGTGCAACTCCTCATCTATCACCTGCTGTATGTGGCGGGGTAGCCGTTTGTTGCGCAGCTGCCGCGTCAGACGCATTCTTAAGTGCAGCTTATAGGCATCAGCCGTGCCCAGCATCTTCTCGATATCTTTAGCCTGTGCGTGGAGCATCCGTTGGCGATGTTCCTGTGTTACGTGTTTCTCTGCTTGCGCGGCTAGCCGACGCTGCACCTTCGAAAGCTCCAGCTGCCGCTTTAATAGAGCTTTCGCCAATATAAGACGCTGCTTAATGCAGCGGCGCTCTAGGATGCACTGTTGCGCTAGTGCGTCACCCGGCGTAAGTGCGGCAGACAAGTCGCATAGGAATACGGGATCCGAGTTCGGATATACACTGTGCTGTAGCAGCAGCTTTAAGTTAGTTTTACATTCTGGACTTAGTGTCAGCACTTGGCGTAGCAATTTCTCCAAAGATTTCGTTAGTTTGGCTACTTCGCCATTGGCAGCGTAGGGTGTGTGCGACCAGTTGACCACCTCAACACTCAGCACTGGATCGCCATCACCTCTAATTGCCTCATCTCGCTGCCACTGACGGCACCAAAATGCCGGCATGCGCGAGTGTATAATGTGTTGCTCGATATGCGGTCGACGATCACTAAGCTGCTCCCCTTGACGTAAATGACGTGACTGCAGTGGTGTGCATGGTAGCGTTGGCACGTTCAGGATCTCCTCATTGATGGCAATACCCACGATGCGCACACGACGGTAGGCCACAACAATAAGGCGCAAGAGGTCTTCCTGATCTTGTACATCATGTATTTTGCAGAAGCAGCCAACATGATGCAGTTGGTCAATGCGTGTGACAAAGTCTTTGCCATCGTTGAAACGTTTAAGGAAGACACCAACAAAGGGTTGCTTTAGATCGATATTCTCACGCACAGTTTGTATCACGCAGAGACTCTCTATGTCCAGTGGCTTCATGAAGCGTGGAAATATGGGTGCATCATGCACAACCAGCAGCGGTACGCGCGTCATAAGTTTTGGTATATTCAAAAAACTAGGCAGTTGCTCGGTGATATCAAATTGAAAGTTATCATTGGAGTTGTATGCGGCGGCCTTCAAGTGTGGTTCGTTGGCGACTGCCGCGCGCTTTTTATTGCCATTGTTTTGCTGCACAAACTGCAATTTATTTTCGTAAGCGTTCGAGAACTCAAGATCAGCGGCAACTGTACGTGCATATTTCAGATTGGCCAGACGATTGTAGCTTGTGCGGCACAAGGAACGCCACGAAGCAGCACTGCGGCCCAACAGTTTGTACATATTTTTAAAACTGTAAGAGAACGAAATGTTTCCTTGGTTAGTTCGCTGTCAATGGTGGCCATGGTATTGCAGCAATAGAGACTTACCAATAGATTTCAACTGACTGCGAAATTTATTTCTCTTCTAAATTGTACATTAAAACCAAATATAGATTTGTAGCTTATTGACACTACATCTAAGATCTAGAAATAACTTGGCCAAAAAAGTCGTTTGAAGCTAGAACAAGCAGCTCACAAGGTTTTCTTTAAAATATAGATTTTAGTCTAAATAGTAAAACTTTAAGCGGATGATTTAAAAGGCACAGCCTGCTTTCAACGAAATTAAATTGCGAATGAATTTAACAACTGGTTACAATTTGACAAGTAAACTCATGAATTAGTGTTCGAAGTTTGTTTATACTTTTTATGAAATACTGAATTTTAAAGGAAGTACAATTCCGTATTATTTTATAGTTGATTGTGCTGATTTCCGTTTATTTTCACAGCTCATCTGGCAACTACATATTTTGCTACGAAATTAAGCAGAAATAGATGCTATTAGAGATTTTTTTTATATAAATTCCTTATAAGCACCATTGGGTTCGCCGTACCCCATAAAAAGACGAAACTTTGTCACTCTCTGAGTTGTTTATTCCAAGCAAAGATAGGTTGTCCTTCCTTCCTTCCTTGATTCCATAGGAGTTTAGTTTATTTCCTGCCTTCATCGCTTTTAGCGTCGTAGCAACATCTTTGCTGCCCGTCCTTCACTCCTATCCACGACATGCACGAGCCAGCACAAACGTTGAACGCTGTCTATGGCGTTGTACAACACAGGGGTCAACCGATACGATAGTTCTCCACAATCTAAATGAGAGCGAAGATTTTGCAAATGATTATTCGCTTGAGCAACATCAAAGCATCTGGGCATCAGGCAAAGGCAAGTACGTCACTGTTACCGTATATATCTGCTCATTGAAAACAAATCTCGTCGCTTTGAGTGAAACCTCAAACAATATTGAAATATAAGGAGAGATCCTTTCATAACTAACTTGACTAAGCTTATTGTGATTTTTAATATCACAAACTCAGAGAGGTTGGCATACAGCCGTTCCCTTATCGGACCACAAAGCATGATGTGTCTCAATCTGTTTTTGGCAAGTCTTTACCGGAATTGTCATAGAAGCATGATCTTATCTATGGTGCAACTACCGAGGTCTGAAGCCGCACTTATAATATCCAACACATGTTGGAATTAACATAATAAAAAAGCGTATTCTCTTGAACAAGCAAAATTATTTTTAAAAGATTTTTTGACTCCACCATAAATGATTCCAACATGCATTAAAATACTCTACCTATACCCTGATTTCTACCCTTAAAAGAAAGCATGTTCTCTTGAACAAGGTGTATATTTTTTAGAAGTTTTTTGTCAGCTCAATAAGGTATACAACATTAATGCGTCTAAATACTCTATCTTGGTAAGTATACCCTGATTATGAAAATATTGATAATTTTTATGCTTTGGTTTGGTTCGCTATTACAATTAAACATTGTATTTATTATCGATTTCCGAATAATTTATATGCTATAGGTAATTCTATAAAAAAAGACAAACCAACCAGTACTCACTGAAGGTTAAAGGTGTTAAAGAAGTGTCAATCCTTCGGCAAGTTAAATATTCCAAGCTTGATCAATTTCATCGTATCATTGTAGGCCCGCTCATCGCAATATCGAAACGTCTTATTGGGATTAGGCAACAACATGAATCAGTAAACCATAAAAAATACCAGACCAAAAAGTGTGATTTGGCAAAAAATAACAACGCAGGACTTTGCGAAATTTTCATTTAATTAGATGGTTGATGATGCTTGATTTGTAAGCTTTTAATATCTACATTTCCATGGAAGATGCTTTCGCTATCACATTTAAGTACGACTCACAAGGAAACCTGTATATCTATCCATTCAATTGTGAAATTGTTAAAAAAAAACAAAAACAATTACTTTTATAAGTCTGCCTTAGATCTCTAAATTCTACTTTAGCGATGGATAAAGAGTTCTCTGATTTATTTAATTCTCACTCTCACGCTCATTTGCGCTCTTGCTGACTGCTCTGCTAACTCATAACTGTCCATCATTGCTTGTCTTACTCACCAGACAACGGCAGGGAATCGCCATTAAGTATTCCTTCCACTGCACAGCTTCGGATAGCTGTGTAGCCTAGTCATAGGTACGCGAAAGCTCCTAAAGAATAAATGTATTATTAAAGAAAATTAATCGTTGGTTTGTATAGAGTGCTACCACTAGTTTTAGAATCTCACATCCGTAAAATCTTTGCTCAGAAATCTTGAAAAACTTACATTCATCTTGCACAGTTCCAGCTCAGTGTACTTCCAGCGGATATTTTTCCAGCATGTCGAGATAAACAAATTCCAAAGTTGACTTATGATTTTGTTTAACTCAACTAGAAAATAATGATTAACTCCTACAGGTAAGCTTACAGGAACGTCCACATATTTCTTATAATCAAGATTATATTTGAGTGTCGAAGACGCCAAAATATTCATAGTTATTGATCATCTGCCGCACGTTTTGAACATTTTCGACATCGTTTCATGGACAGTAGTCAGAGAATCTAGTGTAGCATGCCACACATAGCAAAATATTTAGTATTCTAAAAGTCTGTAACTGAAACGGAGAATTCCACACCGCCAGTTTAGATGTTACACGATTCAGTTATGTCCACTCCCATTGGGCAATCAACTTGCATTGAGGTCTATCGAGTCAGCATTGATGATGTTCCTAAATAAAAAGCTTTAGTTTTAGCGTTCGGTAATTTTTACACTACGATTTTTGTAGCTTACCATGATTTAATTACGGGGAGAATCGTATGAGAAAAAGTTAGCAGTTCACGTACCAGCAGCAGATATCCGTTGTTGGCTCTCTTGGAAATAAAACCAACTTCGATGTCGCAAATACTATCCCAAGTCGGTTCAGATTTTGTGAAATGGTGTCAACTGACGCGATGATGTTTCATACTAGAAATACAGAATTAGATTTAGCGTTTGGTCTTTGGTAAATTACCATTACCTTACCATAGAAATTTCCATATATTAAGTCTGCTTAAGATACCAATTGAATGCCGCACTGCGCCAAAAGATGATTGTCAATTTCCTCTGCCGTATATTTTCAACATTTCCAAAATAATTTCATGAACAGCAACGTCAGAAAACCTTGTACCGCCAGCCACCTATTCCAAAATATGTTGAGTTCTGGAATTCCTTAACAGAAACGACCAATTCCACAGCACATCCAGTTATGATGTTACACGATTTAGGTATATCCACACACCTTGGGCAATACTTGCATAGAGGTCTATCATTAGTTGTAGCGTTTGGTCATCGGATGTGGGTATAAGCAGTGCAGTTTTCTTGAAATTATTAGAGTACGTACGATTTACGTTTCATTTTGCTTCGGTCCCAAATATCCGTAGCTAGTTTATTGTGCAACAGCACGGACTTCAGTGTATCCAGTCCTAAGCAACTGACGTCTAAAACAAGGAGCCATCTCCATCTATGTCGCGTCAGCGGACGTAAAATATACGCTGCATCATACTAAAAGTGAAGTATTTTATTCATCGTGTTGTCTTTGGAAAACTTTACTTTACCTTAGATATGTCCACATTTTGTGTATGAAACAGATGGCGATTGAATGCCACTCTGCACATTGCAAATCTTCTTGAAATCCAAAAATCTCTGATTGAGTCGATTGAACCCACGGCACCGTCAGTTAACATGTTACATGTTGAAAATGGTCCCACATCCAATGAGGCCTCTCGAGCCAGCTTTGGCGATAATTCCTAAATAGAACTTTGGTATTAGTTTTTTGTCATTTATATAACTTACGTTGATTTTGATTCTGGGGCGTATCCATACTGAGTTATTTTTGAGAAATGGTACCAACTTCAATGTACCAAGTCGAAGGGACGTATATACGTTCAGCTTTTGTTATATGAAGCCAACTCTGTTAAGAGATACGATCCATCGCACTCAAAGTGTAGGATTATATTAACTAAAGGTGGATAGAAAACTATGAGCAGTGATTCGGCATCTATTTTATAAGTATTTGCAGGGCCTTACATTACTTCGCTGTCACTATAAGCATTTCAATCGATTGTTTGCAGGTTATTTGGCAGTACTTGTATTGAGGTCTATCGCGTAAGCCATTTGTTACGATCTCAAATATCCGTAGTTAGCTTTGTCAGATATAGCAGCAATTTCCATGTACCAAATCCTAAGCAAATGACGTACGTTCAGGTTTTCAGTGAGCCAAGTGTGTTGCGTCAGCAGACGTGAGAGACAATGAATTTTGCTAAAAGTGGAAGGGTTAGATATTTCATTTGGTCTATGGACAATTTTGCATTACTTTACCGTAGAAATATCTATATAATAAGTTTGCGTAAGATCAAAATTGAATACCGCCTTACACCAAAAGATTCATGTTAAACTCTGATCCTCTGCCGCTTAGTTGCAACATTCGCGATACCATTTCATGGGACAACAACATCAGAGAATCTAGTACGGCATGCCACACATTGCAAAACATTTTGAAATCAAGAAATCAGTGGCTATGCCGATTGAACCCACGGCAACTAGTCCAACATCCATTGGGCATAATTGCATGAGGTCTATTGAGCCAGCTTTGACAATATTTCCTAGATAAAACAATAAATATTAACGTTTTGTCATTTTCAAAGATATAGCCGTGTTGCTTACCCAGACTTTGTTGTTACGGCGCATCCGTAGTTAGCATTTTCAGGAATGAAATCAACTTCGCTGTACCAAGTTCTAAGCAAAGAAAGTTCAGGATTTGAGCAATGGATTCAGCTGTATTGCATCAGCGGACGTAAGAGATACAATGGTTCACACCAAAAGTAAAGGATTATATCAAGAGCTTTGTCATTTCACTTTACCTTACCATAGCAGTGTCGAAATTTTGCGTATGATCAGGCTGCATAATATTTCCTGATACTCTGCTTAGTTGCAACAATTCCGATTTACTTTTATTGCAAAAAACACCAGAAAACGTGACAAGACACGCCACACACTGCAGAACATCACGAATTCCATTAAGTTTCTTTCCCCTCATTTTCTACACTTTTCATTTGAAGCATTTTCGTGTCTTTCACTTAAAATCGTTTTCAAAAATTAAATTATAAAATGCGTGAGATCAACTGAGCAAAAGATGTTGCATAAATTTTCACTTTAAAATGTAAACAAAGACAAATAAATGCAAGAAATACCCAAAGGGGAATTGTAACTGTAAATGTTCAGTGTGTACACACCTTCAAAAATAGAGAAAAATAGACGCAGCGCTGCCAGCTGGCAACAGCGGTGCTGCCACATTACTAAGCGTTGCCAGAAAGTTGCTCATTTTGAAGTGAGTGGGTAGTCTTACCCATTTGCTCCTTTGCACAGTGGTTCACACAGTCTGCTGTCAGTTATTTTCAAATATCTTTTTGTAATGAACTTTAAAAAGTCTCTGAATGCTGACTGTCGTTAACTATTTCGGTGACTTATAGTACCATAAGATGTTAATTAATCGCTGGTTCAGTAGAAAGCAATTTAAATATAATTGTAAAATATTTTGCTATTGTCTTTTAATTTTATACTTTGTATCTCAAGGGCACAAAGCGTACACTAAAATTGTGGCAAGATGGAGTTGTGGTGGTCCCCAAAATAATTATCACAAACTTGGGCAGCGATTGAGTCTGCGAGAATATAGATGCCGAATTCTTTACTACCCAAAGTCATCAGAATTATATCATCTGTTTCCCATATTGCCACAGATTATAAAGTAAGTCGAATCATGTCCATATTTTTACTTCAAATTGGGCAGAGCTGGAATCGTGTGTTAAAGACGAACAAAATCAGACAAGTATAACGTACTACTTGTAGCCAAATATTGATATTCTAAAATCAAACAACTTAGCCAGATGATTCATAAAGCTTCAATTAACAAATCTATACTTAAAATTTTGTTATGCGTACCTGACAACCCCTGCAGACTACTAAAATAAAACATTCAAACTTATTCCAAATAAGTTTTGTAAGCGTTACTTCAGTTATAAGAGAGAGGTCTCTGCTACTTAGGCTGAGTTGTAACCTTAATTAGAGGTTATATGTGATTCTTCGCACGAAAACAAAACTTTAAAGAGCTCGGTGCAGCATCGTCCCTATTATCAAACATCACAGCAAATCCTGCGCTTGCGTTTAGCTTCGAATCTAATTATTTCTGATTTCAATAGTTTTTCAAAATCGCAGTTGCCTCCCATCGATCAGTGAATTCCCTTAAAGCGTACATTTTTCAATAATTTTTTCTTTCTTTTTTTCTCGCAAAGTGTACGTCTGTTGCAATAGACAGCAATTGAAAAAGTTATGTAGCTGGCTGAGTAATGCCATGCAATTTTATTAGTTCTCAATAGAAAGGACGACGAGTCTGGACTTCTATTATGATGCTGACGGTTTTAACTGCAGTTCCGAGCAATACCCATACACATAAGCACATACATACAGACACAATCGCATATGTGAGTGTTGGCATAGGAACGCGAAATGCTTTCATATTCCATTTTCAGTTTTATGCATGATTTATGCGCCATTGTCCAATGGCTACCTACCTCATACCTCTGGTACGGCTTGGCCAAAACCATGGCCATTACTATTACCAAAGCCTTTACCATATGAAAGCGAAACGCAGACGTGGCCAATGCCAAAGTCGGCACACACAGGGACAACAAGTAGCTTGACTAGAGTTCCAAGGCAACGACTATGATGTACACTTACTTCACTTGAAAGTTTAGAAAAGAGAATCGTGAGAGTTCTTTATTCGTATTTTCAAGAAACTATGTTTTTTTGCTTAAGTAGAATCTCAAAAAAAGTATCTATTATGATAAGGACCGTGAATTTTTTAATAAAACATGTTCAAGGCTTATTACTTCGCTTGACGAAAATTGTTTTTTTGGTACAGTTGGTGCAATTTTTATTCTTTTGTTGATCTAAAAGCTCTAGGCAAAGGAATTGGCAGTGCCATCTATAAGGTTTGGCAGTGTGTCTATCTTTATATAATGTAGTTCTTAAACCCTGATTTTATGACATTTCATATTACTTCTGCTTTTGTCATAAGCGCTGGGCAGGCCTATCAATATATTCTACGGGTTTCGTCATCCTCTTTGCAGGGTTTCTAAATTTTGATTGAGAATACTCTCCATTTAGTTTGATAATACGGGGTAGAATATTGAAAAAGATAAATGAATTTGAATAACATTTATTTCGGTTTAAGGAGATATATCTTAGCTACTTTTGAGGATAAAATCGCGTATATGGCTTCCCTTGGCCTTCTGCACTTTTTTCGGGACCTTTTCCATTGTTTTGGCCAATGTAGCAGTTGATATGGCTGCCATTTCGCGTCGCACGTTGTCCTTAAATTGAACTATGGCCCTTGGCTTACCAGCGTATACCTTATTTTTTTCAAAAGTCAAGTTAGTTCTCAGGCATTTCCATGGTCGATTGGGAATAATTAATACGAAGCGGATTAGCCAGCTGCACTTAGTTTATATGCCATATAGATTTTGCATGAAAACAGCGTCAAAGCGACACAAATTCTACGACGATGAGTGGTCCGATCAATACCCAACTCCTGAGAACGATGATAACTAGATGTTCGTGATGTTCCTTCTCAACACTGGTACGTACAGCCTCAACGTCCTGGTCGGATCGTCTTGTTCGTTGTCTTAATGCATGGCTGGCTTTACTAACATTACCAAAATTCATATATTTTGCGTATAAACGTCTTCGAGGGTTATTATGCACATTTAGTTTTCACAATTGAGAAGATATTATGCATGTAAAGCTTAACAATTTCAATGCGCTCTTTTGGTGTGAACTTTTCCATGGTATAAATTGTCTGGGTATGCCGCTTCCAACGCGTTTTGGCATCAGTCGATGTGTAATTCTTGTCAAAAGTTGAAGAGTTGCTCGCTGCTTCCACTTGAAATGGCCTACCCTCTATCTAGTTCAACCTACAGAGAGCTGTTAGAATTCCTGCAACAATACTTCAACTGTTCTTACCCATTATAAAAGCCTGAAAACAACTGGAGTGTATACGTCCGTATAGACTATCCCAGTATTATTCATTCAGTCGTTCTTCTTTTCGACTTGATATCAGGAAAATGTTTTCTGTGAGTAAACCACAAAAGAGTTATAAACTACAAGGGGCGTCACAACCCCTTACTAGAAAGTTTGTCAGCATTTTCATTATTCAAAATCCCCTAGTGTTCAGAGTATCTCCTTTTCAGTATATTCCAGCAGCAGTTTTGATTTTATCTGGCGTGAGATGAGTGGCTTGTTGAGCTGCTTGTCTATCAGTCAGTATGGCCATTTTCAGTCTAAAAAAAAAGTGCGAAAAATATTTACGTATTCGTCCTGATCTCAAACCATTTTTAAAAATTCGAGTATGTCCTTGCGGAATTAAAAAAAACCTAAAGTAATTTGCTTAATGTTCATCGTATACACTCAGATAGTCTGTAACACGTCAAAATAAATTCGTCTAAATTTCGTCGTTTTGTATTTTCGTTTTTTCGAATCAGGATCGAAGCGTATGCAGTGTATTCCACCACAAAATACGTTTAAATTAATTTCAAAATTATCCGCAACTGTATCCGGAAGAGTATATAAGTCGTGGCTGAAACTCTTCATTCTTTTTTTGGCTACAAAAGCATTTATAACACACGCAC
Organism: Chymomyza procnemis; assembly: GCA_035046065.1. NCBI lineage: Eukaryota > Metazoa > Arthropoda > Insecta > Diptera > Drosophilidae > Chymomyza > Chymomyza procnemis. The sequence goes on along the minus strand of JAWNOJ010000021.1, from coordinate 32,210,352 downwards.
ACTACTGCGATGAAGGACAAATGTACACACACACACACACACACACACACACACACACACACACACATACACACGCACACCAGCACAAGGTCGTAAGCAACTTCGCGCAAAGGCAGAAGGGGGGGTCGGGCAAATAGAATTTTTTTTCGATATAAACATAAACCAATATGGAAATCTATGATGTATAGCAAAGTGCAAGAAGTGTAGCTGTACCCGGTCTCCCACGGGCTACGCCCTTGCACACACACACACTCACACACACACACACACACTCACACACAAGTGCAATTCTGCATTTATGCTTTTGTGGTCAACGCCATTGCCAACACACACACTCACAGGACTAGTACGCACTCCTGCCGTGTTGCAGCCAGCGGAATAGAGAGAGAGAGAGAACCAGAGACAGCGAAAGAGTGAGACAAACAACGCACTGCAGCAGTTGGTTACCGTTACTTTCTTCTTACTGACGCTGCGGTTACCGTTGGACATTGGCCATTGCCCATTCGAATGCATATAGATAGAGTTTTCTGCTCGGTGATTTTTCATATGCAACAATTCATGTATTCACGTGAGTTATGCGCTTTTCGTAACTTTTATCCGCTTACCATTTCATTCTCCATCATCAAGGAGAATCGTGTCGTAGTCTCTCTACCCGTCTGCCCGTTTCTCCTGCTGCTTTAAACTTTTCGCTTGAACAAAATAGTCATCTGTGATTTGTGTATTGTTGCATTTGCTTGTTTGCTTGCCAATGTTTGCTGACATTCTACTTTTTTTTTTTTTTGTTTTTTTGCTTCTTCTTGGTTTTAATTTTTTTTAGTATTTTTCTTTTTTTTTTTTCAAAATGATTCTGTACAAAGCAGCATCCGCATCTTGAGTGAATTTCCGTTGTTATGATGCTAAGCATGCATATGGGTTGAGCAGCTGTGAAGAAAGCAACTATTATAGCAGATAACTGAGTAAAAGTTGAGTTGATAGAGTTGACTAGGTTATCAGCCGCCTGCTCGATTCGGGCCTCGTAGCGCTCGCTGTATATGAGCAAATGATGCTGATAAAAATCAATCTATATAATGTTATAATAACATAGATATATTTTTTTGGCTTACAAATCAAAAGGTTTTTGTTTCTTTTTTTATACTTTTTGAATAATTATTAAATCTTTTAAAATAGATTTTGCGGTTGAAATCCAAATTTTCATATACCATTATGTCAACGTAGAGCATGAGGTATTACGAACTTTATGCCTATTCGTTTGGTGAGTCTTCTTGTGGTCTGGCTGTTGTCCAGCAGGCTGATTGCCAGTAAATGTGGGTGCTGGTTTCTCTTTTTTTGAGAAGTTACTTATTGGCAATCAACCGGTATTAGGTTGTAATTCAATATTTTTGAACTAAGTTGGATTTTTGATTTATAAGCCGCAAAGAACTATTTAAACCTTTTTCCAACTGAGCTCATAAATATTGCATCACAACCTTTAAGTCAAAATGCCTTCTTAGATTAAATGAAGCATACTCTGGGTCTTTCGCTAGAGATCTAAATATTATTTGGAAGCTTTCTGCAGTGGTAGCTACGACTGTCTCAGATGAATGCAACTGCGCCTAGGGTGTGAGAGAAAAAAACTTCGGCCCTTTCCGGATTGGGGACAACTATTGCATCCTAGCCTATGAGCTTTACATCGGCATAGATGTCGTCTAGCGTATTACAAAAAAGTAAAAAGCTACGACCATTGCTCGACTTATACTTGATGGAGTTAAGGAACATCTTGAACTGACTATGGCAGAGCATCAAGCTGGTTTCCAAAATAGGTTTTTGTGTCAGACCAGGTTCAGATTAATTAGTGAGCCGCTTGGAGTTTAAATACAAGATTTATCTTCTGTTTCTTAACGGACATATGGGGCAAACATGATATCTAATAAGTAAACTTCTGACAAAACTAAGCAGACTGATAACGACATAGCCAAGGTCAAGGAATCCCTTTCATCAAACAGAGCATAGGAAAGAAAGATATCGTAGCCCCTGAAGAAGCTACACAGAAGTGGAATTGCATTTCCGAATATGGCAATTGAAGGCCTACGCTGCAATAGGACATAAAGGAATTCATATGTATAAAAAGTTTTTTGCATATTTTGCTATAAATATTAACTTTCGAAGAAAAAGTCTCCTAGCTAAACGCAATTTATGGGTGTGCCGGATTAATGTTGGTTAATGGTTTAAAAGTATTTTACGTCGCCTTCGAAAAAAAAAAAAAAACAGAAAAAACTTGCTGTTGCGATTCTTCCGCATAAAAGTTCAAAAATTACTTTAAAAATATGTTAAGATCCTGGAACGGAAAAACTGCATATAAGCAAATTGAACAGCTACATCTGCTAGAAGTGCTTCGAGATTAGGCATGGGAACCATACCATATTTTGTTTGACAAAAAATAAAATGTCCAGGCAAGCTACAAGCTAACTTCTTCAATCCACAAGTCTATAAGCTTTTCGGCTTTCAGAATATGTGAACAACTTTTATAGAGTATCCCTGATTTCTAACCTTCCATGGCATGCAATGTATGTGTTTCTACAATTGAAGACCTAAAGGTTATAGTCATTGCAAAAACCGTGTCTACCAAATAAGCAATTTACCATTTGGCTGCCAGACCCCAAAAGCAGCTAGACTTTCGTGTTCGCTTACAATACCATATCTCTGGGGTCGTAGCTCCAAATAATGTCCTTGTTCGTTAGTTTATACCGTCTAACCAGTAATTATCTAACTAAAAATTGAAATTCTATTCACAGCTGTCGGATATACGTAAAGTATCTCACGTTTATGAGTTTGCAAATTGTATTGCGCACCATCCCCCAAACAAATAAAACATTTGCGAGATTTTGCACACCTGGGCAACAGGTAATTATACTTTATACATAAAATACTATTCCCAGTAAGTCAGAAACTATAAAGTATGTATACTCAAAAAGCCCGTTGCCAATCTATTTCAATTGAATTGAAGACACAAATCTTAACCACAATGGCCACGACGATTTCCATAAACCATTTTCGAGTGGAAAAACAACTTGAAACTAAGATGAAATCCATGCCAAAGGAACAAATAAGAAAATAAAGCATTATCCTTTGCGGGCATTTAGTTTTCCAGCTAGTGCATTATTCAACATGCCACATAAAGTGGAAAATGTTATTGCAACTCCCACAGGTGTCATTTGTTTGTTGCATTTGTTGTTTTCGTTTTCGTTGTTGTTGGTGTTGCTGTTGCTGCTGCTGCATTGCAGCAAATTGCAATATGCATTTCGGCAATCAGCAGTGCCGTGTGGCATGCCACACACTCCTACGGACGGTTGTATGGTTCGCACACACCAAATGCTGCCACGCCCCCATTTGCCGCCCATTTTTTGGCTTTTGTATTCAACTTCGATTCTTTTTATATGTGCAAGCTTTTCGTTTTCTTTCTTTTTGCATTTTTTTATTTTTGCTGCTCTTGCTTTTGGTCATGTTGACAGGACAAAAAACAAAATGGTGGCCGCCGGGGTTGAGTGGTGGGGAGAGTACAAAATAAAAGGAAAAACACAATCCTTTGAAAAAAATGTGTCGCATAGAAAACCCCGGCACAAAGTGGGATATAAAAAAATCTATCTTCTTCCATTTTATTATATTTTATTTCATTTTTCTTTTCAACATGCACGCGTGAATGCATATGCCCTTGATATGCTCTAGCAAAGAGTATATATGCCTAGGAGTATGGCTGCCGAAATTTAAGGAGTACGACTTTATCTAAATATCTAGTTTGAATTAATATCTGACCCGAACAGAGTCAGAGAGAGAGAGAGAGAGAGAGAGATACTGATTTATATCAGTAAAACCAGAACTAGAGAGGAAAGATTTGGACTCCGTCAAAAATTGCATTTATCAGATGCAAAATCCGATGTGGCACTGATGTATTATATGTCTGCTCTAATGGTTTTAATTACTGATTTCAAAAACCGCTGGAGTGTTCCGCTTAAAATGCAATATACTTCGAAGTTCAGTACAGGCTGAACGTAAAGTAGTTGCATTGGTCAGATAAAAAAGTATCAACTACAAATACCTCTGAGCGATGCTATGATCCAACTTGGGAATACATGCCTAAGATTGTTCAGATTGTATACCTACAACTCAGCAGGAGCAGAGGCGTATCCCAAGGGCTTGGCAGCGGTATAAAACGTACCCAGCATAGACAGAACCCTCTGTTAGAAAGACTGTAGAATAATGCTAGAAAGAGTTGGTAACTACGATGAGCTGAAACAAGATGTCAGGATGTCATTACTTCGAAATAGAATGTTATTGTGTTGTTTTCCTATCGAAAAAAATGTTGAATAACAGCTGCGCACTCGGCGAAGCGCCGAAGTGCCCCGTATCTGATAAGGCTGTCGTTAAGCTTCTCCATCAGCAGCAACTTCGAGGTCATCAGCAACGGCTCGTAGGGTTACAGAAGGCCAATTCGGTGCAGCAGCAAAATATTTCATCACACGACAATTTGTATTCAAAATTTTTTTCATTTGCGGTTAAACTTCACTATTTTATTTATAAGCAAGGCACCACATGTATGATATTTGGAAATCCGATATAAAAGGAACGGGAAGTACCAGTAGCCTAACCCAAGAAACATATGGTGCTCTTGCAGTTCAGATATTCCCTACAATTGGTTGCTTTTGACTAGAGCTGGTACTTTGAGTGTAAATTTATGCCCCTTGAGTATGTTGTCATCGCTCCAAAGGCGATGCATAGAGATATCTGTAATAATAGCTGTTCGCAGAGAGCTGGAAAGACGGGTGTCTTTAAGGCAATTAGCGTGTTCGAATGGGAAGACCAAAGCTCAGTTGGAGTAGGATCAGAGAAAGCTTGTGAGATCTGATGTAATCCGTCAGCGTGTTGTGTTAGCCAAGTAAAGTATTTAGCGTCTTTTTGCTAGCTTAGCTAGTGCTAGGCAAAAGCAACAGTGCCAGAGGGCAGAAACGAACCAAAGAGCTTCGGTTTTAGAGGCGAATATGCTAGCACTACGCTACCGAGATGCACGCTAGCTTTTTGACTACATTTTGGAACTCGCTTGGTTAACGCTTAAATCCCATTCTTAAATAGAACTTCTCCCCATTTAAAGAGCATGTAAACTTCCAACAAATATTATTTCGCTAGTGCAACAACAACAACAGAAACAACAGCAAGGATACAGATGCATACACAGCGGAGACGTGAGCTTGCAAATTTGGCACTCGAGTTGCTTTCGGTGCGTTTTCAGTTTGTACCAGTGTCCCTGCCAGCTCTCTCCCTCACTCTGCCTCTCTCTCTCTCGCTTTCTCTATATTTATATGTAAGGATTGTGTTTTTGTTCGTCCTTTCTGTGATTTTTTTTTCTTTTTGATTAACTCAAAAAGTTGTTTGCTTGGAGTTGTGGGCGATTGCCACTAGAGGGAGCGTGGTTGGGTGTGCGAGTGTGTGTGTGTGTGTGTGTGTGTGTGTGCGTATGAGTGTTTGTATCAACATAACACCTTTTTGGTCACAAACACAACTGCAACACACACACACAGCTATAAGTGCAGATAGGGATACACACAGATACACACAGATACACACGGATACACACGCATATTTGCATTTGCCATACATAAATCCAATTACGTTACATTTTTGTGCTTTGTTGCTTTTGTATTGGCGTCTGCATGCAGATACTTACACACACTCTCTCACACACACACACACACACTGCTGCAAATCGGCTGTTATGGCATTTCCAAAAAGGTGTAGCATAGTTTTCAGCTGACCTAAGCCAAAAGCGCTTGCAGCTTATGCAACAGCAAATTTTTACCAACATTACCAACACTACAATAAATACCTTGATCGATGTGTGTGTGCGGGTGCGGGTGTGTGTGCTTGTGTGTGTGTGTGTCTGAGTAGCTGTGTGAATGCATTTAATGCAGTTTAAATACCACACAGTGTATACAGGGTCTACGGTAGCATACTTGCCTCCAAAACCCGTAGGTCGGTGGTTCGACTCTGCATACAGCTGCACTGCTGCATTTGCCTAGCACTGACATAGCTAGCAAAATACAAAATAAGTAGACACTATTTATCTCCATCAATTAACCACAGCCGTTCGGATGCGGCTATAAACTTCGAATAGCTTTGGAGCGTTGTTTGCATAAGTCAAAAGAATACATTTATTTTTTATATACAGGGTGCTCTTTTTTGTGTTAGCTGTTGTAAAACTAAACATGCAAAACAAATGCTAGAACTAATTTAAAGCAGGCATGGACAATGTCAACGTACTATATGTTGTTTATGCGATTGTGTTGTATTCGGGTTGTTCAACGTACTTCCGTATGTACCCATAGTCGTAGTTATAATAATAATAATAATTTTAAACACTTAATATACAATAACAGACTTTGGTTAAAAGTAAGGTAGTAGTAGCTAATTAATTAATTTCTGCTTAACAAGTAATGAAAAAAAAAAAAAATTCATTTAATATATTAATAATAATAAATTGAAGTTGGTAGAAAATTTTGCAAGAAACCTATAACTTAAAACTAAATGTTATTTTTAAACAAAATTGTTTTAAATCTGTGGATAATCTGAGTGAATACATCTATCGCGAAAATTCGAAAAAAATCTGTTGACTCGGTCAGACCCCGTTTCGATATTAGTTAAGCTGTGCAGATCTGAAGTTGAATGATGCCATGGTAGTTTAAGTCACTTGTAACTTTTTAAATGATTTCTTGCAATATTTGCCCTTATTGGGGCACCGTAAAACATGATAGCTTGGAATATAGACCTATACAGGTATAATTTAATCTCAATACTAAGCCGAGAGTGCTTATTATTAAATGGAAAGAGGATTCGAATTAGCATATCAACTTTATTGATAAGTTAATTTTTGTCTTTTGTGCACTTTAGATTTATGTGACTGGATGAAATATATATATTTGTATATTATATTATTATATATTTGTAAAGTTTAACGCTTGAGGTTTATCAGTGTTAACAATGATTTTTCGTTTGGAAAAATAGTAAACCAGGGGGTATCAAAAGCAAACTGGGCTTACTAGTCATATCTAAAGCATAAGATTCTGAACAAAGAATGGCAGTATCATCCGCAACGATAGATGTTGTACCAAGCTTTGGGGTATCTGCTGTAAATATGTTGTATAGTATCCCATAGTCCAGCAGGATTTAAGCTTTCTGTAATTCAGCACATTACGACCCGCTTTGAATGCAGTCGAATATCGACATATAGTTCGTAGTTCTAATATAAACTACTAAACAATATAAAAAGGTTTTCGGTATTAACCAAATTAATAGTTGTTCGCGGCAAAAGCAGCTACGTAGTAGTTTCATTCACCATTTGAACGCTTAGTAGTTTTTCACCAATATTCGTTGTTTGTTAATTCGCTTCAAAATATCGATAAGCGTATTTTCGCCGCAATTACGACTCGTGTATGTGTATGTGTGCATTCAGGCGAATTTGTATTACAAAAAGCAAAGACTGATTTTAATAATTTGTTTTATACTACAAATTATGCTAAGCAATTTTATGAAATTTGTTTAAAAATTGTAGGAAGTACAACTTTTGATAACAAAACTTGCAGCCCAATTGTCTGCATCGGGTATGGCAACACCGTCAACAGCTGTTTCCCAGCGTTGGCAGCACTTTCAACGCTGGCAGTGCCTTTTTACGCTGACAAAACTGAAACACGTGATTTGTGGTGTCGCACAATAAACGCAAATAAAATACGGGAATTTATAAAATTTTTCCGCAATTAAACGAAAGATTGTTTGCTCAACAAGTCAAGTGCAGTTACAAAAATGAAGCAACCAACTGCATTTAAAAATCGGCGCTCAGCTCCGAGTGTATTGAATGTGCAATTGTGCCTGATGTTATTGGAGCAGGCAACTGCAGAAAACTTAAATGCATGGATGTTTCTAGATTCAAACGATCCCTATTTCTTTACCGTGCTAGAAGCTTTCGTAAGTTATTTGGAAAGAACAGTGATGGATGCGGCCGGTATGCAGACGCTGGCAGAGAACATGGACCGCGTAGTCTATTTTGCACGAGAAACGCAGGCTTTCTGTTCGGCTTGGTTGCAATCGAATCAGATATGGACAACGCAGCAATGTGCAAAGATGCAATTTATTTCAGCTATTGCCCAAATCGTTGTGGAGAAGCTCGCTATTGCAATGACTTATCAGTGAATTGCAGCTGTAAAATAAAACAAAAAATAATAAGGTAAGTTTTTGCACTTTTGTATGAAATAATGTTGCTCACCATCAAAACTGTAATTTTTTATTTTGCAGTTGCTGGAATTGTAATATGGAGCGCTGGCCGTCAAGTACCTGCAGAAGTAAACAAAAGTCTTGACCCCCACAACCAATAAAATACAAAAACTTAAAAACAAGCAGTAAAATAATTTTATTTTGCTTTTTATTTGAATTCGATGATTTCTACAAAATTCTTTATTGAAAAAATTAGTTGCATTAACTTAACTTAGATTTGCAGGCAAATTATTTCTAATTAGGTAGCAGCACCCCAGCAAATGAATGGATGATGTTGATGTTGTAGCTTATCTTCTTGCTATTAGTTGCATTTCAGGACTGGAATTACCCGTTTTGCATCAATAAATGCTTGAGCTCAACTGAGCAGCAGTTTCTACATAAATTTAAAAATAAATGCAAGATATACACAAAGGGGACTTGTAACTGCAAACGTTCAGTGTGTACACACCTTCAAAGTTAGAGAAAAATAGGCGCAGCGCTGCCAGCTGGCAAGAGCGTCGCTGAAGTGAGTGTTTTTGTAATGAAAATAAAAAAGCTTTAGAATGCTGACATTCGTTAGCTTCTTCGGTCACTTACAGTATAAGAAGATATTAGTTTTTCGCTCGTTCAGAAGAAATCAATTTTAATTTAATTACAAAATATTTTGCATATATTTTTATACACGGGGCCTCTAAGATACCAAGCGTAGACTACATTTGTGCCAAGATAAAGTCGTGCTAGTCCCGAAATCATTATTCCAAAATAGTTATCACAATCTTGGGCAGCGCTCAAGCCATGTGATACGGTACGATATAATTATATAATTTAGCAGGATGATATATGGGGTTAAATTTAACAAAACTACATTTAAATTTTAACGATGTGTAACTGATTTATTAGGAGAGCGAAAATATCCCAACTACTTTTTGTAAGTTGTCATGCGTTTTGTATTTTAGTAAATTCTCCTAGAATTTTGTCATCTATAAGATATATCGTTGTTCGCCTAAAAAGATATTCAATTGAGCTGCGCTAGCTAGAAAACTTCAGGAGTTCTTGCTTAGGTGAGTCGAATTAATGGCATTTTGTGGAATGCCTAAAAAGAAAAGGAATCCCAAAAAGAAATAAGGCGTAGAGAGAACAACGTGATTGGACATACTATTCTCAAACATTCTGACAAAATAGAGCAGAAAGCATTACGGCGACATCGTTAGGTGTACGATAAACAGAGTCCAACGCCCTTAAAGTGTCTTGGCAGGAATGCATGAGAAATGAGATAAATTTCTAGAAATCGGGATACATTACATTTACATTTTATGTAAATTGACTAAGTTCTTAGTTACTTCACCGGATATAATGCTAAATATGTACAATGATCATACCAATAATAGGTAAGAAATTGTTTAAAAAATTACTTCGAGACAAGAGAATCGTTTAATAAAAAATACTTAAAATGGAATTGTTCTGCTATATCTTGGAATTTTAAGTCCCCCACCCAAGTGAAGTTCGTTCGGATTTCCTACTTTTTCAAAAGAAAATACATACTGGGTTTTTGTGTAAAGTATAATATTTTTATTTATAAATAACAATTGAATTTAATGTTGTTGTTCTTTATGTTCCTTTGAATTCAATTAGTGGCGCTGTTTTTGGTTATTCTCGATGTTTCTGTTGTTTCTGTTGTTTCTGTTGTTTCTGTTGTTTCTGTTGTTTCTCTTGTTTCTCTTGTTTCTCTTGTTTCTCTTGTTTCTCTTGTTTCTCTTGTTTCTCTTGTTTCTCTTGTTTCTCTTGTTTCTCTTGTTTCTCTTGTTTCTCTTGTTTCTCTTGTTTCTCTTGTTTCTCTTGTTTCTCTTGTTTCTCTTGTTTCTCTTGTTTCTCTTGTTTCTCTTGTTTCTCTTGTTTCTCTTGTTTCTCTTGTTTCTCTTGTTTCTCTTGTTTCTCTTGTTTCTCTTGTTTCTCTTGTTTCTCTTGTTTCTCTTGTTTCTCTTGTTTCTCTTGTTTCTCTTGTTTCTCTTGTTTCTCTTGTTTCTGTTGTTTCTCTTGAATCTGTTGTATCTGTTGTATCTGTTGTATCTGTTGTATCTGTTGTATCTGTTGTATCTGTTGTATCTGTTGTATCTGTTGTATCTGTTGTATCTGTTGTATCTGTTGTATCTGTTGTATCTGTTGATCCTGTTGATCCTGTTGATCCTGTTGATCCTGTTGATCCTGTTGATCCTGTTGATCCTGTTGATCCTGTTGATCCTGTTGATCCTGTTGGTACTGTTGGTACTGTTGGTACTGTTGGTACTGTTGGTACTGTTGGTACTGTTGTTCTTGGTGTTCATGTTGAATTTGCTGAGCATGTTGATTAAATCGTTCCTGTCGTTTCAGTTTCTGTTGTTTCTATTAAATCCTGTTGATCCTGTTGATAATGTTGATCCTGCCGGTACTGTTGATCCTGTTGGTACTGTTAATCCTGTTGGTACTGTTAATCCTGTTGGTACTGTTGATCCTGTTGGTACTGTTGATCCTGTTGGTACTGTTGATCCTGTTGGTACTGTTATTCTTGGTGTTCATGCTGATTTTGCTGAGCATGTTGATTAAATCGTTCCTGTCGTTTCAGTTTCTGTTGTTTCTATTAAATCCTGTTGATCCTGTTGATAATGTTGATCCTATTGATCCTGTTGGTACTGTTGATCCTGTTGATTATGTTGGTACTGTTGTTCTTGGCGTTCATGTTAATTCTTCTTCCTGGTGTTTTTAATGATCCTGCTGTTCTTGGTGTTTCTCTTGTACCTGTTATTGTTGTTATCCCTCTTGTTCCTGTTTTCTTGCTGTTCCTGCTGTTGCTGTTGATAGGTAGCTTTTAGTGTTCCTATTGTTCTTATTATTGCTGCTGCTTCTGTTATTTCTGTGATTGTTTCTTTTGCTTCTCTTGTTCCCATTCTGCCTGTTCCCTGCTGTTTCAGTAGTTTCTTTTGTGCCTGTTGTTGTTGATCCCGTTGTTACTGTTTATGTTGCTTTTATAGTTTTTATTGTTCTTGTTCTCATTATTGTTCGTGGCTTTCTTGTTGTAACTGTTGCTTCTGCCATATGTGTTTATTCTGTTGCCATTATTCCTTTTATAGTTGATCCTGTTGCTCGTAGCGTTCCTGTTATTCTTATTGTTCTCGTTTTTTCATTAAGACTTCTTTTGCTTCTATTTGGACTTCTTGTGGTTTTTCTTGTTCTTTTGCTACTTTCATTTTTACATTTTGTTCTTTTTGCTTTTTGTTTTCATAAGTCACTGTCTCTGCCCTTTCCTTTTTTACGTTTATTTGAATATTCTGATTCTGATTATGATTGTGATTGTGATTATGATGATCAGTACGATGCAACATCGTTGCCAAAATGCCGCCACGATCATATATGCTTTTCTTAAGGTTAGTTTGCAAACGAATAACATGTTCAAGCTTTTGCAAGTCCCTATAGCGTTCCAGATCGAGTGTAGCGCGTTGTATTCTATCCCAAGCATAATGTCTTGGGCACTCGTTTTTGGGTAGGCGACAATACATGCGTTTATTAGTGCCAGGTTCTCGTGGCAATGTAGCACCACAAGCTTCGGTATCTGTGGGTTTCACTTCCTTAGTATGATTAGCACATAAAACCTTAAGTCGCTTGCAGTAGAGGTTCGTTTTGGGATCGAACGTATCACAGAGTATACCATCATAAAATGGATGACATTTGGTCGGACCGCTGACAGAAGTCAAAGTTTCACATTTACGGAAACATTTCTCCAAATGCTTGGCTCCACTTGGTTGAGCCATATTTATTTCGGTGGCACATGTAATGCAGGTAATCATATACTTTTCGTATTGCTCTTCTGTACCACGCCAATTGGGATCGATAGTAATGCGCTTAGAGTACGAAATTAATTCCTTAAGCTCAAACGAGCGCTCAGAAATGTTTCTCAAGTTCTGTAGTAACTTTTGCTGCTGCTGCTCTAACTTTTCGAGTTCTGCTTTATCGCGTTCTGCAATCTTCTGGCGCATTTGTTCTTCTGCCAGAAAACGTGGCAAAACAGCGCGAACTCTTATATCTGCTTGGCGCATGCCACATGCATCGCTGCAATATTTTGAATCATTTCGAGCACGACGGCGACAGTCACCCTGATGGCAGATTTTGGGAAGCACCAACTGCTTAAACTAGAATTATATACGGAAATTTTTTTTGTTTAAAAAAAAATTTTTTTTTTTCTTACCGAATTTTCCTGATTTTCGTCCATTTTGCACAGCAGTAAAATTAAAACTGACTTGACATACGAAAACCCAAATGAAATACAAATGTAGAATTCTGTCCGATTACTATGTTTTTGCCTGATTGACTTTTATAATGATTTGACATATATGTAACATAGTGACGACGGTTAACGGTTAACTCTATCGATATATCGATTTGTATCGATTATTTGATTTAGTCTGCGAAGACAGCTCGGCTAGATGCACGCCATTTAAAGAAATTTGTATGTTGGAAATTCTTAATTCCTTCCTGAGTTGTCCTTTTCTTGGAAATCACAAAAGAAATGGAAATCGATTATTTGTCTTATCTGGTTGATTACAATCGAGGCAGTGCGTTTCATGAGGAAGGCTCATTTTGGTCGCTTGTGCTCTAAGCGCAGTGATGCATGCCTCCATTTTAAATTTGTCTGCGATGTTGTTATGTTTTTTCAGATAGTATTCTGTTTGCCCTGAATGCTTTAATTTTGATTTATCTGTGACCGCTGTCTGAGAGATTTTTGTGCTTATATTATATCTCTTTTGGCATATTTAGACTATCTTCGCAAAAAGCTTGCAGAGCAATATATCCCAAATGGTGAAAAAAGCTTATGAAGAACCAGTATCGAGTGATAGTAACGCCTTCTTGAAGCATAAATATGATCGCTGGTTGGGGGTTTTTTGTACTCTCTTGGCTTATTTAGACTGTCTTCGCTAACTTCTCCAACCAGTTTTGTTGTTTTCCTTGGAATGGGTTTGCCAGCAAACTTACCTAGTTTACATAAAGGCAATGTAGTTTTTTGGAAGATACTAATGCTGTCCGTTTAGATTGGGCTTAAGAATTGATCATTTTGTCTAGTACTTTTAAATTAAAAGAAGAACTGCGCTAAATTATTTGGTTCATTTTTGTTTATTAATTTAGGACTACAACTTAGTTCAGTTGACCTTAGAAGTAAACAATTTCAATATTAAGAAATATAATAAAATCTTAATCCGTATCTCTAGCCTTATGAGTGAATTTTTTTTAGATTAACAACGTCTCGCATCTCTGGGGATGGCTTTAACATTGTAGATTGTCAAAGATGAAAACAGCAAGAATTTGAGTAAAGTACCCAATAGAATTATTGCGCAGAGATGATCGATTTGGCGAATTAAGATGAGTTAAGACAGAGAAAGAGATGATGTAGACCGATGAAATCGTAATCGATAATTATCGATTGTGCATAAGACGCGAAAAGGATTGTGCAATGCATAATTGGATCTACAAAATGGTAGTGCTAGAGTGCAATAATAACGAGTTATTCTGTATAATTAGAGTCCATGAACCCGACTAAGAGTTAATGCAAAACCACGCCATGGCATGTTCTACGATCATTTAGCGAAAGTAATTCTATTAGGCGAAGTCTACGAGAATAGGATGCCAATTTAAACCCCGAAATAACTCTGATTCTTTAAATAGCTATTATCCCTTACTCTTATCACATAGTCCTAACCATTTTAGGTAATTCTCTAAGACGAAGTCTACAAATATAGGACGCAAACACATGTTTCGATTCCAATTGATAAGCCGAGCAGGATATATTTCAAATTAGGCAGGCAGCGACGGTTTATATCTGAAACCGAACGGTGGTTTTTTAAATTAACAGAGATTTTCCTAGCCAAATAGCGTCTATTGTTTTGCTTGCTAAGTGAGTGCTACACAAAGGCACCAGTTCCGCAGCGTGGAATCGCTACGCTACCGAGGCTCGTACCAAAAGTTTTTCCATACTAGGGGTACAATACTATGATCACATCACTCGTCAACCCCTACGGTTGCTCGTAACTTGCAGCGTTACTTGTCTTCAAGGGTGCTGCTCACATTTGAACTCAAAAATTTGCCAAAGAAATATACCTATGCAGCACCACAAGGACTTCTTTGCTTTGTCTGACATATTTAAGCAAGTTGTCAGGTTTTTTTTTTCTCAAATAAATGCACAAACGTTGGCCCTTGGCTATGGGCTAGCCAGCGTTTGCTAGGCAGCTTCGGCTGGTCAAATTTAAATGCCATAAATCACGGCCCGAAAAGTTGCGGCCACTGGCGTTGTCAACTAATGTCGAAGACGCATTTCCGGCGCCAACCGGAAATGAGTTGTGAAATGGCGCCCATCAGCGCAGCGGCAAAAACAATGAGCGCCAAGCGTTGAAAATGTTGTCGACGTCGACGACGAATAGCGGCGACGAGTCCCAAATGATTAATTGCCAGGAATTTGTGCGGCTCGTTAGACGCGGGACTGGGCCAACGTAAAAACGTAAAAAGCCGAAAAGAGTATTAAAAAAGCACAACAAAAATGAAACATAGAAACCAAAAAGCGGGCGTCAAACCAAAATAAAAACAAAACCAAAGCCAAGACACACACACACACGCATACGCACACTCAACAGACAAACACACACACACATGCGTGTATTGCAATCGCTGTTTGGCATTATTAATGCCCCTGGGGGGCAACCAAGGGTTAATATGCATGCAGCGTCTCAAACAGCAGCAGAAGAATAATTTTTCATTGCTGCTGCTCGTTGACGGCATTTTGCTCTTTAAACTTGGCCTAATTGAATTGCCAAAAACTAAAGCTGTCAAAAATGCGACGCAACAAAACCGCAACACACACACACACACGAAAGAGAGAGAGAGAGAGTGAGAGAGCAAGTGCGTGTAAGTGTGTGAGTGAGCAGAGCTGCCGGCAGCAAGATTAATGAGCGAAAATCATTTCAAACATTTTTCAAATTATTTATGAAAATTTTGCTCCCAGCAGACTCGTTGTCTACGCCTCTCGCTCGTGTTCTACGTCACCAAGCATTTAGGAGTGATTTCTTTTGCCATGTTTGGCAATACACTACAGGAAAATGGATCTTGAAGGCTTGCTTGACTATAGCCGGAAATTTTTCGCCTAAAACTAGCTTCATTGCGGATTAGAAGTAGCAACTGTAGTCGTTAACGTCGTCATCATCTCAGCAAAATTTTTCCATTTATCGTGAAATGTGCTTAATTTTCTATGATGATTGTTTTTTATTTCGAGTTTGTTTTCAGCCATTTCAATGGTTCATTGGCCATAATTGACGCGATACAGATCTGGGCTGTGTACGAAAACATATTCAAATCGACACAGATTATGCGACGAATAGTGGTCCGAGCGATTTCCAACTCCTGAGAATGACAACAACTCGATGTTCGCGGCACCTCCTATACACTGAAGCATTTAACAAGTTACGTGGATGAATCCCAATTCTAAAACAAGAATGTAAGTAACGCTCGCAACAAATCTTTAATTTTTGCACAACTGCTTAAGTAAGTAGATACTTCAATTCTAAAATTAGAAGCTACAAAATGCTTGTAAAAAGTACCCAAATAAGCGTGAGTACCGCCATTATGAGAATTTAACCTATAGAAGACTAGTAATAATGCAGCATTACAGCAACTCACATTTTTGGCATTGCAAAAGTAATCAAAAATATGTGCGAGGTACCCAATTGCAAAATTTAAACGTAAAATTTTCTTGCCAGAATGCAGAATCTGCAGCAAGTCCAATTTTTGGTATTGCAAAAATGCTCAAGCCTAAGACCACCAATAAGAAAATTTGAACGTTAAAATCTCTCGCGTTAATGTATCATCTATAGCAGTTTCGTCTTTTGGTATTGCAAAACTGCTCAAGCAGGCGTGAATACCTCTATTCGAAGATTTGTACGTAAAAACGCTCGTTCCAATGCAACTGCTGCAATTTTGACATTGTTTATTACTAAATTGCTTAAGTAAGTGGAAGTACTAAGAATATACATATATCTTGAATTTAAAAACTCTCGTAACAATGCGTCATCTGACGCAATTACAAAATTCTAACGCAAAAATCGCTCACAACAATGCATCATCTCTAGCAGTCTTTTGGTACCCCAAATATGCTCAAACAAGCGTGAGTAGCCCTATTCCAAAGTAAGAATCGCTCGCGACTGTGCAGCACCTGTAGCAGCTTCGACAAAAGTATTCAAAAAAGCGTGAGTACCCCAATTATTATGTAAAAAACGCTTGCAACAATACAAAATCTGCTTCAACTTTTGGTCTTGCAAAAGTGCACAAGCAAGCGTGAATACCTCAATTGTAAGAATGGCATAAAATTATACTCTCAGCTTTATATTATATAGAGTATCCCTTAGTCGCATTGATGTCTATTTTTGGCAATGTTATGTGTGTAAAATGTTATTGGTTGTTTGCTCTGTGCTTTGCGCTGCTTTTGTGAGCGGGTACTGAAATTTAATTATGCGTGACTCAAGTTCACACACCCGCGCACACACACTCGTACACGCACACACACACACACACATCTATTATCTGAATATACTTGAGCATGTATTTAGTTAAATGGTGTGCAAAATGTTGCTCTACAAATGCAATAAACAAGCACTACACTTGGTTGGATTTTTTTGTTTGCTAAAAATTACTTTGAAAAATCTAAACGAAAATATTTCAAAAGCTGTTAGCGCGATGACAGTTTGGCAAGGAAGGTAAAGGGTAAGCTGGCGCAAGAGCGACTTTATTTTTTTTTTGCCAATTTTTTGTGTAACAAATGTGGCCTAAGCAAAGGCAACTTCGGCGCCCTAAACAGGGACTAAAGAGCAACCAATTTCCCTAGCTAAGCTCAAAAAAGTATAAACTTTTGACATTATTTGGGCATTCTACTTTAAAGCAAAACCTCAAGTTAATTGTAAATTAGCTTAACCTAGTAGCTTCCTTCATTGTGAAGAAAAGAAAGACCAAAGTGCTGTCAAGTAGGAGTTCCGAAAAACCATTCATTCCCCTGTCGCATTGCTTGGTATGTTATAAAGGCATTTTATGGCCAATTATAATGCACACACACGCAAGCACACACGCGGAAATATTTCTCAAACAGAGGTATGTGTTTGGTTTGCGTTTGGGTAAAGACATCATCATCATAGGTGATAAGTGAACTCCATGGAAATTGCATTTACTTGTAATTAACTAACCACAAAATGTTGCAGGTGCACCGCATGCAATGCGAATCATACCGGAAATGAAAGGTAAGGACTCTGCTGCTGCTGCTGCTGCTGGTGGTGGTGGTGGTGGTGGTTAATATACAAACACTGAGAGCAACTACGAATACAGACTAATTATCATGTCCTTAACCGGTTTGGTGCTGTCTGTGTGGGTTTGGCTTGATTTGTTTGATGTGTTTGAAATTAATGTAGGGAAAAGTTTCGCAATTGCAACTAAAATTTGTTTGCCATGTTGCCATCTATAAGCAGAATGCAACTATATATTGTACAAAGTCGTATACGTAATATGCATATACTTCAGACTGTCAGTTTGCTGCAGCAGACACATCCAATATCAGACTAAGACTTGGAGTCTGGGTGGCGCTGGCACGTGCCTTTTGGCTAAAATCCAGAGATTTACTTGGTAACCTTTTTTTTTTTTGGTTTTGAATGAGTTTGTGGCATTCAAAGTGTAATAATAAAGTAGGTAAGCAAAATGTTCGAAATATTTTGCTTGACGGATACATGATTTGTTCAGAAATATTAAAAAAAAGGCTTGAGAATAAAGCAGTATTCTAGTAGGAATTCAGAATTTTTATTTACCTTACTAAGGGGTGTTTATTACGAGGTTTAGAACTTTAAGTTGGCATTACGTGTTCAAGATAGCGACCGACCTAACAGCTGTCACGTGATTTATACTCAGTTTTTATTTGGTAATTGAAGAATTGAAGCTAAACGATCAACCTGTAAGGTGTTGATTCGCCAAATAGGCCCAAAACGGTATTGCCGTTGTTCCCGATTTTCATAAGCGATAAAGCGCACTTCTGGTAGTATGAAGTGAAGCTAACCCTCAAGTGTATGGGTTGGTGGAATCATTGCTGCGTACTTCTTCAAAAACGATGATAGCCAGAACGTTGCAGTCAATGGTGTTCGGTATAGAGCCCTGATTACTAACTTTTTCGTTCCTGAACTGAACAAACATGATATCAAGGAGCTGTGGTCCTTTAATCGATTTATTGAAAGACACGTTTGGTAACCGCTTAAATTCACGCTTAGGGCCCGTGAATTGGCCTCCAAGATCTTGGGATTTAACAACGCTAGACTACTTTCTGTGGGGCTATGTAAAGTCATTGGTCTATGCGGATAAGCCACAAACGCTTAACCATTTGGCAGACAACATATTAATGTTGGAAAAAGTCATCGAAAATTGTACGTACTGCTTGGACCACATCCGAGCCAGCCGTGGTGGTCGGTCATAAGCCAGAAATCATATTTAAAATGTAATGCCACAAGATTATCTTTCGCATAAATAAAATGCATGTCAATCAAATAATCCAGCGTTGCTTCATTGTCTACCTCTAAAAAAACACCCTTTATAATCACAGTTTGCAGCAAAACAAAAATCAAAATGTACGTTTAGTTTCGATGTCGTTTAGCTTTCTAATTCTCATATATCTCTCTAGTCTTCAGACATAACGCTTAAAATGCTTTATTACAAATGTTTTTAAAGAATTAAGCAGTTTTCGAGTAGAAATTCAGAATTTTCAGTTCTGCAAAATAAAAATCAAAGCTTAGGCTTAGTTTCATTTTTATTTTGCTTGCCTAGGCTCAAAATTCTTTTTGTTTTTAAACAAAACATAAAATTTGTATTCAAACCAAAAAATGCTCTTAAGCAAAAAAAATCCCAACATAACTCTTTTTAATTGTCAAAGTGTGAGACAACAAGCTGGCGCCACCACCTTAAGGACACTTCATATCCAATAAAAAGGCTTCTCGCACTATTGTTGCCATTTCATGGTTTAGTATTAAAAATGTTGTCAAATTTTTGCTAGCCTTGCTTTCAGCAACTTTTACTCTTAGCCAAGAAATTAAACGTAAGGATTTGTTTTTATGGTAAACGGCACATGTCGTACATTAAGTTCAGCAGGCATTACCTTTGAAGCAAGTCTTGGCTTTTTATTGAGCCATAAACTTGACCAAAATAGAGCACTTAAAGTATCAAAAGTTTATAGCAGCTAGCGGAGCTCATTGAAAATCAAGTTGTGAAAACTTCAGATGTTCATGTTCGGCAGATTGAAATCATATTTTTTCTTATAGCATTTCGGCATATGGGTCGTATGCGCAATATTTTAAATAGACAAATCTATAAGTTGCTCAAAACTGCAAAACTTTTTTTTGTTTTGAAAATAATTAGTAGATATGCAGTTGAAAAATATGCTGAATTATAATTACGGGTTCATTTCGCTTTGAATCTGGTTTTTGAAAAGAATGCAGCTTCATACGAATGCATTGAAAAATATATGAATTTTTCTGTTGAGCTGTAAAAGTAGCATCCAAAATTATTCATAAATTACTATTGACAAAGAGCTAGATCAGTGGGGAATTCATGGGGACTAGACAGTCTGGGTTGGTGCATCTAGCTAGCACTTTTTGACCAAGAAAATCTCTCCCTAAACATAGTCAAGGGGAATAAATTTCTTTTTTTTAATGAAAAAAACTTGGCTCCAAAAATTTTAGCTACAAATTATGTTAAAAATATATATAAAATTTATTATTTAAATTTGTACAGCAATAATTTGCATTTTGTTTAATATTTTTAGGGAAAAAAATAAAGAAATAAAATGTGTTAAAATATTAATGCACAAATTTTTGGCAAGATCTTTTTGTTTATTCATAAATGCGCATATTTTTGTTACATTAGAACCAACGGCAGACACTACTCTATATACATATGCAAGTTTATATGTATGTATATACATATATATGTATATAAATATGTGTGTATGTATGCTGTACGCACAGACACATGCATATTTTGCATGTGTTTCATGCAAATTTACATAAAATAATATCAAAGAGCTGCTTTTTGACAATTTATCAACACTGGCTGAAAGTCCAACTGCATTGCTCAGTTTTTCTTTTTGCGTACGAACGAGTGTTGGTAAGTGCAGGCAGCCATTGAGAGAGTGTTGGTAAACGTGTGTGAGTGTGGGTAAACGTCTGAGAGTAAGTGTTATGCGTGCAGGCTGGCGTGTGTTAGAAATTAATGCTTCCGGTGCTTTGGAAAAATGTTCGAAAACTTTGTTGGCTCTTACTTTTGCTGTTGCGCTCTTTCTTCGACTCTTTTGCAGCAATTTCTCGTATTTTTCCAAACAGTTGAATACATTTTACTCAGCTATATCTTGCTGGAAGTTGTTAAGTCTGAAGCTTGACGACCTTGGCATACTCTGTTGCTGAAGAAAATACAGCGTTTTGATGCTGCTTGTAATCGAAAAATTTTTAATATGACAACAAAACCAATGATATCTTCCTCAGAAGATTACATGGAGTAGCATATATGTGTCCAAAATTCGTCGACATCGTCATGTAAGACATTGGGTTGGTTGAGCAGTTCCAAGAGGTGTGTGGACTTGGCTTTGGCTGTCCATTTGAACTGTATCAAAGTGGCAGGTAAGCTGAAAAAATGTCGCCAAAATAACATCATCTTCATCAATCCAGATATATAGGTTGGTTTCTGCATTTCTATTGGAGTTATCAAGGCACTGAAGTTACAACCAGATCCTATCAAAACTGCTAATGTAATATTTTGAAAAGTTAACTTTACTCGGCGAACACAATCAAATTTTTTACTCTGCGTACCAGATCACGTTGGGAGTTTAGGTAATGAAAATACAGACAACCCTGTTAGTTTTTCTAGTTGCGATTTGCTTTGAAGGTCCAGAGCTCTGCTCCAAATTGCTTGAAGGCACTTATAAACGACTGCAGCTTAAAGATTGCAAGAACCTGACGAAAAGCAGTTGAAGAATTGTTTTAGGAATTCTAACAAGTCACTGTAGGCTGAACTATCTATAGCCTAAGTTATCTGAGTATATTCTCAAACAAAACTTGCAGTTTCTGCAAAGAGGATGACGAACCCCAAAGCATATATTGGAAAGCCTGCCGCTGAACTGTCATATAATCCAGAATTAAGAACTATGTCACATAATTAAAGACCCACTACTAAACATTATTGATTTGAGTGAACTAAGAGATTATTTCTAGTATAAAAGAAGCGGACAAAACCTGCCGAGAATCTCCACCAACAAGTATAGTAATAACAGTGCTAATTCTGGCGAACAATCAATTTGACAATTGTATAACCCTTTGCTCTAGATCTCTTGGACCAACAAAATAAAAGCTGAAGCAACTGTACCAAAACAGCTTTTGTCATTCTTGACTTAAAGCGAAGCCATGTGTCTTAAACATCCCCTATTTCGGAATTCACGGTCGATTAATAGCTCACTGTTTGAAAATTATGATAGGAAAATAGAGAATAACATGGTTTCTCGAAAATTCTTGAGACTTTACTTTAGAAAAGCAAAAAAAAGAAAACAGGAATTCTAAGGTTAGTTTAGGTAAAACTATTAGCAAATGTTCTCACAGGAAATTTGTAGATTCTGCTACGAAATTGGCTAACTTAGAGGAGATTAGCAATAATTATAAATTTTACCCTGTTCCAATGTAACCCAATTCTTCTCTGTATTAATGTATAAATATAGAATATCTTTTTAATTTGCATAAACAATATGTAGCATGAAATAGAAAAATTTCCCTTGAGCAAGGGAATTTTGAGATGATGGATGGCAGAAAAATCGAACTCGTCTTGGTTTTTACTTAAAAATGTTTTAACATATTGCATCCTTTACCTTCTTGAAATATACAAATTTGTGAATGAGTTAAAGCAAAATCGTTGTTTTTATTGTCGTTAAGTTGGGGGATTTTTATATAAAGACAAACAGCTCTTTGCAAAATTCCTTTTCCTTCTCACGCTGTTACAAACTCTTTCACTGCTCTATACAAGCCCCACTTACCATTAAATACAGGGTATAAAAATGCAAATATATGCCACAAAAATACAAAAAAAAAAAAGAAAACATAGAGCTAACTACCTTTGCTATAGCTCTAACCCCCTCGAAACATCTCTTAACCACAGCATTTGCGGCAAGAATGTCACAACAAAATATTTTGTATTCTCTTTTTTTTTTGGTCGTAGAAATATGAAAATATTTTTCTTTTAAAATTTGCAAAGAATTTTGAACAGTAGCATCAAATAATAAAATTATTGAATGGTTTTGTGGTTGTGGCAGAGAATGTGTCTAATGTTGTGTTTGTCTTTTTTTTTGGAAAAACATTACAGCAAATTCCTATGATTTAATAGGGGTATTCACGCAAAGTAAGAGTGTTGGTTGGATAATGTAATAAGTATGCAAAGATTATGTTTAAGTTGGTTTTTTCAATTGGGTTAAAATAAAGTGAGTTTAATTATGATATGATGATGAAATTATTGTATTATTTTGAAACTACGGTTATCACTGCAGCACTGGCACTATCCAAGGGCAATCTCTATTAATTAAACAAGTCGCAGTTCGGATTCGGTTATAAACTGTTTTTGCCCGTTTTCTGCGAATAGCTATAATAAGAGATATCTCCATGCTCCGCCTTTGGAGCGATGACAATAGTCAAGTGGAATAAATTTATTTTTTGTCGAAAATTGTTATTTTTTGGCGGAAAATAATATAGGCTGTCAAAAAACAAGTCAAAAATAAGGATATATAGAACTTTATTACTAAGTTTGAGAAGTTTTCTTTATTTAACAGATCCTCAAACAGCTCTTAGAAGCGCTTAATGTGTTTCGTGTGATTCTATAATTTTTAGATGAAGTTGAAACCCCAGTCGTTCTCGAAGCTGCAGCATTGTTCCCTGAGTGGATTGAAAGCGTTGCATTTGACTTACTGGGATTTGGAAAATCTTATATCTTTTTTATTTTTGGTGTTTTCTTACTTATAACTTAAATGTTGGTCTCGATATATTTACTCTTAAACAAAGCATGAGTAATATAATAAAAAAGTTACTATACGCTTTAAGAGTTAAAGCAGAAATAGTAGAAGGGTTTCTAACTTCTTTACACTGAGAAAAAAATAGGTCTTTCGGAATGAAATCCGAATTAGATTTGTGACCGAAAACTCTACAATGAAGAAATATCAATACTCTTTTAAATACTTCTGATCTTACTTGGCTGCAAAACCGAAAATCTTCTAATTTTAATTGTCAATAAACTTTGAAGTACTTCTAGTTTAAGAACTTTAGTATAAAATCTGAACTTGATTTGGGTTAAAGACAGAAAATTTCAAGATGTAGAATATCAATCCTCTTTTGCGTAGTTGCTAGCTTAACTTGGCTGCAAGACGAAAATTCTCAGATGCTAAATGAAAATCAACTTTGAAGTACTTCTATTTTAACAACTTTAGTATAAAATCTGAACTTGATTAGGGCTCAAGACAGAAAGCACCAAGATGTACGATGAAAATCTTGTTTTAAATTCTTCTCAACCAAATTTGGCTTCAAGACCGAAAATCCTAAGATTTTTTTTAAGAACTTCTATTTTAAGAATTTTACTACAAAATCTAAACTTGATGTGCGATGAAAATTCTAAGATGTAGAATATCAATCCATTTTTGCGTACTCCCGAGCCTCCTCAGCCCAGTCTGCAGAAACGAAAATCCTCAAAAGTTGAATTTTAATCAGCTTTAATTTTTGTAATTTTATTATTCTATTTTAACAATTTTACAAGAAAAGTAGAACTTGATGTGGGATCAATAATCTTTTCAGCTCTTCTATTTAAGAATTTTAGTCTTAAATAAATTTGTAATGACCTTATGTATTTGTTCATAAGTCAGTTTTCATTAATTTATTGTAGATTAACAATTTTTATTTTAGTAATGTTTTTAAAGATGACAGATTTTGACTTTAAAATCTTCAACTCTTTAATTTAAATTATTTCTTTTGCTCTCTGTGTATTGTTGATTAAATTTTTCGAGCTGATATGGTAACTTCAGATCTTTTTTTGTTAGCAACTTTAATGGCTTCCATGACTTTACGCACTTACCAATTACTTCCGGAAAAGTTGTAGAGTATTCCTTCAAGTTCTCCCTTAACTAAAATCTATATTTCAACTTTAAATTTTATTTGACAG
Organism: Chymomyza procnemis; assembly: GCA_035046065.1. Classification (NCBI taxonomy): domain Eukaryota; kingdom Metazoa; phylum Arthropoda; class Insecta; order Diptera; family Drosophilidae; genus Chymomyza; species Chymomyza procnemis. The sequence continues at coordinate 32,185,818 of JAWNOJ010000021.1, read as the reverse complement.
CTAAAAGTTAAAATTTTTTAAACTAACAAAGACATCTCGTTTGTGCCCTTAATCCTTATGGAAATAAAATAATCATTTCTATGTTGTATTATATAGTTACAATGTCAAAAAAGTTATTATACTTGCCATCAGCAGATTTTATTGCCATTTATAAGAGTAGCGCTTTGCTGTGGTGCTCTGATGCGCTCAGTTTGTTTTTACTTTTGTTCGATTTTGCTTTACGATAATTTGTATTAAAAGTTTGACTATCTAAACACATTATGAACCCCAAACACGCACACAGACACATATGCTGCTTTTTAGCCAGATAAAGGGTGTTTTTTTTGGAACAGATTTCTTTTACTTCGCTGCAAGGCAGCAATGAACGCCATTTCTTGCTGGCGCTATCTACTTTCATTTACTTTCTCATTAGAGGCAGCGATTCCGTAACTCTTAAGCAAATCGTGCACGACTAAGCACTTTAGCTGCCAGCACTTAAAAAATCACCCTCTAATGCCTACACGTGTTTATGTGTTTGTTTGCATACAAATAAAATGTTTTACTCAATTTATTTTGCAATTTCATTTGGCTGCCCGAGGGCTCAAAAAAAAAAACCATAAATTGTAGTTAAAGAAGCAAAAAAAATATAAAAAAATCGAGCCAAAGTAGAAATAAACTAAACTAAAAACTAAGCAAGCCAGTTGCTGGGAAGCGTTTTTTCTTTTTTAAGGATTTCTGCTCTTTGGGCAGAGCCGACGCTTGTTGTCAATTTTGGCGACATATGAAAACTAAGGAATAAAATGCTTAAGCCAAAAAGGAAATCAAATAAAAGGAAGCAGCAATAGCAACAACAACAACAAAGCCAAACAAGCTGGCCAAGTGGCCCGGCCAAAGTCACAGTTGTTGTGCTCGTGTCTTCAGTGTGTTAGTCGCCAACTCTCTTAACACATTGTCAACTTTTGCTGAAATGTTTTGTAGATTTGCTGCTGCTGCTGCTGCTGATGCTGCTTCTTCTTGACAGAGTCCTTTTTTTCTGGCTTTTGCTTGGTTTTTGTTTTCATCTCTCTGCGGCGCGCCCTCTGCCTCTTTTTTTTTGCCTTGTGCACTTGTGTTTGTGTATGAGTATTAAAATGATTTGCATAAAATTTAAATTTCATTTCTTCGATTTACACACACATACGTGTAGTGATAGAGAGAGAGAGAGAGAGGGAAGGGAAGGGAGAGAGACAAGCGGAGCAACACTTACGACAGTCGCAATGGGATCCTTGCTGGGTTCTTTAAGGCTACGATTTGTATGCAAGAACGTGCAGCACCAGGCGGCCATTTACAACTCAATGATTTTGGAAATCACACAAAATACACACGCACACAGCGACACACCGGCACTAACACACACACACACACACACACACACACACGGACACAACAATACACACTGATGGCACACACAGGAGCCAAAGGAAAAAAAAAGAAAACGAAGATGTATCAGCCATTTGAATCGCATTTGAAAAATTAAAGCAATTCCAAAAAGCAAAGTGCCAACAATTTAAAGCGTAACAAGCGCACAAACCAGGACAATACAGGGTCTGTCAAGGAACTACTACCTGACTGGACACTCTTGTAGCCACTGAAACGCAAAGGACACTCGTTACTACAAAAAGATGCAAGTACGCTTGTGCAGTAACTTTTTAAGCAACTCGAAATCTATTTCGCTTTACGATAACATTATGAAAACTCCAGTTGATCAATGCTGTACCACGAATTAGATCTTGAGAAAGCACCTGCCGTATGCCCAAAAGTTAATCGCTTCAGATAAAAAGAAATGAGTACACTGCAACCGTGGCGGCTTGTTCAACTTAAGCTTGGCTTTTGCGCTGCTACATGCCCAACCGCAGTTCATCATTACTTTACACTTTTATATCGCTACTTCATACTTTATTTTCGTAGTTTTCATGAGACCTTAAAAATAATAAAGTTAATTTTTGTATTTGTATTTGTTTTTTTTTTTTTTTTTTTTTTTGTAATACTGACACGACCGCGTAACAAGTGCAAAGGTTTTAATAAAAACAACTTCAAACTATTTACTGAAAATTTTGCATTTAATTATGAATCTGTTTCACTGTCTGAATCCGCATCAATTTCGAAATCCATTGCGATATCTGCATCTGAATCGTATTCCGGATGCATTTCGGTATCAGAACTGAATTCGGTTTCCGCATCGGAGTCCGTGTTACTAGCATTCTCATCTTGGTCTGAGCCCATTTCATCAAGTAATAATAATTCCAATTCTTCGTTCAAATTCTGCACCATATGATCACCATCACCCGTGGCCAATCTATCTATAGCATCGACATCAAATTCATACAGTACCATAGCACGCGCGTGGGCAATCATTTCTTCTAGCTGCGATAGTCCTGTTAAATGGAATCCGTCTCCGGCCGACATAAGATCGGGTTGCAGCGCATCGTCAGATGATATTGTATCAAATTCGGCAACGGCATTGGCGGCGGCTTCTACTTGGTTTGACATTTTAAAACAGATCCTGAGCTCCAAACTACAAATTTACTAAAGATGTTCGAAATATGGACAAAATATATTTTTTTTTTGCCATTGATTGTAATCTTTGAAGTAAAATAAAATGTCTATTTGGTTTTATAATGTACAATTTTTTGAAATTTCAAATGTAGTAAATAATAAAATGCATGTACGCAAATAACTAAGTTGAAATTTAAACTTTTGTTATTTATTTTTTTTTTTATTGAGTAGTCACTTCTTTGCCTAGAAATCCAGAGTTCCCGTTGTACTAAACTTTAAGGCTCTCTTTGACTATCTGTATCATAAATTTCAATAGCGTAACTCCAGCTCCATGTACACTGCATCTGTGGTACTTGCTCTATCTATATAGTGGTAACTTTAAGCTCTATTTCCCTTTTTTTCCAGAACTTGTATGAAGTTTTGACTAAGCTTTTATTTGGTAACGTCATTTTCGGTTATCATAGCCTTCTACTTTAAAAAAAAGTAGTAGATTCAGCGCAAACATATTTCGTATCTCTTCGTTTGTATCTTTTGATTTTTCTCCCCAAACTGTGGGCGCTCTAAAATTTTTCGAGACCTTGAAAAGTGATGTCGGATAAACTTATATTTGCCTATGTTAGCTCCCAAATTACAATCGACTGTAATTCGCTAAGCAACAAGTGTAGAGGCTGGCCCACACTGCCATGGAGAAGAGGAAATCAAGAGGAGGAAACTCAGAACAGTAGAGTGGATTTCCTATCTCAAATCTTTTATCTGTGTTCCTTAGTAACAAATTTTTAGCTTTCTTTTCAAACTGTGAGCTCTTTAAGATTTTGCCAGAGCTTGGAAAGAGAATTCGCATAAGGTTAGCTCCCGCATCGCGTTCTGCGGTAATTCGAATGGTAGAAGGCGTAGGAGCAAACTCGTACTGTCCTGCAGAAGAAACTCGGTTTTGGTTATAAGAAAATCATACAGGATAGTGTCACGAAAAATATGGCCCTTTGCACCCACGAGCAACCATAGTCCCTATATCTATGTCCAAAGTCAACTCATAAGCGGTTGGAGATGTGTTCGCATCCCTCACGTAGTATCAGTTTTGAAAGTCTGTAGCTCTCGAAGAAAGACGTCTGTCGTGTCTAAGTAATCAGTGTTTGGCTGCATGCAGATAAGAGTTTTCTGCAGAATTTCAATTGTGATTAAGTACAATGTTTCAGCTGCGAGTTCAACTATTATGCTTGTTAATATAGATGATGAAAGATGATGAAATTTTCGAGTAAGTAGCTCCTAACGGAAGACGACACTCAATAGCTGTGCAACATCCGATTGCATCTCTAAAAGTCTAATATATGTGAAAACTATAACCAAGTTTAGCATATTGCTATGAGTAGAATTTCCCTAAGGTTGTGTTCATAACGACTAAGACAGCTTAGAAAAATCACCTAGAGGTCTTGTACCTTGTTGGATTCTTTCATTGCCTTAATGTTCTTTGAAAATTATTGAAGAAGTTTAGATAACACGACAGAATTCGGCAATTTATTTCAATTTGATGGGCTTGAATATTTTTTCTATATGCTGCTGCTTGAAGTCACGACAAACACTCGCAGATAATATATCCCCAAAAAAAAAAAACACAATCACTCAAAGAGTTTATTCAAATGCGCAAATTCTAAACAGATTGTACTATCAAGTTTCATTAGAGCCAAATTCGCCAACAAATATTGCTTCGTGATGAGCTCTCAACTGCCATAAACAACCCAGAAGCGAGAAGCGAATGTTTCAACCAATACAAAATGCAGTTTCAAGTCAACAAAAGTAATGTGAAAAGAAGAAAGCAAGACCAACAGAAATTTCGCCCCCAGGAGCTACATAATGTCTCCTGCTCTGACACGACACTGTTTCCAAACACATCGCTGTGTGTGTGTGTTTGCGTGTATGTGCCGTGCATGGGGGAATCACACTCACAATCAGTGAAGCACCTCGAGATTGGACCCTAAAACGTGACCACATGCCAGCCAAATGTCCGTAGGGTTCGAACTGCAGCCAGTCCTTTCTTTATCTAACTGTTTGTTTGTATATTTGCTGTGTTGCTCTGGTCCTTTGGGAGAAGCTTGGGCCAGTGCGATGGCCCTGGCCTCCCTCCTCCACACCACCAACAAAGTTTTAGCCGATTGTTTAATGAGCTTTGAACGAAATAGAAATCAATGATGCGAATTTTATATGACTTTGTCGGTCCGACGCTAATGTTGAGTTGTTGCTGTTGTTGTTGGGATGCCGCACCACTACTGGAAACCGCTCAAGGAATTGAAATTTGTTTTTGCTTTTGGCATAGATAGAGTCATGTTTAGTTCGAACTTAAATACACGCATTTGTTGGCAAAATAATAAACACTTTGTAGAGGAGCCTTAGATGCAGCATCTAACAAACACATTTAGCAGAAACTATGAATTGTTTGCTATGAAACGTATCCTATGTATAGGACTAGCACTGCGGCTAACTTGATTGCTCAATGAATTGAAAACACAGAAAAATGTTTGCCAATACGAATCTTATATACATATGTAAATTAATGTATATAACGATGAACAGATAAAGAGTGCGAAAGTGGGAAAGAGACTCTAGCTTAATTTTGCCTATTATACATTTTGTATTGATTTGGTATATTTCAGGGTCAAGGATAAACTGCAATGGCTTAAAGGGCTGGGGCGTTTGGAGGCTTGCGTTTTGGTGGGCTGTAAATCGGTGCTTGTACACTCTTTCATTGTGGATTGGACTAACATTTGCACTGAGTAGCTAATTGTTATATGTGAAACCCATGCTGCTACGTAAGTTGTAACTTATCTCGTCATAGTTTAGCAAGTAGCTAGCTCTTGAAATAACTATGGGGTTTGATTTGTAGAGTTATATGATTTCCAGAATATATCCTATGCTTACTTCAGCTAACCATTATAACCTATTATTGGGTTACAGTTCACCTTAATAGCTCTGACTAGGCGCTCCTTCCTTTACTTGGTATTTCTATCTGATTCTTGGTCTTTCTTCATCTTCATTCGCATCGAACAACTTTTTTGCTAGAGCTTCTTCATCCATACGAGAGTCACGGCCGAGCCATCTCAGACGTTGGCCGTAATACACGGCGACAATATCTTTGTCGTTGTAGAGCTCATACAGCATCTCCCCAATTCGAAAGGTATCGATCTCTCGAACACCCATTCGTCTTACTTACTTTACTATGAAGGGCCTCGACAGCCCGTTATTCGGTTGAAGCCTATCGTACAAGCTGTCACCAAGCGCTCCTGCTTTGCGCGTGCCTTCTGGAGTTTTGAACTGCAAGTAAAGCTGGTTCCTTCTCTACCTGGTCTTTTCACTTAAGTATAGGTCGTCCACTTACTCTTCCTTTGTCGTCTATGTCTTCGATGCGATAGATCTTTGCTGCAGCTACGGATGCGACGGTCCTCCCCAATCCGATGGGGATTGAAGATTGTTTCTCTTAAACAAGCCATCTTATTAACTTCACTTTGGCGGCTATTACAGCCCTTTTGGGTTACATCCTATCGCACCAGCGGTCACCAGGCACCTTCTGCACTGGGACTTTCCATCTGGTCCTTTTCTTCCTACGTCCCTTGCTAGAGCAACATGGCCACACCAGCGCAGATGTTGCAGAGCTCATACAGATCATCTTTTAATTGCATGAGATGGTTCTCCTCAACCCAAGAGGGATCGAGGATTCTGTGAGCAATGTGTTCACTGTACAGTTGGTACAGATGGTACAAAAAAATATAGCTGGACGTGAGGTAATTCAATAACCCCTCATGTAACTTTATGGAACCTAAGTTCGTAGACTCATTGCAGGCTTACACTTAAAATTACAATCTGTTGCTATTCTTCAGCAGCACCCTGATCATCCTCATTTTGCTTAAGCACAAGCCAGGGTTGGCAACTGTTTTTAGGATAATTTTGTAATCCTTCTTATAAAACTTATAAGCATACTTCAATGGCTGAGCTACCCTTTCGCGAAGCACAATAGAATTATGCCTTAGAGTTATTGTCCCAATTTGGAGCAGTGAAAAAGCTGCTGGTTTTAGTTACCCCTTTCATCTGTAAGTCTGTCTGTCTGCTAAGCTCTTTGCTGCCCCATCCTGCACCAACTATTTTTATAAACTATATTTTTGCTTAAAAGTACATCACACACACACACACACACACACACCAATCCAATCAAGCGAACATGAGTTGTGACTAAACACTTTGATTATTTGCCAACGATAACTTATCGATTGTAGTTTTTGAAACAACAAACTGTACCTCGCCCGCTCCAGAGTTTATGTGTGTGCCCAATAAATACGTGTCAATAAGCAACAAAATATACACATTTTAGGATATAAATGCAACAAAGGATAGAACACAGCGTACAGGGTTCAGACACTTGGTTGCAAAAGGCAAAACAGAGTTATCAAGAAGCAGGTCAACTGGAAAAAGTGTTCAGGGTCAATTGATTCTAATTACTTTGTTTTGGGCTCTGGATGCTGGTTGTTGGTGCTTAGCCTGGTAAGCAGCACCGAAAATCGCGTTGTCGCAAGCGTTGAAGCGTTCCAATCCATTGATTTGGAAATACATAATACACGGCCATGCCTTGACCATATGGATATTTGGTAATATGTTAATGTGTCACCTTGATGACTTCATGGCCTATATACATAAATACTTATGTGCACATAAAGGTAATCTACTTTTTGGCAACACACACACACACACACACACAACCTTATGCCAAAAAGAAGAACACAATTGGGTTCAGTATGGCGCCAATGCTATTGAAAAGTTCAGACTTTCGACCTCGTTGGCTTAAGTGTTGGTGTATTGTGTGGCAGCATTGGACACTCAGCTGAAGCTGCAACAAACTGGGGCAGGTTCAAGTTTCACGCCCTCTCGCAGCTGACAAGCAGCACAAAGACAATGAGCAGCACGCCAAAGTGCATAAAAAAAAGTGAAAAGAGCGGAGGTTGAGCTTAAATTGTGGCAGCAAAAATTTAATGTTACAGAACTGCTGGAAATGGAAGCTGCACCAACAGCTGGTAGGATTAAGCCTGTCAGATCGCAACTGAAGAATTCTGATGACTTTGGTATGACTTTTGGTGCAACTTTGGAAATTTGTTTTTTTTTCAAGCAGGCTCTTCGATTTAAATTGATTTGAAGTAAGTAATTAATAATAGAATTCCAACTGTCAAAAATTCATAGCTATTTTAAGACTGAGGACATCAACCTATATATCGGTAGGAAAATTTAACGCCATAAAAGTCCTTATATTTATGATGATGAACAGATATTTCTAACTTCGCCACTTTAGGGTTTCAGTATAAAATTTTGAAAGCATTTAGCTGCAGAGTAAGTCCCGCCTTATACGACAAAGCTGCAGTTTTGGTAATAGAAAGAATAAGAACAATTCTGAACCGATACTTTAACATGTTTCTCAACTTGAGTTTATCGTTTTGCATTGCAACTGTGAAACCTCTCTAAAGATTCTATTATGAGGCCTAGTGCTACTTTTAGCAAACAATATAAGCTTTATTTTAAGGTTCATATTAAGTAAAAACTTCCAGACTGCGGTGACAGTATGTCAAGTTGGCAATCCTGACCCGTACCTTAAGTACCCCAATACACAAGGCAGCGCCTATGGGCGGATTATAAATGGATACATGTATCTCACCAAGAAATCCAGACGGAAAGAGACTAGTTGCTAGATAAAAGCGAACATAGTGAAAACCTCATAGTTTTGGTTATGATTGAAAAAAAAATCCCCAAAAAGTGAAATCGGAGAACTTCTCGTCGCTATGTAAAATTTTGGATGCACTAGTCTTAGTCCAAAAGTGCTTGGCGGCCACTTTTGGTAGCCTTATCTACGCTGGGACCAAGTTATGAGCATAAGTAGTATCATGCTCAGATATTAGATACCATCGGTATCATCTCATCCTACCAAAATTGTGGCAGCACTGTACGATGACGCTACTTATCGGTGAGCTTATAACAAAGTGAAAAAGCTTGTGATGAAATTCAAATCTTCATCTGCTGGTAAAAAAATTTATGTCCCATTGTTGCATTCGTATTAAGTTCTTAGGATTCTTAATTTTATTTAACTCCAAGCACTCTTGTTATATACTCTCAGAAATTGTGTTTTTGCAAAATGATAACCCTGAATGAGCAATATTTCCTATGCCTTATCATCACTCTGACTTTTTACTTAGATCTTCGGTTTTTCTCTCATTTGAAAATTATTAAATGAAAGTCTGCACTTTTGGTATCCTTATCTACGCTGGGAGTATTATGCTCAGATATTAGGATGCTGGCTCATCCTACCAAAATTGTGGCAACACGGTACAAGGACGCTACATATAGAATCATTATCATTTAACTCATAGCAGTGCTGTTATATCCTCTTAGATGTTGGTATAAAATGATATCCTTGCAAGCTGACCTGTAATGCTGCAGTCATCACACCTGTACGGAGAGGCGCTTTACGAATGCGCAATAGATCATCACTCTGGCTTTCCAATTGAGCATTCTGAAGTTCTCATTGCACAAATTCATGAACTTAATCAAAACACACAAAAGATGCTAAGTTCCAACATTCCGCCTAATAAGCTATAAAACCTTTCCCTGGTGTTTTTAGATCATTTCATCCGTATTTGTACTACGGTTTTGACCGCGTTTACCCATTTGACACATTTCCAAAACCTTAGGACGAACAAATGCCAATCAGCAAAATAAAAATTTAAGAGTTAATTTATGGTATTGTTTATTTTTAACTTGTTTCCGAAGAGGTACGAAAAGCAGATTGCATACAACTCGGCCGTGTTTTGTATAATATCCGTTTTTAGGTGTTAAATGAACAATAACTATGTAAGTCACCAGCACAGCAACGAGTAATGTGTTCACGATGTAATGAAGCCCATCATTATTACCATCAGCCCAACTGGAGGATAAAACAAATTATATAAATTTTAACTTTTGAATTTATTTTTTATATTTTAATATACACAATATTGATACGGCTGCTTTGTCGGCCCAGAAAGTACTGAGTATATGAAATTTGTTTGCTTAAAAATTACTGTCAAACAAAATGATTTCCTTTTTAACAGAGCATACTTTGATGAAACTTTAGAATTGGTTGAGTTAACACTTTGACGAAGAAATCAAAATAGACAAGAATTCAAGTTCTTAGAACTGCCCATTATTGGGAAGCTAAATAACGTATAAACGGAATACAGTACTATTTCATATCTAAAGTTACTATGTACGAATTTCGAAGAAATTTTCTCTCATTTTCTAAAGCCCCTAACTTTGAGCAGTAATTTAGGTAGTAGCGTTTCCTAGCAATAGAAAGGCAATAATATAATCATGCATCCAAAATTATGTTCGATATAAATATTTTTAGATCCGCAGACAACTACAAATCAGAGTTATCCATTTATTCATATAAAATCACAACCCAAATAATGAACCATTTGTATTTACAGAGTAGAAAACTTGTCGAAAATATATATCTTTTATTAGTATAAAACTGTTGATCGCTTAAAATAATTATAGAACCAATGTGTAAAATTTCTTTTCATCCAGCTGGGACTTTTTAAAACTAAGAAGGAAATGGTTACTTCTCATAGCGAGTATAAGTAAAGATGTCCACTTACGAAAGGTTCAATGAATTAAATATTAATAACTCATTTGTTCGTTAAGAATTAACGAATTTTGTTGATCGCTCTTTCTATATTCCGAGGATCGCTTATTGTATAGTTTGTTGATCGCTCATTCTATATTCCGAGGATCGCTTATTGTATATTCTGAGAATTGCTCAATTTATATATAGTATAAAACTGTTGTTTCTTCATCCAGCTGGGATATTTTAAAACTGAAAATTTTAAAATAAAAAATTATTAAAAATAATGTTTTAGCGAGTGAACAGAAAGATACTTACTTACGTAAGTTTCAATGAACTTATGATTAATAGTCAGACTCGTAATTATAAAATATATTTGCTCGATTAGCTACTTGTTGTTGCTGGCAAGTTGTTTTGACTATTGTTTGCTCATTGCACGTATATTCTGAACAATTTTTAAAATAAAACAAATATATAACGAATTTACAGTTTCTGTTCTTCGAGGTGGAATATTTTACAACTGAAAAGAAAGTGTTAACTTCTTATAGAGAATGAATACAAAGATACTTACTTACGTAACCTTCAAAGAACTTCAACATAAAAGTTCAGACCCGTAATAATAAAATATAATAGCTCGATTAGAACTAATTCTCTCGATCCTTGTATGTATATTGTTGCTGGCATGTATTATGTTGATCGCTCTTAATATATTTTGAACAACGTTCTGCTGCATTTTAAAAGTAAATTTTTGTTGGGTTCCATTTTAAAGAATTAATAGATAATTGCGAATTGCATTGGACATCACAACCAGAAATAAAACCAGTCCAATGCACATCTAGAAAAAGAAAATTATTCAATTAATATGCTTCGATAGAAATATGTTTGCATAAATCACCTTAATTAATTCTATCTATGTGTTTTAAATCACGTTGGGTTTTGCTTCAATTGATTCTGTTATACCGATACATGCGTGTTCGTCTGTATTTTAGAGTTTACAAAAAAAAAATTTTCAAAATTTATGGCCAAAATAAAATTTTTTCTTGTTTAAAAGAAAAAATTTTTTTTTTAAATTTAGAATTTTCACAATAAAAATTTAGATGTTGCTGCTATAAGCAGCTGAACAATACTAATGAGAAAATGTACAATACTTCCCTATCACAACTTTAAAAGTCAGAATTAAATAAAAAGCACAGCACACTTTAGGGAAAAGTAGAAATTATTCGGATTAGGCTTACTGCGATTATTCTAAATGTTTGGTGAGGTGCTTGAAATTGCTGAGTGACCCAATAGACATGCTATACGTCCCACTGGTACGAGACAATCGCAACCGGAATACTTATCTAAGAAGAAAATAGAGTTCCTGCAATAAAATGAATCACGTTAAATTGTCTAGGGAAAGAACGTCTTTATGTATACCATTTCTGTGAGTGTTGCACTCGGTAAGTATTTTTAATTAAGGTAAGATGTTCAATTTCAAATGTGGTTGCGATGTTGAGAAAGACGAAGAAACCGTAAAGTTTATCTGCACCTGAAAGGTCTTGAGTAGGCGTAGAGAAATGTTTTAGACTTCCAACTTCCCTTTTTTTCAGAAATGCTTTTGACTCCATAAAGTATCGTCTTCTCCTTATTAAACTGCCACCTTTCCGTCACGCTTACGTGAGCCCTTATTTTGGCACATTGACTCAAACGTACTTCTCAATAAAATTTCTTAGGTCATTCGATCCAGAGTAACTCGTACGATCATTTTTGCATCTTATGTTTCGAATCTAATAACATTTAGAATTTCCTTTCGTACAACAGCTGCTTACAATCTAACTTATTCTCATCTTAACTTGCCAAATAGATGATCTCTTACCAACTATGAACTCCCCCACTTGACACACGTATATATATATATAAAACGCATAGTACACTTTATTGACGTGATAAACGTCCTATGGGTACGAGGACCTCACAAAAAAAGACAAGTGGCGTCCCAGTGAGGTCCCTATGGCCGTCACGCTATCTTCTTGAAACCAGAAGCTTTTCGAATGAGGAATAGGCATCATCACAAAATCTGTTTTCATTGGAAACGAGGATTATGTCCGCAGAAACATCACACCAGACAGTTACTTTTTGATCGCATTGAGGTTGTTTTTCAATTTATTGAGAGTTTCATTTACCGTGAAATGTGTTTTTCTGAGAGAAAAGAATAATGGTCTGAGCGATGCTCAACTCTTGAGAACGACCATAACGTGATGTAATGTAAAATTAAATCTGTATGTTCTCTTAAAAGTTATAGAGTTGTCCATTGCTTTCACTTTAAATGCCCTACACCTATGACTTTTCATTTATTAGGGCAGAAGAACTGGAAAGTGGGTAGGTTTCCACTTTGTAGAGTCAGTTCGTGTCAAATGTTTGCTTTACATCTAAAAAGACTGCAAAGCTGCACAATTCTACTCGGTTTCAAGCGCATTTAAGATAGGATGGTAATGCGATTGATGAAATTGATGATTTTGATTAATTTTGAGGTCTTTTAAAATGAGATTCATTTCTTTAAAAAGTATGCGCTTTAATACTTCCGAGTTATCAATATAAATATAAATAAAAGCCATTTTCCAAAAAAGAATGTGTTTCGGTACATCTCTTTCCAACGAAATCTTTAAAAACAAATTTGTTTAAATTTGTCTACTAAAAATTTGGTAACTCAAACAACTGCCGCAAAATTTCTGCTAAAAATTGACTCATGTACCAGGCGAACAGAAATGCAGCAAAATCCAGAAAGCAACTTAAAAAAGTAACTAAAAGCATGCTACAATTTATTCGAATTTTGAGTGTTTTTTAAAACTGCTGCATACTTTTAGTGCTAATTTTTTTCCCCTATGGCCGCCTGCATGTACGTTCTGTGCGCCTGGTAGCTGCAACCCCTCAACGTCTAAAATTAGCGTAAATCGGGTTCAAAATTTTTCTCAGACCTGATATGAATTTTTTCTCTTGCTTATAATGCAATTTTTATAAACTCAAATAGTTTTGGATAAAAAAATTATTATAAAGTACAAGCAAAGTTTCATTAAAAAACCGATTTTTCAAACTGATTTGTGCGTGACTACATGAAAGTTCGTTTCCTAATATTCTCGTTGGGTGTATTTAGATACTAAACTATATAGCTCGTGGTACTTTTTTATTCATTCAGAAAGGCAGAAATAATAATAGCAATGCAATAAAGCGGTTCTAGGTACCAGCTAGAATAGACCACAAAGACTATTTTAAATTTTCTAAAATATGGTAACGATCGAAACAACTTGCTTGACTTCTACCGTTGAAATTAATAAGCAATTGACAAATTAGAAGCCTTTGGTAACTTCGAATATCAAAAATAAAAAGTACTCTGCTTCAAAGTATAGATCATAATTACAACCCCAGCTACTACATGCATTTTTTATTTTGGAAAAAGATTCCCCAGACGAATTATCTCAATTTTATATAATTAATATGTATTATACTATTGTATTATACTTATACTCTCGTTTCTCTTTATCCAGATGGGGATATTTTACAACCGAAAATGAGTCGGAATAAAATGCAATGGTTCGATTAGAATTGCATTTTGCTGTTGGAACGCTATGAAAAAATAGTTATAATATCAACAGTACACCGATCCAAAAGATTTTTTATATATATATCTTTTTTTCTCATTTTCTCTGATCCGCAGAAAATAGTTACCCATTCATTGTGCCATTCCGTACAATTCCACCCTACAAGCCCAACACAACCCAAATAATGAACCATTTGTATTTACAGAGTAGAAAACTTGTCTAAAATATATATCTTTTATTAGTATAAAACTGTTGATCGCTTAAAATAATTATAGAACCAATGTGTAAAATTTCTTTTCATCCAGCTGGGATACTTTAAAACTAAGAAGGAAATGATTACTTTCATAGCGAGGATAAATAAAGATATCCACTTACGAAAAAGTTAAGTGAATAAACTGGTAGTAACATATTTGTTCGTTAAGAATTAACGAATTTTGTTGATCACCCTTTCTATATTCCGAGGATCGCTTATTGTATATTCTGAGAATAGATCATTGTATATTCTGAGAATATATCATTGTATACTCTTTTATCCAGCTGGGATATTTTAAATCTAAAAGGAAATGTTGAAAATCTTATAGTAAGTGAATAGAAAGATACTTACTTACGAAACCTTCTAAGCAAAAAATTTCAGACTCGTAATAATAAAATATAATAGCTCGATTTGTATAAATAATATCGCTCCTTCAGCATTAAGTATCGCTCGTTTGTTTGTTTGCTCATTGTATGTATCTTCTCCACGGTTTTTAGTATAAAACTGCCAACCGTTTTAAACTACTTAACGATTTTCAAAGTATCTTTTCATCCAGCTGGAATATTTTACAACTAAAAAGAAAGTGTTAACTTCTTATAGAGAATGAATACAAAGATACTTACTTACGTAACCTTCAAAGAACTTCAACATAAAAGTTCAGACCCGTAATAATAAAATATAATAGCTCGATTAGAACTAATTCTCTCGATCCTTGTATGTATATTGTTGCTGGCATGTTGATCGCTCTTAATATATTTTGAACAACGTTCTGCTGCATTTTAAAAGTAAATTTTTGTTGGGTTCCATTTTAAAGAATTAATAGATAATTGCGAATTGCATTGGACATCACAACCAGAAATAAAACCAGTCCAATGCACATCTAGAAAAAGAAAATTATTCAATTAATATGCTTCGATAGAAATATATTTGCATAAATCACCTTAATTAATTCTATCTATGTGTTTTAAATCACGTTGGGTTTTGCTTCAATTGATTCTGTTATACCGATACATGCGTGTTCGTCTGTATTTTAGAGTTTACAAAAAAAAAAATTTTCAAAATTTATGGCCAAAATAAAATTTTTTCTTGTTTAAAAGAAAAATTTTTTTTTTTAAATTTAGAATTTTCACAATAAAAATTTAGATGTTGCTGCTATAAGCAGCTGAACAATACTAATGAGAAAATGTACAATACTTCCCTATCACAACTTTAAAAGTCAGAATTAAATAAAAAGCACAGCACACTTTAGGGAAAAGTAGAAATTATTCGGATTAGGCTTACTGCGATTATTCTAAATGTTTTGTGAGGTGCTTGAAATTGCTGAGTGACCCAATAGACTCGCTATACGTTCCACTGGTACGAGACAATCGCAACTAGAATGCTTAAAATAGTTAAGTTAAATTGTCTAGGAAGAAGAACGTCTTTATCGATACAATTTCTGTGAGTGTTACAATTGAAAATTATTTTTTTTAGGCTAGATTTCAAGTGGTACGCGCCAAGCAGCGACTTTTGTGTAGTTGCGATGTTGAGAAAGAAGTAGAAACAGTACAGTTTGTCTGCACCTGTGAGACCTTGAGTACGCATAGGAAAATCTTATTGGAAAGTACATTCTTTTCCAACTTAGCAGTGGTTCTGCAGGAATTACAAACTTTCTTAATGTAAAATAAAAAATCACACACACTGCAGCAATATCGTCTGCTTAAGCTGTTGTGTTTGCCGAGTACGTTGAGTACAGTAGTTAAGGAAGAAGGAGAAACAGAACACTGCACCGGGAAAGCCGTGCTGCTGAAAGTTAACTTCATTTACAAAGTAAGTGAGTTTCTACAAGAATTAAAACCAGTTCGTCATTTGTTGATCTCATTCATCTGCTTTAAGGTTTATCATGGCCACAGTTACTCTATAATGCCAGCTTTGTCAGGCTATTTATAGACTTGTATCCTCTTGTATGCTACTCAATTCCATTTCCTCATATGATTTCCGCTTACATTATAAAACAAAGTTTCACAAATTTGGACAACAAAGTAGCAGTTTCCAAAATGCTACAGTTGAGTTATAAAAAGTATGATTTTTTTTAATACATTTTATATTTCCTCAAAACTTGCTTAGACTTAAGATTCTAAGGAAAACAAAACGTTTTTGGCAAACCGATTTATGAGTTCGCCAAGTAAAATGGCGAGAGATTTAGTGGCACACAAGTTCTCAAATAGACAGCGAACCTCCTTTAAGGAAATCTGTTAACTCCACTTGAGACTTCGAGATAATAAAAATAATCCAAATTGGCATTGCATGGCCTGCACTTTTATACCCCAATCTCAATGTGTGTGTGTGTGTGTGCTCCTCCAGCCCCACCCATGTGAACCATGCAAATGTCTTGCTGACTTAACAGCATGGCATGTGTATCTGTGTTCAAGTGTATATGTGAGCAAATGTATCTGTGTGCGAGTGTTACTGTGTGTGTGTGTGTGTGCGAGTGTCTTGTTGACTTGTCAGCAGCATAAATTTTGAGCGCTGCCAAAAGGAAAACCAAACGCCCCAGCTACCAAACATATATCTTAACTTATTTTGCAGCCATTTTTCCTGCTCCTATAAAGATTCAGTTAAGATGTTGCCACACAGATACACACACACATACACACACACACACACACACACATACACATGGCATACAATTGCAAAATGGCGACTGCTTTTACTCTGAAAAGCCGACAAACAAACAATAAAAATGAAATCGACAATTTCGACATAAAAAATGAATTCAGACTGGAAACATTTGCTGCATTTGGGCCACATTAGAATGCACACAGATACGCACACATACACACACACACAGAGCGTAAAGTTACAATGAGCTAAAAAATTATGCCAACAACGTTGTAGCCAAGTAAATTTGAAGCTAGAGAAAAGGTTTTAATGAGCCTAAAGAGTTATTTTGGAAAAAGTTGGTTGTAGTAGCAAGAAGCCAGTTAGCTGCTGCAGAAAGCTTCCTTCTTTGGGATAAACGAGACCTCACCTGATACTTCACTCACATGCAGCAGCAAAGGATTAAATTTAATAATGATTCCAGTTTACAGCGCACTAGGTGATAATTGTAAAAATCCGATTTTTTCGAACTGAAACTTATTTGAAGCAACTACACTATTTTCCTGCATTAGTTATATACGAAGGACTTAAGCTTTTAACTAATTTATTTTTCTGATAGTTCTTGCCTTATAAAACTTTCGCAGATTTGAGCTTTTCTTCTTTTACGATGGATGTTACAGCGACTTTGATCTAAAGCATTTTTTATCACTATTATTAAAAAGAGCAAAAAAATTTGTTCAAATTAAGGCGTCAAGCATTCAAGTGCTTGTTGATGATTACAGCTCTGAGTACTAGAGCAAACTATCGAGTTGATTATACCAATTCCTTTTTTTTCGTGTAATTTCTAAACCATTTTTGGTTTTTATTAAATTCATTCTATTGAGCTTTCTTTGAGATTTAGAACAAGTTAAATTGGAGATAACTATAAAGAATTGGGAAATACGAAATTAGGGCAAAACTTTTCAAAGTATTACGGAAGAACGCCTGCGTAGGCTTGGCTTTGTAGTTCACAAGTTAATAGTTTTTCTACTCAAGATTTTATTGGCTTGGAAGTTTGGAAATATTGTTATTCTAATTTTACTCTGGTTTTTCTCAACAACTTCAATTTGTTTTAAGCTGCATTACCCTTTAGAATATCCCCTTAGAATATCCCAGAAAAAATCAATTTAACGACTTTTCCGTAGCCACACTGTGTCTTGAATATCGAAAAGCATTTTGCCTAACATTCGCTTTATGCACTACAGTATTCTACAAGTGGTTGCTACATTATAACTATAACAACAAAAGTTATGAATAAGTTTAAAATTTTAAGAGTGTGTGCATTATTTTCAGTCCCACTGTATGTACTCTTCATATGAGAGTGCTACGGTAATGCATGCAGAGGTATGCAGATACATTTGACATGGCTATGTGTACTATATATATATATATAAATATATATCGTTGGGAGCATTGAATTGAATGAAATGTGTTTTTGCCATGTTAACGAAGAAATGAAAATGCTGGCAGTGGGGATAACTCTACGAAATTATCGAGAGCCAACGTCAATAAAGTCAGCAATAAAAATCACCAAATATAATTTTTTATTTTTAATATATGGCAATAAACATAAAAGTTAATCGTATTTCAGTATCAGTCACATTTGCATTACAATATCAGTTACAAATTTAATTATGGCATTAACCAAGGATATGTTAAAAAAAAGGAATACATTCATTGTCGTACATAAATATAGACATTGTATATAGAAGTTGTCTGTATTTTGTACAATGTATAAATTTTATATTTTCTTCTATAACTGAAATGAGTAAATCGAGATACATCGCATAATGAGTGCTGATAGCAGGGTTTTTATGCCAAGTAATAGCAAAATGTGTTGAAAATGTTAGTTAAGATTAAAGAAATATTTCAGAGTCAAAAACAAAACTAAATTCAATAAGCAGACGTGGTGCTGCGGATAATGAAAAACTGATCAAAAAGGTTTATTCGCTGGTGGTTATTTATATTTTTCATTATAAGCAGAATCTTACAAAATTTGAAGAAAAGTTAAAAAAAAAAAAATTGGTCTTATAGAGAAGAATACGTATAAATAAGGCCAGTCGGTCTTTCAGCAGCAAACGAACATTGTTTTATGCGCGGAATAACCTGAAAAAGTGATTTGGATTTGATTTCCGTTGTTTAAAAAATCTTAATAAATTTAATCTGTTTCTATTGTACTATAAGTAAGAACTATATTACGTCTGAATATATCAATACTTATCTATATGTATCTATATTTAACAATATGTATTTACATGTGTCTATATCTATCTTGATGCATCTATATGTATCTAACTATATGTATCTATATGTGTCTATATCTATCTACATGCAGCTACATGTATATTTTTGCTTCTATGCCTAACAATATGTGTTTGTATCTACCTATATCTAACTATATGAATGTATATGTATCAGTATCTATCTCTAGCTAACTATATGTATCCATATGTATCTATATATATCTATATGTATATATATGTATGTATATGTCTCTATATGTACCTACATGTCTCAATATGTATCGATCTGAATCTACATGTATTTATATATATGTATATGCATCTATGTCTATCTACATGCAGCTACATGTATCTATATGTTTCTATATCTAACTATATGTATTTATATGTGTCATATCTATCTATATCGAACTATATATCTCTATATCTAACTATATGTATTCACATGTGTCTAAATCTATCTATAAGTATCTGTATATACCTATATCTATCTGAATCTAACTATATGTATTTATATGTATCTATATGTATCTTTATGCATCTATATGTATCTATATGCATCTATATGTATTCATATGTATCTATATCTACTTTTATATATCTACATGTATCCTTATGTATCTATATCTATATGTATCTATATGCATCTATATCTATCCATATGTATCTATATGTAACTATATCTACTTATATATATTTATATGTATCTTTATTTATCTATATCTACTTATATATATCTATATGTATCTTTATGTATCTATATGTATCTATATATATCTATATGCATCTATATGTATCCATATGTACCTATATGTATCTATATCTACTTATATATCTATATGTATCTTTATGTATCTATATGTACCTATATAAATTTATATGTATCTATATGTATCTATATGTATGTATATGTCTCTATAGGTATCTATATGTCTCAATATGTATCGATCTGAATCTACATGTATTTATGTGTACGTATAAGCATCTATACCTATCTATATGCAGCTATATGTATCTATATCTATCTGTCTATCTGTCTAGCTCTATGTATTTATATATATACATATGTGTCCATGTGTATCTATATCTATCTTCATCAATCTAGCTGTCTCTCTATATGTCTATATCTATCCACGGCGATCTACTTCTAAGTAAATGTAGCTATATACATCAATCGATAAGAATGTATTTATGTATAATTGCAAGAAAGAATTTAGTTCATCTTTATGGCAAAAGTTAAACGGGTTCGTCTTTGAATACTCCTAATATTACATATTTGCTGAATATTTTGTTAATCATACATTGTCTTCATATACAAACTCATTTTGTGGACATGGAATATAACAAACAAATAGCTGGAAGCCTTCACTTATTGGGTTTGCCAACTGCCACAACTCCAAATGCAACAGTTTGGGCGCATCCCCCACCTGGTAGGTGGTCGCCTGGTTGCCGCCATGCTGTTTCCTAATTTAGCTCTTGGCTTGCAGAAATTTAATTATGTATGCTGGAGAGGCGGAAAACAAAGGGGGGTAGCTAAAATATGAGCCGATATGCGCGATATGCCCGGTTGGAGTCCGCTGTCGGGTCCACATTTATGGTACAGTGCGCCATTTGGTTTTTACTTCAAAATGTTGTATTTTTATGCGTATCCAATAGAATCTGGGGCATATTACATTTGCGCGTATTTTTGCTTTACTGTAAAAATATTCGTATTTTCTTTTTTGAGTCCTTAGATAAATACAAAAAAAAAAATGGAAATAGCAGCTGTTTGTAGTCTGCATATTTTTATAAAATGACGAATCCTGAAATTGAATGTCTTAAAAATACTAGCTTATCCCAATTTTTCTTTAGAGAATAAGTTACGGAAATGTTACGATTTAACATTACTGAGAATAAAGTTGAAAAACTTGTACATATGACCATAGAATTGTTACAACTGCTGTGGCTTGTGGGGTACATAGGTACAATCATGCTTTTATAGTATATTTCATATTCGACTTAACCTAATATTAAGCAGCCCGCTCTCTAGTTTTGTATGCCATTTTTTTTTTGTTTTCCCGTATTTTCTTTGGTTCTTATTTTTTTTTATTTATTTGCATGATTTGAATATCTTGCATGGGCTGT
Organism: Chymomyza procnemis; assembly: GCA_035046065.1. NCBI lineage: Eukaryota > Metazoa > Arthropoda > Insecta > Diptera > Drosophilidae > Chymomyza > Chymomyza procnemis. Next base: position 32,164,863 of record JAWNOJ010000021.1, on the reverse strand, counting down.
GAGTTCATTTTCATGTTATATAAATTACACATACTCTTACGAACAGCGACCCGGTGAATTTAGGTGAGAGCGTAGTACCTTCAAGGACCATCTGCTATTTATTTTTTCGTATTCATTGCAAATTATTATAATTTTCAATTTTTTTTCTTCGTATTCTCATATATTTTTTATTTTTTGGCACTTGCCAATGAATTTTATTTGAGAGGAGAGCAGCGACGTCATGTGCAGCAGGCGCACTGCCTTGGGCTTTTGCTCTGCCAGGAAGCAAGAGCCCAACTGACGGCTGCAGCCAAAGAAAATGTGAGTGTGAGCAGCTAACGAGGGAGGGCTATAAAATCAATGGGTTATAGATACTCGTCGATGTTTGGTAAAAAAATTAGTTTCATAAATTTTTTTTTGTATTTTGGCTGTGTTTTACCATCGTTTATTGTTAACTTTAATAATGCGAATTAAAAAAAATGTTATACGATTCATTTTTTTCATAAAACAAGAAAATGAAAATAGATTGAGTCAATACTAATGGCTGATAGGCAGGCGATCAAAACCAGAATCAAGCTGCTGGTTTACAAAAGATTGAATTTTAATTATGTTCACCTAAATATTATTGGCATATGAATTAATCGGTTCAGAACGCACATCACATCACTTTGATGTGACTATAAATTTCTTTCACTCAAACGAACAAACTTTTTAAACAACTTTCTGACAATTTTGTGCTCATTATCATCATTATATTTCCCTTAAAAAATATCTTTTTAGGCAGCCCATGTGCAGCTCAATTTTATCTCTTGCTTTCACTCTATTATTTCTTCGAGTTAGGCGCATTTAAATAATATGTCATTTAAACGTTAATTTTTCTCATATAAAAATAGTTTCCTGTGAGTTTTTCAAGCACTAAAAAAAAAAAAGTTATCCCTATGCTTGAACTTTTTAGCCAGCCCACGTACAGCTACTATTTCTCTCATGCTTCCCGCATTCTTATTTTTTACATTTAGCGAACTTTCCCTATTGTCAACCTCAATCACAACTTACCAGTATACCCACGCTTAGTTCAATTTTTCCGCCTGCTTTTACACCCAGCCTCACTATAATTTTAGTCCTTACTTTGCTCATGAATGCAAAAGCGTTGACCTTCATATGGCTGCTGGCTGCTGCCGACTGCAGGCACAGGAAGTCATTCTGTCCTGACACCTTTATAATGCCTGCTTACACTCATTTACATATAATGCATATATCAATGTAGAGCTTGTCCTGTATATAATATGTTTTACGTAGAGCAACTTGAATGTGTGTTTAATTACAGGCTCAAAAAATATGCATATACCTTTTGTAACGTAACTTAAACTTATGTGTCCTTAAAGTTGGCAAAAAGTCTGCTTCTTTCTATTGCATTCTCTTAAAGCAAAATCTTGTCAACTTTTATTTGAGGTTAGCAAAATATAAGCCAATTTTTATGCATATTTAATTTGGCTCAAAAAGCAGGCCACAATTTTTGTTCGGCCTCAGCACTTAGGCCTTAAGACATTTTGAGATCTTTAATGCTTTTAGTATTAAGTCCTTGCTGTAAGCTAAATATAAAAAATTTTGGTTACTGCTAAATATAGGGCAACCTACGCTTTTAAATAAATTTTCTACAACTTTAAAGTTAAAACAGAATTTAATTTGACAGGAAATTGAAGCATATGCATAGAACTCTGTCTTATGAGCTATTACTGCTTATCTCGCGCATTTTACACACACAACTGTACCATGCACTAATTTAAACCATTCACGTGGTACAGTCTATACCAAAACACACAGAAAAAAAACATTCTCTTCTCACTCCCCACTCTTAATTTACAGCAACAAAATAAGCGAGTAAATATGATATGAAAAAGCTTTTATTTGCATTTTGTTGGTTAAGCAAATTTAAAAGTTTTTCGCACACACACACACACACGCAGACTGCTCCCCACTTCACATGCATATGGATCTTCCAGATGGCAAGTTGCACATTTGGTTTTGGCTGCTGCCGGCAGATGGCGCTGGTATGGTATAGTTCAGCTGTTGGTACAGGTGCAGCGCGGTAACAATTCATATAATAAAGTTGTAGTTGTTGTTTGTGAATTTTTGTTGTGTTAGTGTGTGTATGGGTGTTCGTGTGCGTGTTGGATGTGTATGTGTGTGTGTGTATCTTCATAGCACTTTTTGTTTGGCACCAACAAAATTTGACTTTACTTTTTCGAGGTTTTGCTTTTTGGAGTTTTTGGTTTGGGTTTTTCGACTTTATTTTTATTTATTTGGCTGCTGAACTGCAAACCAAAGCTCGCGGTGGATTTAAATTCTCTAGCAACAAAAATATAACTGCATGTAGCCAATGTAGTTTTTTTATTTTTTTTTTTTGGTTCTTTTGCCACTTTTTTGGTTACCCCTCTCTAGACACTGCTGCTTCTTAATCATCAAAACAGCTGTCCAAGCTGTTGCAGCATCAGTTTGTTCAGATAAAAGTTCTTATATTCAGACGCAATCGAAAAAGCCACACACTCGAACACACACATACACTTATTACGGCTGTATGCAAAGTCCATACTTTGACGCTTAAGTTTGAGTTACTAAGCGAGTTAGTGTTTCGTATTGGGCTTACCAATTTATTCGTAGAATTGCATACATTGCTAGCCACATCCGCATAGCGACTTTAATTGCTCATCTATAGTTTGTTCAGGATTTATAGTTGGGCAGCATTGCGGTTGCTCTTATAATAATATTTATAGGCCTTGATTTGCTCGCACTTGGGGCACAAGCAAATTCTGGGAAAATTTACATTAAAAAAGTTAATATTGGCAGCAACCAATATTTATTTTATTATTAATTCGTAGAAATTGTGCGTTAGTTTACTTATTCAACTTAATTTTAGCGCATACTAGCAGAAAAAAGCCGTTGGCACACGGCCAACTGCGCTTCATTTAAAACTATGTAGAAGTTCCCTAACCCTAGTTCATAACAGCACTCGAAATATAGGTTTGCGCTGCGTTACGTCTATATTTTTTATAAAAAAAATATAATATAAAGAATTGCTTTGTTACGTTTCTCCACAACAGCTCGCCTATTGAGGCTAAAGTTCAACAAATATTTATACTCAAATTACGTATACGCATAGTTGTTCCTTGAGCGTTTACACTGTTACTACTGGATTATTTTGTGCGACACTCCACAATTTGTTATGAAAATTTTCTTAAGTTTTACAACTATTTGTAATTATGTATTCCACTTAGCTATGGTTATCGCTCCTAACGCGGATCATGGAGATCCAAGCAACAGCTACAGAGTGCAATTAAACCACTGACCTTCCGGTTTAGAGGCTAGTGCGCTATAACTACGCTATTGAGGCCCACAAATAATTCAAATAATTATTTCAAATAATTCAAATTATTAAGATTATGAAAGTTGCCCCATAAAGAGCAAATTATGCTGGCGATAAGTCAATCATTAAGTTTCCATCGCTTTATAAGCATTCCAAATTTTTTTTTTAGTATGAAAAAATCAGAACCTATGATTTAAATATACAACGCTCAAAGGCACTGCTTTCAGGAAGTGTTAAATATATCGATAAATTTGATAAAAAAACAGCCTTTATTGAAATTTTTCTCTGTCCATATCGCGATGCCTTTTGTACTTAAGTCTTCGTGATCTTTTGCTGTTTCAGCTGGATCATTCATACATTCAGCTCTGAAATTCAATTAAACTCTTTTATTTTGCCACAATATCAAAAGTCACGGCTTTGGCGCAGCATGGTTACCATACAATGCCATGTATAATGGATTTTTGGCAACTTTCAACGTATATTTTGTATACCAAATAAGTAACTGTCAGATACTACCATCACTCATTTGCTGCCGCCACTTTGCCTGCTCCAATTACTTAACACGCATCCAAAAAAAACCCACAAAAAAACCCCCAAAAACAATAAAAACAAAGCAAAAACACTTTACAAACTTTTGGACCTGCACAACGGCCCAACGAGAAGGACTACATTGTACAAATGTATGCGAGATGCTGGATGGTGGTAGTTGGGTATATGGAAGTTATCCAGCTATCCAGCCAAACATTGTCGCAACGCATTCAATTTAACTTTTACGATTGCAATTGCATTGGCATTGCAACATTCACTTTTCATTTTTGGTACTGGCATGGTCTGGGACTGAGGCGACGACTTCCTGACTGCCTCAATAGTAGTGGCAGCGTTCGCTCGTTGGGCGCCACTTGCACCACATGCGCCACATGTGCCACATATGACCACTGGCAATAACTCATGCCGTTTTGCCGTGCCAAAGCCATGGCGTCATTTTTCGGCGTCATCTCTGCTACGCCCGTTCATTCATTCAATTGTCATTGCGGCCCCACACACACTCACACACACAGAGCCTGATACACTAAGACAGGGCCGGACTTAAGTCAGCCGGACTGCATTCGGTTTAAAACGGTTTGACGCCTCTAATTTCTCTTAACCAAACATTTTATTGAACAGTTTGTTGACGCTTTATACAATTCTTAGTTTTTCAAACTTGTGTAGATCTTTAATACAATTTTCGGGAACGCAATTTTTTAAAGTCTTTTTCTTTGCATTGAGTATCATCTCCACTCATACCTGAAAGGTTGGTATTCCAAAACCCAGGTGAACAAGCGCCGAGCGCTTTATCGTTTGGAGAACAGGAAGAACCCCTTTGTAAAGAAAGAGAAAATGCTCATTAACAAGATCAAGAAGATCGGAGGCCCCAAGAAAAACGGAGTGCGTACTACGCGTAAAAGGGGAACTATCCAACCAAGATATTTGCTAAGAAGCGCCTAGACATAAACAAAGCCAGCATAAGCGTAATAAACGCCGCGGGCTGGGGCCAGATATTGTGCTTAATCTGTTGACGACTCGTCGCCATCAGGGCAAAAATAATATCTACTTGAAGACACTAAAACACTGGTCTGCTGCTGGTCACTGAATAACACTTACTTCTATCGCCTTAAGGTCTAGAAGTAGAAAAAATTAAATGCCTGTTATAATTCCAAAAGCAGACTATAAAAAGCTGCGCGAAGAGTATAGGGTGCTTCTGTTTATCGCTGCATCCGAATGGCGAGAGATTTATTTGAGCAAATGTTCAAAATTCAGATGTCTCATTTCAAAATACTACCAAATCCTTACTAGAATCACTATATAGTTAATCTATCTGTGTTTGCGGCCGTAGCGACCGACTTGACATAATCCAGCCCTGCAACATTCAAGCAACTGCACTTTCCCTTTCGCTCGTAGCCCCGCTGGCTCTTACTCACTTTCTTTGCCACACTCACTCTCTCGCTCTAACACTGTGTGTTGTACAATTTTCAATGCCATTTTGTCAACTTATTGTTTCGAGTGCCAAAAAAAAAAAGAAAATAAAAAAAACAAAAGGCTTTGGACACAAAAAATGACCCACTCCCAAGCCTATGTAGCACAAAGTTGCAGCTAGCTCCATGTGGATTTTCTTCTCGAATACACTACACGATGTGTACATCGATTTCAAGTAGATTTCCACAACATGATTTCCACTGATCAAGGCTGCATATATGTAACACTTAATATTCTTTATTGTAATGCCAATAAGAATCAAAAACTCAAAAAGTGTCAGTCATCTGAAACTGAAACTCATGAAAACGCAGCCCTGTATTATTTCCTATTTTCTTTAGAATTGTTTTTAGCTTGTCAGTGAAATAAGAATATTAATTTAATATAATTTTATTAATTCATTTTGCCAAAATGGAGTAAAAGATTAAATTCCTTTTAAAAACTCAGCCCAAAGTCTGGAAATCGTTATAGCGACCATGATTTTTAGAGTGTTATAAGCTAGTCAACAAAATTAGGAAACTATTTAGCTCAAGATAGGCTGAGGGTGGCAGGTAATTCCAAGCTGCTGGTCCAGCGACTAGCTTTGATTCTGTTTTTGAGTTAGGTGACAATTGTACTTAATTATTGAATGCGTGCATGCAAAAGTCATATGGTATTTGCTCTTAGGTTTCTCTGTTTTTCTACAGCCTCTAACTTATCCAGAAACTCAGCAAGCAGTAATTAAGCTAGCAGCGTTTCCCAGAGGTAAATAGGCGATAATATAATGATGCGTCCAAACTTATGCGATTTCTTTCTTTTTGTGCGATACAAACTCTGTTAGTCAACGTAACTTAAGACTATTATTGCTAATGATGACAAGTCATTGATACATTGCTACTTTAAAGTCAGTCCAATGCTGTCTATAATTAAGCAGAATCCCAGAGAAGTCATGCCAATAGGGCAAGGCTTTCCATTCCAAATATAAAAATACTACTTTTTTTGCTTAATTCGATTTGTGATATTAGAAAATTGGGAGCAATTCTTATCTACTGTTTTTTAAAGAATAAAGCATAATCTAGTCGAACAACTAAAAAAGAAAAGCTACCAAAAATAAGATATAATAAAATCAACTGGACGAATGTATTTGAACATAGCAGCTACTGTAAACATCATATAGGATCCAACCATGCAACTTTCCTGCTATGTTATTTCTACAATATTATTAAGGCTATAATTATTTCCTTGGAATAAATGGGTCAATAGAAATGTCCTGATCTCGATATTTTGCGCTTTCACCTACTTTACTTTCGTTGGGCGTCAGAAACCATTATCGTATTACAGTTGACCTTTCGAGCTCTCGGTATGCCTCCTTGCTTAGTGCAAACCTTTTCCAGGTCTCCTCAATTTGGTCTTTCCATTTTAGCTTTAGTTGTTCACTTCCTCTTCCTTCGCAGGCTCTCGCATAGTACACATTCTGTGAGGAAGCGTCCTTACCCATATGAACGTTATGACAGAGCCAATGCAGAACTTTTGGAATAATATGCTGAATGACATCTCTTACAGTTCATGGTTCAAGCGGCTGCGATATTTATACCCAAAAAGACCGAATACAATTGCCCACAAATTGATTTAAAGTGACGACATTTTAAGTTTTGTAGATGTTAAATTGTGGAAGTCCCCGCTTGTAAAAATTATGGCCAATTCACACTTTACTCTCAAAGAGCTTCCTACGTTGGTCACCGCAATTGAAGCAATATTGAAAACTCCTTCGAGAGCGCCATAGTCATACAAACTTAGCGATCGAGCAGCGATGTTGCCAGCTCATTTGTTAAGCTTTGGAAGTATTATCAGTATCCTTTGTTTGGTAACAATTCTATCGACTGAGTCAGCCAATTAAATAAGCAAATGCTCTAAATTACCCACGATCCCGCACTCCAGTTTTGATTACAATTTTCGTAATTCTGACTTCTACAAGTTAAGTGTACGCATCTCGGCTACAGTGTATTCCAGTATAGTACAATGCATCCAAAATTTCTTTATCTCTTTGGCTTGTTGTGCTGTTGTCTGCATATGCTATATTCCATACTATTTTTATGCCTCAGTTGAGTTTCACTGCTAGTTTTTTTTTGGAGGGGTTTCGAGGGGCAAGAGCTACACACTTTGACTATAGAAAAATAAAAAACTGCGACAAAGAAGCAAAGTGTAAAGTGCAAGTTGGCAGCTTGGCCGCTTCCGTTTCCGTTTCAGTTTTGTGTCGCTGCTCGAGGCGAAGCACAAAAAAAATGAAATAAATAAATAAAAAACGAGACAAGAGAAAATGTCGTGCACTTGCACTTGTAGTTGACTTTTCCAACACTAACAGCAGCAGCGGCACCTTTTTTTTGTTTGTTTGTTGTGTGGCAGCGTGTGTGTGCGTATCTGTGTGTGTGTGTGTGTGTTGTGATATGTTGCCTACTTTTTGGCATTGCCTAAAAATCATGTCCTGACAAAAGTTGCCATTGCTCTTCACTGCTGCCTGCTGCTTCTGCCAACCAACTGCCACGTGTTTCTTTTTTTTGTTGTTATGCTTTCCAGCAACAAAAACAAAATGGCGCAAACAAGACAATGGCTAAAATGTCGTAAAAAAACAACAACAATACAAAATAAAAACAGGTAGAAAAATACCCACAAAATGCACTCAATACCAAAAACGAAACAAACAACAACAACCTAATGGCACACACACACACACACACATGTGTGTGTCTGGGTGTGAGCATAATAACAATAACAAAGTGACAAACAACAACAACAACGACAACAAGCGCAGCAACAAAAACAGCCATATCAATAGACCAAAACTTTTGTGCAAGTTTTTCTTCAGCTGCCTCAGATACACTAACCAAAGTTTGTCAAAGAAGTCTAAGCACTTGATCAGCAGACCCAAAACGCACAATTCAAAGTGTTTAGGAAGCAGCTCTTTCATGGAATGGCAATATCCCGCTCCACGTGCTTCACATGTTGGTGGTCAGTGGAAGATTTCAGTAAAATCGTTGAAGTTCCAGTTTGTGAAATTTCTGGCCAATTAGCGGCTTGCCTTCGACAAGCTTCAGACGCTGGTCATTGATCTCGAAACTATTGTGAATAGTCGCCAGATGGCGCCACACATTAGTTTATGCTGGTGGTACATTGATATATGCGAGGCTCAGGCTGAATAGCTCATTGTGCTATAGACGGTACATAGTTTCAAATTAATTTTTCCTATCACATTGCAGTTTTCCTTTGAGGTTTAGACAAAAACTGTGCAGATCTTTAGTAGACTTATTTTCAATATGTAACGTGGCCAATTGTTTGGTTACAATTCTGCTGGCTGCGTCATCTAAAGTCTGGTAGGAGTAAAGGCATTGAAGTTCCTGCTTATGAAACCTATGGCCAATGCACAACTTACATTCGAAGAGCTTCAGCCATTGCTCATCGAAATTAAAGTAATTTTGAATACTCATTCGATAGCGTGGCAGTTGGACAATTCTAACGATCAAGAAGCACTGCCGCCAACTCTTCCGTTAACACAAAGCAGATTTTTGTGGAAATACGAGAGAGAGACGAGATTATCTGATTTACGGTTGAAACCCCTTAACACTAAAGAGAACAAGCAATATTAGTCCGTAAGGATAACGTATCACCACAAAAGTGGTTACTTGAAAGAATTATCCATAGACAGTATTGTTGTGTCCCTGAGCTTCAGACTAAGCACAATATAATACAGTGCCCTCATCACTAAAAAATGTAATAGAACTCTTTATACTTCATATTCTCACTTGCCGATGTATTACTATCACGCACATAATCTTATATTTAAAATCTTAATCACTTTAATCCATTAAATTTGCAGCACATTGCAGTGCATTCAATAGTCGTTGTCTGCCCGCATAATTGTTTTAGCACTCGGCTGGCTGCTTTTCTTGAATGCCAGCCTCTAGTTTGTTAGCACTTTGTGCGTATTTGTGCAGCACATTTGCAATTGTCTTGCACTTGGCCAACCATGAAAGCTAATGAAAGTTAGTTAAAGACGTCGACAGATACCTCCTCTACCAACTCTACCTCACTTCACAACTACCAGTCTAAGCCTTATGCTCTTCAGCACTCAGATACTTTGCAAGCAACGGTGTGCAGACTATTCTGGTTACCTGCTAATTGGCTGCCTAAACTTATTTTCCAACAAAAACTTTAACGACAACTGCAGCAAAATTTTCAAGCTGCCCAACTAGCGAAAGACAACTAACTATCTTGAGTTCAGTTAAATTATGGAACAAGACTCTGTTTTTTTATATTTAAATAATGTATAGTATATGTTGCTGGTGAATTCTTTTAAATTATCTTGAAATAGACAATCTAGAAGAGATTGATATACAAAGCAATCGGGAAATTTGTGTATGGGCAGTTTTAAGAACTTGAATTCTTGGCTCTTTTGATTTCTTCGTCAAAGTGTTAACTCAACCAATTCTAAAGTTTCATCAAAGTATGCTCTGTTAAAAGGGAAATAAACATTTTGTTTGACAGAAAGTTTTCATTTTTGAGTAAACAAATCCATATACTCAGTACTTTCTGGGCCGACAAAGAGCAGTATCAAAATTTTTTGTATTAAAATATAAAAAGTAAATTCAAAAGTTACAATTTTTAAGTTGAACTATATTTGAAGTTCCTGGAACGTGTGTATGCCAATGTCAACATTCCCACACTTTATATATCATTTTTGGCTAAAAAAAGTTTTCGTTTGATATTTTTTTTTGGTAAGTTGGAACCTTTGTTATTCTTTTGATACGAATATTTATATAATTTGTTTTATCCTCCAGTTGGGCTGATGGTAATAATGATGGGCTTCATTACATCGTGAACACATTACTCGTTGCTGTGCTGGTGACTTACATAGATATTGTTCATTTAACACCTAAAAAACGGATATTATACAAAACACGGCCGAGTTGTATGCAATCTGCTTTTCGTTCCTCTTCGGAAACCAGTAAAAAATAAACAATACCATAAATTAACTCTTAAATCTTGGCCTAAGGTTTTGGAAATGTGTCAAATTGGTAGACGCGGTCAAAACCGTAGTACTAGTATAGGTGATATGATCTTAAAACACCAGGGAAAGGTTTCATAGCTTATAAGGTGGAATGTGTGCGGGCCAGAGAGGCATCTTTTGATTAAGTTCGGGAAATTGTGCAATGAGAACTTCAGAATGCTTAATTGAAAAAGGTGTGATTACTGCAGCATTACAGCTCAGCTTGCAAGGAGATCATTTTATACCAACATCTAAGAGGATATAACATAGCACTGCTATGAGTTAAATGAAATGACGAACCCTAAGAACTTCATACGAATATAGCAGTATTATAAGCTTACCGATATGTAGCGTCCTCGTACCGTGTTGCCACAATTTTGGTAGGATGAGCTGATACCACCGGCATCCTAATATCTGAGCATAATACTCTCAGCGTAGATAAGGAAACCAATAGTGGCAGTCGAAAGGTTTTCTAAAGTGACTAGAAGTGAGTTCCGAGTTATGACTATTCATGCCGCAACTTTTACACGTATTTTTTACTTTCCGTATATTTAGGGCAAATAAGTTACTATTTTTCCAATCATAACCACAACTAAATCATCATTGCCAGACTGCCATTTCCTCTAGTGTGAAAAATTTTACTTTACGAAATGCCAAATAGTTTCTCATCCAAGATCCATACATAGTGCAGCACAACTGCTTAGTAGCTGTAAAATCCAGCACTGCCAATTTATGCGGAGACAAGCATCTGGATGCACTACGTTTCACTTGATTAATGTCAGATACTCAGTCAAATGGCAGGTATGTCGCCTTGACAATTGCCATTGATTGGCTCAAGCTGAGCAGCAGCCACATTTCAGCTCAAATATGGTCATATGTGTATCCGTTTTTGCTTTGGTAGCGGGTGGGGATGGCAGCACTGGTAATCCTGCCGGCTTGTTGTCAACAGTTTGCCTGCCTGCCTGTCATATGCACAGATACGAGCTGGACAAGGCACAAGGCACAGCAGCAGCAGCAGGGCACTTAACGCCACATTATTATCTTGACACCGATCTTCATGACACGCCACATACACAACACTCAAATACGCAGACGGTCACACATAAAAACACGCACACACAAACACGGTCACACACATACATACAAACACACACACACACCAAAAGCGGCAAATGAATTATGAGCTGTTAAGTGAATTTCATTTAGTGGGGCTTTGTGGAATCAAGCAAGGGGTTACACCGGAGCGGGCGTCGTCTTGTAATAAATATCAAAATCGATTGACTCGCACTAATTGTATGACGGGGGAAATGTAGCTCCATTTATACCTACAATATTATTATATTGTGTGAAATACAAGCGCACGGGGTTTATGGGAGAGTGCGTGGGCGGATTTATAAATTTTGAATGAACTCGTATAGTTCTAGTGTATATCTTTAGGATTTGAAGTAAGATGTAAGATGCATTCGGATACCTGGTGTCTTTTGTGTTCCTTAGTCTTGCCAGCGTATCGTGGATATCTGCGCAGCTGGACCACCGATTTCGGTATTTTTGAGAACAACAATAAGCCAACTCAACTAAAATACGGTGACAACTTTTGACATCGAAGCACACCAGGTATCCAAACTGGTGTACAGTTCTACAGCTTTTCCAGCGAAAAAGAATTTCGAAGAGCAACAAAATCAAATCGGCGCTCTTAAAAAACCGTAAGCAACTGAAGTTGTAAATTCGCTTATGAATCTAAGGTCGGCTCCACATTGACTCGGAAGGACCCCAACGCTAACTGCTTCAGCGTAAAGTAGTACATGCCAAGAAAGCTGCTGACAAATAAGCAGCATGCTATCACAAGCACAGCGTGATTCGTAATCGGATAGAATGGATAGGTAGGCACACCAAAGGAATGCCTGGGAGATTCTCCAAAGGCGTGGAACCAGAAACATAGCGTTCAAATTGCTGGAGAAACTTTGAATAAGCATAATCAGTATTGGCAAATTCGTTGCTCAAATCTCCAAGAAAGGCACAGAAGCAGCCAAAGCAGTAATGTTATCTGTAGGCTTCGATTCCCGATGAGCCTGAATAAAGAAAATACGGCATTCACACATATAATGCTGATCAGCAGTTTTACCAAAATGGCTGGGCAGCATAAACATTCTTTCGAGAACCCCAGACAACAAGATAGATGGGTAGAGTTAGAACTGGAACTTGTATGCCATAATTAATAGAACAGCTCTCGCATCCAAGATATATACTAACTTTCAGTTCCTAGATATTGTATCTACACGCGGCGGCATTCTAATGAGACGCACATCCTGTTGCTGTCGTCACATGGCATACACAATGGTGCTGGTCTATTAATTTTCTATTACATTGGCGTTTTGGCAGGAACGAAAAAGGCTTACGTTGCGTATACGCCGATTGGTACAGCACAGGGCAGCGGACGGACGTTGAATGGCTAAGCGCGTTGCCATACTGAGCAATTTCCTCAAGGAAATTTAATTATTTTTCAATCAACAACAACCCACAAAATTCGTACACAACGTTTTATAGCAACTCTTTGGATTTTATACGCCTGACATGAAGCTATCTCACAGGCTGACTGGATGGCTGGATGGATGGATGGATGGATGGATGTACGGCTGGATGGATGGTTGGATGGACGCTGGTTGGCCAAACAACCTGCTGAACAGCTGTAACATCTTTTCTAATCTTTTGCATTGGCTTTGAGTTATGTTCATGGCCAGAGGGGTTCTTCATGTAGTACATTCAAATTTAATGACAGTTTAGTGCAAAGTGCTGCACACAAAGTGTTTAGCAACAGCAGCAGCAGCAGCAGTAGCTGTTGCCGTAGCCTTAGACGGAGCAGGTGCAGCAGTTGCAACAGATCCATAAAAGAACTTTACTATTATTTAATTTGCCAACAGAACTTTGCACTTCCAGTTTTGTTCAATTTGACTTTGCTTGCAAAAACCAAGCCCAACTTCACATCTCCCACTGCGCTGCAACCTTTACTTTTGGCCATGTCCACTTCTGGTCCTTGTCAACACATCAGTCTGACATTTTAATTAAATCCTTAAACATTTGCAGCACACACCACACATAGTATGCATTTGTGTGTGGAACTAAATTGTGACTAGTTAACAAAAACGAATATTTGACATTTCCCAGTTTAAAGAAAACAGAAACAAAATTTAAGCTCCCCAGGATTGCAGTTTGACAGACATTACCCATTTTGTCCCAAGCGAACAAAAAAAAAAAAAAAATCGAAAAACTACATCAAGTTTGGCCAAGACATGTGAGTTCCGATATGGCCAGCTGCGTTTGTTACTCACATAATTAGTTTGTGAACTTTCGTAAGACGTAAAAGTTTCGTCACCAAAAATTTTAGAAATCATTTTAGAAATTGTTTTCTAAATGTATTTGTATGCACATTTTCAGCACCATCTCAGCATATCTATGTTTTACGGGTTGACAAAGTCTTAAGACTTGTGAAGAGATGTACTTTTTTTTGAACAGCTGTTATATCGGGTGCTCTTTTGGGTCTTAACTGTCACAATCGAACGATTGCTAAAAATGAATTGTGAATGAATTGTTAGAGCATCTCAACATTTCCATGTCTTACGGGTAAACAAAGTCTTAAGATTTGCAAATAGATGATTTGTTTTTTTTTTTAACAGCTGCTATACAGGGTGCTCTTTTGAGAATTGACAATTATGATCAAACGATTGCAGAAAATCAATAATCATTGAGTGTTTTGGGAAAATAAATTTTTACACATGCTTTTTTGAAAGCTATTTATTGGATAAAATTTGCCTATATTGTCATCAAGTCAATCCAATATTTTATTATAAAATTATGCGTATTTTACTTAGAGAATTACAAAAAGCACCCTATACATACATAACACGAAATTAAAAGTACTCAGCTGCCTTAACTCTGCCAAACAACAGAAGATTTCATTAAAATTTTATTAAACGAAGTTCGTTTTATAATAGATATTAAGGTAAAATAAATCAAATGATTTTCAGTTTACTTTATCAACACAAAAAAAAAGGGAAAACAAATTTGAGGCCTAAGTACCTATAGTTATAACGAAGTGAAGACTCAAATGACTTCAAAAAATTACATATAATTTGTCCAACAAATTTTATTTATTTGATAAAAATAATAAAAGTCGTCCTCTTCTCTAAAAAATATTCTATTTTATTTGTTTAAAATTCTAATACCTTCTATCAAATCAAAGTAAAAATTATAATATATTCTACATATTACCTATAAACTATATGAGGTTTTCTTCTATAAAGTTGATTTGATACTCACATATTTTCAAATTTATTATATCTTAGAATATGCATATATTTTTTGTGCATCTTTCAAGCACTTAAGGATGATTAAAATATTCTTTTTCTAGAATTTCTCTATACAAAGCGAGCGGCTGCTTAGGCCAACTCGCAAAGTCCTGCTGCTGGGTTTGTCAACTATTCTTCAGGCAGCACTTTTTGAGATTAATAATATCGCTAGTTAGTACTTGACATATTGCTGTGTCAACGTACCCAAGTGTTCTCAGGCTCTAAGGCCTTTAAGACCAATAAGCCGGAGTGTCCCAAAGCTTGCGCTTGTTAGCTCAGACCTAGGAACTTATATTGTTTGGCAAATCTTCACCCAGGTTGCTGAGGTTGTGAGTGAGATTTGCAACATGTAACAGGAACCTCTTGGTAACCCAAATATAAAAAGATTCCAAAATAAATTTTATATTTTTAGTCTAGATATTTTCAACGATTATACAAATTAAACCCAATTAATACATTATATACTTTCATAGCCCATATATTTTTTATATGGAGTATGAGCATTTCATATCTTTGAACGATGTTTGAATATTAAATGTAGAAAATTTCTTAAAATTCTTAAAAATATATAAATATAAATCTTTATTCGATTTAAAACATATTATTTTTAAATTAGGTTAATATGTGTGTGAAAGCTTGGAATGTTTTCGAAATAACTCAAGTAAAGTTATGTTGAGCTATATTGTTTGCAGCACCTCAACATTTTGTCAAAAAACTGAAGTACTATCAAAGTAAAATATTTCTAGCTTAGATGATATTTCACAATTTATATTGAACGTAAACAGTGCCTATTTCGCTATGTTAGGCACTTCAAATTCAGTAAAATCAAAACTCAAAGAGTCAAAAGCAGGTTAAAAACTGCCAACTTGCTATAGGCAAATAAAATTAAATAAAAAACTTATAAGCCGCAAATAAATCGCATATCTGATATATTTCATATACATAGCAAATTTTGTTTTTGTGGCATTCATGTGCGAAAGTTAGGAGTTTGATTTACATGGCACGCAGAATTCTATTTTTTGCCAGCTGTCAAAGATGTGTGACTTTAGTGTCTATTTTGTGGCATAATTCGTTTTGCCAACACTTTTAGCTCTTTTTATTTTTATTTATTGCCAGGAACTTGGCAACAAGCTCTCCTACAATACTATATACATATGTATATACATATATATATACTTGCCATTGCCAATCCCAGTTCAGCGTGTTGAAGCCCATTGGTACTCTCCACCCCAAAAAAAAATTTTACCACTGACATTTGCCTTTGTTTTGTTTGCATAAAGCAAAGTCGTAATCGTTGTTGTTGCTCATAGTCGATCCTTTGCAAATATTGTTATCAAAACAAGTCAAAAAGAGCGAACGTGTTATTGTTTGCTTTTGCCATTTTTACCAACTTTCAAATTATTATTTTTTTTGTATTTTTTTTTTTTTTTTTGAAACACATACATAGCTCAAGCACATATGCAGCGTCATCTAGTCATCATCTTCAGCAGCATTATAATCATCTTCAAGTGTAACATCATCAGCTTGAATAATAGCAGCATAAACTTCATCATCTTTAGCTACATCATCATCATCTTGTTGATATTTGTGGGTCACAATGTTATTTAGTAACTTTGCTGCCTGCTTGAGGTATTATCCATAACTCCAGCTAAACTCATTCAAACTGTGAGCTCTCTCTCAACTGAGTCAGTTACAGAATCACACAGTCAGTCAGTCACACAGTCAGGCACTGAGTCAGTCAGTCAATCACTCATTCAGTCAGTCACGCAGTCATTCAGTCAGTCATTTAGTTGGGCTATGCGTAGTCTATGTGTAGGAAAGGTTGTTTGCCATTTTATGAAATTTGCTCACTGTTTGGCTCTTGGCTCCGTTGACATCTGTTTTTGTTGTTATTGCCATTTGTTTCTTCGGCATCATCTCACGCTCAACTCTACCTCATTGCTTCCTTGTTGCTGCTGCTTAGTCCTTGCAACCAACTGTAAGAAGTTTTGCCGTTTCCTTCTTGTTTGCGTTACATATGTACATCAATTGAATGTATGTGCGTAGTCGCAACGTTGTTATCGTCGCCATCGTCGTCGTCCTTGCCGTCATCTCATTCGACATAAGTAAGTAACTTCAACTAGCTGGCTGGTTACATGGCGTACAAGAAGACTGACTGGACTGAGTGTACATCTTTACACTCGAAACGCTGAGTTGGCAGCAACGCTGGGCGCGCACAGGCTCACGTCATACCATGACGTGTGCTTTTCTTACCAGGGACACTGTAAAATCTTTTGCTTTATCGGAATGTTTGATCTCACCTAAAGTCTTTTCTTCAACTTGTTGTAACAAGAGCAAATTCTATAATTTTATTGCTGCATTGATTGATTGATAGTTGCAGCTCTTGATATTGATGGATTGTGCACAAAAATATTGACAAATAATCTCTTGAGCAGACGCTTAAAGAGTTTGCTCATTTGACCAGCTTTTGAGTTTGTGTGCAAGCGGCAATTGTTAAGTTGTTGTCATTCATTGATTGCTTGATTGATTGATGGCTTAATCAATATACGGCTGATTGTATGACTGCATGAACAACAGCTGACAATATTAGATTTTTGCGACATAGAAAATCAGCAATTTGACATTTTGCGGCAGCCCTCGTAACAGCTTATTCAGCCTGCTTGACGCAGCATACGCTGCGTATACGTAATGTCAACCAAGCTACAAATATACATTTTATTTTTGTTTTATGTGGAAGTGTGTGTGCGTGTGTATTTGTGTGTGTGCGTAAGTCTAAAGGACTAAATGTGCGTGCAGCTGTTTAACTTTGTAGCCTGACATCCTTTGACTTGGGCCATTTGATGGTTTGTCCATCGTCTTTTGGTTTGTCTGTTTGTTTTATTGGTTTGTTGGTTGCTTCAGTTAACTTTCTTTTAGTTGTTTTTATCGAGGAGTCCTTTAAGCTTAACTCTTTTTACTCGGCCAACTTGACAGTTGCTCCCAGCGCAGAGCATCTAATCAGCTGTGACCAAAGCACAGTGGTTGCATACGCTCGACTTGGCTCAAGTTTATTTCATTCCAAAATCTTTAGCACAAGAAAGCGAAAAAGTTAAATGAATTCCCAGCCAGATATGTCGCATATATTTGTTTTATTAAATATTTGCTTAAAAATAATAAACTTTAAATGCT
This sequence comes from Chymomyza procnemis, assembly GCA_035046065.1. NCBI lineage: Eukaryota > Metazoa > Arthropoda > Insecta > Diptera > Drosophilidae > Chymomyza > Chymomyza procnemis. The sequence continues at coordinate 32,146,982 of JAWNOJ010000021.1, read as the reverse complement.
TAAACATAAATCTTACAAAGTAATAATTTATAATAATAAAGTTTTCTGAAAAAAAGACACACAACTTTTTAATATAAGCACAAAAATATTAACAATTAAATTTAAAAAAACAAATAAAAAAGTGTTTTATTAAACTTTTTTTTTTGTATTTAAAAAACGCATTTAATTTTAATCAGCTTCTCTAGGCGTGGGAATTTATTTTTAGTTCAACTTTACTCCTAAATGCTTATAATAATTTATAAATATTATTAACTTCTCAATTCAGTTTTTTAATTTAAAATCAAAATTGTAAACAATCTCTACAACTTTAACAACTAAAAAGTTTTTATATTCAAATTATTATTTTGATTATTTTTTTTAATTATTACTTTGTTTACAAAATTGTTTATTATATATTTATAAAAAAAATTGTAAGAAACATAATGCATAACTTAAGACTAACAATCGTTTAGTATTTAAAAACCCTTAAATTTAAAAAATAAACTTACTACTTTACTTTTATGAAAAACTCTGAACACAAAAAAATCATTTTATAATAAATTTTATTCTTTACTTAATGCAAAACTTGAGACTAACAAAATCGTTTAATATTTTAAAGATATTTTTTTTTTCAATTTTATTTTAGAATGTTTGTAAAAAAATAAAATTATTATCAGCATTACTAAAAATTAAATTAAAATTATTTTCGTCAGTTTTAAAATAAAATGCAAATTAAAAAAAATTAATATTTTTAAGTAATTAAACAAAAATGGCAGTTTAATTACGTGAGCTTAAAAAAAAATATTTTTATGTAATATTGGTTTGTTGAAAATGGTTCATTTAATAACTTATTTATTTATTTACTTATTAATTTTTTATTTCTATATATATATTGTTTTCTTTATTTAATTATTTTTATCTTTATTTTTTTTCTTTATTTTGTTATTTTTTTGAATTCTTTATTTTATATATTTCTTTTTTTTTACTTACTAATTTATTATTTAATAAAGTAATTAATTTAATTTATTTATATATTTATTTATTTTTTTTATTTGTTTATTTATATTTTTTTCCTTATTTACCTATTTATTTATGTAGAGATAGCTCAAAGTACAGTTGACTTTATGGATACAAATTTTTTAAATATTAAATTTGAGAAAAATATAATATAAAATTAATCCTTATCCGTAGCCAGATGCTTGAATTTTTTAAAGATATTTATTTATTTTTAAATAAAGTTTTAAAATAAATTAAAATGAAAAAATATGTAGACGCTGACAAAATTGGTTTATATTTTATAATAATATAATTTTTTTTAGTATTAAGCTAATTTAAATATAGTAAAAAACCAATTTGTAAATTTTTTTTTTGTGTAGCAATTTTAATCTTATTCCTTAGTTTTTAATTTAATGTAGCAATTTTAATCTTATTCCTTAGAACTAAGGCGTTATATATATATATATATTATATATATTATATATATATATTATATATATATATATATTCATTTTAATTTATTTTCATATATATATATATATATATATATATATATATATATATATATATATATAACGCCTTAGTTCTAAGGAATAAGATTAAAATTGCTACACAAAAAAAAAATTTACAAATTGGTTTTTTACTATATTTAAATTAGCTTAATACTAAAAAAAATTATATTATTATAAAATATAAACCAATTTTGTCAGCGTCTACATATTTTTTCATTTTAATTTATTTTAAAACTTTATTTAAAAATAAATAAATATCTTTAAAAAATTCAAGCATATATATATATATATATATATAAAATATATAGGTAAAAAAAATAAATTTAAACAATTCACATTGTTATAATAAATAAAATTATTGAATAAAATTTAAAATATTCTTTTAAGTGGAAAAAAATAATATGTCTAGTTCTTTGGAACTAAGTCGCTATTAATATGTATAAAATATATTACAAAAACTATATGAGTATAAAAAAAAATTAAATAAAATAAATCGGAGTATATTAGTTTTTCTATAATTCAACAAATTTGCTAGGCTTACGATTGACGTATTTTGGATACCAAATGCCACTGACGCTCTTAATCCACTCCAAATGAGTGGTTATACGTGTGAAGACCGCCGGTTCACCGATTTCGCAACCCTTACTCGAGGCGAACGAGGCTATACCCAAAAGCCTGTTATTAACCTTATGCACTAGGCCACCACCAGAGTCACCAATACAAACCGAGGTACCACCGGGTGTGCCAATGCACATGGTCTCTGGGCTGGCCATCTTCTTGCCATACCGCTTCACGCATATTTTATTGGACACAATTGTAAAATTGCTAAAATAAAGATCGTTCGAAAAGACTTTGTCACGATCCGAGATGTAACCCCAGCCGGCTACGTAACCTTCTTCGCCCTCAAAGTCGGGGTATTTGCTATCAATGGGTGGCAATTTCACTATGTTGATATACTTTGTGAAAGCCACACTTGGTGATTTGACCAAGGCAATATCGTTTTTATTGGTAGCAGGTTCGAATTTCGGATGCTTAACGCAATCGGTATCCTTGACCAAATAATATATTCTGGGCTTGTTGCGTTTAGTGCTGCCATAAATGAGCATTATATCGTAGTCCCTGCAATGTATAGCAGCAAGCAATTAGGAAAGCAATGATAGACTTGATAGATAAATTGCACCTACTTGGTGATACAGTGAGCTGCAGTTAGCACCCAATTTTGGCCAATTAGCGAACCACCACACCAAGTGCCAGACTGTTTCTTGTACACACTAAGTCCCACCTGATATGGAAATTGACCCTCAGCAGCAAGTTTTCCACGGGTTATATCAAGCGTTGGTTCGAGCGTAGTAACTTTCTGCCTTTTGGAAAATGTTGCCAAAGTTGTACCCAGTAAGCAGCTCAATAAAATTCTCAGCACATGCATCTTGGGATGGATGCTACTCCATAAACTGTCTTTGGAAGACTAAGTGTAATAAATAATTTGCTGTTTATTAATACAGCGCATTTTTCTTAAATTTCTTGAGAAACTGTTTAATTCTAGTATATGGCACCAACTTATCGCTAAGACGCGCTGCTTTTCACGCTTCCAGCAGTTTTCTTGGAATCGGGCCTATCACTGACTTCTGTTGCACTTTTTATCAGTTTTAATACTTTACACTTTGCGTACATAATAAGTTGTTGTTGTTGTTTTTTATAATTATAAATAATTAAGACGCGTTTGGTTTTCCAATAAAAAACTTTAAAACTTTTTATAAAAAATTGTGGACTACAGAAACCAGTTTATTTATTCTTAACGCAAAATGCTTAAAATTGTCTGTACTATGCTATTCGAGAACACACAACCTCTGAAAATGTCTTCAACAGGTCTGGGGTGTTAATAACGTATGCAGATGACATTGTTATCGAAGCGAGAAACCAGCTGTATTTGGAAGAGATCCTCATAAATAAAGCTGCAAAGGCAAGGAAAGTTGGTTTGATGATCAATCAATTTAAGACTAAATATATGACATTATCTAGAAACGCCAGAGAAGCAGACAACTTAAAATACTTGGTTGTGTTGATAAACAATGACAACAGCGCACGGGACTGCATACAAGATGGGATTGTATCTACCAATAAAACATACTACGCGCACAACAAAATATTCACGTCAAAACTGCTATCGAGGGCATGAGAGCTAAGAATTTATAATTATAGTCACATATGGAACAGAAGTTTGGACCATGACGGCAGCAGACGAAGAATCCCTATGAATCTTTAAAAGAAAACGTTTGGGTCAAAAATAAATGAAAGCGGTGACTACATTCGAAGGAACAATGACGAATTGTTGAGCTTAAAACATGGCGAAGATGTAATCAAACTCATTAAATCCCAGAGGCTAAGATGGATAGGACATGTCCTACGGATGGACCAGAAGAGAGCACAAAACTTGTGTTGGCATACACACTCTTTACAAGAAACAGAGGTAGACCAAGAATGCGCCTAATTGACAATATTGACGATGACATGCTGAAGATGGAAGTAAGGAACTGGCGCGCCCAGAATTGTTGAGAAAGCCAAAACCCAACACGGGTTGTGCAGCTAAATGATGATAATGATGAAATTATACGTTTTAATTAATTTAAACTTTTTTGATTAAAATCATAAAATTATTATTAAATTAAAACCACTACATGCTTTTGAGAATTGCAATAAATAAATTGAGAAAAATGCTACAACTAAATTAGCAACAAAATAAAAAAATATTTTAATACAATTTTGCAAAAGAAAATTTAAAAAAGCTTCAAAACGTTTTGCAAACAATTTATAGAAAGTAAAAATTAATTTAATCACATTTTTCAAAAAAAAAAAATAGTTATTATTTTGTTTAACTTTTTTGCAATAAAAAATGTAATACCTTGAAGCTGTTTGTTTTTTTTTTTGTAATAAAATTATTTTCTTTTTATAACATTGAAAGTTCCATAGGAAAATTATTAGGAATAGATAAAAAATTTGTTATAAAATTTTGCCAAAAGAACATTATTTTATTTAATTTAACAAAGCTTAAAAATGAAGGCTCTCTATACTCTTTTTATAGAAAAAGGGATAAAAGTTCACAATTTCAAATAACTTGGCGCGATACCGATTGGAACTCTGATCAAGAAATCAGATGCATTTTCAAAAATTCGTATGCTTAAAATTTCTTAGGTTAACCACAATACAAATGGGGAAGTCCTAAGAAGAGTCATTAAAAGCAAAGAACTTCTTACAATCATCAAACGCAGAAAAACAGAAAAGAATGAACTGAAATAAGAAGAGCTAGAGATCTTGTTCATCTCACTACCAACAGAGAGGAGTACTTCAACTTGGTTGCAAACATTCATTAATATAAAAAAAAATTGTAATTGTAATTTTGATTGTCAATAAATTTCATGTGATCGCTGACATTCTGTATAGGATCGCAGTTTATAAAGAAATAAAGCTTAAAAAAACTATAAAAAAAATTGAGAAATAGAAATTCTTTTAATAAAATTTTACATTTATAATAATATATATTTCACATTTTTCATGCAATAAAAATTGTTATATTTTTAAACTGTTAAAAATATTTGATTTAAAAAAATTTTTTTTATATTGTTAATTTTTTTATGTTTTTCAAATTTATAAAAATGGTATTAAATTTTTATTTATTATTGTTAAAAAAAAAAGTTTCAAATTTTTTTGGTATGAAAAATTATTATAAAAGTTATTATCATATTTTTAATAAAATTTTTTTTTAATAAAACTAGTTTTTCAAAATTGAACGCTGTTTTCATTTATTATTATTATTAGTATAATTGTAATTGTTATTGTTATTATTATAATTATAATTATAATTATAATAATAAATATAATTATAATTATATTTATAATTATATTTATAATTATAATTATTATTATTAAGCTTACATTCTTTAACAATTTAATCCAGAATCAAAACCGCGAGTATTCGAAAAATTTGTTTAAGATTTATTTTTTATTGTATTGAGTATTTTATAGCTACAAATGCGCAAATTTTGGCTTAAATTAAAGTTTACAATTCAAACGTTAAACAAAACATTCCCTTATTTGCACACTGCATTTTGAAGCGAATTTTCACTTAATTGCTATAATTATTAACCTTATCGGCTATGTCAATAACATATACTCAAATAAGATATACGCAAAGTTTTCTTCTTCGCATTTAAGTGCGAAAATTAATTTTTGAAAAATTTTCTTAACAATTACAATGAAGTTAAATCTCACAACAAAGAGCAACAACCACTGTGCAAAGTCAAACAAATAACTAAATGTGCTACGAGGCGTATACGTAATGTCCTTTGTATTGAAAATAGTTGAAACTTTTTCCAATTTCAGCTTTTTGTTGTTGGCTCCAGCGTTTGTCGCCAGACGTACACACACACACACACACACACACACATATCCTGGTTGGCATATTAAAGATTAACATGATTATGTTGATTAATATGATTATGAAGTTGTCGTTAATATGATAATATTTATGCCTTTAAATTGGCTGCACGTGCCACAATTCATAAGCCACACACACACACACACATACTCACCCGCAAAGTTTATTTAGAATAAAGTTTTTGAAGTAGTGCCCCCTCCCCACCAGTCTGCATCGACTACGACCAAAGTCTTGAATAACTTTTCTTCTAGAAGGCATTATGGTAGTGCAAATATTTTGCTTGCTTAAAGTTTTTAATTTGATTTTATAATTCATTTAAAAAGTGCCAGGTTGGACAAGAACAACACAAAGTCGGCGCCATAACAAGTTAGTGGTGGACCAGCCATTTTCAGCAAAAAAGAAAAAGGACATAAATACGGGTGGCGGAAATTTTATTAAAATTGGCTTAAGAGTTCTTCTTAGCAACAGCAAGAACAAAAAATCAATTTCGGGAATATTTTAAAAGACGAAAATTAGCTTTTTGCAGAAGTCTAGTGTCTGAAACACAACGAATTTCCGTTAAAACAATTCTTTTGTTTTTTTTTTTTACTAATTTTCAGTGTATTGTCTCTATGCATTATAATTATCGAAGTCATGAATTCACAGGCGTCTCCTTGACCTCTTACAGATTTTCATTTTGTGGCAATATTTACTTTCGGCCAAGTAATTTGCATATGAATGTTGGCCAAAACCAAGCACACACAGACACACGCACAGACACACGCACGCACGCACACATACACACAATGGGCCAACACTACTGATATGCTTATGAGTCACAAATGGATTACGATTGTGTTGGATAGTGTAAACAATAATAGTTTGCATTTGCTTGACTAAGCACTTGGCACAATTTGTAAGGAACAAACTCTTTCCGGTGCTGCTCCAACTATTTTGCAATAATTTATTTGCTAATTTTGCAGAAAATTGCTTATAATTGAATAATTGGTTACGTTGCAAGAATAACTATCTGCTACTATACAGTTCAGTAGGCTCCAAGACGCTGGCTGTCTGTGTATTGAAAAAACTGTGCAGTTTTTAAGGTTTGTTGTTCAGCACGCACAAAGTCTAAAATTCTGGGCAAACGATTTTTATTGCTACATTAGAGCATTTTGTTTGCTTAAAACTAATTTGTAGTTATTATTTGCTGTCAACATTTGTAGGGAATGCAAAAGTGCAGGTTAGGTTTGGCAATGGAAGCGTACAGTGGGCTATAGCTCAAAAAAAACTTAAGTCACGCTTGTAGGTATCTTAGTTCCAATGCGACTTTGAACTTAATGTACCAACAACAGGGCCTCTCTGGTATGGGTGCCAGGGCATGATGATCACTCAGCTAATGAGGCAGCGGATGTAAAGGCTAAGTCAGAAGCGGAAGCCGCGTTTGTCGGTTCAAGTCCCATGTTTGGTTATTCCAATAATAGACTCAAAAATAGATAGAAGACTGGAATGCTAGGCACTGGAACAATCTAGAGGGTTTCAGACACACAAAAAGATTTGTGTGCCTTGATGCACCAAGAGCCAAGGAAGCTCTATCCTTAAATATAACACAGCTTAGGTTCTTTTGTGGAGCTTGACAATCCACTTTTCAAAACGGGCTTTTTTAGCAACAGAGCATGTAGAATCTGTGCAGAGGATGTCGAGTCAATGGAACACCTCATCACTAACTGTCCAGCCGCCCTGGCGGGAAGGGCAGTAAAACTGATAGGCAACTACTTTCTCAGTGAGAAGGATCTGATGCATATCTCGCAGAGTGGTCCGACTCAGTTTCTGAGAACATTAAACTTGAACAAGCAGAAGGGAGGACATGCCTTTGGCACCAAAGAGTGTAGCGTGAGCGTGCTTCTAAAAAATTTATTGAAAATGGGTGATATCTACATAATATAAATAGCCGCTCCAAACGAACCGTTTAGAAACCTATAAAATATCAGTAGCTTGAAAGTATTTTTCTTAGTATAATTGAATAATTTTTACATATTAATATTTTTGTTGATATAACTATTGGTATTTGCCCTCTAAGCAACTATATACAATAATTTATTTAGAGCAATACTAATATAAATGTACATAAGCTTAATGAATTCTGTTTACCATTTGGTTAAAATAACGAAATTTATCCAATATAAAACACAATTAATAATTCAGTAAAACTAATAATTCTCATATTGACTGCCTTTTTTTAATGAGTTGTGAATCATAAGCGATAACTGTCAGCAACGAGTTGGCAATGCAAAAAAAAAAAATACAAACCTTTGGAAGAAGAAATGGGTAGCAATATTTGCGTATCTTCAAGCAGCAAAGATTTTTTGCTTTAAAAAAATAAGAGCTCCCTGCAACATTTACACAAAATGTAGATTCTGTGAGGAGGATACCAAATCGCAGACTAGTCTGACTTACACTTCGACAACAGTAAACTTGAACTAGCAGAAAGGGGGCACAATGGAGCCATGGAGGTCGCAGTGTCAAAGTGCGTAGGATCAGCCTTGTGCATACATTAGTTACAATGTTCTTAGTCGCAATGGATTTTATTGTTTCCCTTATAATTTATATCGAAATCAATATCAAAAATATGATGGGTATATATCAAAAGTTTGCTTATTTTCAAATCGCATACTGTTTCGCATTTCTATGATTTATAATTTTCGAGCAATCAAGTCCAGTTTTTAGGATTATTTCAGTAATTTGACTAAAAAAATCGCAATGGATTGTGTTGTTTCTTTCATATTTGGTCAATATCTCAAAAGTGTTGGCTATATTAAAAGTTTGCTTAGAATTCTTCTAATTATTTCTCTAACGAGTCCTGTTTCGTATTTTTGTGATTTATAGCAGAAGCGCCATATGAATCGGCTCAATAAAAAAGTCGCATAACCTTTAGAATTTTCAATATATTTCAAACATTTTTTTTTATTATCACGATCACTTTTTGACAATTTGTTGGGAAATAGCTCTCCCAAAAACAACATCGATCAAATGAACCCCTTCATTACGAAAACAAAAACAAACTCTTGTATTTGGCGAACTCGGCCGATATAGCTGCCATATCAGTTTGAATGTTGTATTTTAGCTTTTCTATGATCTTCAGACATCGGCTTGTTTAAAATTTCCATACAAAAAGAAATCTGGCGGTATCAAATCCGGGGATCTTGGCGGTCAGTCAATATTACCGTCGATTGTTGCAGTTGGTTTGTGTAGAACCAAAAATTTTTCAGACCTTCTTCACGTATTTGGGTTAATACAAAATGCGCCGACATCCATCTCTACCGCTCGCCGTTGATAACCTGACCAATTCTGGCGAAGAAGAGCCTAATGATGGTTTGCCCTAAAAGTCACCTCCTGGGCAAACCGTCATGGTGAAGCCGATTGGTTGATAATTGTCGAAGTTATTCGACTTTTGTATTGAATCGATGCAGCTGCCGTACTCTCTAGTTTTCGAGCATTCAAGCCAAGAGCTGTTTTTCAGATTAATTTAGTAAATTGAATAGAATATATGGCTTAAATGGGTACCAGAGCGAGAAGTTAAGAGCTAATATCTTTTTTAAAAGTTTTTTCAATTATCTACAAGACAAGTACTCTTTCGAATTTCTAAGCTTTATAGTTTGAGAGCAATCAAACAAATAAGTTGCTTAACTGCGCTACTTTTCGACATAACCCAAGCAAGCAGTGCACACTGCTTTTTCTACTGCTTTACGCGTAGCATGACAAATGTTGCTGTTTGCGTTCGCTTTATTTACTAGATTGCTGCAAAATGGCTTATCACAGCAAAGCGATAGTGGACACGTTTTTTAGCTTATTTAACAAATATTAAAAAAATATTAGACATCAATGAGTATTGTGTTGCGCGCTGCCACAAGAGTTTCCCAAACAAACTTATTACTCTTTTCAACTTAAGCTCTATGCTTAATATAGAAATATTGTAAAACAACGCTTAAAATCACTTCTTAGTTTTATACAACATCAATTTCAGCTGTTCAATATACCCATTTTCTCTACTTTTCCATAATATGCAAACATTTTCGTTGTCATACTACTGCTGGAATTTTATGCAGCAATATTTTATTATATTATTTCGTAGTTTTCAAAAATAACAATTGCTTTTTGTTTACATTAGGCAGTTGACGGAAGCTCAACTTGGAAATTTTTGCTCGTTTATCAGTCTGTGTGGTGGATTTGTGCTGGAGTTAGTGGGGCAGTTGGCATTGTGTGTGTGACGGAGTGAGGCACTGCGGGGCCATGCCAATATTGATTTAATATGCCGCACACGTTTCATTTTTATTGAGAAAGTTTGGGGCGCGTTTATTGGCGCATAATTGAGTAAATATTATGTCTGAAGTTGATAATCTTTGGCAGTTTACTATTTGATAAAAATTGTTTGTGTGCTACCAAATTGTTGCCACAAATTGTGTGTGTGTGACCCTGCCTACAAAAAAGTATTAAAATAGAGTGCAAAGTTGACTAACCCGCTGACCAAACTTACTTCAAATAATTGCGTACAATTATTTATACTCTTTTTAACTTTGATGCTGCAACTTTAAGCCGTACAATTAACCTACTTAATTAAGGTTTGCAGCTCATTTGTGGCGGTCTTAACTTACATAAGCTAACAATTTGCTTAGCATACTTTTCAGGGCATTAGCGAGGGATACATTACATGTAAGCTTCTGGACACAATTACCTTTTGGCATTCAAATTGACTTACAAATGCCGTTGGCATGGCACCATACGGCAGAGACATCAGGCATGGCATTGTTGTACACAGACCGTTGGCGCTATTAGCACGACAAGACATTAATCCTCTACTAGTTACAAATACATTCAACCAATGGCACACATAGATACACACACACACACACACACGAGAGCGCTCGCGGACACATAGATACGTAGCAACACATAGAGATACTCAAGCATACACAAATAAAACAATAATGATTGAAATGCAGCGAGTGGAATGTTTTGTAAAGCGAAATGCGCCAATTTACAAGGCAATACACGGATCTTGCCACAAACCCATACACACACACGAACAAACACAAACACACGCACTCGCAACATACATAGAGATACACACACACAGACACAGATACAGCCACCGATAAACTGCAAGCACTGAGAGGCTTCAATACCCCAGTCAGGTATCCAGCTTATGGGGGTATAAATTGCCAACGAAGTGGGGAGGTACAAGCTACTGACTAGGTGTATTTAAGAAGAATGCAGAAAGAAATGTGTGCTTACTCCCACCCAGCTTAGCCACATACATATGGCTCTGACTGCGCAAAGATGCGCAAAGAGACAGGATATTGGGATACTCTTATTTCTTCTAAATAAACAATATATATATCTATCTCTTTAAATAGAAAAAGGACTACAGTTAATATCCAAATCCGAACTGTGGTTTCTATAATTAATAGAAATTTTTCTAGGTAAATAACGCGTCTGTATATTTGCTAGATTTGCCAGTCTTGTAAATGCACCAGCGCTGCAGGGGGGAATCGAACCATCGACCTTCCGATTTAGTGGTAAGTATGATACCACTAATTTCTCCTAATTTTTCTTTGTTTTCGCCGCATATCGGAGAAGCATTAAAGCGTCACTTTTTTAGGACTTTGTAGTGCTGACTCATATCCAATTCCTACAACACGTTTTAGCTGAGCAACCTCAAGAATGACTTCAGTTGGCGGAACTAGAATATTAAATAAAATAAAATGCATTCCCCTAGACTATGGCTATTGCTGCAAAGGCCGAAGAGAAATCTCTATTAATAGCTGTTCAAAGACAACAGATACCTACAGTTTATAGCCGAATCCGAACAAGGATGTCCTTAAATAAATAACGATTTTCAGGTAAAAGGCGTCTGTCTATTCATTTGCAAGTGCTGCAGGGTGGAATCGAATCACCGACACGTCTGGTTGAGAGGCGAGTACGTTACGCTACAATGCTGACGAGGAAGTAGCGTCTTAGCCTTTATAGGTACGAAAACTATTGATCCATTGGCCAAAATAAACAATCTACAAAAGACACAAGTAAGTAATCAAGTACAGAGAAATGCAGAAATTCTAATTTTTTATTCTCATTTGAGTTGTGTTAGAAGACAGGACACAGCAAAGGAGTAATTACCTTTTAAAAGTGAAATCAAACGCAACGTATGCAGCACCTGCCTACATTGCTCTTTTTTGGATATTTTTCTTGAGTAAACTACTCCATCAGTTAGAACTATGGGGCGTATCATTCTCTCGCTCAAATTGAAGCTTTATATATATTGTACAAATTATTCTATAACAAAACGACAACCCCTTGGTATTTCATGTATTATAAACTGGTCCTATACCGTTTCAAGTCTATTGAACCTTAGATGCATTATTCTCTTAACAAGAGAAGCCTACTAAGTGTACCAAATAGAAATTAAGTTACAACAGTAGAACATTTATTACAGTAAAAATTATAAAAAATACGTTGGCAAAGTGGTGCTTGTATAATTTCTCAAAAATATTTTAGCAACCTGGAGCTATGGTTTTGTAATTAGGTAATGCCGTCGCTGAATTCTGCATTTTAAAGTATAAAAAGATTTTCTATTTCCTAAGCGATATTAGCATAATCACGTAACAGCGAACACTTTTTGGGCTTCATTTTTTATATACTGGATCCTAAGATGCCAGGAGCCTCTTACGGCTTCGATTTTTTAGATATACGCTCCATTGTGACGCATATAAGAAAATTCATAGTATTATTTATTATTAATACGTAAGGGTACAACTAAGTCCAGTTGACCTAAGATTAGACAACTTAAACATTCTAAAAAATTATGAAATAATATAAGATAAAAAGGAAAAAATATAATAAAACTAATCCGTATTCCTAGCCGGATGGGTGAATTTTTTATTGATATGCACCGTCTCACATCTGGGGCTAGCCAGGAACTTGGATTTACAATGTAAAAGATGAAAACAGAAAGTAGCATATAAACTTAAACATTTATTCCAAATAGAAGCCAAAGAACAGCGTTGACCAAGATAGGTTTTTATAGTTCATGATAGGTCAAAGAAGCTCGATTTGGGTAATCAAGATAAGATAGGATAGATAAAGAAATGGATTGGATAGACCTTTCAAAGGAGACGAAATTATAGAGGCTATTATAATTTGCGCATAGGACACGAAAAGGATCGTGTAACGATCGTATAACGATATAATAGAGTAAATATGTAGCAGTAAGTATTCCTTTAAAAAAAAAAGAGACAGGTTAAGAAGAAAGCTCCACCAGCAATGCCCGCTTAGAGAACACCAAAGTTAGCTCTCTGAACATTCAGACTTGCAACAAAAACTATACAATTCTGACCCTTTGGGTCAGTGCTGTGTACTGCAGTAGTGGAGGAAAGCTAATATGTACGTACACAAACACACTGCTGCTGCACACAAGAGCATACACAGGGTTTGGATTGCCTGGCCACGACTTGACTGACCGGAAGTTGCCACGTTGGCTTGATACGGCCCGGAATCTAGCCGGGCGTGTTATTTAGTGGGCGTCCGTATGTCGCAACGGTGTTTGTTTGCAAATGTTTGAATTATTAACTGGTCATGCTGTATAGCTATGTCTCCTGACTTTTCGTCTTAAATTAGACAAACAATAAAATTATGCGGACACTTGTCGTTAAAGTTAGCCAAGCGTAAGCACTGACGTTAAGTGTGACGGTTAAAGTCAAGGAATCAAGGCACTTTAGATTGTTTAGTCGGTGCAGTCGCACGTTACCATCAATCTGTGATTGATGATTGGTGAGAATTGGGTGGGTAGATCAGAGCTGTGAAGCGCTTTAAAAGGATAGATAGAGAAAGAGCAGAGTTAAACTTAATGTCTAAGCACTCGCTGCTATCGAAGGATATAAAAATCAGCTCAATACCCAAAAGAGCGTAGATATTTTGAATACAACATTCCTCTCAGATCTCAGAACAGAAAGCATAGAGTAAGAGCATCCATTGATTCATTGTAATACTTATTACGTCATAGTGCGGCTTGTATGCGGACGTATTGCTGCGGAAGTTCTTAAAAAGCATATTGCGACCCAGAAAACGGGAGATATGCTTAAAACCGAATTTTCTTAAACAGAAAAGAAGCTATAGAGCCAAGTCATACAATTAGGGAGCTTGTGACACCTCAGTGCTCAGTGCTTATCGACAATCAGCTCGAATACAGAAAGTGGTCACTATAAAAGAAATGATAGAGAAATATTAGTATTGTTGTGACGTCACTGTGTAAATTATCTTAGCATTTGTTGCTGAAGGAATCTGTAAAAATTAGCTCGAGGCCCAGACGACAGGAGATGTAATTGAAACTTATTGGGTGTGCCCTTGGGTCTCTTAAACGCTAACGAAGAAAATATAGATAAAGAGCAGCGTTGTTCCATTACAGTAATTATGACGTCACAGTGCGCAATGTCTAAGGACTTGTTGGTGTTGCAGGATGATAAAAATAGCTCGAAGGCGTTCGATATTTTGGATAAAGCTTAGTGGGTGCACTCTGAGATCTCTTAGACACTATAAGAGAAAAGATAGGGAAAACGTTGGCAGTTGTGGCATCACATGTTGCTTTGTGATTGAAGTTGTGATTAATGTCTACTTTGAGATGTCGCATTGTTCCAGCACTTGCTGCTTTGAAAATTTTTAAAATCTGTTTCCACTCGAGACACAGTAGTCTAAAGCTTTGTAGGATCCCACTTAGGTCTCTTAAATGCTTTAAAAGAACGATAGTGTGATTGCATGTCAGTACTTGTGACGTCACAGCTCACTATGTCCAAGTGCTACTGGCTGCAGTAGTCTCCGGGACCCAAGAGCCAAAGGAATTGTTTAAATAGATTAAATCTATTTTACACACACACACATAAATCCTTAGAACTCAGAAAGTTAACTTTTAAGTAGCAAAACGCAATTATGCCAGCAGGCATTACTAAGCTTAGTTTCTGTAGATATATATTATTAGCTTCGTTCATAGTTTTTTTCTAGCGGCGTTTATTTTTGTAATCTTTTGCAACCTTCGACTGATAACACAGCATGACCCCCATTAGGCTGCACTCTTGGCTCTTTGTAATGTAGCAGCGAGATTTTTGTCAACTAAAGCTTAAGCAAGTTGAATCCTGCGTGTACATATATTTATCTCTTAACCTCAAAGTTCCCCTCTTTTTTTCAATGCGCTGGTGCTTGGAAAACCAACGCGTACAACTCATTACGATTTCTAAAGTGTTACAGCAACAGTGTTGCAAGTTGTTGTTGCTGCTGCTGCTGCGCGCTGCGACTCTGGTGCTGGTGCTGGTGCTGGTTGTTGTTGTTGCCAGGATTCTTATTGGCTCATTTAGCACACGCGGTGGCATTTTTGAGGCTCCAGCCTGTCCATGGCAGCACAGCACGACGACGATTTACTTGCCGCCCAACTTGAACTTTTGCGGTGCACATTAATTCTTTAGTTTTCGTTTTCTTTTCAGCAAGGTGGCTCGCCATTGTAACCACCGCCGTCGCTGCTGCCACTTCCTTGGCTGTTATAATGGCGCTTGAATTGCTGCCGCCGCCGCCGCCATTGCCAATGCTGATGCCATTATTACAAACAAAGCGAAAAAGGCACGAAACGTAACGCCAAAAAAAAGAATATAACGCAGAAAATACTTTGGTTTGTGTTTTTCTTTGGGTAGTGAGGTAACACCTTTTGACACGCCTCCCCTTAGTGTTTGCGCCCATCATACCAAAAATTTGCGTGTAATGTTTGCCATAAAAACAATTTAATGTCCTTTGGCATACACACGCCCGCGTAGCACCACGCCGCCCACCGCGCCCACCGCGCCCAACGCCATAACCACATAGCCCCACTTGGACTTGGGTTTATTTTTGGCAAACAAACTCTTACACAAATTGCAGCAAATTAAAACGTTCTCTGGGTGTGTGTGTGTGTAGTGTGTGTGGGTTTTTATTTTCGGTTCTGGTTCTGGTTCTAGTTCTCTGGAGCTACCTAATGGTACGACTGCGACTGTAACTTTATATGTTATCGTTGTTGTTGTTGTTGGTCTAACTAATTGTGAGTTATCGTTATTGAAATTACCCGGAGCTAAGACGCTGCTATTTGATTTGTGGCATACATAGCAATTTTTTGGGAAGCATATTTTTTTTTTTTTTTTTTTGGGCCGAAGGCGTTAACAAACCCAATCCCTAACAAAACTTTTAATTGCTTCAACTTGTCTTTGAGCGCAACACATTTTGTTCTAAGTCTTATTTTATATTTAGTTTTTTTTCATAGAAAATATTTTATATAAAAAATAAAAACTAATTTATAAAAGTTTCGCAAAATTTTCATAGTTGGCAAAGCTTAAAGCACAGCTTATGCCAAAAAGATAAAAGCCTGATGATAAAAGCTACGAGGAAAAGTAAGTATTCTATCAACAACAGAACAGCTGTCGTAGAGAACAAGAATCTGCAATTTATAGCCGAATATCAACGGCGGTGTCGTTAATCAAAAGAGATTTTCCCAGCTTGGTGGAATAACCCCAGAGTACAGAATCGAACTATCGGGCTAAGAGGCGCGTACGCTAGCGAGGTCCACTCCACAGCAATAGTGTCCAAAAATTGATGTGTCTAAACATTAGTGGCAAGCAGCAGCAGCAAAAAATTTTAGATATACACTAAGTTGGGGCAAAGGCGACCTAGCACGGTTTCTCAAGCTCAACAAAGCGAAATGCGCTATGTACTTGAGCAACCAGAGGTCGTTCCTCTATTTTCATTGCAATACCACTGCTGAGCTTTGTCGACAAATCTAGTAAGAAACTTATCTGAAGAAGTTATGTTCTTATCTGAAGTTCATCGACTGCAAGCCTGGGTAGGCCTCACTTTTAGTAGAGATCCAACATGACAAAAATGACATTCCGTTGTCATCACAGGGGCCGTTTCCACTCAACCTGGTTGCACCCTGAATGCATCCACAATGATAACCATTCCATAGCTAATTGAAATAAATCAAGGCGGCAAGTCGCTAAGAACGTAAGTGCCACAGGCATAATTTATAATAGTTTCAAAGTTTTACAAAATTATTTAATTCGGCAATTTTTGTACCAAAAATTGGTATTTGTTTCGAAACATCTCTCAAGCCTAGCTTTTATAATCTTTTGTCTTAATTTTCTAATCCTTTTGATGTGTTGGCTTCGTCGCCAATGTCGTCACGTTGCTGCTGTACCATCTTTTTCTTTTCCTCGGGTCCCTCTGCATTGCCTATTGAGGAAGCAACTAACTCGTTCTTCGGATATGCAATGCGCATTACAGCATCTATAGGATTAAATTTCTCGTCCACTATGCGCTCAAAGGGCCCTTCTAACAATGCAATAAACGCAGCCTCGAAGTTCTTATTTTTATTTGCTTCTTCTTCCATTTTACCAATTAGCTCGTAATTTTTTACGTATTTTTTACCATACTCGTCTGCAATGTCGAATTTATAGTGAAGAGAACTTATATTGAGAACTTTGAACTTACCCAATGACATAAATATTGTTGTGGCGTCGAAAGGCATCGTTAATTTATTAAATCGCAAATAATAATATATTAATATGTTTGCTACAGCATAGAAATACCACGTCGAAAAACTTTGAGATTAGTGATGCAAGTTTCGGCGATATATGTCCGATAACCGCAATCACCGTGCAACTATCGATAACATTCGATTTCCTATTCATTTCTCTGATTTGCTACACATGCCAATTTGTTTAGAAAATAAAAACTAAATGGCAAAAGCATAATTCAAAACAGTTTTAAATGTTTTAAAAAATTGCTTAATATATCGATAAATTCGGCCATAATATCTATTATTGAACCTAAAATTGTTATATGTTTCGAAATTTCCACTCAACTACTGGCTGTTTTGTACATTTGTTTCAATTTTCTAACGCAAGTTTAGCTGCGGTTTCTTTGTATTTCTATTGAAAAACGAGACTGCGTTCCACAACCTAAGCCGGGCGTAGCACCCTCATGCACCTCCTTTAAAGCCGAAGTACAGCATTTTTACAACTTGCAAGAAGCCATTCCTTCGGCACAGCTGGTAGGTCATTCATAAACAAATTTCACAGAATTATATGTCGCATGGTCTGCTCAACGACGATCTCTAATTAACAATTACTTCTGTTGATCAACTGCAAGCCTGGGTAGGCCTCACTTTTAGTAGAGATCCAATATGACAAAAATGTCATTCCGTTGTCATCACAGGGGCCGCTTCCACTCAACCTGGTTGCACCCTGAATGCATCCACAATGATAACCATTCCATAGCTAATTGAAATAAAACAAGGCGGCAAGTCGCTAAGAACGTAAGTGCCACAGGCATAACTTATAATAGTTTCAAAGTTTTACAAAATGATTTAATTCGGCAATTTTTTTACCAAAAATTGGTATTTGTTTCGAAACATCTCTCAAGCCTAGCTTTTATAATCTTTTGTCTTAATTTTCTAATCCTTTTGATGTGTTGGCTTCGTCGCCAATGTCGTCACGTTGCTGCTGTACCATCTTTTTCTTTTCCTCGGGTCCCTCTGCATTGCCTATTGAGGAAGCAACTAACTCGTTCTTCGGATATGCAATGCGCATAACAGCATCTATAGGATTAAATTTCTCGTCCACTATACGCTCAAAGGGCCCTTCTAACAATGCACTAAACGCAGCCTCGAAGTTCTTATTTTTATTTGCTTCTTCTTCCATTTTACCAATTAGCTCGTAATTTTTTACGTATTTTTTACCATACTCGTCTGCAATGTCGAATTTATAGTGAAGAGAACTTATATTGAGAACTTTGAACTTACCCAATGACATAAATATTGTTGTGGCGTCGAAAGGCATCGTTAATTTATTAAATCGCAAATAATAATATGTTAATATGTTTGCTACAGCATAGAAATATCACGTCGAAAACTTTGAGATTAGTGATGCAAGTTTCGGCGATATATGTGCGATAACCGCAATCATCGTGCAACTATCGATAATACTCGATTTCCTATTCATTTCTCTGATTTGCTACACATGCCAATTTGTTTAGAAAATAAAAACTAAATGGCAAAAAGCATAATTCAAAACAGTTTTAAATGTTGTAAAAAATTGCTTAATATATCGATAAATTCGGCCATAAAATCTATTATTGAATATAAAATTGGTATGTTTCGAAATTTCTACTCAACTACTGGCTGTTATGTATATTTGTTTCAATTTTCTAACGCAAGTTTAGCTGCGGTTTCTTTGAATTTGTATTGAAATACGATGATAAAGAGTACCACTACTGAGATCTGAAGAAGCCTCCTATTCAAGGTGTGGGTTTTAGAGACTGCGTTCCACAACCTAGGCCGCGCGTAGCACCTTCTTTAAAGCCGAAGTACAGCATTTTTACCACTTGCATGAAGCCATTCCTTCGGCACAGATGGTAGGTCATTCATAAATAAATTTCACAGCATTATATGTCGCATGGTCTGCTCAACGACGATCTCTAATTAACAATTACTTCTGTTGATCAACTGCAAGCCTGGGTAGGCCTCACTTTTAGTAGAGATCCAACATGACAAAAATGACATTCCGTTGTAAACCTGGTAGTCATCACAGGGGCCGCTTCCACTCAACCTGGTTGCACCCTGAATGCATCCACAATGATAACCATTCCATAGCTAATTGAAATAAATCAAGGCGGCAAGTCGCTAAGAACGTAAGTGCCACAGGCATAATTTATAATAGTATCAAAGTTTTACAAAATGATTTAATTCGGCAATTTTTGTACCAAAAATTGGTATTTGTTTCGAAACATCTCTCAAGCCTAGCTTTTATAATCTTTTGTCTTAATTTTCTAATCCTTTTGATGTGTTGGCTTCGTCGCCAATGTCGTCACGTTGCTGCTGTACCATCTTTTTCTTTTCCTCGGGTCCCTCTGCATTGCCTATTGAGGAAGCAACTAACTCGTTCTTCGGATATGCAATGCGCATTACAGCATCTATAGGATTAAATTTCTCGTCCACTATGCGCTCAAAGGGCCCTTCTAACAATGCAATAAACGCAGCCTCGAAGTTCTTATTTTTATTTGCTTCTTCTTCCATTTTACCAATTAGCTCGTAATTTTTTACGTATTTTTTACCATACTCGTCTGCAATGTCGAATTTATAGTGAAGAGAACTTATATTGAGAACTTTGAACTTACCCAATGACATAAATATTGTTGTGGCGTCGAAAGGCATCGTTAATTTATTAAATCGCAAATAATAATATGTTAATATGTTTGCTACAGCATAGAAATATCACGTCGAAAACTTTGAGATTAGTGATGCAAGTTTCGGCGATATATGTGCGATAACCGCAATCACCGTGCAACTATCGATAACATTCGATTTCCTATTCATTTCTCTGATTTGCTACACATGCCAATTTGTTTAGAAAATAAAAACTAAATGGCAAAAAGCATAATTCAAAACAGTTTTAAATGTTTTTTATCGATAAATTCGGCCATAATATCTATTATTGAACCTAAAATTGGTATATGTTTCGAAATTTCCACTCAACTACTGGCTGTTTTGTACATTTGTTTCAATTTTCTAACGCAAGTTTAGCTGCGGCTTAGCTGCGGAACTAGCAAACCCTTGTACGCACTTGGTTATCTATTTCATCTCGCAAATGTATATATTCTCCCGAACGTAATTTCTTTTGAGTAAGTCTTATGAAATTCAAGCGTTCGGTTTCGATTTTAGCATACATGTCAACAACATACTGATGAAATATGATTCTCTTTAATCTGTCGCTTCGTAAGACGATACGATTAATAATTCATTGGGCTTATATTTTTATTTTTTCCACCACTAAAACCAAAAAAAAACATTCAAAATTTAAATAAAATTTTCCACAATTTGAAAAATTATTCAAAAATAAAAAAAAAACAAATGATTTAAAAAACACTAACCGATAATTGAATTTATCATCAACTCGGAAAAACAACAACGTATATTGCAGTCCCTCATAACAGCGATGTGTTTCACACACTCTTTCCAATTTACTATTGCTGCGACGCAAAATGATATCGTGATATTTGAATTCAACTCCAACAATTTTTTTTTTCTTTCTTATTATTCCGCTTGGGAACTTAGGGCCTCTACAAGAGCCATCCGTCGAACCCTATTGCGCCGTCTGTTTAGCTCAGTCAGTTCTGGGAGGATGGATCTTGTCCAGGTTGCCTAGGGTCTGCCGATCCGTCTACTGCCTTGTGGATGGATGCTAGCTATCGCTATCTGCAATTTCTTCATTTCTTCCTCGAACTGTGCTAATCTTGATGGTTCCTGTAGGGTTCTAACGTTCCATTGTCCTATTCGTGTCCGTTTTGAAAATGCCTTTGGACGTCATCGTCATGTGGCAAGGGGGTTGAAAGGCATTGCGCAAATGGAGAAAAGCTTTCTATTAAGTAGAGAAGGAATTTTTAAGAGGGACGTTGGAGTGGTCATGCCTCTTGCCATGAGTGGGATTCGAACCCACGACCCCGCGTTTAGAAGGCAAGTGTATTACCCACTAAGCTACGAGGCCCCACAACTCCAACAATAACGATCATCAACTTCTACAATTGTTGGCATATTAAAACGTCCAGGATGCGGACCAATTGACCAACATTCGACGGCATTCGATCAAGAGCAGTCTAAAAAAGCCAAAAAATGGTTCGAATCCAGTATTCCACTCCGAACAAAAGAACGTAAAGGCTCTGGCGGTGGCTGCCATGCAATATAATCCAGGTGCATCATTTTAAAATTTAAATAGCACAAATAGCAGACATTGAACCAATTGAAATCACATCAAACGAATCATAATGCTCATACTCACAAAGCACTTGACAAAAAATAAAATATATTCGCTTAAAACCTTAGACTCGTTAATACCTTTAATTCAAAAAAAATTATCAAAATCCGTCAAGTGGCTTGCAAGAACACCTGTGACACACAAAAACAACGCGCAATACCTATCATGCCTTACACAAGTCTGTATGCTTGGTATTAGAAACTGGCTGACCATTAAATTACAAAAAAAACTCAATTTGTGAAAAAATACGTACTTTATTGTAATTATGTTCGTAAAAAATCTTAAGTGAATTCTAATTATATGAAATATAAATTCAATAATATGAAATAAATCAATTTTGTTCACAACTTTAAAGTTTTTATATGATGTGCATTAAATTTTATTTTAAACTTTTCATTTTCTTATAACATAAGGATTTTGCAAGTTTAAATTGTTGCGCCCGTTCACGTTACATCTCTCTGTTCATCGTTGAATCAATTCTGTAAAAGCAAAATAATTATAAAAATTAAATAATAAACATTTTTAGTAAGCTTACTTATGACCGATATTAGTCAAATTTAATGGCATCTGCCGAGGCATTTTGCATCTTTTCATAATATGTAACGCTTTCCATGTACTCGACAATAATGCATTTTGGTTGCGAAACATGGCCGACTTCATTGTTAATTTGTGCATTTTCCTCTTTTTCATCAGGTCCCTCTCCATATACACCAAACTCATTTTCCGAAAAGCCGTGACTCTGAGGTTCACCGGCGCGACCACCTTGGTAGGCATTACATCCGTAGGGCTCTGCGGCCATTGCTTCGTTGCGTTTTGCCAAATCACGCTGCGGCATAACAAAGACTTTTGTCAAACAGTTGGGACAACGTACACTATACATTTGGGACGAATTCATGAAACCACCAAATGGTTTATACTGGTTACCATGCTTCGGTCCTTTATGCAATTCTACCCCTGAAGCAGCCTTGTAATTCTTAGGGTATTTCTTTTTTTTTAACGTCTCTCCAATTTGGTCATAATTGGTTACGTACTTTTTGCCGTACTCCTCTGCAATCATACTGTTCATAGTAAATCGAACAAATATTGAAAACTTTTAACTTACCTAAAGACATCAGCATTTTTCTTGGATTATATGACATCGTTAGCGAATAAAATTCCACACAATTTAATAAATTTTGCACAGAATATAAGCGTATTTGCGTAGCAAAATCAAAACTTAGTGATGCAAGTTTACAACGATATATGTGCGATAAGCGCAAGCATCGTAAATTTATCGAATGTATTCGTCTACCTGCCTGCAGCTTACTGTGGTATGCTATAGTTGCTATCGATTACTTTCTTCATAAGAGTTTTTAAATATTTTACGAAATTGCTTAATATTTCGTTTAATTCTGCAGTGAATCCAATTATTAAATATAAAAGTTATATTTATTTCGATTTATTATTGAACTTCTGGCTTATTTTGTATTTTATGCAAAACGATTAATGCAAAAAAGTCGATTTGTCCCTACGTGTAAATATGCCAAATCTTTTGAAGCTTGGCAGTTACCAATATTAATAATATAAGTTAATTGATTTGGTTAAAAATACATTATTTCTCTCTTGTTAGCGAATGTCAAATTATGTATTTTTTATATGTAGCAGGTTTCGTTTTATCGTGCATGCATAAAGCCCTTTTTTTCCTAGTGTAGATATACCCTATTGGGGCTGCCAATTTTGTAGCAGTTTAAGTTCAAATTAAAATGAAAATCGCAGATAAGAAAAATATAATAGCAAGTGAAATAATTAAGAAACTAAATTGAAGCTCATAAAATTTATCAAATGATTTTAATTCATTTTATTTGGATAACTGGGAAATATGCGAAATAGTTGGTACGTATGTGCATCGCTGGTATAGCATTCTATGTATATCATTGTGAATTATTAATTTTAATTTAAATTGTTTTTATTTTATTTACAAGACTTGCATTGGGGGGGAAGCTGTGGCCCAAGACACACAATTTTTACAATTGTGCTGGCCAATATGAGAAATATTCTAAAAGCGCTGGGGCCTCAGAACTCTGTATTTATTTAGAATGGGAAACGTATGTATGTGAACACTTCCGATGGCGAGAAGAGCTCTTGGCCAAAGAACTATCATACAAGCAACTTTATACAAATTGAATTTACGTGATAAGTAATAAGCTATAAGTCCTAACTTTATTAAATTTAAATTTAAATTTTATTCCAAAGGCGGATCATGGGGAATGTCTTGATTAATTGTTGTTCGCTTAGAGCAGTTTCTAAACGGCGATGTTTTACATTTTCAGAGATTAACTATGCCAGTCCAAGGCGAATGAACCACCGATACTCAGATGCGTAGTGGAACCACCAGAGTGGAACCAACAACAAAGTTAAGCTTCACAATTTTACAATGAATTTTCGATAATGTCCTTCTTGTATACTTCTAGGCCACAGCGTCCAGTGCCATACATTACATTATATGCATACAGTAGGTGCCAACCCTAATCCATAGTTTCAAAAAGCCTGGGACTCAACTGTACCATACTGATCAAATATTAAATTGGCACTGACGAAATCCTTTTGCCTGCTACAGATGTAGTAGCTTTGGTCGTATTGCGGTTACCCCTTGGGTAAGATGTAACCTGCGGCTAGTTGTGATGGTTATTCATTCACTACTAGTAGAAGGTCCAAGTGCTTTGACTTGAAAGTTTTGGCCCCACCGTTGATGAACCTGGGAATTGTAGTTCTTCAGGTTGGTCTACCCTTTAGCCTGAGAGTCATTTAGAAATCGTAATGACTCTCAGGCTAAAGGGTAGAAGCTGAGGGCCGAAAAGCCAAAAACAATGAGAATAAGCTGCCGGAATAAACTAGGCTGTTGCAGGGTCTATGTGTTATAAAATGGCTAACACGGATGTGAGATACTATACCCATTAAAAAGAATCTCAGTCTGAGATTTTGTTGAAACTGTTTCCGTTTTGATGATGCCAACTTTTATTTCAATGACCTACCATAAGAGTGATTGTGGGATTAGAAGTTAATATAGATTGGCTTGGCTATGGCTTTAATATATTTATAATATTCAATTAGTTAGGAGCTACTTCGAATAATGCTATGCATGCATACCTAAATACAACTTGCTATCGGCAACAGGTCACTGCAACTTAAGGTTAAGTCTTTGGCTTGCCATCTACTACTTGACAAAATATTTCATACAGAGACATAGCCACTGCTACTCAATACATAGGCTTTGGACCAAAATGAAGCAAAGTAAGATCCTCATTTCGCATACCAATTTCACTGCAAGACTGCGAAGACTGCTTCAGGCATCGCTACAGCTCTGAATCTCTGAAAGCGGAAGCTGCATTGTTTGAATAATCATGCTATAAATATTTGCAGTAGCTGAAATAACTGCTTTGCATTATATAGTATATCTACTTATTTGTGGATTCCCTAACAAATAGAATTCCAACTCATCATCGTTCTGGCCTTCTCTTCAAAGACTTGGCTAGCAATTAGATTCTTAATAAGATTGTAAAGATTTAACATTTATTTAAGTTTATGTTTTGAAAATCTTAAAGAGTCTGCTTAATCAGTTTATATATTCTATGTAGTGCATGTAAATCGTGTATGTAATGTATGAACGATAAAATCTATGTATATATATAGAGTGTGTGTGTGTGTGTGCTGTGGCAATGATCGCTGCGGCATAGCTGCTGTTCTTACGATCGAAATTATTTAAGTAAAATAGTACTTGTCCTCACATATGCCGCTAACACGTTTTGTCTCCTTCAAGTCTTTGACGACAGTGTGCAGCACTGGTGTGGTACCCAACTGAACGTCATAGCAAAGTTGGTGTTTGGTCTTTTGCTGGCAAACCATATACTTGGGTAAATACTCTGCGCCATCTTTGCGTACAATGCAGATGTCAATGTTCGAGCCCGAGCCCAAGTCGTGCAGCACACCGGCAGTGATAGCATCGCACATCAATTGCTTTGCTTCATCTTCGCACATATCGGGCTTCCAACGAGCTTCCAAAATTGACATGGCTGATATAGTACCAGATCCAATGGTGGCATATGGCATCTCATTGGAGCAACCTTCAAAAGACACCGAGTAAATATGTGGACCGAACTTATCGTAGCCGCCCAAAAGAAACGATGCCTTCATGCGTCCGTTAAAGCCATAGAGAAACTGTTGCATGATATGTTCAGCGGCTACAACAGGAATTTGGCGTGAGTTCTCCAAGTGTAGCAACTCCAGCTGCGATTCAGCAGTGTCCATGGTCATGTTGGCATCCGCACAAAGTCCTGCGGCACCGCAGCTTTAAATGGATTTCATTCAGTTTTTAATTTGCCAAAGTCTGAGTTCAAGTCAATACTTACTAGATATTATCCGCTAAGGCGCGTAGCTTGCAGAAGCCCTTATGCGAAACAAAGTTGCGATGAACGACACGTGTGTCCGCACCCAAGATGGCACCGTCTTTGAATACAAAACCTGCAACTGTAGTGCCAGTTGACATGGGCTTTGGTGGTTCAAAATTTGCATTCATTTTCTTAAGCGTATCATCACTTGACAAAATTTAAAAATAAGTTTTTTCAAGGTAACCAAATAGCTGCAGCAGCTTACCGTCCCATATTGACGAGATTAAATCCCGATTGTGGTAGGTCCCCGATTGTATTTTCCATTTTCAGCAAATTAACTTTTTTTAGGCACCGAATTGAGTGGTAATTTTTACAAAAGAGACAGTTGTCATTGTCATGCTGCCATATGTGAGAAATAAGCAGTCCAAGGGGTTGCCATATCAGCCAAATGCGACTGCCACTGAAATAACCTCAAAAGTTATAATTTTTAAACTGAATATTTAAATAAGCTTCTAATTATGTGCATTTGCTTTTGCACGCTTTCATTTATGCATATTTTTTTACAATAATTGAAATTTTTTATTTACGTTGGACTTATAAATGATCAAAATGTTATCGATGAATGCTTCAATGGATTGGCCAGCTGAAAATTTGCAAAACTGCATTAAAGTTGCTTAGCTTTTGAAGCTAGAAGTAAGCATATGTGGGTTTGATTTTTTCTACTGCCATTTCCGCATATTTTTAGAATAATTTAATTATTTAATTTACTATGATTTTCTAAATTTCCGATATGTTATCGTTGAATTGTGAAAATGGTTTACCCTGCTGAAAAGTGGCAAGGGTTGCGAAAGAAAAACAGTTGCTTAATTGCCGTATTTTGTAGCTAAAAGTAAGCATATGTGGATGCGCTTTATTTTATCATTAAATTATACCGATATTTTTATATCGATTAGTGCTCATGTGGTTTATTCGCTGAATGCAATGCAAATTTGCCTAAATGCAATAAAGTTGCTTAGCTTTTGTAGCTTAAAAAAGTATATGTAAATTTGGTTTTTCGTGCTCCCTTTTTATAATTTATTTTCTTTATTTTCGTGGAGTTTTTTAATTTCCAAATTGTTATCGATGAATTCTAATCTCGCTCAAAATTTGTCAAGCGTGCTAAAATGCAAGTTCTTTAATTTCTTCTTTCAATTTGAAGCTTAAAGTAAACATATTTAGATTTACTTTTAAAATTTTTAGCATAATTTAATTTTTTGTATTTTCAGTGATATATTTGATTCATTATCGATTACATCTCATATGCATTAATCAGCTGTTTCCAATTAAAAATTAGCGAAGTTTGACAGCATGCCATAAATTGGCCTCTTTTTGTTTATTTTAAAGCTAAGAGAAAGCACTAATTAAAGTATTATCAGCTTAGAATATATTTGCATGTTTCAGTTATTTCAATGATAAAGAACGTTGAATTTGTTTAATGTTTTCTTATAAACAATGTCAGTGCGGGCTTTTCCTCAGTAAGTTTGCTAAGTGGACCATCAATGACATGAGTGTATTTAGCAGCTCGATGTTTTTTTTTTTGCTGCAAAACATCTATATTTCTTGTCTTAAATTCTTTCAAATTATTATTTACATAATTTCCATTTGTTTGAAGCGGAATTGTTTCGTTAAAAACAATACAACTGACATGTCTTGTGCGTTTTGCACATTTTCATTCTTTGAGTGGCTTAACTTTTGGTTGGGTAAGTATAATTGTTTGTATTCCTTTCTTTCTTTCTTTATTTGACCATCACAACCCATTATCGGCTTACAGCCGAACTAATTAGTTCACATTAGGCGAGCCTGCTTTGCACGTGCCTTCTCTAGTTGGTCACTACAAGTGAAGTTAGGTCCTGCTCCAATAGATCCATCCATTTGAGCTTTGGTCGTCCCTTTTGTCTGCCTTCATCAGCTATCGCAACGCAAACTTGCGCCGTAATATGCTGGACCACATGTAGAGCTCATACAGCTCTCGGTTCAGTAAAATACAATAGTCGCCCTCAATCCGTAAGACAGCAAAGATTTTATGATGTATATTTCGCGTGAACACTGCAAGCGCAGCTGCATCCGTCCGCGACACAACCCTTGCGTTTGCGCCATATAACGGCACGGGCAGGTTGAGCGATCGTGGGAGTTCTCTGCTGCACATTTGCTTACTAAGACCATAGCAGCACCTTTTGGCTGGTATGATGCTTCGCCTAATCTCCAGGCTGATATTATTTTCGGTGTTAGCGGCGCTGCCAAGAAAAAAAAAAAGCATAGCCGTCCGCTATAACCTGGGAGCATAGGCACCGTGCATTCCAATTTGTAGACAGCATATGCTTCGTCTTGCCCTCGTTAACCGAAAAACCCACATTAGTTGACTCTTTTTCGATGGCGAAAAATGCAGCGGTAGCATCTATCATACCATCGGCCTATGCAAACAGCGACACTTTTGTAAAAAATAGTGCCAGTACGATGTACATCAGCCTACCGCAGTACCTCTTCCATGATGAAATTGAAGAATTTGCGGGATAGAGGCTCGCCTAGTCTGAAACCTCGAGCGGTATTACCGCATAATTGCCTACCTTGACAGAGCTTATGGTGTTGCTCAATGTCATTCTGCAAAGTCGAATCCACTTCACAGGAATACCAAACTCAGACAGTGTTGCGTACAGGCGCAATCGAATGCAGCTTTGTAATCGAATAAGGATAGTGCGTGTCGATTCGTTTCACATGGGACTTCTTCCGGATTTGGCGCAAACCCGAAGACCTGCTCTATGGTGGATTAACCAGCTCTGAAACCGCACTGATAAAGTCCTATTAATGTGTTCACAGAGAATGCGCGATAGTACCAATTAGATTGATTTCTCGCTAATTTACGCAGTTCATCGGGTTTCCCTTCTTTAGCACATCACAAGGGGCGCTTAGATTCCAATCGTCGGGCATGCTTTCTGCTAGGCTGAGGAAGAGAAGCGATGGGCTCATGCACCTTAACAGCTCGTCGACACCAGCCTTGAACAACATTGTATTAGCAGCGGCTGCTTTGTTGTTCGGAAAACACTTACGTATTATACTCAATCAACTGCTTGATTGGGTCTTGGTAGCATACTCGCCCCTAAACCCGAAGCTTGGTGGCTCGATTCCACACTGCAGCACTGGTGCATTTTATTCGCAGTGGCATAGCTAGCAAATAAACAGACGATTTTTATCTAGGAAAATTTATATTTATTCAAAACAACGTCGTAAGGATTTGGCTATAAAGTGTAGCTGCCTGTTCTCTTCGAATAACTAGTAAAAGCGATATCTCCTTAGGCAGGGGGAAAAAATTTATTGTATTTTATTTATTGTATTCATAAGGCGCATTAATTACATTTTTACATTTAAATTATTTACATTAAAATAAACTCGAATCTTACAACTACAGATTTTTACGATGTTTAGTCTCACGCGTCACTCACATCTCTAGCTCTTAGCTGCCCTTAAATATATTAACTGCAAATCGTTTCCCGTTTGCCTGCCTCCCAGCCCGCCAGTACTTACACATGTTCAACTTTCAACGTATCACTAAAAAATATTATAAAATATTTCAACTGAAACCTGAGCAAATGCGACCTTTCGTCTATATGATGTTGCCCCATCAAGTGGCATGTTTACAACGTTTTACAAAAGCTTCAACTCAACACTTCCTCAATATATGAGAGACAGTGTGTGTGTGTGTTGTGTGTGAGTGTATGCGTGTGTGTGTGGGTGTGTGGATGTGTGTTAGAGTGTGAGTGTGTG
Source organism: Chymomyza procnemis (assembly GCA_035046065.1). Classification (NCBI taxonomy): domain Eukaryota; kingdom Metazoa; phylum Arthropoda; class Insecta; order Diptera; family Drosophilidae; genus Chymomyza; species Chymomyza procnemis. The sequence continues at coordinate 32,117,056 of JAWNOJ010000021.1, read as the reverse complement.
TGTGCGGGTGTGTACACGATATGCGGTAACGTTATTTTGACGACTACTTGTCACTCACTTTACAGTTATGCGTGTGAAAAGTGTTTTCCGCGACGCGACGGAAAACCCAAAGCTGCACGGATGCCAAGAGCTATCCGAAAATATGCACACACACACAGACGCACCGACACACACACACACACACCTACACACGCACACACACATCGAAGATGTTGTAAAAACTTACAAAATGGCAGTTGCCTTTACAGTTAGGTTCAGCTGTTTTGTGTTTTTGTTGTGCGTGCTAGAGATGAGCGCGTGACAAATAAAACGGCAACTCCAAAAATTTATTAGGCGAAGCAGATGGTAGTCATTCGAAATAATAGTCCTAAACGCTATTATAATTCACAATCGAGCCATGCATATTTTCATAATTATTGAGCTAATCTAAAAAAGTTTCGAGCCTTTTTATTATCGCCTTGGGACTTATTATCGAATGACGTTGGATTTTTAATCCATCCCTTTATTTTTACCATCTTTCATCTTCACGAAATTTCAGATATTTGCATGATTAGAGCAAAAATCAGTGTATATTTTATACCAACAGAAATAATACACTATCTTAGTTTTAAGTTGAGCGATACTTCGATTAAAATCTGCATCAAAATTCTCTCTATATTTTTTCTGTGCCAAATTGTATATAATCCAGAAATAAAATTAGTAAATTTTATTGTTCTATGTAGAAGATATTTTATTGCCATTTTTGGTATGATTTCTTATATTTAGAATGCAAGTTTTTTATATCTTATATTTACGGTTATGCCCCTCATGGGCAACAGCCTTCTTGATCATATGGTATAGATCCTTGAGAATGTCGGGCTTAAGACCTATCGATTTAAGAATACACAAAAATATTATTGCCGTTTACAAAACGCACTTAAGCCATTCTATGGGAATCACGCAAGTTGATACCAGTTCTAAAAGCGATCAGGCCGCAGTTTTGACGAGGCTCTTGATCGTTTGCATCCTAAGCGTTAAATTTCAGCCATGAAGGCACAGTGCGTCTGTATGGCAGAGCTGATTGGAAAATACTCTTGCCAGGAGCCTGCGTACGACCCATCGGGCTTGTTTTTTATTTCACAGCGAAAAAGGTCGAGTGCCCTCGTACCAAGTTATCGGGTATAGTAAAAAGAAATTAATAATTTTTCATGAAATTGAAGGCTTTAATTACCATAGTATGATTCGATTTATGTCTAATATGCGCCGATTTGTACGATAACTTTGTGCCATTTTAAAGGATATTTCTCTCTCGAAGAGAATTTTTCAGCTATTGAACTTATACAATACGAGATACAGATAAATATCGCGATTTATAGGAAAAATAATTGATTTCTATTAACTACATTCAATATATTAAGTGGTATTTCTAACATCTGAAAATCATTTTCTAAAACCAACACAGTCTGGAATTATTATCGTTAGTCGCATTGGCAGCTCTCAAAGATCCTGCAAAACTAACAATTCGCAGATCACTAAGCAAATGCACATGTCCTATGGTCTTCGATCGAGTTTTACGTGAATTCGTTTGGTCTGAAGGCCCTGTATTATTATGAAACGCAGCAAGGCCCGGAACTTCATCATAAAATCATTTTCTAACACCAACACAGCCACAACACATCAACTGAACTGAAGTAATAACGTTAATCCCTTCGGCAGCTCCCAAAGATTCTTCAAAACTAATCATTTTCCGCATTCCGCGCATCACTAAGCAAATGCACATCCCTAATGGTCTCCGATCGAGTTTGACGTGAATTCGTTTGGTTTGAAATTAGGGTTAGCTGAAGCCCAACTCAAATAGTTGAATAAAACGTGACTAAATGTTTAACGATTATTAAAGTGTTCTAATGTTTTGCCACTGCTTATAGTTGCTGCGAATTGGAAAACTTTTAACGCCCTTAGGTATATGTGCGTGTGTGTGACAGTTCAAAAATAGCTCACATAGATACATATATATGTGTGTGTACACACTGACAATCTTCTATGCGCGTTGACTGTACTTGACACATTGAAAAAGTTGCGTAGATATTTTTATGCTCACGTTCTGACTTTTGTTGGAATTTAAAATCGTTTGCATATATGTATATCTAAGTAGATGGCAGGAGGTGTGTGGGAGGGACTCTGTGTATGTGTGTGTGTGAGGTGTGTGGAGTGTGTAGAGTGCGTGTGTGTGGTGGCTGTGTGTGCACTCAAAGCATATGTGGAGTAGGACAGTTGACATTTTTGTACTGTCTCTGTCGTCATCGTCGCAGCTGTTTGATTGTCACTTAAAGCGGCATAAAAATGATGACGCCAAGCGGCAATGGCGCCTGACATCAGCTGGGAGACCCACACCACTTCCCAATGCCTGCAAGTTATGCTTCCGGTTCCACTGTTCCTCTGCTGCTGCTGTTGCTGCTTTGTACTCACATTCTGCCGCTCATGTCGAGTTTGTTGCAAATATTTCACACACACTTTAAGTTAACTTTGGTTTTTTTTTCAAGTGTGTGGCATTTTTTTATTTAGCTTCCTTCACCAAACAAAAGTTTCTTTTGACTTTGTCGCCGTCTTGAATTTCGATTAATTAAAAACATTTCCGTTTGATTAACTTTGAGCTTGGGGGCACGCATTTTGCAGCAATTGCATGCGCCATCAATTATTATTGAATTTTTTTTTAATCGAAATTGACTTTAAAAATCAAAGTTGCCAAGCTCATCTAATTGCGGTTTTGCTCTCTTGTTTTGCGAAATTTAGAAACGCCTGGCGAAAGATTGAGCCCCGAAGTGGTTCAGCTGATTTATTATAATAACTATTTGAGCAAATCCGTCGCGGAGTTGTCAGAAATGTTTCCTAGAACAGGAAGTACTTTTTATAATATCATTAATCGCGTAGAAAATAAGGGCAGATTCTAGTCAAACAGAGTAGCATGCCGGAAAAGTAAAATTTGCAACCGTTCAGACCGATGTATTATGCGAAAAATTGTTCGAAATCCGTAAATATCGTTAAGAACTGTTGCCTAGGCGCTTAAGGAGCCCTGCGATCTGGATGTGTCACGCGAAAAAGTGCTCCAAGCCATACTCCGGCATAAATGCTACTCACGTGTAGAAAGAAGACCCCGATGCTGCAGGAAATTAACATCGAAAAGCGGCTTACTTTCGGTACCAGCACACAACGGGGGCCAGGAGATTACTGGGATAACATAATATTTGTTGTATTACAATGATGCACCCAACTGAGTATGGCACAAGGCGCTACCTTAGTCGGAGAACCCTAACATCATACCGACAGTCAAATTTGTCAAACTGCATGTTATTTTTTGGAATGCATTTGCAGCCAAGTAGTCTGAGATTTGGCTGATTTGATTTATATAGAACACAATGAATGCGGCATAATATTTTCAAATTTTTAAATCCAAGTTGAAATTCAGCATCCAAAATTGTGGCTTTTAAAGCTTGATTTCAAATTTTATCAACACAATGAACCCAAGCATAAGGCGTTAAATGGGCGGAACTGGCTTCTTTATAACTGTTGCAAGCTGCTTGGACACGACTGCTGAGAACCCTGACCTGAACCCAATAGCAAATTTTAAAATTTTAACCGAGGTAGAGGTGCAAAAACATGTATTCCCGTGTTCCAATTCCTCTTTCCATTTTATGGTCAACTGAATAAAAACCTGAAGTAGAGCAACCACCAAAAGAAGCTTATCAACAACCAACAATGCAACCAGAAAAACTCTCATTTCGATGTGCATTATAGATCTGCAATATGGTTACTTTTTTAAAGACGACAAATACTGCAACATTATTGTGAATGACAAAAGCTATCGTACAATCTTCAGAAAACTTATATTTTTCTAAAAGTAGCAAAGAAGCAAAGACCCATTTGAGAGACGAGTCAACTGAGTAGTTTATTTCATGCTTGGGACTTGAAATCAGACGGTTTTAGTATAATTAAATAGATCTTAAAATGATTATGAAGAATCTTCTAGAGAAAGCTAGTTTTTTTAATATTAAACAATAGTGCTACATATTTTGTGGAAATTTTGAAGCTGCCAGAAAACATGCCTACGCATAATATGGGAGTATTTTAAGACAGCATTGAGAAAGACAGCAGTTTCCGTAGTTTTTCGTAAATATCATCTTGATAAAATTAATATCTGTCTTTAGAAGTAATACTTTTCTAAATTAATGGGTAGGGGAATTTCAAGCAAGGGATTATGAAGAATCTTCTAGGGAAATAAAGAAGAGCTCTTTTGTTAGTTGAAATTAAACCTATGGCCAACTCAAAATGAATTTCACTCACTTTTGACTCAATTTATGAAAAAAAATTCTCGTAAATCTAGCTACCCAAGTTTTTGCGTCAGTATTTGCTTTGTTTTCAGTGTACGACTACAACAAATTTTTTGGATGAACTAAATTTTTCTTTAACACAAAAAAAAGGCTAAATTTAACAGTCGCCAAACCCACAACTAATTCCGAAACTGGACACACAAAGAGGTGAAGAACCAATATTGCCTGTGAAAATGGAAAACAATGGCCGGCAGTTGCCACAGGTAAGAGGCCAGCAGTCTGATCCTTTGGCCCCTCAATTAAAGCATAACCAATTCTTTTCAGCCCGCTGCAGCTGCAGTTGCTCAAGTGCCAGTAGCTGCTCACATTATAAACGATATGGAAGGACCATCGACATCGAGAGCTCGCCCAGTTGCTGCTGTTGCTGCTGCAGTTGCCGAGTCAAATTTGTCACAATCCAGTCGCAGCTCAGCAAACGCGTCCGTAGCAGTAGCAAATAATGTTCATGCCGAAATACCCGATGAGATGGCTGGCGGAGATACTAGACTAGTTGATAATAATCATATAAACCAACTGAACTATGTATATGACTATTTAAGGGAACTTTTACAATCACGTGACGATTTGGATCTTACAGCCGGCGGTGATGGTGAACACATTTTAGATGATCAACAATTAATTTATCGTTTCGACGTAATTCTTAACAACGATATGGAAATGGACGCGGACTTCTGGTTCGCGGCTGGTGCAGCCTTCGATTTTGATACAGATAGCGACACAGATCTGGAAAATTAAGCGGTTCACTTAAAAAGCAAATATTTCTCAAAATTTTATAGTTTTTACTTTGGGAAATAAAATATTAAGTGTTAAAGAAGTGTTTTAATTTTTTTAAAAGCTTTATATTAGGCATGTTGCGATATAGATCCTTTGGTACATATTTAGTACAACATAACTTGAGCAACAAAGTTAAGCTCACTTTGTACTCATCCAATCACTTATAGCTAATATATTATTTTTAAGAATTCCTAGAGCTCTCCTAAAACATTATATGTAAGGTATACAGGCTGTGAGTCAAGTGACTTTTAAGGCGTGATTTGTTTGAATCTCTCTTAGTTTAGAATCTCTTTCTTATGTCGAAATTGATAAAGTTTAGAGTTTTGAAGTGAAAAGATGCAATGAATTTGATGCAAATAATGATAATAAGAGCAGGAGCAGGTCAACAACAGCTTAGCACTGTGGCAACTTGTGTTCATAAATAAAAGCTAAAACTGATAAATAGCTCAGACTTACAAGTAAAGAGATTAAGTCAATTGTTGCCAAGTAATTTGCTAAATAGAATATAAATGACTTAAAATTTACATTCAATATTAAGAAATCATGAATAAAATCTTAGATTGTTACAACGACAACAACGATGTACTGACAGGTCCCGAAAGATTGCTATTACAGAAGCTGTTAGCTTAAAGAAGACATCATTTATATGATCTAGCATATGCTCAACAACTATATACCGACAATCCCGCAACAATGAAGCTATTAGCTTGAAGCATTCATTCGTGAAAAATGTTATATTGTAGAGAGTATGCCAAAATCTGACTTTGCCTAGGTGAAATCTTCAGATATATAATGCATGGAGAAATATTAGCGCTAGAGCAGAACCCTTATCTCTTCTATCACCGCTCCAATGCGGGGCGAGTATTTTGTATCTTCTACATTGTGTCTCTTTTTACATTTATATTATTAGGATTCAACATTTGCAATAATTTAAAATGACCAAAAAATCATGTTAAAGATTGTCGCAATATCGCTTAGCTGCCCAAAAATAAAACTAAACCAAATTGAGTTGTGCAATAAAATTGCTTAGTATATACGAATAAAAATTTAGAAACCGTACGACAATCACATATTTACTTCGAAAATTGATATTCTTGAATTGTGCGACTGTATTGGAATGGCTCTGATAATTTATGTGTTATAGTATTTCTTTTTAGGGTGAGTGTTTGTTTGCCTACGAAAAAAAGTTAATATATATTTTAGGATATAATATTGATTCACCACCAACCCGTGTGGGTGTGAAGAGAAGAATGTATGTTAAGGGAATACGCAGATTAGAGTACAAAATATAAACAATCAGTTTACAGTCTAAATAATCAGTTTGTTTATATTAATGCAACTAGAAACTTCCCAGACAAAAAATTGTAAGTATCAAAAATGCACAGCACTACTTCTTAAACTGTACTCGTTCTATAACACTTAAGCAGTTCTGGGTGCAGCACAAAAACTGCTTTATCGACACAACTCGTGATAGTCAAAAGTGTCAGCAACTTTTTGGTTCTGCTAGTTCAAGAGCAATCAGTGCAAATAAGTCAACCAACTATTGGAATATCTTTTTTGATATTATCTTGGGGCGAAAAAGAATTCTACTCACTACCAATAACGATATCTTATCACGAACTTAATAGTGCTGGATAGTGGAAAATAAGAAGAAGTCGACATTCATAGCTCACATTTCAAAAAGTCCATACAAATATGAACGAACTTCGAGTTTTCTTCCAAATATTAGCAAGTTAGTCCCCAAGACTTTTTGCGCTTCACATTATCGCAATGCACTCATTTGTCATCGCCATTTACAATGCCATGAAGGAATCCCTTATGATTTTTACTTTGGAGAAGCTGTTCACAAGCAAACAACGCAGTTCGACATCTCCCGGTTTCAGTTCATATGGGGCCCAAAATTCCCGCTGACTTTGATTTTGAGATGTTTTGACATGACTTTCTTAGTATGTATTTCTTTTGCATTTCTATCACGTAATGCTTACAATTCTGCATCTTCGAAACCTTTTCCTTCCAACAACATGCCGGTCTTTGCGATCAAAATCACATTTCTGAAATCGTCGAAAGAACAGTTTCGTCGTGCGTACACCAAGAGCCTTCAAGAGCCTTATACTCTATATTGTTTCAAAAGAAACGAGCTATTAAAAAATCGTTAAAATTTATCTTAAATTCATTCAATGTTACCACAATTTTTTTTTTTCGTTCAAGTATATTTGAAATTAAGCAACCCGCAGTATTTATTTCAACCCATCTATACTATGTATATATTGTATTTTATAGATGCCATTGTGTCTTTGTCAGCTGCAAAATCGTCAACTCTCTCGCCTGTAGCGGTTAAGCTGTGTACCATATATTCCATATGCCTGCCATGGTTCCATATATATATAAATACATATATATATACCATCAGAGAGCTCCTTTTTGGCTGCTTTTTCGCCGTTTTGCGTTTTATAATCGTGATATTTTATGCTTTAACGCGCATTTCCAAAAACAATCACGCCACCCAGCGGCTTTTAGCCTAAGCCACGCTTCCCAGGCTCCACACCCTCAAGTTACACCCGATTTGTTGTTGTTTGATGGTGTAACTGCCTCTGTATCCTGTCTGTCTGCGCATCCTTATGTGTATCATGTGTGCCGTGCGTTCCAATATGTTAAATAATATATACTACGTATTGTATATACGATTATATGCATTAGTTGGAGCGCATATCTTTTGACGTTGGAGCTCTAAGTCGAGAGTCGGTTTTTGAGGCCGAGGATATTGAAACCTATGCTAGAATGCTGTCTTACACGAAATATGGTATTGCACTGCTTGTTTACCAGCAGAAGGACTGTTGCTTTAGCCTGCTTGCTGGCCTATATGGTATGCATGTCTGTGTGGTTTCTTCAATATAGGATGTGTTTTCGGAAGGGTCTGTGTATAATTTAAACATGGCTTTTGTAGCCAAAAGCCAAATTGAACGGGGGGAACAACAACCAATGGAAGGTGTAATAACTTTAAGCGCACATTGTGCGTTCGCGAGGGCCGACTAGTAAGTCAGTTGCTTAGGGATAGAATTACACGAGCATTTTGTGAAAACCATAAAGTGCGTAAAATAATAAAGGGTGATGCATATAGTGTTCGGAATTTAAGCTACTACTCATTAGGTGTAGCCGCATGAAGGGTGCTGCATTTGGTGTTTGTAATTTGAATTACTGCACATTAGAGGATGCCGTATTATAAAGGAACTTAGATCTAGTGTTTGGGTCTTACCACATAAAGTATTCTGCATCTAGTATTTCAAGTTTAACCCTTTGCTCATTAGATGAAGCCGTAACGTAAAGGGTGCTGCATCTAGTGTTTGAAATTGGAATTACTACTCGTAAGTCTTTCAAAAAATAAAACATTACCAGAAAAGTGACTGACTGTCTTAGTAAAAAATTTGGAAACATGAAAAAATGGGAAATTCCTTGCCTGCAACAAGCTTGAAAATTGGGAACAATCCTTCTGGCAATCATGGCGCATATTCCCGAAAGTAGCTTATTTTCAGCTTGATTAATAAGCTAATAATTCAACTCTTGCTGCACAGGCATTCCTTTGTGTATTTTTGTTGCAAATTTTGGTACGTTGATACCATAGATTCATCCTCCAAAATAAAGGATTGGCATTGGCGTGATTTTTACTCTAAACAACTTGCACAGAACATCTGCAAAGAGTATTATTTTGTTTAATGTAATTTTCTTTAATGTAAACCCAATGTCATTGACCTATCAATACTGCTCATGCAGCACACATAGAAGTCCCATAGAGGTACTAGGCTGCACAGTGCTTCAATTTTTTGATTTTTATTCGATGTGAATGTATGCCTCCAACATTTACCAATTAGTTTACAAAAATACAATTGCAGCCTTCAGATACATATAGATACAAATACAACAACGGATTAATTTCGAGGGCCGCACTTTAAGGCCCTAAAGCAACAAAGAAATAACAAAAAATTAGCGCAACAACAAAAAAAAACTACATGAAATACATGTGTTTTACATAATAAAACAATGCAAAAACTTTGTCAATTTAAACTCAAACATGCTCAGAAAATAAATATTATAAAAATAATAAAAAATAAATGAAAAAAAAATCAACGAAATAAAAAACAGACGAAGGCCAATGACGCAATAGAATTGCCATAAAAAAATTGCAACATTTTGCTCTGAAGCTTTTGAGCATGGGTTTCAAATGTGGGCTTCCGGAAGGCGAACTTTTTTCTGCAATATTAAAATTGTTATATATTTTAAGTTAATATTTAAAATTTATTTGCTATAAGTAGAGTTTAATTAATTGTTGAATTAATATAATAAAATGAAGCAATATCTTCAGAGGAGTGATAAAACTGTGATTCTCGCTTATGATATAGTAGGTATGTATGCCTTATGGATATGTAAGTACCAATTTCTCTCCTCTTAAGCTCAGAAGCTTTCTATAAAATATGCATATATAGTGATGAGTTTAATAAGTTTTTTAATAAAACAGAGACTTTTGATTTTGATTTGAAGACTGGCTGACTTTGGGACGTTGCTTACAATGCGGCTATGGTAAGTGACGTAACTGATTCCAAGCGCTAGACAGCAGGATTCACTGACTTTGATATTTGAGTATTCGTTTCATGAGTAATCTTAGTGGAGTCGCGAGTAACATGATGGCACAAATGTGAGATATTTCTGTATGAATCTGTCACTGCATATCCTGCTTGATCATTGCGTGTACGCAGCATTAGCCAAGCGTGCACTGCTTTAAATTGCTTGTGATAGACAATACTGCCTCAAGGCATTAATTGTGTCTAAGCAGTGTTCTGTATGCCTACCCTACCGAACCTACAGCTTGTTTCCGAATTCGTACGGCGGTGTCTTCAATTAATAACAATTTACTTGGCCAAATAGCGTCTATTTGCTAGCGATGCTCGTGCTATGGAAGTGCATCAGTGTTGCAGGGTAGAATCAAACCACTGACTTTTGGGTTTAGATGGGAATACACTTAGGTCCCAAAGCCCACGAAATTATTTTGCAAAGTGAGTTTAAAAAATCTAGTATTTACATAAACTTCTCTTACCATTAAATGTATTGTAATTTTAAAATCCTAAATCCCCTACGATAATCTCATCAAATGCTTCAAAGCAACATATAGCTAAAGAATCTGGAACCTTTAACTTAACTTCAATACAACATTTCCCTTCATAAACTTTTAATCGGTTGCCTAATTCATCATCAAGTAACAAATTTTTGTTTATCATATGACAGATACATGCGAATAATTCGCCCAATTTTGATACGCCGAAAACTTTTCACATTGTAAGTGTGTGTTAACAGGGCAGGCAATAAAAATGCACCATGAAAACTCATTAAAATTAACACTAATAAGCTTTCAACTTTTTCGGCCCAAAAACTGAAACTATGCATAACACCGTATACCGAACAAGTTTTAAGTGTATATAATATATTTAGCTGCAGTTGGTACCAAAGCCAACAAAAACAAAAAGAACATTTTAAATAAAACGCGATTATGGCAGGCAACTTACAACTGCGAAATACACTTAAACTTTTGTAACTTTGTCACAAGCAAAGCTAGTAAGTAGTAGCTATTTGTCTAAGTAAATCTCTATTGATGTTCCCTATTGCTACAAACTGTAGCTGACTTTGCGCTATGAAAAGTTATTAAATACGATGTCTGCATGTTACGCAATGACAGCATAGTCAAGGGTCATTAATTTATTACTGTTTTCTGTGGCTTCAAATATGTTCCCGAAGCATTTTTAATACTTTCTTATACTTTTAAGGTCATTATTTTCAAGTATATTTTATATAGTTTGCATAAGAGTTTGTTTAAACATTCGAGATTTGTAACAAAATATAAATTAAAAAAAATTATGTAGAATTCAAGACCATGTATATGCTTATATTTTTGCAAATATTATGACTCATTGTTAGTACAAATTAACGTCAAATTAAGTTTGCCTAATAATAAATTTATTTTTTTTTTAATTAAAATAAGCGATTTATTTAAATATTGCTTTCTTAAGTTCAAAAGTTTTCTACAAAAAATGCATATCTATCACGCTTGAGCACTGCTTTGAACTGCTAGTGATTGCAAATACTGCTTCAAGCCAAAAGCAGTGTGAGGCAAGCCATTCTTACTTGTTGGTATTTTGCACTGCTTACAACTGCTTGTTTGTCAGCTGACGTGTAGCCAACAAATGATCTGCATAAACTGCTTACAGTGAGTACCGCTAATTAATTGCGGGTCACACTGCTTGTAACGTTATCATGCACTACTTGAAACTGCTTGCCTTTTGCGTATACGCAGTGTGTGGGATTTTGTAAAGTTAAAGCATTTAATTACGCATTTACATTAATTTTTCGGAACAACTTTGTAGTGTATTCCACAAAAACATTTTTAATACGTTTTAGACTTGGACTAAATAGCCTAAAGGCTTAGTTAGACCAACATTCTGGCAACAATGAAACTGGTTTGCTATAAGCTTGGGTAATTATCGACCCTCTATGGTGCAACCTTTTCGATTTCATAATGGAAGAGGTACTGCGGCACACTGGTGCACATCGTACTGGCACTATTTGTAACAAGAGTATTCAGCTTCTTGCATACGCTGTGGATATTGATTTCATTGGGTGTTGTAAGCGAGATGTTACCGCTGCGTTTTCCGCAAGCGCAAAGTTGTCAGCGAAAGTGGATCTTGCGGTAAACGTGGGTAAGACAAACTACAAATAGAAATGTATGGCGACTAGGCTCTCAGGTTATAGCGGACGGCTATATTTTTAAAGTTGTTAAGGAATATGTCTACCTTGGCCGACTACAATATCAGCCTGATGCGCGTCCTGGCCGGCTGCTTACATGGTGCAGAAGCATAGGTTGTGTCTCGAACGAATGCAGCTACGCTTAGATTCTTTGTTCGAACTTAAACACAAATTTTTCTGCACTTGAGTTTTAGAAAAGTGCATCGAGATTTTAAGAGCAATTGAGCTGTACTACCAAAAAAAGCAACCGAGGCAGAAACCAAATGTTGAGAAATGGCTTTAAAAAGTGTCCTTCGACAGATTTTTCTGCTTAATCTTAAATTAAGGGAATTTTAGTGCAAAAAACCAATTGTTCCTTTATTCCTCACTTAACTAACGATCATACATTGAGCACACAAAATTGTTTTTCATTGTCACCGGCATTTTGCATAATTACTCTTTATTTTGCATATAATCCTTTAAGTCTGATTTATAGAGTATTTAAAACATTGCAGTTTTGTGTGGCAAAACACAACAACGACAACTACAACAGCAACATACAACAACAACAGCCACTTGATGCGCCACAACGTTGATGCCATTGTGGCAGATTTCAGTTACAAAAGTTGCAGAGCTCGCGACATTTCCTACCCAACACTCAGACCGCCCCCCCCCATTCGCTATTTCCAACCCATCCGATCTCATCTCATTTCGTCTCATTTCATTACATTTCGTTACGTTTGACATTTGTCGTGAAACATTTTCGACACATTTTTTGTTTCACTTTTGCATGCTCGACGTTGTTGTTGCTTCTCTGTCGTCCTTGCCCCAAACTGTACCATAAGAAAGAAAAACAAATGAAAACTGAAAAAAAGGACAACAACAAGAAAAGGAAAAATGCAAACCAAAGCACAGAGAAAGGTTTCCGCTGTTAACTGCTGTGTGAAAAACTTTGTCCGGGGTCAGGCAACAACATTTGCAAATGGGACAACAAATTTTTCCAACGAACAACAGCAACAACAACAGCCAAAAAATATATAAATAAATAAACGAGAGCAGCATAAACAACAACAACAAATTGTATGAAAAAAAAAACAAAATCAAATGATGTGCAACATAAGCGCCACTTATGTGGCAAAGTAAGCTTGTAACCAGAGGGCAGGCACTACGGCAAGTTACGAATTGAACCATTTTAAAGCGTAGAACAAGTTATGGGATTTTAAACAGGATCGTCCTTCGTCCCTCACTGTGCACAAATGTGCCAAAAAATGTTAACAGCAATTTGCTACAAGTTGTAGGCGGAAAACTTGACTTTGTAGTTAATCTTCAAATATAAAAAGCATCACTGTAACCCACTTTGTGATCCTAAGGCCTGCATCTAAGAATATTTAAAAATCTTAAGAAACATTTTTATATTTAGCTGGTAGGTTTCACTTGTCTGTGTAGTTCTTTTTTTGAGCTTACGCATCAATGGATTAGAGAGCCATTTTATGGCTTAGATGTCATCTGAAATATTACCGTCCTATTCTTCTAGATTTCATCTTACCCAATAACCTCTCCTAAATGATGATAGAACATGCCATGGCATGATATTTCTACATAAGCTCTTCTTAACTCTAACGCGCTTGGTAACAAAGTTTCTTTTGTCATTCCGATTTCCTATCTTACGCCAAGTCTATTCAATTCATCTCATTCCTTAGCTTAACTCATACTGTCTCGCCAAACCGAGCATCTTTGACCAATTACAATCTATGAACGGCTCAATTTGCTCAATTCTTTCAAAAGAACCAAGTCCCTCATGTCTTGCAAACAGCTATGCGCCAATGCTGTTAGGCGTTGTTAGGTCTTCCCATCTCTTAAAACCATAATAGTTCAAGAGCCCAGAAACAAAACTCTCTCTGCCTTAGATATCGTGTTAGTTTATTTTGTTCGTGAAAGTGTTTAAAACATAAAATAATTTGGTTATTTATAAAACATTTCAGTATAAAGTCTTGTGAGCAGACCCATCTACAAGTCCTCTTGTGAAGACTTAGGTAAATTCTCATATGAAGAGTCGTGCGAAGACTGTTCCGGAGACTCTTGTGGATACTCTTGTGAAGAGTTCTCTGAAAGCTCTAGTGGATACGCTAGTGGATACTCTTCTGAAGAGTTGTCTGTTAACTCTAGTGGATACGCTAGTGGATACTCTTGTGAAGAGTTGTCTGTTAACTCTAGTGGATACGCTAGTGGATACTCTTCTGACGAGTTGTCTGAAAACTCTAGTGGATACTCCAGTGGATACGCTAGTGGATACTCCAGTGGATTCTCATCCAAGGGCGCTTCAGTGTCAGACTTGGAGCACTCGTGCAAAACATTTAGGTTATCTTGTATCTGCCCCTTCAGTGCCGAAATGATCTGTTGGCGTAAATTTAATCCGCGTCGCTGCGCCTTCATTAGTTCTACCACCGTTTTCACGGCCTCCATTTGAGTCTCGTAAATTTCAATTCTCACATCCTTATCCTGGGAGGCGGTACTAGCATCTGGTGGTACACTTGCTGCAGTTGCCATAGAAGTCTCTGCTGGTTCACCACAGAACTCCTCCTCGCGTTGTTGGGAGGTGCTGCATGTAAGTAAATAATTAGCTATCGAATAGTTCTCTGCGAATGCAAAGTTAACACTTACTTAGTTTCCTCCGGCAGTAAGTTTTTATTTAAAATATCTTTTTGATCCATTTTTTTTTATTTAATATTATCGACCTTTCGTCTTGAAATATATTATAATAATGATTTCTTATTATTTTTAGGCAGCTAGCAGCTGTTTAAGTTTAAAAAAGAGCCTACTTGATTGTTAGAGCGTTTGGAAACTGTTTAGTTTAGAAAATTCACGAAAATTCAATTTTCATTTATTTTCCTTTTAAAGCTTAAAAATGATTAAATGAGATTTACGTAAACAATTATAAAACTACTACTGAAGAGCTAGCAACAGATATTACATTGTCTAAACTCGCTTATCTCTATACTGACTATATTTATGAAAATAATCCAAATCGAAGAGGGTTTGGAGCGAAAGGGTACGCCTCAAAACGTAACAAAGTTGGTCAGTGTCTTGAAAATACGGCCGGATACCATTTAGGATCAAAGTTGAAAAAAGTTGTCGCTCCATTTAGGATTTATGGCCACTTAAAGTTTTCTATCTAAATTCCTTTCGATTGGTCTCATTGAAATCAGATTAAAAAATACTCCCAAGCAAAAAAATAAATAATTTCAAATACTTTTATTACCAAAATATATTATTGTCCTGCTCTAAATTGATGTTAACCCTCTTAACACTGCTTTACCGACTGCACGTGGCAGCACAGCTTGCAAGCTGGCAACACTTATCGCTCTCTGACTTAATTGCAACTTTTAATAAATAATTTCATTCAAATATCTTTTCGATAGAGCAACAAAATAAAATTCACAATAATATATATAAGAAAACATAAAAAACCAAAACAAAAAAGTTGTAAATAAAATGCAACGAGCATTAAATTGTTGTTAAACAAATCAAGCGTAAAATCGAAAAACAGCAACTATCTGGAAAAACTTGAGAGCTTCAGTGCTTCAGTGAAACCAAAAACTGCAACAAAAAAGAAAAAATCTAAAATGGAAACTAAAATTGTTCAACAAAAATGGAAGAAACTTGAGCTCAAATACAAAATGGAAACGGAAATGGAAATGAAAATGGCAACAAAAGTATCTTTGGATATAAATGGCGAACATTTTGTCGCCTAACAAGTACAAATTAACGTATTGAGTTAGCAGCGCACGTACAACACACAATTGGCCATTAAGAATGCCTGCTCTGGCACACACAAACACACACGCACACACGCACACACACACACGCACACATGCACGCACACACACGCAAGCACACGGACATACAGGCACTCACAGAGACACATAGATACACTCACACAAATGCACGTAGTTAGTCACATAGATACACGCACGCACACATGCATAAAATCAGACAAATGTGCACGAGGGTTGACTAGTCACGTTGTGCTCGCTCAGTTGCTGGACATGAACTTCCAGATAAACAAGAAATCAATTCGATAGACAGCAAATATTAAATATCTGGTTATTTATGTGGATAGCAACAAATTGTTTTCCTATTCTAAGAAGCATTAGCAGCGTCGGTGCAATTATTGATCTTCTTGCGAAAACATCCCAAATACGCTCTGAACGTTGCTGAGATAGCCAAAACCCAACTCAAGTACGCTCTGCACGTTACCAAAATTAATATTCAGCGTTTGGTCAAGTTTGATAGTAAGCTAGCCACCGACGCTACTTATCCAGCTGTTTATATGGATCCAATTACCATTGAGAAGTCCGGTGCATGTTTTAGCTTGATCTACGATATCAAGAATCGTTTTGTTCTCCACTGCATTTCCGCCGTGTAGGCTAAGTAAGTTCAAAGTGCGCAAGACACAATTGTGTGCCAAGAGTTACACACGACGATTGCACCATTCCTTAACCCGATGCCTTGATCAAGACGCACTTTACCGTACAGGTCAATATTGACAGCAACAAGTTTACCGACTACATCAAGTTCGATTCTAGCAACCTCTGCTTGATCATTGGGGGCAGGAATTTTTTGTCGTGTTGATATCGTGCACATTAAGGATCTCTGGGATCATGTGTTTGCCAACCGTTCGACCAATGTCATCATTATTGGCAAGGGCAACAAACTCTACATCTCGTTGCCCAAGGGCAAGGGTGTCTAGCTTACCATCTTCGAACAACGCGACAAGCGTTTGGCTGCCAAGATCCACTTAACAGCTAGACTTAGGGACGAGGAAGTAGTAAGGATATATACTTTTTAGAACATTTGAAACAACATATAAAAAAAAATACTTTTTAATTTTTACAATAGCAGGACTCCAGAGATTATAACCTTTTATCAACCGTAAGTCTGATTTGTCAATTGAAAATAAATAAATATCATTTAAAACAAAATGCCTAAAAAAGCACCTATCGAAAGTTTGGGATTATTTTATTCAATATATTTGGAGAAGTTACAAAGCGCAGAGCAAAATATTAAAAATTATTTTTAATCTAGCATTTATTTTTGCTACTTTTCATCTTCATGAAAATGTAGATTATTGCTTTTGTCACTAATTAAATAAAAACGTTTGAAAATTGTACAAAACTATGTTCTTTCACATGACAACTCTAGATTCTCCCAAGAGCCACTAAGTAATCTCAATTTTTGAAGCAATGAAATGATAATTTAAAATTTTGAAAATTTTCGAATTGTAAATGCTTAATTTAAGTCTACAACTACTTTTCCCTGTATTATATTATTTATTTTCCTTGATCGCTTCAAGGCGAAGCATAGAGTGATTTTCCCAGATAAATAGCGTCTATTTACTAGTCATAACACTTCTAGGCAAACGCACCAGTGCTGCTGGGTGAAATCGAACCACCGACATTCCGATTTAAAAGCGAGTTCGCTATAAGATAAACTTGAAATATTTTGTATAGAACAAAGTTGAATGTTTCTAAAAAAGAACAAACGAAGTTGGAACTCGCCAATATTAAAAATCGAGAGAAAATGTCAATTGAGAAGAAACGAAAAGATAAAACAAAATACTCGCATGGAAATTTTAGATGAAAATCAACTTTTGAAATAAACGAAAAACTGGTAAAGTTAGACACTTGATGGTAGTACAATTTGACAAAAGGAGAAAGCATAAGTTGGTTTCGTACAAAAAGTTGAAGTTAGGATTGTATGAAGCAACAAAACCAAATGAATATTTGAATATAGGGGATATGAAGGAAGAGTTTTAATATTGTAACGCTCTTACTATCGAAAATGAAATGTCGCGATCAAAAAACATTCCTATTGTATTCAAGGAAGAATTGTACTGCGATATATAGGCTTACTTATGGGCCACTGCCTTGTCGCAGCACATGCCAGAAGGCTGGGCATCAGCGACAGCGACGAATGCAGGAAGTACAGGATACTAGGAGTTAAACAGAACCTGGAACATATCTTATTCAAGTGCGCTCCCCTATGCACATCGAGAACTAACTTCTTAGGGAGACCAATGTTTGGCTCGCTCGCAGAGGCAGCCTTAAGGCCACCCCCACTGTTAGCTTTCGCAAAACACACGCGCATAGTGGATGAGTAACTCATTCATGACCACGACTCACAGCCGACAAACTCCGGTGCCACTAAGGATCACTCTGATCTATGTTAAGTCCCCTGCCCTGGGCGCCTGCCGGCCTAACTTATATCCTGAAGTATTTCAAAAAAATGTCATGAATGCATTATCTTTAACTGCAAAAAATAAGTTGCTGAATTAATAGTTCTATTTTTGAAAATTAAATATTTAATGAAATGTAAGCAATACAAAGAATGAAACTATGCTAAACTGCGGTTAGGGACAGGTGGAAACCTAAAGCTATTTGAAGGAGTATGGATAATGCATGTAAACTGCGTCAATCATGTCAGCTGTTCTGTTTGAAAAGCAATATATATTCGTAATAATAATCATATTAAAGTTTGAAATACTAGAAATTTATTTCTAGCAGTTGAAAGCACTAGAACATCAAGCAGGCTAATTAACTTGAATCATGGATGCTTCATTCAGCCAGCCACTTAGGTGCAAACACGCACTAACATTCTATATCCCTGAATGCATTCCCAGATACTTCATATGTTTTCTTTTTGTTTATGATATTAGCAAAATATATTGCATTTTTTTTTTAATTACAGGCAATTGATTAAACCATAAAATCATCTATAGAATGCAGGGAACTTCAAACTTTAAACCGAAAAAAGGTCAAATATTGAAAGAAAAAAAGCGGAAACGGAAGCATGCAAAAGCGTATCTTCAATAATTCATGCGGATTGATTTTTGCGATTATATCCTTTAAGTATGCTGTCATCGCTCCAACGGCTTTGAGATATCTATATCTGGCTAGTTTTGCCAATGTAACAATGTTACAGGGCGGCATTGGTTCAACAACTTTAAGGTTTAGCGGCAAGTACGCAGTTCAGTTGTATCTTTCGTTTTATGAATGCTTTTTAACTTCTGAAAAATGTCATATTTTAAATGGATGGACCAACTATTTTAAGCAGAAGTAGCAGTCTATTGCATAACTTTGAAGATTATGTTTAAGATAATTTTGGTCAATATTTAGAGAACTTTTAAACTATCTTGAAGCTATAAACAATAGCGTCTTACTTCGTCAGAGTCTAGAATGTAATTCAAGTTCTCACAAATTAAGTGCCAGAGTTACATAGTTGATAATACAGGATAGTTCATTTGAAAGTAACGAGCAACTCTATAACTGTTGACTGGAGTTACAGAGCGACTTAAGTTATACCGCGTTGAAAGCGTCAATTCAAGACAATTTATATTTCCAATTGCGAAAACTAAATATGCGCCCGTTGATTATGTCGGAAGACTCTGGTCATGCTGATAAACCAAACATTCTGAGCAAAATATGGAGTCCGTACGAGTCAGTGTTGAGGAGGAGCCACAAACATTGAGTTATCCCATGAATATTGAGTTATCATCGTACTCAATAGTTCGACTTCGCTCGAAACAAACTTCGTCGCATAATTTGGGTAGATTTGAAGCTGTTTCCGTGAAAAATCCAAAAGGCAGACAAACTTAATTCAGCTGACTGATGCGCCTCTTATCAATTACGCCAAATGGACCATTGAAATGACTTAGCAACAGTATAAACTTTTGGAAAAAACCATTATGTCAGATGAAGCACATTTTCAGTTTTTAATCAAATCTGTCGGTTCTATGCCACTGAAAGCGCTTAATTATTTTCTATACAACAAAAAAAAAAAAAACTGTTTGCCGTGATGATCATCGGTGCCTATTTTTTCGAAGATGATAATGCCGAGCCTTATCGGTTAATGACAATGAATTTCGTGATAGGGCCTATTGTTCCTGAATATCTGCTGATTGCAACAAGTTCGCACGTCAAACAGCGAACATGGGGAAATACATGAGCCTCATCGAAATATACTGATTGTGACTGGACAATCCGCCGCTTTTTTGTGGTGATATTTGATATTCAAGCAACATAGCTCAACTCGAAGACAACGTACAACGCGAAATTGCAGCCATATTGAAAATAAATATTAAAATAATATTAAACGTCTCGAAAAAAGCATAATTTGTGCTCAAGTCCAAAGGTAAATAACTTACAAAAAGTACAAAAAGTATCTTAGACATATCTAAATCGAAATAAATAAAAAATAATACTTTCACTTTAAATGGTCTACGCTGTAGAAATTCTAGGCGACTAGTTGAACCAACCATTACTTAAAAGTCACAACTATCTTACCCAACTCAGGCGATACATATTTCTACACCAAAATAACAAAGTACAATATTACAATATTTTATAAAGAATTTGTTGTAAAAACTTCTCGTTCTGTGGAACTTTCAAATAGCATTCGAAACCAGGTCAAGTTAAGAGAGACAGTGAGAAAAGCAAACAAAATATAAAGCAAATACAAGGGGAATAACCTTGTTAATTTTACCATGCGCTAACGTTAGAAACTGCCCTCGCACATATGTAGACAATGTGTGCCCGCTGTTTTCAGTGTCACATGCTCTCACATTATTATTTTATTTTTTGTTTTTTTTTTGTATTGTGTTTCTACATTTTTTTATTTTTATTTTATTTTTTTTGCTCCTTTATTTTGGTTTTGTGTTTTCCGACAAGGACAAACAAGTGACATAGTCTTAAAATGTTCAACATCATTTTTTATTGCATTTTCACAGACTTTACTTTTGAACCAACGAAAGAAAAAAAACTTTCATATTCTACATTTGTTTTTCCGACTGCTCCCAAAAACCGGCTAAGTTGCTGTTATTGTTGCGTTGGTAGGGGGGGTAGTGTTGCTGAGCAGCGTCTCTGAGGGTCTGGTGGAAAAAAAAAACAAAGTTTAGATTTGCTTGAAACATGGTTTTTTGCTGAAAGAGTTTAACTACTTCTGTGGCCGAAACGGAGCCAACAACAACAACAAAATTACCAAAAGTTGAAAAGTTTCCGTTTGCCTGTTACCAGGAGCAGCACCTTCAGTGGGCACTATAACCCCTCATTGGATTGTTTGTATTTAAATTTGTAATGCTTTTGAGCATTTTACATTAAATATATATATATACAGATGTTGGGTAGCTTTGGTTTTGTATAATGCGACAACCCTAGGCTAGAGTTGTGTAGGTTATTTGTATGCAAACATTTCAAAGAGTTCAACTTATTTGATTTGCAACTTTTAATACGATTTTTATTTTCTCCCTATAAAGATGAAGAATTTTCAGATAGCAAATGAGCTTGAAAATAGGCAAGCATGATGTTCATTTATTGCTCACGTAATCACAATGATTTTTAATTGATCATGTGAAGGCTGACCTTTTAGCAATTTAACATTTAGCAACACTTCGAGGTAGAAAATAGGCAAACAGAATGTTTTTTTATTGTCAAAAGTTTTTCAATACTCTCTCAAAAACAATTAATATCGACTCAAGTTTTCCCATACAAGCGGGCAGCGCTAACAAATTGTTAAAATTTACTATCAAAATTTTACTCGCTATAGACAATGTCATGGCTTATTTTCAAAAGTCTATTTACGTCTTAACGGATACGTTGATCAGCAAAATTAACGCTTTTGTACTGAAAAGTAGTCAGTCAGAAGCATGACAAGTCAATAGAAGTTGAAGGAACACCATCCACTAGCTGGGTTGCCAACTCGTACTCTCTCGGAATACATTCACTCTGGTTTAAATGTTGAATAAGCAGCTCAAACAGCGAACCAGTCGTCGTCGAACGACAGCCATGTCTCCATCTTGTCTACCAAATGACTGGGAGAAATCTCTAACGAGCTGGAACTAATCAAAATCAATTCATTCATCTAGATCGTAAGTAATTGCAAACGTCAAATTAACAAATTTCATCAACTGTTGACCGAAATTTTTAAAATTTACACTCAGGAGTATTTAATATATCTTGAAAGAATTATGAAGAAATTTCTAGGCAAAGAACGAACTTATTTCTAATAAACGAATAGAACATTCATTGTCGGTGGAATTTTCATGCTGCTAAACGACATTCTTACACAAAATCGGATTTCTTTGTAACGAAAAATTAAATTTCGCTAGCACTCCAATTCATCTTCGTTTCTTTGGTTATCTGTAACCCTCTTAGAACCATACATTCTCTTGCAAAACGACTTCCCCGAAAAAAAGCTTACTTAGATTCAATTTATGCAATACAATAATTAAAGAGATTCTCGGGAATCTAGTAACCCAAATTATTGTGTCAAAATTTGCTTTATTTCTATTTCAACCACATCTAAATTTTCGTTATATAAAATTTAATTTTCTTTATAAAAAAAAAAATGTCGCAAAACAAGGAACAAACTCGGGAACTTGACACACCAAGAGTAGAACCACAGGAGGCTGAGGATATACAAGAGGAAGGCGTGCAGCTGCCGCAGGTAAAAACCAGCAATGTGATCCCTTGACCATGAAATAAATACTTAACCAATTCTTTACAGCCTGAAGTAGCTGCAAGAGATTTATATGTATATATTCCAGAAGATGAAGAATTTGTGGATATGGATATGGATATGGAAAGGCCATCTACATCACGCGGCCACCAATTCGGTGCTGCTGCTCCGGCTTATGTACATGCAGCTGAACAAGATATGATTCTTGAGGAGAGGCCATCAACGCCACGAGGTCAACCTCTTGCAGTTGTTCTTGGTGAAATTCTATATATGAGCATGCCCCAATCCAGACTTCGGTCACCGTACACCTCCATAGTAGTCAACGAAGTCGAACCTCAAATTCCCGATGAGCAGGCTACCGGAGATGGTTGGCAAGTCGATTCCTTTTACGTAAATCAGTTGAATTATTTATATTCACAACTACGAGAAATGATGCGTGCCTCGAATGCCAGTAGATATGAACTTAGGGGCGGTGGGGAAGGTATCCACATAGTGGACGATGAACACCTCATTGAAAGATTCGAAGCATTTCTTGAGGATGAAAATGAATTGCCCTCGGATCCGGCCATGCCTCATGATGAGCGAGAACTCTACGATTTTTATATGGATAGCGACACAGATGACGAAAATTAAGACCAGTTAACGTAAGGCACACGTGTTTCAAAATTTCTTGTTTTAAATTGCATTTGGTGAATAAAATTTTAAGTTTTAGTACAAGGAAATTACAAAACTATTTTGGAATGCTTTCTGGGAAAATTGGTTATGTTCATAATAGAATTTAAACGAAGCAATAGACCAGCTATGTTAGGGATGCAATTTCTACTTAGTGCCAATAGAATGAGTTGTGCAACAAAGATAAACTCGAAGAAGAATTTAAGTTTATATCGCTGAAGCATGTTTAAAATGCTCATGAAGTAATTTACAGCTGGCTGCGATAATCATCAAATCGGTTGTAGATAATATAGTCTTGAAACAATCTCGCCTTTGCTTGTATTGAACTTTACTGAATTTGAGTAGAAATTTTAGGTGTACGTAATCTGAGCAAAGAGATCTTCAACATCGTGTTATATTTAAGCGAAAGTTAAGAACCTCATGTTCCAAAATTAGTTAACAATTTCTTTTTTATATCAAAAACGAACTGAAATATCTTGAAGAGTTTTGAGGTGTTGAGGTGTGAATTTGACGATAAGGATGATACAAGTATCAAGCTTATGTCAGCTGTTGAAAACTAGTCATAAATACATTTCTATATACAATCCCGAGAAATGATAATATCATCGAGGATAATCACGGCAAAATCGACGATGTATTGACAAGCCCCACGCAACGATTGCCACACTAGCAGCAATCAGCTTGAAGAATTCATTCGTGAGATATGCTGTGTTGGAGGGTATGCCAAAATGTAACTCTGCATTGTAGGTTATATCCATCCTTCATAAAGCGAAATATTTTTCGAAGTTTTACAAAGCAAAAAAGGATTTGTTTTAGGGGGGAAACGAACTTGTATCAAGCGTTCTGCAAAGTAATCGTAGGCCTATTGGTACAAGCTTTCTTCAACAGATTTTTAATAATTATTGACATTAAACTAAGCGCCCTAGATCGAAAAGTAGCAACTATGGATAACACTTGAATTACCAGCTGCTTTCAAAAGCAATCCAATGGCAATCTGGTTAAGTTTACTTTGTCAGCTTTGATTGTTTAATTCTTACAATTCAAACAAACAAGAGCGAAAAGAAGAATAATAAGCTCAGTTTTTCGATTTCAAATTGTAAATCCGTCTCAAGGCATTCTTGGGCAATTTCAACTACTTTGAAACCAAATCTTTTACCCATCACAACAAGCTTTCTTTTCTAACTACACTTTTTCTTATATGGCTAGTTACACGTTAGACTTTTGCAGCTTAGAATGCATACAGAGCGATTCTTGGTTTATGGTCATAAACAACATCTGAGCATCATATCTGTAATATTGTAACAAAATGAGTGCAGGAGTGCTTGCGTTGCTTCACAAGGGATCCAATAATAGCTACTCAACGGGGACAGCTTTACGACCAATCCGAAAATGCGCTTAAAGCCGAATTCGAAACCGAAACACGGGTTCTATATTTAACAGAGATTTTCGTCAGCAAATAAGGTATTTTTGCTAGCGATGCCAGTGCCAGACGGTGGTCGAATCGAAACAATCAACTGTGATTCTAGAAGTGAGTCGACACTCATGGGGATATCTCTGCGAATAGCTTTTTAAACGAATCAGAATCCTGTAAGCTTAAAGCCGAATTCGAAACCAAAACACGGGTTCTATATTTAACAGAGATTTTCGTCCGAAAATAAGGTATTTTTGCTAGCGATGCTAGTGCTAGACGGCGATGGTATCGAAACAATGAACTTCGACTTTAGAAGTGAGTCGATACTCATGGGGATACCTCTGCGAATAAAAGCCGAATCCGAATCCAAAAACCGGTGCCTTCATTTAACAGAGATTTCGAATCGAACCACCGATAGCCACATTTATAATATCTAATTATGTTTGAAAATAAGAAAGGGTGGATATTATTTTGTTATAATACAAAGTTGTTCAAAACGCTTGCAAGCAAAACACTTTTTTTAACAAATATTAATGGAACTTTGCCCACATCCAAAGCACGGTAATCTAGAAGACAAACTCAGCCAATGTTGCCTTAAGCAATAGCAGAGGGAAAACTCAATTTAGAGAAGTACGCCCACCGCGGTAAGCTAGTAACTGAAAAGAAACAATTAGAAGATTTAAACAAATACAAAAATATTAAAAAGCAGCAAATCTTTAAGAAAAGACAATCCGTAAGTAAAAGTATAATAATAATAAGAACTCTTATTGTTGCCATATTTGCTTGCTCTTAATCAGCAGCTCTTTCGGACGTTCTCTTAATGTCTGAATTGGCAACAATGTTGTTGGCCATGCGGCTTGAGCCTGTCATAGACATGGCTAACACTCAGTCGCGCCTTGTAGAGCGTTCTATGCAAATGTTTGCGCTTAGATTACGGCCCACAATTTATGACCATCATTTATCTATTTCGCGTTATTTTATTTTTATATACATATTTTTTTTTTTTTATATTTCTAACTTGGCTTTTCGCCCGACTCTTGGTGGCCAAATTAAAAATAAATTAAAATTCAGTCTAAGCCATAAATCAAATGCAATAGTTGCTTGTTAAAGGCCAACGGGAAGGTTGGGTATGGCTGGCAATGGGGATGGCGATGGTGTGGCAGGGGTAACCCTAGACTTCACGGCTAATAAAGCTTTGTAGGCCGCCATGCAGGCAGCAATTATATCTATTGGGTTTTATGGTCCGCGCCTAGAGGCATGCAACGAACATTTTCATAGCAATATTACGTATACGCCATGTAAATTACTTTTTACATGCAAACCGCAAAAATAAAACTTGCAATTTCATTACGAAAGCCACAAAAATAAATGCGATTTATTATACTTATTTTGCAGCTATTAATAGCCGATAAAATTGTTACCAAAAACTAAACAGAGTATATTGGTTTTTGATGCAGGTTTTTCGGTTGGAAACGACCGCAACGCTGCCGCTTGAGCAAATAAAGTTTGCATTAGCTTAGTACCGATTGAAGCTGCCAGCTTATAGAGGCTGAGTTGTAATTAGTTTCGAAATGTAAGCACGGTTTCGATTGCCCAAGAGCTAAAGATGGCCGAAAAACACAGTTTGTAATCAATTGCATAGGGCTAGATACGAAGGGAAGCTCGATATCGACACATTTCTGAAGTGCTTGATGGGCAGGAGATAGACTTGCGCCAATGTCGAGCGAAAACGGTGACGGCAAAAACGGTGGTTTTGCTATGTGTACGGTGGGATTGGCAGGGAATTATCGACTATGAGCTGCGTCCATACGGGAAAACTCCCAACTCCGAACTGTACTGTGAAGAATTGGAACGCCTGAAGGAAGCAAAGACCCAAGAAGCGGCTTACTTTGGGCAGTAGGAGCAGAATTTTGTTTCATCAGCACAACGCCAGGTTACATACATCGATATGGGCGCGCTGGAGGCTCCGTTAGCTTGATTGGGAGGTATTTATGTATTCCTCTTAGAGTCTGGAGCTGGCACCAAGTGATTACCGAGTGTTCGTGTCCATTGTGAACAATTTTGCTGGTGAGAAATTCGCTGCGCGAGAGGCTTGTAAAAATCGCGTGTCTCAATAGACAGTAGGGCTTCTATGAGAGAAGACTTAATGAAATAAGCTCTAAAATGGCAACAAGTAATCGAACAAAAGGACGCATATTGGACCTAAATCGGGTCATTCTATGGTTTTTGATACCTTCAATTTCACGTAATCATAATTTCTTCTTATTTATTTTTTTAGTGTCTTAGGGTCTCTACGAAGTCTTTCCATCGCACTATGTTCGGTGCCAACTGCTTAGTGCTGTACCACGACGAACTGATCTGAGCTACTTCGTCTCCAAGTCGCTTTTGGTCGTGCTGCTCGTCAGCTTCCTTGAAAGTTCCAGTCTAGTGGCATTCGCATCATGCTGCTTGGCTTCATTCTGAGCGTATGACCTATCCAAGTCCAGTTTCTCTTACTGATTTGAAAGTACATAGTGGACTCATAGTGGAGCATTTGTATTTGGTATTATGTTAGGCTACATTATTCCGCATAATATTCACAGGTATTTGTTGTTGAAAACCATGGCGAGCCATGTCTCACTACCATATAGTAGCATGGATTTAACATACGCATTGAAGATACGGATCTTCGCCTTCGGCTTAACTGTCTACTTCTCTCTATATGCGGTGCAATCTATCGAATGCTGTACGAGCTTTCGCAAGCCGGTTTGAGACATCATCATCTATTCCATCATTGTTGGGAATAATGGTTACGAACTCGACTTTGTTCCCATTAATGATAAAGTTTCCTTGGAGTGATTGAAGCGCATTGCTTTTGTGTAGGCTGCATTAAGCTTGAGATCAACTCTGCTGGCTATTTCGACGAGGTCATCAGTTTTATTTAGAGTCTATGAGTGTTCAGACATATGTTGTCCTCATAGTCCAAGTCCTCATGGTATCTGGTGAGGCTCAAGGTGATGCCGCACTTAGATTGACATGCTTCCCTCCTAACTTCGTCAATCATGATGTTGAAGAGCAGCGTCGACAGAGGACAGCCCTGAAAAGCCCAGTCTGAAAATGCGCCATCATATACATGGCTTTTATGGTACAGCTCTGTCTACTGCAGCGAAGGCCTTCTTAAAGTCTCTGACTAGCAGTTCCAGCGTGTTCCTTCACTTCATAATTTGTTCTACATAGCTCTTATGTGGTCTGCTGCCTGTTTGTTCATCTCTTATTGTAAGCTAATTTTTCATCTAAAATCGTTTAGTAGTCTGGAGATAGCATTTTGCAAATAGAGTTGCAAGCATTGTGATTTCTCTTCAGTTACTACAGTCGCCACGTCTTGACGAGCACTCTATAAAAATTTTTTTCACTAATAAATAAAGTGCACAAGTATTTGCTAGCAAATTGAGCCTAGCAGCAAATACACTACAGCGCTGTAAGAAATTTTGCTCAATTGTGGTTTGTGGTTCAAAATGATTTGTCAGCAGAGCCACATTTATAGCAATATATACATATATAGATTATATAGATATAACATTCAGTTAAGCACAGGATTGCATTCATAATAATGTTAAGGACAACTCAACAATAGCAATGATAATGATGTTCGATGATAAGGCTGCCTAAATGCTGCCCTCCATTGTCCCATGCTAATGATGAGCAACATTATTATGGGCATGGCTGATGGCATTGTCGACGCCTAAGGTATAACCGCAAGCAGCCTCAAGGACTTGCCCAAATATTCAACTCCTGCTGGCTGGGCTACACGTTGCCTGATTATCGCAAGCAGAGGCTGGCTATTCGAGCAACTATGAGAGGTAACAATTATGAAATCTTTCGTACAGAACAATAAATAGTACAAGGACAAAGCCACAGGTTAATGAAGCATGTGATATAAATCATGACCAAAACGTGCACAAAGTTACGTAAATTTATAGATGATATAATAATTGCCAAAATGAAGTAAAGGCAGCAGCAGCCAAGCGAAGGAGCCGCTCAGGCAGTAGGGCCCAGGATACACGTGCTCCCTGCCAAGCACTTGCCCGGTTTAAATTTGTAACTCTCAAGATATAAGTTATTACGTCATTTGCGTGTAAAACAAATAAACAGTCGGCGTCAAAATTATTGGCACACTGCCACCGTGGCTTGCATTAAGCGGAATGTATAAAAATATATGAAAATTATTCTTTAAAAATTTAAAGTTAAAAAAGTTAAAAAAATTGTATACATAATTACATATTTTGCGCTTTAAAATAAAAATTGAGCACAATATATAAAAAATATAAAAAAATGCTCAAATTAAAAATAATATATCAATAAAATATGTATTTATCATTTTTAAACATAAAATATTAATATAAGTTTAAAATATTAGGTTTTATAAAGCTAAAATAAACATAGTTTTTTATTAAAAATAATAATTTTATTATAAAAAAAAAAATTATACAAACATATTATTTATTTAACAAAATGAAATGTATATTTTGTTCATTTTGATTAAATTAAAACAAAAAACATTTTTAATTATGAATCATAAATATAAAACAAGAAATTAAACTTTAAAATCATAATGATGGTGTGAAAAAAAATTAATAAAAATAAATAAAAAAAAAATAAACATAAATAGCTTGATTTGACAAAATTAAGCAAAAATAAAGCAAATCGTAGAAATTGCATAAATATATTAATTTTTTAACACATTTTTTTTTTTATTTTATTATTTTTTATTTTTCGAATTGAATTAAAGTAAAATAACATTTTTTATGAACTACAACAAATAAAAATCACTGATATCATGAAAAAAATTATGTATTTGTCTATTTTGACAAAATTAGTTAGTAACTGAGCATTCTAAAAAAAAGCAATTTTTATATTTTCTTAATTTTTAAAATAATCACAATGATATACTAATACAATTTATATCAAACTATTTGATATGAGACAAATAAGTGAAATAAATATCTCTATTTAAAAATATATAAAATCTCAATCAAAGTAATTTTAATTTTTTGAATTATAAAAAAGAAAAAAAAAATTACCAAATATTATAGATCACGTTTTTTGATGTTTTCTCTATCTCTACCAGAATGTCTGGTCTCCAATCATTTTTAGCCCAGTCCAGTGTCGGGTATTCCTCAGCCAAGAGATTTCTTATCTTCCGATGCCACGTTTGCCTTCGATTCTGCCTTGCACAATCTATTGTAGTAATTCATATTTTGGACCTCGGATAATGTGTCCAAAATACATAGTTTTTCTCGTTTTAAGAGTTCTCTATCTTTAGCCAAACTTCCTAGAACAACTTCATTTGACATTTTGTCGGTCCAAGCAAGCTTCAGTATACATATGAGGCAACGCATTTCAAAAGCTTCAGTTTTATTCATTGTTAGGATTTTTAAGTCCAAGATTCCAAGCCCATAGAGTAAAATGGATCATATATTAGTTGAGGCCGATGTTGCCATTGCATATAACTTTTTTTGAATTTGAAGAAGTAGCTTCTAGTCATCTCTATACGGTATATAATTTCTTCATCTGATGTCCACTCTTAGCCAGCAAGCAAGATATTTCAACTTAGGTATTCCTTCAATAGCTTCAGTTCCAATTTTGATGGTAGCATCGATGTAGGATGGTAATCGTATCTTACTATTGATCGTGAATTTGGTTTTATGTTGTTAATGGATAAGCCAAAATCTCTACTCTACTGATCTACACTTTCAAGAAGAAATTGAAGATTATCTATCGGCTATGAATGTTGTGTTGTCTGCGTACCTAAGTTTGTTTATAAATTTTCCATTTACCTTGATGCCTTTGTCAAGAGCGTTTTTGGACTCTTTGAATATTACTTCAGAAAAAATATTGAAAAAATGGGAAGGTAGATTGCATGCTTTTCGAACATCTCTGTTGATGACCCAATTTTGACAGTTACATATTCCAGCTTCAGCTCAGCAGTTTGGCTCCAGTGCAAATTTCTTATCAAACTTATATCTTTGTTGTACAGGTCTATATTTTCTAAGATTTGTATGAGTTAATCATGTTGCACACGTTCAAATAACTTTTCGTAATCGATAAAACAGATGAAGACATCCTTGTGAACATCTTTACAATTTTTTACTAAGACTTGGGTGGCTGAAGAAGGCCTCTCGTGTTCCCATTACTACTTTAAAACCAAACTGTGTGTTGCCCAACATTTCTTCACATTTCTTGAATAATCTGGTGTAATATTTTCAAGAATTTTAAGTTCGCATAAATTTAATTTGGTTAAGTAAAGTATTCTTAAGTTTCAAAATAATATTTCGTATTCAAACTTTAAATGAAAAGAAATCTTTTAAAGTTTCTTTTTCTAGGCGTTGTCCTTTTATTTTTGTCCCCTACTGTGCATTACTTTAAATCCTTTCCAAAGCACTTTAAAGATTTCACATTTTCTTGCAGAAAAACGCATAAAAATGCTAAAGAAGTAACTTTTTGACTTGCGTATTTTTGTTCTATTTTAGAATTGACATAAATCCAAGTTGGGAATTTTCCCAACTACATGACGCATACGCACTGTATGACCTTGAGCTTAAGGAAATCCTTTTTGGTAGGCTTAATAATTGCTGTTTGAAACTAACTGAGATTAAATTAATATCAAGTAGCATATTGCCGGCGGCCTGATGTTTCATAAATCTTGGACAATGTCTTGGAAGATAGCCGCTTTTTGGGGCTAGATAGCAGCACTATTTCTTTTATTTTTTGTCGTTTTTGTTAGGCTTTGGCTGCTGGCAATCTGGTCGAAAGCAGAAAACGAGTTCCCCACAATACAATAAGTATTTTCACTTTAAGGTAAACGAATATTTATGTGCCAATTGGGCAGGGATTTAATTTTGAAGAGGCAACTTAAGTGCGTCCAATCGGGAGCAGAAAAATTCTA
Organism: Chymomyza procnemis; assembly: GCA_035046065.1. Classification (NCBI taxonomy): domain Eukaryota; kingdom Metazoa; phylum Arthropoda; class Insecta; order Diptera; family Drosophilidae; genus Chymomyza; species Chymomyza procnemis. The sequence goes on along the minus strand of JAWNOJ010000021.1, from coordinate 32,085,633 downwards.
GCTTGCAGGTTTGTTTTCTAAACTTTAAATTAGTTTAAGACTTTAATTTTTTATTTTTTGGATTGTCATAATTGGTTTGAAAAATAATGGCTGTTTGGTGTGTAATATTATAAGCAAGTATTGGAGGGCAACTTTAATAACTTTGTTATCCAAAAAATATATTCAATTTTTTATCTTTTTTTTACTAAAAACTAAAATCTAATAAACAAATTAGCGTGTGTTCAATTTAATGTTTGGGGCGTCATTCAGCGACGAGATACAATAAAGTTAGTGCTGAGAGAACATACGCAATTCAATGCTGGCAATAAGCGACTTACAAATACTCTACTAAAAGTTTTGTTTTTTAAATCTACAAACTAAATGCCTGTTTGGCATTCATCTTTTTTAATGAAAGCTTTTTTTAGTTAGAAAATAACAGAATTTCTAAATCCATTTTAAACTTATTAAATTGAAACAAATGGGTGCCTATGCTTCTCAAGGTATCCCCTTACTCTGTTAAATAATAAGTAGTCTGTCGAAAAACCTTGGAAATAGACGCCTACAGGTATATGCCAGAGCTGTATAGGAAGAAGGGGAGCGATGTTATGCGCGATTCCCACAGGCGGTCCCACACCGGAATCCTCTTCTGTTTCGGTAGCCCAAACTATACCTGGTGCACCGAACAACAACAGCCCATACGCCCGGGTAAGGCACGTAAGGAAAACCATGTCAAGCAATGCTCATTTACAGGCTTCGTATCAATCTTGGTGGCCGCCTGCGCTCTGTGCCAAAGCACTGCACCCAAGAGCCACGGTATCAACTAACTGAAGCCACAACTTTGCTTGCATTCTATTGCCCGGGAAACGGCATCTTACTAGGCGGTAATCGTACTAAGTTGCTCAGAACGCTTTCTACAAGTACTTTGAAGTTATCTTCATTGATGTCCATCACAATGTCGTCATGATCCCAAGATCATCAGATCAATAAATGAATTAATCTAGAATGCGTTATCTCCAGCTTTCATGATGTCATAATAAGGTGACATTGTGAGAGCACTCTCTCTCTCTCTTGCTCTCTTGCGTTGAGAAAACTTAACTTATCAGTGCCATGGTAAAATTATTAAAGGTGGCAACAGTAGAAAAATCGAAATTGTTTAGTCGAAATGCAATGTTTGCGTAGAGATAGAGAGAGATAACTGTTATAAGTTGAAGCATGGTATAATTATTAAAGATAGTGCCAGCGGAAGAAAAAGATGTCATGCCTCTCTTGCATATTTAAGTTTCGTATGTAGATGTTCTAAGAAGATTGGGTACAGATTGACAACTCCTAAAAACCGTTAAAACGAGAAAAACTATGCATTTTATTCACATAATTCGCGACCCAAAATTTAAATCCCTGCAACTGATTGTGCAAGGCAAAATCGAAGGCAAATGTGGCTTGGGGAGAAAACAAATGTCTTAACTGAGAAATATCCGACACTGGACTGGGCTAAAAACGATAGGAGACTGCTAGGGACAAACATGTAGCATGCATAAGACCGATCAGACGTTAATATAATTTTTTGTAATAAAAATATTTTTTTATTCTCTGCCACGGTGTTGATTTAAAAGCGCTACGAAATCGTCAAAAGATTCTTCATTTTGTTATTTGTATTTCCGCAAGAACTGCCCTATTTTTGAAGTTTTTTAGAAAAATCAGTGCATACAATATTCCCCATAAAATTTATTGTAAGCAGCGTAGTTTTTTTTTGGAATTTAGAATTTTATTAGATTAGAAAGTTTTGAAAACAAATAAAACTCAATAAAGTTATTGCAAAAACAAAACATAAACATATGAATAAATTTAATTTTAGCAATTGGGCGCTACAAAAAACAAAAAAAAAAAAAAAAACTAAAAATATGTTAACAAAAAACTTTTGCCATTCACAATGTAATTCATTTATGGATTTCAATTTTAGAGCGCAACCAAACACATATATCTATACATCTATATATCTATCTATGTTTATTGAAATTGATTTGATTTGCGCGCACACACAGACAGAGATCTAGATGGAATAGAGATATTTATTCGGTATGAAGTATATTATGTATATAGGGATATATGGAGTACAAGGGATACAGCGATACATACTATGTGTATATAGTATAGATAATTCTGGTTTCGCTGTCAGTTGCAAAACGTTGCACTTGTCTATGGATGTGCTAACATTTGCATCTTCGAATTTGTATGCATTTGGTACAGTCTATTCAAAAAGTCTTAGTACAGTGCAGTTTTAAGTTAAGCAAGCACAAAACAATGTTGGAAAATCAGTGTTGAAAAGTGCAGTTTTAGCTGTAGCTGAATAGGATGGTGCTAACTTGCTAGAATACATTATATTTTGCTTTAAGTTAGGGAAGTATGGAACTTATATAGGATGCTTTTTTTAGAGGTATAGAAGTTGAAATTGCAATAACAAAACGATGGATTTTATTTAGCCGAAAGATAATCTTGTGGCATTACATTTTACATATGATTTCTTGCATATGGCCATCAATGATTTTACATAGCCCCACAGAAAGTAGTCTAGCGGTGTTAAGTCACAAGATCTTAGAGGCCAATTCACAGGTTCAAAACGTGAAATTAGGTGGGGTCGCCCGTTCTTTCAATAAATCGCTGGTGGCACGAGCTGTGTGATATGTTTCGCCGTCTTGTTGGAACCACAGCTTCTGGACATCACGGTTGTTCAATACAGGAATGAAAAATTTAGTAATCAGGGCTCTATACCGAACACCGTTGACTGTAACGTTCTGGCCATTATCGTTTTTGAAGAAGTACGCAGCAATGATGCCACCAACCCAAACAGCGCACCAAGCAGTAAGTTTTTCTGGATGTAACGGTGTTTCGACATATACTGGAGGATTACCTTCACTCTCAATACGGCAGTTAAGTTGGAAGACGTAGCCATTCAACAATCAACCAGAAATGTGCTTCATCGCTAATCAAAAATAGTTTATGAAAATCGGGAACAACGGCAATCTCGTTTTGGGCCCATTCCACGAATCTACGCCTTGCTTGATGAACGATCGTTTGGCTTCAGTTCTTGCACGAGTTGGATGTCGTAAGCACGCAAACCAAGATCCTTCGCAAATTCTTCTATAAAGTGGATGGACACAGCCACAATTTCTGTACTCGATGATGGATAGACTCATTCGGGTGTTCCTCAATGCTACGCTCTACAGCAATAATAGCTTCTTCCGTACGCATCGGTCTTGGACAATAATGCGAACTTAAAGTTCTATACCTCGAAAAAAACACCCTTTTTTAATGCTATTAAATAAGCATTTTAAAATTAATTGTACTGCTGGGTCGTTATTGCCCCATGATAATACTTATTGTAGCAGTAAAATATAAAACTATCTACAACGTTACAAACCTAGCAAGAAATAAAAAAAACACTGGTCGGGCTTACCCCACAAAAAATGTTTAATATTTCATACAGAAATAAAAAATATATACAAAATATTGTTAAGTTATTAAATAAGCATTTTAGAGTTAATTCTACGACTGTGTCGCTTTTGCCCCATATTTTTCACCATAAACCTTACTTAGAAAAACCCATTCGTAACGCACATATGCGCTCGTTTAGCGTTAATTAATGCATTTATTTGGCGTACACAACCAAATCTAAGCAAATGCGATTATGCATGAAATAACCGTATGTATGCAAATTATTTTTATCAAATTCAAAAAAAAAAAAAAAACTATTCCTGCAGATAAACAGCAAAAACCGCTTAATAACAATAAATTTTAGACAAACACAACTTTATTGCACTTAAAATAATATATGCAAATACAACAATCTCGTGTATGCAAATTATTTACGTTGAGTGTATATAAATTATTAACACATTCAGAACAAAGTCAATGCTGTATCAAGTCCTTAGTTATTGACTGCACTGCATTGCAAATTCCAACTCTAATCGTAATAAATGCCACAAAATTTGCAACAAATGCTAAGTAAATACAATTTTGCAATTAATAATAAACGCATATATGCAAATTATAAGTTGTTGTGCTAAGACAGCTTGTCTGATGCTGATGTGAAGACTTGTTTGATTGACTGTACGTCGATCTGACTCAATAATCCTATGTAAGCAAATTATATTTTTGGTTATGTTTATATTTAGCTTTTTGTCGTTTTATTGCAAATAACTTAATTTATTGAAATTTTTATAGTGTTGCATAATGCCGAAATATTTAATTGCAATAATTTATTGTAAATAAAATAAATAAATCATGCAATTTATTCTTATTATAGTAATGTGTTTTTAATGCAAAAGTCTAGAGGGGAAGAGTAAGTGGAGTGCTCTCGCCAAGCGGGCTGTGTCCCGTTAACCGCTTATAAGGGAAAATTTTTCTTTAATTACAATAATAGTTGCATAACTGCATTGCTCAGCAATAATTGTCTATATGCAAATTTTTTTTGTTTTATGCTTGCGAAGCCCGCTGCTGCTATCGCTCATCATCCATTATCGATATTTCACTTGCTCGTAACATTTCCAAATACAACTTTTTTTCTATAAATTTATTTGCAAAAAACACAATTTTTTATTTAAAGATCAATTGAGTGCAATATTGATAAATATCACAATTCCACTTAATTGTCAACAATTTTAAGCTAAGAATTTATAAGCTTTTATATGCAAATATATATTTTTTTTACCACTTTTGTTGCTATGACAGCAGCAAGAAAGAATTCAGGCAGCACTGTACTTTTTTAATCAATTGCAAACATAGTGTTGGTAAATGCCGAAAAAAATGCATAAAAGCAATTAATACAAATATGCAGAATATTTTTGTGCAATAATGCAATTATCGAGTGACAATTACATTATTGAGGAAGTATTTGCAAACAAGTTAATTAATAACCTTATAAATGCAAATCATTCTTATATTTTGTATTCTTTTTCCACATTTGTGCTTTGTGTATTGAGTATAAGTAATTTTTCAAAATTGGGCCTACCAAGCGTAGTGATAGCACCCTTGCCTCAAAATCGTAAGGTCGGTGATACGATTCCATCCTGCATTTCTCTTGGACTGCCATAGATATGCTAGATAGACGCTATTTATCGAAAAAAAATCTCTTTGTAAGTCCCTGATTCTCTTCGAATGGCTATTGAAGCGATGTATGTAGTCATGGGGAATAAATTAATTTTTAAATTTATAATTTTTGAAACTAAATTTACGATCTATTGGTGACAGATACTTCAAGTGCCGTATTCTGTGGTAAGGTAAAACCAAAGTTCTTTTTTAACTTAGTGTTTTGTAATGCTTAAAAATTTTGTTATTTTTACAAAGCATTGCAAATTATGCAAATTATTATTAATTTTTTATGGAAAATACGCTAAACATGCTGCCTTTAGTTGCAGTGTTGAATAATGCCGCACTGCTGCATTGCATATATGCAATCAATTCTAAGCCCAATCACTTTAAACTAATTAATAACCTTATGTATGCAAATAATTCTTTATTTGCGGTTAAAACTTTCTCTTAGTGGGCGCCAACTCCCCCTCTCTCTTTTTCTCTCAAACACAACAATGTAAACAGGACGAGTTTAGGCACTTAGCACAGACTCAGACCCAAACATGTTGGAAGAGCAACAAATTACCCAAAGCGTATGCCGGCTGCGAACTTATTCAGCCAACTAACGCTCTCTTCAGCGGAATTTAAGAGAGCGCGCTTAATATGTGTCTCTGTGTTGCTTGTGTGTGGGTGTGTGCTGGTTGAAAATGAAGTCAGTGTGTCGCTGGGCTTTGCTTGGTTGGTTGGTGCTGCTGGCAGCGCATGGCGCGCTCTCTGCTGCTGCTGCTAACTTGGCTTTGTCTTTGCGGGCAGGACATGACTCTCGAGTTGACCACAAATGCCCAATGCGGCTAAGAACGCACAGCAGGCAAATTGTTGCCACACTTCTTGTGGCACACAGGCACAATGCAACAGGTGAGTGTCATGTGTCGAAAGTCAGTGCCGTCGTGACCTTTGCAGCCATTTGGCCATATCAAAGTGGCCAAAAAGGTCGCTAAACTTACGTTATGGCTAAGGAAATAATAATATTTCAATTTATTTTTAAGCCATTTTGCAAAAGCTGGTAACTTTATTGGCAAGCATTAGTTGGCCAGCTATTGTTCGCGTTCAGCATATCTTAACGGCTTAAAGAGTTACTTAACACCTGAAAGTGGTATTCGAGGCATAATTTTTGGCGCAAAAAAACAGACGCCATTTGGGGCACGTGCAATTGTAGCAGCTAGTATGTTGGGTTGAAATGGGGGTAATTCTTTGTAGTAATTTTTATATTTTTTTTCGCAATTGATCAGGTAGTAATAGTTGGAATAGATTGCATGGTAGGAGCAGAATGTTGAGTAGCACTCAAATATGCCCGCTTTTGCCTCGAACATCTTCGAATTTTCTAAATATTCTATTATCACCACGCATCGATTTTCAAATCGACATATTTCTGTAGTTGTAAGTTCTGGACTCTTTGTAGAAGTCCTGAAGATCTCTTTGCTTAGATTACGTATACCTATTTCTACTCAAATTCAGTAAAGTTCAATACAAGCAAAGGCGAGATTGTTTCAATACTATATTATCTACAACCGATTTGATGATTATCGCAGCCAGCTCTAAATTACTTCATGAGCACTTTCAACATACTTCAGCGATATAAACTCAAATTCTTCTTCGAGTTTATCTTTGTTGCTCAACTCATTCTATTGGCAGTAAGTAGAAATTGCATCCCTAATATAGCTGGCCTATTGCTTCGTTTAAATTCTATTATGAGAATAACCAATTTTGCGAGAAAGCATTCCAAAATAGTTTTGCAATTTCCTTGTACTAAAACTTAAAATTTTATTCACCAAATGCAATTTAAAACAAGAAATTTTGAAACACGTGTGCCTCACGTTAACTGGTCTTAATTTTCGTCATCTGTGTCGCTATCCATATAAAAATCGTAGAGTTCTCGCTCATCATGAGGCATGGCCGGATCCGAGGGCAATTCATTTTCATCCTCAAGAAATGCTTCGAATCTTTCAATGAGGTGTTCATCGTCCACTATGTGGATACCTTCCCCACCGCCCCTAAGTTCATATCTACTGGCATTCGAGGCACGCATCATTTCTCGTAGTTGTGAATATAAATAATTCAACTGATTTACGTAAAAGGAATCGACTTGCCAACCATCTCCGGCAGCCTGCTCATCGGGAATTTGAGGTTCGACTTCGTTGACTACTATGGAGGTGTACGGTGACCGAAGTCTGGATTGGGGCATGCTCATATATAGAATTTCACCAAGAACAACTGCAAGAGGTTTGCCTCGTGATGTTGATGGCCTCTCCTCAAGAATCATATCTTGTTCAGCTGCATAATCATAAGCTGGAGCAGTAGCACCGAATTGGTGGCCGCGTGATGTAGATGGCCTTTCCATATCCATATCCACAAATTCTTCTGGAATATATACATATAAATCTCTTGCAGCTACTTCAGGCTGTAAAGAATTGGTTAAGTATTTATTTCATGGTCAAGGGATCACATTGCTGGTTTTTACCTGCGGCAGCTGCACGCCTTCCTCTTGTATATCCTCAGCCTCCTGTGGTTCTACTCTTAGTGTGTCAAGTTCCCGAGTTTGTTCCTTGTTTTGCGACATTTTTTTTTTTATAAAGAAAATAAAATTTTATATAACGAAAATTTAGATGTGGTTGAAATAGAAATAAAGCAATTTTTGACACAATAATTTGGGTTACTAGATTCCCGAGAACCTGTTTGATTATTGTATTGCATAAATTGAATCTAAGTAAGCTTTTTTTCGGGGAAGTCGTTTTGCAAGAGAATGTATGGTTCTAAGAGGGTTACAGATAACCAAAGAAACGAAGATGATTTGGAGTGCTAGCGAAATTTAATTTTGCGTTACAAAGAAGTCAGATTTTGTGTAAGAATGTCGTTTAGCAGCATGAAAATTCCACCGACAATGAAGAACATTCGTTAGAAATAAGTTCGTTCTTTGCCTAGAAATTTCTTCATAATTCTTTCAAGATATATTAAATTCTCTGAGTGTAAGTTTAAAAAATTTCGGTAAACAGTTGATGAAATTTGTTAATTTGACGTTTGCAATTTCGTGCGATCTAGATGAATGAAAAGATTTTGTTTAGTTTCAGCTCGTTAGAGATTTCTCCCAGTCATTTGGTAGACAAGATGGAGACATGGCTGTCGTTAGACGACGACTGGTTCGCTGTTTGAGCTGCTTATTCAACATTTAAACCAGAGTGAATGTAATCCGAGAGAGTACGAGTTGGGAACCCAGCTAGTGGATGGTGTTCCTTCAACTTCTATTGACTTGTCATGCTACTGACTGACTGCTTTTCAGTACAAAAGCGTTAATTTTGCTTTTCGATGTATCCGTTAAGATGGAAACGGGCTTGTGGAAAATAAGCCATGACATTGTCTATAGCGACTAAAATTTTGATAGTAAAATTTAACAATTTGTAAGCGCTGCTCGCTTGTATGGCCAAACTTGAGTCGATATTAATCGTTTTTGAGAGAGTAACCCAAGGTACGTCAAGAGCTTCGTTTGTGAAAAACATTTGAACAATAAAAAGAGCATTCTGTTTGCCTATTTTCTATCTCAATCAAAAAAACACTCTGATTGGATATTTTCAAGTTCATTGGTTTAAAATTTGTTGTCTTTTTTTTTTAATTTGTTAATAAAAATTCTCTGTCTTTTCAAGGCGAAGTTTTACTTTTTGAGAAGTTGCTAAAAAATCACCCTTTATATGGTAAATAAATAAGCATCTTGATAGCCTTTCTGCAAGCTAAATTGCTATAAAAAAAAATTCTTTGGCTTTTTAGGGCGAAGTATTGCTAAATGAGAAGTTACTCAAAAATCACAATTTTTATGATAATTTAAGATGCTGATGACCTATTTTCGAACTTATTTGGTATTGAAAAAATCTTTGTCTTTTTAAAACGAAGTGCTCGTTGCTAAATAGTAAATTGCTAAAAATCACCCTTTATATAAATATTTCATGTATAATTTTCTTTTTGTGATTATCTGATTTTTTGAATATATAGATTTATATATTTCCGGAACAATTTAAATTTTTTTTAATTTTGTAGCTAAATTGTATTTTTTACATCGAAGCTGTTAACAAAAAAATCACCCTTTATATCTGAAAAGCTTACGAAATATTGCATTTTGTAAGATTTTCCCATAGGTAGCACAAGAAAGAGGAGTCTGAGAGGTAAATCCTAGGCATGTTGGAACGATTTTTCGAACAGGTCCACACAATGGCCAACCCGCTTCCACATAGTAACCAAAATGCACATTTTCAGCGACTTCCTTTAAGACTTTCAGACAGCTGGACAATTTGTAACCTCAACTGAGCTTACGCCATCCCTCTCCCCCCCACAAAAACCAATCACTACTTCAATCGCTTAAATATTTTATAACTATTTATCGGAAATACTGCCACAAGCTGATAGCCTCAAATCGTTTATTAATTAATACACTTTGAGCCAGATGAGTTATTAAACGCCATTTATAATTTGGTTAACAACATTTCTATAAATAATGCTAAGGGCCGCTTCAAGGATCTACATAGCTGCTGCAGGCACACCCATTGTGGTCAAATGGTTGGGCATAAAATCGGCTAAAACGTAATAGGCTGAGTCTAACCGGTTTTAATGGCCATCTTGATGTTGGCACAAAATTTTGTTCAAATCACTTGTTAATTAAGTTTATTGCGACACAATTTTCGAGCTTGCAAGGACTTTTTCATCCTGCGTATACCCCGGAAATGTTACAACTACGACGAGAACAACGCGTGTTGAGAGTTTCGTGTATGTTTCTATCAATCCTCAGCTGTGCTGGGCTGCGGTCTGGGCTGGTCTGGGCTGTGGTCTGGTCTGGTCTGGCCTGGGCTAGGCTGTGCTGCGCTGCGCTGTGTGGGTAAGGGGGGGACTTATTGTTACTGGGGCGCCAGGCAACTTGTCCCATTGTTGTTCCCGGTCTCTCTAGACCTCGTGCCAGTCATTGTCGTTATTGTTTAGGCTGGGCTGCGCTTAAGTAGCCATAATAGGGCCATGCGTATGATAAATGATGGCGGTGTTAGCCACACATACGCACACACAACACACACTCCCCACGCACACTCCCGCACACATCCACCACACAACCAAATCACACTGTCATGCCAACAACATGAGATTTTTCTTACTGGGCGTTGTCCAACACTTTGACGATCCCACAAAATGCATGTATAATTTGAATAACTGCATTTAGTCGTCAGGCAAAACTTGTTTCGTTTCAAAAAAAAAAGGAATCCAAAAAATACACTCAAAAAAAAGGCAAAGCTTTCATAAATTCTTGAAGCATATCACAACATAAAGTGTCAAATGCAATGTGACCAAACGAAGCCGGATTAAAGCCACGGGTGGGCAACGTTTCACACAATAGATTGATATCCTTGCATGCGCATAGAGTTGGTTATGCTCCTGAACCCCACCAATTCCTTGCTATTTTGCCAGCATTCATTACGATTTGTGCTATATATATATATATACGATTTTAAGCCTAAGCTATTGAATGCATAAAAACTTCCTAAATCGAAATCGTCGAAAATAAGAAATCTGGCGTATATAACATTCGCACGCAGGCGACTTTGGAATACCCTGATAAATTTGAAAGAAAACAAGGTTTTTTGGCCGATTTGCCATTTGCGCACGCGATGATATAGTCATTTTGACACAATCTTTGAAAAACTTCAAAAACAATTTGAAGCGATTTTTTCCAATGCATTGTCAACCGACTTGAATCAAATTTAACGAAAACATATTTTCAAACCGATATTGACATATTATTTGTTAAACTTCAAAAACTTGCACAATAACTACAAAGTCAGAAGCACAACTTTGTAAAAAAAAACACATTTTATATATTTCATATATTATATAGTCAACAGATTTTGATCAAATTTAAATATAATATTATTTCACACCAAAAGATTTGGTCAAAGTTAACGAAAATATTTGTTCAAATCAATCGATTTTGACACATCATATGAAAAACTTTAAAAACTTGCAAAATATCTTCAAATTTTGAACCGATTTTCTCAATGGGAGATACATTTTATACAGTCAACCGACTTGAATCGGAATATATATATTTTTAAATCAATCTTTACACATTATTTGAAAAACTGTAAAAACACAACAAAATCAGGCAAAAAACTTTGAACAAAATTATAAGTTTCCGACTGTCAATTTCTTTCGATTTTTAATCTTCACGAGTTCGAATTTCGTTCGCTTTTCTTTAGAAATCAACTTTTTTCTACCCATTATATTTCAAGTATATCTTATATATAAAACGCGACCCACCTCAAAAAATACTTTTTTATATAATAGAGGGAAAATTTATTGTTATTGCTGTAGATCAAAGCTGTCCCCAAAAAAAAGGTTCTATCTATAAATTGAGTAAAAAATTAGCTAAATATTAGTTTTCTTTATAAACAGTTTTCCAGAAATCGTGTGAATAATCATTAGTAAACGAAAACAATTGTAGATTGAAGGTAAAGCCAAGCGACACAACACTCAAAGCTGATAGTATAGATGATCTTCAATTTCTTCTTGAAAGTGTAAATCAGTAGAGTAGAGAATTTTGGCTTTATCCAATAACATCAAAAAAACCAAATTCATGATCAACAGCAAGATACGATTACCATCCTACATCGATGCTACCATCAAAATTGGAACTGAAGCTATTGAAGGAATACCTAAGTTGAAATATCTTGCTTGCTGGCTAAGAGTTGACATCAGATGACGAAATTTTATACCGTATAGAGATGACTAGAAGCTACTTCTTCAAATTCAAAAAAAGTTATATGCAATGGCAACATCGGCCTCAACTTATATATGATTCATTCTACTCTATGGCCTGGAATCTTGAACTTAAAAATCCTAAACATGAATAGTACTGAAACTTTTGAAATGCGTTGCCTCAGATGTATACTGAAACTTCCTTGGACTGATAAAATGTCAAATGAAGATGTTCTAGGAAGTTTGGGTAAAGATAGAGAACTCTTAAAAACCCTTAAAACGAGAAAAACTATGTATTTTGGTCACATCATCCGAGGTCCAAAATAGGAATTACTACAATTGATTGTGCAAGGCAGAATCGAAGGCAAACGTGGCATGGGAAGAAAACCAAATGTCTTGGCTATGGAATATCCGACAATGAACTGGGCTTAAAACGATTGAACTGCTAGAGACAGAGCAAACTTCAAAAGCTTTATTTATAATAACTTGTGTTTGATTTTGATTTATTTATTTCATAATAACAACTTATACTAAGCGGAACATTATATCATAACGTGGGGGGGTCCCAGCCAGCACTAGTTTCGCGTCAACGCACAGTACGCGCTAAGATGATGTGTCGATGCTATACCATTGCAGTATAACCTTCTTTGAACTGATTTCTGCCAGATTGGTGCTGCATAGCGCATTGCGGATCGGACAACACTGGAGAGAATACTGCTAAATTTCTTCTATCCGCGCTCGTTTTGGCAGAATCCACGACAGAGCTCTGTAGGAGTCAGTCCCCTTCTTATGGGCATACTGAAGATGTTCTCTGAAGCTAAGCCTGGTGTCAATCTTGATGCCCAGATAGCGAATAGCTCGTTTCTTGTGTTGCCAGCTGGATTCCCACAGAAGACAGTCATTTTTGTGATTGTACAAAATTCAATTTGGGAATAAACAATTAAACAAGAAGTAAAATTTTTTGCTTTTATTATTGTTTGTGCGCCAGTTGAAGAGAACTCAAAGTAATCGAATCAACTCTGTCGATAGTTATACGAACTAACTACTATTACTTAAAAAATTTACGAAAATAGTTAAAATTTGTATTTTGGAAATAACATATTGCATTTATATAATAATAGATTCAGTGAGAAATTGGGATATGATATGATATTGCATTCGACAGACGTCGGCCCACATTGCCATATATCAAACATCGCACTACCCATCTGCTGCTGCTGCAGCTACTCCACCCTGAAACGGCCATAACCATACAACGATTTACTATATTTATAATAAAGAATTCTTCAATTAAGCTGATTGATATGGCTTATTCATGCTTGAGGAATATTAAAAACTAATTAACAAACAAAAATGAAACCGAAATATGAAACAAGTTGAGCATAACATTTCTGGTGAAAAAAGTATTTCAATTTTCTCAATTTAAAGGGAAATGTGCATTTTGAATGGACATAAAAATTGCTATTTTTCAGCAAATTGCAGCCTTTGAAATCCCTTTGAAACTATCTTGATTTTTCGTTTGTAAAAACTAAGACTAGAGTAGAAATTAATTTCCTGCTGCAACTATTAAGCAAAGATTGCTTTGTGTTTTTACCTATGAAGCTGACATAGGGAAAGCACCTAATGGCGCTGAGTTTTTTGGGTAGAATAAATGTTGCAACGTTTTAGGCGTCCTGCAACTGCCAACTTGCAACATATACGTAGCTTTTACAACACCAACTAAGTAGCTCTGCCACGTAAACCGCAACAGCCAGTTTGCAGTCGGCAATGGCAAAGGTGTATGCATATGTATACACTGTAAACCCAAGTACTTCGTGTGCTGTGGTAGCTTTTGTAACAGTTTCAAGTAGGCATGCATGCCTTGGCATACTCAAAGCTCTTGCAATCGTTGGCGTACTTACCAACACTGACAACTGTGCTGAGCAAGGTTTTGGCAAGAATTTGCGTAGATTTGTAGGACTAACCCGCAAACAGTTAAACTTTAGTGTATTTGAAGTACTTCAAGCTATGCGTTTCATTTCGGAAGCATGCCACTGCCAGACGACAGACTTAAGTGGCGTCGGTTACCAACACTGCTCCGGCTGCTGCTGCTGCTGCTGCTTCTTGGCTCTGACGTCATTGCTCAGTGCTTTTTTGAGATTGCCTTGGCTTTGGTTGCACATTGCACGCCCAAGTTGCGGTCGAGGCTTTGCGCTTTACTCTGGCACTTAAAAACATTTTAAATTTTTCATGCCAGACGCCCCGAAAAGCAGGTTGCACGAACAAGTAAACCAAGCGTGAGCTGCGCTGATCTTGATTTTCATAAGTTCTCTGACACGGCCTCAGTGCCTAGGCAGACCCCACACGAATTGGGCTGCTGCTGCTGCTGCGGCAAGACTTGTGGTTGCTTTTGCAACCTTGCGGCTTGTAGTTGCAACATTTGCAGCTGTCATTTGTGCCAGCCTGTACGTACGTACGTCTCTCTTGTGCCGCATCTCTGTCTCATCAGCTGATGTTGCAAGCAGCTGTAGCATCACGCAGATTAAGTGCCTCGTTTCTTTTGCTGGCTCAATGTCTGGGCACACACACACCCCCACACACACACACACTGCCTTACTGCTGCTGTAGCCTTCTGCAGCCTAGTGCAGTCCGTAGCTTCGTCTCCTTGGCAGCTTTGAACCAGGCTTAATTTGTATTATGTATTCCAGCCTTGTTCATTGATATTCAAATCAGCTAGTTCTCTGTATGACATTGTGCAAAGGCAACGTAGCCTCCATGGAGCAAGTCGCACGTTGGTACAAAACTTTGAATTTTTTAGGCAATATTTCTTAGAATTTATAAAAAAAAATTTACGTTTCCCTAAATAAGTAAGTGTGGGAAGTAGGTCGGGAACTCGTAGCTTCGTGGGTAATGCACTTGCCTACTAGACGTGAGGTCATGGGTTGGGGTTGGGTTTTAACGTTCCTCTTTCAAATGCTTTTCTACTTAATAGCAAACCCCATTGTTCCAATTCTCATCCACCCTCCACGCTAAATAGAGGGCTCAACATAGAAGAACCAAGCGTCATTCATCGCTTTTCTGGGTACAGCCGCAACAACACCAGCTATGAATGATGCAAAAATTAAGACCCAAACTTTCCACGATTATCAAATCTAAATGTCATTTCACAATAACACCAAAAAGAATGATAATCGTAGACGCCACTTGCAGAAGACGTCAGTTGGCAGCACCACCGCTGGGAAAAATCACATCCAAACACCATTTCCAACGTAAACCCAACCGATTACAGAAACCAATACAAAAGAATTAAACATAAACGACTACCCACTCTCGATGACCATTTCAACATTAGAACCCTTAAAGAGCAAGACCTAAGGCGACCGACCTGAAGAAGCTCCATTCTTCAAGAACTGGCACAGGTGAGCACAACATGGGACAGAGCTAAACAGACGGCGCAAAACAGTACTCGATGGAAGATTCCCAAGCGGAATAAGGAAAAATCCAAAAAAATTTGTAAGTAAATGTTTTGAAAAACTAAGTTTCATCATAAGGCCAGAAAACACATATAGAGCAGAAGTTTGGGCCATGATGGCAGCAGCCGAATAATCCCTAAGAAGCTTTGAAAAAAAATACTGCGAAAAAAGTATGGGCCAAAGTTAAATGAACGCGGTGACTACATTCCAAGGAACAATGACGAATTGTTGAGCTTAACCCATGACGAAGATGTTGTCAAATTTATTAAATCCCAGAGACTAAGATGGATAGAACTTGTCCTACGGATGGACCAGGAGAGAGCACAAAAGCTTGTGGTTGCATATACAACACTCTCTACAAAAATCAGAGATCGACCAAGAAAGCGCCTAATTGACAAGAATGGAGAAGAATTGTTGAGAAACCCGCCGAGGATCTTTCTCTAAGTGTAGGCAATCAAAAAAAAAACACAAATTTACGAAGATATTCTTCGTATAACTCTTCAAAATTGGTTGGATTTTAATTAGAAAATGTATTTTTTTTTAATAAACTTTTTTCAACAAAAAAAGTGACAAATTTTCAGCAGTTCGAATTGCAGCTAAAATAAATCGCTTTTGCACCAATGTGCCTTGGAAGAAAGTCAATTTTATAAAAAGCACATAAGTGGAAGCTCTATTGTTTGGATTTGTAAAAGGAATACATATGTTTTGCAATTAATGCAACTACTACTACTAGGGGGATGGTGGTCTACGCTCAAACATCGATCCTAGACAGTTTAAATGTTAAGCATGCAGTCAGCGGGTTAGTCTGGACTCATTTCCCAAGCTGTATTCTCGCTCTAACAGGTACAGCAATTTAAAAAAGAAACCATTTTTTAGGAGAAAGTCTTTAATGTTTTCAAGATGATATTAACGACATCTTTGGAAGTTATTCAATTAAGTTGCAATAAACAAGCCAAAAGTCTAACCCGTTATTAAGAGTTTAATCAATTTCGCTGAAGCAGAAAACAAGTAGATGGCGCCAGCAAAGAATCTATTATCTTAATCCCAAAAAAAACGATATACGATTAATTAATAACTAATTTTAATTGGTAGATGATTTTAATGAAAAACTTTAAAATAATCAGTTGTTGACTATAAAAACTTTCTTCACACAAAACAATAATAAAATTAAAAAAAAAAAGTTCGTATTCACAAATCACCTTCCATTAATTAAATTATATCTTTATTAAAATAAATTTGCAATAAACAAAAACTACGATTTATATAAAATATTTACAATAAATTAATGGCTTCACTGTAGACGCAAACTTATGTCTGACACTGTTCACGCAACCGTTCGTTGCAAATTATAAATACAACGATCCCCGTGGCCAATATTGCATAGCAATTAGTTTCAGCCTTGCCCAGTTTTGTCACGCAACTTGCCATATTTAATGCATATTCACATCAATAATCGCTTTAAAGCGAATAAATTTATCAAAAGAAATGCATTAATCACAAAAATAAAAAAAAAACAGAAAGTACCAACCCGAATTATATATGCAAACTTGTGAAAATTAATTGAATAACGAAATGGAAAATGAATTTTATTTTTGTTTTCGTTGTGACAAATTTCAATTGCCTCGTTTTTAATGCAATTGACATGTTCATTCATGTTTTGGTGCAAAAGGTAAACGCAGCGCCATTTTGTATACATTTCATTCACAAAAACATGACAAATATAATGATATATAAATGGAACATCCATTCAAACACGTCGGTCGGGTGGTACAATATTTGCAAATTCAAAAGCCGAAAAAAAGTTAAGGCGCTGCCGGATGATGGTATGCACAGTACTGATTTTTGTAAAAAAAAAAACATTTCCTACACAAATTATTTCCCACTGTACAGTGCAGCACGCTGCATATACTTGTAAGATCGATAAATTGCAATCGAAAATTTCGATTTTTTTTGCTAGGGAAGCACTGATATCTTGAAGCTTGAGACGATAATACATAAATATTTTTACAAAGGGGGTTCGATTTCTAAAAATTGTGCATGAAACTCACTGCATTCGTTATTGTAACTGATCAGGGTGCTACACAGCCTGCAAAGTATCTTTGATATTTCTTGATAGAATTATCAAGTCATAGTGCCCTAGATGTTTCTATTCGATTTTCCTATTTTGATATTTTGGCATAAATGACTTGGTGGTTTGCCCTTAGATGCTCTGGGTAGAAAAATATTGTAGTCCACTTATTCAAGTGGACTTGGCGCTATATATTTTCTAAAAAAAAAAGTAATGATGAAAAAAAAAACCCCACACCTTGAGATCATAATAAATAAAAGATAAGCAGCCTGTTGGTCAACGTAATGTGGCTGTATGCCATTCAACTATAAGTTGCCAAACAAAATAACAAAAGATCAGCGTTGACAAAGTTTGGGGTTTCATTATTCACAATTGGTCAGAGTTACTCGATTTGACGCATCAAGATGAGTTAAGCCTAAATTGTAAAGATTATTATCAGACCAAAAGGGCAGTTTTTTGAAGGCACTGACCAACTTTGTTACGTTTTCTGGCGTACCACTTTTACTTCAAACCCTCTTCGATTTTATTTTTTTTAGTAAATATTTTTAGTATAGAGCTTTGCAAAATCAATATCTTGTACTTACGCCTAAATAATAGTTATATAATCGAATTTCATTTAAATAAATAAAAATAGAATTTTCCAAGAATTTTCAAAACTAAGCTGTTTCCAAACGCTCTAACAATCAAGTAGGCTCTTTTTTAAACTCAAACAGCTGCTAGCTGCCTAAAAATAATAAGAAATCATTATTATAATATATTTCAAGACGAAAGGTCGATAATATTAAATAAAAAAAAAATGGATCAAAAAGATATTTTAAATAAAAACTTATTGCCGGAGGAAACTAAGTAAGTGTTAACTTTGCATTCGCAGAGAACTATTCGATAGCTAATTATTTACTTACATGCAGCACCTCCCAACAACGCGAGGAGGAGTTCTGTGGTGAACCAGCAGAGACTTCTGCGGCAACTGCAGCAAGTGTACCACCAGATGCTAGTACCGCCTCCCAGGATAAGGATGTGAGAATTGAAATTTACGAGACTCAAATGGAGGCCGTGAAAACGGTGGTAGAACTAATGAAGGCGCAGCGACGCGGATTAAATTTACGCCAACAGATCATTTCGGCACTGAAGGGGCAGATACAAGATAACCTAAATGTTTTGCACGAGTGCACCAAGTCTGACTCGGAAGCGCCCTTAGAAGAGAATCCACTGGAGTATCCACTAGCGTATCCACTGGAGTATCCACTAGAGTTTTCAGACAACTCGTCAGAAGAGTATCCACTAGCGTATCCACTAGAGTTAACAGACAACTCTTCAGAAGAGTATCCACTAGCGTATCCACTAGAGTTAACAGACAACTCTTCAGAAGAGTATCCACTAGCGTATCCACTAGAGCTTTCAGAGAACTCTTCACAAGAGTATCCACAAGAGTCTCCGGAACAGTCTTCGCACGACTCTTCATATGAGAATTTACCTAAGTTTTCACAAGAGGACTTGTAGATGCGTCTGCCCACAAGACTTTATACTGAAATGTTTTATAAATAACCAAATTATTTTATGTTTTAAACACTTTCACGAACAAAATAAACTAACACGATATCTAAGGCAGAGAGAGTTTTGTTTCTGGGCTCTTGAACTATTATGGTTTTAAGAGATGGGAAGACCTAACAACGCCTAACAGAATTGGCGCATAGCTGTTTGGAAGACATGAGGTATTTGTTTCTTTTGAAAGAATTGAGCAAATTGAGCGCTTCATAGTTTGTAATTGGTCAAAGATGCGCGGCTTGGCGAATCAGTATGAGTTGAGCTAAGGAAAGAGATCATCATCATACCATCATTTAGGGAAGGTTATTTGGTATGACGAAATCTAGAAGAATAGGACGGTAATCGCATCTTGGGATCGCAATTTTAACACCGAAAAGCAATTATTAAAAATTACTTTTAAAAAGACTCGAGCAATTACTGAATATGTTGGCATTGAGGACAAAAAACGCTAGAGAAATATTTCAGAATTGGTATACGCATCTCGTCACAGTTTCCTTTGAACTTTACGAAACGGTCATGATATTCAAAATATGCAATTGAGTGCCCTTTTTGTTTATAAATTTGTAGCGGGCCCAAGCTACCATTATGCGGGATTTGAGTGTCTTCTGGAAATTAAGTGGCCTATTTGGGGCTTTGTACCTATGCAAATATCGCTCAACATTCCTTCGTCTTGCTTGCGTTAGCGACTTTTCGTATTTGTGTCAAAAAATCAAGTATACGCAGTAGCTTTTGAACTTCTGAAGCAATATATCAGTTTTCATGGCAATGTGAGGTATACCAAAGTCATCTAAACTTGAATAGGCAACCCTTATTTTATTTTAATTTTGAGAAAAGATTAAAAAAAAACATTGATAAAAAATACAAATTTCAAGTTCTTTGCTAATAACGAGCAACTGCTAATTGATAAATTGAAAAAAAAATAATCAAAATATTATATTATAATCCGCTTATATAGAGAATTTTTTCTTTATATAATAAAAACAGCGAGAAACAAAAACAATTCTGTAATTTTTTGTCTTAAATGTAGTTCTGTAGCCTTTTTCTTGGTATCAATTTCATTCATCTTTAGCCTTTGTTCGATGTTGTTGCCTTTTTGTAAAGCGCATCAAGCGCTTGTTGTTAGTTATCTGGAAATCGTACTTTGGTTTTTGTTATTGAAATATACACTACCCACGAAGGGTATATGCGCTGCATAAGGCTTATAAATAAGTAAGACTTCACATTGAAAACGCCAATTCAGTACAATTTCAACCAAGTATCGCTTCACACCTAAAGAAAACGCCGAAATATTTACTTTATACCTCGAGAACAGTCGTTCAGTTATCGTAAGTTAATGTGCATACAGTCCAAAATATTATGGCGACATTGAATGGCCACCTAGATCTACGGATTTGACCCCCTGGACTTCTTTTTGTTGGCCACAGACGATTGAAGAGCTCATGGAAAATATTCGTTCATTGCTAGACAAATCGAGATGTTCGAAAAGACAGTGAAAAAGAAATGATTTTTTGCATATTTTGGAACATATATTTATTAAAAAAAAGGGCTGACTTATGAAAAATCTTTCGCAGCAGATCGCGTTGCACAACACAAATTCCGTGCAAGATTCAGTCCGAAGAAGATTTTCATCCGAAACAAAAAATTTAAATACTTCCTTATTCATAAAGTTGAAATTTAATGATTTTTGTATTTTTTTTTTTAAAGTAGGACTAACAACATTGTAAAATTAAGAATCTTAAAACATTTTTTTAAGTTTAATCTATTTATAAATATAATCCTAAAAAAAGTGTCTTAGGAGTTTTATAAAATTCGGATTTGTAGGGTTTGCTCCCAGGCAAGACTTTACTAGAACTTGTAAATGCTAAACAAATTATTGATATTATGGTAACAAATTCGACTGAAAAGTAATCGTTGGCACAATTACCATGACGAAGCTTCAGATTTGACGTTGTATGGATTTATTTATACCTTACAAAAAAATTAAGTATACGCAGTGTACGCCATTATCAAATTTGCAAAAAAACAAAATATTTGTACGAACTTATATGCATTTTTTGCTTTTCTTGTCTCTATACAAAAAAATAAGTAAGTCAGGTCCTCCTCCATCTGAGCATAGATCGTCCACTCCATTTACCAGAGCAAAATATTTGATTTGTTGAAGAGTTGCATTTTCATCTTATTTCCCACCAGATAAAAAATTAAGTATACTCAACATTACTAAGAATAAACAATATACGATCAGACTTATTTTGATACTCTTAATGTATTATAGAAAACTATTACTTCAATTGTGAAACAAAGTACGCATTTGGCCGTTTGTAATTTTTAGCTTATTTATTATTATTTACTTATTTACTAAGACCTCTGTCTCCCAAGAGTCTTTTTGTTGAGCAAAAAAATTAATAAAAAACTACTGCAATGCTTACAAATTTATGTACATTTTGGCGTGACATTACGTTTGAACAGCAAAAGTGTTTAAGTCAAGAACAGCACTATATTTGGTTGAAAACAAAGGAATCTATTATTGCTTTTTGAGTTGGCTTATCCTACTAAACATTTTTGAAAGTTCTGAAATCGCAGAAATATTTTTTCCTAAAACAGCCTGTATCACTGACATAAAAAAAATCGTTGTTGCATTATAACAACGTAAGAGTATTCCACATAGTCGTTGTGCTTACAGCAAGCTTGTTATAAATCCCATTCGATCCTTGTTTCAATCGAAGCTTCCATCACAATTACGACAATGTCCAATTATTTTTGTTATGTTGACGCTAATAGGATAAAAATGTGAAAATTTTTATGTTATATGTAGTCGCACACATAGCTCTTGCCAACTATCAGCACTCCGTCGTATATACGTGCACATTGTGATACACCCGTAAACCGGAAATAAAAGACGTACTGCAAATCCGGCGCTCTCTCTCTCTCTCTCTCTCTCTATGTCTCACGGTGGCTCTTTTTTTGTGCTGCTGAGACGTTTTCTGTTTAAAAATATTCGCTGGACTTTGACATCAAAACAATTCATTCAAAACTCTATCCCCAACCCACACGCTCTGCTCAACCGCCAAAGAATTGTTTGTGAAATTGAGTTGACACTGCTCAATGACGTTTGGACGGAAGACGCGGATAACAAAAGAAATGAGATAATAAAAAGCAGCATAAAAGCGGACAAACAAGCAATAACTGCAATGGCAGATGCACAGAGGTATGCATAACAATAAGGTAAAATTTATCGATAAAAAAAACACAAAACAAAATTGAATTAAAATTCATATCGGTCAAGCTTTGAGATATATGTATGGTCTGAACGTAACAGATGAAGTCATAAAATCGGAAACAGCTACCGTGTGCGATAGATGAAATTTATTATTAATTTGTATATTAAAAGTTGATAAAGTTGGTAAAGATAGTAAAGATAGTAAAGATGATAAAGATGATAAAGATGATAAAGATGATAAAGATGATAAAGATGATAAAGATGATAAAGATGATAAAGATGATAAAGATGATAAAGATGATAAAGATGATAAAGATGATAAAGATGATAAAGATGATAAAGATGATAAAGATGATAAAGATGATAAAGATGATAAAGATGATAAAGATGATAAAGATGATAAAGATGATAAAGATGATAAAGATGATAAAGATGATAAAGATGATAAAGATGATAAAGATGATAAAGATGATAAAGATGATAAAGATGATAAAGATGATAAAGATGATAAAGATGATAAAGATGATAAAGATGATAAAGATGATATAGATGATAAAGATGATAAAGATGATAAAGATGATAAAGATGATAAAGATGATAAAGATGATAAAGATGATAAAGATGATAAAGATGATAAAGATGATAAAGATGATAAAGATGATAAAGATGATAAAGATGATAAAGACGATAAAGATGATAAAGATAATAAAGATGATAGGGATAATAATGATGTTATCATCAGATGATTCGAATGAAGAAGTTAAAATGATGAGTATAGCCAGAATATGGTGAAAATTATACTGATGTTGAATACAATGAAGACGGTAAAGATAATAGGGATATTAACGATGATGAAAATGCACAAGATGTTAAAGATATTAAGGATCATGACGATAATGAAGACGAAGATGAGGCAATTTATTAAAAATATGGATTCCTCGAATACCATCAACACGACGAAAATGAGGATAATAATGACGGAATGATGAAGATTATGAACGCGATACGGAGACGATAATGAAATGATGAATGTATTAAAAATTAATAATAAATATAAACCATTTCAATATTTCCATTCGATTGATTCGCTTATGGTAAGAAAATATATAGTAAAATTTATTCACCTAGGCTACGCTCTAAAAGGTGAAGCATGAAGATATAATAGATCTTCGAAGAGAACTGGACCTACAGTTTTTATCCGAATGACGGTGTCTTTAATTTAGAGAGATTTTCTTACGAAAATAGCGTCCGTACATTTATTTGCTAGATATGGGAATAATCCACCGGAATAATCCACTGACCTACGACTTTAGAGTACTACTACGTTACCGAGTCTCACATACATCTGGAATATATTTGGTTTGAACCATTTTTTTTTGTAGAGGCTCTACGAATATAACATAAAATTATATAAAATTTTTTCAATCTATATATAGCTATGAAGTCCTGGCACTTGGAGGTCGCATTTGCCCCATTAGACTAATGTGAGCTTGTAAACTTTTTGCTAATATATTGATAGGTCGCACTTACCCCCACTCTATTGTAACTCTCAACTCCATTTTCCAGCTATAAATTAGTTTGGAATGTAACTAAGCTTAACACTTTGCAACTGTCAAGTTGTTCCTAGACTCAAATACATATCTATCCTTAGTTGGACGTACCAATAAATGCAACAATCGGGTTTGCCTTAAGTTTTCGTATATTTTGGGCCACTTGAAGTTTTGTATTTGGCTTAACTATTGGGACGCTTAAGTGCTAAGTAAGCTTAAAGCGTCTTCACGATGCAAAGATACATTAAGTGTCAGACAAGGACACAGACAACGCAGATGACTACGACATTGTAGACACATAGGACACGAGCTAGACATTAGCTGTAGGTTAAGAGTTGATTGCAGGCAACGGAGAGAGCAAACTGCAAAGGGTTTGGCATGTAACTCAGAGGCATGAATCGCATAGACGTTCCAGTGGCCAAAAGAAGTGACAACAGCGATTAATTACAGCCAAATAGTAGCAGCTGCTGGTAATAAAGCGGCGTAGGAACAGGATAATAAAGCAAAACAAATAGGCGTCAAGGAGTCAAGATCTGAAGTTGATGCAGAGCAACAGACACTTAAGCAAAGTTTTTACATTGAAAATTGCCAATAACAAGAAAATCTGAAGCAAAACAATCTAAAACTCCAGAGAAGGCAGAAAATTGTAAATCTTAATACTTGTTTGTATTTCTTTGCAGTTTGGAAAGCAGTTGAGCTGATTAAGTAGAAAATGCAGTTGCAATCCCAATACTGTGTTTGCTTAATTTATTGATAATAGGTGGCGCCAGCAGTAACAGCACTTTAGTTTTGCAAAAGCGCTTTAATTTGCTGCAAGCATAAGTCCGAATATGCAAAATACTCAATAAGTGGTTCTTAATAGTTAATCCTTCATCATTCATAGTTGTGCTATTTACTATTTATTGCGAGCCTTTATGGCGCTTTGTTGCCTATAGTGGTCCTTCGCTTGAAATTTATGTAACAACATTAAGATCCTTTATAATCTCTTTGCAGCCATGAAGTGTTGTTCTCAAGAAAATATTGCAGCTATAGTAAAAAATCACTGAACTTTCAACTCAAAATATAAACTTTAATTTGCCAAGAAGTTTATTCATTATACCGCGCTGCTTCAGTCGCAGTCGCTGGCGTTGCCGCTGCCGCTGCCGCAGCTGGCTGTGCTGCACGTATCTTAACTGCAACTTCTGCAGCTAGTTGCTTCCTGTTGGTAGCGAGACTTCTTTGCCAATGTTGCAGCACTTCTTGTTGCTGTGGCTACAGTGGATATTGGGGTAAAAGCGAAATTTTTTATTTTTCTATTTTGTATTTTTGTTGAAAATTCAACATTCTGTTCAGAAGGAAATATATGAGAAAGAGCTGATGAAGATAAGGCAGATGATGAAGATTATGTCTATGATGATGAAAATAATAAGACTGTTAAAGCTGATAACGATGATAAAGATGATAAAGTTGATAACTATGGTAATGATGATAAAGCTGATATAGATGATGAAGATGAGGAATCTGTTAAGGATGATAAAGATGATGAAAATTATAAAGATGATAATTATAACAAAGATTATCAAGTTCATAAAGATACTAAAAAACCTAATGCTGATAAAGTAGAAATAGCTGACAATGATTTATAATCTTTACAATATTTTATTAGAATTTATAATTAAATGTATACATTTTAAGCTTGTATTAAAAAATCAAGTATACGCAGCGTGGATAATTCTTAATATTGCATTTAGTTGGATATTTCTCTGCCAGGACTCTTTTTATTGAACAACAAAAAATAAAAAAAATACTATAATGCTTACATTGATAAAGATTATAAAGATGATAAAAATGGCGAAGGCGATGAATTTCAAAATTTGTAGAATGCTTTAAAATATTTACTTAGATATCCGTCTTCCAAGAGTCTTTTTGTTGAACATCAAAAATGAAAGAGAAACTGAGATACTTATAATGATACAGTTAGCAAAGACGATGAAAATAATAAAAACGATGTAGACATCATTAAAATTATGAACACGATAAAATTGAGGCTAATGATGAAGATTACAAAGACCATGAATATGATCTTTTATTCATGCTGATCGTATTCATGCTATTTGTCATCTTTTTCATACATAGACAAAGATTTAAATAATATTACAGATTAATCTTAAGCAATGCATGGCAGTTTTTTTTTAATTTTTGTTGTTCAACAAAAGACAGAGATAAAGTAAAGTTTAAAAAGTATGACTACTTTCTACTGCGTATTTATGAGATGATTAAGATTACAAATAAAAATTTTGAAGGTAAAGAAAATGATGAACATTATAGGGATAATAGAGATGATTAAGATAATGAAGATGATGAAGGAAAGATAAAGTAAAGTTTAAAAAGTATGACTACTTTCTACTGCGTATTTATGAGATGATTAAGATTACAAATAAAAATGTTGAAGGTAAAGAAAATGATGAACAGTATAGGGATAATAGAGATGATTAAGATAATGAAGATGATGAAGTCTATGAAGATAATGAAAACTATCATAAAGATAATGAAAACTATAAAGATGAATACAATGAAGATGAAGTGGATGAAGATAATGAAAATGAAGAAGATGAAGACATTAAGAATAAAGCATTTAAGGCAGATAATAAAAGTGAATTATTATAAGAAGTAGTTTAGGTTATACCTTAACGTTATACGACATTTCAGTATTTCCTTTCGAATGAACCGATTTTGGAAACTAAAACTTTTAATAAAAGATCTCGATACAAAACCGAGAACCTGTGACCTCTTTGAAAATAATAAGAAAGTTAAAATTTTTTTATAATGCAAAATTAAGAAGTCATAAACATTTTTCAACTCAAATGCAGCAAACGACATGGATGCAGTGCGTCCTGTCCAAGTATCCACTGTGCTTGAATAGTTGCTACCGGTTGTGTGCCAGTTTGCAGAATGTTCAGGCTAAGCAGGTGAAGCGTATAGGGTTGTTAATGTTGCTGCTGGAAGACATGCGGCAGGCGGCAGAGTCTGGTGCCTGGACTGCGCTGGGAGGGGGCGTGTCACTGCCTACATACGCTGTTTAGAAACGAATGTCTTCCGCTACCGGTGAAGTGCATACGCATTTAAGCAACAACAACAAAAAGTTGCAACAAAAGCCAACAAACATGGCTGCTGGATTATGTATTCAAAGGAATGTGTGCAGAATGTGTGTGTGTGTCAGATCAGTGGGTGTGTGTGGTGTGTGTGTGTGTTGGTTTATCTGTGTTGCATTTTTTCCAGCCAAAAGAGCGAGCCAACGGGAATGAGGACGAATGGAAGAGCTACGGTGAGTTAAGGAGCCACGTACGAAACTGAACGAGGTGTAGGGTACTTGGTTCGGCGTCAACTTCAACAGCTACAAACCATTTTAATACTCTCAACGATGTCACGGCATAGCTGAGAGATATATTTTGAAAAAAAACTTAAGTGACACTCATCCAAAGATATAGGAAAAGCGAGAGAGCCATTAAGGAAATTGGCTGACATGGGTGCAAAAAGTTGGCCTCGAGACGGAAATCAGATTTACCTTGGTTGCAGCATAGAGTGAGCTACTAGTTTTGGTGGAGTTCGTAAACAAATTGAAGGTCAAACACAAGGTGACGATGATATGATGATCTCGAGTTTGTTTCTAATATTTGGATTAAAGAATGCAGTGAGATAACATATAGAATATGGTAAAATCGGAGCAGAATGGAAAGCTGAATGCAACTGCACAATATTTGAATACACGGAAGGTGCTACGTTTATGAAGGATTTAATAAACAAGATGACGCCATAAGCAGCAAAATCGCAAATAGTGAAAAAAGCATTATGAAATTCAAGTTTACGAAGGGTTTCGTATATTAAGGATCAAAGTAACAAGGTAACGCAATAAACAAAATAATTTTAAGAGCATTTCGAATTTAAAATTTAAGAAGGTTTCGACTTCTAATAAACAAGGTAAGGCTCTAGAGATCAAAGTCGCAAATAATGTGAAAGCATTACGAATTTAAAGTTCAAATAGGTTTAAGTTTATAAAACTTAAATCAAGATGACGCCCTAGGCCATAAAGTTGCAAATAATGTGAAGATCGCTTTAAAACTTAGAGATCTAATAAACAAGAAGCGCATTAAAGCTAAGAAGATTTGTGAAGGATCTAATAAACAAGGTAACGCCATAAGCAGCAAAGTCGAACATATTGTGAAGAGCTTTATAAACTATAAAACATAAGGAGGTTTAACTTTATGAAGAGTTTAATGAATAAGACGCCCTAGGGCACAAAGTCGCAAATAATGTGAAGATCACTTCAAAACTTAAGTAGGTTTCACTTTGTAAGAGATCCAATAAACAAGGTAACGCCATAGGCAGCAAAATCGAAAACCGTGTGAAAAGCATTATGAATATAAAGTTAAAAAGATTTACTTATACGGAAGCACTAATAAATAAGGTGATCTATGAGATAGCAAAAAAAAGTTAAAAGTTAAAGTTCATGAAGGTTTAAATTCAGAAAAGAACTAGTAAACAAGTTGACGACATAGGCAGCAAAGTCGCAAATTATAAACAGATCATTGCGAATTTTAGTTTTTGGTTCAACTTTTTCTAATAAACTAAGCATTTCTCAATTATAGCCCAATTATAAAAAGAACACAAAGTCTCTATCAGCCTGAATAAGCTTACACAGCATACTAAGAACCAAAAAGTAGTGTTCGCTTAGATCGAGATTTAAAATTTACAATAAAATTATTATTTTATAATAGAGAGGGATTTGAGAATGCCTATAGAGTTAATTTAAAGTGCATCCAATGATTCGTTGTTGAATTGTTGTTTTGATAGATGCTGGCAGTAAAGGCGGCGACTTTTAGAAGGCAAAGTCCAAGCACCTCAGGCCATATGCCCCAATGTATGGGGCATAAACACACACACCACACACACACACACATACCGACACACACACACATTACACACACAGACATAAATAAAGTATGTATGCTGCATTTAATGTTTTTTTTTCTTTTTCTTTTTTCAAGCTGCGAAAAATTGTTATTGCGCTATCGGCTTTTGTTTGCTCAATGAAAACATGAAAATGAAAGGAAGTAACTACGTCACACTTGCACATTGCCTGTGAATGGACAGACAGGTATTGCGCTCTCACACTACCTGAACTTCACTCAATTTACTTCTCTTCCTTTAGCTCGATGACTCGCAACTCTCTCTCTCTCTCTCTCTCTCTCTCCCGCCTGTCGCTGGCATTTTGTTTAGACAAAAGTTGGCCAGGAGACTGAACATGCTAAGGTTGAGAATTATGAGTTAGTAGAATGCAATAAACTCGGTTGTTTGTATGCAAGCACAGTGGGAAGTCAAATTATTCGCACACACTGCTACACGGAGAAATTGTAAAATGGAATTTTTTATGGATTTTCAGTTATTGTTTAAGTTTACTTTTCAAATTGAATTGGTTTATTAAATTTTTGCATAAAACTATGTAGAAATCATCTTCGGTATCCAAATCGTGCACAACGTCTGCATTTTGAGATATTGGTAGTGATATATATATATATATATATATATATATATATATATATATATATATTCAGGGACATATTGCGTTACTTGCTTAAGCTTGGACGTCAATATTTAAAACTAGAAAATAACGCAACTAAAAACTTCTCATAAAATGTGACGATCCCTCATTAGGATCATGGTCAACGTCAAGTTCATGTCAACAATTATTTATTGTATGAGGTATTGGATGATATTGATAACACATGAGGACATATTGTGTAACCTGGAATAGTCATGGTATTGCGAAAAAAAGGAAAGGAAAGGAAATCATATCACCAAGAAATACTAAGTACTATTTTCTTGTAATCTGCATTAGTTCAAGGTAACTAAGAAGGCTATTTTTGAATACGTTGCCTCAAATAACTCAAAATCCTGATATAATGGCGTAATTCCTAGACAGTATTTGAATTCTACGCAGCAAATTGCTACAAAAATGAGCATCATAGAACTTGCAGTTCAAAATAATAAGTTTCTAAACAAATTACGTTTACGTATAAAATGTTTAAGATTTTTTCTGTTGGTAACACATTTTACAACTCCGGCTAATTTGTTAAATAAAACATTTTGGGAAGTAAGTCTAAAAGCTGCCAGTCTTCACTGGCTTATTAATAGCAATTCTCTTCGTAGTCTGGAGTAGAAAGTAATTCTCTATAATAGCGTGCTGAAACCAATCTGCATATACGGCTGTGAACTATGGGAAAATGCATCAAAAAGTAACATGAAAATTATACAGCAAGTTCAGTCAACGACTTTGCAAACTTTGCAAATCACTAAGGGGGCACCATGGTACCTACGCAGCGAAAACATCCATAGAGGCCTTCACATAAGTCTTGCAAACGAGAAAACTCAGATGAGAAAGAGTAAACACCAAGCAAAGGTAGCTGAAAATACTCTCGTGAGTCTGCAGTCAGAGCCGACTGAAGCGCAAAGATTCTCCAGCGCAGCAAAGAAGCCCTAGAGCCACCTCTAATTAATACAATTATTTCATTTTGCAATTAATCTAAGCTGGAAAATAAGATTTGAATAACTATTGTTACTCTCACAATAAGAGAAGATCCATAGGAAACAAAAGAATTAAGATTTTCCTTAAAATTTGGATCGAATCTACCAATAGATGTTACTATGGGCTTAGTTAGAACATGTGTGGCAGCGACCTCTCTCAATCTCTCTCAATCTCATGGTGCCCGTATTCTTCTTAAAATCCTCAATCTCTTACGAATTAAGAACGACTTTCGCATACGTACGAACCATGAATCACAGTATTTGCTGACATAGATGTTGTCCATGTCGTTCGTATGGGCGAAGACGCTACAGCGAAGATATACCTGACCTACCTGACCGCGCAACAAGGGAATTCCCTCAACTTTGTAATATGAACTTTGAAGAAATTAAATTTGACAAATAAAATTGAAGCACAAAAAATTTAAAATGGTTAAAAACAATTTATTTTAAAACCGTTTTATATGCAAACCGTGAAAAAACAGAATTAGGCGTAACTTAATTACAATTTTTGAATGAACCACCCTGTACCGCAGTGCATAACATAAGCTTTTCCCAATTGCAGATCTACTTATAAATTTTATTTCTAATTTTGCGAGAACTAAGAGCTCGATGACAGCGAGTGCAAGTGTAATTTTTATAGTGACTGTTGCTGAGGTCTATGCATACACGGTTGTTGATATGTATGACATGGAAGCGCAGCCATTTAGGCATACCAGACACACATGCACACACTCACACAGACATACATACAACTAGTGCAACTTGCAACATGCTACATATGACGAAAATTTAACGATGCAACAGTGCAAAATAATTGCATGCAAACAACATTTTTCTTTTACACGAATGCATGTCCTACAACGCATACATATGCAAAAGTGCTACCCAGCAGACCAAATTTTGAGCTCAAGCAAGCCAACAAACGAAAGTGGTGATGGGTTCTGGGCTTTGAAAAGTATACGAAATATTTTTTAGTGCCCGAGAATAGCATGAAAGACTACAGTAAGTAAATCATAGAAAAATGAACGCATTTTATGAATACTGAAAAGTAGAAGACTTTCGATAGGAAAGTCAACGTAGGAAGACGAAGGGCACGACCTAAACTCAGGTGGAAAGTCCAAGTGAAGGAGCAACTATCACTTAGAGTGACCTAGTGGCGAAGGCGCGCAAAAATGCTCCATCACACCCACCAGACTTGCAACATGAAAATGTTAAATTTCTGTTTTAACTTCAAATACGACTTCTCCGCTGCAACCCAAAAGATAATTTCGACTTACAAGGCACAATATAAAAAAGCCAGACATCCAGTATATTTTAGAAAAGTAACTCTTTCAATTACCAATGCAAAAAATCTACAATGTTGGGGATTCTATTAAACTCATAAGCATGTCGCATAACGATATTGAAAAATCAATGCATGCCTGCAGACTTTGTCGATACAAATCAAACAGATATTAATGAATGAAGAACAAGATGAAGCATTGAATTTAAAAACTTAATTGAAATGGTAAAAAATTGTGTTGAAAATAGTTGTTGCCTAAGACGTTGAATCTGAGTATTATAGTATATATATTCTGTGCAGTAAATGTTTTAAAAAGCTTATTTTTGTAAGTATTCACTTTAGGCGGTTTTTCCAAAAAAAAAAGCGTGTTTTGATTTAAGCGGTTCGGTCAAGAACATATCTAACGCGTTAACAGACGTAGAGGTAGAATACAATATGCGTTCTAAATTTGATAAAAATATATACAGAGTTGACATAAAATCTATTTTAAATTAAATTTTAATATTATTGTTGTTTAAATTTTAACTAAAAGATTGTATTTTTTTATTTGTTTACTGTAGCTTTAATTTTATTCTTCTAAAAATTCGCTGCTCACATTTTGGTCTACTGGGTGCTCACACATATACATCATTGTACAACCTCACCCCGCACATAATGCAACTATGTTTGCACTTTCACCCGGCAGCAAGATGCAACGACGCAACGCAACGTCGACAGAGACGTTGGCGTTGACGTCAGCCGCGTATATGTTGCATGCTGCATACTTTTCGCCTGTCAAACAAAACACTGGGTCAACACATACTCCGAAACAAGAAAAGCCTATAAAACACAATTCCTAGAACTGCAACGCACTTGGCATACACTGCTTTGTGTGAACTTTAAAAATTTTTATAAAAAAAAAATAATATAAGTAAAATCATCATATATACAACTATTGATATATTTTTTATTATTTATTTAACTAGTTATTAAAACAAAATGTTTAGCTATAAAAAATAAAATTAAATTAAAAATTTACTGCCGACAAAACAAAAATAAATACTAATCTGCTTTTTAAACAATTAGCTCAATAAAAAATTATTTTAAAATTATTCCTATTTCAAACGAAGCCCAAAATTCATAGATAATCATTGAAAGAGTATTACAAAACCAGCACGTTTGTGTGTGTGTGTTATGAATATGCGCTGCCACGCGTTGAAGTAGCAGCGCTGCCATCGTTGGCGCTATAATGAAGCAAATTTGCTTAATTGCGACGCAACACCAAACAAAAATATTACACATACGCACCGTGCACCATTGCACCATGGCACCATGCAGTCCCCCCCCCCCCACCAGGCATACAGCGACTTCCATACAATCCTTGTGCAATATTTCGCATACCAATGGCGACGGCGCGCCATGCAGGAAGTGTTGCAACATTTTGCGGAAGCGACATACACAAAAGCCAAACCAAGCCAGCCAGGACACACAAAAAAAAAACTAGGTACAAAAAATAAACAAAAATAAAAAAAAAACACGAGTAAAGAATGAAAGGCATTACTGTAGTCCTGACAAATCCGACTATGCCATGCGCTCCAGAACATACAGAAAAATTGCGCTTTGAATTTTAAAGAGAGCGTACAGGATGTGTTTCGCAGAACCAAAGGCTCTGGCGGCCTTTTTTTTATGCATTACAAAGTAGAATTAGGCTACTAGTAGGTGGAATTAAATATTTTTAAAATTAACAAAATGTAAAGAGTTTTGGCTATAAGATTGTAGCAGATTGTAGCTTGGAACTGTCTGGGAATTAAAATAGTGACGCAGTACCCAAGCTATGTACCCTTTTAGTCCTTTGGGCACAGTGTATACTAAATCAAAAAATAAAAAAAGGGAGCGAATGAAACAAAAAGGCCGCAGTGAGGGCAACAACTATGCGCCATAAAGTGTGTAGGTCATTTGTTGTGTTTGTTATCGTAGTTGGTTGTCGTTATCTTTATGAGGCATGCAGCGCAATGCTTTGAGAAGTAATCGTTATTGTTGCAACACTCGAATGCCGCGGCATATAAGTAAATTAATTGCTTTGTTAATTTCACTTTTTAAGTTTGCAAAAAAGTTCACAAAAAAAAAATATCAATAAAAGCAGACATAAAGTATGTAAAGTAATAAAGTTTATATAGTTTTTGAGTGCAAAATTAATTGAATTCTATGGCGTAGGCGCAAGCATAGTTTAAACTTTTTAATTTTTTTTTTTTATTTTTAAGTTTGTTTTTACAACATCTCGTAATTTGAGGCATAACTTCCATAGACTCCGACTTCACTAATAAGCTCTGTTTCAAATTATCGTAACTGCCAAAAAGTTATCGCCAACGAACTCTATCGATAATTCAAAACTCTGCCTTCATTTTCGAACTGCTTTTCGTCAACGATCTTTACCGATAATTCAAAACTGCCTTCATTTTCGAACTGCTTTCCAACCAGACCAAATAAGCAAACTCAAGCAGTTTTCCAACCAATGTCTCTCCTAGATTTCACCTTCAGTTATACGCTTGTCTTTAAATTATTGAAACTGCCAAAAAGTTATCGCTATCGATTAGCTATAAACAAATCCAAGCTGTCTACATGCAAACCAGTTTTCAACTATACCAAATATGTAAAGACAATCAGCTATCCAACCAGTCCAGCTCTTACGCAACTAGTGGCCAGCTATATGTTCCAAATACACTACTACCGAAACCCCCTCGCCAAAAAACAATACCCCAAATAGCATGACCCTAAAGGTCAAAGTTAAGCTCCAATTGTTTTCGTGAATTATGCCAAGAAAGGATTGCATGAATCTCAAACAAAACAAAAAAAAACGACAACGAAAACGTGAAATAATTAAGCGGATTAAGTTGCTCAAATCGCTGGACGTCATTTTAGTGTGACCAGACTTTTGGTCTGACCAAATTGGAGCCATAGAAAAATAACGTTTTGCGCTGATTACGCAAATGAATGGCTCACTCGCACACGCACAGTGGGACAAAAGCACGCAATGCGCCTTTTTCATAAATGTGCCTCGGGGCATATGAAAGTTTGCCTTGTGCGTGTCTCTAGACCGCCACCATGCCTCAACCCTAGCATCGCTGTCCCTCTGCCATTCTATGCATGAGCTTGGATTTGCTTTAAAATATGCAAAGTCTGTCCAGTCAAGCCAGAAAACCCAAACCGAGCTGTTAATTACTTTAGCGCGTGCAAGCGGAGCAGTCCAGCTCCCCAAAACAACCATTGGACCTGCTGCACAACAACAAATGTCTAGCCCCTTTGCATGCCACACAAAACAAAATACCAAAAAAAAAACCCCCCGAAAACGAAGTATGAGAAACTTGTATACTCTTTCTGGCAGCGTCTAGGACTGTGATATGTTGGATATAGGATGAGATAAACAAAATAACTTAGTAGCATCATTGACTTGAGGTGTGCACAATTCAATTCAGCTTCTTCACTGCTTTAACTCTTGGGTCCCACAGGTTCTTAGAGCGCTCTGGGCTACAAGTCGTTGGTTGTCGATAAGACAACAGGGAATTTTTCGAAGCAGCTACTTTAGAATCTTTTACCATAATGGCCAAATTTCGTCATTGACTGTCTGCATCTTAAGTATTTTTATAAAGTGGCTGGGGTTGGACCTTGGTAGCGTCTTATAACCTAAACGCTGGTTGTTCGATTCCCCGCAGCAGTAATGGTACGTTTGCCTAGTCGCCTAAGTATATCTCGATTAATTAAAGACACCACAAATTGAATTCGGTTCGAAACTCTAAGTCCCTGTTCTCTTAAAGTGGCTATATAGATATCTCCCTACTCCGCATGAGGTGTCATCATCACTCAGAGTGAAGGGTAATAAATTCATTATTTTTGAAGTTGATAGGCAATACGTACAAGGATGGTTCGCATGTTAGATTTGTATACGAAGCTGCTGCTTTCGAGGTGGGCGAACCATGGTCGCCGCTGGCTTTTGGTTGGTTTATTTAGACATAAGCTCGTTCGAAGACTAAGTACCTCGGAAGAACGCTAAGAGAGCGATAAAAAGGAAATCTACACGAGTTATAGCCATTTCATAGTTTCTTTATCTTCTCCATCACCATATACTTTCGTTTGCTTTGGATAGTCTCTACAGCTGATCCTACTAGCTTTCACAAGGTGCCCTGACAGCATGCGACATCTCGAAGTAAAGACAGGTTCTCCTTTACTTGATCTTTCCATTACAATCTACAACGTCAGCTTCCTTCGTCATCTGCTTTTAAATCTTCTTTGCTGGAACTTCTTCAACAATATGCACAATATGGCCGAGCCTATGCTGACGTTGTGTCGCAAAACTCTGTAGGGAATCCAGTAGCTCTCGTCAGTCGCCCTTGCTTTGCGCGTGCTTTCACCAGTTTGTCACTCTAAAGAAATATAGGATCTACTCCGCTCAGTCTTTTCATTATAGCTTGGGTCGTCCCCTTGGTCTTGCTTAGTCGGCTTTCGTATGGAATACCCACTGCGCTGGAGCGTCTTCATTCATACGAACGATATGGCTGAGCGAATGCAGACGTTGGGCCGTAATAGGCTAGACGACATCTATGGCCCAAATCTTGCAGAGCGTCATTTTGCATTGAACTCTCTTTATGTTAAAAAAGTGCCGAGAGGTGAAGTCTATTCGTGCTATCTTCTTCTGACATTTGAAATTGTAACATGACATCCTTTAGCACTTTTTATAATCTTTAACTGCTTCAGGCAGTACTACCTGCTGGCAGTATTATGACGTTGTGTGAGGGATTAACTCCCTAAACTAGTTCCCTAAGCTGCTTCTCGACTCTACAAGAGTGGTGCTGCGATTAAGTAAAGTTATCAAACACCTATTAGGCTTATGCCCTTATATTAACTGCTGTTAGCATTCTGGTCCAGCTTTTGCGAAATAGACATCTGCCTTGGCCCAAAGTGCTTTTATTTTTTATGGAAACGTTCAACTAAAATCGAAGAAAACTTGCTCTCGACTTGCTTTCCTGGCTTAGGTGATATCGAGTAAATAATAATAAGTTTCAGTCAAAAACTGCTTAAGCATCTAGCTGCTATGTCTTGCCCACGCTCAACATTGTCATCCAAAACTGGGGCCTTTGCAATCCCAATATTTAAGCGCTACAAGTTCTGAAATACAAGCAACATTTTGTAGTGTATCAAAATGGAAATGTTGTCGGCGCCTAACCACGTTTTACTTACCTAAGCCCCAAAGACACACACACACACACACAAACACACACACACGTACACATTGTGTGACAACGCGAGCGCAAGGGGTTTGTAGGGGCAACGAGGCAAAAACACACACAGACACACATGCACACAGAGACACTTGGACCCCTTTTTGGGGGGGAGCAAAACAACGACTACAGCAAGTGGCATATAACAACCGCTCTGTGTCAAAACATTAAAGTGAAAATTAACTGACATGCGGCGTCCATTTTGTCCACGTACCCTCCCATTCTGACGCAGACCGGAGATGGGTGACCAAAGACCCGGACCCAAACCCAATCCCAGACCGAGAGACCCGCACTGGCACAGCAAATGCTGCCACGCATAATATTCTACATAATAGTTGGTTGGTTTGGTTGGGTTTGGGTTGGTTAGTTGGTTGACTCTGTCCTGGATAAGTCGCTTGGAGACATGAAATATTTTTGCCTTGGTGATTTTATTTTTTATACACTGCAGCTGAGAGCTAAAGGGTACCACGGAGTTTTGTGTAGTGCTTGTGACAGTTAGTTAAGGAGAAGGTAGATAGGATTCATAATTCGGGATATCGTAAGGCG
The DNA here is from genome assembly GCA_035046065.1 of Chymomyza procnemis. NCBI lineage: Eukaryota > Metazoa > Arthropoda > Insecta > Diptera > Drosophilidae > Chymomyza > Chymomyza procnemis. The sequence continues at coordinate 32,048,337 of JAWNOJ010000021.1, read as the reverse complement.
TCTACTGACGTTTAGATCGGTAAAGTTGTGAAACTAAAAATTTAGAAGATTTTGCGAATTGAGAAATTTAAGCGAATTGAGAAAATTCATAAAATTCGTAAAATTCATAAAATTCATAAAATTCATAAAATTCATAAAATTCATAAAATTCATAAAATTCATAAAATTCATAAAATTCATAAAATTCATAAAATTCATAAAATTCATAAAATTCATAAAATTCATAAAATTCATAAAATTCATAAAATTCATAAAATTCATAAAATTCATAAAATTCATAAAATTCATAAAATTCATAAAATTCATAAAATTCATAAAATTCATAAAATTCATAAAATTCATAAAATTCATAAAATTCATAAAATTCATAAAATTCATAAAATTCATAAAATTCATAAAATTCATAAAATTCATAAAATTCATAAAATTCATAAAATTCATAAAATTCATAAAATTCATAAAATTCATAAAATTCATAAAATTTATAAAATTCATAAATTTCATAAAACTCATCAAATTCATCACATTCATAAAATTATTAAATTTCATCAAATTTATAATATTTTGTTAAAAATTTACATATTCTTGTAGAAAATTCACAGAAAATTAAGCAACCAACAAGCATTTTTTAGTTTTAAATAAATACTAAATATAAACAGAAATTAAATTTCTAAACGAAAACTGCTTGTTATTTCGCTGACAATCAGTTTCTACTACGAAGTAATTACAAGATATAAGTAAGGATTATTTTGATGCCATTTCTAACAGAGCTTGGTACACAAACATCAGTTTTTTAAATAAAAAGTACTTATCAGACTCAGTAAACTACAAAACCAAGCAGTTTGGAGTTTAGGAAAAATCTGAAAGTGTAGCCCACTCTCCCTTTTTCTTTAAATCGAAAATCCATTTTATTTCAATGTTGAAGAATTAAATGCTTGTGCACTTCGTGCCATTGCCAGCGATCCATTGCCAATGTGCTGGCTACTTGCCGGCTGGTCGCTTATCTGTCCTTGTAAGCTTAGCTTTTTCTTAGCATCCATCTTGGTGCCTCGACAACTTAAACGAGAGCAAGCCGCTGGATTTGCTGCAATAAACTGCTTGTTGCACTGCTTGTTTATCTATGACAAACTGCTTGATTCACTGCAGCCAATCAGTTGAATTGACAATGCTTGCAAGACTTTATATTACTTTTTTTTAAAGGGTATACGCTATTTGAAAGTGCTTCATTTGTAGTTTATTTTTTTGTTGTTGTTGATTTTTTGCCAGTTTCCGTTTCCTGTGTGTTAAAATTTCAATGAGTTGCGCATCGAAATGCCTCTCACACCCTGACACTTAACGATCATAAATTGTTGGCATTTTAGATGCGACAAGTGCCAGCGTTTAACTCTCGTTTTCTCTGGACTCAAATTTATCTGTTTCGACGGGCTTTGTACTGTGCAACGTCAACCAAACTTTTTTATGCAGTTTCCTGGCAAATGGATTGTTACAAATATGGGTTAGCTTCATTCAGCAATATGTAAAATAATTTTTTTTAATTCTATACAAATCTTCTAATCTTTTCAACTCTATTACATGAATAATATTATTAACCTAAAATTAGAAATTATATATCTTTTGCAGATATTATTATATATAGTAAGTCTGATTACTTTGTACATATCTGATATCAATTTTAAAGCTCTGAAGCTAAAGCCGCTAGTTCGCCGCTTTAACACTTACTAAGCTGCAATTCATTTTGAATGTTATTTGCTGCGAAACTTGAGCTCTTTATAGACTAGCTATATCATTGTAAAACAAATAAAAATGTATTCCCTTGGCTATAGCCATCGCTCCAAAGATGCAACATCTCTATTATTGTTCTATTGTTTATTGTTCTATTATTGTCTATTATATCTATTGTCTTGCAATAATAGAGATTTTCTTAGGTAAATAGGCTAGTAAAGCCAAAACACTGCACCGTTGCTGCAGGATGGACACGAACCACCGAACTTCTGATTTAAAAGGTAGTACCACCATTACGGTCTCAGGGCCTAGCTATATTATCAAACCGCTGCCTAAACCATTTATAAAGTTTGAAAACCGCATAGCTTTTTAAGAGGTACCAAAAATCATTTAAAATCTTAGGATAAGCCAAACTTGTAATTGATAACAAATTCCATACCATCTCAATGTATATATAAGACATGCTGGGGCAACCTCGACCTCATACGGTTACTCAAACATTACATTACGTAGTAGTTCGAATATAAAATAAGACAAAAAATCGTCTAGGTTGGGGCAAACTCGACAGCTCGACTCGACAATTTTGAAATTAGAAACTACACAACGAAAGATTTCCAAATGTAAATACTTTCACAAATATTTCATACAACTGAGGAAATATATATGTGAATTCACCATCATCAAGGGAATAAAAATGAAATGCTTTGAGTGAAAACTCTAAAAGCCAAAACACACAAACAAAACGCTGTGAAAAAATATAAACAAAATGAAACGAAAAAGTGTTGCAAAATGAAATAAAATTTAAATGGTTTCAGACAGACACATACAGCTGCGAGCTCCATCAATTAGTCGCGCTTTTGAGTGTTGGAAAATGGCAAAACAAAACAAAAAAACGAGTGAAACCGAAGAACTCTGCATTGCCAATGATGTCATTGACAAAGCAGATAGATGCCTTTTCATGTTAGAGATGAGCGATGCTCCTATTTTGATATGGCATTTTTCCAGCACGAAATAGAATGAACGATAACATAAACTTTCTACAGATTATGCAAAATTGCTTGAATTCGGATACAAAATAAATGAGTTTATTCCCCTTGACTATGGTCGTCGTGCCAAGGGCGTAGATATCGCAGATACCTGCAACTGGTATCTGTATCTCAGCCTCATATAAAGATTATAATAAAAATAAAAGCCATTCTTCAACACTAAAAATTTAATTAAAATTTTGAGAAATATTTGCTTTTTAAATGAACCACTTAAGTTTCCTGATCTGTATCGCTATCTGAGCCATAATCGAAGGCTGCTCGCCCATCAACAGCCGCGTACGGGTAGTCCAAGCTCGATTCAATCTCGTTGTTAAGAGTTACGTCAAATCGGTAAACTAACTGTTGATCATCTAAAATGTGCTCACCTTCACCGCCGGCTATAAGATCCGCATCGCCTATATCGTCGGTTCCTTGAAAAAGTTCTCTAAGGTAGTCGTACAAGTAATTAAGTTGGTTTTGACGATTATTATCAACTAGTCTAGTATCTCCGCCAGCCATCTCATCGGGTATTTCGGCAAGAACATTATTGGCTACTGCTACGGACGCGTTTGCTGAGCTGCGACTGGATTGTGACAAATTTGACTCGGCAACTGCAGCAGCAACAGCAGCAACTGGGCGAGCTCTCGATGTCGATGGTCCTTCCATATCGTTTATAATGTGAGCAGCTTCTGGCACTTGAGCAACTGCAGCTGCAGCGGGCTGAAAAGAATTGGTTATGCTTGAATTGACGGGCCAAAGGATCAGACTGCTGGCCTCTTACCTGTGGCAACTGCCGGCCATTGTCTTCCATTTCCAAAGGTATCATTGGTTCTGCGCCTCTTTGTGTGTCCAGTTTCGGAATAAGTTGTGGGTTTGGCGACTGTTAAATTAAGCCTTTTTTTGTGTTAAAGAAAAATTTAGTTCATCCAAAAATTTGTTGTTGTCGTACACTGAAAACAAAGCAAATACTGACACAAAAACTTGGGTACCTAGATTTACGAGAATTTTTTTTCATCAAATTGAGTCAAAAGTGAGTGAAATTCATTTCAACTAACAAAAGAACTCTTCTTTATTTCCCTAGAAGATTCTTCATAATCCCTTGCTTGAAATTCCCCTACCCATAAATTTAGAAAAGTATTATTTCTAAAGACAGATATTAATTTTAGCAAGATGATATTTACGAAAAACTATGGAAACTGCTGTCTTTCTCAATTCTGTCTTAAAATACTCCCATATTATGCGTAGGAATGTTTTCTGGCAGCTTCAAAATTTCCACAAAATATGTAGCACTATTCTTTATTAGAAAAAAAACTTAGCTTTCTCTAGAAGATTCTTCATAAGCATTTTAAGATCTATTTAATTCTACTAAAACCGTCTGATTTCAAGTCCCAAATATGAAATAAACTACTCAGTTGACTCGTCTCTCAAATGGGTCTTTGCTTCGCTGACTGTTGCATCTTAGTCAGCTTGAGCTCTTTAGACAAATATAAGTTTTCTGAAGATTGTACGATAGCGATTGGCATTCACAATTGCAGTATTTGTCGTCTTTAAAAAAGTTACCATATTGCAGTGCACATCAAAATGAGAGTTTTTCTCGATGCATTGATGGTTGTTGATAAGCTTCTTTTGGTGGTTGCTTTACTTCAGGTTTTTATTCAGTTGACCATAAAATGGTTAAAATTTTAAAATTTGGCATTGGGTTCAGGTCTTGGTTCTAAGCAGTCGTGTCCAAGCAGCTTACAGAAGCCAGTTCCGCCCATTTAACGCCGTATGCTTGGGTTCATTGTGTTGATAAAATTTGAAATCAGGCTTATTGTTGCTATAAAGACCAAAATTTTGGGTGCTGTATGTCAAATTCGATTTAAAAATTTCAAAATATTATGCCGCATTCATTGTGTTCTATATAAATCAAATCAGCCAAATCTCAGACTCCTTGGCTGCAAATGCATTCCCAAAAAATAACATGCAGTTTGACAAATTTGACTGTCGGTATGATGTTAGGGTTCTCCGACTAAGGTAGCGCCTTGTTCTATAGTCAGTTGGGTGCATCGTTGTAATACAACAAATATTATGTTATCCCAGTAATCTCCTGGCATCCGTTGCGTGCTGGTACCGAAAGTAAGCCACCTTTCGATGTTAATTACCTGCAGCATCAGGGTCTTCTTTCTACACGTAACTAGCATTTATGTCGGAGTATGGCTTGGAGCACTGTTTCGTGTGACACATCCAGATCGCAGTGCTCCTTATTTACGGATTTTGAACAATTTTTCGCATAATATATCGGTCTGAACGGTTGCAAATTTTACTTTTTCGGTCTGCTACTCTGTTTGACTACAATCTTCCCTTGTATTCTACGCGATTAATGATATTATAAATAGTGCTTCCTGTTCTAGGAAACATTTCTGACAATACCGCGATAGATTTGCTCAAATAGTTATTATAATAAATCAGCTGAACCACTTCGAAGCTTAATCTTTTGCCAGGCATTTTTATATTTCGCAAAACTATTGATAAAAAACATGTAAACCATGTTCTACCAGCAACATAGGGCTTGCTAAAATGGAAATATAATACGAAGCCAGCACGAAATTTTTTGACTATTACACACTCAAGACTTCTTTGCTTAGAGGGCAAATACCAATAGTTATATCAACCATAATATCAATATGTAAAAATTACGCAATTATACTGAGAAAAATGGTTTCAAGTTCCTGATATTTTAGAGGTTTATGAACTGTTCGTTTGGAGCGGCTATTTATATTATGAAGATATCACCCATTTTCAATAAATTTTTTAGAAGCACGCTCACGCTACACTCTTTGGTGCCAAAGGCATGCCCTCCTTTCTGCTTGTTCAAGTTTAATGTTCTCAGAAACTGAGTCAGACCACTCCGCGAGATATACATCAGATCCTTCGCACTGAAAAAGTAGTTGCCTATCAGCTTTGATCTCATTCGTGCCAGGTCTGGGCAGTTGATGATGAGGTGTTCCATTGACTCGTCATCCTCTACACAGAATCTACATGTTCTGTTGCTAAAAAGGCCCGTTTTGAAAAGTGGATTGTCAAGCTCCACAAAAGTACCTAAGCTGTGTTATATTTAAGGATAGAGCTTCCTTGGCTCTTGCTGCATCAAGGCACAAAACAAACTTTTTGAGTGTCTAAAACCCTCTAGATTGTTCCAGAGCTTTCCTGTCTTCTATCTATTTCATTATGTCAGTGTTGAGTCTGTTGGAATAACCACACATCGGATCGGCCGAGTGATCGGCTGAGTGATCTTCATGACCTAGTAGCTAAACCAGAGAGATCCTGTTGTTGGTTACCAGTTCATTAAGCTCACAGCGGCATGTATATATGAAAGTTTAAGTATAGCTCTAGCTATTTTGTGATTTAAGAGCTGCATGACTCTCATAGAGTATGCATGAAAATAGCCATCGAGCACATGTCATAAAAGTATTCTAAAAAATACTTGGAAATGCTGATATGAGATATCTTGTGCCATGCGCCATACTCAGCAGACATTGGTAGATCCAACTACCAACTATTTCGGCACACCTAGATCACCTCGAAAGCTGAGCAGTTTTTTCGTCGCAGTAACTACATGCTGACCGGAAGATCGGCGAAAGTAGTAGATAACAACAACCACTATCTTAAATAGATTTTTACAATAAGGCTTCAAATTGTCACGAAATTCTAATAGTACTCGCACAATCACGCACTCATCTCTAAAAACCTTTACAACTGCAACTAGATTGCGGCTAAAAAAAAAAAAGAAACACAAAAAGATTAGAATTTGGAAGAGGGGCGTTTTGGAGTGATAGATGCCAACTACTAAAAACAGATTTTCGAATTACAAATTACGAATTAGAGACAAATTACGAAAATGTGGCCAAACTTGGTGGTGTATACTACTACACTGTTGATGGAGGCAACGGCGGCTGCGTTGGCGGCAGAGATTGTTAGGCGCAGAAGAGTTAGGCGACGAAGGCGAATAATGAAGCAGCTAGAAAATGGAAAACATGAACAACAGATGCTGCTAATTGGTTTTTAATTTAAGGCCTCGAGAGCAATAAACATTTGTTGGTTAGCTGCCACACTCTACTTGTACCACGCTGCGTATACGCAATGTGCCTAAGCAAAAGCCAAAGGCGCGCCATTTTGTTGTTGGCCATCATTGTTGTTGTCGTGGTGGTTGTTGTCGTTGTTGTTGTTGTTGTTATGGTTTTTGTCATATTCAGCTGCAATGCCGGAGGCCGCAACATGTTGCATATAAGGGGTTAAGGCTACGCCTGTAGGTGGCATCGGGTGGAAAATAGTTTGCAACTTTGCATGCAATTTTATGGAAAATGTTGCAGCATCCTCACAAAATCTATTGCTGGCATTTTTGCCACAAATTGCATGCAACATGCAAAATATTTAAGTTACTTACACAAGACAGCACTGCCCTTGTACAACGCTGTTGGATCAATATTAATGGATATTAATGGTTTAAAGGACCTTGAAAATGTTGTTGCCTCTAATGCGAATTTAAAGAGCTTACGTTGGTGAAAAAAAAACGAATATATAAATATATGAAAATATAAAATATGAAAATTGTAAGGATATGGGATATGAGCAGATAAAAAGCCGGTTTGTTCTTGACTATTGGCAATTTTTTAGACTTGTATCGGCCAAATGCTTTAAAACAAATGTTTTCAAATTTAAATAAATTTAAAGAGTTGACAAGCTGTGAAGCTATTACAATTATTTTTTAATCGATCAGATAGGGATAATACATGACCCATTACAGATGAAGAAAAAATGATAGAGCTGATGCTAATAGCAGAAAAGCTAAATTGCAATTCTTTGTAAATAGATGTTTTTGCAATATAGTGCAGATATGGTGGCCTAACATCATAAGCAATGAAGATCTATAGAGAAGAACCAACCAAAAGAGCATTTACGACAAAATACTTAAAAGAAAATATGGCTGACTAGGACATACATTGCGAAAAGCCTATGATGAGATACCACCCGCCGCGCAGGAGCGGAACATGCAGGGCACGAGACGACGCGGTCGACACCAAACAACTTAGAGAAGAACGTTTCAGAAGAAAATTGGCAAATCGCGTAACGAGCTTCAAGCAGCTGCTAGAGGTCGAGACTGGTGGAAGTTCTATGTTGAAACCATAAATTCCTGTAAGTATGAGGAGAAAATATGAATACAGTGAGTTTCTTGAAAGCAGCTCTGCAATAAGTCGTCATTTTTGAAAGAAGAACTTTCCTTGTTTAAGTAGGGAACTGCTGAAAAAGTTGGAGACCTACGTTAACAATGACCAATTCCGGATAAAAATATAATGATAGAGCTAATGCTAATAAGCTTAAAAGAGTAAGTTTCTGGGAATCAGTTGGCAAATAAGTCAGCGTTAAAAACTATCAGAAGAAATTTCCCTAATGCTAATGAGGTTAATCCTAATCTTGTTTATGGGGTTAGTTTCTTGAAAAAGGTTCTGAAACAAGTCGGCAATTTTGAGAGAAGAACTGTGCTTATTTAAGTATGGAGCTGCTGAAGAATTAGAAGTCCTACGCAAACAATGACCAATTCCAGACTAAGGTAAATTGATAGAGCTAATGCTAAAAAGGTTAAAAGAGTAAGTTTCTTGGAAGAAGTTCGCAAAAAAGTCAACGTTTTCAAAATTATTAGAACTTTTCTTCAACTAGAGAACTGCTGGAAAAACCAGGAAGAGTTGCGTTCAAAATGGTCGTATTGCCCGCTTGTAATATAAGTCAACCAACATGTTTCTATGCGCGTTCAGTAATTGTTTCAATAATGGAAATAGGATTCAGAACGATTTTACAACGGGTATGACACAACTATTACTCAATAGAGATTGTCAAGCTTAGATGTAAAATCAGTGAAGATGGCCAGGCGTGTAGGGCGCACTTCTATTAAAAGAAACTTGAGCACTAATAAGGCTTCATCCAAGCTTCAGCGCCGAGAGCGCCACGACAAAACTTGTGGTACAATTCCCGGTCAACATCAATAGGAATCCGTGAAGCATAGCGAAATGCAGTTCACAAAGCAGTAAACTGCTTGATTGGTTAACTGCCTGCTTTGATGTCTCGCATACGGGAAATGTAGAACGCAAGCCAAACATATAATCGTAGAAAAAAATCCCAATCTGGCCAAAAGAACCTTTGGCGTTTTAAATTTTTTATTTTTGCATTTAAAAAAAATGGCTTTAGGCAATATAGACCATTGCAGTGCTTTTACCTCGAAGCGCAAAAATGCAAATTTTTAACAGACTTCAAAAAGCTTGCTTTGCCTTTTTTTTCAAACTTTTCTAAATCAAAAAAATTCTGTCAGCAATAAATAAAACCACAAAATTGCAGATTGGCAGCACTGTTTTGGACAAAATGCCTTGAACTGCACCAGCTGCAGCTGGGGCTATTTATAACACAAAAAGTTCAAACTTTAATTAAAAAAATTAATGTATTGCCCTTGATTAAGCTTTCATCGCAAAGACGAAGGATATATCTCAATTGCTGTTGAAAAATAAAAGAAACCTAAAGTTTATAGCCGATTTTGAACTTTTATTTTAAATTTATAAGGATAAGTTTTGGCAAATAGCTTGCATGCCAGTACTAAGCGAATACAGCAGTGCTACTAAGGGGAATCGCACTTGCAATTTTCGATCATAGGGGCGAGATAAAGATAGCACTCTCTTTGACTAAAACTTCTAGGAGATCAAGCAGTGCACGGAATAACTTTGAATTTTGCAGCAACTTGGCGGTTTGGGGCAATGCAGCCCGGCACTACACTTGATTAAGTCTTTGTCCATACGCAACTAAAGCGCTGCCGTAGAATATGCTTGAGATCCTCCAAAGTACTATAATAGATAGTGCCTTTAACCAAGAAAGCAACGCGGTATTATAAGGGAAATCTCTGCAACTAAGGTGTTTGTAGCAGTGCAGCCCATAAACACATTAAAATTAATCTTTACCCATCTACAACTGAAGCGCTGCGGTGGAAGATTAAGATCCTGCAAGCTACTTTAACCGTTTAGGCTTCATATCAAGCCGTTAAGAAAGCAAGCAGTGCGCGGAATTATAATGAAATTTTCAGCAGCCCGTTAACACACAAAAAAACGTCACTGATCATCTACAACTGAAGCTTCGCAGCAAACTTTGTTGTTTGGGGTAGTACACTTCATAAACACAACAAAATAAGTCGACAAAGCTTAAGATCCTGTAAAGTACTCCAATCGCTTGTGCCTTATACCAAGCATCCAAGAGAGCAAGCAGTGCGCGGAATCCCGTGAAAATTTTTTGCAACTTAGCAGTTTGTGGCAGTGAAACGAGTTCCTTGACACACCAAAGTAAGTCTTTGCACAACTGAAGCACCGCGGTCGACGATGTTTGAGATGCTGTGAAGTACGCTAACCCCTTGATTCTGGCATCAAGCTTCTATAGAAACAAGCAGTGCGCGGATTTGTGTTAAAAATTTTAGAAGCTTTGTATTTTTTTTTGTTCAATTTTGAAATTGTGCTCAGTATGCGTTGCTTTGGCACAAACTTGAAATTCTGACAGTTAAAAGTTGTAATTATTGGGTAAGGTACCATTTAGGTTTAGTATAGTTCGGCAGCTCATAGGAGCAACATCAAAATTTGATTGGTTAAAATATACAAAACAAGTTTTGTTTTTTTTTGTGCACAAAAAAAAAAAAATGACACAATTACAAAACTTGATACACTCATGGGCTTCAGTCAAGTTGCAAAATACTTTTTACTTTAAAGACAATGTTAAGGTGAGTAAGAAATTTGGAAATTTTTAATTTTTTTTTTAATGTTTATATTTCTTCTCTTAATTTTATATTGCATTTCCAAGTTAACAGAGGTTGCTGCTGATATACTTAAGAAAGTAAGTGTTTGAACACAGTGAAATGTTTAATAAAACATTTAAAATAATTTTTAACTTCCGTAGCTAACACATACCAGCACAATTTTCAAGACACCTTAAACGTAGGTGTAAAAAGTTAAAAAAAAAATTGCAAATTTTTTAATCATTTCTTTTTTAATAATTCTTAACAGTGACTACAGACGTTTTCAACCTAAGCAAACTAAACGTAAGTAAAAAGTCAAGGCACATATATTTAATCTATTTTTTATAATTTTAAATTAACAGCAATATCTAAGCATAGATTGTACGAATAATTTTTAATGCTAGCTATTGCATTAAAAATAACTAAGCAAACTCTTTTTCGTTGTACCTTTAGTAAGTTCCTATCTCTTTCGTATTTGAGCATGCTACTAATTGTTAATTCTTTTTACATTTTAGAAATACTTATAGTTATAGTATAAGTATAGCTATGCATAATATATAAATAGTATATAGAATATATATTATCAGAATACTTTGGAACACAAAACCGCAGACCACATACACTCATATTTCTCGCGTTTAACATGAGAAGAGATTGATGTAGCTAGCTCGCAGAGCTATATACTCTACAACACAAAACTATAAACTATCCTACGTAAGTTACTTAACTTTAATTTTTTTTTTTATAATCTTTTTTTTTTAATTTCTTTACTTTAGCTACTTTTATTCGGTGCAAGTATCAACTTATTCTTGGATCCATGCACTGGATACCGAAGCAATATAGTTGCTATGAATTGTTATATTTTAGTTTTTAGCATACTATAGTTTATATTTTTGTTGTTGCTCAATAAAAACTCATTTTAAAGCCTGAAAAAGTTGGTGTTTAGAATTTACTATGAAAATGGAATTAGTTCGAATGTAGCTGCAATAAGTGCGACCGCAACTACTCTGCTACTGTCGCCCACACGAATTATCATTTGGGGCGTATTTATTCGAAGACAACGAAGTTGCTATCTTACGATCCTTACAGGCTTTTTGGCCGAAAGTGCATGCTTCATGAGACTGAGAAATTTAAATACAGGGTGCGCTATTTCCAATGTCGGCCATATCGGACATAAATGGCAAGCGCTACACTACGATCCTTACATACTTTGTTTTTTGTCTAAAATGGTATAGCTCGGCTTGGCTAACAAAATGTTTCCAACAAGTTAGTGCCATACAGCACGCGCAAAAATGACCCAATTAAGTGGCGAATACGCCGAAGGTCCATCAATTGGGCGCCTAGATAATGTGTTTTGGCGTTCCTTAAATATTTTTTGTGAGGATAATTGTAGGTGTCCTGATGATAAGGCTAAGCTCGCGGCGATTGACGCACTGAAAGGCAATATTGTAGAATTTTTAACTGACACCAGCTGATTTTTGGGAGAGAGCATGTCAAAAACAGACCCAGTACATGAACTCAAGACTTCATCTGCGTATAGAGTTTTGGAGAAAAAATGCTACGCAAGTCTTCGGTTCGTTGCAAATTGGTAAGGACTATGGCATCCAAAGCACTACAACGACATAGATGTCGTACAGCGTATTACCGCACACAATATGCGCTGGCTCGGCCATGCCATTCTAAGGTTAAGGTTTTCAATGCCAAAGCCGACCAAGGAAGACTAAGTAGAAGGCCAAAGCTTAGAATGAAATATCTAGTGGAGAAGAACTTGGAGTGAGCAATTTGAGAAAGCGCGCCTGGCGAGAGCTAGTAAGGCCGTCTGTAACTCGATAACGGATTGTCATGTAATTAATATGTTTTTCAACTTTTTTTCGACTTTTTTCCAACCTAGCAAGCATTCAATGCTATCTCTGTAACCCCCACGAATAATTTTCCTAATGTGCGAAAACATATGCCCGCCAATGTATCTAGTTGATTTATAATACTGATCCAAAAATGCTGTTAACTCTTTTTGCCATTTGGCACGAAAATGTTAACCAAAGCAAAACAAAAGAAACAAAAGAAATGTACAAAATTGTTAACCAAAAAAAAAAAAAAAGGGTGGTGCTTCAGAATATAAGAATTTATTTAAGAGCAAGACCATATAAATAGCACTTATTAGCGAGCGTGGTGTTAACAACAATTACGGCCACGTGCCATTATGGCCAGTCTACAGGGCAAGCCATGCAACCAGACCAGGCCAACAAAACGGCACGGGACCAGACCAATACGAAGGCCGCGAGAAAACCTTTTCACATAATTATTGTCAGAAATTAAATGTCAAGCAGCTGCGCCCGCTTAAATAATAAGCAGACATTGTTGGCCGTTCAGTGAAAGCCTGGCCAACACTGATGGCCAAAATGAATGAAAATTCAGACGGCACAAGTCCAACCAACAACAACAACAGCAAGAGAAAATATAAAATTTTAAACAGTTTGGCACGTCGCAGTGCGACATTGAAATACACTGTAAACGGCAAACTGCTTGCAAGCAGTGCATTGAAATACAGCGTAGGCGCCAAACTGCTTGCAGGCAGTGCAACAAGCAGTTAGCCACAATGAGCAGCAGGCAAGCGAATGCAGTTGAAAGAGTGCTGATCATTTTAAGCGCAAAATTGCGATAATCTACATCAATTTTTGAAATCTTATAATCAGCAGATTTTGAAAAGACAATACAAAGAACTCACTTGCACTACGCAGCTACACACGCACACAGCAAGCCGCACACTCACGCACAAATCACCCTTTTGGCTGCAGCATTTAAAGCAAAAAAAAAAGGGTAAACCTTTTGGCTGGCAAAAAAAAAAAAAAACAAAGCGGAAAAAAGAATTAATATAAGGACTCTGCTTGAAGGACTATGTAAATAATGTGAGCACAGCATTGAAGCCGTTAAGTAATTTGTTACTAAAACACTCACACACATACTGGCACATCCTCGCAGGCAGTTGCATTTAAATTTTCCAAGTTTATTAAGTGCTTCTGCTTGCTATCAGGACCCAAATCTGCTTTCCACAAAGCATTAACTGTAAATTAATTGATTATGCAAGGCAACACCTTTTTGTGCTTTTCTTTTATTTGTTGGCCTTAACCCTTCAAAGCAGCTGTTTTACTTAACCCTTATTAAGCTGCAATATTTTTTTCTGCTTTTTTTTTTTTGGTAAATTCGCTTTGTTTTCCGCCTCGCCCACCCTACACACTTGTTCATAGCTCATATTTATCTTTACGCTTTGCTTTTTTGGGTCATATTGTTGGCTACTATATTCCCGTGGCTAATGAGCATTAGGCAACAACGGGCAAGAAAAAAAATATATCTATACATATATATATGTGTATTGTTCTTGATTTGAGTGCAGTCTCGTGAACGTGCTGTCCAATTACGGACATTAGTCTAGCAAAACTGGAATTGTTTTTAAAGCATTTAGCTTGACTTTTGCTTAAGTACTTTGTTTTGAGAGTTTTGCTACTACTGGTTCGTGTAAAGCTTGTGCAAGGGCCAAAAAATTGCTAACTTGTTGCAACAAAAACTAAAGTTTTCGTAAGTCTAATAATTGGCTATACAAATTGTACAACCCTTTACTTCTGCAACTTTTACAAATTCTTTGACACTCAAGTCGTATGATCGTTGGGTAACATATCAAGCACTAGTTGTACAACCCTTTACTTCTAGAATTTATACAAAATTCTAAGAAATTAAGAAATAAAGAAAATTGAATTTTTATTAAGCGAAAAAAATCGGTAGGTGAGATTTTAATCACTAGTTGTATCACCCTTTATTTCTTTCAGCATTTATTTTTTTGCTTTAAAACTTTATAAAGCATTAGACTATATTCCTTCAGCCAGCGAACTTAACATATTTTAGGTCAAACAAACATAGTGCAAATTTCCATCACTAGATGCACCACCCTTTACTGCTTTACAAAATTTTTTTTATAAATTCTTAACAATTCTGTGTATAGAAAATATGCTATATTGCCATGTTCCAGCATAGGTCATATTGATAACATTGCCAAAGGAAGGGCCAGCTGCTTCAGCTTGACCACGTAGCCAATTCATACATATGTAGGAATTGTTGATGCTCTCCGTACATACAACATTATGTGTGTTTGTTGTAGCCATGGCAAAGTCATGCTAACCAGGATGCGATTGGGAAGGATGGAGGGGCGTTAAGGGCAGAAAAAAACCAAAAGTATGTCACTGTCTCGCTTACACACGCATCAGGATGTGCACTTGGCTTTTACAACAGCTCCGGCATATGGGATGTCAGGGAATGGGGAACGCTACAGGTCTGTGCATCCTCCAACATGGAGGATGTTCATGTTCACGTTCATGTCCATGCGCATACAAAGGAGCACACACACACACATACACACACACGCAGACACGGATAGAGACACATGTGCTCTGGTGTGCTGTACGTGTGCACTTTTCAGCTTACGGCAATATGGGCGCACGGAATGCGGCAACGTTTTGTTTATGATTTCACGTAGTCCAACGCCGATACACAAAACACCAAATAGGAAAACCCAAGCAGGGAGTGGGAAATTGTTGAATTAGTTGAAGCCTAGACCAGCCAGACAATGGGATACACTACAGCGGGCTGTGTGGCTTAATCTATATTCTGAAGTTCTTGGGTTATTATAGTTTGCTACTACGTGGGAATTGTTATGTTTGGTGATGTTGCTATCTGCAGCTGCTTGGACAACTGTGAGTTTGTGGGGCGGAAATTCGATGGCTAAAAACAACTTGGGGTCTCAACAAAAGCTGTCGAAATCGCATGTCTGTGTATGCGAAAATCGGATAAATTGTTTCTCGAAAATTTCACAGCTGACTTGGCGCCTTTGAAGACAGCACAGTACAAGCGCACCTAGAAGTAATCCGTTGAGCTCACATGGAAGCACCTAAGGAATACTTTAAGTCAGACAGCTGTGAGAAACTTGGCAGAAACTCAATCTTGCTTCAGTAAACAAAAAAAAACTTGCAATTCATAAAAATTAGAGGCGAACTAAGGATGACCGGATAGAAACGCAACACATTTAACTGCTTGCAGTTTTAGGGATCGCGAATTTCATATTGTTAGTATTATTTGCATAGCGACCTGTAGATCTATTGTCAACAATTCCATATAAGGTTTCATTTCAGTTTCTTGAATTTTGACATAATGCTTCGTTGATTCCAAAACACTCACTCGTAACGTTTTGTGGTTAAACATTGCATAATTTAAGATTTCAGTGCTACTTGCAGACTGCTTGTAGAAACGCCTATTGCAGAAGACGGTCCAAACTTTTTAAGCAGTTTATCTAAGGTCATATAGATTTCTCACCAAGTAGTCGGTAGCACTGCACTCCTCAAGCAGTGCACCAGGTTTATGTACGAGGGTTTTTTGGATTTCCGTACATGATTTTGAATTCTGATAACGTTATAATTGTTATCATAACTATTTAACATCTTTTTTTTCTTTAAAAAGGACTCTGTTCTGGAATTTTGTGTTCAACTTGTGCTTAGGGCTCTCGTCAAGCAGTGCAACAATTTTATAGATAGAGAATTTTTGGGTTTTTTGATCATGCTCCTACATTTTGGATTCAGAAAATGTAAAAAGCGTTATCAAAACAATTAATATTCATCTACAATTTTCTTCTTTAAAAACAACCCCCGTTCTGAAGTTTCGGTCTAAACTTGTACATAGTAATTCCACATAGCTTGTAACCAATGCTAAATATTAGGGTTTCTTTTATTTATTTAAAAATTTATTTCATTAGGTGGAGAGTTAAATACCTCTTAGGTGAAGCAGTATGAAGGTCAAGATTCGGCTATAAACTGTTGGTCGCTGTTCTCTTCGAAGATTTGTCAAACGAAAAATCTTTATGCTGCGATGACCATAGTCAAGCGAAATCATTTTTTTTTATAAATATTGTAACAAATTTGAATAATTTTACAACTTTTTATCATCCAATTCAGATATTTTTATTTCGAATTTACAATCAAGCCAGCAGATAACCTTATGCAATATACATACATCTTTTACTGCCATAACACCCTGCCACTTAAAGTTTTAATATAAATCAACGATTTTGGACTAAAGTTTTTCGTCGATTTTTTAGATAATATTTTTTATTATTTTCAAAGAAGCGAGGCTACAATGATCACCAAACTAAACTACATTGAAAACTTGTTCACCTTTTTCAACTTCAATCTCCAAAGGTACAATCTTCCGTTCTTATGTTATGTCTGAGGTAGCTGACTAACTCCTTCGATGGTTTTTTGAATTTGCAAAATAGTGAAACTCAGATAGTCGCTTAACACAAAACTTTCGATTTTTTACACTTTACTACCTAATTTTGGAAAAATGTTTTTTTGGCGAAGTATATTTTTGATTGAATTAAATGTTCAAAATTGCATAATTACAAAATGGTGGACTCAAAGTGATCAAGGTCCTGTAAAGATAGTAGTAGGACTCAGAGAGGCAACTGTAAAACGAGAAGAATCATTTCTAAGCCCATAGTTTTGGATGAACCAGCAAATATGGGTTTGCTGGATCATTGATGTCAAAACTGCAGTAAAAACTGTGAACAAGAAGACTAATGCAACATTGGAGACGCTTTATATAGAATGGGAATCTTCAGCGAAATCCTCACATAAAAATGAGCAATTAATCAGCCTACAAGTTTATCTTGAAAAAAGGAAAATCCCATACAATATGTTGTTTCAAGCACTTCCATAAACTCTATTGATCAAAGGGTATACAAAAAAAGGTTGCAAGTGTACACCAGTTATGTTATGTCTGTTATCCTGTGTCTTGTGATTGTGGATGTGTGTGTGTGTGTGTTTAATCTCGATACATTGAATATCCATTATATTTTAATGGAAATCACGCATCTGTTTATGGCTCTATCATGGTCACAGACCAACCTATATGTGCACGTACCCACACACTCTCCGGCCCCATGGCCACCCAAACACTTCAGCCGTACTACGCTGACACACATTTTTGTGGTTATCACGAATGAATGGATGAGAAAAGCAGTTTCACAAAGTATTCCACGTTATCTACATGTTTGCATATGTATGTGCCATGTATTAAATGTATCCTAGCCCCGGCAATGTAAATGCCACATGGGCGGGGGCAACAGGGGCATAACTAATTTGCTAATTGGATTGCAAAATTTATCAAAATGATGTAGCAAAACATAAAGTTAGATTTGATTTTAATATTTTCTATCATTATTTGTGTTTACTTGATAAAATGCTGCGCTCTCTCTATTTGGCAACAAGAGTTTAATACTGCTTGTCAACTGCTTGTACTGCTTAACGCGTAAAATAGTGATTTCTGCAAAAATCTTCTCGACTCCTCATTGTTGGCAGTTTGCCTATTGCAAAAGGTCAAGCAAGTGCATAAGATTTGTGGGTTTGGCAGCTTTATGGGTCTTCGGTATTAATCCAACAAATCGAATTTTGAAAGTCTTATCCCAGAAATATAATAAGCATTGCCGACGACAGGCTCGACTCTTCATTTTCCTAGAGACATAGGAATTAACGCTGTAAAAATTATTTTTAATATTTCTATAATTTATTTAACTTGTTCACTCTGTTCCGACTTGGAACGTTTCGATGGCATTCGTATAGTGGCGGACCTTGATGGTGCTCGGCATCAAATTGTTGTCTTAGCTGACCTTTACCTACTCACTTCATCCTGGCTTAGTTCTATCAACAAATATTTTCTTTTCACTTCGAGCCATCATGAGTTTGTTTCAGAAATTATTCTAAGAAGAATTCTGCCCGCTAATTCTGACAATATATTTTTCTGACTTAACCTGTAATCAACGATTCCGCACAGCTTTCAATGTAGTGCTGATTATTCGCTTAGCAAAATAAACAGCTGTCTTACCACTCTTTGTACTCTATGCAGATTTTATATAGATTTTAGATTTTCAGAAAAACCTAAGGAGCTAACAGAACAGCAGTAAGCTTACCAAAGTGCGAGCTCCAGAAATAAAGCCCTCATACG
The DNA here is from genome assembly GCA_035046065.1 of Chymomyza procnemis. Taxonomy (NCBI): domain Eukaryota; kingdom Metazoa; phylum Arthropoda; class Insecta; order Diptera; family Drosophilidae; genus Chymomyza; species Chymomyza procnemis. The sequence goes on along the minus strand of JAWNOJ010000021.1, from coordinate 32,029,752 downwards.
CTTTCAAAGCAGTGCATAAAATTAGCCAAAAGGATCTTAAGCTGCCAACAGCATTTAGGGAAATTTATAAGAAAATGTTGAAGTTCTGAACAAAGAAAATTCAAAAGAAAATACGCAGGTTTCAGTTTAACTTCAACAAAAGCAATTTTCATCGAATTTATAATCGAAAGGAAAAACGCAGGTTTCAGATTAACTTAACGAAAAACGGTTTTCATCGAAATTATTTTCGAAAGAAGATTTCAGAAGAATAGTTTCCATCGACTTAAAATTTCGATAAATCACCCAAACTTCGCTGCTTCGATAAATCCCCATGGACGCCTCTGTGGCATGTCTGCCGCAAACAAATATCATATTGCCCCTAATGTTCACACGTTTGACCAACTATGTGTCGCGTTCCCAAAAGCGCCGCCTACCCTCCGAACTGCTCCCGGTAACCAGACCCGTGTACGCCACCATGCACTGGCCCTTCGCCTACTGCACACACAGTCACACACACACCATCGATACCATTTGGACTACTTAGTCGCGCGTCAGTTGCCTATTTTAAAAATGGCATATCAGCATTGGACTACTACGTGGACTACTCTACTTGACTGCTGCTCGTACCCGGCGAGCGTGCGAGCGTCTGTCTCCAGCGTGGAATCAATGCATGCCAGCCGACCGACCAGCTAGCCAGCCAGCCATTCAGCCAACAACCAGCATGACATTAATGGGATTTGATCTCTAATGGAATATTTCGTTGTGCTTTATTGATGCGCATTTCGGTCTGGCAGTGCCATTACCCAAACTGCCTCGGGCCTTGAATAACTCATGCCATCAATTTTTCAGCCACGTTTGGCTTATCATTCTTGGATAGTCAAATAACTTATGATTCTCATATTGCAGTATTTAAGGGATTTTCACAGCAGAAATTATTAAATACTTTTGCGAGAACGGAAATGGCTTAAGCTCCCAAGGATTAGGGTTATTTTTAGTTTGATAAATTCTACAAAATAGCTGATTGCAGGACAACAGCTGCATGCGGGTCGGGTCTTTGATATTTATATGATTTTTTGTGATAACGAACCTGCTTGCTTTTTTAAATTACAACGAAATTTATAGAAATGGTATATGATTTGAAAATTAATTAAAAATTGAAAATTTGTTTAATATTGCATTAAAATTATTTTAAAAAATTAACCAAACGTTATGTATATTGCAAAGGGTGTTTTTTTTTCGAGGTATAGAACTTTAAGTTGGCATTACTGTTCAAGACGGCGGCCGACCTAACAGCTCTCAAGTGATTTATTCTCAGTTTGGTTTGGCAATTCATCATGAATAGACCCACGCCTGAACAACGCTTGCAAATGGTGCAATTTTATTGCGAAAATAATAGTTCTGTGCGGAATATATAGCGCGCAATACGTCCATTTTATCGTTGACAAGATCGTCCATCAGAGCAGTTAATTGGATTGACCATTTATTCTCTTATTGATAACTCGCATCCCCAGAGACGCCTAACGGTGCGTACATAAGAAGCAATTGCTGCTGTAGAGCGTAGCATTGAGAAAGACCCGAATCCACCATCGAGCACACTTTTGCGATTTGTTGAAAGACACATTGGGTGAGCGCCTAATTTGACGATTTGTACCTGTGAAGTCGAAGATCTTGTGACTTAACACCGCTAGACTACTTTCCGTGGGGATATAAGGCCATTGGTCTATGCGAATAAGCCACAAACGCTTAACCTTTGGAAGACAACATTCGCCGTGTTATTGCCGATATACTGCCTCAAATGTTGGATAAAGTCAACGAAAATTGGACGTCATCCGAACCAGCCGTGACGATCATTTGCCAGATATCATATTTAAAATGTAATGCCACAATATTGACTTTCGGCTAAGTAATATTCATGTCAATCGAATAATCAATCTATCGTTGTTTTATTGCAAGTTTTATACCTCTAAAAAAACACCCTTTACTTATTAATTTCTTAATTAAAGCAAAATGTATGGAATATCCTCTTTTTTTCTTTATTTCTAAGTTAATTTAACAAATTGTTTTTGAGAAAAAGAAACCGTTTTGCCAGAATCGCAGCAAATTGTTCGATTTGCCTTTGCATCTTTAAGTCCAAAATAAAGTATATTTTTATTTTTGTTAATTTTTAAATTAGAGCAAAGTTTTGTGCAAACCATTTTGTGTTTATCTAAAAGCGAGATATAACATTTGGGGAAAAAAGTATTTTTTAAGCCAAAATCTCAAAAAAAATTTTGCGATTTCGTTTGAATTTTAAAAGGCAAAAGAAGTACTTTTTATTCCACGAAGGTGCACTCTGATCTATGTGAGGTTCGCTACTCTGGAGGTCTAACTTAAATTTTATATCAAAAATAAATCGTGTATTTGAACAAAAAAAAAAAAGTTATTCATTTTTAAATCACAGCAAGCTATTGTATTTGAGAAAAACATTTTTTAAAGCGAAATCACCGAAAACGTTTCGTTTTAGTTTTCTAACTTTTTTTAAAGACGAATTAAAGTAAATTTTATTCAAGTTAATTTTTAAATTGAAGTTCGATTTTAAATTGGTTAAAAAAATGTAATAATTTTTGAAATAAAGCAATAAATATAAAAGTTAGTTTGTAACGAAAATCGTAGAATATTGTTCGTTTTGCATGTGCATCTATAAAAACAAAAACGAATATGTATTTTGAATTTTTTCACTATATTTATTTTTAAAGCTTTATTTATTTTCGGTAATTTTTTAATTAAAGGTGGAAAATTGTTTTTCAAAAAATATATTCATACTAAGTAATATTTTTTAATTTAAAAGTTTAGCAAAATATAGTGCTTGCACAAAAATAATGATTTCACTTAGTTTCGACAGCTTTGTATTTTCGTAAAATTTTCACGATTTCGTTTGAGCCCTAAAAACAAAACGTTTTCGCGCACTTCAGCTACCTCAGCTGCAAAGCCTATAAAGCGCGCATCAAATGTCTTTAATAAATGCCGCTCTGTTAGTTCAAAATTTCTCAAGCTGTCCATGTCCTGGCATCGAAATAGAAAAACCGCAGAGCTCCTTAAGATTCACTTTATTCTATTTTCTCTCGGTGATATTCAAATGAGTTTTTAAACATTTGAATTGCTTTTGACGCCTGATGTTGAATGCAAAATTACGAGTATTTTTAGTGATTTGGGGGTAAAAATGGATAAGATTTTTGGCAATTGGTTGCTGTTTGTAGACAAAGGCGTTGGATGTGGGTGTGCGTGTGTGTGTGTGTGGGTTGTTGATGGGTGGGTGGTTTTGGAGCATACTTTTCGGTTTGGTTCGGTTTGGTTTGGTTTCTTGGTAGAAACGCACGGCACGCGGCGTATTCATTTACTTACTATGGGCTTGAATGCTGATTTTGTTTCTGATTCAATTTCAATTGTTGAGCAGCAGTTTTTGGCTGCTGTTGCCGCTGTGTGTGTGCGAGTATCTGTGTGTGTTTGCCGTAGCTGTGAGTGTGAGTGTGTTTGACTGGGAATGTGGAAGGCAAAGTAGTTTGAAATGCAAATTATTTTTATGCAAATGTCTGCAAAGTATTTCACTGCCATACACACAGCTACACTCGCACACTCACACACACAAACAGCATCACATACACACACAGATACTCACACACACACACACACACACACAGAGCGCGCTACAGGCACACCCATTGCTTGTTTTCAAAGTGAATGACATTGGTGTGCTGTCGCTTGTCAATCAAATGAAATCCGTTCGCTCTGTCTGCGTTGTCTGTTTACCAGTTTGTCCTCCAGTCCCAGTGCCCAGCAGTGCTCTACAGCTCCACAGCTACACATCGTTCCCATGCCAAACGCTTTGGCCTAAGTTTAATCCTTTCGTGACAAATACTTTTGGACAAATTCGTTTTTCTATCTGTTTTTTGAACTTTAACTATTTAGGCATGACTCTTCTCACTCTCTCCCAATCTACCGCTCCCGTCTCTGTGCGTATTTGCTCTTGTGTCTGCGCTGCCATTTTGGGGTCATTAGGTTGGATCTGTGCTTAGGTCATGGTTGTGGTTCAATGCTGCTTCGTATTGTGGTCTGTTGCTTTGAGTGCGCTCGCTTTATGCCAAATGCAAAACTTTTCCAAATGTCAAATTTCTACTAACTGGGTTCAAATGCTGAAGCTACTTGGTAACTGATTTTCTTAACCTTTTTAGCATTTTGCAGCGATTTAAGTGTAATTTTTTTTGGGGGGGAAAGGGGTTATTGGCGACAAATTGTGCATTGACAGCTTGATGGATGGATGATGTACAGGCAAGATGAATGCTGTCAGGTGTTTAACGCAGAAAGAAAGTAGTGATATTCCAGATATCTCGAAGTTAGTAGCTTATATAAAAATGCTGAAATACAACAAATCCCAGGACAAGATAATATCTCTCCCGAATTATGAAAAGCTAACCCTGCAACTGGTGCGTGAGTAACGCTTTATGTAAGAGAAAAGTTCTAGTAAGTTCTGGAAACTGGTAATTATTAAAATCCCACAAAAACGTTACCATACGAAATGTAGGAATTTCAGAGACATAACTCTGCGAAGTATGAGCAACAAAGTGCTAGGCAGATTAAAAAGGCAGCGGAGCCACAAATATCAAACTGCAATTTTTTTATATATCTAAAATCCCTTATTATGCAAATCGGCCAAGATAGCGAAGCAGCGGCTTGATAAACTCTGCTTCATCGAATATGACTGTCAAAAGGTGGTTCCAAGTATTGAAGTTGAAGGCCTTCAGATGTGACTACGCTCGAAATAGCAGCCCGAATCGAAAATCTCGTGCTTGGAAATCAAAAATTGAAGTTGCGTAAGCTGGCATATCATCAAAACGGGTATACAATATTTTGCATAAGTGAACAAAGTGCCAGCTCACAAAGCTGTCAAAACGATGACCAGATTGATCGAATTTGGCTACAGAATCGCCAGATTTGGCTGCCTGCGGTTACTACCTCTACCCAAACCTGAAAGGATGGCTTGCTGGTAAGCCAGTGAAGTTTTCCCTTCAACGAAGAAGCCATTGCTGAAACTTACGCCTATTATGAGGAACTTTCGACCGACTACTACAAGAAGGGTAACGAAATGATTGAGGAGGTAATGCCTAGTCATCATTATCATTCAGCTCTGCAACCCGGAATGGGTTTTGGCTTTCTCAACAATTCTTCTCTATTCATCTCTGTTGTGAGCAACGGCGCGCCAGTTCCTTACTCCCATCTTCAGCATGTCATCGTCAATATTGTCAATTAGAAGTTTTCTTGGTCGTCCTCTGTTTCTTGTGGAGAGCGGTGTCTATGGCAACACAAGCTTTTGTGCTCTGTTCTGGTCCAGAATGGGTTTTAATGAATTTGACTACATCTTCGCCATGGTTAAAGCTCAACAATTCGTCACTGTTTCTTCGAATGTAGTCATCGCGTTCATTTACCTTTGACTCAAACGTTTTTCGCAGTAATTTTCTTTCAAAGACTCTTAGGGAACCTTCGTCTGCTGCTGTCAGGGTCAAAACTTCTGCTCGATATGTGAATATTGGCCTTATGCTGGAATTATAATGCCTAGTAATCCCACAAAAAGTACCGAAACAAAAGACAACACCATAACCAGCGCTCAGGTAAGAACAAGCGGGTTTCAGGCCAATCGATCATTGTCAAACAATCTGCCGCATGTAGGACCCCGCTTTATGTAGTTTTTTTTATTTCCAAAAAAAGTGGTTTTATTCTACTGTTTCGGAGTCCAAAGAATGGAAAATTTTGAGTTATGGCAAATAGGACTTCTTTGTTTGAGTTTTTGTTTTTGGACAATCTATCCATATTGTAGATGCATGCAACAGCATTTCTTTCAGCGTTTGTAGCGAATATTTATTTTTAAAGTATAGAAGTGATTTCTCAAGCTATGAGATCTCTTTGTAATTTCCCGTTTCTGATAGAATAATCCTGCCCCATTGTCGAGCTCTAACTGCATAATGTCATTGCAATAACTTACTACCCGTAGAGCCCTCGTATGTTTATGACTGTCACATTGTCTTCATGAAATTATCTTCGAATTACCGTTATTTGCAACAATTTGCAATAAAAAAAAAAAATTCATCCTGCCAAACGTTTAGGTGTGCGTGTGTGGTGTGTGTGTGGGTGTGTGTATCCTGTATGGTGTTGCATGTTTGTTGCCTATTTAGCGGTGCCCTGTCATTTAATTGATTACTGAATTTTACTGCATTTTACAGTCACTGCCTGACACACGCTACAAGGACTCATTCTCACAGATCCTCCACACACACACAGCAACTGGCACGCCATTGCAATTTTTATGACTCCAACAAGCCATAGGTTGGAGAACTTAGGCAAAAACGCCTTTGGGCACACAATTCGAGCAACTACTACTCCGTCAACTATTGCTTGACATAAAATGCTACCCGCGAAGATTTAACGTTCGTATCTATCACAAACTTGATTGACTATTCCCACTTTGATTGAATCCATTTTCAATCAATTTTCAATGATGATTCGGCCGGAAGGGAATATTTTTTTTGTTTTTCTGTTTTTTTTACAACTGTTTTTATATTTGATTTTTATGACTTGCGTATTGAGCGCTTTATGACTTAATTTTGGAACTGAAACGCTTGCAATGGAAGTTTTTCGGACGGCTTTCTAGCAGTTGTGCTCGCAAATAATTTGTATACAGCTTCGACTTTTGTTATGCTTTTTGGCTGTCTTTACAGATTTCGATTTTATTTTACCAAATATGCGCCATATTACGAAATCTTTTTAAACAAAAACTGGCAAATTTTTGTTTGAAAGTCTTTCCTATGCAGGCCTATGATTTCTCGCGGCAGCAAAGCGGCACAACAAGTTTCCCCCATTCTGTGCTGTCTTGCATCAATCTCTTATTTTCACTGCAGATTTGATTATTTTTAATATATCCAAATCGAAATTACTTCTCCTGCTGACTTACGTATTTCGTTTGGATCTCTCCTAAACATGCTGCTAGCCCCAACCCTCTTCAAGTTTATTTATACGTAGTGGCGCTTGGGTATTACGTACCCACAATTCTCTTAAAGTTTATCTGTTTGTTTTGCTTATATCCAAATTCAACTTTCTTCTCTAGAGCAGTGTGGGCCTGCCTCTACGCCTCTGCTTCTCGGTGTTCAGTCAATTACCATACGATTAATACCATTCGAATACCTCCTTAACCTGAACCGAGCCAGGCCCATTTCCTCTTTTGAATCTATAAGCGTAATGGCGCTTGGTTATTTTAGGCCCACAATTCTCTGAAAATTTATCTGTATAGTTTGCTTATATCCAAATCCATTCTTCTCCAAAACAGTGTAGTCCTGCCTCTACGCTACCTTGCGCTTACCAGTCGTTTGCGATTCGAACAATATCGTTTCCGTCTCTTTCTTACTCTTGTTAGATTAGATACGATTTCTACGGCGTATTGACGCCGTGGCTATGAGCCTACAATTCTTTTAAAATTTATCCAGTTAATGACTTACAGCTTTTTCAGCTCTGCGGTAACCGAATTTCAGGTCTTCAGGTCTCAGTCATATAAAGGGGTCGACTTGATGTTGTGCTTGTCCGTACCAACCGTCAGCACAGATGGTTTGATGAAGAACGCCACTAACTCAGGTTTGTGGGGATAGTTAGGATTGCGCTTCATCTGTTGCAAGTCTCTTCTTATCATGCATGAACAAATCAACTCTGTCAGCGCGTACCGGGACTGGACCCGAGCGAGCGCAACTACAACGTTCTTATAATAAGATGCATAAGACTATCGTCCCGTATCTTGTGTATTTTCTGTTTCTCTACGCTCTGCAGAAAAATGCCAGTTAGATTTACTTGGCAGCTATCTCATATTTTTCCATAACTAATTCTTTGAAATGTGAGATGCCATATTCGCCATAGATCGAATTTGCTCCGATAATTAAATAAAAAACTCTACTACAGTCTACTTCTGAAGTTATTTCAGTATGGGCATGTTGCCAGTTGTAAGTTTTCCCATAAATACGTAAAATTAACAAATATTGAAAAAGAAACATATTTTTAACCTATTCACCTGATATTCTTTGATTTATTAATAATTTTATAATGTTAAGTTTCGATTAACGAATTTGGATTTTTGCATCTTTTATTTGAAAAAAAAAACATCATACTACATATTTTCGGCAAATAACATTTTTATACCGATTTATTTCACATCAGCTACATGATTTAGTTAAGCGTTATTTATCGTATCGGGTGCAGTATTTTGGGATAACTTTAAAAAGAAGTTATTGTTTTATTTGGTAAAAATCGTAAACAAAAAAACATTGAACAAGAAACATTTTTTTTAACCGATTCAACCGATTCAATTTGATAAAATAATATTAAGTATACTTAAGTTTCGAGTGGCGAAACAAAACGTAATACTACCAATTTTCGGCAAATACAACTATTGTAGCGATTTATAATCATGTAAGAGCTTCAAACTTTTTGAAACCCACGTGGTAACACAAAGTCTTTTTTTGAACCGTTATGCGCTTTGAACATTATTGCTACAGCCAAGCGTTTGATAACTGAATTCGTTAAATCATAAAAGTTTATTTTTGCACCTAAAGCTGTTGCTCTCTTGCAAGTTTCTGTAGCTCAGTTCTGCAAAAGTTAGTAATATATACCTATATCTGAAGTCCGTCCTAAAACTGAGAGAGTAGGGGCATTTAACCGTTTAGACCGACATGTATTATATTTTCTAGGCATCTTTTACAGGTAACTTTACTTTACTTTGACTTTTGCCAAAATTTCTTTCAAATCGGGCCTTGAAATTTTACTATATTTTTTTTTAACTTCGTAAGGTCACGAAATAAACTCATAACTTCTGTAAATATATTGTTTTTAGCGCAACATTATTTTTTAAGTTCTAAATGCCTCGGAAATTTGCTTAATTTTTTTGTCTTGCCAATATAAAATTTAAATAAATGCCAAAAACAAATAAATTAGCTGACTTAATAAAAATAAATCGTAACTTCAAAATGAAATTGATTACCGATTAAATGGATTTAAATTGTTCAAGTTAAGTGTGTACATTACATTTAAATACGCATTAAATCAGTGTGTACCCCATCATTTATTTAATGCACTTTAATTTAGTATTTCGATATTTATACGAAAAGTAATATCCATAAAACATATGCGCTTGATGCTCCTCACTATGGGAACTGCTTAAGCCCCATGCCCAGTAGCAAGGTCAGTGTGCCATTTGTGCAAGGACTGCGACAATTCAGCCAGCGGAGAGCCTAAAAGAGAGTCCTGTCTGAATTGAAGAGCGCGCTTTAAGAGTAAATTCTGTAGTTCATTCAGCTATGGGATTTGGCCAAAAACATTTTGCACGGATTTTTTTTTTTTTTGGTTGTTTATTTTTAATGGTTTAAGCTGTGCAGACCAGTTTGAATGATAACAGTTTAAAAGGATTTTGCCTGATTAGGACACATTTTTGTGGCGGCAAATGCTTTTGGCAGTGATTTTGGTTGGATTTTTTTGTTGGTGTTTGCTAGACAGCCCTGCTGTTTTAGGCGGTTTGAATAGAAAAACTAAATCAATTTTAGAGGTAGTAAGATTGGTCAATTAGTTGGCACAACAAGGAGAAGATATCGTGGACCATGGTATTCATTAGCAATATGTCGTGCAGTAATTGGAATGGGGTTTTCAAAAACTTTGCTTCAACTTTGGAAACTAAAAAACACACTAAGCGCTTAACTCAATCAAGTCATGCCATCTATATTACTTTTTCTTTCGTTTTCATATTAGAGGTACACACATTATGTTCCAGGAGCATAAAAAACGTACAGAAAAGAATTTGAGCGCATTTTTTAATCCAATATAGTTTTAGACTTGTAGATCTCGATATCATAGAGTAAATCTCTATTAATGTCGCCATTCGGATTCGGTTAAAAACGGTAGGTCCCTGGTTTCTTGAACAGCTATTAATAGAGATATATATTCATAATCTGCGTTTGCACTGATGATTGTTCATCCTAACTCATATCAAGATAATTAAAAATATGGCCGTTCGAATTTGAACAGTTGTTAATAGAGATATCGACATGCTCCACGTTTGTAGCAAAACCAGCATCCTCTATACTCACACCTTAATCCTTAGAGTCAGTCTGATGATCTGATCTTTTTCATTCGCTTTTATGTCCTAAAAAGTTGCCTTTGCTCATGGCGTCGCTGCTCTTTTCAGTTTTGTTCTAAAACATTATACCGACATACGTTCTTTTTCGCTTCTTCTCTAAATTATCGATTTAAATTACCATCCAGCCATCTGGATTAAATCATTTTTTATCTTCATCCATGTTGATGAGCATTTCTATTACTGCTAAGCTTTCCGCATTTCTTAAAATTCCTTTTGAATAAATAGTCACCTTAGAATGCAACACTACTCATCATCATCATTAGTGGCGCGACGATCCTAGTTGAATCTTGGCCTTCCCTTGAAATCTCCTCCATTCTCCACAATGTAGAGCTAGCGTTCTACAGTTTTTTCTTCCAAGCTGCTCTGCAGCTTGCTGCACATTGTCAATCCAACGAGCATTTGGATGACCTCTTTTTCTTCTTTCTTTGGCTGTGTTTTAAACGCCTTTTCTAATTGGACTATTGCGGTCCATTCTTTGAACATTACCAGCCCACTGTCATTGCTTGAGCTTGATCCTTTTGCTGATTGTTGGTGCACCAAGTTCTTCCACGCTTTCTTTCAAATGACCAGCACAAGCCATATTTTTTATAATTTCTAGACCTTTACCTACCTCAACTAAATTGTTTCTGAAAGAAAACTTTAAGGCTTCAAATTGCGTGTTTGGAATCTAATGCCTTTTACCTCTTAATCCGTTTTCAAGTGGGACGAAGCGTCATGATAGCTTTGTTCCTATGGGAAGAAGAATCAGGACAGCTATGTTCCTATGAGACGAATCAACTTGATAGCTATGTTCCTATGGGACGAAACGTCTTGATAGCTATGTTCCTATGGGACGAAGCATTATGATAGCTATGTTCCCATCAGGCGAAGCATTTTGATAGCTTTGTTCCTATGGGAAGAAGAATCAGGACAGCTATGTACCTTTGGGACAAAGCATCTTGATGGCTATGTTTCTATGCGACGAAGTATCTTGATAGCTATGTTCCTATTGGACGAAGCATCTCAATAGCCATGTTCCAAAGACGAGATTGAAGCTTGGGAGCGCCATAAAATTACTACATGCCGCATTGGCTTTAAAAATCTTATTAAACAACCGACTTATTTATGCAAAACTTTTTGAGCTCGTGCATAATAGATCATCTATCCACGATATCAAAGGACTAAGACTAGAAGTGCCAAATTTGGTAGCGTCATTTTTTTTTCAATTTTAAATGTGCTTTGTCTTTTTAGAGTTTCCCGGATATAAAAAGTAAAATAAATTTTCGTTCCCTAAGCTAGTAACATAACTTATCCGAAAGCTAGCTTGCTTCAACTTTGTTCATCTATAAAATGTACATTTCAATTCCTTTCTTTGGATATATCTGCTTTAAATTTTAATGCATACGTTTTATTTATTGTCTGTCTGTCCAGTAAACCCATTAAACGAAAGTGACTTAAGTACTTTAAGTAATTAATTGAAGATATAAAATGGAGTAGTCCTTTTGGATATTGTGTATCCCTTGATATCATATTGTATGCATTCGAGACATGATAGACAAGTGGTTTTGTTTTATATGCAAAATTCACTTTCACTGGAAATCACTTGAGCTCATCAAAATGCATACACACACGCACACTACTTACCTACATACACACACCAACACACACACACACACACACACACAGCTAACTTATCAAAGTAAGTGTGCGGGAACTTCTGGGAACTTTTGGGAACTGGGTTTTAAATATAAGTTGAGTGTGTAAAAACTCAATCGAGCGAAATATTGAAAATTACAACCAGCGTCATGTGCATAAAATTAAGTTCCACCAAACACACACACCCACACACACGCCAAACACTCGAACACCCACACACGAAGATTTGATTCCTGAACTGGTAAGCAACTTGTCCAAATGTGTTGGTAGTTTGTGCACAAAATTTAATCATCCTTTGCGTGTAACTAGTAACTTTTGTACTAGTAGCAAACCAGTTACATCATCGGTAACTGAAGAACCTTTAAAATCCGGCATCCAATAAAAAGCTATATGAGTTTACTTCAATCAAAACACATTGAAACATAAATTTTATGACAACACATCCATCATTGTATCAAGAAAATAATTCTAATTTTATTATCATTTACAATTGAGCAAATAATAAAGCATTTGATAAGGAATTCGTTCCGATGGGAGCATTCAAAGCCATAGGCATTGGAAGTATAAAACAAGAACATAACTGACATTCTTTAACAATTTATTAACTACTAATTTTTTTAAATTAATTACAATAATTAATTAAGCAACTCCCAAATAAAAAATAATAGAATTACTAAAAAAAAACTGTATTGTGCCTTTTTTAACTTCAAACTAAATAATAAAAAAAATAAAAACTTTCTTTCGCCCTAAAATTTTCAACTGTTGGAAATTGAATGACCAGGCGAACAGAAAGGGCAGCAGGCGGCAACTTCAAAATTTCTTTGCGAACAAGTCTCCCCAAAAGTATGCTTTACTTTTCGTGCAACTTATTTTTGTCAGCGAATTTATTTTAAAGTCAAATGTGTAGCATACTTTTAGTTTTAGCTGATTTCTGTGCGCCTGCTACTTCATATCTCTGGGCACGCAGATTTTTGCGAATTGAGCGAAAAATGTGTTTTCAGTAAAAAGAAACGAAAACATAGTCATCGTTTTAAGTGACCTACAGCTGATTTCTGTGCGCCTGCTACTTCATATCTCTGGGCACGCAGATTGTTGTGAATTGAGCGAAAAATGTGTTTTCAGTAAAAAGAAACGAAAACATAGTCATCGTTTTAAGTGACCTACAGCTGATTTCTGTGCGCCTGCTACTTCATATCTGTGGCCACGCAGATTTTTGCGAATTGAGCGAAAAATGGGTTTTCAGTAAAAAGAAACGAAAACATAGTCATCGTTTTAAGTGACCTACAGCTGATTTCTGTGCGCCTGCTACTTCATATCTCTGGGCACGCAAATTGAAAAAACAAATCGATTTTTATATTTCAAACTTTCTGTTACGAACAATCCGTAGCAACCCAGTAAACAACTGTCAAAGTTTTTACTTTCAATTAGTTTATTCAGACATAAAGACGTAAACGTTTGCCAAATTTATTTTATTACAATTATTTTAGTCGTAAAGTGAACTTCCGGAGGACACATTGTGTAGTTTCCTGAAACCAACTGAAAATTAATCTTCATATGGAGAATCTTGGGGTAGCGCAATCATTTCTTTTCATTGGAGTATTTATTCAGTCTTCATACACTATATGCCAAAGGCCCAGGAGATTGTTGAACTTACCTCAAGATAAACATGTCGCCTATAACGATTGGGAGTTTAAAAGTTTAAATATTAAATCAAAATCCGTCTAAAGTTTGGTGGTAAGCCCCACTCTCGACTTTCCAAAAGTGTTTTTCTCCTTGCGAACCACAACAAACGATTAAGTGCCCACGCACAAGGGTAACCAAGAATTTCGGATAAAACTTACAAAATCATCATTCACCGTGGCTTGCAAACTCTTGGAAACACATCATCAGCTGGCTTCAACAGAATAATGGATTTTACGAATACGGACAAGTACATTTGCTTTAAATGTCAAAACTATGACCTAGTTATATTTCATGAAAATTCATTCATTTGAAGTCGGCACCTCAAACAATAAACACTAAATTATAAAAACGAAAGGAGTCTCCAAAAAAAAAAACATGCCTCTGTGCATAGAGATTTCCAGTTTGTGCTAAATTATCATAGGACTGAAGCGAATCTGCGGATCCCAGTTTCAAAAATGTTGGTCTTGGCTTGAGCCGGTTCTGCACCAAACGCAGTTGGAGTTGCTGTTGTGGCGCTGTCACGAAATGCTCCAAAGCTTCGGGGGACTGCGAAAGTGGGATTGACTGTGAAAGTAAGCGGGCTGCTGAAGTCAGGAGGACTACCAAACACTGTCTTAGTTTCAAAAACACCTGCTTACGTTGATGTTGGAGTTTGTGGTGTACTGAAACCGGATTGAGCTAGTCGACTAGCGCCCTGACCAACGGCACCTTCAGTAGTAGCTCGAGCAAGGCAGTCGGAAAAACAACAGCAGCAGTTGATGATGCAAAACCAGGAATGCCACCTTCGAAGATAAAAACACCATAAGGAGTTGCTGCTGCTGTGGAAAACAGAGCTGCTGTCTCCATTGGTGTCACAAAAGCATTTCCTGCCATCTGAGGGGAAGCAGCCGACCGGTGGATATAATCACTTGCTGCAACAGGCACAATTTGTGCGGCTTGCTCAAGTACATTTAGTGTGAAAATGCTTCCCAATGTGGACTCGTCGATTGTCTGACTCGACTCTTTTTAAGGTAAATTATGCCAATGTTTTATTTTTTCAAAATTGAATTCTTATCTCTAATTCTAGAAAAAGCTCTTTGAGACGCTTTGATCCACGCGATAAACCGGTTACAAGGCTTAAATGAAACGGCTACTACTAATACCATTAGTCCCAAGTTTCGCCATTGGCTGAGCTCATAGCAGAAACAGACGTCTATGCCATCATCCTCCTGTCTTCATGCATTTGTGCAACATAAACCAACCAGCGCAGCCGTAGGATGTGGAGCTTTGAAGTTACAGATGTGCTGTAGTTTTCTACGTGATGTTGCTTAAGGGAATATGGAACGGATGTCTACATCAACAAGTTCGATGATATGACTGCTCTAAAATCTTGATTTGAGGTGATGTCAATATACATGCTGCAGCGCCATATGAAACCAGGGAGTCGAAAAGGCGAGGTAGCTCTATACTAGAATACCTTGCTCAGCTCCGAGTAACAGTATTGGTCATGATCATTGACTGATAATCACATGAAAATTGTATCTCTGCAACTGGTGCTTCTGCTGGTAGTATGGCCACTGGTTTAACATTTAACTGCAACAAGCGAATATTTTGGCCGATACTGCCAGCACCACTGGTACTCTAAGTTGGAATATCGGTACGAGGTCTGTTTTTTCTCAGCCAGGAAGGAGTGTATTGGGTGTTGCCTGTGTAGGTAGCGGCTTTCATTCCAGTTGTGTTGCTAACACAGCAGTAGCAGTTCCTAGAGGCGATTGTATCTTTGGATGTGGCTGTCTGATTTTGCAATCTTCAACAGCTGTGAAGGTTGTCTTCCCGATGACTTCGCTGGAGCTGTTTCTGGAGGCGTTCTTGGCCAGGGTGCTATAGCTCAAAGTTGGTTTTACACACCCCAAGCGCCAGCGCCAACGCAGCCAGATGTTTTTGATGAAGAAGCAGTGCGTGGTGGCCCTCACGCTTTTGGCAGTCGGCTTGCTCTTGATACCAATGCCACTTTCGACGCAGCGATACCAAAAGCTTGGAGCACTTTGTGATATCACCACGATAGCTACTCCATCTGCATTTGCTGCAGCTCCTGCTCAAGCAGAGGGTAATATATTTGGAACTTTTGGATATGCAGATTCAAGCTTAGGAGCATACTGGCATTCTTAATGAAAAATGGCAGTTTTTGGAGGAGATTTATTGCTTCATGAACTATCGTTATCTTTTGGTTGTCAAGTTGAAATAAAAAAATTATATAATAGATTTGACACATAATCTTTGTTTCTTACCAAAG
Source organism: Chymomyza procnemis (assembly GCA_035046065.1). Lineage (NCBI taxonomy): Eukaryota > Metazoa > Arthropoda > Insecta > Diptera > Drosophilidae > Chymomyza > Chymomyza procnemis. The sequence continues at coordinate 32,013,988 of JAWNOJ010000021.1, read as the reverse complement.
CTTCTTAGGGAAACCAACTCACGCAATGTCACACTTCAGTCAAATTATTTTAGTTGTAAATTGCACTATCGGAGGATATAACCGGTAGCTTTCGTCTACTTTATATGGAGTATCTAGGGGTCACGCAAACGTTTCTCTCCATTGGAATATATTGTCATCATTTGGGTTCACCGAACAGTTCTTGTGCTGAAGTCCTATGTGAGGCGTGGCGTTGTACATGGGATTTAACATCTGGAACTGCTTAAAGCTACCATCGTAGAAATGCACTTGCTACAACTACTCTTTTTCACACCAAATCACAACCAGTTGTGTTCGGAGTAGTTGCGGCAAAACAACATAAGGGCAGCCACTCTTATTGAAGAGATTCTTTAGTAAGGCGGAGGCGACTCTTTTATTTTAAAACTCTTACGCCTCTGCGTCTCTTCATAGTGTGTATGTGTGTGCGCCACATGTGCCTGCCTGCGTGTGTGTGGGGGTGTATTAATATTGACTTGCCACTTTAGCGGAAATTGGGTTAAATGGAGCAGAGCGGAGATTGTCTCCTTGGTGAAATTGCATTTGAATTAAATCAGCAGGCAATCTGTACCCAGCATTAGTGGCCACAAAAGACCATATCCTTTGGCCTGCTCTAAACTTTTACTTAATGCGGCTAGTACGTTATCCGTGCCATAATTATTACTTCCAATTAGTGGTTATACCACCAATGCATATGTGAGCGAGCCAATGCTCGAGTACAGACTGAGCTCAACTTGGCGTGGATTATAATTGAGTGCGGTTTATATTATTTCTGCCCCACTTGGGAGGCGACCCGCATAGACAATATGCAATTGTGCGCAGCCACGGTACGGTTAGCTGCTTGCCGTGGAGTCAATTTAAATCCTTAAGCCGTTGTGAAATTTTAAAATTTTTAATAAAACAAAAATACGTTATTTAAATGGAAGAGTTGGTGGTGGGTTAGACGCGTTTAATGGCATGCGGAAACTGCGAGAGACTTTCATCAGAACTGTACAAGGAACGAGTGCTGTAAGGAATCACGAGTTAGACATTTACCGTACATGATCTTAGACCTCCACTTGATGAAACGGACTAACTCTTATCTCCTTATTCCGAACCAGCGCTACACTGAAACAGCAGTAACTTTACTTTGCGGTAGAGTCCCTGTATATAGATTTCGCATATTTTTTTCAAAGCCAGCGTACACGTCTAGCCATTTATCTATGCTCCAGTCTGTGTTTCAGATTTATTCCTTCATGAACTATCGTTATCTTTTGGTTGTCGAGTTGAAATAAAAAAATTATATAATAGATTTGATACATAATCTTTATTTCTTACCAAAGTATCTTAGGGAAACCAACTCACGCCATCATTGTTTTCTTATCTTTTGCTAGATTAACAGATTAGTAACTTTTTCCACGTATATAGTTTCTCGATATTTGTTTCAAAGCTAGCATCTAGGTCGTTCATCTATGCTTGGTCGGAACTGTGGCTTATCCACATATCCTAGTTATGGTCGCAGGTGGGAGTTTTTTTTCCTCACAATCTTTTTTCTACGTAACTTTAATTAGCTTCCAGTTATTTTCGCTATCTAGCGAATGACGTTATCAACTGCCAGAGGGGTAACAGTTACAATCAATTCTTCCCGTAACATTCTCTATTGTCAGAATGTAGACTCGTTACTGTCAACTGCGGCAATATCATAAGTGGAGTGTGTATTCCTGCAGTTGTTCATTCTATGCAGGTAGCTCAATTCGTTATGTTTTTTTCTCTTCAAACAGACGGTCAGATAGCCAGACTTAGTTCCGCTGTCCATCTACCTTTTGCATCATAATTTTTTCCAAGCCGCAATGGTGCGTTTCTTGACGTCTCGCACTATTTGCGTGTTGAAGTCATTTCTTTCCTTCAACTCGTAGAGCTTTTTCCTCTCATCAGCAATGAGATCGATTGGAGTTACTCCCAGAGCTGCCAAGGCTTAGACTGCGCGGTGGCTGCCTGTTGTTCGGTATCCTGTAGCTCGCTGCACCGCCTTCATTGGACTTTTTAGATTGTCTACGTGCCACGCATCTGTCTAGATTTCTATTTCTTTGAAGGATTTCTCAACAGCATATCGTATTTGCTTTCGTGTCAACTGTCTCGCACTCACGCATCTTGGCTTTTTTGAGAATTATCTACTATGCGCTGCTTGCATACGGCTAAACTGTTAACTCGGAACTGTACTGTCAACCGTACTGTACCGTCTAAAGAAGGCAATGGCTCAAGAAGCTATTGTAGCTATTGGACGCTACCTTTAAAAATTATACCATGGCGCATGTGCTTGGCTCAACGTGGTCAGCACGCCCGCGGGTCTCAATATGCCAACTCTCTCTCACACACACGCATTTGCTTAAAAGCCGCTCTCGTGCTCATTTACGCCCTCGCCAACTGCTCTGCTTACTCACGCACGCCTTGCCCCGTATGAGTTTTACCCAACTCCGAACTAAACCAAATAAACATTCTATATCTGGAAGTTATTTATAAGTATTTTTATTTTATGCAAAAGTTTCACGAAATAAGCTAACTTAGGACTAAGCGTATTTGTTTACTTTGAAACTCACAGAACTTAACAATAATATTTCATATACGCAATTTAGACGGACGTACTGCCCGTAAAAGGGAAGTCAGACATACTGCGCATAGACCAGCTTTGCGACTAAGGAGTTGTCTAAGTTGTGTCTATTTTGCAAAAACAAAACTTTAACTCTTGCAAATAAATTTCGCTATCCAAATTCGCGCTAAATGTTTTATCACCCCCCACCCCACGCATTCCACTATCAAAGTGTATTGCCCTCGAAGTGTGTCCGTGTGTGTGGCGGTACTTCCTCCGCCGAAAGCTATATCAGGTAGTTGCTTGTTGTCTAAATTAAATTATAACATACAACGCACCCGCACCCTTGCTCTAATGCACTCTCCCACTCCCTCCCACTCTCTCTCTCTCTGCCAACAGCGTTGCCAGCTTATGCGCTGCCTCCTACCGCACCCGGGGTTTTGGGGTTCGTACGGCGGAATGCATTTGTCTGTTAGTTTTTAAACCGTAAAATTGTTGTGCAAAATTTATAAGTAAATTGCTTTTTATTTTGTCTAAAGTAAACCACGGAAAAGCTGTTTAGTCTCGCGAAGTGTTGGGTAAATACTTTTGGTGGCATGTACTTTGGCTTGCATGTTCATTTACAGGGAGCAATCGTTCCGTACGGCGCTGTCAGAGGGCATGGTGCATGGGTTACGCGCAAGGAACAAGCGTGTTAGTGGCTGCAGTGGTTGCCGCCACGTCGCTTGGCACATGGTACCTTGGCACCCCACATAGACAGCAGAAAAAAAAAAACTTTAAGTGCAGCCGGCTAGCGCATTAGCTTAGCGTTATTTTTTGGAAAACGTAAAAAGTTTTTCGTTTTCGTATTTAACGTAATTTTTGAAACGTAATGCATTTTACGTGAAAAAAAAACGCAAAAACTTTGCATGGTTTTTGCTCTTAAATTTTTACATTTAAAGTCGTCTATAGACGAACGATTTATCAGAGAAAGATTTAAAGCTGCGAACTCCACTTGCATCTCGCTCTCAACTCACTTGAAATCGCGTCTAATTAACAGGAATCTTAAGATCCGACTATATAAAACAATGATCCGTCCTATATTAATATACGGATGCGAGGCATGGACTCTGAGAAAGTCGGATGTGTATCTCCTGGAAGAATTTTGGGGCCGGTAAGGGTCGATGACTCTAACTACCGTATTCGTACCAACGAAGAACTGCAGGAGATATTCAACGATGCAAATTTATCCGCCTATATCAAGTCGCAAAGGCTAAGATGGGCTGGCCATGTCGCGAGAACACGCAACCCGATTCTTAAGAGAACGTGCTTTAACCGACCGAATGGAAGAAGAGTAGTTGGGCGACCGCGGCCACGTTGGATAAATGGAGTTGAAGCAGATTTACAGAAACTAAACGTCGAAAATTGGGAAGAAGCGGCGAAGGATAGAGACTTTTGGAGAGAAATTGTTCGAAAGGCCAAAGCTGAACTGTAGCTGTAGTGCCAAGGATGATGATGATAGACGAACGATTTAGTTTTAAAACAAACATATGGCAGCGGCATATATCCGGAATATATCTTAATATTGTCGCTCCAATGGTGAGACACGAGGACATCTCTATAAATAGCTATTCGAAGAGAAGCAAGAAGTTACAGTTTACGGCCGAATCAGAACGATGTTAGAGACACTTCACATTAGAAACAAATTTAAGAAGCTTTAAAGAAAATTAAATTATATATAATATTATTCTATAATTATAATATAATTCGCTTTGGTTAAACAATGTTCAAATTAAGGGATATTACATTGGATTATAAGTTAGAAAATATAATACAAAACAAATCCGTGTTCCACGCCTGATGGGTGAATATTTTACAGACATTCAACGTCTCACAGCTGGAGTTAACTAAAAACTTGGATATACCAACTAAAAGATGGAAATAGAAAGTACATAAAAGTTTAAACATTTCTTAACAAAGAAGCCAAAAGTTCAGCATTGACCAATTTCGGTTTTTGCCGAATCAAGATGAGTTAAGCTGAAAAAAGAGAGATGAATTGAATAGACCGTTCCAAGGAAAGAAATTCACAAGGATTATGTTATTATAGTTTGCGCTTAAGTAAGCGAAAAAAATGGAACTACGAAATGTTTGTGCTAGAGGACGAAAATTACGGATAATTCGGAATGGAATGACTAAAGAACTTTTGTTAGGAGTCAATAAAACCCAGAACCCATATGTCATGGGTTAATCTTATGAGGTGAAGTCTACAAATATAGAATATATCATGACTTACAAGCTATTCTGAGGATATGCGATTTGGCGAATCAAGATGAGTTAAGATACAGAAGGAGATAAATTGAATAGATCGTTTGTTAGATAGGAAATCGAAAAAGTTACAATGGTTTGCGCATAAGACGTGAAAAGACGTGATCCACTCAGACTCAATATTCTCTAGATATTGCAACTACCATCTGAGACCAACGCTTTCGAACAATGCCACACGATCTAGTCAAGAAGTAATTTTGTTCAAAAGAAGTTAAAAATTTGATTGGAGCACGTCGGTTCCGTTGCGGATTGGATGTAACCATTTATTTACAATGAAGTCAAAATGAACGAATAAAAAGGCGATTATTTTTCTTAACAATATTCAAGCCTCTATTTTTTATTAAAAATTAAACTTCTAACTTTTAACTTTGTAGTTTAAAAAGGAAACAAAAAAATTATTTAACTTTGTTTTACAATGTTGTCCGTTTTAAATAGATCCAATCTTATTTTTGAAGGTAAAACATTTTTATTTATTGTATTGAGTTTTATTTTATTATTTATTAGAATATAAACTTTTAAAATAAAATAAAAAATTGTTTGTACTTTAAGTGTTGTGTTTTACAAGTTTAATTTAAAATTTTTAATTAATAAGTGTAGCACATTTTGAAATCAAACTTATTGAAATTCTCATATATTGAATTGAGTATTTTTTTGTATAAAAATTACTCCTTTTTTTATTTATTTCGCAACATTTATCGAATTTTTTGTCAGCAATTAAGTTAAATTATTTTGATATATTTTTTACAGTAAAATATTTAAAAATCAAACATTTTTGGAAATTTCAATGTTTTGTATTAAAATTTATAAAATGTACAATTATTAATTTTTGAAAGTAAAACGTTTTAATATACTGTATTCAGTTTTTTTTGTTAAAAAATTATATTTTTTTTAAATTTCTTCAACATAAATTCAAATAATTTTCTCAAATTATACTTTTTTTTGAGTAAAAAATTGTTGTACTTTCAATGTGGAGTTTATAACAAGATTCAATTAAAAATTATTTACTGAATTGAGCATTTTTTTTTTTAATTAGCGATTTTTTTATTTTTCATCATACAGCGAGTTATTTGTTAGAAATTCAGTTGCATTTTTTTGAAAATATTTTTAAGAGTAAAATATTAAAAATGAAACATTTTTGGAACTTTCAATGTTGTGTTGTGACAAGACTGAATTAAAATTTTAAGTTAGAAAATTTTACGCATTCCGAAATCAAACTTATTTGTCAAATTTATAGATTTTGATTTTCAAACAAATAAACTTTATAATTATGGCACATTTTGTACAGTAAATGTTTAAAACTAAAAAAAAGTTGCCAATTTATTGTTTAAATGTCTCTTACGAAAATTAATTTAAATATAATTAAAATTTTGACTCATTTAAATGTTGCTTATGCTGCAATTAAACTTATTCTTTTTTTTGATTTGATTTTGATTTTATTGACAAAAATTATTGTTTTTTTTTTTAATTTTTTCAAACAAATGAGTTATTTTCTCCAGATTTGTTAAAACTATTTTGGCATAGTTTTTTATATTAAAATATTTAGTTTAGTTTTACAAAATTAAATTATAATTTTAAGTTATAAAATGTTGCTCATTCAAACTTAAACATTTTTTAATGTACTGAACTAAGCATTTTTTACTGCTTAAAAGTATTGTTTGTTTTTCTTTAATTATCCATTAATTAAATTAATATTAATTTCAAACAAACATCGAGTTATTTTCTCTAGAATGAGTTTGCATTATTTTGGCAAAAGTTTATAATTAAATGTTTAAAAATTAAACAACTAAAGCTATTCAGTTACACTGGCAATGTTTTATTTTATTTTTGAATAAAACCCAAAAACTGTTTCGAAATAAAATTTTCAATTTTTCAAAGAAATCAAATTTCAACTTTTCAAGTGAAATCAAATTACATTTTTTCAAATGAAATCAAATTTAAAATTTTTCAATGAAATTAAATTTTCACTTTTTCAAATTAAACCTTTTTCATATGAAATCTAATTTAAAATTTTTCAAATGAGATTGAATTTAAAATTTTTCAAATTAAACCTTATTTTTCATTTTTCAAATAAAGCCAAATTATCATTTTTCAGATAAAATCAAATTTTCAATTCAAATGTTATGTTTCATTTTTCAAATTAAGTCTAATTTTTTAAATTTATTGCATTTCCGGCAATAATATTGTCATAGCCAAGTATTTTGCTTACATAAACTAATATTTTTTATTTTTCAAATAAAAATAATTCAAATTTTTGCAACATTAAAAATGTATTTTTGAACTTTTGCTGCTAAAAATTTTTACGCAACAAAATTAAAAAAAAATGAATATTTTTTTTCAAATCACATTAATTTTTTAAAGCGAGTAATTATGTAATGAAAAATATATTTGCAATAATCTCAACATGTTTTAACTTAAATTTTTAATGCTTGTCTTGTTCGCTTCTAAATTAATACTTACATTTAAGTAATTTCTAATCACATAAATTTTTAAAATTACTTTTGTTTTGTTTACGCAACAAAATTCCAAAATATTTTTTTGTAAATGCTTTTAACATTTAAGCTGAAATTTAAATAATACTTTTGGCAAATTTTAATTAATAAATCAATACAAATTGAACAAAAAATAAAAACAAAAATAAAATAAAACAAAAAAATAAAACTTCAACATATTTCGATTATAATTAATTCGGTTTTAAATTTTTTTAAAAGGATTTGCGCGGATTTGCCTTATCTTTCGCAATTTGCTTTCTTACTTGCAGTAGATTAACGTTTGGCAGATCGGCGACAAAGATCACCTAAAAATAAAAATATTGTTTAATATGTAAATAAATAAATTTCATTAATAATTACAACAATGTTCTGTTGAGCTTTAATTATAAGAAAAATAACTAAAAAATAGAACGAAGAATAATTTAGATATAAACTATCTGCGTCTCCGTAAAGGTGTATGAACTTTTTACTAAAGATTGTCCAGGACGAAAAGAGCAACAAAAGATTACAAAATTTAAACATTATATAAGAATACGAGCCAAAAGAGAATCAATGTTACACATGCATGATGAATAGAGGATAATCTTAAGGAATTACTCAATGATGCTCAAATGACTTAGAATTGGTCAAGATGATTTAGAGTTGAAAAACAAAATGAACATTGAACCAATAGAGGATTAAGAGGATTAAGTTAAGAAACTGGTCAGTGAAGCGCGTAGGGGCTGGTCAAGATGTTCAAAAATTGTGGAAGTGAATGGGTAGTTAAGAAGATGAACAATTTCAGGGGAAATCATAATCAACGAAGGAAGAAAAACGAAGGAGACAAAATGACGAGTTACTCTAGCACAAAAGTAACGTATTTAATATCAAGATCAAAATAATCTGAGTACATGTAATCTGAGTTTATGTAGGAAAGGTAAGCCATGTTCTACGTTTATTTAACGTGAATAGCTTCAAAAGGCGTAGTCTATCAGAATATCAATTATATATATGAATGCCAATTTAAGTTTAAGTCTAAGATGAAGCAATAAGAGTGCAATTAGTTAACGTTAATAATCACGTTAGAGGGTTCAAAAAGCAACTTAGGCAAAGTCCCCGGCGAGGTATTAATCAAATGGCGGAAAAACTGAAAGTAAAGTGACCAAATGATGGCAAGGTTCAAGCCTAACAAGATGCAAAAGGCACATCAGCTCACAGCAAAGCAGCAATAAGTTGAGAGAGCGAAGTAGTTGCTTTAGAATCAACTCGCCTATAACAAATATATATAATGATTTTGGAAGCATCGCCAGAAACGATCACGGGCTAGAGCGTAAAAAATGTAAGTGTAAGGATCACACGCTACGCAGAGTTCAGAGGTGACACAGCTGTTGGCCAACCACGGCATATGAAGAGCATAGCAGTAGTTAGAGATAGATGGCGGGCATTTGTGTCTGCCCTATGATGCTCTGTTTAGGAGCGATGTGTATACCAATAATTGTACTTTGTATAATAGCCAGTAACAAATAATATTGTAAAACATAATCGGCGGTAGACCTAGAAGCGCATTGCAAGATGAGGCCGCAGCAGTTCGCAATGAGTTGATTAACAAGAATTGGTGGAGTAGGTACGGCTTAACACAGCACTCCTTAAACTCAAAACTAGTACACTGAACCAACTAAGGCAACAGTGATGTAGTAGCAATTAGGGGCTATTGCAACCATTAACTTAATCAACTATTCATACTCATTTGTTAGATATTGCATTTAAACTTACCGCCTGTGCCCAGCCAGCATATTTGCCAAACAATTCCTTTAAATGCGTCTGCGCAATTTCATAAACTTTGTCCGTCATGCCCTTTCGTGCACCTAAGCCTGGCAAGTAATATTTCTGTACCACATTCATCACATGTGTATCAATGGGCACCACATCCAGATGGCCCAGCGACATAAGACATATACAATCGGCTACCTTTAAGCCAATGCCCGGTAGTTCTAATAAAGTTCGACGTGCAATGTCATATGGAATTGTAGAGAGTAGGTCCAACCATTTACTGCCGCCAGATTTTTCAATTTTCTTCAAGGTGCGCGCTATAAATTTGGCGCGATAGCCAAACCGAGAATCGCGCATATGTTCCTCCAGTTCTTCACAGCTGAATTCCTCAAATGCATCGAATTCTGGAAAGGCATATTGATCTTCACCGAAAAAAGAGCCAAGCTTGCGGCCATACTTTACGGCAAACCAGTTCACCATTGTCGTAATGCTATATAAAACATAGAAAATTGAAGCTAAATTTTTTTTTTTGCTGGCAGCAACAAATGCCGGCTGGCTGCTTACCGTCTAATATGATTATTTTGGCTGCACTGAAAGCTTATCATATTTTCCAGCAGTTCCTGGTCCAGTAGTCGTACCTCTTTGCCAGAAAAGTTTTTAAAATTTTCATCCTTACGCTCCCAGTCAGTCTTCAGCTGCCGAAGGTTAACTTCAGTGCGAAAGTATTTGTGCAGCAAAGCCTTATAGTCGCGCTTGTCACAGCCTTCATCGGCATGGGCATAAGCCTTAAATTCGATGTGTTCCAGTGTTGGCTTTAGCACCCAAAATGTGCTATAGGCCACGCCGATATACAAATCATAAGGGGGCGCTTCAATTTTGCGCCAACTAAGAAATTTTATTTTATTTTATATTTTAATGTAGTGAACATTTGCTGTTTGCATTTGAGACTTACCGAAAACTTTGGCCGCCCAGCAGCGTGTACTGCAAATCACAATCTATCTTAGCTAGCTCTAATATGCCGGATTCCTGCAGTGTAGCGGTCATTTTGATTCAACTTGATTAATTTAGTTAAAACGCGCACGAAATTTACAACTCTTGCCCGCAAAACCGGCGTACTTGTTAAAATATACGATAAGATGCAAAGCTTTCGATTAAAGCATAAATATAAAGATGTGTTAAAATAATCGCAACAGGTATCGATAGTTGCTATACACTACAACGATGTTTTAAAATAAAAGCGGCAACTATCGGCACTAGCGACAGTAAGTACACTAATTATACTAAATGCAATTTATTCGAATTTAACTGACTCGCATTAAAGCAACTAAACGAAAGTAATTGCCGTTCGTCGTGCGACTTGTTATCGATGCACGTCAAACTACTTGCAATTCAAAAATCATCGCATACTATATCGTTTGTTTGAATATCGTCACTATCGATAATAACATAACATCACTTCCTATTCTATATTTTGCTGCTACATGGAAATACAATAAACTTTAGTTTAGAAGTAATTGTCAAACATTATACTTTTAACATTGCTTGAAGCAGCAGCTACAATTTAAAGTCACTCGAAATATTTAACTACAAAGCGTGCAAACACAAGACAGACAAACGTATAAGCCATGGCGGGCATCAATAACTATTCCACTTTAATGTACGTATAAGTAGTATATCAATTTAATTACCTTGGATTTATAACTAATGCATATGCAATTTGCATTTACTTAGGCATGCAACAAATCGTGGACGCTTTGATGATGAGCAGCTGGACAATGAACAGAATATAATGACGGGCTCCAATGCAAACTTGAATTTGGCACGCAGGTAAGCTCAAGCCACACCGGTTAAGCCCTTTTTTGGTTGTCAACCAATTATGTAAATCGTTTTGCTGCTACAGCCTGGCCAGCCGTGAGCGGCTTTATGTGGACAGCTTGCAGGCCGAACAGGAAGCTGTACAAAAACTTACATACATTAATTCAGATCGTGATTTATCGCTGCCATTGGAAAAACATAAACAATTAGACAAATACTTTGACAGTCAAGATGATGGTAAGTCTGCAGCTTATATCTTTGTTTATTTTTTTTTTAATGTAAGCGTTTGCATTTTAGATATCTCCATACGAAAATATCTTATGTTTGGCGTACAGTGGGTCTCACTAGTAACCGAGAATCTATTGAGTCATCCATTTATTGTGCTACGCCGTCAGTGTCAGGTTTATAATGCATCGCAGCGGTATCATTTACATCCATTCACACTGTTGCCAAGCATTGTGCATTTGCACAGACGTCAAGGCGTTACCACATTGTGGAAGGGTTTGGGCAGCTGTCTGCTCGTGCGCGGCATGACGCTAGCCGTGGACGATGTCATCTCCAAATTTACCAGCTGGCCAAAAGATGTGGATAATCGCACCTCCCTTAAGCGTTTTGGACAACATGTGCTGCTCAAATGGTAAGCAGCGGGTATTGATTTTTGTTTTTCCAAAAATTTGGCTAATTTGGTGCACTTGCAGTGTAAGCATTGGTCTGGTTGTGCCCTTTTATGCTGCCTCGCTCGTCGAAACCGTACAGAGTGATATAGCCAGTGAGAAACCGGGCCTTTTTGATGTTTTTCGTGAGGGCAGCCTGCGCTTGTTCTATTGGAGCTCACCACAAAAGGGACGCATGCTGCCTGCCTGGGCCTTGATAGGACCCTGTGTCTCCATGGGCATAACCAAGTACCTCTTCAATCTTGTTATACGTGGCGTCTCTTCGCGCATTATGCGACGTCGTTTGAATCAGCAGCAGGAGAAACGCGGTGCCAAAATACGCGATGAAACACTGGAACAACAAAATGCCGATATCTATGCGAATCTTATTGCCATGCTGACCACGGAGGTTGTATTTTATCCATTCGAAACTATACTGCATCGTCTGCAAATGCAGGGCACACGTACGATTATTGATAATCTTGATAATGGCTATGCGGTGGTGCCCATTTTGACAAATTACCAAGGCGCCATGGACTGTTATCGTACCACTGTGATTACGGAGGGCTTTGCTGGACTCTACAAGGGCTTTGGCGCTATGGTCTTGCAATTTGTGGCACATGTAGCTGTTATCAAGCTAACCAAATGGGTTGTAGTTCAAATAAGCGAGGTCATATCAAAGCGTCCGCCTGCACGTATTGTACAATATTATAATTTGGATCGCGGTGCGGGCAACTCTAATTCAACGACAATATCACCAAGCATTTCAAGCACAGAGCTCGACGTGCAAAGCGGTGGTAATATATCCATTGATTAGTAGCCCCGTCTCTCTTTCTCTAACTTTCCCCCGCTGACTTTACGTAAAATTTATTTATTGTTTTTGTTATAATTAAGCAGCATTAGCAGAATTAACGCAGATTCGTTCAAAATTTCTAGTCTTAAGTACCCAATGGGCAGCTATAGTCAATGAGGCGCCGATATGTTCTGTTTCAGTTTTGCTGTGATAACTTCCAAGCTCGCCCAGAAAGCAATGAGCGTTTAGCTATGGTTTTTATTTAAAGTAAAATTTATATATTAATTATATGCAGAATAAAGCCTAAACGAGATGTTATTGTTTTCGGAACAAATCGCAATTTGCATAAATCTTTTACTTAAATGCCAAACTGTACACAGGACAAAGAAATGTGTTTAATTTTAAAGATTTTCCTTGATAAATCTTTGTAATCTACTGCTCCGGTTTGTACGTAATTGTCTCCTGTTTAAAATCATGCACATCATCGTACCAAATATCCTCGGGAAGCGCTTCAGCAGCAGCCTCGTCGAGCGTTGGAAATGGTGGCGCATCTTTAAACTTGCGCAAAGGCAATATTGTATCATAAATATAAACTAAGCCATTTGTGGAGCCCGGTATGGCGCTGCCCTGCACCCACATAACATTGTATTTGGTATTGATGCGCCAAATGCGCAAACCTTTGGAAATACGCCAACGATTGCCCATATGACCAGGTAGTTTTGTGCCCGGCCACACACGTCCCTTTTCACCGCCGCCGCCAATATTGCCAGGACGTCTGTGCGTCTTCGTCACACCATGTGAGGCAGGCATGCCCTTAAAGCCATGTCGCTTGACCACACCCTGAAAGCCATGATCCACGCTGCAATATACAAAAGTATTGAACAGTTAATTATGCTGCAACTAACGCACACGGCGCCCTCGCTTACGTTTTGCCGCGCACATCCACAAAATCGCCCACTCTAAAGTGTCCTACATTCAATGGCGTGCCTGCACTGAGCGCTGCCTGTGGCGAGATTATAAAACGCGCAATGTTCTTTTTGGGCATAACACCAGAGTCACGAAATAGCCCGCAATACTCTTTGGTCAATAGTGTGGGATCTGTGCTCTCAGCGCCCACCAACAGGCAGCCATAACGACTTAATACCTTAACATCTGGACGCTGCTGTGGTCGATATTCCTCGGGTGGCACATATTTTATAACATGATTATCCACAATTTGTAGCAGGGTGGTGCGCAGCTTCTCGCCATTCTTCAGCCAAAGTGGATATATGCCTATTTTACGCGCTATAACACCAGTACGCCGCAGACCTTTTGCCCAGGGTTCTGCCGTAACTGCAGTTTCATCTGTTTTAATCAGTTTCTGCTCGTAGCTTGGTACGCCCTTGATCAGCGCTGGACTGCCGTATGTATCATGCACAACTTCTTTGATAAAGTTTTTGTTCTCTGGCGTAACAAAGTCCTCGTGCAGCTGGTAAAAGATTAAGACATTAAGCAATTATAGCTTTAATTGTTTTATACGCACCGTACGCTGTTTGCGCACAAACCAATAGGGATTGCGTAGACGCGGCCGGCTAAGATGTCCCTTCTCGCGCACTTGTGTAACCAAAGCGCCCGAACTATTGTTGATACAGTGCCTGCTGCTGGCAAGTAATTGAGGTTAAAGCTATTGAACAGCTTAAATAATTTGTGCAAATACAAACCTCAACGTTGCATGGTATATTTCATGCAATACTGAGCGCAACATGTTATACTTATATAATTTTAATACAAAATAATGCTTAAATACATTAGAAACAAGTACCAACTGCAAGTTAAGGGCTGGCCAAAAGCAAACCAAGAGTTATCGATGTTGCGTGGCTATCGATGATATTAAAGTTAAAGCAACACCCACAACAAGAATTAAACTATATATATTATTAATGAATTAAACAATTAAGCCAGCTTTAAATTATTTTTATTAATTAAAAACTAAAACGCAGCAACAAATGTGCAAACTCCTCGCACATTGCCGCTGTTTTCGATAACTGCACGGCTTTAGCGCTGCCAGATCGCTGCACTTTTATCGGCTGACATAAACACGTGCAGCCATAAACACGACTGCAGCGTGTTCTGTTTTATCAAAATTGTTTTTAGTTTAAACGTTGCAACAAAATGGGCAAAAAGAGTAAAGTTGGAAAAACTCGTAAAGATAAGTTCTATCAATTGGCCAAGGAGACCGGCTTTCGTTCGCGTGCCGCCTTCAAATTGATACAGCTGAATCGTAAATTTGGTTTTCTACAACAGTCACAAGTATGCATAGATTTGTGCGCTGCTCCTGGTGGCTGGATGCAGGTGGCCAAACAGAATATGCCTGTGTCAAGCATTGTCATCGGTGTGGATTTGTTTCCCATACGTCCCATAGCCGGCTGCATTGGTCTGGTGGAGGATATTACCACAGAGAAATGTCGTCAATCGTTAACCAAAGAATTGCAATCTTGGAAGGCAGATGTTGTGCTGCACGATGGTGCACCTAATGTGGGACGTAATTGGCTTTACGATGCCTATCAACAGATCTGTCTGACATTGAACGCATTGAAATTGGGTACACAATTCTTGCGCAGCGGTGGTTGGTTTGTAACCAAGGTATTTCGTTCCAAGGATTACAATGCGCTGCTTTGGGTGCTTAAGCAGCTATTCAAGAAAGTGCATGTTACCAAACCGAGTGCTTCGCGTAAGGAATCAGCTGAAATCTTTGTCGTTTGTCAGTCATACTTGGCACCCGATCGCATTGATCCACGTCTGCTGGATGCCAAATATGTGTTCGAAGAGCTTGATCTTGAGGGCAAGAAGCAGACAAGTCTGCTGCATCCGGAAAAACAAAAACGTGTCAAAGCCGAGGGCTACACTGAACAGGACATAGCCTTGCGCAATGATTTAGCTGCTAGCGAGTTTATGCAGGCAGAAAATGCCTTAGCCGCTTTGCAGGGCATTGGTTCCATACGCATTGATGACGAGCGCATTGCCCAACATAAGAAAACAACTGCTGAAATATTGGAATGCTGCAAGGATATTAAAGTGCTAGGCCGCAAGGATATCAAAGGCTTGCTCTTATGGTGGAAAGTCATAAAGGCAGATTTGTTTACAACAGAAGCAGAGACAGTTTTAGAGGAGCCAGAAGAGACACCGGCCAAACCCTTGACACAGGAAGAGATTGAGGATATGGAAGATGCTGAACTGCAGCAACAAATTGAGACTTTAGCCGATGAGGAGCAGAAAGATTTAAAGCGAAAACGCAAGAAGACGCTCAAGACAAAGGCCAAGTTGCAAGAGAAAATGAATCTAAACATGGTCATCAAAGGCGATGAGGGTCCCGTGGAAGAATCGCAGCATGACATCTTTGATCTGCGTGATGTAAGCACTACAAACGAACTAGACGAAATGCTTGATGTTGCGCCAGACTTTAATATTGAAGGCGAGCCAGTACAGCAACCAAAGCTGCCAAAATACAAAAGGTTAGTTTCGAAGCATTTAGCAGCCGAAAAGTTGCCATAATAAGCTTAATCTCATACAGGTATGATAAGGACGACAAGCGCTTGGATGATGATGCCAACTATGAAAACGACGATGAGTCCGATGTAAGCGAAGATGAGCAAAGTGAAAGCGATTATGATCAGGAGGGCCTTGGTTTAAGCGATGGTGAGAATGACGATAGCGGTGAAGCCAAAGGCAAGAAAAGAAAGCGTAACGCGCATCCACTTATAAGATCTGGTGACTTTCGTGATAAGGATACCAAACGTCAGCAGCGTGTACAGCTTTGGTACGAAAAAGATAATCTACAGAATATTGAAAGCGATGATGATGAAGAAAATTATGATTTGGATAATTTGGCCAAGGAATACAAGGCCAAAGGTGTATCGGTGTTGGGAGAAAATCGTGCCGCACACAATGAAATAGACAGCGGCACAGTAAGTTTGGGCAAAAAAGCGAAACGGCGTGCACGTCACGATATAGAAAAGGAAGAAAGCAGCTCCGAATCGTCAGACTCTGAGGAGGAAGTTGATGAAGACGACGAAGAGCAGGGCGCTGTGGCAGGCGACATGAGCAAGGGTAGGTACCTTGTATTCAAAATTTTTGTTATGAAATCTTATTCCAATAATCCATCTACTTTGTGCAGAACATAAAGCTAAAAAAGTGCGTCTAACTGAGGAGGAACTGGCACTTGGTGCGCTGCTCATACGCGGCAAGAAGACACGTCGCGATCTTATAGATGCTGCCTGGAATCGTTATGCCTTTAATGATCAGAACTTACCAGCCTGGTTTGTGCTGGACGAAAAGGAACATATGCAAAAACCACAACCAGTGCCCAAGGAACTGGCCGAGGAGTATCAGCGCAAAATGCAGGAACTTAATGTGCGTCCCATCAAAAAGGTCATGGAGGCTAAGGCACGCAAGAAGCGTCGCTCTGTCAAGCGTCTGGCCAAGGCTAAGAAAATGGCAGAAAAGATTATGGAAAATGCTGATGCAACATCGCAGGAAAAGGCCAAACAGCTGAAGAAAATATACAAAAAGGCGCAGGAGAAAAAGAAGGAAATAACCTATGTGGTGGCCAAAAAACATACGGCACAGCGACGTGCACGCCGTCCGGCTGGTGTCAAGGGACGCTATCGTGTTGTAGATCCGCGTGAGAAAAAGGACAAACGTTCGCTAGACGCTAAGAAGCGTCGCGAAAAGAAGGGCAAAAGAAAGTAAACGCCAAGACATCATCTCTTGTTAACTTTTATATATAATATTAATGTATATAATAAACTATGTGCGATTTTTTTTAAGGACATTAATATTGCAAGGATTTTTGTTTTGGTAATGTGCATCAACAGCCTATACATTATAAGGCGCTGCTTACACGATACTCGTAGTACTTGGTTTCATCTTTAATGATGGCCTGCAGCTTGCCCTCTTTTTGCAGTTTGTTTAGATGATGATCTACATTGTAGGCGGCCGCTGGCCAAAGCTGCTCTGGCGTTTCCTTATAAACGACACGCACTACATCCATAGCTTGCCAGGCTTGTTCGGGATGCTGCACAAAGTACTCCATAATTTGACTTTCACGCTGATTGCGATGTTGTATGTAATACTTGATCTTTGCTATGGGATCCTCTATAATATTGCCATGCGCAGGATAGATACGCTGCGGTTTCATTTTCAAAATCTTATTCAAACTTTGCATATAATCAAATAGATCCTCGAAAACAGCAGTACCTTCACCCAATATGCAATCACCGCTGAAGAGTGTGCCATCGTCTGAGCTTAAGACAACATGATCTGTCGTATGTCCTGGCGTATGCACAATGCACACCTTGGCACCATCCACAGCAAATTCCTGTCGATCAGCAAGCGGTTGTACCGCTACATGCGCTGGTATCTCGGGACAAATATCGTTGCCTTCAGAGCGTCGATACTTGAAGACCTGGCAATCTGCATTGACGAGCACTTTAATAAAAACAAAACAAGCACACAAACAGATAAGGCAGGCCAACCACCACCCACAATATCAAGTAAACATACCTTTGTCAGACAGTGTGCTACCCACAATATCCTTAACCCCACCGACATGATCATGATGCCAGTGAGTAAGTATAATAGTGCTAATTTTGGCCTGTTCCTGTTTGAGAACACCTTTTAAATGCTCAATATACTGCGGCACATTCTCATCGCCCGTATCTATTAAAATGCGTCTATTTGATAAGAGATGATTGTGCGTAAAATTTTTGACCGTTTGAACTTTGGAATTAAGGCGGTAACTAACTTGACTTACTTTTTACCATTGCCCAGCAAATAGGTATTGGTGCCTTGTAGGGTCATTGGACTAGGATTACAGCCCAATATGCGTATAATGGACGAGGTTAAGCGTGTAACCGGCGGTATCAGAGCCATGCTGCTTGCTGCTGTTGTCTTTGCACTTTTGTCAATAACAAAATAAATATAAAACTGCGCACGTCGTACGAAAATAAATAAAAACAGCTGTTGGTCACACACAACAAGCAATCGATAAGCAAAACGATAACAATCAGTGTTATATCGCTAGTGCGCGTTATATTCAAATTAAATGGCATTTTATTTAAAGCTTTAAATTGTAATAATTACAAATAAATGAATTGATAACAAGCGTGCGTACGAGAAGCTTAGTTTTGTAGCGTTTGGCTGTCTTAAATTAACAAACGATAAGAAAACTGCCAACAACGATAACAATAAGTGTTATATCACAGCGCTGTGTTCAAATTTAATACAAATTTGAGTTTATAAAGCAGCAAATTGCAACAATTATTATAAAATGAGCAAACACAAATGAATACTAGAAAAGTAACAAAAAGAAAAAAAATGCGCAAAAAACTTAGTTATGCAGCTTTTGGCTGGCTAAAATACATGTAGCTTACGCGCCTCTAAACCGAAAGATCAGTGGAAGGATGCCGCCCTGCAGCACTGGCATAGCTAGCAAATAGATCCTATTTGCCTAAATAAAACTCGATTAAGTAGAGATCCGCACGGCTGTGGCTATAAATTGTGCCTGCCCGTACACTGCAAACAGCTATTAAAAATAAGTTGCTCAATTTATATACAAGTTCAAAAATAAACAGGCATTTTGTAAATGTTTTGTAGTCTATATTTTTGAAAGTTTTCTTTATTTTGTTTTTTTTTTTTTTTAACTTTTTTTTGTTTTTTTTTCTCATGTATATTGTTTTTTGTTTGCGTTTCTTTTACCATTTCTTTTGACTAGGATGCAATGTGAATACATATTTATTTATATTTATATGTATAATTGTTTTTGTTTTGCTTTTCATTTTGAGTTATTACAAATTGCTTTACTTAAACGTGCTTTTAAGTTCAACTATGTCACTTTTACATAAGAATTATAAATTTCATATATATATATATTTAGAGAATTAGTAGCATAGATTTACATAAAACAAAAGAAAACACAAACAAGTTTCAGAACATTAATTGTGCCTGCATTAAAAAAAAAAAATTATAACAAAATACACAAGAGAGCAATAAAATATATAAAGTCAAATAAAATTTAAAAAAATAATACACATTAAACGTAAACATAGTTAAAGTAAAACATAATAGTTTAAATGTATAAAGTTAGTTTGAATAATGCTTTTAACTGGCTGTAATTTTTTAAGATTTTTTTTGTTGCTTTTGTTTGTTTTTTTTTTTGTTTATATATAATATATATATGTATAGAAATTGTTCATGTTAAAAAATTGTTAAGCTAAAAAAGGAGCTGTTTATGTTAATATTCATTTGTTGTATACATTATATATTATTCATAATTTTTGTTATTTTTAATGGCCACGTGTGTTTTTCGTTTTTGTTTTTGTTTTTTTATTTTTTACTTTCAAGACATTTTAAAAAATGCATAAATACTTGATTTTTGTTAATTATTATATTTTGTTGCTTGTTGAACACATTTTGACCTGACTAAATACTAACGGCTTCCTCGTTGTTAATTCATTTACGTTACTTTATATATTTTTATTATGCTTTATGTATATGTGTATATACGAGTATATAGTGCACATGTATATAAAAAATTCAAATATACAATGTAACTATGACTTGTGTATATAATATAAGACGCGCGTATGTTTGTGTAAAATTGAAGAGGAAATGACCGTATATAGTATGAACCCAAAAACCGCAGCGTAAAAGCTTGACTAAACTTACTTTACTCACAATATGCACTATTTTATGATTTTGGATTTCAACTGCATATATACTATATATATATATAATATAAATATCTATATAAAAAGTTATGTTTATATAAATATATATAAACTGACTGTTGCACTTTTATTATATAGGCTGCGTGTGGCCATGTGTGTTTGCTTGGAACTTTAACTAATCATTTCGCGATATTTCAATTTGTGTTTGGTAAGCATATCAGTAACCGTCACAAGCTTCTTAATCGATAATATATCCGAATATTCCTGCAGTTCCGGCAAATATGAGACACAAATATGATGCAGTGTGGCCAATTCACGTCCTAAAGCGAGAGAGAGAGAGAGAGAGTGAGTGTAAGCGAGTAAGCAAAACATTTCAAACGCCAGCACTCACCAGTATCCTGTGCATTATGATTGGTATTCTGCTCGACAAACATGCCTAATGGTGGATTGGGATCAGTCACCAGCGACAATTGATCCAAAAACACTATCATGCGTTCCTTGTTCTTCAGTATAAACGGATTAACCACCTCCATATATTGCTCCTGCAAAAAAAAAATGCCATCAATTAAAAGCCCATCAAAAATTTCACCCAAGGGAATACCCTACCTTGCCGCCAAACTCAATCAGATTGGCCAAGTTCTGCAAACATTTGGCCACCATTATCAATGATCTTGTTGCTGCCGTCGGCGGCGTCTCACTGACCAAACCAAACTGACGCGGATTAAGCAATGCCGGACAAAGCAAACGCAGGAATATAAAGCCCGAGACGACACGTGTGCGCACCAAACGCTCCGTTGGCCACTTGGCAACCACAGCCTTTTGCAGGCAATTGCATATAAAACGCACATTACGCGGACAAGCATCCGGCGATGTGAATATCGATTGTGTTACGAGATCGAGTATTTGCAACAGGAACTCTGCATTCGAGCAGGCATCATCGTTTACATCCATCTTGGTTGGATTCAGTTCGGCGGATTGTTTGCTCTCCAAAATGCGTTGCAAAGTCTCACTGACAGCGGACTGCAAAAACTCTGTGCATTCGGTGCGCATATACAAATCCATTAGCGTTGTGGCCAGCGAGGCGCCGCGAAAGAGCGTTGTAGTCTCATTCTCACGCGCCACCTCGGCCTGGCACAGTATGCGTATCAATTCCGTTTCACGTTTCTCATGACGAAAAACGCGCAATAGCGCCGTTGCCAAGGGCGCACGATCGTTGTGACAGAGATCAGCCAGTTTCTTGACCGCATGCAGCTCGGGTTCAAGCAGCAATTGCTGCAGCGGACTGTACTCCTCGCAGGGCATAATCAAATCATCCAAATAGCGCATGCGCAAACGCAACGAGCCCCATTCACCCATGGGCGTCATGCCTGTGAGCTGGTACCAGCCTTCAGTTTCCTGACCATTCTTAAGACTGGCCAGATCTATAGTCAATTCGGCAACTTCAGAGTCCTTGCCGCGTTTGCCACGTGAGACTAGTGTTATGGTTAGCGAGACTACATCTGGCGGCACATCGCTGCAAAACAAACGCATATTAGAACGAATTATGTTAAAAGTGTTGAGACAAAACTTACTCCAAAACAAACTCTTCCTCCCAAACCGGTTCGGGCGCAATTTTGACACGCGTTTTGCCCACCTTTACCTGATTCAGCGAAATACTACAATACGGATGTGGCACCAGTTTAAATGGCAAGCGATGCGCTTCCAAAACATGCAGATTCAGACAACGCAATTCACGCAGACGCGATACCTTCTTTTGTGCACGACTCAGCTGTGAGTCACATTGCGCCTTGAGTGCATTAATCCATTCCACATAACTCTCCTGACTTGGCGCGCATAAATACGTCACCGTGGCCAGACACGGCAAGGCGCGCTCAACAATCTGAAAGCAATAGGGTCGCTCCCAAAGCGAATCATGGCACTGATAGAGATACGCACAGGACAAATCAATCAAACCCTTGGGTTTAGTCTTTTTGGGATTGTCATAGAAACAAAGCTGCGTTTCGGTGCCATCATTGATTAAGGCAAAATACAGCTGTTTCCATTTTGTAGTCTTATCCGACTTTTTGTTCAAATGTCCATGATGTTTGATACCTTTGATTTTCTTTAGACCAATTTGATCACGACATTCACGCAGCGTAGCGTAGATCTTTTCGGCAGCCTTCTCAACAACATATTGTTGATTGAACTCGGGTTGTGTGCCATTGACCACGGGATGATTAAGCGAGTGACCCTCGACAATTTGCTCCTTGCGATAACGATTGATAACCGCATCCAGGCACTCAAAGGTGCGACCACCCATGAGATAACGTACGCCCTTTTTCTCAATGCGAAAACGTTGTATTTGATTGTTGATATGAAAGAAGAGTGAGTAGTCGCCTGGTGAATTGTCGCTGGGACGCACCAGAAAGCTGCCAGGACCAGCTGCAACAAGGTAAGACATATTAAGTCACACAGTGACAGACAGTCAGACAGCTCAACTTACCCTTGACCAACATATCGACAGCCTCATTTTTCGTGCAATTTGGATGAAACCAGGGAAATACAGTATTCGGATCAATGGATACATGCAAATCATCGACTAGCTCACGAAATATCATGCCTTGTTCACCGGTACGATGTGCTGTCACCCAAAGCCAGCCATCGCCCATATCATTGTGCACAAAGAATATATCGCCCTTTTGAAAGCTCAACTCATCAGTTTCGGGCATTTTGGTATACGGCAAAATGGCCACAACACGTTTCTTATCGTTAACCGGTTCGGGCGGTGCCACCGGTATGACCAGACGTTCACGCTTCAATAGATCACTGCATGAGGTGTAATATCCAACAAGATCGCTTAATGATATGAATTGACGTCCACCAATATAAAAGTCACCACAAACGGCCGTAATGCTGTTAAAAAGTAAAGCAAACACTCTTGGATTATTTGGCTTTTGGTTCTGTAGCTAGCTGCAAGGACTTGCCGAAAATGATTGATGCCAGTGCGTCCGTAATAGCTGAGCACATAGGAGCCCGGCTTGCGATCACTTTCGCGCACTGCAAAGTAGAGCAACTGTTAGATGCGCTGCGCATTGATGATGGCTCATTTTTGGTGTCAACAACTTACCCAAATAGCTGCCCAGCTTGCCGCTACCACGTAGACGCGATTCGGCCGAATAACGATCCAAACGTCCGTGATACCATTCACTCTCCGGCGGCGCTATAATAGCCGGACGTTCGCCTAAACGAAAGAAACCGTGTACTCGTAAAAAATGCACAATTAACCATAAAAAACAAACTATTATCAACTCCAGTAAGAGGGTGACTAGCGTAAGACACATGATGCGTAGGAAAAAAATCATCTTGCTTGATCTCTTCAATATTATAAACTATAAAAAACTAAATTTTTGTTTTATAAAAACTAAAGCAGTTTCTGTTATTTTGCGGCCGTAGGCGATTATCTACTGAGCAAAGCTGCATCTTATAAAATCAATTGAGGCAACGGCTTGGCGACGCCAACGGCGACGTTGGCCACCAAAGTAACGCCAATAATAATTAATAAAACTAATAGTTATAATAGTTTTAATAATAAAAGTCAAAAACAGTTGTTTTCTAATTGAAAAAAAAAAACGCTTTTAAGCCAGGCTTTTCGCTTCTAATATTTGTAATAATTTACAACAAAGAACAATTAAAAAAAAAAACGTGCAGCTGTATAGGGTGTTTTTTCAAGTGTTATCAGCATTTTGTAATAGATATCCCTACAGTGCGCTATCAATAACGATTTGATACTTTAATTACTAGCAAAATGGCAGTTATTGGCTATTGATGCATAATTTTATTCTTTTATGAGTTGTCTTGCAGATGTGTCGTTAGTCATTTACCAGTGACATGTCGTCAGTGATTTACACTCAACAATTGTGTAAAACTCCATATTTTTGAAGAAAGTATACGACTGGGTTATTGATATTATCACCTCTGCACGACAACCATGATAACACTCATCCGTGAAACTATACTTATTGGCATATTATCAGTCATTATTTAATATGCGTTGATTTACAGACACTCAGATACATGTCGTTAGTAATTTACCAGAGACATCTCGTTACGAATTTATCAGAGGTATGTTCTCAATAATTTATACCAGAGACACGCCGTCAGTCATCACAGACATGCCGAAGGAAATTTACCAAAAACATCTCATTAGGAATTTATCAGAGACATGTCCTCAGTAATTTGTACCAACTATCAACTGTGTAAACTTCATATTATTGAAGGAAGTACACCATTTTAAGTCATTTACCAGAGACATCTCCTTAGAAAATTATCATGACATGTCGTCAGTAATTTACAAGTCATGTCATTCGAAATTTGCCAGAGACATGTCGTCAGTAATTTACCAACAACATCTCATAATTCATCAGAGACATGCCTTGGGGAATTTACCAAAAACACCTCGTTACGAATTTATCAGAGACATGTCGTCAGTAATTTATCAGAGACATATCGCTACGAATTTATCAGACTCCTCAATATTTTGTACCAGAGACATGTCGTCAGTAATTCACCAGAAACATCTCAATAGGAATTTATCAGACACATGTCGTCAATAATTTATACTCAACAAATGTGTAAACTCCAAGTTATTGAGTACACCACTTAGTGCTTAGTCTTACTAATTGATACAATCAGCTCTCTAGTGGTAAAAATGTGATTTATCCGTAAAGCTTAAGTGTGGTCAACCTCACTTCTTATCGAAGCTCTATTTATGTTTTCATGTGATGTACGTATTATTGAAGGCCCCTTCTACGTCTGGAAACGGGCACAAGTCGCTAGTTCTTGAATTTCCAAGATATTGCTTAGCTGAGCTGGCGTGGGGCTGTATCAGTATTATCCGCTTTCAGGCATTTGCAATGAATTTCGTAATCGAAAATGTTTTTCGCAGTTTATTTTCGAAATGCATTAGAGATAACCCAACCAACCAATAAAAAAAAAGCGCAGGCGCATACCAAATGCATTTGGGTTTCGAAAGTCGGGGTCTCAGTCCCTGGTGAGTCACACATCTACGCAGACGCAATAACTTTCATACATTTGTTGTCTTTGTTGTTGCTGCTGCTGCTGTTGCGGCTAATGACGCATTGCAATGATGTGTTCTTCACCTTAAGGGCCACAACTTGGCATGTAACCCAGCAAACAAAGAGTTTCTTCTGGGGGGAGTTCTTGTTCTCAGGGTTCTGCAGTGGGAATGCCGAATTGGCGCTGAGACACGTTTAGAAAAGTTTACGTTTTCGGCAGTAGTGTATAGTTTTTATTTTATTAAGGACTTTTTTTTTGCAAAGGCGGGTATTTTTAAAATCTTTGAAAGAACTTTAAGAGTAGAGTCAAGTTTGCTCAGCGTGGAGTTGCGTTCTCAAAGCGTTCGAAATGCCGAAGAAGACATGAGATACACATTTCGCTCTAAACCAAGAGGGAATTGCATAACCGACAATATGCATTTCGAAGAGGTGCCCAAGTAATATCAGCTACGGCTGATGACTTTGTGGGCTGTGAGTTAATGCATTGAAGCAAACTTATCGTGCAATGTGTACACTGAGGTTGCATATTTGACCAATGTGTTTCAAAGACAGTTATGTCACATAAATTAAACTGTGAAGTGGATTCCGTTCAACTGCCTACTTATTCTTATAGACTGTGCCTGTATATTTCGTGGCCTTACTTAATCATCTGAACTTTGTAATGAAGTTATTTTTGGTGCAGCTTCGAAAGTAACTCGTAAGTTGTTTTGCTGCGTCCTTCAATTTGCTAGATCTAATTAAGCTTTGCATGATTCTATCCGTATGGTGCTATAGGTACACTTATGTTGCAATGTCTGTCTGTCTGCATCTGACTAGTTTTCTTTTAGGAGCCATCTTATGTCAAGCAGAGATGACCGTGACGATAGAAACATCAGACAGTAAATATTCTAAAATGATCGTATTTATAGGAATACCATGCAACTTTAAGTATCCGTATAAAGGTATATAAACATATAATTTCCCTAGGCTCCTACATGGAATACTGGGCCTCAAAACCAATGGGTTTGGTGATGCGAAAAAATAGTCTTTATCACCATCACCTTTATGCGGTATACCCGGTTCATTACGAACGAGACTCTGCCGCCCGAATAAATGCGCTACAACCTGATTATCAGTGAGAAAGAAATTCCTAAGCATTGCCCGGCAGCCCCAGATTCAAGATCTTATGCAAAAGGTCAGCTTATTTATTTATTTAATATTAATTAGGGGTACAACTTAGTCCAGTTGACTCTATAATTAAAAAATTTTAAAATTAAGAAATATAATACAATAATGAGAAAAATATAATATAATTGAAATCCGTATTTCTAGCCTAATGGCGTTTTATTTTTTAAATATGCACTGTCTGACAGCTGGGGCTGGCTACAATGTAAAAGATGAAAACAGCACATAGAAGTTTAAGTTGACCAAGTTGGGTTTTCATAGTTCGTGATTGGTCAAAGTCGCTCGATTTGGCGAATCAAGAGGAGTTAGCATAGTTTAAATTGCAATTTTTACAAAAACCAAAACAGTTATGAGCTAGTAATTAGAAATAAGTAGGAGAGATAGTAGGAATAGTACAAATCGTTGCTGAAGTCATTATAGTATTTCAAAGCACGGAAAAACAAATGTAACTTATAATTCATGTAATTTATTTGGAAATTAGGTGAATTTTAGGAAAACCGTGTTTTTCTATGCGAAATATTTGAAACAAACTCGTTCAGTTCAAAAACTTGTAGTTGGTCATAGATGCGAATTAATTTTATATATTTTGAAAACGATTTTTGACTATTTTTATTTTACTTGTCTAAATTTAATTCTCTAAATCACAATAATTTACTTGTAATCAGCCCAGATTCGTATAAATATTGTTCGATTTGGATTCTCAAGCTGCCATATTATTAGCAATTTAAATATTATTTAAAATTCAACTACGTTCATTTTACTTTTTTTTTCCTATAAAACAAATACATATGCAATTTTCACGCATTGAAAATGTTTGCTGGGTAACCGTAACGCCGGCTCGCATGAACGGAACATTTGCTACTGGCATTGAGCGAGCGAGCGGACGAGGGAGCGGAGCTACTGCTACTGAGCTACTGAGTCATGGCATTTGGTTGGGGTAATTTGGTTACTTAGATTACTCACCATTTAGCATATGCGATCCATCGAATTCATCCTGATCCAATTCCTGCGCCAAATCGGCCATCATGGCGTTGAGTCCGCTAATATTGGCCAATGTTGCCAGATTGCCGTCATCGGAGCCCCCAGTGGGTGAGCCAAGTTTATCCTTCTGTATGACAACGTCTACATTACCCAAACGCATTAAGTCGGCCATTTTCGTTAATTTTTCTTGATTTTTGTATTATTTTCTTATTTTTGCTTAATTAACTTATGTTTGCATGTATGGGTAGCTGTGTGTGAGTGCGTGTGTGTTTATGTATGTATGTGCGTGTGTTAAATGTTTGATGCAGTTGCTCTTTGTTGTTGTTGTTGTTGTTAGTTTGCGGCGCTCTGCAGTTGCTGCCGCTGCTGCGGTTGATGATGTTCTTGTTGCGTTTGTTGTTGGTTTTGCCGCTGATAATGTGAATGTCGTTGATGTTTATTTATATTGTTGATAATAGGCGACAGTTAGAGCGAGAGAAAGAGAGCGAGTGTGAGAGATAGAGAGAGCAAAAGAGCAAGTGAAAGAGCGATAGCGCGACAAAGAGTCTAATTTATTGCTGTTGTTGTTGTTGTTGTTATTGTGACGTCGTCAGTGACGTCGCAAAGCTGCAAAACGAAACAAACAAAAAAAAAAAAAAAAGAAAGAAAAAAGGGCCAAAGACCATAATGAGTGTAAGCGGGTGACAATGTGCGTGACAAAGAGAGGGAGAGAGTGCGCGTGAGTATATACGTGTGTGTGTATGACGAGTGATAAATATAAGGAGCGACTTAATGCTAGGTTCACACTGCCAACTGCAAAAATTCTACAAGCAGCAAGTAACAGTGTTGCCAATATTTTGCAACAAATAAATAAAGTTAAAAAAACGGCTAAAATTAATCAATATGAACGAAAAAACTGTACAAGTCAGCTTATGCTCTTTGGAAGCAGCTCAAAAAGGCTACTAGAAAACTTAAATCAAACAACTGTATGATTGCTTGAAAGACTTGGTCATAATGAAGGCACATAAATCATTTAGAATTAAGCATAAAATTGGCCTAAAACACTGAAGCAGAAACCATCGGTGCTAGAATAACAAATAGTCGCATTTTTATGCATCAGCTGCTATTGAATTTGTCAACAAATATGAAATAATCAGTCAATCAAACCTCCTTGCAAAAAGCCAAAGACTACAAATACATATGTTAAAACAAAGTACAAAAAGCGACACAAAAATTATTGTATTATTGTATTTTTTTATTGTAGTATACATCAATTTAAAATGCAACAACATGTTGTATGACGACTCTGAATTCGTTTGACTACTTTGGATTGCAGCTATCTAAAAACAATATCTTTAATTTGCACTTTTTTTTCTATTTTTAAGAGTTCATAAACGCGCTGATCTATTTTAATTTGGGTATTTAAACTTGAACTAATGTAGCTGTAAAAAGGCAGCATGCTGCTAAAGCCTTTTTCTTTGGTGCAGTAGCAATCACTAGACTATTATTTTGTAACTCATAAAAATAACTTTTTTCTTGCAGTTTGTATTATTTTTTGAGTATACCCAACCAATAAATTAATTAGTTTGGTTTGATTCTATATTTGATTATCTTCATAAATAGTACAAACTGCCTCCAAAAGGAATACATTCAAGTACATAGTTTGTTAATTGAATTTAAAGCACTTTTAAAATGTTTTGTTTGATTAACAACGCCAAAACGAACACAAAATTGTAAGCTATTTATTTTTAGTTATTATTATTATCTAGCTTACTTAAGATAAATATAATTGCTTAATATGCCAATATTTAAATGTTTGAAAGGTTAATTTAGTAAATGAATTCATTTAAATAATTATATCACTGAACCGTCTAAGTTTTCACAGCATTGCGAGCCGCACCAAAGTTATTCAATGTTAATCTTTTGTTTTTAAACATTTTTTTTTAATTTGTTTGCAATAAAGTAAACTAGTTATGCAATTTTAGGTACCAAACAGAACTAGAAGATTGTTAAAATTTAATATAGAACTTGACTGCGCTACGTTGCTAGACGAAGTTGGAGTTTAATTTGTGAATTAAGAAAATATATATATATTGCATTTACATTTTAACCATACCATTTTGCCACCTTTCGCAAATGTATAAAATCAGTAATTAAAAAAACAAGTTTAAGTTGTATTTTTATTACTCATTTTCTTTCGGTTTTAGCCAATATTTGTGCCAAATAATAAGCATCATAATAAATTGGCATGAATCATAAATTAAATCATCCAAAACGACGTTGAGCGTGAAAAACCTTGTACGCGAGGTTTTTTTCAACAAAAAAAAAATAACAAATTGCAATGGATTTATTCTCACTGAGCTTAGACTTACATGAGCCAGCAAATGCATTGAATCATGCTTAAGTTTTTCAGCAACTTTAAATCAGTTTGACGAATTTTATTACTTAGGGCACTACAATTAGATTTGTGTTAGTTCAGAACTATTTGCTAAGAAGAACAAAAGTTCTAGAGAATTAAAACAATTGATTCAGTCAAAAAACAAAAAGGTTTTTCGAGCAAAGTGGCATAACTATGGTATAAAACGGCTTGTTTTTTTGATAACAAGAGAGCAAGATTAATATTATTGCATTGAGTTCGTAGAGGATTACTATAAAGGCGGAATCAAAACTGTTTAAAACAGCTTGTTTCAAAAGAATTGATATAGTTGCATTGATCTCGAAAAGTAATAATTTCTTCTTACTTCTTAAACAATATTTCGTAATTGTGGCTTGTGGATCTCGCCTCTGAATCCGACTGTTGGTGGCTCTATTTCACTCTGCAGCACTGCTTAGTACTTGAAAAGCTAGCAAAACTTGCGCTGCCTTTGGAGTGCTGTGAAGGGAAATGAATTTTTTTTTTGTGGGCAAGTACACAATATTGGTGCAATGTAGCTTTCAACTACTGTATGCCTATGTAAACACCTAGATTCCGGAGTCTCTAAAAGCTAGAGACTGGGAATCTTTTTCCCAGCACCAAATCTTTAAAGTAAAAGCTAACGATTCTTATTTTTAATTTTTTTTTGCTTCGGTAAAACTTGGACTATTACTTCTGGATGTAAAATGGATATAGTTTAAACGACTTATCTGACGCATTTTAAAAATTATTTAAATCGTTTAAGTTAAAAAAAGATTATTATTTTGGATTTTACTTCGTTGCATATTTTACTTGCACTTCACATAAATATTCGTCTTTACAACATGTATGCGGATCTTTGTTACTCCTTGGACGTACAGTGCTGTTATATATGCAGTGATCGCAACAATAACTCAAAACTTCAAACTAAAAAAAAGAAGAAAACCTTACAAAATTCCGATTTTTATGCACAATAACTATTCAAACAGGATATTTGTTTATTATGTTTGTGATTCTGTTGTGCGAATTTGCAAATTACTTTAGAATTAATGCATCACTAAAATCGTGGGATTTAGTATCACATGTGTGCATATTATATGTACGACTATAGATTATAAAATGAAATTAACGTATGTGGCGACTCTAACAAACTTTGTTTAGTCCCCAAATTACAGTAACACTTTAAGTTTACATGAGGTCTTGCAATAATTGTCGTTCCACAAAAAACGCTATTGTAACTGTTTTGTTGTTATTATGCATATTTTTTCCTTTTTTTATTTTAACCTATTAAGAAATGTTTCTGGTTCTAGCATATGTGCACGCCCAAAATAATTGAGCTATAAAGTGAGAGAAATCTGAAGTGTTTGAAATAATTGTTGTGTTTACTGTACAATGAGAAAATTGCCGTAATGTTTTTGCTTACATTTTTTATTTAAGAAACCACAAAATATATTGAATTTATTGGCTTTTGTCCGCAAATTTGTGGCACCACCGCTCAGCTGGCAGTGTGAACATAGCATAAGCTGACATATATGGGGGTGTAGATAAGACAGTTGATAGAGAGAGAGAGAGAGAGAGAGCGCCAGTGAGAGTGATAGAGCGCGCGCTTGAGTTTGTTAACAATTTGTTATAAACAAATGCATGCAGCTGTGTGAGCATGTGTGTGTGTGTGTTGATGTCTGCCCGAGTGCATGCGTGTGCGTGTGTATATGGGGTTGGGGCACCGGCAACGACCAAGTCAATGCTGCTTGCTTTCACGTTGCAAACTTGCAAAAAGGAGCAGCAAATGTAATGTTACAAATAAAAAAAAAATACATAAAATGCAACAAAGAAAATGTAAAAAAGCCTTGAATGGAAATTTTCGTTTCCGTTTGGCGTCTCTGACGACGACGACAGAGACAACCACAACGACGACATCACTGTTGATGACGACGCAGACGACGATGGCGGCGACTGCACACCCACCCCACCCATAAAAAGTGAAAAATTAAAATTTACTTTTATGAGGGAGCCAGCACTTTTTTTTGGGGGGCAGCGCTGAATGCGTTGCTTAAGTGCCACAAGCACACACATACACACACGCACTAAAGTTAATTGCTTGCACTAATACTGTTTCAAGTGTAGTATATGCATATACACACACACATACGCACATGTATGTACATATGTGACTTATGTGCTTGTAAGTGGCCGGTACAAAACGGACGACTCCACCCTCTACAAAATGCACACCCCTTCAACGCACACACACACACACACTGGCCAACAAAAGAACTAACACTTACAAATCTAAACATACGAATAATTAGTGTGTCTGCCTGTATGTGTGTAGCTTTTGTAGCACCAACACAACGACGACTGCGACACGACGACGACGACGACAACAACGACTGCGACGACGACGGCAAAGACACTCAGTCACTCAACACAACAAAAAAAAAAAAATGGCACAATTAATAGCAATTTTTCAAGACATTTTTGTCATATGCCAGTTATAAAGCGCTGCCTACACGAGCTGTTTAATTGTTTTAACAAAATTATTTCAAATTTATTTAATTCGATTTTTGCTGTGCATTTGAGGCCCGTCGTACTATACGCGTTTTGTTTTTGCGGCGCACACACACATACAAAGGCACAACACTTTTTGACTGCGCGAGTATACGTACGAACGATAGTCACAGCTATTTATCGATATACGACAGTATTGTTAAACGCACAAAAGCGCCTAAAGTGTTATCAACAAACATCGATATAGATATCACAGTCGCCCATTTACGATGTTTCCTGAGTAAAGCAGCGAGTGTAATGATCAACGTTTGACGCGAAAAAACGGTTCAGCTTTATTCCAGCTTTTTGTTCAGTTGTTGGTAAGTAAAGCCTCCATATCCCGTACGTTGTTTTACTGTAACAGAACTTTAAGGTGCTGGTTTGACATCTGGTTCTGCCAAGAAAAATAGCATTGCAGTCGACCGTCTGCGCCTCCTTGTACTTCAGTCTGGGTACCACAGGTTGGACATGTTTCCAAGTATGCTTGAGATTGGCACTGTCAGCTCAATCGATATATGCGACATGTTTAACTTAGCGTACCTCACTACGGACAGCCCTTCGAAAATAGTATATTGCAGGAACAATCCGTAGGGATCTAGTATGCAAATATCAAACGTAATCACTTTCTATTACTTTATTCTGGCAGTAACACGAAAACATTTTCTAAATTTATTTTATTAAAAAATTTCAGTTGAAAATGGGACTATCGGAGGACACAATTAATCGAAAGGCGTCTTCTTTACGTGGAGTATCTGGGGGTGACCCAACCGTTTCTCTCCATTGGAATATATTGTCATCATTTGGGTTCGCTGAAGAGTTATCGTGCTGGAGTGTATATGAATTTTACATCTTTAACTGCTTAAAGCGCTAATCATAGTAATGGTTCAATGGATCCATTAAAAGTGGTTGTCTCTTTTCGTTTGGTTGCAACTGCCGCTTCCTGAAGTTCATTCCTTGGAGTAGACTGAATGAAATCAATAAGTGTGGATAATACTTGCAGAATAATATTTGTTGAATATCGGCTGCGGTGTTTGTAGCTGGAGGTGTATCCTGGCTGTACCAGTTGCGGCATGAATCTCATTGTTTTGCGTACAGAAACCGTCCCATAAACATTTGATGTACGACGGCGTTTTGTTGGCGACGGCCCCCACGGGTATTTCCTATTGGAGGCATCTCTATCATCTCAGGCATACACAAAAAATACTTAATGACACTGGAAACATTTGTTGTATACTTTAGGTAATTTTAGGTACCATTTTGTACATTTCCCTTGCGAAGCAAGTTCTTCTTAAGACACACGAAATACTGCTAAGCGTTCAGATATCAATTATATTCTATTCTCTTAAATATGATTCAAAGTCTTTGTTGTATATTTTTTTGGTTATTATCGTCTCTGCGGAGCGTATGGCCTATCCACTTCTATTGCCTTATTGTGATCGCAATGACAGATCGTCACGAAAACGACGTGACGAGTGAGCCATAAAGAGCACTACGTCAGCGAATTTAGTGCAGGACCAGGAGCTGACCAGTGATCGCGTCAAGAGCATTTTAGGCTAGATGCAGAATCCAAGCATTTTTAATCCTGTCTCTTTCCAGGACTTAATATCAACTTTAAATCATAAGTGCTTTGGTTAAAGCCGCGTTTAAACCTGATCCTCTCCAGCTGAAAAAAACCATCCGCAAGCCAAGGCCAAGGCAAGCGATCGTCACATCGAGCAGAAGCGAAATGTTTCTTGATTGTGTACTATTCTTACACGTGTTTTTTACTTTGAGTTGAGTATCCTTTGAAACCGGTTACTCTCGCTAGTTCCGAGGCCTGGACTTAGTTGCGAATCAGCTTTCCACATTGCGTGAGTTGGCTACTTGGTTTACTTTATATGCTTTGGTAAAAAATGTGGAGATTATTAGTTCAATAAACCAATATACAATTTTATTATATCGTATTTTATTTATATCAACTCGACAACCAAAAATAACAATTCATGAAGGAACGAGTGTCCTCCTAAAACGGCTTCTTTACATAAAAAATACCAGTTTACTCTGAACAACCAAAGGAAACGCGCGAATCTGCAGATCCCAAAGTGCCAAAAATATTATTCCTCGTTTGAGCCGATGCTGCACCAAAAGCGGATGGAATGGCTGTCGTACCGCCACCACCAAGTATACCAAAGCTTTTGGGACTCCCAAATTGTTATCTTAGCACCACAAGTGGGATTGGCATATAGAGCAACCCGACTGCTAAAAGCGGGAGGGCCATCACGCACTGCTTTCGCATCAAAGACATTTGGTTGCATTGGCGCTGGCGCTTGGGGTGTGTAAAACCAACATTGAGCTATAGCACCCTGGCCAAGAACGCCTCCAGAAACAGCTCCAGCGAAGCCATCAGAAAACCTACTTCCACAGCAGCGGTGTGGCCAAAATCAGGACAGCCACATCCAAAGATACAATCGCCTCTAGGAACTGCTACTGCTATGTGAGCAACACAACCGGAATCAGAGCCGCTACCTACACTGGCAGCACGAAATACACTCCTTCCGGGCTGAGGGAAAATAGACCTCGTACTGATATTACAACTTGTTGCAGCTGGCGCATCTTGTGCGGCTGGACCAACTACGTTTTATGTGAGAATGAGCCCGAAGTCAATGCATCACCACTTGCTGGAATACCAGCAGCAGGCTGACATCCAAAAATACTGCCACCAGAAACAGCAGTTCCTTACATACTTCCAAAAGACGATGCTGCAGCAGCTGAAATAAGATTTTCATGAGATTATCGGTCAATGATCGCGTCCAATGCTATTACCCTGAGCTGAGCAAGGTATTCAAGTGGAGTGCCATCTCGAGCTCCACGAAATAAGGGACTGCGACTGCCTGCATTCTTATGGTGCTTCAGGATGGGTATTGACAATGTCATACGACGATATTTCATTCATATCATCGAAGTAATTAATGTAGGCAATCCTACCATATTCCCTGAAGCTAAATCACATCCGACGGACTGGGATTGTTAACCATTTGCAACTGTTTGAAGTGACCATGATGGTTGCCGTTGAAGGTTTTTTGCGGGTTTGTCCTATGGGACATAACTCCTCAAAAGGTTTTTTCTAGAATTAGAGATAAAAACTCAATTTGATAGAAATGAAACATTTGATTAATTTACCTTTAAAATAGATAAGCCAAACGACGAGTCCACATCGGGCAGCATTTTCACACTAAATATACTTGGGCAAGCCGCACAAATTGTGCCTGCTGCAGCAAGTGACTATATCCACCCGTCGGCTGCTTCCCCTTAGACGGCAGTAAATGTTTTTTGTGACACCTATGGAGGCAGCAGCTCTGTTTTCCGTGCTGCTGCCGACACAACAGCAGCAACTCCTTATGGTGTTTTTATCTTCGAAGGTGGCATTC
Organism: Chymomyza procnemis; assembly: GCA_035046065.1. Taxonomy (NCBI): domain Eukaryota; kingdom Metazoa; phylum Arthropoda; class Insecta; order Diptera; family Drosophilidae; genus Chymomyza; species Chymomyza procnemis. Next base: position 31,978,374 of record JAWNOJ010000021.1, on the reverse strand, counting down.
CTTGTTGTGCATCATCAACTGCTGCTGTAGCTTTTCTGACTGCTTTGCTCGAGCTACTACTGAAGGTGCCGTTGGTCAGGGCGCTAATCGACTAGCTCAATCCGGTTTGGGTACACCACAAACTCCAGCACGAATGCAAGCAGGTGTTCTTGATGCTGAGAAAGTGTTTGATTGTCCTCCCGCCTTCAGCAGCCCGCTTACTTTTATATTCAAATCCACTTTCGGCAGAGTGCCGAACTTTCGTAATTCCCCAGAGCTTTGAAGCATTTCGTGACAGCGCCACCACAGCAGATCCAACCGCATTTGGTGCAGTACCGGTTCAAACCATTACCAACATTTTCGAAACTGGGATCCACAAACTCACGTTTGTCCTTTGATAATTTAGCACAAACTGGAACTCTCAATGCACAGAGACTTTGAGACTTCATCCGCTTTTATAATTTTTTTTATTTTAGACTTTTTCCGCTTTTATAAATAATTTTTATTTTAGACTTTTTCCGCTTTTATAATTTTGTGTTTATTGTTTGAGGTGCCGAATTGAAATGAATGAAAGTTTATGAAATATAAGTAGTTCATAGTTTTGACATTTAAAGCAAATGTACTTGTCCGTATTCATAAAATCCATTATTGTGTTGAAACCAGCTGATGATGTGTTTCCAAGAGTTTGCAAGCCATGGTGAATGATGATTTTGTAAGATTTATCCGAAATTCTTGGTTACCCTTGTGCGTGGGCACTTAATTGTTCGTTGTGATTTGCAAGGAGAAAAACACTTTTGGAAAGTCGAGAGTGGGGCTTACCACCAAACTTTAGACGGATTTTGATTTAAAATTTCAAACTTTTAAACTCCCAATCGTTATAGGCGACATGTTTATCTTGAGGTAAGTTCAACAAACTCCTGGGCCTTTGGCATATAGTGTACGAAGACTGAATAAATACTCCAATGAAAAGAAATGATTGCGCTACCCAAAGGTTCTCCATATGAAGATTAATTTTGAGTTGGTTTCAGGAAATTACACAATGTACCCTCCGAAAGTCCACTTTACGACTAAAATAATTGTAATAAAATAAATTTGAAAAATGTTTACGTCTTTATGTCTGAATAAACTAATAGAAAATAAAAACTTTGACATTTGTTTACTGGGTTGCTACGGATTGTTTGTAACAGAAAGTTTCAAATATAAAAAACTGGTTTTTTCAGAATAATTGCGTAATATCTAGTTTATTTTTTATTTTTTGGGGTTTACACTATTTCCGAAAGGTTGGGTAATGAGTAGGCTGGACTTATCCTAATCATAGCACAAATGTCAATTAGAAGCTTGAAATATAAAAAGCTGCATCCAAAGCATTGGAGAGACAACCTATGTTTTCGGTTTTATCTGCGTGCCCAGACATCGGAAAAATCTGCAGCAGGCCACTTAAAATCGATGACTTTTTACAACATTGAAGTACAAAATCGATTTTCTTATTTTAAAGTCTTCGTAACGAAAAATCCCTAGCAATCCAGAACGCAAGTGTCAAACGTATTCACTTTCTATTAGTTTATTCAGGCAGTCGCACGAAAACAGTTTCCAATTTAATTTTATTAAAATTATTTTAGTTGTAAATTACACTATCGGAGGATACAGTGGGTACTTTCCTGGAACCAACGCAAAATTAATCGAAAAGCCTCTACTTTACATGGAGTATCTGGGGGTCACGCAACCGTTTCTCCATTGGAATATATTGTCATCATTTGGGATCGCTGAAGAGTTCTCGTGCTGGAGGAGTCTATGTAAGGCACCGCATCGTACACGGGATTCACTTAAAGTGATACTTAAAGTTGTCTTTGCAGAATTGGTTCAAGCCATCTCTTTTCATTCGGTTGCAGCTGACGGTTTCTGTTGTGCACTCCTTGGAGTAGACTGAATGAAATCAGTGAGTGGAGATAATACTTGCATAATAATATTGTTTGAATGTCGGTTGCGGTGTGTGTAGCTGGAGGTGTGGCGTGGCTGTACCAGTTGTGGCATGAATCTCATTGTTGGCGCACAAATACCATCCCATAAACATTTATTTGGTGATCTTACGACGGCGTTTTGTTGGCGACGACCCCTCGGGTATTTCCTATTGGAGGCATCTCTATCATCTCAGGCATACACAAAAAATACTTAATGACACTGGAAACATTTGTTGTATACTTTTGGTAATTGTTGTAAATGCGAATATCCATTTTGTACATTTCCCTTGCGAAGCAAGTTCTTCTTAAGACACACGAAATACTGCTAAGCGTTCAGATATCAATTATATTCTATTCTCTTAAATATGATTTAAAATCTTTTTTGTTATTATCGTCTCTGCGAAGCGTATGACCTATCCATTTCTATGGCCTTCTTATTGTGATCGCAGTGACAGATCGTCGCGAAAACGACGTGACGAGTGAGCCACAAAGAGCACTGCGTTAGCGGATGTAGTGCAGGACCAGGAGCTGACCAGTGATCGCGTCAAGAGCAGTTTTGAAAGGACATTAATATGTTGCTTTGAAGTTATGAAGAATATTCACCTATTCTACAGGATTACTAATCTGTTAATCTAGCGAAAGCTAAGAAAACAATAATATTATGGCCTCAGGCACATTGGGGCATTTTTGGACCGTGTTAAGTCTATAGTCAAGGCAAAAGGTGGTAATGTTGAGCAGAAGTGAAATGCTCTTGAATTTACTATTATATTTACACATTTTTAACTTGGTATGGAGTTATTTTTCAAACTGAATTTATGGCAATTCCCTGTACGTACTTAAGGATCAGCTTTCCACATTGCGTGAGTTGGCTGCTTGGTTTCCCTTAGATACTTTGGTAAGAAATATTGAGTTTATTTATCAAAACTAACAATTTTATATGGAATTATATTTTATTTATATTAACCCGACAACCAGAACAAAACGATCTTTCACGAAGGAATAAATCTCCTCCAAACACTGCCTTTTTTCATTAAGATCGCCAGTATGCTCCTTAGCTTGAGTCTGCAGATCCAAAAGTTCCAAATATAATACCCTCTGCTTGAGCAGGAGCTGCAGCAAATGCCGATGGAGTAGCTATCGTGGCGATACCACAAAATGTTCCAAGCTCTAGGGACTGTCAAATTTTTATCGAAAGTGGGATTGGCATAAAGAGCAACCCGACTGCTAAAAGTGGGAGGGCCATCACGCACTGCTTTCGCATCAAATACATTTGGCTGCATTGGCGCTGGCGCTTGGGGTGTGTAAAACCAACATTGGGCTATAGCACCCTGGCCAAGAACGCCTCCAGAAACAGCTCCAGCAAAGCCATCGAGAAAACTTCACAGCTGTTGAAGTTTGCAAAATCAGGACAGCCACATCCAAAGATACAATCGCCTCTAGGAACTGCAACTGCTGTGTTAGCAACACAACCGGAATCAGAGCCGCTACCTACACTGGCACCACCCAATGCACTCCTTCCTGGCTGAGGGAAAACAACCTCGTACTGATATTACAACTTGTTGCAGCTGGCGCATCTTGTGCGGCTGGACCAACTACGTTTTGTGTGAGAATGAGCCCGAAGTCAATGCATCACCAGTGGCACTAGCATTATTGGCCCAAAAAAGCTTGAGGCAGCTGCTAAATGTTGAACCAGTGGCGGCAGGCTGACCTCCACTGTTGCTCCGAGCTAAGAAAGGTATTCAAGTGCAGAGCCACCTCGCCTTTTCGACTCCCTGCTTTCATATGGTGCTGCAGCATTGGTATTGACATCACCTCATATTACGATTTTAAAGCAAATTTGTATCATCGAAGTAATTTATGCAGACATCCGTTCCAAATTCAGCATAGCAGTGACTCCCAAAGTTCCACATCCTACGACTGCGCTGGTTAGTTTTAGTTGCACAAATGCATGGAGACAGGACGATGATGTTTCTGCAATCACCTCCGGCAATGGCGAAACTGGGACTGTTATCTGTTCGCTTGAAACTGGTTGAAGTGGCCATAATGGTAGAAGTAATAGCCGTTACCAATAAGCCTTTTAACCTGGTTACCCCATAGATCATGGATGCTAGAATTAGAGATAAAAACTCAATTTGATAGAAATAAAACAATTGCATAGTTTACCTTTAGAAGAGTCAGATTACCCAAACGATGAGTCCACATCGGGCAGCATTTTCACACTAAATATACTTGGGCAAGCCGCACAAATTGTGCCTGCTGCAGCAAGTGACTATATCCACCCGTCGGCTGCTTCCCCTCAGATGGCAGGAAATGCTTTTGTGACACCTATGGAGGCAGCAGCTCTGTATTCCGTGCTGCTGCCCACACAACAGCAGCAACTCCTTTTGGTGTTTTTATCTTCGAAGGTGGCATTCCTTGTTGTGCATCATCAACTGCTGCTGTAGCTTTTCTGACTGCTTTGCTCGAGCTACAACTGAAGGTGCCGTTGGTCAGGACGCTAGTCGACTAGCTCAATCCGGTTTCGGTACACCACAAACTCCAGCATCAATGCAAGCAGTTCTTGATGCTGAAAAAGTGTTTGATTATCCTCCCGCCTTCAGCAGCCCGCTTACTTTTGTAGTCAATCCCCCTTTCGAACGAGTGTCGAATTTTGGCAGTGCCACGAGCTATGGAGCATTTGGTGATAGCGCTACAACAGCAACTCCAACTGCGTTTGGTGCAGTACCAGCTCAAACCAAGAGTAACATTTTTGATTTTGGATCCACACACTCGCTTTAGTCCTTTGGTAATTTAGCACAAACTGGAACACTCGATGCACAGAGGCATGTTTTTTGTTGAAGACTCTTGCCGTTTTTTTTTTAATTAATGTTCAGTGTTTGAGGTGCCGACTTCAAATGAATGAAACATATTGAAATGAAATAGTTCATAGTTTTGACATTTAAAGCAAATGTACTTTTCCGTATTCGTAAAATCCATTATTGTGTTGAAGCCAGCTGATGACGTGTTTCAAAAAGTTTGTCTAATCTGTTTCTTTTAATCCAAAAATATTGCGCAAGCCATGGTGAGTGATGATTTTGTAAGTATTATCCGAAATTCTTTGTAACCCTTTTGCGTGGGCACTTAATCGTTCGTTGTGATTTGCAAGGAGAAACACTTCAGGAAAGTCGAGAGTGCGACTTATAACCAAACTTTAGACTGATTTTGATTTAATATTTCAAACTTCTAAGACATGTTTATCTTGAGCTAAGTCCAAAAAACTCCTCGGCCTTTCGGATCAAGTGCATAAGGACTGAACAAAAACACCAATGGAAAGAATCGGTTTGCGCGAGCCCAAGATATTTATATTAATCTTGAGTTGGTTCTGGGAAACTACCCATTGTATCGCCCAATTTACAACCAAAATAAATTTATAATTAATTTGAGAATTTTTTCGTCCGACTGCCTAAATGAACTAACAGAATGTGAATACGTTTGACATTTGTATACTGGATTGCTACGGATTGCTCGTCCCGAAAACTTTAATATATATCGAACAATTGATCGACTTTTACGAATTTATCGTATTTGCGGGTTTCTGCATTTTTGGTCTTCATATACTATATTTAAACGGCTGAGGAGTATGTTGGATTAAACTTAAGATTAGCATGTCGCATATAACGTTTATGAGCTTAGCAGCTTAAATTTTGGGTTGTAAACCCGATTCTCTGCCTTTGAGAACCATTTCTTGACCTGGAATACCGCACCTATCGACAACGATCTAATTGATTTTCTTTGGTGCCATACTAGTGGGTATGCATTTCCCACTTTGTTTAGGGAGAAGTGTATGTGTCATCTCTTTTGCTTTCTGGATAGCAGCAATCGCCGCGCCAAGTTGACTCTAGCCGCAATTTAGTTAACTTCTAGAGCCCCCACAAAACGTACCCAAATTGAAGGATTCGATGGGCCCACGCTTGTTGGGCGACAGCAGACTCGGAATCGAAGGTTTTGACTTGAAGTCCCAATATCGGGCACCCATGCGCCGTTTGTACTGTCATTCCGTGACGTTGCATAAATATGACATCGGCATCTCATATCTCTCTGCCGTAAACAGCACTGCAGAAACAATCTTAATTTGGTTGCCGCACATCTGCATACAGCTCAGCAAGCTGGTGTGCGTTTCAAACACCTCTTGTTCAACAACTGCATTCAGGATGCGAGAGCAAGATATTACATGGGGAAGAATAAGTTAAAAAGTAGAGGGTCTAAGTGGTTGCCACTTGTGGCAGCACTGACGTAAGCGTAGCATTAGCGGTGGTTCGATTCCACACGGCAGCGCTGACATAGCTAGCAAAAAGATGCAAAGACAAATGTAAACCTCATTTTTTTTAAGACACAGTCGTTAAGATGCAGCACTAATTAATTGGTAAAACTTCGCCTTTGAAGCGATGACAGCATAGTCAGTAATTTTTTTTATTTAGGGTTTGGTCATTTTGGGAACGCCCTTTTTAAGTATTGGCAACAGAGCTCTACTGTTGAACCAAAGTTAACAGCGGCTTTGATATTTTTTAACTGTTTGCACAGCTAGCTCGTGCAATAAACTTATTTGTGCCCCTGCTTCTGCAGTTTTTTTTTTTGTTTGTTTATTTTGCTAATATATGCATAATTTTTTGTTTAACTTTAAATATTATAGAGATATTATAGGCAATTACGTAAGTTTAACTTTTAATTAAGCCTAATTGCTGAAAATGTAACCAAATACTTTAAATTTTATTTATTATACAAAACGCACTACATTGTATTATTGTAACTTTGAATTTAATTAATATCGATAGCCACAACGATGTTTGCAAACGTAAGCACATATCGATAGGAACGCTGTTATTGCACTCGATAATTGTGCAACACTGCTTTGTCTCATAACTAAAATCATCTGTCTGCATTTTTTAATATTGCTAATTTTACTTTTTATTTTGTACAATGCGTGCGTCTCTTTTGCGTTTGTATATGTTATGTGCAGTTTGAAAAAAAAAGAAAACAATAATAATAACCGACTTAAAAGCATAAGCGTTTAACAAACCAATAACGAGTGAAATATAAAATTAAGTTAATAAACAAACAAGGCCGTTTAATCAATAGAAATTTTATAGCAGCGCCGCCTTTTGTGCAGCTTTTAACTACAACTACTACTTGTTAGCCAAGGCGGGCGCTACAGCTGCCTACAAAAAAAAAAAAAAAAACAATGAGTAAACTAAAGACTCAAGTTTATAAAACTCAGCCAGCTATAATACAGCCCACAGACTATTATCAGGTAATTGACAAAATCAACAAAAATCATATGTTTCATTCACTATATTATATTGATTGTTAATATTTGCGTGTATTGCGCATCATTTAATAATGTACCAAATGTTAGTCATTGCATTAAATGCTGATAAACACTTACTTTTGAGCAACACAAACATTTTATAATTGTTACAAAAAAAAAATAAAAAACACTTGTGCACATTTGGAAATAAATCTTAAAATGGGGAAATGGGGTTTTTCTTTGCAGTTGTTTTTATTAGATTTGTTTATGAACGTGAAAAAGGGCACGTCACATTTTCCTATCAAAATAAAATCTAAAACCAAAAAAAAAACGAAAAAGCAAAACAACAATAGCAGCAGTTGATATCAATTGGTTTTCATAATTCACATACAACTTCAGTAGCTCAGTAGCAGTTTTTTTGTGAACTTGTGTCGTTTGACTGATAGCCGCGCAAATTAATTGTGAAATCGTGATTTTGAACTATTTATAATAAGCACATTGTATATAAATACATATATGTTGCCTATATAAATATGCGTAAACGCTCTTAGTTCATTTTTATACCGATAAGCAACGCACATACAACAATCCGAACGAAAAACCATTGCATTTTATTTATATTTATACTGATATATGCCATATATATGTATTTAACATGTACAAGTGCATTTGGAGTACGCAATGCCGGGTTTACACTCTACTACGTCGCGTTGTAGCTTTAAATAAAGTGTGCACACACTGGCGCGACTTTAGGCCGATGCCGACTTTGACAAAGACCAGAGAAATGTCACAATTCGACAGTGAATTCATTTCGAATAAATGAATGCAAGTGCATTTGGTATGGGGGGGTACACACAAGTAGCGACGTAGCTTAAAATAAAAAGTGGATGCACTTGGTGAAGCTATAGCCTGCTGCTGACTTCCACAAAGTGTGGCGAAATAACACAACTATAAACAGTGTATGCATTTTTCTGGCACAAGTGTCGCAGCTAAATATTATTAATGTATTTAATGTATACATTATTATTTGAATGCAAGTGCAGTTAGTTAAATCTATTTCGTTAATGCTGCGTTCATACTGCTTTATTGTGCAAACAAAGTGTGTACACACTGAAAAACTATTAATTCCATTTCGACTTGTACAAAGTGTAAATAAATGTTATCAGCATTCGTATGAATGCGACAAGTTCACTTGGCAAACGCTATGCTGCGTTTACACTTTCTGACGCCGTAGCTTACAACAAAGTGGGGGCACACTGACAGTATACATTATATATACATTATATAAATGTTCGATGACTGGTAAAACACAATGTTGGATTCAGACTGCATCACTGCATAGCTTTTTTCATGCCATTGCCTGAGAAGTTTGAACAATCATGGGTAAAACAAGACGTCGACGTACTTTCGGAATACATGTTAACCTTTCTATGTGATCAGTTGGCAAGCCAATGCTTTCGTTGGTGCCGCCCACGTCAAGGGCATTACAGCTCAGCAAGTACGGCAAGAAGATTCGTGGTACTTTCTCATAAAGTACAGGCCATCAATGTGTCTAAAGTTGTCAACGTTTCCGTATTGGTTCTTTATAAATCGTTTGATTTTCGCACCAAAATCCATTGTATTTCATCTCTTTTTTTATGTTATTCTTTTCCAATTCTTTCTTACAATAATATTATACGATTTCCAATCACTGCTTTAAATTTGGTCGAAATCGTTTCACTATAACATATAGCTTCTTTAGGGCGTATTGCAAGCAATTCTTTTTTTTAACAAAGTCCTTTGGTTTTCACATTCTTACAAATTCCTTATCCTTTCTATATTTTTCATACTATTCTCTCTCAATTCTTCCATTCAAGAGTATTTTAGTCTTTCCAATTATTGCATCAAATTTGATTTAAATCGGTTATAACAGAGTTCCTATACGGCAAATCGGACAAAAATTCTTTTTCAACAAAATCTTTCTGTTTTCATTTGGTTTCGAATATATCATGAATAAACTCGTTACTATGAATGATATCAGTGATTTCAAGCTTAAATGACATCGGTAGACTATGTCGTGGAGCTGCCAAAGAGCAAATCGGTAAAAAAAAAAACACACGATGTTTGGTTATCAAAATAGCCTAACAATAACTCCTATAGCTCCTATAAGACAAATCGGACCAATATTTGTTTTTACAAAAATTTTCAATTTTTATCATGTATCATTGTTTTCCAGTATTATAACAAGTTTTATTAAGATTGGTAGACTATATTATATAGCTTTCAAAGTGCAGATCGTTCAAAAAACACCATGTTTGCACTTAATTCATTGTAGTTGGTTTTTTTTTTCTATTTATTCCTACAGAAGAATTCAAATATGCTCAACCATCTCGTCGAATTGGAGCGAAATCGCTTGACTATATAGTGTAAATTGTTAAAAAAAATGCATTTTTTCACAAAATATGTATTTGAATAAAGAAGTTGCCCAGTACCAAATTTGATTCAAATCAGTTAACGTTATCATATTGCCAAATTGGTAAAAAAAAGAAGGCACGACCAGGCTCTCAGATTATGTTAATATTTTTTCCAAAATTGGGAGTTTTACAGAAAATGAATAAACCAAAGCAGACAAACGTGCAGTGTGCACACAAATCTTTCGAGTTATAGCGCTGCGTCACGATTTATCAGCATCAAAGTAATCAGCAGCTGCAAAACGTCACAGAAGCGTATAGATTCTCTCAGGCGTCATAGCGAATATTATCAGGGAATACATACGTAGTATTCTATATGCATACAAATGCAATTGAGTGCGCATTGCCGCGTTCAAACTGCAAACACATCAAAGCTTAAAACATTTCGCAATTTGCTACAGACGAGATAACGTTGTAGAAGTCAACAATTTTTCAGTGTGTACACAAATATTTTAGGTAAGGGGTTCACACGACTGTACTGTTTGCGGAAAATACGCATATTTTGGCTGAATTTAAGTGGAGTAATTGAAGTTGTGCAAAATCATCTCAAAACATATTCTAGATACTGCCACAGACAACGTTATAGTTATCAACATTTTGTCAGTGTGTACACAAATATTTAAGAGTTGGGTACTGTACAGCAATAGAAAACGTAATTTTAGACAATTTTTTATTGGAATATGCGTAATTGTGTAAAATCTGCATAGTTTCAAACGACATTTCAGATATTAGTACAGGCAATGTTATAGTAGTCCGCTGTACAGCGGCAAAAACGCATATTTCGAATATTTTTAGATATAAAAATAATGAAGTGTTTGAAGTTTGTGCAAAAACTGCATCATCTCAAACCATATTCAGTGTGTTAGGGGTTCACTCGACTCTAGAGCGGAAAAAACGCAATTTTATTTTTTAGTTAAAACGAGTAAAAAGTCTCTGACGCATTTTTCTGCTGATGTCTGTATTTTTTTTCTGTTTCCCAACAGCTGGTGGTCAGCTGGTTTAGATTTATGAAATCTTAGAAGAAATCGAATTCCAACAGCTGCTTCAATAGACAAAAGAAGTATCAAATTTCAAGCTTATTCACTAGCATCAGAAGCAAATTACGATAATAAAAAATGTTGCAGTGTTTAGATATTTTTTTATAATTATATTGTGTACACTGCTTATGAGTTTACTCTGAAATTTCTGTTTAAAGCGGCTATAAATCTAAAAACAGCTGCTTTTACAATGAGTTCATGTTTTTAGCTATAACAAATGTCGTAGCTTTAAGTTTTTGATCAAAAACATATTTTTTGTTACAAATTGCATCCAAGCCACTTTCTTTTTAAAAATTATTGTTGAAGTATCAATTACTTGGAGAAACAGCAAAGATTTGTAAGCAGCAACCTCTACCAATAAATGCTTCGAAGTTTTGTCAGTATCTATCTGTAACTCCATATCTTGCCCAAATATATGCGGCAACTTTGTTCTAGCAGTAGTTATCAAGTTTACTGATTATTGTTCCCTGCGAAATAGACAGACTATACCGCTGGGGTTCCCGTTGTCAATGTTGACCGGGAGTTGTCCAGCAACTAGTTTTCTAGAGCGAAACTCTGTTTGTGTTTTGCTGCAACCACATTTTCTAATTGGGCCGTCCATAGTTCTTCTACCAGCTCTATGTCCAGTTTGTTTCTGAGTGTCGATCTAGCAATAGCTCAAGCCGCAGCTTTCTCGTAGTAGTATTCGATCTTGTTAGTCTAAGTGGTTTTCTGTCATTATATTCACCGTCGAAATAGGGAGACTTTTTGAGTCATCTAAACGCACTTATCTGTTCCAACTTAGATTGGGCTAATCTTAACTCTCCGTTGTGCAGCCGTGTCTGGCCAGACATATTTCATGTTTTCAACGCTAATTACATATATTTATATTTTACGGAGTCACTTGTGCTTCCAGCTACCTTCCTAAAACTTAATTCTCAAAATAAAGTACGGTTTTGAAAAGGGTGCACAACGGAGGGTTAAACAGTGTTCGTCTCGTCTCCAAACTAGCATTTGTCATCATCATATTGCAGGGACATTATCTTATCATGGGGACCTGCTGCCAGCGGCAAAGCGAGTATAGTCGCACTTCACTGGAAGTTAATCGCTAATACATCCCTCTCACCACACATAATTTCCCTTTCTATATACCAAAATAATTGGGGCACGACTACATTCTTGTACAATTCTTTCGTTGTGGTTCGTCTTCGCTGAAAGGGAACAATCTGTTCCTGTGTTCTGTTTGCAAAACTTTAAATGGTCATAACTCCTAAACGAGGGGACTTAGAGTGGGCATTATCTGCAAAAATTTTTTTTCTTTGAATGCGCACCAGCTGCGCAACGCGAAAGTCCCCATCAAAAATGGGAAGCGCAAGCTGCATTCGACGTGAAAATGGAACCGATTCAATGAAATTTATTGGAAAAACTTTAACTGAGCATAAATCCTCAACTAGGGAACTCAGAGCGAAAGTGAGCCTCCACTTACCTTTTCACAAAGCGAGAATTACTTATGGATTCTTGATACTCACGACGATATCTGTATTCGATGCAAAATTGTAACCGATTCGATGCAAAATTGTAACCGATTCGCTGCAAAATTGTAACCGATTCTAAACTAGGCAACTTAGAGTGCGAAACTAAGCCTCAATTGTGATTACCTTTTCTCAAAGCGAGAATTACTTATGGATTCTTGATACACACGACAATATCTGTATTCGATGTAATATTGTAACCGATTCGATGCAAAAATATAGTAAATCGCAGAAAGTTTACTTTCATAACATTAAATGAGCATGAATCCTAAACTAGGGAACTCAAAGCGAAAGTGAGCCTCAACTGTGATTAGCTTTTCTCAAAGCTAGAATTGTTTACAGATTCTTGTTACTCACGACGATATCTGTATTCGATGCCAAATTGTAACCGATTTGATGCAAAACTCTAGTAAATTGAAGGAAACTCATTTGCAAAACTAATAATGGCCTTAAATGGTCGCATTGCTAAGATGCAATCAGTAAGGTTTAAAGAAAAGACAATCCCGAGATTTCAAAGTTTTCACAAAATTACTGGATGAACCAACACAATGTGCCGCAGTGTAAACATAGCATTGCGCCAATGCATTTTAAGTATTTTATATGGCATTTACCTACGTGTTGTTGTTGCTGGTTAATTTTTTATTTAAAATATATAATATATCTTTTTTTTTTTTTACTTATGTATAACCAGAACCTGTGAGTTGAATTTTCTGGTTAATATTTATCCAATACATGCACACACAGTGTGAGCATTGTTATTGGTATAACAAAAGATATGGCAGATATTTTATGAAATTGCGACTTGGCTTATTAAATGTGACAAGAGAGCAAGAACCGCAAAAAATTAATATTATAGAAGAAGAACGTTGTATGTAGTCTCTGGGCGAACGTATGATTCAGCGCACTGCGGCAAACTGCAGCCGGCACGACGCGCGCTTAAAGCAAGCGCTATGGCAATGCATGCTTTGGCCTTTTGATTATTTTTATGGCCATTTGTAGGATGGCATTTCTGGTATCGATCAGCGAGGTGTGTATGCTCCGTGCAGCTATATTCTAAGTCTTATCACCTGCCCACCGCTGATATACATGTACATTGCCTTTAGTATAAACCAGTCTGCGTTCTTAGTCGTCACTAACTTTGTCCCTTTTTGTTTTTGTTTATTTTGCTCAACTTACAGGAAGAGGCGTTGCAACCGGACTTACTCTCGGATGCCGATTTCAAGTCAATACCCTTAATAACAACAAACGAACTGGATTCCCTTGAGATGGGCAACTGTGCTGGACAACGCGCTTTTCTATTTATCGATGCAGAGGAGAATCTACAAATTGCCACACCAGAGCTTTTTTGCAAAAAACTCAAATGTAAGGCAGAGGATAAAATCAAAGTGATCTCGATATTTGGTAATACCGGTGATGGTAAATCGCATACCATGAATCAGGTGTTTTTTGGTGGCGAGCCTGTGTTTCATACCTCAACAGAGCAGGATTCGTGTACGGTTGGTGTCTATGCAGCGCTGCAGGCAGAACAGGGTGTACTCTGTCTGGATACCGAGGGTCTGCTGGGCACAACGGCCAAGACGAACAAACGCATGCGCATGCTGCTAAAGGTAGCTAGAGTCGTACATATTTATGTTTAAAACTAAAATTTACACATCCACAGATACTGGCTATATCGGATATAGTTATCTATCGCACACGTTCGGAGCGTTTGCACAGTGATATGTATGAATTTCTGGGTAATGCCTCGAAGGCATTCTGTTTGCATTTTACACAAGCGCTGCAGGCCATGGGCAATGGCAGCACCATGGGGCCAGCTGTGATTATATTCCATGAGACACATCATACCAAGCCATTAGGGAATTGTAAGTGCACGCTAAATATGTCGCTTATATGTCTTAACTGTTGTACACTTTTAGCTGTGGAGGAGAGCGCCGAGGATAAGCTACGCAATAGCTTTGCGTTGCTCAACTATGAGACAAATGCCTTTAGCTCGCTACGTTATGTGGGCATACAGACGGAGGCCAATAAGGCAACAAATTTTCAAAAAATACGTGATGCAGTACGTTTTGAAATTGAGAATACGTCTGTACGTTCGCCACGTCAACCGGATGTTGTCTTTAGGGCCGCAAAACTGTTGAATCAAAAATTTTCCGGTGACCTTAAGGAGAAGGCTATTAATCCATTTCTAGAACAATATTTTACCTGCCCCGAGCATTGCGAGTCCTGTACACAGCGTTGTCAACGTTCTATGGGACATGTCAGCGATGGTGAACCGCATTTCAATTCACGTCCCTGCAATTATCAGCATCAATATGAGAATAAAGAGTATCTGTGTAAGGCTTGTTATAATAATGGTAAAGAGATTGTTGTTACTGTGCGCACACAGGCACAAACTGATACACCCTTGTCGGGTTTGGCCAAATATGTCTGGAAGGGCGATGTCATCGAGTGTGTCTACTGTGGTGAGATTTATCGTGCACGCCAGTTTTGGTACGGCAATAAGTCACCGGAAGCTACAGCAGTGCGGTAAGTGCTGCACCAGTTGTCTAAATAATCAATCATTAACTATTTGCGCAAATTTTCATTACTTTCAGTGTACAAGTGGTGCATGTCTGGAAGGGCGGTAATCTGTCCATGCGTGGCAATACGCATTCGGCACAAATGATGCTGGATGGTGTTAGCTATCTAAGTGAAGCTATAACCAGCATTTCGGCACCATCAACAAAAGCGCTCAGTGGCTGGCTGGCTGACAAAGTGGCGCCCAGCTATTGGCGACCCAATCAGGAAATAATTGTATGTCAAAGACAACTTTGAAGTTGTACCCTACCTACGTAGGCAGTATGCCATCGCGCGTTCTGCTACAGCGTGTACTCTATAATGCCCACAAATGGCATACAGAATGGAGTTTTGGTCGCACTAGAGGTTACATTTTTTGCACAGTGATCGCAGCTACAGCCAATGCATTAATTTCGTTATAAAAATCTTTATATGAAGCTATGTTGTACTGCTCTGTAGACAGCTGATTTCTAGAAAGGGTGTTTGTTGGATTCCACCCTCTAGCAGTTGCATAGCTCGTTCGGATTCGGCTATAATCTGTTGATCTCTTCGAAAAATTTTAAAAAGAGATATCTGCATGTTCCACCTTTGGTGATCCCTTTTTTTTAATTTAAATTCCTGTGACTCTCTGAAGAACCAAAGAGCCAATACACATCTCCTCCATTGTTGACGGTCTCAAGTCATTTGTTTTATCTATGCTTAGTTCATTTCTAGAAGCGTAAATATGACTTTGACTAGTTCCTACAGATTTCAAGCAAATCGCTTAAACCGCAGATATTAAAAAAGTTTTATAAAAGTGTAAATGGAACCCCATAAATTTTAAACGAATCGGCGTAACCGCAGACTTCTTCAAAACAGTTCGAAATTAAAATGTAAAACAAACCTCATATACTTGAAGCGCGTCTTTTAACTCAACAGCTTGGAATTAAAATAGAAAAACAAATCAGCTAATCCGCAGAGTACTTCAAAAAAGATTTCAATTCAAATAAATAAATTAAAAAATTTGAATTAAATTGTTAAAAGATCTCTAGAGATTTCAAGCGAATCGTGTCTAAATCGCAGACTTGTACGAAAATGTTTTTTATTACAAATGTAAAAAGACCGGTAACACTAAGGATCGTTCTGATCTATGTGAGGCCCCTTCGGGGGCCGGCCGGCCTAACCTAACCTAAATGTAAAAAGAACGTACTCTATAGATTTCTCCCACATCTGTAGAAGTTCTTAGAATTTTAGAAAATCCCTTTGTAAATATTTTCAAGACTTTTGTTGCTATTGAGTTTTGCCCGAACTTTTGTTAAAAAATGTTTTTCTTCTTTTTTGCAGCTGTGCCATGCCTGTAAGCGTAATTTCGAAAAATCAGGCCTGCCCAAACATCATTGTCGTGGTTGTGGCGAAGGATTCTGTCACACATGCAGCCAGCATGAATTGCCCGTGCCAGCGCGTGGTTGGTTTGAAGCCGTACGCGTGTGCAACGATTGTCATCAACAGCTGCAACGTAAGCCGGATGCAATGCCGGGTAAGCAACGCACACACTACTGCAATACAGCATTAGTTAAGAGATTTTGTTATGGTTTTAATTTGGCCTTATTATTTTATAGTAGAGTTGAAATGCTTTTTAGTTCCGTATCATGAGTCTGTACAGAAAGTGGAAACGGAAATCCATTATTTTTTCATCAAATTGAAGGCTTTTATTACCATAGTTAGTATGATTCGATTTAGATCAAATATGCGCCGATTTGTACGATAACTTATGCCGGTAATTCTCTCATGGCAGCCCTTGTTGCTATTGACAAATAATTGAGACAGTTGATATTCACAAGCCTCTTGGGAAGCGCATTTTTCAGCAGCAAAATTGTGCGCCGTAGACAGGAACAGATGTTAATCACTTGGTATATGCATAGGAATCTGCCAGCCAAGCTCCCAGCGTTTCGGCCGAGTCACTATCGATGTGTGTGGCCTGGCTTTATACTGATGGAACACAATTCTTCTACTACGGCACAAAGTTGGCCGCTTCTTGGGCGATTGCTTACTTCAGACGGTCCAATTGCTGGCAGTACAGTTTCGAGTTTTGTCGTATGAAAGCAGCTCCTAGTAGATAATTTGCCATCAACTCGAGCAAACACAAAGCAAACCCTCATTGGCCGTCAATTCTGGCTTGAACAGATCGTTTCGGCTTGACGTTGTCGTAAGTGAACGAACCACTTTCCATCGCCAGTCGGCAACCGCTTCAAAAATGGGTTGATTTTGTTGCGATTTACACGTGGAAATTCGTCTTATGAGAATTTTTCGACGAAACGCAATCGACGAAACCAAAATTGGCTGTTATAGTATCAGAACCATAAACGCTGTTCACATTTTCAGCTGCCTAGTCTGCGTTTTCGAAGAGAAACTCTCAAATATAGCGCATTTTCTCTTCGGTAGTGTTCATCTTTTGCTCAAACGAAACTGACTCAACCAAAACAAAACTTTTTTTGGTACAAATTCTCAAATCTCTTGTGTTCTAACACCATCTTTCGGAACCTGCTCGTACTTATACAACGCGAGATACAGCTAAATAGTGTCATCTATTTGTAAAATAATTGCTTTTCTTACAACATCCAACGTATTGCTATATTGTGGGTCCTGGTAGCGTAGTGGTAGCGCATTCGTCTCTAAATCGCAAGGCCTCTTTTAATTGTAAAGACACCGCCGCTCAGATTCGCCTATAAACTGTAGGTGGTACCTGTTCATATAGCCAAGGGGAATAAATTTATTTTAAAACTTTCTATTGCTTAGTTTGCTTATTTTAAAACAAAACTACAAGTGCAAATTATTGTAGTTAGTAAATGTTATTGGCGCCATCTGGTGTTGCGTCTGAATACTCGGTACACAACATGCCACAGCTCTATGAGTCGTATTCTCAACCGATATTGTGATATAAGGAGCTCGTTTTGTTTGAAATTTCAACAATTAGAGAATGTAAATTTTCCTTCTAGAAGTAGCGCCATCTAGTGTGAGGCTGCAGCGTACACAACAAGCCAGAGCCCCATGATTTCTTTACAAAAACTGTATACGACTCATATTGTTGCTTTTTTAAATTAATCTAAAGATTTACAAATGCAAGTAGGATGCAGTTGGCTTGTGGAGAGTAAATTGCACTTGCGCCATCTATAGTTTCATTTTAAGCAAGGGATTCGCTTCATCGAATCCTCCTGATTACCAATTAAAAGTATAGAATGCAGTTGGCTTGTAGAGAGTAAATTGAAGCAACGCCAGCTGGCTACGATTTACGGCAAAGTTGCTAAGAGAATCCGCTTTTAGTTCTTTTAATTTAGACAAATTGTTTGAAGGTTTCATGTTAATTATTATTATTATTATATACAGCCGCTGTAGTTCAAGCAGCATTTAATCATAGCAATTCACATCTGACTATTGAACACACAGGATCTAGGCCAACCAGCGATGATGGCGATATATTACCACGCAAATACGGCGAGGCTATATACAATACAATCAGCAGCGTTGCTTCATTGGCCATAGAGTATCCCAAGGGTAAGCCACAACTATAGCTGCAAATTTCCAACTCTAAACTATGCATTTTATTTAGAAATTATCAAAGATAGCGCACGTCCCTCGTACTGGGTGCCCGATGCAGAGTCACCCAAGTGTTATATATGCAAAGATGTTTTTGGCAATGCAGAGGAGCTAGCCTTGGCACAGCATAGTGGACGTCTGCAGGCGCAAACAAATGGCAAAGTGCGCACGGGCAACGCTACAAATCGCAGTCAACAAAATGCACAAATTGCAGTCGATTGTAAGCGGCATCATTGTCGTCGCTGTGGTCAGGCTGTTTGCAGTAATTGCTCCAAAACGCGCATGCCAGTGCCAGAGCGCGGCTGGCAGACAGATGTGCGTGTCTGTGATACATGTGCCTGGATACCCAAGGCTGTGAGCGCCAGTGGTGGCAATGCGGGTGCGCTACATGAGGCGCTGTCGGATGCCATCAATTGTGAGGCCACACAAACGCTGGCAGAGTCTGGCCATGGCAGCAGTAGTACGCGTGATAGTAACATTGATCAACATAATAGCAATGGCCATAGCAATGCCAGCGATGATGCCAAGGCCAAAACCGAATGAGATGCGGCGCAACATGGTAGCCTTAGCCATAGTTATAGCAGCAATGTCACAATCTGGGCCAAGTGTTATGAACGTAGTGCGGCGACCAGCAGTCGGCCATGTTGTTAAGTTTATTACTGAAGATATATATATATATATATAGTTTTTTTTTTTACCACAATTGTGTTATGTCTGCCGTTGCCAGTCTTAGCTAGCAATTATCAATGTGATACATATATATATATATATATATAGACATATAGACAATATAGAGACTGTATAAGCATGTGCAAGCGACGCGTTTGAGATTGAGCTTTGGCTGCTCTGAAGCAACAAAAAAAGAAGAACAAACATTTCTGGAATTAAACAATAATACGTTTGCAGCGTTAGACTTTTGGAAGTGCATAAGTGCAAAGTTACGATAATTTGTTATAATTTGTTCAAAAATTCAGCTGTTTTTTTTGTAACTTTTTTGATACCAAAATTATTTTCCAAAAAAATATTTAAAATAACCAACTTGCTGCAGCGCTGATAATCATTGAGAGTATAACGCATATGTGTCTCTCGTCTAAGCCAAAACTACTGAGCATTATGCAAAAATTAAGCAGTTTAAAATGTTAAAACAAATTTAAAAACATTTAAAATTAGTGTGCAAACAATTAAGCTGTACACAAAACGTAAAGTACAATTAAATTATGAAATCTGATGAAGTTTGATGAAAAAAAAAGTAAAAACAAAAACAAATTACTGAATTTATGCTAAATGTAATTAAATTAGTAAAGTTAGAAATGTTGAAAAAGCAATTTATTTGTATTTGCTGCTACTTTAGCTTTAAATACAGCTCAACTGATTATTATTATTATTTTTTTTTTTGTGTGTTTAAATTTTAAACTAAAACAGCAGCAACTCTGTGCATGTAGAAGTTATGTTTTTAGTTACATAAAAAAAAAAAACAAATACAAGACAAATTCTGTGAACTCATTTTACTCTTTCACAATTTCTTCAAATAAACTACTTAAATTAAAATTAATAATCAAAATTGTGTAAATTAATTAAAAGTACTTTCAGCTGACGCTCGTGAAACGATTTGACAGTTTGCCTTCTGAACCGTTCTTCTCCAAGTTGTTTGGGGTCGACCGCGTCGTCTCGTGTCTTCCACTCCAGCGCGGCGTGCGGGATCACATCGTCGTAAATGCTCTCTTGGTTGGTAAACATCTATTTACAAATGCACTGCCCGAGCAGTATTGTGGACTTAGGTCAAGATAAACTTATCGCAAACGGCGTTGAGGAGCTTAAAATTTAAGAAACTGCGTCTAAAGGGTAGGAGAGAGACAGAGCACGACTTTCAAATAAAAGTCTTGTTTTTCGGCATATTTCGGCCGTTTGTCCGTGTTCCGAGAACTGTACGTACTTAAGGATCTGCAATGCGTGGGTTGGCAACTTGAATTCCTTTAGATGCTTTGGTAAGAAATATGAAGCTTATTTATCAAATCTATTATATAATTGTAATTTATTATTTTTTATTTTGCTTATATCAACTCGACAACCATAAAGTAACGATAATTCATAGAGGAATGAGTCTCCTCCAAAAACTGCTTCTTTGCATTACGAATGCCACTTTGCTCCGAACTACCAAAGGATACGCGCGAATTTGCAGATCCCAAAATGGCAAATATATTATTCCTCGTTTGAGCCGATGCTGCACCAAAAGCGGATGGAATGGCTGTCGTACCGCTACCACCAAGTATTCCAAAGCTTTTGGGACTGCCAAATTGTTATCGCTGCACCACAAGTGGGATTGACATAACGAGCAAGCCGACTGCCAAAAGCGGGAGGGCCATCACGCACTGTTTTCGCATCAAATACATTTGGCTGCATTGGCGCTGGCGCTTGGGGTGTGTGAAACCAACATTGAGCTATAGCACCCTGGCCAAGAACGCCTCCAGAAACAGCTCCAGCGAAGCCATCAGAAAACCTACTTCCACAGCAGCGAAAATGGCCAAAATCAGGACAGCCACATCCAAAGATACAATCGCCTCTAGGAACTGCTACTGCTGTGTTAGCAACACAACCGGAATCAGAGTCACTACCTATACCGGCAACACCCAATACACTTCTTCCTGGCTGAGAAAAAACAGACCTCGTACCGATATTACAACTTGTTGCAGTTGGCGCATCTTGTGCGGCTGGACCAACTACGTTTTATGTGAGAATGAGCCCGAAGTGAATGCATCACCACTTGCTAAAATACCAATGAATGGCGCTGGCATTCAGTCCAAATACGTCATTCGCTTGTCGCAATTGCCAAATGTTGAACAGATAGCAGCAGGCTGACATTCAAAAATACTTCCACCAGAAACAGCAGTTCCTTACATACTTCCAAAAGACGATGCTGCAGCAGCTGAAATATGGGATTCATGAGATTATCGGTCAATGATCACGTCCAAAGCTATTACCCTGAGCTGAGCAAGGCATTCAAGTGCAGAGCCACCTCGTCTTTTCAACTCCCTGCTTTCATATGGCACTGCAGCATTGGTATTGACATCACCTCATATTACGATTTTAAAGCAAATTTATATCATCGAAGTAATTTATGTAGACATCCGTTCCACATCCTACGACTGCGCTAGTTAGTTTTAGTTGAACAAATGCATGGATACAGGACGATGATGGCGTAGACGTCTGTTTCTGCAATCACCTCCGGCAATGGCAAAACTCCGTACGCTTGAAACTGGTTGAAGTGACCGTGATGGTAGAAGTAACATTAACCATTAAGCCTTTTAACCTGGTTGTCCCAAGGATCACAGCGTATCGGACGGCATCTGCTAGAATTAGAGATAAAAACTCAATTTGGTAGAAATGTTACATTTGCATAATTTACCTTTAAAATAATTGCATCAGATTAGCCAGACGATGAGTCCACATCGGGCAGCATTTTCACACTAAATATACTTGGGCAAGCCGCACAAATTGCGCCTGTTGCAGCAAGTGACTATATCCACCGGTCGGCTGCTTCCCCTTAAATGGCAGGAAATGTTTTTTGTGACACCAATGGAGGCAGCAGCTCTGTTTTCCGTGCTGCTGCCGACACAGCAGCAGCAACTCCTTTTGGGCGTTTCTATCTTCGAAGGTGGCATTCCTTGATTGGAATCATCAACTGCTGCTGTAGCTTTTCTGACTGCTTTGCTGGAGCTACAACTGAAGGTGCCGTTGGTCAGGGCGCTAGTCGACTAGCTCAATCCGGTTTCGGTACACCACAAACTCCAACATCAATGCAAGCAGGTGTTCTTGATGCTGAGAAAGTGTTTGGTAGTCCTCCCGCCTTCAGCAGCCCGCTTACTTTTGTAGTCAATCCCTCTCTCGGACGAGTATCAAACATTGCCAGTGCCAAGAACTTTGGAGCATTTGGTGATAGCGCTACAACAGCAACTCCAACTGCGTTTGGTGCAACAGCAGCTCAAACCAAGAGTAACATTTTTGAAACATTGGATCCCACACACTCACGTTTGTCCTTTGATAATTTAGAACAAACTGGAACTCTCAATGCACAGAGGCATGTTTTTTGTTGAAGACTTCTTCCGCTTTTATAATTTTTTTTTATTTTAGACTTTTTCCGCTTTTGTAAATAATTTTTATTTTAGACTTCTTCCGCTTTTATAAATTGTTGTTTATTGTTTGAGGTGCCGACTTGAAATGAATGAAAGTTTATGAAATATAACTAGTTCATAGTTTTGACATTTAAAGCAAATGTACTTTTCCGTATTCGTAAACTCCATAGTTGGGTTGAAGCATCCAAGCAACCGTCCATAAGTATGTGTATATATATTTAATGAGTACCCGCTCCAATATTTTGTCTAATATGTTTCCGTTATTTCATCAATATAGGTCAAGCTTGCCGTATTCAGTGCGGTTTGAGAGCATTTAGTTTGTCTGTAACCCCATAATGGAGTTTACTGGCCACCTATCCCTACAAAGTTAATCCAGCACTGTAGATTGAGGACTATTACTACTTTCAGTACAGCACGTATTGGAAGAGAACAAAACACTTAGGAAATCTTACTCAAAAATTTGTAAGAAATCGATCAATCGCTCGTTTTTCATATTTTAAACTTTTCGTAATGAGTAATCCAGTATTAAAATGTCAAAATCTTTACTTTCTGTTAGACTATTCAGACATTAACACACAAATACTTCTAACTCATTTTTTTAAATTTATTTTGGTTTTAAATTGGAAGATCAGAGGATACAATGGGTAGTTTCCTGGAACCAACTCAAAATTAATCGAAAAGCGTCTACTTTATATGGAGTATCTGGGGGTTACGCAACCGTTTCTTTCCATTGGAATATATTGTCATCATTTGGGTTCGCCGAACAGTTTTTGTGCTGGAGGAGTCTATGTAAGGCACCGCGTCGTACACGGGATTCAACATCTTTTGCTCCTTAAAGTTCTCGTGGTAGAATTGGTTCAAGCCACCTCTTTTTATTCGGTTGCAGCTGACGGTTCCTGTTGTGCACTCCTTGGAGTAGACTGAATGAAATCAGTAAGTGGAGATAATACTTGCAGAATAATGTGTGAATGTCGGTTGCGGTGTTTGTAGCTGGAGATGTGGCGTGGTTGTACCAGTTGTGGCATGAGTCTCATTGTTGGCGTACAAATACCATCCCATAAACATTTATTTGGTGATCTTACGACGGCGTTTTGTTGGCGACGACCCCCTCGGGTATTTCCTATTGGAGGCATCTCTATCATCTCAGGCATACACAAAAAATACTTAATGACACTGGAAACATTTGTTGTATACTTTTGGTAATTGTTGTAAATGCGAATTACTATTTTGTACATTTCCCTTGCGAAGCAAGTTCTTCTTAAGACACACGAAATACTGCTAAGTGTTCAGATATCAATTATATTCTTCTCAAGACACACGAAATACTCCTAAGCGTTCAGATCAGATATCAAACAATTATATTCTATTCTCTTAAATATGATTTAGTCTTTTTTTGTTATATATTTATTTGGTTGTTATCGTCTCTGCGGAACGTATGGCCTCCTATCTATTGCGATCTCAATAATCGCTCGGGTTGGCCCAATACAGTAGCGGGAGTGACCCATAACGAACACAAATTTAGCGGATGTAGTGCAGGACGAGAAGCAGGCCAGTGCTCGAGTCAAGAGCATTTTAGGCTAGATGCAGAATCCAAGCATTTTTAATCCTGTCTCTTTCCAGGACTGTCGGATATGACCAAGTGCTTATATCAGCTTTAAATCATAAGTGCTTTGGTTAAGGCCGCGTTTAAACCTGATCCTCTCCAGCTGAAAAAAACCATCCGCAAGCCAAGGCCAAGGCAAGCGATCGTCACATCGAGCAGAAGCGAAATGTTTCTTGATTGTATTCTATTTTTACACGTGTTCTTTACTTTGAGTTGAGTATCCTTTGAAACCGGTTACTCTCGCTAGTTCCGAGGCCTGGACTTAGTTATGAATCAGCTTTCCACATTGCGTGAGTTGGCTACTTGGTTTACTTTATATGCTTTGGTAAAAAATGTGGAGATTAGTTCAATAAACCAATATACAATTTTATCATATTTTATTTATATCAACTCGACAACCAAAAATAACAATTCATGAAGGAACGAGTGTCCTCCTAAAACGGCTTCTTTACATAAAAAATACCAGTTTACTCTGATCAACCAAAGGACACGCGCGAATCTGCAGATCCCAAAGTGCCAAAAATATTATTCCTCGTTTGAGCCGATGCTGCACCAAAAGCGGATGGAATGGCTGTCGTACCGCTACCACCAAGAATTCCAAAGCTTTTGGGACTGCCAAATTGTTATCGCTGCACCGAAAGTGGGATTGGCATAAAGAGCAACCCGACTGCTAAAAGCGGAAAGGCCATCACGCACTGCTTTCGCATCAAAGACATCTGGCTGCATTGGCGCTGGGGCTTGGGGTGTGTGAAACCAACATTGAGCTATAGCACCCTGGCCAAGAACGCCTCCAGAAACAGCTCCAGCGAAGCCATCAGAAAACCTACTTCCACAGCAGTTGAAGATTGCAAAATCAGGACAGCCACATCCAAAGATACAATCGCCTCTAGGAACTGCTACTGCTGTGTTACCATAACAACTGGAATCAGAGCCGCTACCTACACTGGCAACACCCAATACACTCATTCCTGGCTGAGGGAAAATAGACCTCGTACTGATATTACAACTTGTTGCAGCTGGCGCATCTTGTGCGGCTGGACCAACTACGATTTATGTGAGAATGAGCCCGAAGTCAATGCATCACCACTTGCTGGAATACCAGCAGCAGGCTGACATCCAAAAATACTGCCACCAGAAACAGCAATTCCTTACATACTACCAAAAGACGATGCTGCAGCAGCTGAAATAAGATTTTCATGAGATTATCGGTCAATGATCGCGTCCAATGCTATTACCCTGAGCTGAGCAAGGCATTCAAGATCAGAGCCATCTCGAGCTCCACGACTGCCTGCATTCTTATGGTGCTTCAGGATGGGTATTGACAATGTCATACGACGATTTTTCATTCATATCATCGAAGTAATTAATGTAGGCAATCCTTTCATATTCCCTGAAGCTAAATCACATCCGACGGCTGCGCTGGTTAGTCTCAGGTAATAGCGGAGCTGGGATTGTTAACCATTTGCAACTGTTTTTGCGGGTTTGACCTCTGGAGCATAACTCCTCAAAAGATTTTTTCTAGAATTAGAGATAAAAACTCAATTTGATAGAAATGAAACATTTGATTAATTTACCTTTAAAAGAGTCGAGTCAGATTAGCCAAACGATGAGTCCACATCGGGCAGCATTTTCACACTAAATATACTTGGGCAAGCCGCACAAATTGTGCCTGTTGCAGCAAGTGACTATATCCACCGGTCGGCTGCTTCCCTTTAGACGGCAGGAAATGCTTTTGTGACACCTATGGAGGCAGCAGCTCTGTTTTCCGTGCTGCTGCCGACACAACAGCAGCAACTCCTTATGGTGTTTTTATCTTCAAAGGTGGCATTCCTTGTTTTGCATCATCAACTGCTGCTGTAGCTTTTCTGACTGCTTTGCTGGAGCTACTACTGAAGGTGCCGTTGGTCAGGGCGCTAGTCGACTAGCTCAGTCCGGTTTCGGTACACCACAAACTCCAGCACCAATGCAAGCAGGTGTTTTTGATATTGAGACAATGTTTGGTAATCCTCCCTCCTTCAGCAGCCCGCTTACTTTTATGGTCAATTCCACTTTGGGCAGAGTGCCGAACTTTCGTAGTCCCCCAGAGCTTTGAAGCATTTCGTGACAGCGCCACCACAGCAGATCCAACCGCATTTGGTGCAGTACCGGTTCAAACCATTACCAACATTTTCGAAACTGGGATCCACAAACTCACGACAATTTATCACAAACTGGAACCTTCAATGCACAGAGCCATGATTTTTGTTGGAGACTCCTTTCGTTTTTATAAATTGTTGTTTATTGTTTGAGGTGCCGACTTGAAATGAATGACTTTTCATGAAATATAACTAGTTCAAAGTTTTGACATTTAAAGCAAATGTACTTTTCCGTATTCGTAAAATCCATTGTTCGGTTGAAGCCAGCTGATGACGTGTTTCCAAGAGTTTGCAAACCATGGTGAATGATGATTTTGTAAGTTTTATCCGAAATTCTTGGTTACCCTTGTGCGTGGGCACTTAATTGTTCGTTGTGATTTGCAAGGAGAAAAACACTTTTGGAAAGTCGAGAGTGGGGCTTACCACCAAACTTTAGACGGATTTTGATTTAAAATTTCAAACTTTTAAGCTCCCAATCGTTATAGGCGACATGTTTATCTTGAGGTAAGTTGAACAAACTCCTGGGCCTGTGGCATATAGTGTATGAAGACTGAATAAATACTCCAATGGAAAGAAATGATTGCGCTACCCCAAGGTTCTCCATATGAAGATTAATTTTGAGTTGGTTTCAGGAAATTACACAATGTACCCTCCGAAAGTCCACTTTACGACTAAAACAATTGTAATAAAATAAATTTGAAAAATGTTTACGTCTTTATGTCTGAATAAACTAATAGAAAGTAAAAACTTTGACATTTGTTTACTGGGTTGCTACGGATTGTTCGTACCAGAAAGTTTCAAATATAAAAAAAATCTATTTGTTTTTTCAATTTCGTGCCCAGAGATATGAAGTAGCAGGCGCACAGAAATCAGCTGTAGGTCACTTAAAACGATGACTATGTTTTCGTTTCATTTTACTGAAAACACATTTTTCGCTCGATTCGCAAAAATCTGCGTGCCCAGAGATATGAAGTAGCAGGCGCACAGAAATCAGACTATGTTTTCATTTCTTTTTACTGAAAAAACACATTTTTCGCTCGATTCGCAAAAATCTGCGTGCCCAGAGATATGAAGTAGCAGGCGCACAGAAATCAGCTGTAGGTCACTTAAAACGATGACTATGTTTTCGTTTCATTTTACTGAAAACACATTTTTCGCTCAATTCACAACAATCTGCGTGCCCAGAGATATGAAGTAGCAGGCGCACAGAAATCAGTTGTAGGTCACTTAAAACGATGACTATGTTTTCGTTTCTTTCTACTGAAAACACATTTTTCGCTCAATTCGCAACAATCTGCGTGCCCAGAGATATGAAGTAGCAGGCGCACAGAAATCAGTTGTAGGTCACTTAAAACGAAGACTATGTTTTCGTTTCTCATTACAAAAACATTTTTCGCTCGATTCGCAAAAATCTGCGTGCCCAGAGATATGAAGTAGCAGGCGCACAGAAATCAGACTATGTTTTCATTTCTTTTTACTGAAAAAACACATTTTTCGCTCGATTCGCAAAAATCTGCGTGCCCAGAGATATGAAGTAGCAGGCGCACAGAAATCAGCTGTAGGTCACTTAAAACGATGACTATGTTTTCGTTTCATTTTACTGAAAACACATTTTTCGCTCAATTCACAACAATCTGCGTGCCCAGAGATATGAAGTAGCAGGCGCACAGAAATCAGTTGTAGGTCACTTAAAACGATGACTATGTTTTCGTTTCTTTCTACTGAAAACACATTTTTCGCTCAATTCGCAAAAATCTGCGTGCCCAGAGATATGAAGTAGCAGGCGCACAGAAATCAGCTGTAGGTCACTTAAAATCTAAAACTAAAAGTATGCTACATTTTTTTATTTTTATAAATTCGCTGACAAAAATAAGTTGCACGAAAAGTAGAGCATACTTTTGGGGTGACTTGTTCCCAAAATTATTTTTCAAGTTGCCGCCTGCTGGCACTTCTGTGCGCCTGGTAACTCAATTTCCAACAGTTGAAAGTTTTAGGGCGAAAGAAAATAAGTTTTTTAATATTTAAATTTCGAATTTATTTATTTTTTTAAATTCAGTTTGAAGATGAAAAAACACAATACAGTTTTTTTGGTAATTCTTTTATTATTTTTAATCTGGGATTTCCTTAATTATAATTCTTATTTCTAGAAAACTTTGTAGTTATTAAATTGTTATAGAATGTGTCTTTAACGATTTCCTAATTTCTATTTGAATGCTCTCTCTCATCGGAGCGAATCCCTTTTCAAAAGCTTTTAAAAGGTATTGCTCATTTGTATATGATGATAGAATTAGAATTATTTGCTTGATGAGATGCAATGATGGATGTGTTTTCATAGGTTCTATTATGTGGTTAGTAAACCCATAAAGCTGCCTTTTGGATGAACATATTGCTTCGGGATTCGCTGTACCGAGTAGAAAATAAGGGCTTGTTTAAAGGTTCTTCAGCGAGCCATGTTTGATGCCGACATATCGAACCACATTGCCCATAGATGAGAATGCATCGAAAAAGTGATTTCTACGTGGTTTTGGTTTCTTTCAATCTATATTGCCTGTTGACTGTTTGACTGTTTTCTGTAGGCATGTTCAGATCTCTCCTTATGGTGAATGCACAATAGGGCACACTTAAGATCTGCGGCTCTTTCGGATCTGTCTATTGATGAAGCTGTAGCGCTAAGTTGACGATGCACTTGTAAAAAAGGAGCTTGTTTGAGGAGCAGTGACTATCAAGAATTGATTGAGTCTGTTTAGATATTTTGAGGTTTTAATTGCGATTCTATTATTCAATTGACGTGCTGTTCTTGTAGACTTCGCCTTGTAAAGTGTGTTATTTTCGAGTTCGAGGTATAGAACCTTATGTTGGCATTACTGTTCAAGATGGCGACCGATTTAAGAGCTGTCAAGTGATTTATGCTCAGTTTGGTTTGGCAATTCAACATGAATAGACTCATGCCTGAAGAACGCTTGCAAATAGTGCCCAAAACCAGTTTGCCGTTGTTCCCGATTTTCATAAGCGCATTTTGTGTAGCGATGAAGCGCACTGGAGTGAGGCTAATCCTCAAGTGTATGCCGAAACACCAATACATCCAGCAAAACTGACTGTTTGGTGCGCTTTATGGGCTGTTGGAATCACTTGGTCCGTGCGGTTTTTTTCTCCAAGAAATTGAGTATTTTTGGCCCCAAACGAGACTTGACTTTTCCGAGGTCCCTTATAAAATGGTTTTAACTGATGCTTCTGTTAATCCAATAAGGCTGGTATTCAATAATGAATCCTAGCAGCAAGTAGCGACGCCGCCTGCGTCCAAACAAAGCTTGCATATAACTTCGAAGCGATAATAAGAGCATAAGCCATGCCAAGCAAAGTTGTTATCTCTCATTTGCATGCTTATACTAATCTCTTTGTCGCTTCGGAACTCTTGTCGCCTTTGGATCTATTGTCACCTTCGGAACTCTTGTCGCCTTCGGAACTCTTGTCGCCTTCGGAACTCTTGTCGCCTTCGGAACTCTTGTCCCCTTTGGGTCTCTTGTCGCCTTCGGAACTCTTGTCGCCTTTGGATGTCTTGTCGCCTTTGGAACTCTTGTCGCCTTCGGAACTCTTGTCCCCTTTGGATCTATTGTCGCCTTTGGATCTATTGTCGCCTTTGGATCTCTTGTCGCCTTTGGATCTCTTGTCGCCTTCGAAACTCTTGTCCCCTTTGGGTCTCTTGTCGCCTTCGGAACTCTTGTCGCCTTTGGATGTCTTGTCCCCTTTGGGTCTCTTGTCGCCTTTGGATGTCTTGTCGCCTTTGGATCTCTTGTCACCTGTCTTTAGGCGCCTCTAGTTCTCACTGCAATTTCCGGTGCGTTCAGTCGAGTCAACGCACACCAGTTCTCACTACGTTCCAACACAACCTCCGCACAGTGCAAGTTTAAGTCGCCGCAATTAGAACAATAAAAATGATTAATCATTAAAAATTCAAACAAATACTTTTAATTTTAAAGTCAAACAAAAAAGCTTATTGGTCCAACAGCCGCTAAGGTCTCTAACATTCGCGCAGTAATTTAAAGATTGCTTTGAGTAATACTCATCAGTTAACGTGGCTGGTCGGTCGAACAGGCCACCCGCTTTGAAAATGTAATACCATTCAAATGCACAAGTTTTGGATAGACTCTCTATAGATAGATTCTCTACAATGCGGCTACAGAAACTTCATTCCGAATACAAAACTTTGATAAAACTTCGTGGTTGAATGTTTCCAGACATTGTAAAAATCGAAGAATGCAGCTTTGGTTGCTCAATTAAGCCATTAAGAGATATTGACAGTTCTGCCAGTCTAAAAGTAAACAGAATTTGTACCAAACGGCAACGCAATGCTGTTTAAATTTTTAAATTTCCAAAGTAGTGCGTCGTTAACTAAATTATAAACAAAAGCATTTGCAACAATAAAAACACCAAATTATACGCATTTTTTTTTTGCCACCATTTTTTATTTTAATGTTTTTATTTAATATATAGTTTTCTTTATTATTTTAAAATAATTATCATAGTTTATCCGTAGGTATATATATATATATATATATATATATATATATATATATATATATATATATATATATATATATAGTATATGTATTCAATTCGGTTCTTTAACTGCTAGCTGAAAATGTTATTACAATACTTTCCATCGAATACTAAGAGGAAGGAAATTTGTTCAATGTATTTTTTTTGCATTTTTTGTTTTTGTTTTTATAATGAAATTTATGCAAACAATTACTGCATTTTTGCTTTGCTTTTGCGCATTGATTTATATTATATTTTGTATTTGTTTTTAAAATTAACAATAAAACTGGAAAACAAATGCGTTGCTTTTCTTTTTTGCATGGACATGAAAGAGACAGCTAGCGCTGCGGTAAAAAAAAAAAATATTTAGTTGTTTTTATAAATTCAAAAATTTTGTTTAAGTTTGTGTTAAACGCGCTTAACAGCAGCGCAAAACAAAAATTAATTATTTAAATTTGATTTACATCGTATACATGTTTTGGGGTTTTTTTTATCGTTTTCGTTAAGTTTAAATTGCCATAAATATTTAATAAAAAATGTAAATGTTTAAAAGTTACGTTTTGTGGCTGTTATATTGTTTAAAATAAGTTTTTTTTTTTAATATTATTTTTAGGCATTATGACAGTTAATATAAGTATAACAGTTAATAAAACTGCCAGCTGCCAATATAACACTTATTGGGCTGCGCTGACTGGTATACGCCGTTTGTGTGGTTTTGCTTGCGTTTGTTTTTGTTTAAATTTAGTTTTATTTTTTTTTTTAGTATACATGTATGCATTTTTGTTTTTGTTTTTAGCTTTTTAATATAAATGTATTTAGTTTAAGTTTTAATTGCAATTGTGTATACATAGTTATTTTGTTTGCATTTATTTATATATATATATATAATTGTATACATATATTTTTTATATATAGATCGTATTTGTTTTTTAGTATACATGATTTGCCAACTTTATGTTTGTTTTAATTTTTTAGTATACAATTGTTTGCTTTTCGTTTGTTGTTGTTGCAGTTTTTTGTTTTGCGGCTTAAAAGCTAGGAAAAAAATATATAACTATAAACTAATGCCTAGTAGAAAGTTTTGTTTTTCAAAAATTACTTGCTTTTTTAAGTTTTTTTTTTTTTATTTTAGTAATTATAATAGTTTGCGTTTTTTACGTATTTGTGGTTCACAATTTATGTATATATATTTTAGTTATTTTTAAGCGCGCAAAAAAAAGCGTTTTGCCAAAATGTTAAAAAAAAGTGTGTAAAAGCCTTAAATTTAAAATAAACAAAGCTGTAGGTATGCTTGCAAATAGCTGCTTAGTATTATTAAAAAAAATTAAATCAAACAATTATTACACTTATGCCTTGTAGTAGCGCAACGCAACAGCGTTGTTGTTTGTTTATACATTAGTTCAAATTCAAACTTTGCACAACGCCTTTTGACTGCGCTAACTTTTAAATCGAATTTAAGCTTAAACAAACTGCTGTTTTTATTAATTAAATTTGTTTTTTTTTAAGCTAACAAAATGTTTGCTGTGCTTTACAATGTTTTAATTAATATTTACGTTTAGGCAAAACTTACATTTAGCTTTTAAGACATTAAAACAAATATTTATATAAGAAAAAAAAAATTACTAAATTAAGTTTTGTTTTCATTTTAATATTGCAACGCAAAATGTGTGTGTTTATTTAAACGTTAATTAAATGTTAGATTGTATACATTTATTCATATATATATATATATATATATATATATATATATATATATATATATATATAGAGAGAGTTGCGCTCATATTGTGCTGTTTTGTGTGTGGCTGGCTGTGTGTTGTTTTTTGCAAGTTTGTTGTTGTAATACAATGCAGTTGGTTTTTGTTTTTTAAGTAATACATAATATTTTTAAGACATAATCGTATACATAATTGATTGTATGCATAGACAAGACACACACGCTTACACACACACACACACATGCACAACTGTTGGTTGTTGTGTTGCGGCACAATATTGAGGCAAGCATCGTATTGTTGTTGTTCTGGTTGTTCTTGTTGTACAAACTAAACTACAAAATTGAAGCGCACTAATTTTAATTTGCTTGTGTTGCTGTTTACTCTTCTTTACTTCATTTTTTTTTATAATTTTCTGTTTGTTTTTCTTTTTTAATTTTGTTTTTATCATCTTTCTTTTGTTACTTTTGCTTTGTTGAGCGCTTATTTGCAGTTTTTTTTTATATTTTATTTTGCAACTTTTCGCTAATACAAGTTGCAGGCATTACTATTGTTAATCTGTGTTTGTTGTTGTTTTTGTTGTTAATTTGTTGCATTAATTTTGGCAAGCCTATCCTCAAGGGCTAAGATCCTGATGTAAATTTGGATCGTAGCCGCCCATGCTATTATCATACGGTTGCTGTTGATCATAGCCACCGGTGCCCATGGGATAACCCATTGAATCCTGTGGCGGTGCGGGTGACATCATGGGCGTTGTTGTGCCACTTGGCGGCCCAGCCATTGAATACGGTGATGCGCCAGCTGCCTTCTTGGCCGCATACAAATTGGCCTCCTCCTGTGCCTTGCCAATGTTCTTCTTGTAGCGAATACGTTTGTTGCCAAACCAATTGGATACTTGTGATACCTGCCAAGTGTGTAAAAGCAGAAATTAATTATTTAGTTCTTAAAAAAAACACTCTCACTGCTAGTACTGCGATAACTTAAAATAATTTAATTTCTTTCAAAAGTAAAGGCTAAACAAATATCATTTAAATATGCTTGAAGTTTACAAACTTCTAGTAAGAGTTTGCTGACTTTTAAGTTCTTTGAAGGCAGTTATTGCTTTTCGCAGTTAATAAGATCTAACAAAGCAAAAAAAATTGCTGTAAGCAGTTTTTGAAGAAGCTAAATATCATATTTTTGTTAAAGTTGATAGTACTACGAAACTGAACCACTGTCGCTGTGGGAAATCGCACCACCGAAGCTTGAAATATTATTTCAAATCGCTTTAAGATTATAAATTAATTAAGCTGCTGTCTAAGTTTTTCTGTGTTCCCTCAATTGAGTTGCTGCTTTTCGAAGAGAATAGTATCTAAATTTAGAAACCAAATGCAAGCCACCAAGTTTGCAATATTATTCCAAATCGATATTGAAGATTACAAACTACTGCTGACATCCTATTATTTGTTTGCTATTAATTTTTCAGTTTGTGTTTCTGTAAGCTTAGTTGTTCATGTACACCTTGCTGCTGGTGTTGCCATTGTATATAAGATTGGCGTACTTAAACTTCGTAATATTGTTGAAGAGCTTAGTAAGCAATGTTTTTGCGTGCCTGCACTATCAATTCCATCATTTTTCCGTCTAATCTTGCGTTTACGTTGCAAGCTCTTGTTGACATGACAGCCAACCTCGTGAGATAGACCTCTGTAACCTGGCAGCATTAAGCATCGGACCATAGCGTCAACATACACTGTGTGATGGACAGAACGACATGCCTTCGAAAACACATGCCTTCGGATAATGCCTCTAACAGCCTTGAAGAAGATTTTGGAGGTGCGCAAGTAGACCAAGTACTTGACTTTCTTTCTGTAGAAGTGAGCAGATAAGTTCAGCTTCTTGCCAGCGCAGTCTAGCCTCTTTTGGTTTTGTTTGGGAACATCATGCATTTAGAAGAAGCTTTTGGAGGTGCGCACGTGCTGGGTTCTCATGGCAATACTAGCGCAAGTAGACCAAGCACTTGACTTTCTTTCTGTAGAAGTGAGCAGATATGTTTAGCTCCTTGCAAACACAGCCTGGCATCGCTTGCTCTTGTGTGGGAACATCATGCTTCTAATAACTCTGTAGAAGATTTTGGAAGCGTTCACATGCTGAGTGAACATTGTCACACTTTCGCAAGAAGGCCAAAAACTTGAATTTGCTTTTGTAGACGTGACCAATTATGTTCAGCTTCGCGACAATGGTAGCCAAACGCCCAAGTAAACGGCGGGGACCATGAACAAGTATAGTCCTATTCGCGTAACCACCCATGTTTAAGATCAGCAGGGAAATAAGATTTTCGGCAATAAGATTTAGGAGCAGCAAAGGCCTTGATTACTACATTTCAGAAATGTTTGTATGCTTCAGTCTCGCTAAAAACCAGTAGTTGCTTTGGCTTCAGTCTTCTAAGCCAAGTGTCTGAAGGACAAACTTTATCCAAGAACTTTGTGTGAATGACTCGATGTAGAGTAGAAGTGTTATTTGTATCGCTGCAACAACTAAGTGTTGCCGATCATATTTAATCAGCAGTTCACATAATATGTCAGAGAGCTCTTTCAGCAAAAGCTTGTAGTATGCTGAATGTAGTAACGACTGTTATTGGTCAAGACGTACGCCCATATGGCCGTGCATATTCTAGCTTTTTAAAGGCAAATAGCTTCTTTTTGCAGGCGATGCCAATGCTGGGCAAAGGCAACACTATGCTGCTCCGAGCATCGAATCATAGACCTTGAGTTTAAGAGGCGAGTAGTGCTTTCTCTACTAAATTTTTAGAATGCTTTGATATTGCCTTCTCCACAAAAAAAAAACTGTCAGTTCGCTATCAATAGCTTCTTATGAGATAAGACCCAATTCCCATCAGACTTGAAAATTTTGATTTTCTTGTTGCTAACTAGAGTACCTAGAATTAGAGCAAAGGCATTCGCGGCTAGAAATACTTTTTACATTTCTGTCAAATTGACCCTCAACATTGACTGAAGATAACTAACATAAATTCAACTATCTTACTTTTTGCAATATATCTATTGTACTTCACATGACATTTGTGGCTTTGAATACCATTTACTCCTACCTCTGCTGAGGATTATGAATCCGCTGGTCTATTGCGAAGAGAGACAATTAACTCTCCACACACACCTCTGTCTTCGCTTAGCATAAATGGTCTACTAGCTGATTACAGATACAACAGGCATTCTGTCTATAGCGCATTCCATGCCTAATCTTTAGTTGACAAATATTATGACCCAAGCTAGCTACCATTATGCCAATTTTACAGGTTTCACTCAATAGTTCCACTCCACCTAAGGGGTAGTGACCAAAAGGATAAAGGGTCTACTAGTCTAACGTGCTCATTACGGAATAAACAGTCCTCTCTCTTTACCATAGCACATTCACTTTCAAATCCAAATTAAATTTGCCTATTTTTTGTCAAGTTTCTATTCCAAAAGCAGCTGTGAGTGACCAAATGTCCACTTGCTATATAGCTGTTGCAGCTGCTGCTGTCTCACCGTTATGCCACACTTGCGCGCCAGCTCCTCCTTGGCCTCTTCGGATGGATACGGATTGCTCAAATGACTATAGAAATACTCATTAAGTATTTCCGACGCTTGCTTGCTAAAGTTGCGTCGCTTGCGTCGTGCGTCCAGGAAACGAGAACGTAAGATCATCACCGCTTCACAGGTCGATTGTTTCAATTGCATTTGTATCGAACTGAATTTCTTGTGTATGATCTGTACCATGCGCTCAATCTCTTTGGGTGTAATCGGTC
Source organism: Chymomyza procnemis (assembly GCA_035046065.1). NCBI lineage: Eukaryota > Metazoa > Arthropoda > Insecta > Diptera > Drosophilidae > Chymomyza > Chymomyza procnemis. The sequence goes on along the minus strand of JAWNOJ010000021.1, from coordinate 31,942,126 downwards.
TGTAATACAAAACACGCACAATTTTAATGCTTAGCAGCCACCTTGAGTGGCGACGCAAGTACTCACCTGGTGCGACTTTGTTCACGCAATAAATTCATAACATGTGTGGTAAATTCATTGCATGCCTGCTCATATTTCTCCAATTCCTGATGATAGATCTGACGTATCTGCGCCAATTTGGCACGATAATCCGAATGTTCAATGGCATTATCGGCACCATCTATGGACAGTGAACCACCCTGACTGGCAGCTGCTGCTGAGGCTGCGGCAGCGCCACCGCCGCCTTTTTCGGGACCAGCCACGCCCTCGGCAATTAGCATATTGTCCAGACGCATCAATTGTGGATCTGGTGGTTCCTCCTCCTGCGTATTGCGAATGGAGAGCACTGCAAACAACAAAATTTCGCCATAAGTTTTTAAAGTTTAAAACAAAAACAGTTGAAAGAAACTTGGTTTGCTCTTCGTTTTTGTTTTTGTCGCTTTTATTGTTATCCTTTGCTGCTACAACTACTAAGGATTTGCTCTCTGACTCTTCTCAGCGCGCAGAGACAACAAGATGAAAAGCTATAAAATTTTATTATGCGCCGCTGTCGAAAGTCGGAAAGTATTTAAACCTAGCAGCAGGCAGGCGGCAGCGCATTGCAGCAGCTCCAACCAGCTCCAGGAAAAAAAAAATGCGCAGAAAAATAAGAAAGGAGAATAAGACAAACCACCCACCCACCCCCAATGTAGCACTTGCCCACGTTGCGCTGGGAGAGCTCTTGAGTGCTCTGCCTCAGCTCACTCATTGGCAATTGTATTATGTGTTGGAGTTCTTGGTTGTTTGTCTGTCGTCGTCTCCATCATCCGCGTCGCCGTCGTTGTCGTCGTCTGCTGCTGCCACAGCCTTGGCGGATTGTTTTTGTTTTTGGCAACGCATGAATTAGATTTTGTGGCACTTGCCACCGACCGTTGCCACTTTTGCCACTTCAGTTGCCTTGTTTTGCATGAACTTAATCACGTTGCCTGCCAAAGTATCAAAACAGTAATAGCCCAAGACGCAACAACAACCCGTACCCGTACCCGTACCAAGTGGGAAAAACTCATCAGTATTTTCCATCCGTAGCGCAACTTGGCTTGCAATGCGCTGGCTGCCAAAGGCAGCGCTTTTTAAGTTTCCCTAAAACTTAGAGCAACCATTTTTTGGATAACCTGAATTCCGTGCTCGTGAGCGAAGGTAAATGCGAAACTTAAGTTTCCCTCCCATGGCTAATTATGCCGTTTTTATTGCATCAAGAAATTGCAGACTTTCCAAGTCTAAGACTTTTGAAATCTATAACTTTCCCAAAAAATCAAAGAACACATGGTGACATGGAATATGAGGGCAACCCACGCAATATTGAAACTCTTGAAATCTTAGACTACCCAAGTCTTACACTTTTGAAATCTACTTTCCAAACTTTCCAAATCTAAGATGTATCAAATTTAAGATTTTCCAAATCAAAAAATCACTTCAAAAACATTCAGGCAATTGGATGCCATCGAACCCTACTGTGAACGAGGATAATTCCATACACACCCTGCCTCTTTGTTAACCTCACTGGAACCAACACCCGAATAGCTGGGTATGATGCTTGACAGACGAGTTAACTTAAGTACCACTTCCTGCGCTAATGCAAACAAGCCGATGAGAGATCGAGGCCATACCAATGGCTGTTAGGCAGACGCTCAAAACTAGACTCAAGCTGCTAATTTTAATTAATACAAAAAATGTAGTGCTCCTGACTCAAATTATGTCATCACGCCAAAGACGCAGCATCGTAAAGGGAAATAAATTAATTATTTAAGAGAAATTAAATTCTAAAGAATTTTAGAAGCAAAGGGAAGGGAATGGATAAAAAAAAATAATAATTAATCGTTTGAAAGCTGGAGCGTGTAGGGATAATTCTTTAAAAAACTGTTCCAAGAGAACAGGGAACTACAGTTTTTAACTGAAACGGAAAAGTCTATAATTAATAGAGATTTCCTTTCAAATAGCATTATTTTGCTGGCAATGTCACTGCTGCTGCGGAATATCGAACTTACGCTTTTAGAGGTGACTACGCTACACAACCCCAATCGTACGTTCCTACTTAACGCATTTCAGCTCTGTTTCCATTTGAAGCAGTAATAAATCCATGGGAAATATTTACATCTGAATCCCAGCCTGAAGTTGGAGCTATTGTACAAGTTTAGGGTTTAAGCAGTTTCTTATTTCTACTTTCGGTTTTAGAGGCGAGTACGTTACCTCAACAAGAAGTTGAGTTCGTTCCGGTCTGCATTTGGAGCAGTCATGGCAAATTTGTAGATCAGAATCCCAAGATAAAGTTGCACCTTTTGTATAGTTCTAGGGTTTGGCAGATTGTTGAATTTATAATTTTCGGTGAATCAGCACCTAAAGTTTGTTTTTAAAGCAGTTCAGTATCGATTGCATTTTGAGGCCTTGTCTATAAGATTCTGATTTATTTGCTATAAAGTTTCTTAAGTCTTAAAAATTCGGAAAGTATATTTGTTTTTGCAAACTAATCTATACCGAAATTGAATTCAATTTCTGGTTTTCAGTTGTGTCATTGACATTCATTTATTTCAGTAGAGGGCGCTTTCGTAAGGGGGCTTGTTCAGCAACTTTGTTGATCTCCCCATGAATTAAGGCATTTATCGACCTATATCATGCACAACACTCGCTAAATTTATATCAAATATTTATGCGTTTAACAATTTAGTTAATCTTTATAGAAAACTAGAGAGATAATTCTTGCGCTTGTTTTATAATAGAAATTCCAATACTTTCCAAAAAACGCATAATTAATTATTTGATTCCGCACGGAACTTAATCAGCTGCAGACTGAGCAGGGAAAATTTGCATTTGACCAACAAAACAAATCTATTTGTTAAGGAAACTGAGGCTAAGTTGGCTCATTACAGAGTTAGTTACATGGTAAAGGTTTTTTTTTTTGGAAATTTTTGGCACAAGTTTTGAAAGAAGGTTGCTCGGTGTCAGCAGCACCTTTATGTGGCACGATATGCATAGTTGTGGCACGGTCACCAACAAATATTGCCACTGGCGACAGCTGTTTTAATATCATAAAGGCAGCAGGAAAAAAGCTAGGTACAACAGTCTGGCACAAATGGGATAACTAGCATGGAGACGAGCGCGCCCATTGAGGTTTGGGGTATTACGGGGAGTTTGCTTAACATGGCACAGGCAGCCAAGGATGTCGATGTGCTGAGATGTGGATGAGCAACAGAATGACAACAATAAGTACAGCAAAAACGAAGAAGAAAAAAAATATAACCGGTGGAGGAAATTATGTATTCTTGCAAGATTGGAACGTGCTCTGGAGTTGGAGAGAGTGAGGGAGCGGGAGAGAGAGAGAGAGAAGGGGGGCAACGAAGGTACATTGTTTTGCTGCTTTTGGCTAAGAATATTGGTAAAGTTTTGACAGTTCTCGCACTTGGTGTGAATTTTATGCCAAAGTCGACTAAACGTTTGTGGCAGCAGATACAGGCAAGCAGGCATCAACAACCACATAAATAGAAGATATCCTGGTTGAAAGTGACGCTAAGTTTACGTTTTGTGAAAGTCCTTAAATCGCCGTCTTTACAACCAGATGCTGAAGCAACTTTTGTATCGAAAAAGCTGCGATTTATTTGGTATTTTCTCTATATACAAGAACAGCGATATATTGGACATTCGAGGCTTGAGTCATTACTCTTTCCCCTTTTTTCTTGCTTTCACATTTACTCTCTCTTTTCAATTAGAAACTCTTCAAGTTGCCCAACCCCTTAAGGGAATCAAACTAGTTGCGTACCCCAATGATTGATCCGTGACAGCCCCATGTGGTGATATACAAGTAGCTAGTATGATCGCGTCGAAAACCGCAGATCGTAGGTTCTGTTCATCGTTGTTTGGGTGAGTAAAAATTCTTACGACTTAAATAAGATTTAAGTGCAGGGGTTACCAATAAGGTAAGTTTTCTAGTGCATCTCGATAGCGTCGTGGTAGCGAACTCGCCTCTTAAACCGAAGGTCGAGTCGGTGGTTCGACTACGCGCAGCAGCATTGCTACATTTGCCTAGCACTGGCATAGTTAGCAACTAGAAACTTTTGATGCCTGTTGCCTTGGAGCAGGTATAGATATACTCAGGCTCTGTCTTTAGAGCGTTGAAAACATAGCCAAAGGCACATTAGCGAAGGCGCAGCCCGTGAGCCAGCGGTCTTCTCCATAGACTTCCAGGAAGTTCAATATCATTAAGTATTGCAAAATCAAAGTTCTTTAAGTTTTAACTTGAATAAGAGTTAATGGCCGGAAGTTAGGATAAGCAGCGAAGGAGCTACCAGTGAGCAAGCAGTCATTTCCATAGACTTCCAGAAAGTTCACTCACACTAAGTATTGCAACATCAAAGGAGTTTTATGTGAACTATTGCGTTAAATCCTACAACTTGAGAAAGAGCTAAGGGATGAAAATTAGAAAAAGCAAACTCCGACTTTGAGAGCCTGCACGTCGGATTTTGGAAGTGCATAAAATATGTTTACACGTTCCAAAGTAGCAACCACAAAGAATAATGAAATGAAATTGGTCAATGATGAACATAGGGGCTAGGCGAAACGACTTGTAAGTGAAGAAGTAATGGATTAGATGTATCGTTCGGAAGAAAGCAATTTAATGAGACTATCATAAGTAGCACGATGCTCTACGTGCATTATAAGAAAAAATTTTAGGATTTCTTCTCCTTGTCTATGGCCATTGCAGCAAAGGCGGAGCATGGAGTAATCTGTATTTATAGCTGTTCGAGAACAACAGAGACACACAGTTTATAGCCGAATCCGAACGACGGAGTCATTAATTAAAAGAGATTTTCCGAGTTAAATAATGTCTTTTTATTTGCTAGCAATGCTAGTGCTGGACAAATGCAACAGTGCTGCAGTATGGAAACGAATCAACGACCTTCCGATTTGGAGGCGAATACGCTACCGAGGCCCATTGTCTGATTAAGGAAACAAAAATTATGAGTTACTTTAGAACTTACACTCAAAATAACTTTAAGAATTTCGGATTTGGCCAAGTAATAGTTTACCTAGGAATAGCAAGCAATGGAAAGCTCTTGGTTTACACTACGTGGGTAGCTTTAGAAGATGAAGTCAGGCAGTCGAACTGGATCTGCTCCATAGATTATGTAAAATGGCTGCCAATTCAAAACCTAGAAGTGCGTAGAGAAGCAATTACTTTTGCACAATGCTGTGCTCATGTACGAACAATTGAGGACGCATGAGCAAAACGAAAGAAATATTTAGGACTAAATTCACTCACAGCTTTTTAGTTTCTTAGCTGTTGAGTGTGAACGCTAGATGGCGCTTTTATAATATGCACGCTAGTTGGCGCCAGCAAATGTTAACAAACTTTGACTTTGCCAGTTGCAAAAAATTCCGGGTTCGACTTCCCGCTGCCTCAGACAGAGCTAGCAAAAAGTTTATGTCTGTCTCTAAGTTAATCTCTGTTATAGTCTCTCGACTCCCTTTGAACAGGTATTACTAGAGATAAACGCATTTTAATTTATCTCGAGCGTTGACGGCATAGTTAAGGGGACATGCGATTAGGATCTTGTCCACACGCTCGAGAAGTAGCTGCCCTATGGCAGTTCCCTCCATACACCCCCAGAAAGTGTGAAACTATTGCGTGAAATAATGCAAGCTGTAAATTTGAAGGAAAAACATTATAAACCTATCGCCGGCAACATTACATTTTAGGTCTCGTAAGTTTTCAAAAAAGATTTGTAAACCTTTTTCAAAAACAAATCCAAAGTCAATTCCTGCAAATATGCGAACTTTCCAATAATTACAGAGCGCAAAAATATATTTGGCCAAAAGTTCAAACTTTAAGTTTTGTATTTGGCCAACATTTTGCAGTTGTCGTCGTTCTCGTTCTCCCCCCATTGCTCACAATGTATTGAAATTTAAAACTTTTGGTCCATGCTGCGTTCCGTAACCCTTTTGTTGTATGGCTGGTCTGGCTTGTTATGGCACTGGGGATCTGTTGCTGGCAAACAGCATCATTTGCGTATCTAATGAAGCATTTAAAAGCAATGGCAACTACGGCAAAGCTGTAGATGCTGCTGCTGCCGCTGCTTCTATATGGGTAAATAGCATTTCCAGCTCGTAAATTTGAATGTTAGGGGCAGCGGCAGCAGAGCAGCATCTACAGCTCCAGCTCCAGCAGAAGCAGGAGTAGCTACTGGTGGCACTACAGCAGCGGCAGCAACTATATGGCAAATGAAAGAACAATAAGGCTGAATGAAGGGCTGCCATATATATATATATATATATATATACATATATATGCTACATGCACATATATAATAGGATAAAGATATATAAGGATTCAAGTATATATAGTTTATGTACAACGCGCTATATACTCGTCCGACGAAATGCCAAATTGCCAAGTGCGAGTTGGTTTGTTTTATTTTTTTTTTGTTTTATCGAAATCATGTCGCACCTACAATACAATATAATATCTTAAGACTTAGAGATACTACAAGTTATGGTACAGATATCTTGAACAGGTTTATATATATGCATGTGCTTCACGTAGTTGTTGTTGCTGTTGGAATTGTTGTCTTTGTTAAAAACTAATTTCAAGATACACACACACACATCCGTCCGATTGCCGATAAAATATGTTAATGTGTTTGCGAATTCAAAAGCCATACAATAAACTTACCGATACAAGTGTAACTCAGTCACAGTGCGCGATAAAAGTATGCGCACACTTGTGCAAATAAGCCCATTCAACTATAATACAAAATTTCTATATTAACAAACATTTATTTCCTTCTTCTGTGTATTTTGCAGCTAAGCCTGTACGCTCCGAACCAACGCTTTTAAATTTTTCTGAGATGCTCCAAGTGCTTTGGAATGTATATTAGGAAAAATAAGCTCTCCAAAATAAAATCTTTAAAATCTTTAGCTATTTTGTACAAAAATACGACAAGAACTGCTTGAATTGTTGTATTTCCTTTTTAGTACTAAGAAGCTAAATTTGGTTGCACTGAACTCTTACACTTTCAAGATTTTTTTGAGATGCTTCAATTCCACAGTATAAAAATATATTTTTTTGGAATATATATTTGGAAAAATAAGCTTTCTAAAATATAATCTTTAAAATCTTCAGCTATTTTGTACAAAAATGCGACAAGAACTGCTTAAATTGTATTTCCTTTTTCTTAGTATTTTGAAGCTAAATTTGGACGCACCGAACTCTTACACTTTCAAGTTTCTTTTGAGATGCTTCAATTCCTCAGTATAAAAATATATTTTTTTGGAATATATATTTGGGAAAATAAGTTCTCTAAAATATAATCTTTAAAATCTGCAGCTATTTTGTATAAAAATGCGACAAGAACTGTTTGAATTATATTATTTTCTGCTTCTTAGTATTTTGAAGCTAAATTTGGATGCACTGAACTCTTACACTTTCAAGATTTTTTTGAGCTGCTTCCTCAGTATAAAAATATATTTTTTTGGAATACATATTTGGGAAAATAAGTTCTCTAAAATGTTATCTTTAAAATCTGCAGCTATTTTGTATAAAAACACAAAAAGAACTGTTTGAATTATATTATTTTCTGCTTCTTAGTATTTTGAAGCTAAATTTGGACGCTCCGAACTTACACTTTCAAGATTTTTTTTTAGATGTTTTAGTTTTTATGCTATGGAGGAACACATATTTAACAGCTACATCAAATTTGTGCAGAAATACGATAATAACTATTTGGATTATTTGTTTACTTTTTTTTAGTATTTCGGAGCTAAATTTCGATGCCCTGGATATATGACTGGTTGAAGCAAAAATATGAGTAAATTTAAAAAAATTTTGATGTCCCATTTTATAGCATTAATTAAGCTGCTTTGGAATATATACTTGTGAGCTTAAGCTCTCTTAAATATAATCTTTTCTTTCTAGATACAGAAATTGTGTATAAAAATATAATAAGAACTGTTCCGATTATTTGCTTCCTTTTAAAATCTCAATATTGGAGCTATATTTGAGCGTTAAAAATATCCGAAATACTAATCTGCTAATGTCAGTAGACTATATCATAGGTAATTTGGTTAAAAAATGTTGTGTTATGTGGTCAACGGTACCGCAGTGGTAGCGTACTCGCCTCTAAAACTAACGATCGGTAAATGGATTTCCAGCTGATATCATATCGAGCAAAATATTGTTCCTAAGTAAATCTCTATCAATTAAAGACACTGCCGTTCGTGTTCGGCCCTAAACTAAAGTTCCCTGTTTTTTAGGAACGGGTTTAAAGTAAGATATCGCCCTTCTCCGCCTTTGAGAGCATAATAAAAGCGAAAACGTGTTATTTCATAGGCATAAAATGTCTAATTCCCCAAGCTCTATCCTAATACACTAATGAATTTAACGCTGGTCTCTTATTTTTAAAGTAATGTTCAAATAGAAAATATCTTAAATAAAAGAATCAATAAAGATTAGTTGCCACACCAAAAAAGAAGGGAAGAATCGATAGAAATATATTTCATAGAAATTGTAACTGCAGGTTACGGAATTAGTGCTGTTTCAAGTTCAACTTTTATGTAACAATTATCAAGATATAGATAACCTTGTCAAACCTTATCAAAGATGCATATATTATTATAACCGCAATGTAGTGATTCGGGATATTCTGTACTTATCGCTAAATACACTCTTTATGCTTAATAGCTATTTTAGCCAATTACAGAAGACATTTATAAGTTATAAAGGTTCCTTCAACTTCTTAGCCAATTATTCTAACCCCAAAAACTGTTCTTCTTAAGTTTTCGAACTAAAAGACACCAAGCATAACAAGTCCTGACGTTCTAACAAGAACCAGCATCGAATGAAATGCCAAAGATAGCCGCAGATGAGAAAGACCAACAAATTAGCTGAAGACGATTTCTGGCAACAGAAACGCGTGCCATGATGCTTCGAGCTGGAGCGAAGTTAAGAGACTTGCGCTGGACAGAAGAACCGCCTGGAGTAAATTTATTACGCGCCTTTGTTCCTACTTGGAAAATAATATATGTATAAATGCCCATGCGTACGCATAATTTTTTGACTAGCTGTATTTATATATACAAACTCATTTGTACACTCATTCAAACAAGAGGTGTTTCTTTCTTTTTTTTCATAAATATTTTTAAAATACACGTTTTGCACCACACTTTGGCAGCTCTTCAATTACCAACCGCCCGCCCGTCTTCAAGTTCTCACTCACAGTAGTTCCTCCGTCACAATCGAATACCCGCCCATGCTTTCTGCTCACTCCCAGCCACACCATAGTTCGATTAGTAGCCACCGAACTCGCTGGGTCAAGTGTTTGGGGTTTTTGTTTACTTTGAAGGCGCCGTGTGGCCATCGATGCGAAAGAGTTCTCCTCTTATCGCTACTTTGTTACGATTTCAAATTTTTGTTGTTGTTCTTTTTCTACATTATAAACAGTAGATAGAAGCAGAGACAGAGAGACAGAGGGAGGGAGCTCCTATATATGTACATATTATAGATAAAAATAAAGTAAATATGTGGAACACTAGATGGCTTGGGAAATGTGGCAATTGTATGGAAATTATGCGATCTTGTTGAAAATTTAATAAACTTTGGGATTTCGAAGTAAAAGTGTGATTTTTGTTTTGCTCAAAAAACTCTCTCTCTCTTACTCTGTGTGGTCTTGGAGATGGGGGTAAGCTAAAGTTTAAAGCCCCTGTGTTTGCTTCTTCTTATCTAGAATTTCTATAGAATTTTTAAAAATTCCAAAAAAAATACTAACAAAGAAATACATAAGTGAAATACAGCATGACTTTGCTGTAAAGTCAGAATTATACGAGATATTCATTTTAAAACTTCAGAGAATTGTATACTTCTTTACAATACCTAAAAAGCTGATTTTGCTTGTGATTTGAATATCATTTATATTGATGGATCGCTTTGATATAGTTTTGAAAGTTCTCAAATAATACACAATTAAAAAAGGGCACACAAAGTCTATTAAGGAACAATTGAATGGTTTAAAGCGGGTAAAATATATGTTTGGAGCTTATTTAACTTATCTATATATTTTAAACTCTATTCCACAACGTCTCAGTTTTAAGTTTTTGAGATATACTATAAAAATTTCGTATAATTTAATTGTAGCAATAGTACTTAAGCTAGAACGATTTCGGAAATAAAAATCGAGTAAAATCGATTAAACGTAAGTTTTTGGTCTCTATTATAACTAAACAACAAAAATAATGAGGTACAGAATTTTAGAAAAGGTATGTAGACGTAGGACCAATTATATATTTATAACAAGAATCGAATAACGAATTTTAACTGATTTAAAAATTCGTTTGCTGAAATATAACTCAATAAAACTTTGCCAAAAAATGTTTACAAAATGTTTTTTATAACTAAATTGTAGAAGTTGCCAAGTGTGAATTCGTAAATAAAAATCGTATAATATCGAATATTCTTAAATTGTTGGTGCGCTACTAAATAACATAATTACAAACTATCGAATTGTAGAGAATTTTAAAAAAGTAGTAGCATATACTTATAACTAAATCGGTTATAGAATGCTAAAACTTTATGATAAACTATTTGTCAAACAAGAACTGCAAGCTCCCTCAAAGTCTTATTAATCCGCAATGGCTCTTCGAGAATCGAGCTGTCCTTCGCTATAATCACCAGACAAAACATTCTCAAGACAGCACATGAACACATATTTTTAATATTGTATATATAGCTCATCTAAGATCTTTCTAATACAACTTTATGGCGCTTTAAGCTTGGGAACTTTACCTGTGCACACCCGCTCCCTCCCTCTCTCTCCCTCTCTTTTTAACAGCATCAAGTAACAAACCAAAAAATATCTTGTAAGTTCTCATGTAACCAGAATCCAACAGCTCAATGACAACAATAACAAAAACAACGACAACAACAACAGCAGCGGCAGCACAGGACGCAAGTAAATGCTTACATTCACTCTTACCCTGCGCTGAGTAGTCAGTGCGTACGTAGAGCATCTTGGTTGAGCTCTAGCCAAGATAATTTCGCAAGCGTAGCGCATTGGCAACAACTTAGGGTTGCTTAAGTTTGCTTAGATCTGTTGACTTGGGTGGGGGGTCTGGGGCAGTACACAGACACAAGCTGCGTTTGGGGGGAGAAGGCAGTTGCTTATATATATATATATATATGTAAGGATATTTCTTTTCTTGTGCTTTGGTTGTCGTTGTTGGGATTCGTTTGGGATACGTTTGGGTGGGTACTTTAGGGTTAGGCAATGGCATTGGTAACGGCAACGCACCAATGTTCCAGGGCTATTCAAAACATCTGGCCCACAATCAAAATGCGCTGTTATTGCCCATTTTACGTGTACGTTTGTCTGTATCTGTGTGCGTGTGTGTGTGTGTGTGCGTGTCCCGTATCCGTGCGATTGTATTACGTATTTGTATATGTATGCGTCTTTGGCTTAATATAAAAAGGAAATAAACGCATAACACACACACACACAAACACACACGCACAGGGACAAACACCGACAAAAACTTATTTCAAATTTTTCGCTTTTACTGGGAATATTGCATGTGTCCATGGGGAGAATTGGTACAACCCAACACAAAACCAACAAAACGACAAACCAACCAACAAACCAACAAACAAACAAACTCGCTCTCGAACAATATCCACGTATTAGCTATGCATAACGTTACATATTAAATTCATGCCATGACTTTGGCATATCCACAAGGATGCTGTTGTAAATCCTCGTATAGAGAGGTGTACAACCAGCCAACCAACCAAAAAGGGAACAGCATAATCTAATGAAATCTGTAGGCAGCCTTGAGTAGACTTTTCAATATATATTTACGGGCTGACCAAATTGCAATATGTTTCAACTTTAGAGCCTTCGCCAGCTCAACAAAGTATTCAAGGACAATTCCAACAAATAGCTAAAAAGATTCACAAGTTCAAAATTCGAGCTCCTTGGCAAGCAGCCAGCGACATTAACAAAATACAAAGACATCTCTCACAGTTTTTGTTATTTCTGAGATCTAACCGCAGGGTGCCTAGGGGTTTCTAGTTTGGATTAGCATTCCCAGACTACTCTTTTAAGATAAACAGATACAAAACTGATCAAAAAGTCTAAACGCTTTCCATAAACTTAAGAGAGAAAAATTGAATTTGAGCAAAATTTAAACCTTGACAACTCTATCCGATCACACTTACAGTAGGGAACACCAACGAAAGACAATGCCATCTACTCTGCTCTTCCAGATTTAACTCAAGGCAGTATAGGCGTTTCTAGCACAACTAAACTCAAGGAAAACTCCAACAAACAGAAAATTGATCAATTAGGCTTAACGCTTCCCACAAATTCAAGAGTTTTTCTCTCACATACAGCGTGCGCCAGCTGAATCGGATCAATAGAAAAGTTGAATAACTTTGACTTGAACTGACAATGTTCAATGGATCGGCTTCACCACGGCAGTCGGCTCCACGCAGCCCCAAGGACTACCAAACCCCCTCTGTTTTGGGAAGACCAAACTATACCTGGTGCACCGAAACCGCTACAACAACAACCATTACGGTTTAGTAAAGTTTGATCCAGTACAATTTTAGCCATGCATCGTAACAAGCCGCAAGAACACGCCGAAAATCGGTCAGTTGTGCTTATCCAGCGTGCATATCGCCGAGAATATTGTGGCATTATGATATCCAGAACTGACACGATACGTCATTTAGCCTTAAAACTCTTTTGAACGCGGGATCCCAGTAGATCCCAAACAACTTCACGCGCGCGTTGTTTAAATGAAAATATTATAGCTATTCGGGAGCTTATTGCTGAAAGTCCTTATGTGACGTACCGGCGATGAACTCAGCAACATTAGTGGAATACTTTAAGACGCATTTTGAACAATAGATCTTAAGAACCTAATGTTTTCATATAGAGTACAATTATATCCAAAGATTATTGGAAACAGATAAGCCATGTTGCTTGACTTATGTACTTATACTGAACAAGCATTTTTATTAAAATTCGAAGTATCGAATCTCTGACGTCTAGCCAAGGTAAGGTTCGCTTATGGAATTATATTTAAATAACTGTGAGTCGGCTTTTAAGCAATAAAAGTCTGAAGATTTCGTTTAGTCTACAAAGATAAAGTATCTTTAGTTTCCATTTTTCTACTCCCAAGTATTATCTTTATATAACTTTTTTTCCGTAATAAAGAACATAAGTTAAACTGGATCAGCTTTTGTAGCTGCATGCGTTTAGGGTAACTTTTCTGCAACTTGGCTTTCAGTTAAACTGAGCCAAGTACTTGATTTGCTGCGCCCAGTAGCGCTCAATATAAACTTCATTTCCCAATCATCTCTTTCTGGATAAAATGTTATCTTCCTGGATAACGAAAATCCAAATATTAGATTTGCTGTTTTATGCTCCGCTCAGGAGCGCTCAATTGAAAAAAAACTGTCCTTTATTTCCCACTTTTCTTTTCTAAGTATTTCCCTCTCATTATCTTAAAAATTCTATGCTTTTCTGACAAACAACACAAGTTAGGCTTTATCATAAGCGTCATTTTTTATGCGGAATGCTGTAAGATAACTCATCCCGGACGTATCTTGCCTTTGCACTGAGTAAAATGTCTGACTTGTTGCGTTTTGCTTCTGCCAGAAGACTAAAGTCCTGTAAATTACCAAAACCCTCGATGAAAACCGCCTTATGTGGCCGACGGTAGCGTGCTCGCCTCTAAAACCGAAGGTAGGAGGTGCGATAACTAGTTCATTCGCCTAGCACTGGCATTGCAAGGAAAAAAATGTGTATATGCTGAGTAAATTTCATGAACTAAAGACATCGGCGTTCGGATACAGCTGTTAGCTGTAGGTTCCTACTCTCTTGGAACTGCTTTTGATGAGCTTCGTTTATGCTTCGTCTTTGGAGTGATGACAGCACCATACAGCTACTACTGGACTACAATTTATGGATATGCAACTTGAATACATCTATTCTTATTATGGATGCTGCTTCTACCCAACTGGCGGATGCATACGCAATAACTAAATCTAATATAACCGCCATTCTATGGAAGAGATATAGTTTGCGCTAAGCTGTGCTGCGAATTTATGCCGCATCCGACTTGTGTAAGCCGGAGTTGGCAGCACATCTTTACATGCAACTTGGTATACCCAATCAACCGACGGCAGCAACCAACGATGCAGTTAAGCAAAGGCATGCTACACCACGAGTTAACCACACCAGACTGTTACTATAAGCCGAAACTACAAATCTCTACTACATAAGTCTTACAGCTATATGAAACTTACCGGTCTTTTCCTTAATCTCGCACAGCACTGAGAATAACGCCGGCTTCATGCGATGACAATTCAAGGTGTGCTTCCTGGCCTGCGCCTCATCCAACGATTGCTCCGAAATGCTCATAATTTGTTGCAATATCTCACCAATGTCCTTCTGCTTGCGCACTTCATTCTCATTGCCAGCATTTTGACCATCATCCTGACCCGGCAAACCATAGCCTTGTGGTGCCATCATGCCGCCAGTGTGTGCCATCATACGATTTGGATCCTCCATGATGTTTGTTACTTCACCAACCGGTGACGTTGACGGTGTTGTTGTTGATCAACAGCAGCAGCAGCAGCAACAACAAATAAGCAGCTCCCTCTGCAACAACAACAACACAAAAACACACACACGCACACACAGAAAGAAAAAAAAACACACGCGTATTAGTTAGTTATTTGTTTGGTTTTCGCTTAAAAAAATTGCAATATTTGTGTGAAAAATTCTACAAGGATTGTGCGCGCGCACATGTCCGTACGCAACGACAACGCATTTGACTCTGAAAGGGATGCCGTATGCGTGTTGTCTGTTTAACTCGACGCACCCACACACACACACACACACACACACACACACACACGCATAAACACAAACAACAGCCGATAATCCGGGATATCGTAGCTTGCTATAGTTGTTGTTGGTTTTTTGCTTACTTGCAGACTATGATAATATGATAATCCTGTCTAGGCAAACGTTGCTGACTTAATGCTATGCTATATATGGGCGTTTCCGTTTCGGTTTTAAGCTGCTTAAAATTGTTGGCATTTCTTTGATGTCAGCCAAAAATAAACTTTAATTAAAAGCTTTGTTGCACTGCAACAATTTGTGTAAATTTGATGACAATGAATCGTTGTATGTCTATCGATATACAAATGCACAATTGCTGCAGCGACTTAATAAAATTTTTTATAACGAATAATAATCATAATTTTTAAAATAATAAAGCTAACATTTAAGTAAATAACTTAAGCTGCTTGTTTACCTTAATATGCATTGTTATGTTTATCGAAAACGCAAAGACCGACGACTGACTTGCGTTGCAAAACTATCGATATTTGCCTAAGACAGTTTGGATTGTTTAAGCTTAAATAATCGCACAGTGGCACGAAAGCTTAAAAACCAATGCAAAAATTGTAATTTTAAGCCATTAAAAATATGTATATGCATGAGCTTGAAATTATAATCTGTTAAGGCTTTAAATTGAATGTTCATGCATGATAATAGGTTCTGAGAGCTGCATTATTTGACTTTGTGGCCAATGCTGAATATGCATTTCTTGACTTGGGGGTTTGTGCATTACTACTGTGTTTACACATTCAAAGATGACCTCAGGTGTAGATAATGTTTATAAAATAGCTAAATAAATATATTCCTATATCATTAAAATCAAAATAATTATTGGAAATATTTTAAATGTTTCAAATATAGCGAATGACTTGGCTAAACGAAAATCTAACAAAAATCAATATGTAGATTATGAAACATTTTGTAATTTCAGAAGTAAAAGGAAAATTTACCAACAATACATTATTTGTGCCGACTGGTAACAAAGTCGTATTTCGTAAAACCATTGCGGGACTCGCAGTTGTTGTTAACATAATGCAATTAAAAGCCTCAACATTTTTTATCCAGCCACAGTTTATTTAATAAAAATATCTAGATTGGTTAGAAGATATGTTTATTGTAACGCTTTTACAGTTTTTAAGCCCATGTGCATCGGTTCTATCAATAACACTCAAAGGGACTGGAGAATCTTTAAAAATGATTCACAAGAAGCTGTAAATCTGTATTACAGTAAAAGTTATGATTCGTATAAAATTGTAGTTGCCTATACATAGTAATATTCATAAATATTATCTTCAATTTCTGGCAAAATATTCTTTTAAACGGACATGGACGAAATGGAGTTCAGTGAAGACGATTTGGTGACTGAACAGTACCAAGAAGATGTTTAGTTTTTGTTTTTTAAGCAGTTTCAATTTATTTGTTGAAATAGTTTTTTAAAAATTTTGTGGAAATGCCCATATACATATATCATAAAAATATTAATTTCTCTCTGCGAGCTGTGTAATTTGTTTAATTTTTTACAGTTTTATCTGGAGTAAACCTCCAAATCATGGTTTCGAACGATAATGCCAGCACTATACTTTTCTATTAAAAAACTAACTTGGCTGCCACAGAAATCCATTTCTTCTCCTACAAAACAGCCGCAGAACAATAGGTAGTTTGAAAGATTTATTTCTTCTCAATTTTTTCGCAAGTACAGTATATATAGAATAGGGTAATTCTTCTCAATTTTCTCACAAAATAGTTGTTATTTTTTGACGTAATTCAAAAGAAATAACTAGGAATAGATAGAAGTATATATTGCTTCGTAAATTAAGAAGAAATAGATAAATATGTAGAAGTAGATAGATAGATTATCTATTTCTGCCACAAATAACAAACTAATATTTTGTGCCCAGTAAGGTTCTACTAAAACTACTACAGCATCAAGTGCAAGCGGCTTAAAATGCAATTCAAATAAATCAATTTTCTAGCGCAATTAACTTGTTACTATCAGCTGCATATCGCCTAAGCGTTGTATATCGATTAATAATCGAATTAAATTGCTATGCTTTTTGCATTTGGTCTGCGTGCTGCCAGCGTCTTGCGCATTGCGTTTTGGGTGGTGCGGCGGCAGGCACTTGCGCACTCTTTCCCACACACGCGCAGCCGGACACACGACAGTCCCCTGCCCTTTACCTGCTTTTTGCAAAGGACTCTCAAGTGCTGCTGCTGTTGTTGTTGTTGTTGTTTTTATGGTCGTTAGCGCTCTTTAGTTCAGCCTGCCGCCTGCTGCGGCGGCGTGTGAAGTGCATTTAGAATGAAAAGCTATAACTACAAATGTTAATCACTTTTTTTTTGTCAAGTGGTTGCTGCTGTTTTGGTAATAATCATAAAAATGAGGGAGAAAACCCAATTATGCCTGGAGAAAGCACTGTTGACCTTCAGTTTGCGGGCTGTTTTGCGGCTTTTCAGTTGACAAAACAACAAACAAATAACTGACTGCAGCCGGAGGAGTTGATGTTGCAAGCAGTCACAGTAACTGCCACAGGGCAGGGCAAGCACTGCATCAAAGGCGGCGCAAAACCTGTTTATTATTACAACTGCAGCAACAACAACAACAACAGCAGCACTTTGTTGCTTTGCTCTTTGTGCTTTTATTTTTGTTGTTATTCCTCTTGGCTGGAAATTCTTGGAAATCTGTTTTAAAAATTCTTTGCTACGGTTTGTTGTTTGCTTTGGAGTGCGTAAGGCGTATAACAGTCCACACACACAG
The DNA here is from genome assembly GCA_035046065.1 of Chymomyza procnemis. Lineage (NCBI taxonomy): Eukaryota > Metazoa > Arthropoda > Insecta > Diptera > Drosophilidae > Chymomyza > Chymomyza procnemis. The sequence goes on along the minus strand of JAWNOJ010000021.1, from coordinate 31,924,402 downwards.
ACACCATTTACACACGCACACATACAGCACGCATATAACACTACCACTAACTGTTATATGACGAGAGTAAAGAGCTCAATTTGTTAACTTACATTTTGTAAATATGCGTTTTGTAATTTAATTGTTCAACAGCTGCAATTAAAATAATACAATAATTATATGCACTTTGTTAAACACGTTTAGAAATAATGCAAAAAAATCACTGCGTTTTTTGACTTTTTCTTTCTATGCGACTTTGTGCTCTCACTCTGCTGCTTCTTCTTTCGTACGCTGCACAACGTCGCCACTTTTTTTTTCTTTCTAAAATGCACAATTATTGTTTTAATTGCATTATTTTCACTTGTTTTTTGTAACACGCTGACATGCAATTATTTACACAAAATTTATGTGCAGCTTTGTGTACAATAAGTTATGGAAATTATTTACCAAACGCAAAAAAATTTGATATACAATTGCGCTGCTGACAAAAAGTGTATATGTATACGAACTAGTGCTGGTAAATGGCTCAAATTATCGTTTTGTGCTGGCTGTGGCTTATCGTTTTCAGCGCACTGAAATCGATAAGTTGTTGTAGTTTGTATATCGACGTTTTTATTTTGAAAGCATGCAATTATCTTGCAATCGAAAGCAACCCTCGCTTAATTCAATTTTTAATTGCACAAAACTATGTTATTGAGTTAGTGAACAAATTATTAAAGAGTTTGATTTTTTATAGTTTAAAAATTATATTAATATATTTGTGTTGTGTATATGTTTGTTTTTTATAAACTCAATGCCTCAAAAAAGTGAACCAATAATCCCTACACCAAAAAAAAAATTCAACTTTTTTAAACAAAGACTAAAAATTATAAATTTACCATGACGAATACGAAATATTTTTAATAAATATACAATACTAAAGCACATTATCAGCTGACTACTTGGTTTGTTTTAGATGCTTCAAAAGAGTTTACGTATACCGACAAGTACATTTGCTTTATATGTCAAAACTATGAACTAGTTATATTTCATAAACTTTCATTCATTTCAAGTCGGCACAGCAAACACTAAACATTAATTTATAAAAGCGGAAGAAGTCTTCAACAAAAAACATGCCTCTGTGCATTGAGAGTTCCAGTTTGTTCTAAATTATCAAAGGACAAACGTGAGTGTTTGGGATCCAAAGTTTCAAAAATGTTACTCTTGGATTGAGCTGGTACTGCACCAAACGCAGTTGGAGTTGCTGTTGTAGCGCTATCACCAAATGCTCGAAAGTTCTTGGGGACTGCGAAAATTGGTTCTCTACCCAAAGTGGAATTGACTATAAAAGTAAGCGGGCTGCTGAAGGCGGGAGGACTACCAGACACCTTCTCAGCATCAAGAACACCTGCTTGCATTGATGTTGGAGTTTGTGGTGTACCGAAACCGGATTGAGCTAGTCGACTAGCGCCCTGACCAACGGCACCTTCAGTAGTAGCTCGAGCAAAGCAGTCAGAAAAGCTACAGCAGCAGTTGATGATGCAAAACAAGGAATGCCACTTTCGAAGATAAAAACACCAAAAGGAGTTGCTGCTGTTGTGTCGGCAGCAGCACGGAAAACAGAGTTGTTGTCTCTATTGGTGTCACAAAAGCATTTCCTGCCGTCTAAGGGGAAGCAGCCGACCGGTGGATATAGTCACTTGCTGCAACAGGCGCAATTTGTGCGGCTTGCCCAAGTATATTTAGTGTGAAAATGCTGCCCGATGTGGACTCGTCGTTTGGCTAATCTGACTCGACTCTTTTAAAGGTAAATTAATCGGATGTTTTAATTCTATCAAATTGAGTTTTTATCTCTAATTCTAGAAAGAACCTTTTGAGGAGTTATGCTCCAGAGGACAAACCCGCAAAAAAACTTCAAACAGTTGCAAATGGTTAAAAACCCCAGTTTCGCCATTACCTGAGACTAACCAGCGCAGCCGTCGGATGTGATTTAGCTTCAGGGAATATGGTAGGATTGCCTACTTTAATTACTTCGATGATATGAATGAAAAGTCGTCGTATGACATGTCAATACACATCCTGAAGCACCATAAGAATGCTGGCAGTCGCAAACCCTTATTTCGTGGAGCTCGAGATGGCTGCACTTGAATGCCTTGCTCAGCTCAGGGTAATAGCTTTGGACGTGATCATTGACCGATAATCTCATGAATCCCATATTTCAGCTGCTGCAGCATCGTCTTTTGGTAGTATGTAAGGAACTGGTGTTTCTGGTGACAGTATTTTTGGATGTCAGCCTGCTGCAATTTGTCGCATTTAGCAATTACGACAAGCGAATAACATATTTGGACTGAATGCCAGCGCCATTCATTGGTATTCCAGCAAGTGGTGATGCATTGACTTCGGGCTCATTCTCACACAAAACGTAGTTGGTCCAGCCGCACAAGATGCGCCAGCTGCAACAAGTTGTAATATCAGTACGAGGTCTGTTTTCCCTCAGCCAGGAAGGAGTGTATTGGGTGTTGCCAGTGTAGGTAGTGACTCTGATTCCGGTTGTGTTGCTAACACAGCAGTAGCAGTTCCTAGAGGCGATTGTATCTTTGGATGTGGCTGTCCTGATTTTGGCCATTTTCGCTGCTGTGGAAGTAGGTTTTCTGATGGCTTCGCTGGAGCTGTTTCTGGAGGCGTTCTTGGCCAGGGTGCTATAGCTCAATGTTGGTTTTACACACCCCAAGCGCCAGCGCCAATGCAGCCAGATGTCTTTGATGCGAAAGCAGTGTGTGATGGCCTTCCCGCTTTTAGCAGTCGGGTTGCTCTTTATGCCAATCCCATTTTCGACGCAGCGATAAAAATTTGACAGTCCCTAGAGCTTGGAACATTTTGTGGTATCGCCACGGTAGCTACTCCATCGGCATTTGCTGCAGCTCCTGCTCAAGCAGAGGGTATTATATTTGGAACTTTTGGATCTGCAGACTCAAGCTAAGGAACATACTGACGATCTTAATGAAAAAAGGCAGTTTTTGGAGGAGATTTATTCCTTCGTGAAAGATCTTTTTGTTCTGGTTGTCGGGTTAATATAAATAAAATATAATTCCATATAAAATTATTAGTTTTGATAAATAAACTCAATATTTCTTACCAAAGCATCTAAGGGAAACCAAGCAGCCAACTCACGCAATGTGGAAAGCTGATCCTTAAGTACGTACAGGGAATTACCAAGTTAAAAATGTGTAAATATAATAGTAAATTCAAGAGCATTTCACTTCTGGTCAACATTACCACCTTTTGCCTTAACTATAGACTTAACACGGTCCAAAAATGCCCAATGTGTCTGAGGCCATAATATAATATTATTGTTTTCTTAGCTTTCGCTAGATTAACAGATTAGTAATCCTGTAGAATAGGTGAATATTCTTCATAACTTCAAAGCAACATATTAATGTCCTTTCAAAACTGCTCTTGACGCGATCACTGGTCAGCTCCTGGTCCTGCACTACATCCGCTGACGTAGTGCTCTTTATGGCTCACTCGTCACGTCGTTTTTCGCGACGATCTGTCATTGCGATCGCAATAAGAAGGCAATAGAAATGGATAGGCCATACGCTCCGCAGAGACGATAACCAAATAAATATATAACAAAAAAAGACTTTGAATCATATTTAAGAGAATAGAATATAATTGATATCTGAACACTTAGCAGTATTTCGTGTGTCTTAAGAACTTGCTTCGCAAGGGAAATGTACAAGATGGTAATTCGCATTTGCAACAATTACCAAAAGTATAAATCAAATGTATCCAATGTTATTAAGTATTTTTTGTGTATGCCTGAGATGAGAGAGATGCCTCCAATCGAAAATACCCGAGGGGGTCTTCGCCAACAAAACGCCAGCGCAAGATCATCAAATGGGACAGTTCCTGTACGTAAACAATGAGATTCATGCCGCACAATATTATTCTGCAACTTATTGATTTCATTCAGTCTACTCCAAGGAATGAACTTCAGGAAGCGGCAGATGCAACCGAACGAAAAGAGACAACCACTTTTATTGGATCCATTGAACCATTTCTATGATTAGATGTAAAATTCATATAGACTCCAGCATGAGAACTCTTCAGCGAACCCAATTGATGACAATATATTCCAATGGAGAGAAACGTTTGCGTGACCCCCAGATACTCCATATAAATAAGACGCTTTTCGATTAATTTTGAGTTGGTTCCAGGAATGTACCCACTGTATCCTCCGATAGTGCAATTTACAAATAAAATAATTTTAATAAAATTAAATTGGAAAATGTTTTCGTGCGACTGCCTGAATAAACTAATAAAGTGAATACGTTTGACATTCGTATTCTGGATTGCTATGGATTGTTCGTTACGAAAACTTCAAAATATGAGAAATACTCTTTCGAGTTCCTGCATTTTTATCACTTCAATGCTGTTTGATTTTTTCCGAAAGGCGGAGGAGTATTGTGGACTTAGGTCAAGATAAATCTATCGCAAACGGCGATGAGGAACTTAAAATATAGGAAGCTGCGTCCAAAGGATAGGAGAGAGACAGAGCACAATCACCAAATAAGTCTCGTTTTTGGTGCGATTCGGCTGGTTGTCTGAGTTACGAGACCTGTACATACTTAAGAATCAGCTTTCTACATTAATTGAGTTGGCAACTTGAATTCCATTAGATGCTTCGGTAAGAAATGTAAAGTTTATTTTTGAAATCTATTATATAATTGCAATTTATTATTTTTTATTTTGCTTATATCAACACGACAACCATAGAGTAGCGATAATTCTTTGCATTACGAATGCCAGTTTGTTCCGAATTACCAAAGGATACGCGCGAATCTGCAGATCCCAAAGTGCCAAAAATATTATTCCTCATTTGAGCCGATGCTGCACCAAAAGCGGATGGAATGGCTGTCGTACCGCTACCACCAAGTATACCAAAGCTTTTGGGACTCCCAAATTGTTATCGCTGCACCACAAGTGGGATTGGCATAAAGAGCAACCCGACTGCCAAAAGCGGGAGAGCCATCACGCACTGCTGTCGCATCAAAAACATTTGGCTGCATTGGTGCTGGGGCTTGGGGTGTGTAAAACCAACATTGAGCTATAGCACCCTGGCCAAGAACGCCTCCAGAAACAGCTCCAGCGAAGCCATCAGAAAACCTACTTCCACAGCAGCGAAAATGGCCAAACTCAGGACAGCCACATCCAAAGATACAATCGCCTCTAGGAACTGCTACTGCTGTGTAAGCAACACAACCGGAATCAGAGCCGCTACCTACACTGGCACCACCCAATGCACTCCTTCCTGGCTGAGAAAAAACAGACCTCGTACTGATATTCCAATTTGTTGCAGCTGGCGCATCTTGTGCGGCTGGACCAACTACGTTTTGTGTGAGAATGAGCCCGAAGTCAATGCATCACCAGTGGCACTAGCATTATTGGTCCAAAATACGCTTGAGGCAGCTGCTAAATGTTGAACCAGTGGCGGCAGGCTGACCTCCAGTGTTACTCCGGGTTAAGAAAGGTATTCAAGTGCAGAGCCACCTCGCCTTTTCGACTCCCTGCTTTCATATGGTGCTGCAGCATTGGTATTGACATCACCTCATATTACGATTTCAAAGCAAATTTATATCATCGAAGTAATTTATGTAGACATCCGTTCCACATCCTACGACTGCGCTGGTTAGTTTTAGTTGCACAAATGCATGGAGACAGCACGATGATGGCGTAGACGTCGGTTTCTGCAATCACCTCTGGCAATGGCGAAACTGGGATTGTTGTCCGTTCGCTTGAAACTGGTTGAAGTGGCCATAATGGTAGAAGTAATAGCCGTTACCAATAAGCCTTTTAACCTGGTTACCCCATAGATCATGGATGCTATAATTAGAGATAAAAACTCAATTTGGTAGAAATGTTACATCTGATTAATTTACCTTTAAAAGAGTCGAGTCAGATTAGCCAAACGATGAGTCCACATCGGGCAGCATTTTCACACTAAATATACTTGGGCAAGCCGCACAAATTGCGCCTGTTGCAGCAAGTGACTATATCCACCGGACGGCTGCTTCCCCTTAAATGAAAGGAAATGCTTTTTGTGACACCAATGGAGGCAGCAGCTCTGTTTTCCGTGCTGCTGCCGACACAGCAGCAGCAACTCCTTTTGGTGTTTTTATCTTCGAAGGTGGCATTCCTTGTTTTGGATCATCAACTGCTGCTGTAGCTTTTCTGACTGCTTTGCTCGAGCTACTACTGAAGGTGCCGTTGGTCAGGGCGCTAGTCGACTAGCTCAATCCGGTTTCGGTACACCACAAACTCCAGCACCAATGCAAGCAGGTGTTTTTGATATTGAGACAATGTTTGGTAGTCCTCCCGCCTTCAGCAGCCCGCTTACTTTTATATTCAATTCCACTTTCGGCAGAGTGCCAATTATGGCAGAGCCAAGTACTTTGGGGCATTTCGTGACAGCGCCACCACAGCAGATCCAACCGCGTTTGGTGCAGTACCGGTTCAAACCATTACCAACATTTTCGAAACTGGGATCCTCACTCACTCACGTTTGTCCTTTGATAATTTAGCACAAACTGGAACTCCCAATGCACAGAGAAATTTTTTTTATTTGAGACTTCATCCGCTTTTATAATTTTTTTTATTTTAGACTTTTTCCGCTTTTATAAATATTTATTTTAGACTTTTTCCGCTTTTATAATTTTGTGTTTATTGTTTGAGGTGCCGAATTGAAATGAATGAAAGTTTATGAAATATAAGTAGTTCATAGTTTTGACATTTAAAGCAAATGTACTTTTCCGTATTCGTAAAATCCATTGTTCGGTTGAAGCCAGCTGATGACGTGTTTCCAAGAGTTTGCAAGCCATGGTGAATGATGAATTTGTAAGTTTTATCCGAAATTCTTGGTGACCCCTTTGCGTGGGCACTTAATCGATTATTGTGGTTTCCAAGAAGAAAAACAATTCTAGAAAGTCGTGAGTGGTGCTTACAACCAAATTTTAGACGGATTTTGATTTAAAATTTCAAACTTTTAAGCTCCCAATCGTTATAGGCGACATGTTTATCTTGAGCTCAGTCCAACAAACTCCTGGGCCTTTGGCATATAGTGTATGACGACTGAATAAATACAAAAATAATTGTAATAAAATAAATTTGAAAAATGTTTACGTCTTTATATCTGAATAAACTAATAGAAAGTAAAAACTTTGACATTTGTTTACTGGTTGCTACGGATTGTTCGTAGCAGAAAGTTTCAAATATAAAAAACGACTTGTTTTTTCAGAATTATTAGGTAATATCTAGTTTATTTTTTATTTTTTGGTGTTTACAATATTTCCGAAAGGTTGGGTAGTGAGTAGGCTGGACTTATCCTAATCATAGCACAAATGTCAATTAGGAGCTTGAAATATAAAAAGCTGCATCCAAAGCATTGGAGAGACAACCTATGTTTTCGGTTTTATCTGCGTGCCCAGACATCTGAAGTTACAGGCGCGGAAAAATCTGCAGCAGGCCACTTAAAATCGATGACTTTTTACAACATTGAAGTACAAAATCGATTTTCTTATTTTAAAGTCTTCGTAACGAAAAATCCATAGCAAACCAGAATACGAATGTCAAACGTATTCACTTTCTATTAGTTTATTCTGGCAGTAACACGAAAACATTTTCTAAATTTATTTTATTAAAATAATTTCAGTTGAAAATGGGACTATCGGAGGACACAATTAATCGAAAAGCGTCTTATTTATATGGAGTATCTGGGGGTCACGCAACCGTTTCTCTCCATTGGAATATATTGTCATCATTTGGGTTCGCTGAAGAGTTCTCGTGCTGGAGTCTATATGAATTTTACATCTTTAACTGCTTAAAGCGCTAATCATAGTAATGGTTCAATGGATCCATTAAAAGTGGTTGTCTCTTTTCGTTCGGTTGCAGCTAACGGTTCCTGTTGTGCACTCCTTGGAGTAGACTGAATGAAATCAGTAAGTGGAGATAATACTTGCAGAATAATATTGTTTGAATGTCGGTTGCGGTGTTTGTAGCTGGAGGTGTGGCGTGGCTGTACCAGTTGTGGCATGAATCTCATTGTTGGCGTACAAATACCATCCCATAAACATTTATTTGGTGATCTTGCGACGGCGTTTTGTTGGCGACGACCCCTTCGGGTATTTCCTATTGGGGGCATCTCTCTCATCTCAGGCATACACAAAAAATACTTAATGACACTGGAAACATTTGTTGTTTACTTTTGGTAATTGTTGTAAATGCGAATTACCATTTTGTACATTTCCCTTGCGAAACAAGTTCTTCTTAAGACACACGAAATACTGCTAAGTGTTCAGATATCAATTATATTCTATTCTCTTAAATATGATTTAAAGTCTTTTTTTGTTATATATTTATTTGGTTATCGTCTCTGAGGAGCGTATGGCCTATCCATTTCTATTGCCTTCTTATTGCGATCGCAGTGAGAGATCGTCGCGAAAACTACGTGACGAGTGAGCCATAAAGAGCACTGCGTTAGCGGATCTAGTGCAGGACGAGCAGCTGACCAGTGATCGCATCAAGAGCAGTTTTGAAAGGACATTGATATGTTGCTTCGTAGTTATGATGAATATTCACCTATTCTACAGGATTACTAATCTGTTAATCTAGCGAAAGATAAGAAAATAATATTATGGCCTCAGACACATTGGGGCATTTTTGGACCGTGTCAAGTCAAAAGGTGGTAATGTTGAGCAAAAATGAAATGCTCTTGAATTTACTATTATATTTACACATTTTTAACTTGGTATGGAGTTATTTTTCAAACTGAATTTATGGCAATTCCCTGTACGTACTTAAGGATCAGCTTTCCACAATGCGTGAGTTCGCTGCTTGGTTTCCCTTAGACGCTTTGGTAAGAAATATTGAGCTTATCAAAACTAACAATTTTATATGGAATTATATTTTATTTACATCAACCCGACAACCAGAACAAAACGATCTTTCACGAAGGAATAAATCTCCTCCAAAAACTGCCTTTTTTCATTAAGATCGCCAGTATGCTCCTTAGCTTGAGTCTGCAGATCCAAAAGTTCCAAATATAATACCCTCTGCTTGAGCAGGAGCTGCAGCAAATGCCGATGGAGTAGCTATCGTGGCGATACCACAAAATGTTCCAAGCTCTAGGGACTGTCAAATTTTTATCGAAAGTGGGATTGGCATAAAGAGCAACCCGACTGCTAAAAGTGGGAGGGCCATCACGCACTGCTTTCGCATCAAATACATTTGGCTGCATTGGCGCTGGCGCTTGGGGTGTGCGAAACCAACATTGAGCTATAGCACCCTGGCCAAGAACGCCTCCAGAAACAGCTCCAGCAAAGCCATCGAGAAAACTTCACAGCTGTTGAAGTTTGCAAAATCAGGACAGCCACATCCAAAGATACAATCGCCTCTAGGAACTGCTACTGCTGTGTTAGCAACACAACCGGAATCAGAGCCGCTACCTACACTGGCACCACCCAATGCACTCCTTCCTGGCTGAGGGAAAACAGACCTCGTACTGATATTACAACTTGTTGCAGCTGGCGCATCTTGTGCGGCTGGACCAACTACGTTTTGTGTGAGAATGAGCCCGAAGTCAATGCATCACCACTTGCTGGAATACCAATGAATGGCGCTGGCATTCAGTCCAAATATGTTATTCGCTTGTCGTAATTGCTAAATGCGACAAATTGCAGCAGGCTGACATCCAAAAATACTGCCACCAGAAACACCAGTTCGTTACACACTACCAAAAGACGATGCTGCAGCAGCTGAAATATGGGATTCATGAGATTATCGGTCAATGATCGCGTCCAATGCTATTACTCTGAGCTGAGCAAGGTATTCAAGTGCAGAGCCACCTCGCCTTTTCGACTCCCTGCTTTCATATGGCACTGCAGCATTGGTATTGACATCACCTCATATTACGATTTCAAAGCAAATTTGTATCATCGAAGTAATTTATGTAGACATCCGTTCCATATTAAGCATAGCTGTGACTCCCAAAGTTCCACATCCTACGACTGCGCTAGTTTTAGTTGCACAAATGCTTGGAGAGGACGATGATGTTTCTGCAATCACCTCCGGCAATGGCGAAACTGGGATTGTTGTCCGTTCGCTTGAAACTGGTTGAAGTGGCCATAATTGTTGGTAGAAGTAATAGCCGTTACCAATAAGCCTTTTAACCTGGTTACCCCATAGATCATGGATGCTAGAATTAGAGATAAAAACTCAATTTGGTAGAAATGTTACATTTGATTAATTTACCTTTAAAAGAGTCGAGTCAGATTAGCCAAACGATGAGTCCACATCGGGCAGCATTTTCACACTAAATATACTTGGGCAAGCCGCACAAATTGCGCCTGTTGCAGCAAGTGACTATATCCACCGGACGGCTGCTTCCCCTTAAATGAAAGGAAATGCTTTTTGTGACACCAATGGAGGCAGCAGCTCTGTTTTCCGTGCTGCTGCCGACACAGCAGCAGCAACTCCTTTTGGTGTTTTTATCTTCGAAGGTGGCATTCCTTGTTTTGGATCATCAACTGCTGCTGTAGCTTTTCTGACTGCTTTGCTCGAGCTACTACTGAAGGTGCCGTTGGTCAGGGCGCTAGTCGACTAGCTCAATCCGGTTTCGGTACACCACAAACTCCAGCACCAATGCAAGCAGGTGTTTTTGATATTGAGACAGTGTTTGGTAGTCCTCCCGCCTTCAGCAGCTTGCTTACTTTTATAGTCAATTCCACTTTCGGCAGAGTGCCAATTATGGCAGAGCCAAGTACTTTGAAGCATTTGGTGATAGCGCTACAACAGCAACTCCAACTGCGTTTGGTGCAGTACCAGCTCAATCCAAGAGTAAAATTTTTGAAACTTTGGGCTCCACACACTCTCGTTTGTCCTTTGATAATTTAGCACAAACTGGAACCCTTAATGCACATGGGCATGTTTTTGTTTGCGACTTCTTCCGCTTTTATAAATGATTGTTTAGTGTTTGCTGTGCCGACTTGAAATGAATGAAATAATATAAAAACGAAATATAACTAGTTCATAGTTTTGACATTTAAAGCAAATGTACTTATCGGTACTCGTTGTGTTGGTTAAAAGTAGCACTGCGACCTGTAAGTCTGTTGTGCTTGGAAAACATTGTTGGTGCAGCAGAATTACATCGCATTGCCACAATTTTAGACTACAAAACAACTATGCTGTATGTTCTGTCATTTACATTTTGAAGAAAGAAGTAAAGTAGGTGGATGCTACAGTGAATAAGTACAGGACAAAATAGCTGTTATTGGCTCAGAAGTCAAAAAAAAGAAGTACAAATTGTACACAAACCTGTGTTAAAATTTATTAATTTATTGGAGCCGTTTTGTACGTTGTAATGGAAACCGAACTAGGCTGATGTGCACGGAATTCTTGCCACAAATTAGCGATTGTATTGTTGTACGAGATGAAAATGCTTTTTTGTAGCACCATTGCCAAGTAAGCTGTAATGGAGCTCAAACTAAATTGACGTGGAGTATGTTCCCAACACAAGTTAACGATTCAATGCAAAAAATCGAATAACGCAAATAAAAAACGAGCAAAAAAGGCTGATGCTGGGGTAATACCGCAATGGCAGCCACAAAAACTAATCCTAAACTGAACACTAGTTACTGTATTACTATGGCTTGCTGAACATTTTTTACACTGCCAAACATAGCGAGAATATGACTGTTTATTACATTTTTTACTAAACTTGTAGTTTATTTGTACCTTTTGTATAAAATTTTAAAATCACTGCCCAACAGCAACATAAACAATGCACATATGTTAAAGCCGATAACACCAAAATCGATAAGTACAACATCTGGCTAGTTGTGTAAGTTTTTCTCAGCAGGTGGCAGCACGTTTTGACAGCTTTGCTTGCAATCGCTTATCGTTTTTTATCGTTATGTATATCGCGTTTTGTTGCTGCCCCAAAATTACATTTCAATTCTCTTTGAGTAACTGCTGCGCGCACACGCATTAGTAAAACGTTTTGGCAAAAAGTTTCACGCAGAATTTCAACTTTCAAATATTTGTTTTTTTTTCTCGCGCAACACAAAACTTTCGGTATGTGGCATAAGTTTGGCATTAAGTTAATATTTGCGTAAACTAAAAATGCAGCAAATCTTACAAAATCATTAACAAGAACGGTTTTTTTTTGAAACGAGTGAAAAATCAATAACGTAGTACCGTTAGTATTTAGTTGTTGAGGTAGCGGCCGTTGCGTGCATTTGTATTGGTTTGTTTATTAATTGTTAAATGACGTGTGTCTTCGCGTAAGTGTATGTTAAGTTAATCAAATTAAATAAACCAAAATTATGTTTAAAGTTGCAAATATTTGCCTACAGACTGTATGTGTATGCGTGTGTGTGTATGTGTGTGTATGAATGCGTTTGTATGCGTGCGTTGCATGCAGCAAAATAAACTTCGTTTCTATGCGCTGCTTCACTGTTGCCAACCAACGCAATTTTTTTTTATTGTTGCTCGTTTTGTATGCAGCACTGCCGCTGCCAACGAACGCCCTTCACCCGAAAGGCACAAAACAAAGCTGCAACACACGCACACCACTCCCACTCCCACTCCCACACACATACACACACCACTCCCACGCTTGCTGCCTCTCTTTTGTATGCAACTTTAATTTTCTCTGCTTTTGTAGGTCAATCTGCAGTCCATAAAGGATTCGTTGCTTCAGTTTATGATATTGCAAGTTGCTTGTTGTTGCTGGCGTGTGGTGTTGTTGTTGCCGCTGTTGCCTTTAAGCCAATCCTAACTGCTGCGTGGGAGTAAAAATCAATTTGCTGCTAAAAAGGATGCTTAACATTTACGCAACGTCACGACGGCAGCAGCAGCAGCAGCACCAGCTTGAGCAGCAGCCACACACGCAGCATCAGCAGCAGCAGCAGCAGCAACAGCAGCGGCGGCCTTCTACTCCCAAACCAACCAAACCGCATTACAACAACTAAGCAACTGGAAGGCAACTGTCGCCAGCTATAAATATGGCCAGCTATATGACTACAGCAACAGCCGTAACAACAGCAACAACAACAATTACAGCAGCAGCAACAGCCGCAGCCGCAGCCGCATCGTGCTCATCATTGGCAACCACACCGGCCACAACACCAACAACCATGACAACATCAGCCTCAACGGCAAAACGTTTGGGCTACACCTCGCCCTCAACATCGGTCATATGCGAAGAGGTCTTCGACGACGCCTGTCTGCCATCCAACGAGGGTGAGTACATGTCGCCCAGCGGCCACCTAACGACGCCTTGTCGTTGCCCGCCCATACATAAACCATGAAAAATGTATAACATTCAGCCTTCAAAAGACATTTACCAAATGTACCATCATTAGTTAGTTTGGTGTGCCGCCAGTGTGCCGCGCGCTCTGTGGGAACACAACAAATGACAAATTTTAGTCAGCTGATGATTTAAAATTTGCCAGGATATTTTTGGTTCAGTCATAACGTATAGCAGCACAAGTGCGGCGGCGTGTTTCGTGTCTCATAAGGATTAAAGTTTGTTCGGTCGACCTGTGCACTAAGCAGCTGCTCACAGGTGGAAAATTCTAGCACGTTGGTGGCTGGTTCCACAGCATATTTGTCGCACTGTCGGTACCAATTCGCAATTCGCACTTCGCCGAACACTCCCAATCGGTCTTAAATATCGTATAAACAAGTTTGCTTGTGAGTTGTCTTTAAGTAACAAAGATTTTTCGAAATTCTCCAAGGTAAGATACGTTCTCCTGCACTTGGTCTTTATATTTGAGTCTGGGTCTTCCCATTCGTCGGCTTTCGTATTGAAGAAAGATTTTTTTTTGTAAATCTAGTTCTAGATCTATGTGGGGTCCCCTCCCCCGGGGGCCTGCCGGCCTAACCTAACCTAACCTAATCTAGTTTAATAATAGAGTTATTTATTTGTTAAATAAGGAACCTTTGGCTTAGCATCTTCTATTACTTTCAATTTGCTTCGGTTTGAAAACATTTAATAATTGAAAACATAATTTTTAGCGAAAAGTTAATCTTTTCAGCTACAAAGATATTGTTCCTTCTGTTATTTAAAACATAATATGATTTGCTATTCCTGGTTTCTATTGTATCTGTTCAAGATATACTTGAAAAGAATATCTATCCTGTTTACAAAGTCTCTCTGGCTCTGGCTCTCTCTCTCTCTTATTATTATTCACTTTCAAATAATTGAGCCGTTTTCGAATCTACACATTTTTTTGGGAATCATCTTTGAAACCGAAAGTTTCGTACTCCCAAGTTCACCAATCCACATGTTGTACGAGATTGAATTTCGACTGCTTTGTTGCAAATTGTCAGAAGAAAGCTAAAATTGATTAATTTTGATGCATATTTTCATGTGCATAATCTTAAAATATTCATATCAAAAACTATAATAACACGGAAATATATTTCAATAATATAATTTCGGCAGTCTATTGTTATATAATATGTGGGATTCTACTGGTATAGGCTACAGAAATCTATTTCTTCACAAGATACCTGCGAAATACACATATTTTTTATGGAATTGTGACGGAGATAGATTTCTACAGCAATTTTGTAATTCTTAAGAGTAAAAAAAAACATTTTTTTTTGAAAAAGAAAGAAAAATTGGGTCTGCTGATAGAGTTGGTTTTATACTCAGCTTTTTGAGCTGCTTGATTTTTTTTTACTGTCAAGAATTTCGTACTGCGTCGGAAACTCGCCATTAACTAAATTTCGTTTTGCCTTATAGAAAAGTTATTATTCTTCTAAGACCATTTTTTTGAGCTGCTTTCAATTTTTTAACCTAAGCTGACAAATTTCGTGGTAAACCTGCAAACTCTATTTGCATTTTAGAAAAATTATTAACTTGAACGTTAAAAGACCAAACCAAAATGGTTATCCTGTAAACCTGTTTCGAATACGCAATTTAAGCGAATTCGGGCGTTGCAAATAGAATTGGTATTATTCCCAGCTTTTTGAGGTGTTTGCTGTTTTTTTAACTTATTTTCAGGATTTCGTAGAAAGCCCCATTTGCATTTTAGAAAAATTATATTGGCTGTAAACTGTTACCCTAGCCTGATGGGTAAATTGTTCTAAAAGCGTTCTAAAATAGTTCGCTATCTATCGGATCTCTTGAGCCGAGCTTAGCGTATTAAAATACTTGGTATCTCCATGAGCATACCTGAACTTCTCTCCAAACAGTTTGATCTAAAGCTAAGTACCAAAGTTCAGCATTATCGAAAAACTTTTTATACTATTTGCTGACAACAACCTGTTCTCAAAGGGTAACAAGTTACTGAGTTAACTTTATATTCATATTCTCCCATAAATCCTTGCGTCCTGCCTTTACCCATAGTAATTGTTCCCATGGTTAGCGTTTGTTGTTCCACGGAGACTTGGTTTATGTCACTAAACTAATTACAGCAGCTTAAACGGCGTTGCCTTGTTAACTTGTCGTGGTAAGGGAACTCCATTGCCGATTTCTAGTGAATTGCCTTAAATTTCCCTTAAATTCTGCACCCCAACAATAACCGATATAGAATGCTAATACTAACCGGTTTCCAGGACGAGAGTAACATAACAAGCACACCCTCAATGCTCTGCGGCACTGCCCAACAATTTGAGTCACGAGAAATGTAAATTATAATAAATTTATAACTATGTAACTTGACCAAATACACCCTTCTAGGCAAGATTGTGCCATGACTTGACTGCATGCTTTGCTTGTGCCCGTTGCGGTAGCTCCTGTCCTGAAATGTAAGGGGAAAAAAAGGAGAAAAAATCAATATGTGTGTATACGTTGAATGCAAATGCAGGCCAAGCAGTGAAGGAGCAATTTGTTTGCTTGCTGCGAAGTGAGTGCGGCAAACGTTGTTGTTGCTACACGAGGCAGCCAGGCAGCCAGGCAGCCGGTGCTTGTCAATGCACTTGCCATTTAGTCGCGTCTGGCATAGGATGAGCACATACTTATTGAGGCTATTCATGTGACATGTTTGTTTAGTAAAATGGAATTTATAAACGCATCAGTTTCAGTTTTTACCGAACCGGCAAATAGGCTTTATAGTTGGCAACCAGCTGCTGGTAGCTCTGGACGTGCTGGCCTGGCCATTGTCTAGCAGCTGCTCTTTGTAGGGATTTTCAATGGACATGCTTTCACTTGGTAGTCAATGCTTTCAATGCAAGCCAAGTGAAAGTTGTTGCTGCAGCTGGCAAACTATTTTAAGCCAAGCCACCAACCCCATTCAGAATATAGCCAACCTGGACACTACTAGGTGCCTTCAGCTGCGAATTAAAGTGCAAGTTTCTTTCTTTGTTAACAGAAATCAATGATTATGCTACGCTTATTGGTATTGATCCAGTCAAGGAGTCGCATTTGCTTTATCTGGCCAAGGAGGGTTTAATGGCCGCATTGCCCGCCGAATGGAAAATCTGGTAAGCGGCATTGCCTTATGTCAGCATGTTCACTTTAAGCTAAGCAAATCTAATGCGCTGCTATTTTGCAACCTTTCAGCTATTCGGAGGAGAAGAGTGGCCATTATTATCACAATACACGCACCAAGCAATCGCAATGGGATCATCCCTTGGATGCCGTTTATCGCGAACTTGTGGAGCAAACGCGTCAAAAGCTTACAACACCGGTAGCAACAAATATTGGCGCTGGTGCAGCCACACCCATAATTGATAACTCGGATGATGTATCACAGCTAGATTCAGGCATACGCAGCATGCAGGGTACCGACGATTTGCTGGACGACATGAGTTCGCCGCTGAACAATGGCAGCAGTCAGGCGCAAAAGACGAGCATAGCTGCAGTAGCTATAGCAACGCCTGTTAGTACAGGTGCACCCAGTTTTCCTGGACCACCAAGTGGCTTTAGCGGTGGCGTAAGTCGCTTCTTGGAGTCACGTAGCAAAAACTTTGGACCCATATTTCAGCCGGTAAAAAATACACGTTTTGAGGTGGCCAAGACCAATGCGCAAATCAGTTTGGCCATGAAGTTTGCTACACCCAAGCAAGCAGAACAAGCGCTGGAGCAGCGTAAAAATGGCGGTTTTCAATTGTCCGGCACGGGTGCCATGTTTCTCAAGTCACGCAGGCAGCAATTGGATCAAACCAACCAGCAGCAGTTTAGCGAGAGCAGCATTTCGGGTCATGGCACACCGCCGCCTGGCGTCAAGGGCATACTACGCGATTCCAGCTTAACGGATATGCGGCGTCGTCTGGAGCGTGATGAGGGCACTGATGGTGAGGATAAAAAAAGTGTGCGCTTTAATTTGGAGGAAACACAACGTGTTGCGCGCGGCAATTCACCAGAGGATGAGGCAAGTGGCGGCAGCATACGCAAACTAACGCATAGCCCAGAAATATCAATTAACTCCGATGATGACGACGATGTGGTTGACGAAGCCGACGGCGATGATGACGTGGATGATGATGATGATGTCTGGGATGAAGATGTAGTTGATCCCGATGCAATGGAAGGCATGTGCAGTCTGAATCCATTCATAACCGATGATAATCAAAAGAATATACGCATTATAAGTGTGCCAAAGGCACAGACCATACAAATGCTTAAAGCTCAAAGCTGCTCCATGGAGCTGCCAAGTGAGGCAAGTAAACCAAATGTGGTGGATGCAGGCGCCAGCTCGGCCAGCAGTTATTTGGATAAACTCAAAGATAGCGCTGTGGTTAAACCACTGTATGAGGATACTGATTCAGATTCCAAAGGCAGCTCTGTGCGTAGCTTTATCATCAACAAATCCGAGCAAGATTCACTACATTCGAACAATCCATTTGATCTGGACGAGTTGGGACGCAAGCATAGCCACGAATTGGAGCAGCTGCAACGTAAGCTGCAACAGCAGCCAGCCACTGGCAAGCTGGGCGTGCGTTCGCTTAAAATGGCTAGTAAATTGGTTGGTTTACTCAAGCAAAAGGAGTGCAGCGCTGGGCAAGATCAAGTGGATACAGCAGCGCAGCTACAGCAAGAAATTGATACCATTAAGCGTGAGCATGAGCAGAAACTTAAGAGCATGCGGCATGAGTACGATTTGCGTTTGACTTCGCATCAGCATCAACTGGAGGAGGCTTTCGAAATGCAACTAGAGGAATATCGCGCACAACTGGAGCAGCAGCTGCAGGGCAAACGTGCATTGGTTGTAAGTGAGCACAAGGCACGCGTGGCCACGCTGCAAAGCAATCATGCCGAGATATTGCAAGAACTAGAGCGTGACTTGCGCAGCGAGGAGGAAATCTTACGACGTGAGCATGCCGCCAAATTGGCGCAAATGCGGGATAAGCTGGCACATGAGCTGGAGCTGGAAAAGCAACGTCTACGCGAGAGCGGCGAAGAGCGTCTCTACGAGAAGGTGCGTTGTGAAAAGCGCTTGCTGGAGGATAAGTATCGTTGTTTGAAGGAGAAATACGTGCGGCTAAAGACCGACGTGAAGCTGTCGCTGGAGCGACGCAATCGTCGGCGTGAGGCACAGGCTTTGCAGCAGCATACCAATACGAATACCAATACCACAACCGGCTCTGAGACAGAGCGTTCCATATCCAACAAGCCATCGATAGGCAACAGCGAAAATCGTTCATTGAGCTACTCGGAACAGGCTGCCGGTGGCAGCAAGCATCACAATGTCAGCGGCAAGCCACCGGTGCCGCCAAAGACACATCTTAGCAAACCTGGCGGCATTGCCTCTAAGTACATTAAGCAGTTGCAGCTGCAGGATGACAACACAACTTCCTTAAGTCAGTCGGATACTACCATATCGAATAACTATAGCAAGGGTCGTTATTTGCCGGCGCCCAATGTGACAGCTGCCTCGGCTGTGGTGCTCAGTGACAATGGCAATTCAGATTCGGAGGCCGCGGCGCTGCATTGCAATAATCAGGAGAACAACAATAATAGCAAGCTGAATACGCCACGCAAGAAGCTATTCTCGCGCACTAAATCGGCCTCCACATCACGTCTAAACTCTGATAACTACAAGCACATCGAGCGTCCTTGCACGCCTGTGGAGAATCTACGTCATCAGCTGCAAAAACTGGAGGATTTAGAAGATCAATTTCCAGAGCATACGCTTGATACCACCTATCATTTGCGCTATCCCTTTACGGACATTTCCAATGAGCATGCCGTGGGCGTCGGCTCTGAGCTGGAGTTCTTCAAGCATCGCATACACTTGGAGCGTGATTCGGTGCGGCGTGCCAAAGAATCGTTGCGCACGCAGCGTACCAACTTTCGTGCGCGCCAACGTGAGATAAAGCAACGTCACAAGTCCAGCACCATGACGCCACGTCATTCGTTGGATCAGCTTATACAAGAGGAAAAGGAACTAACCGAAATGGAGGTGAATTTGCATCGCACACGTGCGCTGCTTGGCGAAAAGGTAATACGCTTGCGCCACTTGGAGCAAAGTTTACTGCGCATCTATGAGAAGGAGAAGCCTAGCCTAGAGTTAGAGCCTAAGGATGATGCCACCACGCTTAGCGACTTGTCGTCACACTCTAGCTCGGGTTTTAGCAGCACCGATTTTGCCAGTGGCGCTGATTTACACAAGCGTAAGGAGTACTTTCAGCAGGAGTCAAATGAATGCATACAAAGCCTGGAAATACTCAATGCAGAAATACGTGAAATACTCGATATACTCGGCCAAAAGCAGCAGCCGCATCAACAGCATGCAACACATACAGCTGCAGCGGCAGCCCATCAAGCGCATGCCGGCATGCCCATGATCTCACCCAATGAGCTTAGCTGGTCGCATATGTTAAGCCAATCGCCGTCTACTGCGGCACCGCTACAAAGTAGCAGCTCGGCACACAGCATGGCCAGCACAGCCAGCGCTGTGCTACATGCACCACAATCCATACCCACATTGGCCGATCGCTTGGAAACGTATCGCCAGCTGGCCGCTGGGCGCATGCACAGCTCCATGGGTGGCGCCATATTGGCAGCCAATACCATAGTCTCGCAAAGTCCACGTGCTGTTAACTATACAACCAGTCTGGTGGAGCGCACACGTGATCTGCGTAATTGGTTGCGTCAGGCCAAGACTGAGCATGAGCTGCTCACGGGCATAGGCATGCAACATGGCATGGGCATGCATGCTGGCGCTGCTGTCGGCCTGGGCACAGGCGTTACTGCTGCAACAATGGCTGCAGGTGCAGCAACCTCAAATGCTACGGCTGTAAGCGCCGGCACGGCTGGCGCCACGGCAAACCATGCAAATTTGTAAGTCAAGTCAAGCCAAAAAAAAAGAACTAGTCAAAAGTTATTGTTTAATTATTAGAATATTTAATGTAATACAAGATCTCTCTGTGTGAATCATACTAGTCAAGTTGTGAATTTTGAATGTAAATCAAATTAAGTCAATGTACGTGTTGAGATATACTAAATGTTTGATTGCAAGAGCGCCCCCCTGCACCATGCAGTATGAGCCAAAGGCTGCAGATAAACTCAATCTCAAGAACATCAAGAGATGCCTAACCAATTAATTCCAAAGAAGTCTAAATATTAGCCAAAATTTATGTTAATTGTAAATCAAAAGTTTTTAGAAATAACTTTGAAAATGTATATACCAGTTTGAGCTAAATATTTCGGTTGTAACTGCAAAACTGTTATACTGTTATGTTGTATCTATAAAAATCTGTTAAATTTAACAGTCTACTGTACTTTGTATTCCAGTTTGAAGTAAAACGTTCTATTGTTAATTTGTATTAAAATTTTTAAACTGTTTTCTGTACCGTGTATTCCAGTTTGTTTATAAAAATTCCAAAGTAAATTTATTTTACAATTATGCAATAGCTATACATAGTATAGTTTGAGCAAAACTACAGAAATCTTTGCTAAATTTAACAGCTTGCTGTACTCTATATTCCAGTCAAAAGTAAAACATAAAACTGTAATTTTGTATAGCAATTGTTAAACGTTTTCTGTACTTTATTTTCCAGTTTAAACTCAAAAATTGTAAAGTCAATTTATTTTGTTGTTTTATTTTGTAAAAACTCTTTTACATCAAATAGTTGGAGCAAATCTACAGAAATCGTTGTTAACAGTTGACTGTACTTTATATTCCAGTCTAAAAAGTAAAACATTCCAATATTCTGATTTTAATTATAAAATCCATTTCTGTCTAATGTATCCCAGTTGGATCTCAATAATTCCACAGGAAACTTATTTTTTTATAATTGTAATCCAACTTTCTGAACGAATAATTGCAGCAGATTTTCTTTGGCTTTGCTGCTGGGCTCTCAAATGTTAGACGTAAACTAGTGCTTTATAAATAATGCACATTACTTAATATATTTTAAATGCCTTTATATGCCTTTTGTTGCAAACACAAATACACTTACTACCCCACAAACTCATCAAAATCAATCAAAAATATTGTATATAAATATTTAGTTCATAAGTCCCATGATTCTTTATTTTTTGTGCAGTCTTAACTCAGTTATTGAGTTGAGTTCTTGAAATAATTGATTTCTTAAAAAAATATTTGTTAATAAAAAATGATCTAGCGCACTGTAGTTGCTTTAAAGCGCTTAAAGAAACACTTGCAGTGTAAAATTCAACCCCCAAAATGTATGTTAAGATTTAGCGATTTAAGCCTATTGTTTTTTTAGTCTGAAATTTTGCATTATTTATTTTTAAATTTCGTCAAGTGCAATTTCGCAAACTGAATAAGCTTAATATTTTGTTTGTTAGTTTTAATATCAAAGACTCTATGCAACACTCACCGTGTGTTGGTTCTATCTTGTGGAACTTTGTTTTTGAAGACCCTTAAAGTAGAGAAGATTTGCATTCTGGTCTGTAGGTCTATAGTAGCTACTACTACTTTTATCTTAGAGACTATCTCTTAGCGTCAATACCATATAAAAAGTTTAGTAATCTTAACGCCGATTTTGTCTGCGCCGAGTTTTCAACGTCTTTGGGTTACTTACTAAAGTTCCTTAAAATCGCTTAACCCGATCATGAGTATTATTATGACAGAGGCAATTGTTAACATGAACTGTTTCCATTATTCGGAATGAGTACAATGAATGTTTTTTCCAGAGAACTATATAGCTGATTATTGCTCGGGATTCAATTTTCGAGCGTTTTCAATAATATACATTAATCTACAAAATGTTGGAAGCTTAGTGGTAGCATAGGCGCCTCTCAATCTTAACAACCTACTTACACCGCCGTCTGACCATCCGCCAGCAAAAGCCTCGGATGACATACCCTGTATGTTGACGACCTTATATGTCCGAGGGTAGTGTGCTCGCATAGCGTTATTTCGCTAATTTCCATGCACCAAAGATACCGCCGATTTGACTTCGGCGATAATATGTAGCCTCTATACCCAGGCTGCAGCTTTGAAGCAATGACAGCAGCATAGTCAGGGAAATACGTTTTTTATTTTACCTGCGAGAATAATCGGGACCCAACAGCTTCTACTGGCAGTCAAGGCAGCATAAAAATCTCTGGTTTATTTTTAAGATGTCCTACGACTGCGCCTAAGCATGCAAATTCAAGAGAAATACACTTTCTTACTTTTTTTTTCCTTTTGCGAAATACCTAGTGGCGGTTTAGTGACTTGACGGTTTAATAATTTCATAATTTTTATATTTTCAAAAATTATGCATGACTACACGTGTTGAGTTTATATCAGAAATTTCAAGTGAATTGGACGAATCAGTCACGAGTTATGCTGAGGATAAGTATGTTATTAAGAATACTTTCGAGATATTTTGAAAAACTTTTTATAACTGTCTCAACTTCAAAATGTCTACAAAATGCATATTATTACTTAACCAGCATATGTGCGAAAATATGTTTATTTTTCACTATCAGCAGAAAAACAAATTTCTTTTCGAAACCAACACACGGTTGAAGCCTCCCCCATATGCAACATATATATGAAACACCCAAGTATTGCAATAGTAAAAAAAAATATAAATAACAAAATATTAAAATTAAACGTGGCATATTCTAAACTTACATAGAAACCAAAGCAAAAACTAAAATTAATTTAAGCAAAACTCTTAAAAGGCACTCAATTTTAGTGTGAAATTATACGAATTAACTCGAAAATGACTTATAGAAAATTAATTGTAATAGTAAAAATTAAAAAAAAAAAAATAAATATAAATTATAATAATTAGCAACTAACTCAAAACAAACAAAAAATTACCTACTTATATACGTAGTCATTGTGTTTTTGAATTGTTGCTAAAGATATTTTAGAGCAAACAAAATCGTATCAATTGTTAAAATTATAAAATTAAATCATATATGTTTAAAATTTTTCCCAAATTAGCTCGAAAAAATACTCTTACTTGGAACATAATGTAACATACCAAAGCATATTATATAATATGTATTACCCACAGACCAAATTTGTCAAATTGTCAGCTTGGATTGTTGAAAAAAAAAAGATTAACGAAAAGAATATATTGAAATTGTTTAAATCGTGTACAAAGTCTGAGCATAGTTTAAGTTAAGATCTGGCCAAGTATCAAATGACCAAGCAAGTAAAATTTTAGATCATATAATTGACATATTTCGAGTACATAAATTATGCAAACTTTACAATTTTGTCTTATACTTAAGATATCGAACTAGAAAATGTGAAGAAATTTTAAAGCACAACATTACATAAAGCAGGAAATATTCGTTGCAGGTTGCAGGTTGTTAAAAGTGAAGTATAGAACTTGGTGTACGCCCCCCAAAAAATATATATATATAATATTAGCTAAACGAAATATTGCTAACTACATGTAAAAGCATGCTAAGCTATGTGTTTCTTTTTTTCCCAGATCCAAGTCCAAAAATTGATCATAGTTTTATTGCAAGAAACGGTAATACGTCTAGTTGTTCTGATCAATATTGGCCAAATTTTTTCTAGACATATTTATACCTTGTATCCCTATTTGGGTTTAGCTCGTTGTCCGTCTGTACGAACCATACATTTTTATTTTATAAAATTTATAATCGTGAGTCACCCCAATTCTTTACTGAGCGGATGTCTGAGATGCTGTACTGTTATATATTTTTGAAAATGGGTCTTTACGAACTACCCACTGTTGGTTTTTTCTTCTTAGATTTTTTTGGAATAACCAGCTATATGAGCAATTCTATGCTGTTTGTTAAGAAATAAATTTGTAGCCACCCTAATCCTATATCTATAAAGTAACTAGATGTCGGGGACGCTAAGACAAAACATTTCGTAACCCACGAAAATTTTTATACTTAGCTAAATTTATATTTAATTTTGAGCCAACCTTTTCCTACCTATACCTATAGAATGACTTGATGTCTGAGACGCTAAGATAGAATATTTCTTAACCCACGAAATTTTTTGAAAAGCTTGTATTTAATTTTGGGTCACACTTATAATAATTGCATCTCTCTAGCATCTCTAGCCGCTAAATAGGGGTTCTCTTGATAAAATTTATAACTTATTTTGAGCCACCCTACTCTTTAAGCTGGCGGCATGTTTGAGACGGCTACATTTGTGGAAAATCCGTCTTGACGAACAATCCTTTGAAGGGTTACAGATTTCTGTTTAGTTTGAGGCCACTCAAATCCCATAGAATGTCCACATAACTGAGCTGCGAAGACGGAACTTTTCGCAACCACTTTTCATATATTTTTAACTCTGAACTAGCCTAATCATTTAGTTTTTGGTACAACTTGTAGATTTCTAACTATATCTTCTCACAACTACCCACTTAGCCGTTGCTCTTGACAAAGTTACCTGACTTCTTCTTCAAAATTTTTCCTTATAAACTATCCACTAAAGGGTTTCTCTTATTTAATTTCGATTCAATTTTAAGCCACCCTTATACCGTATCAATCATTAACTTTTGGGAAGACCAGATGTTCTCACGAACCACCCACTAAGCGGTTTTCTGACAAAATTATTTATTAAATCTGACACTTGACAGTCTAGGACGTTTAACTGGAGTGATTCTCAAAAATCCGTCTTTACGAACTGTTCACTGAAGGGTTTCTTCTAATCAATTTTGAGCCAGCCTATTCCCTGTCTGAATTTCTTACATTCTTGCTTTCATATCTTTATTTATTTTATTTTACATACCAATTTTCTTGTATGGACTTGCTTTTGTCGGTTTCCTTTGGTTGATTTTTTGGTAAAAAACCGAGTATTTGGCCCATTCAGCTCAATACCAGGACAAGCACCCATAAGTTTGGAGATCCAATTTTTTTTTCTCAAACTAATTTAAAAAACAACTGAGTCATTTCAAATCAGTTTTAGAACCAATTATTTGCTATGATCTTCTTGTAAAATCTAAATGTTTGCCGCATTTAGTGGGAAGTACAGCCGAGCCGAAAACAAGAAGAAATACACTGAGATAGCTGGTCACCAAAGATTTAATCTCATGCAGTCTATAATAAGCAGCGAACTGAGGAGTCATTTTCAAATCTTTTTGAAGATTTCAAACTAACTTGATATTCTAGTTAAGTTTAATGGGTCGAACTGCCGCAAAGCTAAACGACGAGAGACCAAAAGCCAAGACACGCTCAGCGAGACATCTGGTCAGGCATTATTTTTTTTTTCAAAAGTTCAGATTCATTTTTTAATCAAAGTCAAAACGTACTTTCTTCAAGTTTTCAAACTTACTAAATTTTTTAGTTCTCGGTAAACCGAGATGACAAGCAGCAGAAAACCAGAACACATTCACCGAAACATGTAATAAGGTGACCCAATAATTTTTACAAATGAAGTCAAACTTGAGGATCATTTTGAAATATCTTTGAAGATTTCAAACGAACTTGATTTGCTTGTTAAAACGGCTTCGTATATATATAACAATTTTTCAATCTACTACGATTTTCTCAACTAAAGTCATTTAGCAAACTTGGGTACAGATTATGCCAAAGTTGGACACTATTTCCATCAACTTTAAATCTTTATACATAAATAATACCAAATCAAGATGTTAGTAAAAAATCCTTAAAGTTAAAACCTTAATACTTTTCTACTCTCATAAATATAAAAAAACACAATATTTTCTATAACAAAAAAATAATAAAAAAGAAAATCAAATACAATCAAAGCATATTTCAAGTATACCAAAAAATACCAAAAATATAAAGAAAAGCTGTCAAATCTGAGAATTTCAGTTCCTGAGCAAATGAACCTTATAAGTGAAATGCACTCTCTTGTGTTGTACGAATTATGTACATTATTATATTAATTATTAAATATAATAATTATATACATTGTAGGTACATAATGTAAAACCAGATAGCAGCTTAAGTCTGAAAATTGTATATGAAATCTGAGAATCTGAAATACCTTAATCAAGTCAAGTTGTCTTAGGTATATCCAATTTAATCAGTTGTATGCCCTTTATATATAAGTATATATATATATACACACACAGAGATACTGTGTATGTGTATTTATATATATATATAAGCAAGATATATATGTATGTAATGTTGTGATATTGACTTTAGCATTATAATATATTATATATAAGTTCTAATTATATTATATATACATATGCATATAGTTCTATTGCTTTTAACACTATAAATTGCACTATAAGTTCCATTTTACGCTTAAGTTTCAACTAATTAATTACAAGCCGTCCTTTTGTTAGGCTACAAATCGCGTATGCAAATATTTCATTTATTTATTTAATTGTGATAGCTAAAATTTTCAATTAAAAATATTTCGCGCTTTTTAAAAAAAAAATAATATTGTTTAAAAAATCAAAAAAAAAAAATAATATCTTAAAATAAACACGTTTAAGCACCTGCATATCCCTAAGTGCAGCAAAGCTTTAAGACAGGCACTTGCGGTTACCAACTCATCTGCGTAGATTCCCAAAGTACCAGCCCAAGTGTGGAACTCGTCTTCGTTTTGAGATAAAAACTTCTTACTTTAGGACGACTGACTCCATTTATTTTGCTTTGAACTACTTAATTTTATGCGGCCTTTATGGATATATATCTAAATAATACCTATTATTAGATGCAGATTCCATTCATGCATTTAGATCTCATTTATAGATTTAGATCTTATTTATGGACTTGCATATTATTTGAAGATATTTATCTTTTTTAACGATTTGGATCTGTATTATAAATTAAGATCATATTTAGAGATCTAAATCGTATGTATAGATTTAAATCTTAAATCTTATGTATAGATTAAGATCTAAAATCTTGCGTATAGATTTAGATCTAAAATCTTATGTATAGATTGAGATCTTTAATCTTATGTATAGATTTAGATCTAAAATCTTATGTATAGATTTAGATCTAAAATCTTGTGTATAGATTAAGATCTTAAATCTTATGTATAAATTTTGATCTTATATCTTGTGTTGAGATTTAGATCTTATGTATAGTTCTACGACTTATTTATAGGTCTCGGATCATATTTAAAGATTTAGATCTTAAATCTTATCCATAGATTTTGATCTTAAGTCTTGTGTACAGATTTAGATCTTAAATCTTATGTATTGATTTAGATCTTATGTCCAGATCTATGTATTTTTTATAGACTTAGATTATTTAGATCGCAGATACAGAACTTGATTTTATTTATGGACTTACATCTTATTTAAAGAAATATATCTGATACTCTGGGAAATTATAATGCTATTTATATCTCTGAATCTAATGTATAGATGTAGATCTGATTTAAGTCCTATTTATAGATCTATATCTTATATAAAGATTTAGATCCTCTTTATAGATCTTAATGCTATATAAAGATTGCTATCCTATAAATGGATCCAAAACTTATTTATAAATTTAGATTCTCTTTGTAGATGTTGATGCTATTTATAGATTGCGATCCCATTAATGGATCCAAATTTTATTTTACCCGTTTTGCAGATTTAGACTTTATTTATAGATTGAGATCTTATTAATGAATTCAAATCTTATTTATAGACTTAGAACTTATATATAGATTTAGATCGTATTTGTAGATTTTGATCTTATTCATAGATCTACATCATATTTATAGGTCTCGGTCATATTTAAAGATTTAGATCTTTTTTATATATACATCTTATTTTTAGCTAGATCTATCTTACTTAAAATTCTAGTTCTTATTAATCAAGATCGTTAGCTTCTTCATCAAATATTGCGTTACAGAATTCTTCCCTTTTTTATTTATTCTTAAAGCATTCAATCGTTCGCTTTCATATATTATTCCCAAGCTAAAACTTGAATGAAGGCATATCTATGAAAACCATAAATAATGATTAGATTTTCCCTCGCTAGCTTCGCGCTATCTGTAACTAGCCTGCAGAGCGATTAGAAGTTCTCGTCTTGAGTTTTCTAGCGAAAAGCTATTGTCATTCTTCTTTATGGATTTCTACCACTTCCTCGGCTATCATGAGGTTTCCAGCCAAGCTATATATATTTTCGATATGTCTATGGCAAATCCTGCTCTATTTGCAATGTCTGCTAGCGGCTTGATCGGTGTGCCTTGGATTTATAAGGGTTACCAAAATGTGTTACAAATGTGACACAAACTTATACCATCTGAAAGTGTTGCTCACATTTTATTTCTATCCTTCTTATGGCTAGTGAAAAGATGCTGCAACCATCATAAGATTTCAGATAAAACGCTCAAAAACTATAAAGTTTATGCCCTAGAATGCGTAAGTTTCAGATGGTATGTTAAAAGCATTATAAGATGCTTTTAAAGTTCATTAGTTCACTTGAATTAACCGACCCCTGAAAATAAACCGCAACCATTATAAAATTCTAGATGCTAAAAGCGAAGGGAATGATAAAGTTAAAGCGCAGAAATGTTTAATAACGAACTGGTTCGTGTAAATATGCTCAAACCATAGTTATATTAAAGAAGTGAAAAAGTGAACGATAATGTAGAAGTTCATCAGTTCACTAAATTAAACTGGTTAGTGAAAGAAAAAAAAACCAAAGATAACATACACATTTATATGTTCTGTAGAAAGAAATGATATTACCAGAATGAAATGATACTTCCAGAATGAAATTTTACTAGAAATTCGTGAAAATAAGTGAAGATCATCAAAATGTTCCAGCAGCTACAAACTTAGCGTAAAGTGGTGTATTAGTTCGCTTTATGTTTACCAGTTCGTACTGGCTTGTTTAGGTATGCATACACCATTATTAGTTTTTTAATACGAAAACCAAGTGAGTAATAACGTTAATGTTCAGAAGTTCACTCTCTAATATAACCGGTGTATTAAAGTATGCCGAATAATACTTCTTTAGTTCACCCAAATAAAACTAGTTCGCGTAAATAATGCAAAACCACTTGACTTTAGCGCGTTTATTGCATTATTTACGCACTTGGGCTGCTGCTATTTGAATAATCCAGCGAATGATACCTCTAAAGTTCACAAGTTCACTATAATAAACTGGTTCGTTAGGATATGCCAGCATTGTTAGAATATCAATTCGAAAACCAAGCGATTGATTGAGAAACCATCATAGATCGCTACAATGGAACCAGTTCGCCGTTCATTGCATTATCTACGCACTTGGGCTGCTGCTGTTTGATCATGCGAAATCAGTTATTCCATTCCTACCCTTGCACATGTGCCTACCTTAAAGCGTTATACAAATATTTATGTAAAAATTATAAATAAAAATCATATTCAAAGTCAACACTAATCTAATCCATAGTTTGCATAAACGTTAGCAATTTGTCACAATATAAAAATGGAGAAATCAATTAAACAATTTATCGAAAATAAACAAAACGTAAAGTGTGTTAGCTGTAAAGCACAAATGTAATAGCATTAATAAAATTTAAACAAAATGAATCTAAAAAATATTAACATAATAAACAAAATTAAAATTCATACATATGAAACATAGAGTACATATTGTAATGCAAGAAAAAATTTCTAGTTAAAAAATTGTTGTTTGCTCATTTCGATTTAAAGCAAATTTTTTCAACTCTTTTTTATTTCAAAATTTTTTTTTTAAACTTTGGCAAATAATAAAATGTTTATTATTATGAATATTATGATAAAACCATTCTTATAAATATATTATTATAACATTAACTTGAATGTAATTGATGATATATTGCAGATCAGCCTTAGATAAACAAAAGAAAATGAAAATAGTAAAAAAAGTATGTGAAATCGAGAGCGCACTCCAAATCGGAAACAAATTAAGTGAAAATGCTTGAGAGCGCTTGAGACAAAAATAAATATGATTTCTGAAAAAAATAAATAAATAGCACAAAATTTAAAGAAAATTGAGCTGTTCGATGTTTATTTTGAACTATGTTGGGTTGTGTTGGGCCAGATTAGAAAAACGTTAAGCTTCTGATATTATCAGAATGTTAAATGTTCTTAAAGAATATATACACCTAACCTTACACATCATGAGTCGCCTACTTGGTTTCTCTTAGCTGCTTCAACAGAACTATGGATTTTACAAATACCGACAAGTACATTTGCTTTAAATGTCAAAACTATGAACTAGTTATATTTCATAAACTTTCATTCATTTCAATTCGGCACCTCAAACAATAAACATCAATTTATAAAAGCGGAAAAAGTCTAAAATAAAAATTCTTTATAAAAGCGGAAAAAGTCTAAAATAAAAATTATTTACAAAAGCGGAAAAAGTCTAAAATAAAAAAAATTATAAAAGCGGATGAAGTCTCAAATAAAAAAAATTTCTCTGTGCATTGAGAGTTCCAGTTTGTGCTAAATTATCAAAGGACAAACGTGAGTGAGCGGATCCCAGTTTCAAAAATGTGGGTCTTGGTTTGAGCCGGTACTGCACCAAACGCGGTTGGATCTGCTGTTGTGGCGCTATCACCAAATGCTCCAAAGTTCTTGGGGACTGCGAAAATTGGTTCTCTGCCCAAAGTGGAATTGACTATAAAAGTAAGCGGGCTGCTGAAGGCGGGAGGACTACCAAACACTTTCTCAGCATCAAGAACACCTGCTTGCATTCGTGCTGGAGTTTGTGGTGTACCGAAACCGGATTGAGCTAGCCGACTAGCGCCCTGACCAACGGCACCTTCAGTAGTAGCTCGAGCAAAGCAGTCAGAAAAGCTACAGCAGCAGTTGATGATGCAAAACAAGGAATGCCACCTTCAAAGATAAAAACACCAAAAGGAGTTGCTGCTGCTGTGTCGGCAGCAGCACGGAAAACAGAGCTGCTGCCTCCATTGGTGTCACAAAAGCATTTCCTGCCGTCTGAGGGGAAGCAGCCGACCGGTGGATATAGTCACTTGCTGCAACAAGCGCAATTTGTGCGGCTTGCCCAAGTATATTTAGTGTGAAAATGCTGCCCGATGTGGACTCATCGTTTGGCTAATCTGACTCGACTCTTTTAAAGGTAAACTATGCAATTGTTTTATTTCTATCAAAATGAGTTTTTATCTTTAATTCTAGCATCCATGATCTATGGGGTAACCAGGTTAAAAGGCTTATTGGTAACGGCTATTACTTCTACCATTATGGCCACTTCAACCAGTTTCAAGCGAACGGATAACAATCTCAGTCTCGCCATTGCCGGAGGTGATTGCAGAAACATCATCGTCCTGTCTCCATGCATTTGTGCAACTAAAATTAGCGCAGTCGTAGGATGTGGAACTTTGGGAGTCACTGCTATGCTGAATATGGAACGGATGTCTGCATAAATTACTTCGATGATACAAATTTGCTTTGAAATCGTAATATGAGGTGATGTCAATACCAATGCTGCAGCACCATATGAAAGCAGGGAGTCCAAAAGGCGAGGTGCCTCTGAACTTGAATACCTTTCTTAGCTCGGAGTAACAGTGGAGGTCAGCCTGCCGCCACTGGTTCAACATTTAGCAGCTGCCTCAAGCGTATTTTGGACCAATAATGCTAGTGCCACTGGTGATGCATTGACTTCGGGCTCATTCTCACATAAAACGTAGTTGGTCCAGCCGCACAAGATGCGCCAGCTGCAACAAATTGTAATATCGGTACGACGTCTGTGTTCCCTCAGCCAGGAAGGAGTGCATTAGGTGTTGCCAGTGTAGGTAACGGCTCTGATTCCGGTTGTGTTGCTAACACAGCAGTAGCAGTTCCTATAGGCGATTGTATCTTTGGATGTGGCTGTCCTGATTTTGGCCATTTTCGCTGCTGTGGAAGTAGGTTTTCTGATGGCTTCGCTGGAGCTGTTTCTGGAGGCGTTCTTGGCCAGGGTGCTATAGCTCAATGTTGGTTTTACACACCCCAAGCCCCAGCACCAATGCAGCCAAATGTTTTTGATGCGACAGCAGTGTGTGATGGCTCTCCCGCTTTTGGCAGTCGGCTTGCTCTTTATGTCAATCCCATTTGTGGTGCAGCGATAACAATTTGGGAGTCCCAAAAGCTTTGGTATACTTGGTGGTAGCGGTACGACAGCCATTCCATCCGCTTTTGGTGCAGCGTCGGCTCAAATGAGGAATAATATTTTTGGCACTTTGGGATCTGCAGATTCGCGCGTATCCTTTGGTAATTCGGAACAAACTGGCATTCGTAATGCAAAGAATTATCGCTACTCTATGGTTGTCGTGTTGATATAAGCAAAATAAAAAATAATAAATTGCAATTATATTATATAATAGATTTCAAAAATAAACTTTACATTTCTTACCGAAGCATCTAATGGAATTCAAGTTGCCAACTCAATTAATGTAGAAAGCTGATCCTTAAGTATGTACAGGTCTCATAACTCAGACAACCAGCCGAATCACACCAAAAACGAGACTTATTTGGTGATTGTGCTCTGTCTCTTTCCTATCCTTTGGACGCAGCTTCCTATATTTTAAGTTCCTCATCGCCGTTTGCGATAGATTTATCTTGACCTAAGTCCACAATACTCCTTTCGAAAAAAATGAAACAGCATTGAAGTGATAAAAATGCAGGAACTCGAATGATTATTTCTCATATTTTGAAGTATTCGTAACGAACAATCCGTAGCAATCCAGATTACGAATGTCAAACGTATTCACTTTCTATTAGTTTATGCAGGCAGTCGCACAAAAATATTTTCCAATTTAATTTTATTAAAATTATTTTAGTTGTAAATTGCACTATCGGAGGATACAGTGGGTACTTTCCTGGAACCAACTCAAAATTAATCCAAAAGCGTTTTATTTATATGGAGTATCTGGGGGTCACGCAAACGTTTCTCTCCATTGGAATATATTGTCATCATTTGGGTTCGCTGAAGAGTTATCGTGCTGGAGTCTATATGAATTTTACATCTAATCATAGAAATGGTTCAATGGATCCAATAAAAGTGGATAAAAGTCTTTTCGTTCGGTTGCATCTGCCGCTTCCTGAAGTTCATTCCTTGGAGTAGACTGAATGAAATCAATAAGTTGCAGAATAATATTATGCGGCATGAATCTCATTGTTTTGCGCACAGGAACTGTCCCATTTGATGATCTTACGATGGCGTTTTGTTTCCGACAACCCGCTCGGGTATTTCCTATTGGAGGCATCTCTCTCACCTCTACACAAAAAATACTTAATGACATTGGATACATTTGATTTATACTTTTGGTAATTGTTGTAAATGCGAATTACCATTTTGTACATTTCCCTTGCGAAGCAAGTTCTTCTTAAGACACACGAAATACTGCTAAGTGTTCAGATATCAATTATATTCTATTCTCTTAAATATGATTCAAAGTCTTTTTTTGTTATATATTTATTTGGTTATTATCGTCTCTGCGGATCGTATGGCCTATCCATTTTTATTGCCTTCTTATTGCGATCGCAATGACAGATCGTCACGAAAACGACGTGACGAGTGAGCCATAAGGAGCACTGCGTTAGCGAATGTAGTGCAGGACCAGGAGCTGACCAGTGATCGCGTCAAGAGCAGTTTTGAAAGGACATTAATATGTTGCTTCGTAGTTATGAAGAATATTCACCTATTCTACAGGATTACTAATCTGTTAATCTAGCGAAAGATAAGAAAACAATATTATGGCCTCAGACACATTGGGGCATTTTTGGACCGTGTCAAGACTATAGTCAAGGCAAAATGTGGTAATGTTGAGCAGAAGTGAAATGCTATTTACACATTTTTAACTTGGTATGGAGTTAAAAGTAATTTTTCAAACTGAATTTATTTTTCAACTAAATTTATTTACAATTCCCTGTACGTACTTAAGGATCAGCTTTCCACATTGCGTGAGTTGGCTGCTTGGTTTCCCTTAGATGCTTTGGTAAGAAATATTTAGTTTATTTATCAAAACTAATAATTTTATATGGAATTATATTTTATTTATATTAACCCGACAACCAGAACAAATCGATCTTTCACGAAGGAATAAATCTCCTCCAAAAACTGCCTTTTTTCATTAAGATCGTCAGTATGTTCCTTAACTTGAGTCTGCAGATCCAAAAGTTTCAAATATAATACCCTCTGCTTGAGCAGGAGCTGCAGCAAATGCCGATGGAGTAGCTACCGTGGCGATACAACAAAATGTTCCAAGCTCTAGGGACTGTCAAATTTTTATCGCTGCGTCGAAAATGGGATTGGCATAAAGAGCAACCCGACTGCTAAAAGCGGGAAGGCCATCACACACTGCTTTCGCATCAAAGACATCTGGCTGCATTGGCGCTGGCGCTTGGGGTGTGTAAAACCAACATTGAGCTATAGCACCCTGGCCAAGAACGCCTCCAGAAACAGCTCCAGCGAAGCCATCAGAAAACCTACTTCCACAGCAGCGAAAATGGCCAAAATCAGGACAGCCACATCCAAAGATACAATCGCCTCTAAGAACTGCTACTGCTGTGTTAGCAACACAACCGGAATCAGAGTCACTACCTACACTGGCAACACCCAATACACTCCTTCCTGGCTGAGAAAAAACAGACCTCGTACTGATATTACAACTTGTTGCAGCTGGCGCATCTTGTGCGGCTCGACCAACTACGTTTTATGTGAGAATGAGCCCGAAGTCAATGCATCACCACTTGCTGGAATACCAATGAATGGCGCTGGCATTCAGTCCAAATATGTTACTCGCTTGTCGCAATTGCTAAATGTTGGAGATAGCAGCAGGCTGACATCCAAAAATACTGCCACCAGAAACACCAGTTCCTTACATATTACCAAAAGACGATGCTGCAGCAGCTGAAATATGGGATTCATGAGATTATCTTTCAATGATCACGTCCAAAGCTATTACCCTGAGCTGAGCAAGGCATTCAAGTGCAGCCATCTCGAGCTCCACGAAATAAGGGTTTGCGACTGCCAGCATTCTTATGGTGCTTCAGGATGTGTATTGACATGTCATACGACGACTTTTCATTCATATCATCGAAGTAATTAAAGTAGGCAATCCTACCATATTCCCTGAAGCTAAATCACATCCGACGACTGCGCTGGTTAGTCTCAGGTAATGGCGAAACTGGGGGTTTTAACCATTTGCAACTGTTTGAAGTGACCAGTTGAAGGTTTTTTGCGGGTTTGTCCTCTGGAGCATAACTCCTCAAAAGGTTCTTTCTAGAATTAGAGATACAAACTCAATTTGATAGAAATAAAACATCTGATTAATTTACCTTTAAAAGAGTCGAGTCAGATTAGCCAAACGATGAGTCCACATCGGGCAGCATTTTCACACTAAATGTACTTGGGCAAGCCGCACAAATTGCGCCTGCTGCAGCAAGTGACTATATCCACCGGTCGGCTGCTTCCCTCAGATGGCAGGAAATGCTTTTTGTGACACCAATGGAGGCAGCAGCTCTGTTTTCCGTGCTGCTGCCGACACAGCAGCAGCAACTCCTTTTGGTGTTTTTATCTTCGAAGGTGGCATTCCTTGTTTTGCATCATCAACTGCTGCTGTAGCTTTTCTGACTGCTTTGCTCGAGCTACAACTGAAGGTGCCGTTGGTCAGGGCGCTAGTCGACTAGCTCAATCCGGTTTCGGTACACCACAAACTCCAGCACCAATGCAAGCAGGTGTTTTTGATATTGAGACAGTGTTTGGTAGTCCTCCCGCCTTCAGCAGCCCGCTTACTTTTATAGTCAATCCCACTTTCGGATGAGTATCAAACTTTGGCAGTGCCACGAACTTTGGAATATTTGGTGACAGCGCTACAACAGCAACTCCAACTGCGTTTGGTGCAGCACCAGCTCAAACCAAGAGTAACATTTTTGATTTTGGATCCACACACTCGCTTTAGTCCTTTTGTAATTTAGCACAAACTGGAACACTCGATGCACAGAGGCATGTTTTTTGTTGGAGACTCCTTTCGTTTTTAAAAATTGTTGTTTATTGTTTGAAGTGTCGACTTGAAATGAATGAAAGTTTATGAAATATAACTAGTTCATAGTTTTGACATTTAAAGCAAATGTTCTTGTCGGTATTCGTAAACTCCATAGTTCTGTTGAAGCATCCAAGGGAAACCAAGTAGCCAACTATTGTTGTCCATCCAAGAGTTTTTTTAATCTGATTCTGTTATTTCAAAAATATATCGCGCCCCCTGATCAGCTTATGAATTTGGGAGTTTTATCCGAAATTCTTGTTAACTCCTTTGCGTGGGTGCGCGATCGTTTATTGTGGTTTGCAAGGACGACGTTTTTATAAAAATATTTTAGATTTGTTTTAATATTACAAGCGTCTAAGCCTGCCATCATTATATGCGAAAGTACATATTTTGAGATAAGTCCAATAAACTCATTGGCCTTTTGAATGTAGTGTACAAAAGACGGAACAAAAAACCGAATGGACAGAATCGGTCTCGACCCCGTTACTTCATATAAATAAGCCGCTTTTAGATTAATTTTGAGTTGGTTCCAGGAAACTACCCATTGTATCCTCCGATAGTGCAATTTACAACTAAAATAATTTTAATAAAATTAAATTGGAAAATGTTTTCGTGCGACTGCCTGAATAAACTAATAGAAAGTGAATACGTTTGACATTTGCGTTCTGGAAAATCGATTTTGTACTTCAATGTTGTAAAAAGTCATCGATTTTACTTACCTGTTACTTCAGATGTCTGGACACGCAGATTTTTGCGAATTGAGTGATAAAAATGTTTTTGTAATAAGAAACGAAAACATAGTCTTCGTTTTAAGTCACCTACAGCTGATTTCTGTGCGCCTGCTACTTCATATCTCTAGGCACGCAAATTGAGAAAACAAATATTTTTTTATATTTGAAACTTTCTGCTACGAACAATCCGTAGCAACCCAGTAAACAAATGTCAAAGTTTTTACTTTCTATTAGTTTATTCAGGCATAAAGACGTAAACATTTTTCAAATTTATTTTATTACAATTATTTTAGTGGTAAAGTGGACTTTCGGAGGATACATTGTGTAATTTCCTGAAACCAACTCAAAATGAATCTTCATATGGAGAACCTTTGGGTAGCGCAATCATTTCTTTCCATTGGAGTATTTATTCAGTCTTCATACACTTTATGCCAAAGGCCCAGGAGTTTGTTGGACTTAGCTCACGATTGGGAACTTAGAAGTTTAAAATATTAAATCAAAATCCGTCTAAAGTTTGCTGGTAAGCCCCACTCTCGACCTTCCTGAAGTGTTTTTCTCCTTGGAGACCACAATAATCGATTAAGTGCCCACGCACAAGGGTAACCAAGAATTTCGGATAAAACTTACAAAATCATCATTCACCGTGGCTTGCAAACTCTTGGAAACACGTCATCAGCTGGCTTCAACAGAATAATGGATTTTACGAATACGGAAAAGTACATTTGCTTTAAATGTCAAAACTATGAACTAGTTATATTTCATAAACTTTCATTCATTTCAAGTCGACACCTCAAACAATAAACAACAATTTATAAAAGCAGAAAAAGTCAAAAAAAAAAAAAAATAATTCATAAAAGCGGAAGAAGTCTCAAACAAAAAAATTACTCTGTGCATTGAGTTCCAGTTTGCGCTAAATTATTAAAGGATTAAAGCGAATCTGTGGATCCCAAAATTTCAAAAATGTTGGTCTTGGTTTGTGCTGATACTGCACCAAACGCAGTTGGAGTTGCTGTTGTAGTGCTGTCACCAAATGCTCCATAGTTCGTGGCACTGCCAAAGTTTGATACTCGTCCGAAAGTGGGATTGACTACAAAAGTAAGCGGGCTGCTGAAGACGTGAGGACAATCAAACACTTTCTCAGCATCAAGAACACCTGCTTGCATTGATGTTGGAGTTTGTGGTGTACCGAAACCGGATTGAGCTAGTCGACTAGCGCCCTGACCAACGGCACCTTCAGTAGTAGCTCGAGCAAAGCAGTCAGAAAAGCTACAGCAGCAGTTGATGATGCAAAACAAGGAATGCCACCTTCGAAGATAAAAACACCAAAAGGAGTTGCTGCTGCTGTGTCGGCAGCAGCACGGAAAAAGAGCTGCTGCCTCCATTGGTGTCACAAAAAGCATTTCCTGCCATCTGAGGGAAGCAGCCGACCGGTGGATATAGTCACTTGCTGCAGCAGGCGCAATTTGTGCGGCTTGCCCAAGTACATTTAGTGTGAAAATGCTGCCCGATGTGGACTCATCGTTTGGCTAATCTGACGCAATTATTTTAAAGGTAAATTATGCAAATGTAACATTTCTACCAAATTGAGTTTTTATCTCTAATTCTAGCAGAAGCTGTCTGAGACGCTATGATCCTTGGGGTAAAGAGGTTACACTACGACTACTACCATCATTATTATGATCCCCGATTGACTGAGCCGATAGCAGAAACTGTCATCCATGTCGTCATCGTCGTATTTCCATGCATTTGTACAACAAAAACTAACCGGTGCAGCCATCGGGTGCGGTGCTTTGAAGTCATAGACATGCTTTGTACGTGACGTGGTTTATTTGCATATGGATGGGACGTCTACATTTATTACTTCGATGATACGAATTTTAGCGGTGCTGCAGCTGCCACAAGCGAATATTTGGACCGATAATGCCAGCGCCACTGGTATTCTAGCAAGTGGTGATGCATTGACTTTGGGCTCATTCTCACATAAAACGTAGTTGGTCGAGCCGCACAAGATGCGCCAGCTGCCACAATTTGGAGTATCGGTACGACGTCTGTTTTCCCTCAGCCAGGAAGGAGTGTATTGGGTGTTGCCAGTGTAGGTAGCGGCTCTGATTCCGGTTGTGTTGCTAACACAGCAGTAGCAGTTCCTAGTGGAGATTGTATCTTTGGATGTGGCTGTCCTGATTTTGGCCATTTTCGCTGCTGTGGAAGTAGGTTTTCTGATGGCTTCGCTGGAGCTGTTTCTGGAGGCGTTCTTGGCCAGGGTGCTATAGCTCAATGTTGGTTTTACACACCCCAAGCCCCAGCGCCAATGCAGCCAAATGTATTTGATGCGAAAGCAGTGCGTGATGGCCCTCCCACTTTTAGCAGTCGGGTTGCTCTTTATGCCAATCCCACTTTCGGTACAGCGATAACAATTTGGCAGTCCCACGAGCTGTGGAATGTTTGTTGGTAGCGGTACGACAGCCATTCCATCCGCTTTTGGTGCAGCATCGGCTCAAACGAGGAATAATATTTTTGGCACTTTGGGATCTGCAGATTCGCGCTTATCCTTTGGTAGTTCAGAGTAAATTGGTTTTCTTAATGTAAAGAAGCAGTTTTTCGAGGCAGCATGGTTCATGGTTGTCGAGTTGATTAAAATAAAATATGAAATATGTTATAATAGAATTTTTTAATGGTTTTGGATAATTACAGTCACTATATTTTCTGCTGAAGCATCTAAGGGACAGCAGATGGCTTGAACACGTGCAGATGATCGTTAGGCAAGTAGGAATTTCCACGGTCGTGCCAGATCCGAAGAGAACAATGTTAACTTTTGGCATTTATTGCTTTCAAACTGTGCAATGCTTTTCAAACTGTCTGCGTGCGTTTTACTTTTCTTTTGAAATTGACGAAATCAACGATAACAACAAATGCTGCATCGAGCTATTTATGTTTTACTTTTCACCTTGACTTTTCTCACTTTTCTCATCGTTTGCTTATGTCTCTTTTCCTGTCTATTATCTGTCTTTGTTTTGGTGGTATTCTTCTTATGCAAAGCGTATAATTCAATAATACCCAACAAACGTTGCACGGTGGAACAATTAACATTTCAATTGAATAAAAATTTCTTAACTTTACTTAGAATTAAGATTAAATTTCCTACTTAGGCTCACGTGGAGGAGTTGCAGCAGGTAAAAACCGGCAGCATGATCCTTTGGCCAATAAACAAATTCAAAAGCCATTGCTTTGCAGCCGGATGTAGCAGTATCCATTCGTATGCCCGAAGTTGCAGAAGATAATATGGACAGAAGGTGCCCTCCTTTTGGACGATATACAGCTAGAGGCACTCATTAACGACGAGACTGATGGGAGCTCGAACTCGTCATTCGCGGATGATTTTGAATTGCATTTGGTAAACTATATTTTTAGTGTTAATATTAAAAATATAGCAAAAATTACTTGGAATGTTTTCCCCGAAAATTGTTTATTTTTAGAGGCAGCTATATTACAGGAAACAATCTGTTGTTCTATGAGAGGATTTCATTTCTATTTTAAGTTAAGAAAGAAAGATACGATTTTTTGAGAAGTATGTTCAAATCCCTACCGATACAACGAATCGGTTATGGATAATTTAAAAATTCTGATATCTGCTTGTATTGAAGTTTACAGAATTTGAAAATAAACATTACGTATACGTAATGTGAGTTTGTTTAAAATTCTCAGAAAATAATAACGATACCCATCAAATCGGTTATAAAAAATATAAAGGATGCGCCATCTGAATCCGGTCAATAAAAAAGTCGAGTAGCTTTGACAATTTTCAATTTTTTTCAGTTTGATCCAATACAATTTTAACCATGTATCGCTATACACCTCAAAAACGCGCCGAAATAGTGTCGCTGTACATTGAAAATAATTGGTCAGACAATAATATTAAGGCCGTACTGCACCAAAAAATCTACACGATACATAGTTTAGCCTTAAATATTTTTGAACACGGATCTGTAGCAGTTCCGAAACAAACTCAAAAATCACCAGAAGTTGACTGTTTGGCATAGATCGATGTTGGCGCAATTTGTGTTACCCCAAATGCGTGAAAAAAGCCAAGAAAATTTTTGGTTCCCAAAAAAAATGGCGCTACATGATTACACAGCAATAATTGACTATTTGTGTTCAAAATTCCCGGAACATATTGTGTCCAAAAAACGACGGTATTGACTGTCCCGAGATGCTTGTGAATGCGATGCAAAACGACAAAAAAAGGGGTTCTTTCTGTCGATGTAAAAAGTAATCTTGATAATAAAAAAAAAATTATAATAATATATTAAAAATTCTTGAAGTTATAAAAGAACTTCTTTGCAATTGATCCGATTCAGATGGCGCACTCATTAAAAGTTTAAAAAATTCTGAGATCTGCTTGCAATGAACTATACTGAATTTGAACATAAATATAACGTATACGTAATGTGGGTATATATAAAATCCTCAAAAAAAAGTTAAAAACTTGCTTCCATACATATCAAAACGCTAAAAGATAGTTAAGTTTTTGAAAATTCCATAGATAATATATTAATTGCAAAATATTCTGAATCATGAATACGTTATCATGAGATCTTTAATATCATGTTTCATGGAAGTTTAAGAAATATTTTATGTATAGAGCACAAAAAGTGTATAAAAATCAATATCTTGTACTTCCTCTTAACTAGTACTTTTCGAATTGTATTTCTCTTGTACGATTTTATTCAGCTTTAAAAGGTAAATAAATAAAAATGGAATTTTCAAGAATTTTCAAAATTAAAATGTTTGCAATAGCTCTAACAATCAAGTTGGCTCTTTTTTAAACTTAAACAGCTGCTAGCTGCCTAAAAATATTAAGAATTCATTAATAATATATACTTCCTAGCGAAAGATCGATAATTATAAACAAAAAAAAAATGGATCAAAAAGCTATTTTAAATAGCAATATTCCGCCGGAGGAAACTGAGTAAGTGTTAACTTTGAATTCGCAGAGAACTATTGGATAACTTATCATTTGGTTATTTACAGCGATGCGGCAGAACTGGAGGAGCTCTGTCGTGAACCGGCAGCAACTTCTGCGGCAACTGCAGAAAATGTACCACCAGTTGCTGGTAAAGTCGCCCAGGATAAAGATTTGAAGATTAAAATTTACGAGACCCAATTGGAGGCCGTGAAAACAGTGGCAGAACTTATGAAGGCGCAGCAACGAGGTTCAGATTTACGCCAACATATCATTGTGGCACTGAAGGGGAAGATACAAGATAACCTTAATATTTTGCACGAGTGTTCCAAGTCTGATTTGGAAGCGCCTTTTGATGAATCTTCCATTGAGTCTCCCAATGAGGCTACGAATGAGTCAACCAATGAGTCAACCAATGAGTCAACCAATGAGTCTAGCAGTGATTCTACCAATGATTCTACCACTGATTCTACCAATGATGCTACCACTAATTCTACCAATGATTCTTCCAATGATTCTACCAATGATTCTACCACTGTTTCTACCAATGATTCTTCCAATGAGTTTTCATACGACTTTCCATATTATTCTTTACGTCAGTCTTTAAACGAGTCTTCGCAAGAGCACTTGTAGATCGGTCTGCCTCCAAGACTGATAAAGGAATGTTTTTTAAATAACCAAATTCTTTGATGTTTTCAACAGTTCTATATTCAAAATAAACTAATACGGCACGTAAGGCAGAGATGTTTTTGATTTTGGAATCGGAATCTTTTATAGTTTTAAAGAATAGAATAAAGGTTATACCATTGCAGGCTAGATGAGTCCAATAAAATTTCAAGAAAAAGGAAAGATTGGTATACTATACTCTTCGCTTAATAACCCATTAAATAATCCATGAAATGTACACAGCTTCAAATCACGCAACACACTTGGTATTCAAAATTTGTCCCACTGTGCTGCGTCTGGTTTGTGTCAATCGCTGTGCCATCCTCCTTTTTGTAAGTATTTTATGTCTTTTGCTTTGATTTCGTGCCTTGTATTTTGGCACCTAACAAACCATTATTAGCCCCTTGGCAGTCGCTAGCATTGCTTGCCATCGGTATTGTCGTCGTCATTGTCATTGTCGCTGTCGTGGTCGTAATCCGCACCCGGCCAAACCAATTGTGCACGCAGTGTTTTATCAATAATAATAACTATGAACTATTTGACGATTATCCCGGAGAATTTTAGGCGCACGAACCAGTCAACGCGCGACGGCAAATGTGTACTAAGTCGTTCGGTTTCGCCTTTGGCGCAGCCGGAGCTGCACTTGGAGTCGCAACAGCAACAGCAGTTGCCACACATTGCCAACCAACGTGCCAGTTCGTTGATGCACTTGCCACAAGTGGACAACGTGCCGGCGCCCATATTGCCGCCAGCTAAACGTCAACACGCAAGTGCCACACGTAAATTGCATCGACTCCATCGGCGTGCGCAGGTTAATGAGCACGATGAGACAGCCTACAGGCCACGTTGCAATACAGATCCCACAGATATGACGCTACATGTGCCCGTGCTATGCACACCGTCGAGGAATAGTAGCGGCAGCAGGAACAGCAGTAGACGCAGCAGCATTGGTACAGCTGGTGGCAGTGTTGCGCCCAGTGGCAGCGTGCTCAGCTCACTCATAAGGCAGACCATCAAGGTGACCACCGCCTCGGTGGGCTTACGCGCCATGAGCGCCAGTGAGGAACGGTGAGCAACGCTTATATGTATTATTTTTATACCCTGCACCAAAGGGTATATTATGGGGCATATGAAGTTTGTGCAAGACGAAAACGTAAATTGCAGTGGGAAAAGTCGGAGTTGCCACAAACTTACATACAGTATGATCCGGTTGACTAGAAAGCTTGGGCAATTATTTTTTCGTAAAAACAAGCTTGTTATATTTCGAGAAGCAAGTCTATTTTATCATTTATGTCATCGGCAATACTTCACATAGCTTTCGAAGGGGTTTTGTGCAGCACTTCAAAGAACTCAAAAAGTTTTGGATTACAAAGTCACTTAATTACGAAAAATTTTCACTATTTTTAAGCAGAAAATTTTATCAGAATTTCTAAGATTAAAACAATCGGTAGATCTCGTACTTAATGCTTTTTTTTATTT
The DNA here is from genome assembly GCA_035046065.1 of Chymomyza procnemis. Taxonomy (NCBI): domain Eukaryota; kingdom Metazoa; phylum Arthropoda; class Insecta; order Diptera; family Drosophilidae; genus Chymomyza; species Chymomyza procnemis. The sequence continues at coordinate 31,880,309 of JAWNOJ010000021.1, read as the reverse complement.
TTATACGATTCCCTACTAAATTCGACTTCTAAAAGCAGTTTATTCCCATCCATCACTGCGTAGCTATAAAAAAGTTACTATATAGCAGGTTTGCTGCCATCTAGTAGTCAGAAGATCTCTGCTGCACATTTGCTTACTAAGAACATAGTAACACCTATTGGCAAAAGTGTTTCTTCGCTTAATCTCCAGGCTGATGTAAATATCGATATTAGCGGAGGTGTCAAGGTACGTGAATTTATTTTCGAAGACATTATTATATTGATAGCTAGTGGGAATCTCATGTAGATGGATGTATTATTATTATTATTATTAGGCTGGTACCAATTGCGGGACGACTGTCTAATCGTGCGATTTCTTAAGACTTATTATGAGATTCGCTAGCGTAGTGGTAGCTTACTCGCCTCTAAATCGAAAGATCGGTCGTGCGATTCCGTTCCATAAATAGATCCATTTACCTAGAAAAATCTTAATTAATTAGTGATACCGCCGTACGGATTCAGCTATAAATTGTAGGTCCCAGTTCACTTCGAACATAGTCAAGGGAATTAAATTCATTTAGGGAATTTTTATTATTATAATTTTTTTCAATTTTAAACTAAGGGTAGTACAGTATAGTTTGTAAGTCCAAATTTTCTAGTCTGAATCAGTGTTTTTGCTTAAAAAGTTTATTTTGGGGAATATATAAAATTCGTAATAAATTTATTTCTTTATTATTAATTTAGGAGTACAAGTAAGTACTGTTGAAACTTATAATTAAACCATTTTAAAAATATTACATAATAACAAGGAAAATATAATACAACACTAATACGTATTCCTAGCCGGGTGAAGTTTTTATGGTTAAAAGTTTCTTAACAAAGAAGCCAAAAGATCAACGTTGATCAAGTTGGGGTTGCACAGTTCATGATTGCTCAAAGCTGTTAGATTTGGCGAATCAAGATGAGTTAAGATAGAGTAAGCGAAGAATTGAATAGACCGTTCGTAAAATAGAAGTTTCTGGCTCAAATCCGTAACTTTATGATTTTTTAATAAATAAATTACAGAGTATTTATGCGTCCACTTTTTCTTCGTTTTCGTTGCGCTTCGTTACGCATACGCCATGGTGGTCAGTGGGGGAAAATTTACGGCAAAGGTTTTCTGCTTGCCTTAGCGTGGCTTAATAACTTCATTGCCAGCTCGGCGCTTGCTTCACTTCTCTTCTCACTTCTCACTTCCCTCTCTCTCTCACTCTTTCTCTCTATGAAGGCGTCTCCTCACTTCACTGCACCTAATTTGGATTATACTCTTGCGTGTTGTCTTTTCCTTTTGCGCTCTAATTTGCGTTTTGTTTTCGCAAACATTTTATTTGTTTTATTACGCTCTTGTCTCTCCTCTCTCTCTCTCTCTCTCTCCCTGTCGTTTTTCTCGTTTTTGCATGAATGTTATTATTTGGCGCTTTTTGTTGTTTATTTGTTACAAGGTCGATCGCTTTTCGGTATTATTTTTTTGGCGCTCTATACACTTTATTTATTTATTTATTTACTTAATTACTTAGCTGCTGTGGCGCTTTTTGGCAAAGCGTGACGGCCAATTAATTAATCGCATTGTTTTCTTATTTATTTCACTCGACAAATGAATCTGTTGCTCTTGGTCATTTGGCACAGAAGGTGTACGTACGTACGCGTTTCCAAGCGAAATTGTCTCTCAGATGAATATATGGGAAATCTCTCAAATGTTTGTTGGGCATAAATTATAAGGTGTGTTCTGCAAGTCCACACTACCAAATTCGACGAAAATCGTGCAGTTTATTTTGATTTTTGCGATAAACGTAATTTTTACCTGCACCTACTACTAAAGGGTGTTTTTTTCGAGATATACAACTTTAAGTTGGCATTACTGTTCAGGATGGCGACCGATTTTATAGCTGTCAAGTGATTTATTCGCAGTTTGGTTTGGCGTTTCCCTTTCAGATGGGGGACGACTATCGCATCCGAGCGAACCATGAGCTGTACAAGGACATAGATGTCTAGCGTGTTACGGCACAACGTCTGCGTTGGCTCGTCCATGTTGTTCGTATGCACGAAGACGCTTCAACGAAGAAGAACTTTCCATGCGACAGTCGACGAAAGAATACAAAGATGACGACCTAAGCTCAGATGGAAAGACCAAGTGGAGGAATATCTATCTTTACTGAACTGAAGAAGGCGCACGCAAAGCAGTGAGGCCTGGCGAGAGCTAGATCGGCTGTAACCCTATGACTTATTGTGATGGCCAATCAAAGTAAAGTAAAACGAATCCTAAAAGATGATTCGTATTTCGTCTCAAAAGCCTGACAATTATTAAAACAAAAAACATAGATGTGACCACCATAGGTGAATCTTAATGTTCACGTCTTATACCTCACAGTGAATTAGGATTAGCTTCTATGGCAGTGACCATTATGAAAAGCTGTTGCCAATGCGCAATGCATTTCAGATTTAAACATTTTTAGCCATCTTCTCCACTCCATCTCCTGAGCTGATCCAAATCTTTTGTGAAAATTTTGTTCGGTGTTCCGTGGGTGTTTTGACATTTTGCAAACGTTGTGGCAAAACTTACATCAGCGACATACAAAGATAAGAGGCAAGTATAATAAGCTTGACCTTCTACTGCGTCATCTGCGGCAACTTTTGTCACAGATTTCTGCTATTTTTTGTCCCCCCACTCTAAAAAACAATCCGCTTAACTTGCAAACACACACACACACACATATACTATGTATACTTGTATATATGTACTACTTATGTATATACATAAATGTACTAAGCTTTGTATACAAATAGAAGAGCAAACATTTGGGGCAGGTAATGTAGGTGGCATGGAAACTGTCAGCTCGTTTGCGCAGAACAATACCAGGAGAGAGCGGCTGAGAGCGAGCACGAGCCCCCTGTTTTGTTTGGTGGGGGGAGCTAGACTTTTGGTCAGCTTGAAATCGCAATAAATATTTCATTTTCACCCGGCAGTCAAGCTTTTGTATGCTTTTTAAAATATTAAGTGGTCCTCAGCGTCATGCAGCTACACTGGCACTGCGAGGGTAGGCTGAAAAGTACCTAAGCGGCTAAGTTTAAAAGCTAATACGCTTAACTCTCAGTTTCGGCAAATTAAAAAGAAACATTTATTGGAAATTATGATATCCAGAACGTTATAGTCCATGGTGATCGGTATAGAGCCATGAATACAAACTTTTTCTTTCCTGAATTGAACAACCTTGATGTCCAGGAGCTGTGGTTCCAACAAGACCGCGCAACATGTCACACAGCTCGTGCCACAATCGATTTATTGCAAGGCACGTTAAGTGATTAGGCGGTCACATTTTGGACCTGTGAATTGGCCTCCAAGATCTTGTGATTTAACAGCACTAGACTAACTTTCTGTGGGGCTATGTAAAGTCATAGGTCTATACGGATATGGCCACAAACGCTTAACCATTTGGCAGACAACATTCGCTGTGTTATTGCCGATATACGGCCACAAATGTTGGAAAAAGTCAGCCCTGGCGGTCATATGCCAGCTGCTAATAGGGTTTGTCCACCTATTCCCATTAAATTCGGTAAAAGTAGTTTAGTCTTCTTAATAATTATGTTCGAAATTATATGACTTATTTATAAAGCTTTTTATATTTTTTTAATTAAAATACTTTCTGTGCATAAAATTATATGTTAGCAAGCGCACAATCTACCCTCGCACGATACTAACTAGTACATGCGCAAAAGCTTTGCAGAGCGACAGTTCCAGAATTGTGGGAGAGCGCGTGACTGCCGGAGCTTAGAGATGCCGGCTGCAACATATTAAACACACAACTGGCTTAGGGTTGAGTTCCCTTCGTCATAAATGAGGGTGACTTTGTAGGGTGCATGCCGAAGCGTTACTCAGTCTTGTGAGTCAGTTGGGTTACTCAAATTTTAAACAAGAAATATTTTTAGCACCAAACTGATACAGGTAACGAATTATGATAGGATTTGGTTATGAGGATTAAAGAACTTGTCGTATTTGCGAAAGTCAGATATGGAACAAACTAAGGTGGTACAGTGCAAGTCCTCCAGTAACTGCAGAGACACTTCTATAATCACAAAACGTCATTGCAGGTTGTATGCAATTTAGTCATATAGATTGATGGCCACAAACTTGTTTTTCTTATAAAAATCGAGTCCTACAAGAAGCCGCATTCCACGCATAAGACCCAATACAATTATGAAGAATCTTTCGTAATATAAAAACAAGATTTGATTATTGTAGTTTTGACAGAATTTTTTATTTTTTTTTATTTGATCGTTTGCATCCTAGCGGTAATTATGGTACTGGAGCTAAATCGAACACAGAAATTATTAAAACTTTTCGAAATTTATTGGCTGATGACTTGGTGGTTTTGTAACAGCAATTTTCACTAGGATCTCGGATTCTCCATAATAAGGGACGTAATCAATAAACCATGCGGATCAGTTACGATTCCACCCAGCCAGCTCTCTAGCTAGATGTATACCTAGACCCCGACTGAAACTCCTTTACCAAAATAAATTAATTTAGATATAATACAAAATATTTTTTTTATATTTGCCTTATGGCTGCATGTAAAGATTCCATTTGTGTTCGAATGTGGAGCAGCAAATATCCGTCATACACACATTAATTCGGCACATTTTGTTCCGGACATATTTTCCAACGTAAAATTAGTTTTAAGCAGCCTGCAGCAAATGATTCTATTTCACAATATATGGAAAAAACATATACACGAGATAATATCTGCTATTTTAGTTGTAAAAGCTCTATATAATTTGTAAATTTAACTCAAATGATTGATTGATAAACATTTGTTTTGGGGAAATTGGGAGCAAGAATTCAGCAACTAAACGAATCCGAAAATAAACTGTTTAAATGCGTTTTTATGTTGCAATAATCATATTTTCTAAACCTCTGAAGATATTTTTATAAGTTAAGCTGTGACTAAAGGAAAATGTTAGGGTTTGAGTGTTCATGCATGATGAAAGGATATCTGAGCTTTTTACCATTTGTATAACCAATATCTAAACTTGATATCATCTTTGGCCTTAGCCCCAGCAGAAGTGCAGAAACCTAGTTGAAAATAATTGTTAATAGGTAAATAGTGGACGGATAAGAAAGTCAAACTTTGAAGAAAATCAAACTTTCAAAGCTCTCAGACATCCCTACCATTATGCGAAAACACTAAGCTTAAAACTTTCAAAATCTTCCGTCCAACCGAAATGTAATATCTCGAATGTCTTAAGAGGACATGATTTTTGTAATGTTTTTTCACTTTCCATACCGTTGTACGTTGATTATTCGATTTTGTTTGCCATTGTAGCGCATATGCAAGTCGTATTGACTGCAACTTATACGTCATTATCCCTTTCTTGCGCATAAGTGTTGACGCCTTGATGCAGCGATGCTCAACAGGTTCTTATCGAAGGGCAAATATTAATACATTGAAATGTTGTGTGCACTCAAAAATTTAATATTTTCTTTCTGAAGTATTTCGGCTTTTGTTGTAATAATTATTTGATTACGTGCAAAGACCCAAGACACAGTTTTTCGAGCAAATAAGCAATTATTTCGCTCGCACGCTCGATTAAATCCACGCCCAATTTCTTCCAATGTGCAAAATCAAAAAAAATGACAAGTTACACTGAAGATTTGCAATAATTTCAATATTTGAAAATTTGTTTTAAAAAACTTTAATTTCTTTTAGCTGCATAATATGTATTGAAGTGAAATCTATACATATATATTTGAAGGACTTGCGAATAATAATATCTTGTTATTAACAAATCGCTTAGTACAGTTTTTAACAGAATTTAAAGTAGCCAACGATTATTATATATTATAATAATAAATGACAATCCGAAAGATGCGGCCTTGCTAACAATAGAGACGAATGGAGGAGAATTGTTGAGAAAGCCAAAACCCACCCCGGGTTGTAGAGCTGAATGATGATGATGATGAATAATAAACACATTTCATTTTCATATATTTTTGTGCTCATGTTATATCGCTTTGTTTTATTATTAACAACATATACAATGTTTTTTTACTTCATACTGCATTCCCTTTTTTTCAAGCTACTGTCGCTACCTTTAATAATTATATCATGAACCATGAACCATTGTGAGCATACATTTTGTGAGAGCGCTAGAGATGACAGAGTTGGAAAGCGAGTTAGCAAGCAGGAAAAACTATAGACCTATGGCAGAGTATAAAGAAAAGCTCATCGCCAGAGACAAGACGCTCTCTTTACTTTACCTTTTTAATTCTACCATGGATAAAAAACATGAACCCCCACTGCAGCTTTTGCTCAAAAGCAATTACACAAAACTAAATGGAGCTACTGATCGCTTTGGAGCTGCGCATCCCTGCCTTCATGTATACATTTGCATGCATGTGTGTGTGCGTGTGCTTGCATGGCTGTGCATGCCATTTTGAGGGTTGCTTTTTGCAAGCTCATATTCAAACCGTCCGCGCCCACCGCTCAGCATGCGGCGCTCATCACTTCACGTCTCTCTCTCTCTCTCTCTCTCTCTCTCCCGCTACTCGGAGTCCACCTTACTCAGCCATTGTTGACTCTTTCAGAGCGGCCGCAACGTCAACGTCATTGACGCGTCACTGCATATTAACGGTACTTCTGCAGCTGTCTCTGCCTCTGCTGCGGTCGCTGCCTCTGCAGCTGCTGTTGGCTGCGCGGCTCCCAGTGTCATAATCAGCAGCAGCAGCAGCAGTTGCGATATTATTTGAGCGTAGAACGCGTTGCTTTCGAGGAACTCCGGCGTGCACAAAATCCTTAAAATTTTTTTTTTCGAAAAAAAAGTTATATTCCAACAACTTGAGAATTTGTGCAAAATTTTTCCCAAATTTGTCAGTCTTTAAAAGATAAAGTGAGAGAGAGAGAGAGAGAGAAAGTGACAGAGTGAGATAAAGCTAAAGTCTTCCCCAAGGAACACAACAACAACAATTGTACACGAGTGTGTGTGTGCGTGAGTGTGTGTGTCTGTTTGTTTGTTTGCAAAAAAATTGGGAAAAATTCACAAAAAGTGTAAAAAGTGTTTGGAAAATTTGCATAATATACAGCAGCATGTAAAAATATTACGAAAATTTGGCAAAAATCTTTGTGCGAATACAAAATCAAGGTGAGCGCATTTTGTCAAAGTCCCCAGATGATGAGAGAGAAGCAGCAGCAGCAGCAGCAGCAGTAGCGGCAGCAGCGGCAGCCGTAGCATCATGCTGGGGCAGGTCGTCAACGCTGAAATTGCTTCAAGACTAAACTGGCGCAAAGCAGCCGAAATTTGTTTGGGTTTTCGTAAAAACCATTTAGATATACAATATCGCTCCACGTCACGTGTCCCCAACTGACGACGACGACCTCTCCAATAATGTAACTTGCATTTGTTTTTCTTTGCTTTTCACATTTTCTACTTTTTGTATTGTGTAATTATGAATTATGAAATAGAGCAGACCTTCAAAGTTTTGAGGATAGTACCGTCGCCGTCGTCGTCGCCACCGCCACCGCCGCCATCGCCTGGCGCAGTCTTATACAATCCAAAAAAAAAAAACAAAATTGAATGCTTTGAGTGTTTAGTAGGCAAATATACACAGTTTCGAAGTACATAGCTCTAAAAAGCGTGCATCAGGGGCGTTACTAGGGTCGCGAGCTCCGTAAGCGGTCAATGTGTAAGCAAGTATTCGCGTAACCTCTCATTAAATGCTTTCAAAAGGGCATACTAAATGCATACAAAAGTCGTAAATAAAGAAGACGACGTGGAAGAATTGCAAATGTTAACTTAAAGTGCGGAAAAGTGTGCTTAGGATAGTCGTTGTATGTTTGCTGGTCTGTCTGTATGAACTACTGTATCTTGGTGACTATAACAGCTGAAAACAGTTTATTTTTTATGATATTACTAGAAGACAATGTACAAACAACTTCGGTTCGTGAGAATTACTTGAGCTTGCTGACTATAGCAGCTGAAGACAGTCAAATTGTCTGATATTATATTAAAAATGGCCCACGTTAAGGGTGCTTTGAGAAGTCAATGTACTACCTATTCATAATCTTGGTGACTGTAGCAGCTCTCATTGAAAAATTGCAAGTGATTAACTGAACTGCATTGAGTGTGCTAAGAAAGGTCATCTATTCTCTATTCCTAGAGCCGCGTTAACCAATTTTAAGATATATTATTACAGATATAAGTAAAAAGCACGATGGTACGATTCCAACAAAAAAAACTCAATGTATCTAAGTCAATCTTAACTTATAAAATACACCAACCGCGATTCAGATTCGGCTATAAACTCTGGCTCACTGTTCTCTTCGATCCATGGAGCTATGATTGCATACTCAAAGGGGAAACAATTTTTGGGAACAAACTAAAGTTTTTTATAAATTTCTATTAATAAATTTAATAAATTACACATACTCCTTCTAGCAGCTTAGGGTTTAAAGATAGCACTTCCACCTGTGCCTATCTCTAGCAATTGCTCGAAGCTCGCGAAACGATTTGTCAGTTTCCTTCTGAACCGTTTCTCTCCAAGTTGTTTGGGGTACTTCTCTTTTGGGGGTTTTGGTGGTTTGGCGTGGAATAAAAATCTGACAACGCTCATAGTGCGTGATCTTTGTGGGGATTCCCTAATATATAAATAATTCTTAAAATCACGTTGAATAAACCCTAACTATGAGATAAAACAGTATTTAAATCGAATAAGAGTTGTGAATACAGTGTAATATTGATTTTGATTCGACCAAAAACACTCGTTATTACAACAAATGATGAAATTCTATTTAGTGATATCGAAATTAGAAGCATACCTTAATAGATTCTTACACGTTTTCTATCCAATAGCTAAAGCGATAATTTAGAATTCTTCGAAGCAAATACAAAGTTTTGCCTTGAAAACTTAAAGCTGTTACAGCGTAGAATTCGAATACGGGATCAAACTGAATAGATCCGGTTCAAATTGACATAGAACGGTATCAAAATTAGTCTGTCAATCAAGCATTTTGAGTTATTTCGTGATATATTATGTATATAGTCTAGTGGAACTTTTACTTATTAAATGAGGACAAAATAGTGGTTGAACTTCACGTTTTCTTACATTCAAAACTAAGGCCACATTTTCGTTATGAGTTTTTCAGTATATTAAAATGCAAAACAGGAATTCCAAGCCTTTTACAAAACTTTTTAGTATTATACGTTCTTAAGACAATATTAAAAATAAAAAAAACGTTTGTATACTTATGGAAAACGGTTTTAAAAGTTTTAGTTTTTTCCAATTCTTGATTCCGTACCCGAATTCGAATTGTATTCTACTATTACTTCGAATATGCAAACGCTTTAGAATTCTTCGATTTTGTGCGAGTTTAAAATAATTTTAAAAATTTGAGAAGTTAATGTATCTGACGCTTGCGAAAGGTTTTTTTTCGTTTCCTGATTCTGAACCTATAATCAAATTTTACGCGGAATTAAGCCTCAGCTTGACAATTGATGAAATTGTACCGGTATTTATAGACCCATATAATACATTACTTCGAAAATATCGAAGAAAATATTTTAATTTTAAGAACTTTATTTCAAATCTGGAATCAAAAAAAGTAAAATAAAACAGTTTTATGCGAAAATTACCAAACGTGCTGTTTCAGCATGTACTAGAGTCGTCCGTGAATATACACCGTCTATAGCTCATATAGATCAGAAAGGAGGTTTAGCCAAATCGTATGATTTTTATTTGAATTAAAAATATTGTAGTGAATTTTGGCAAGTAATCATCTTTTCAAGCAGTACAGCAAACCAAAGTTAGTCCCCAAGTCTCACGCAATTACTACAGAAGTTAAGCTGTAAATGTTGGGACATTTGATCTAATATTTATTGTTTTTGTATTCTTACAGATTAACACAACTTGCCACAACAGTTTCGTTAAGTGACAATGCGAAACGAAAGCATTCCAGGTAAGTTCTTCATTGCTTTTGTACAGGGTGTACTGGGGGTCCAAATAAATAATATAAGCCAGAAAATAAATTTAAATAAAAGAACAAATGTAAACCGTGCCAAATCGACAACATCTTCTATTTCAAAACCATAAGATTTAACGAAAGAAATATGCTTAAGGTATTGACTTTTTGCTTTTACCAAAATTGAGATGCTTGAGCGAAGACACCATCGCACATTTTTGTTGCCAAGTAAAATGCCTCAAATCTTTTAAAAAGAAAGAAGTAAAAAAGTAAGCATTTCTTTCCAGTTTATTCAGTTGACTTTATTTGTTTGTGCTTTTTAAACTTTCATCTTCATCTTCATCTTCATCTTAACCTTAAAATAGCCTTAGAAGCCTTGAGTAGACAAGTGTCTCCAACATTGTGCATAGGAAGCACCATATCTTTTGAAAAAATATTCAGCAAAAAGGAGACAAATAAAGCTTTTTTATTGCGAGCTGAACTTACATGGTCTGCTTATTATCCCTTCATTGCTCAGCGTAGGACTTCAACGACGTTTTAAACTTTCATGGTTTGCTTCTAGGACTTCGGAATGGGTTAAGAAGTTTATTGCTGTATTATTCATTGCTCAGCGTAGGATTCCAGTGTTGACGCAGCCAGCAACAGCATATTAAGTTAGACATCAGCTATACCCATTACCCAACGAGGCGCTAACTTACACTGCGACTGAGAAAATGCCACTTCGAAGCGCGAGTTTTCTTCTGCTCAATTTCCCGTTCTAATCTTCTGCGATCTCATGATTTCTAATTAACTTACCCATACAACATATCCCATAATATAGGGGCTACCCATCACGCTGCATGACGTAGTAGTAAGAAGATGTCATCGGTAAAAGCTTTTCCCTCTTATGTTCAAAGCTTTTCTATTGCGAAAGCTACCTAAGCGTAGCTACGTCATAGCGTGATTCTAAGCGAGCAAGAGAAAGGCAGAGAGGCCGCCCACACACCGTCAACTAGTTATTATACCATGCTCTAGGGTGATGCTCTATGCTGCACTGCAAGTTGTCTTTGGGAGAGCATAGGTATGCTCTCTGGGCTAGGTAGCCCAAAATCGAGATATCTCTCCAGCGAAAATATCGATTTCTGTTGCTCTCAGATTGCATTATAAAGCAGCTTATCAAATTTAAGTCCTGCTGGTCTTAAAGGGTTCCAACTGCGACAGCCTTGTGACGTCACTCTAAGGGTTATGCCGCTTAAGTCGATCATCACCGGTTCCGCTCCTTTTTCTATATATCTCACCTTGTCTTAAATAAAAGCTTTATGTAAAAGCTATGAAAAGTCCTTTTAACTGCGGCAGCTTTGTGACGTCACTGCAAAGGTTATGCGACTTAAGTCTTTTATGAACAACTTTGCTTACGAAATTATTACTTAATTGTCGGTTCCAAACTTCTTTTATATATCACACCCTGCTGTAAGTAAGAACTTTATCTAAAATGTAATACAAGTTCTCCTACCTCTACTAAAGGGTTTCAAAGGCTTTGCTTTGTGACGTCATAACGCCACTGCAAAGGTTATGCCACTCAATTCGTACATTAACGATTTTACTGACGAAATTGCTACAGATCTATATAAAGAGCAAAAGGTTGAATGACATTTGCGGCTTGGAACTCAATCGCTATCAGTTTGTTTGTTTATATAGTAACTATATATAGACGATCTGCGCCATCAACTACTACTACACATCTAGTATTTTAATACCACACATATACTAACGCATTGTGTCAACCAGTTCGCACTTGTTTCATAATGTTATCAATTTTCAAATTTGCGCATACGTCAAACTTTGTGAAAAATTAAATCTAAATCTGAAATAACATTTAGACATATTATATATATTATTTTTTTGATGAACTTAAGCACTTTATATATATAATGGTACCAAATTGTCTACGTCAATTCGCGCTCAGCTCGGAAACTCTTTTAAGTTGGTGTCGTCGTTGAGATCGTTATGAGTTCTGGTCAGCAGACTGTTCCCATTCTGGTGCCTCTGGTACTTCGCTGTGGTCGTGACTGATAGCATGCGCTTCGCAGACATAGAAGATGTCTTACTATATATAGATCTATATCACATGGCATGTACTAAAACAAGTGTATATATACCATTTACCATATTCTGTATGTATTTCAAAATATTTGTTTGCGCATTAAGTATAAACTGTCAAGTTGAAACCGGGTGGTCTCTTTCTATCTCTTTGTCAGCGCGACTTATTTTAATATAAATACTACTTTTTATTACAGCAATTAAAGTTACTTTGCAAATATAAAACTTTGTCTTAACTAAATCTGTTTATAGAATATCGAGATAAGAGCAAAGTTATTTCAAAGTCTTTTTTTGGGAAGGGGCATTCCTACAAAGTCACACAGTGCTGGGTTTCTTCCATTTATTGCTCAAATATATACATGACCCAGTAATCCATACAAAACAAGAGTTCTAGAAATCTTTGAATATATTATGGAAAATTCGAAAACTATATGTTTCGAGGCTTTTGTTTTACGTCTTGGCCATTTGTTTGCTTGTCAAACAACAAAAACACTAAATAAATTGTCATTCTCTATGAAAATGTAGCAAAAAAAAAGCAACAAAATATCGAAAATAAATTCTATATAATACAAACTAATAGTTTATTTAGTAGTTGTACTATACATGCTAAAATCGCTGGGGACCTGAGGGGATTTGATTTTTGTTTTATTTTTTTTTAATTTTTTTTTTTTGAGGGCGTTTTTCACTGTGAATTCTTTCAATGTATAGCAGAGCGTTGTGTCAGTTGAACTTTTACAAATTTATGTCTGGCGTACGGAAGTATTGGGCCCCCGCCCCCATGTATCCGCCACTGTGGTGTTTGCATATATAATTAGTTGCCCACGGCGGTCTGAGTTTCTTGAATTCGACAAGTTCGAAGACACTTTCGATTTTCGCTTAAAATGGCGCACATAATATGGTGTATTTTGGTAGTCACCTTTAAGGCCAGCTATAGCCAGTTATAGATCATCAAAGTCACTTTCAGCTGAATTTGTTTATATTTTGATATAGTGCTTTTTCAGCGGAATTTTCGTACGATACATTTCCCTAGAAATTTCTTTAAAGAATTTTAATAAACGCTTTTCAAAATTTCTAGCGTAAAATGCTGCTCTACTGAGTTATGTGTTTTGTTTAATGAGAAGAAATCTTGTTGAAAATGATTCAGTAAAATACATTTTTAAAGAAAACTTGGCTCTTGGGTATACTTACTTCAGTTGACCCTTACAGCTCGTTGACAGTTGACGGTTGACAGTCGATCTCACAGGCATTTCTGTTTTGCGCGAAAGATTGTTCCTCACTTCACTTAGTCTTTTCATTTGAGTTTGGCTCATTCGCTCTCCTCCCTTATATATATAGTGCCCTCCCTTCACTGGATCTTTTCATCTGATTCTAGCTCTTCCCCTTTTGGCGTCTTGCGCTCTCCAAAGAAAGATAGTTCCTCCTTCATTTGGTCCATCCATTTGAGTCTAGCTCATCCCTTTTGGCGTCTTTCGCATTCGAAAGAAAATATTGACAAGATTAAGCAGAGCGTAAAATTTCCAAATATTTCACTTGAAGCACTAAAACTTTGGCTATATCAATCTTCCTAAAGAATCGAAATTTCAGACATTAGGGCAAGTTTTTACAGAGTATTTTTATTTGTGCTTATAATTCGTAAACGGTTTAAGCCGCATCTGTATCTTAAGGCGGCGAAAATAAGCAAATTGGATGGATTATTAATCGAATGTTTTAATTTTTATTTATGATGGATTTCGTACATGCTCCTCATACTCACAGGCTGATTGCGTGATCTGTAAAAATATAATTAAGACTACGTTGAAATATGCTGATTATAAATCAGTTTCTTATTTAAATCGTATTTAATTAATGTTGGGTGGAATCAAAGCCCATATTCTTATAAAAAATCACAGAATCCGAGTTAAAATGTCATTATTGCAGCCTTAGCTTCATCAAGCAAGCTTGACAAAATAACACTTTCCGAAAAAGTTTTGTGCTAAAATCAGATTTGAAAGTAACCAAAACTTGACAGCTATAAATCGAAATTTGTACAGGGGAGGTAGCTAGAGGAAAGCTGCGGAAACGTTTTAGCGCTAGAATCAGTTGAGTCAGATGTTACCAGGGGAACTTTTATTTACACATTCTAATCACAAAACAAAATCTAACGAAAATGATTAAAGATTGACAGCAATACATATATGTAGGTAGTATCTATATATTTTATTTGTATTTAAAAGTCGCGTGATGTTCATATAATAATGATTTCAATCTTATACTTATCTTTATAATTATTATTCATAAAAACTAAAGGGTTTCCTAATGTTGGTCATCCCCAAAATAGTTGTCGATGTTAGTTAAATCTAATCTAGCAGATTGTTACCATTAAGAAGCTATTATACACTCTCTACGTACTACCCTCATAGCAGAGCTACATTCAACTTATCAGTTTATACTTTGCACCCAGACAAACATTTATATGACTAATGCCTAGGCGCAGGTGTTTGATGACAGGTAGCACTGACAGCGGCTTTATATGGTTGCCATTATGACATGGCATATATGTACAATATATATGGTCGTATGCTACTTAGGTATCCGTATAATGTTTCCATGTGCTTGGAGGTAGTAAATTATATACGAAAAGTTAAGTAACTAATCAAAAGTCGAGGTAAATGTGTTACCAAATACCCGGATCATGTTAGTTGTTGAGGTATTTTGTCTGGGATTAACTTGAATGTGAAGCTGGAATTGTTCCATCCCTTACCATCAACATAAAGAAGAATTTGGTATTTTGCTTGCTGATATACATATATCTTTCGAAAAGTTATGACTATTTATCATTTCTCTTGTCATTTTCGAAAACCATTTCGCAAAAGTGTGTGTGTCCCCGGTAGCACATGGGTACCATCTTACCTCTATTATTAATTAAGCATGTCGCTGTAGTTATAAATGCAGATATCTCCTTGCTTCCGCTCTTAAGCAATGGACGGCATAGTCAAGTGGAATGCATTTTTTTCTTGTTTCTACTGAAAATAAGTTCCATCCTCATCCTCATTACATTCATTTATTCTTTCAAATATCCAAAGCGGTGAACGACAAAAGACTAATAGTTTTCAGACAATTTTTGATCCTTGCAGTCAATTAAGTCCAAAAGTTTTCCGATCGTAGAATTCACTTTAGAAAGAGCCAAGTTTGGGGAATACAACGGCTAATGTAAGACTTTTCCGACAATTTTTGATCCTTACAGTCACTTAAGTTCAAACGATTTCAGGTCGTAGAATTCAATTTAAAAGGAGACAAGTCTGGGGAATACAACGGCTAATATAAGACTTTTCAGACAATTTTTGATCCTATAATCACATAAGACCAAACGTTTTCAAGTTGTAGAATTCACTTAAGACGGAGCCAAGTCTGGGGAATACAACGGCTTTCATACCTTTATTTTAAGACAATTTTTGATCTTTTCATAGAGCCCAGAATTTTCATACTCAAAAAAAAGCCTGACTCAAAAAAAAGTAAAAAATTATTTTTAAAATGCAAAGATAAAAAAAATTGGAATACACTGATATCTCCCGAAAGAAACAGAATTTCAGGAATAACGACTTTTTTAACTGTTTTTTTTTTACTTAGAATTCAGAAACTCTCTAAGCTGTGTAAGTGCAGTGAAAATAAGCAGGTAATATTGTATATTTAGTCGAATGATTTTGTTTTTACTAATGAGGTAGATTCACTCTCACTCTAGATTCACTCTGGCACATCTATTAATAAAATAAACCCTGCAATTCCTCAACTTTAAAGAGCCTCCTAGAGCACTTTTCGATACTGAAATCACCAATTTGGCAGCAACGAACCCAATCTCTGTCTGACTTAACGATCGTAGCTGATTCACCATTCGATGATATCTATTCATTCCATTAAAAAATAAATTTAAAACTTTCTACGAAAGTTGTTTACTGTAATACAAATCCGAACGTTTTCGCAGTGCCAAGAGACAATATTGTTCTGATTATTATTGGCAGACAGATGTCAGACAGACGTTTCCAATGCAATGGGTTCTCACTTGCAATATCGGCTGCAACTTACAGTTGGAGAGATCTCTTAAAAACATATGAATTAAGTTGTATACTTGACAGAAAGTCGTAGAAAATTATGTTTAAAATTGTAAAACAATGCAAGTAGTGTTGATTTCTGGCGAAAGAAGTCTGCTTTAGAAATGATACACAGGTGTATAACACATTTTTAATGAAAATTACTTATAAATAGACAAATTTTCGCTTTTAAAGCCCTAAGCCAGTACGGGCAATGCGTAAGGTAGATACAATATAAGTAGTTCAACAAATGATGCCTCTGTTACCCTAAAGAAAAGCTGCTGTCCTAAAGCTGGTCCCTGTCCGAGGAAACACTGTTAATCCCTTGAACCAACACCCAAAATATGTGGAACCTCAATGATCAAGCTCAAGACGTGATGCCGAAATTGAAGCGGTCGGTGGGTGCTCAGCTTTAACTTCCAATTGTTTCGGACTTGGGAATCCACAGCAGTTTGTGTTCGTTTTGAAGACGTTGATGATAGTGCTTCTAAGGCGTTGTTACGATGTGAGCTTTGATCGCCTGAAGTCAGAGTGGTCAATTCCATTTCAACCAGCCTTGACCAACACTGGCATAATTCTATTTTGGGTAGTACAGTCGTATGATAGCAGAACAATAGCTTAATTTTTAATTCTTGAACTTTTTGGATGTTTAGATATATAAAGAATTGAAAAAAAAAACTAACTCTATAATTGAGTTTATGTTCCATGTAACGTTCTACTGAGTTCGAAGTTCTTACGCGCTTTGTATTTAAAATTGTCAAATTCAAAACTTAAAGAAAAACTCATAAAATATCCACAAATATGAAAGTATAAAGCGAGATAATGCCTCGTAACATACAACTACATACATCAAGCTGTAACGCCTCCTAAACCAAAAAAAAAAAAAAAAAACATATTACCAGATGAAATATTCGAAAATCCAAGGGTTTTTATTATTATTTATTATTGTCGGTGCTCAGCCAAGGGGCGTCATAGACGTAATGACCCAAAGTACGACAGCTATACGAGTCTTAATTATGTTCGTATATAAGTATATGCCATATACCAAAAATATGTACCATGTATTATGTACTATATCCAAAACTGATATCAACTGAAACAATGTTGGCTGACGGCTAAAAGCACCAACGGCAGGTGGCCAACTTTATCAATGGGTTTTTATCAGAAATAATAACTCAAACGTTCAATTAATACTTTTGCTATATGCCGTCTCCTATGTACAAACATATATATATTATGTAGTACATGGCATATTTCTATGTCTATATGAAAATGATTTTATTTATTTTTGTTTTTTTTTTTATGATAGCATATAGCTCATAATTTAGTTTCGGTCTTTTGTCAAAAGTTGTCTACTGATAGAAACGAAAAAAAAAAAATTAAAAATCACTACAAATAATAGAAGAAATGTCTTGCGAATTTCGTTTTTATTTCATTTTTGGGTCAGCGATGAATGCGTTGGATGGGTATTGTTTGGCGGCTTTTGTGGCAAGACAGCAAACATAAGCGAAAGATTTCCAAACTAGTTACTTGGGATAGTATTTCGTATGTACAGTTGCGTCTGGCTGGTGGCGAAAGCTTAAGCGCAGGGCCGGACTCACAAAGGCCCATAGGTGATTCATTTTAAGAGTCGAAGTGTACTTCCAAAAATGTGGATCACGCAACAAAACCGACAGCTTTCGTTTCCCAATATACCGGTAATAAGGAAGTAATGCTTTCACTAAGACTTCTGAAATATAGCACTGTCAATGATGTTCAGACTATAGGGTAAGACACTACTATTGCTAGTTTGGAGTTTGATCTGCAAGCCGAAGTGAACTTTCAAAAAAGTACAGTAATCTCAAATCTACAAAGACCCAATTCTAGAATTCAAAAATCCCAGGGCGGACCATAATTTGGATAGAGCAGGACACTCTCTAGTTTGGTGCCTAAATTGCAAATCGAAGTTTACTTTCAAAAATGTACAGACATATCTTTTATTGTAATATTATCAAGATTCTGTAGAAGATCGTGAAATTTACAAACATTTGCAGTGAATCACTAAAAGTTTGCCTTTGATATTTTACGAATGAAAGAGATTTTTAGGAATGGCAATTTTTACCTTTTTTTTATTTAGAATTCAGAGACGCTTTAAGCCGTGCATGTGTCTTAGTGCAGTGAAAAAAGGCATGTGTATGTTTTTTTTTCTATTATATTACATTTACGATTCGGTTGCATCGATGAAATGTTGTGTATGGACAGTTAAAAGAGAAATGAAATGACCATGATTAAAGATGATGGAACAATTTTGAAAGTTAAGATTCATGTATTTAGAATAAATGGCGTTGTATGAAAAATAATTTTTAACGAATTCACGGCTCGAGCGTATTACTTGTAGTCGATTTTACGTTCCTCAGTAATGGTTTATGCTGAACTAGAATACCCCAATCAAAACTAGCTTCATATAGTTTAAATAGTAACTTTGATCCGTGTTTTTATTTTTATCAAAATCGATTAACATTTCGGAATAAGCTGTTAGTGATAATATAATACGATAAGTTACATAATTAAAGGGAACTTTAAGGGAACCAAGAGTTACAATTCTTATAATCCCGCAGCTTTAGAACAACTTTATTTTGCTACAATACTAGCTGGAATATTCGGAATACTAACTCAAAAATAATATGGTTTTGGCAATGAATCAATTGTATAAAGACTTGTATCGGGATTTTATTGGTTCTTCATAAAAAGTATTACAAAAATTGCATTTAATAGCTAGTATGATGCGGAGGCATACTTAAAACTACGAAATCCCAACTGATTTGAATGCAAAACGAAAAATAGTAAGATGTAGCATCAACAGATGGCGCCAGCATATTTGCCAAAAAAAAATAAATTAACTTATTGTCGTAATATGAAATCGAAATCTGCTTCTTATCGACGCCACTGCTCTAATTAAGCTTAAATTTGATTCGTTTGTCTATGACAATATTTTTTTTTGACGATTTTTTGATGAATAAATAAATTTCCACTGAAGTAACAGGCCAAATGATTTATAGCTATGAATCAAGGTTTATATCTATAATTTGTAAAATCAAAAAAAAAAAAAGAATACTCAATTTACAAAGTTTGATAGTTTTGTACATGTCATATGAGTATTATCCGTATAAACTTAAAATATTTGCTCGATAAACTGATAAACCGGTTAAGGCAACAAACCAGCAGAACGTGTCCAAGATTCTTATAAAATAGCTAACAAACATCATCATCATGGTCAACATCATCTTGAGTTCTATCCGTATATATAACTTTCTATAACTAGCATTAACCCGTCAACCGATTTGTATAATTATTGCTACAAGTATCTGAACACTAAGTCCAATTAGATAGACGTCAGTCCAAGTAGACATAGGTTATTGCCAATAAATTAGAGCAAAGCGTTAATATTGTACATTTTTTTTTTTTATTTAAACAATAACAAATAACGGATTTAGCCTTAAAGTCGACGCCGGCATCAGCGTCGGCGTTAGCGTTTTCTCAGCATGATAAGCAAAGCCGAAGAAGTAATAGACAAGCTGCGAGGGTGGTTTGTGTCGTTTGTATGTATGGTAAAAAATTGTATTTTGAAAAAATGAATGTTTTATAAACGATGGGGTAGATATGACCTCTTAATTGGTTTATGCTTTATACGCTCAAAAAATTTAATAACAACTCGGGTACGTTGGGGTAAAAGCGACCTCTTAATGCTCTGAAATGCATGGAGTGAGCATAATCTTGCATACCACTAGAAGCATTTAATTTTTATTCCTTTAATGATATAAAGAGTTTATTAGGTCTAGAATATATTTCTGATCGTAAGTAATTTGTTGAATTCTCAGTCTGGCACAATTTGAAAATCTATCTTTCTGTAGTTTAGAATAGCTACGATTGTCATATATAGTAATACAATACAAAAGAAAATTATTTACAGAAATTTTAGCACATTTTAAATAAAAAAATTATAATAAATTGGTTTAAGTTGGTACAAAGCCGACAAATTAAATGGTTTAAGCTTCCAAACTTGATATCAGCGTATGGTTTGATGTACCAGATTGAAACTTAAGCAAGTGTCACAGATTGAAGATGGATGGGGCAAATGCAATCCAATGATCTGCTTTGGCTCTAAAATACTTTGATTTTTCGTGGATGGGGCAAATGCAATCCAATAATCTGCTTTGGCTCTAAAATACTTTGATTTTTCGTTGAATTCAGTATAATATCTTTGGCGCTGCTTTCGACGACTGTAGGCGCTGCAAATACGACGTAGTTATCGAACTAAGCCTTAAAATCCTCCTCTTCTTTTCGTAAAACTAAATATAATTGTGGGTCTCTGTAGCGTTGTGGTAGCGCACTCGCCTCTAAATTTGATGGTCGATGGTTCGCAGCACAGACGCTTCTTGTCCAATTTGAGCCCTATGAATTCCAGACATCTCCCTTTAAATTTGGCTATAAACTGTAGGTCTCTGTCATCTTCGAAAAACTATTAATAGAGATATCTATGTTACATGCTTCGCTTATGGAGCGATGACCACAATCAAGGGCATAAATAAATTTTTTTCAGTATACTTGTTTAGGCGACAATATTCGCAGGGGCAAATGCGACAGGATTTGTACCTATAATCAAAGATTTAGGCATACTTAATACGATTCATATTTTGACAATGACTGCGCAAGAAGAAGTGCTATCTATTGTAACCACTTAAAATATGAATACTATGTAAAAATGTGTCAATTTATGTCATTAAAAATTTTAAAAGTTAAGACGTACCAGTGCATATATGAGCCTAAAATGAACTTTTGGTTTTAAATCAAAAGATCATAATATATTATAAAGAAAAACTATAAAATTTTGATAATTTAGACTAACAGAAAACTTTTTGTAACTTTTTGCTATATTTTAATTTTAAGACTTAAACTCGCTCAATGCTGTCATTTTTTGAGAAACCTGTAAGCTGTCGAGTTTGCCCCAACTTGGCTATAAAAATTTACATATTTTTGTTATATTTAACGTTGTAAACTACGTAACTTACACGTGTCTGAGTACGCTTTATGCAGTAACTTTTGAGTAACCGCACAAGGTCGAGCTTGCCCCAACTTGTTCTATTAAATATATACATTGAGATGGGATAAAATTTGCTGACCAACTACAAGTTTAGCTTTATAATATCTAAAGACTTAAACCGATTCAATACAAATATTGAGATGGTATGGAATTTTTATACCAACTTTTAGTATTGTTTTGTGGTGTTTGAAGACTTTAAACGATTTTCGGTACTCCTTAAAAAGTTATGCAGATTTTCACCATTATAAAACGTTGAAGCTGCGGTCTTATAATATAGCAAGTCTATAGAGAGCTTAAGTTTCATCGTAAAACCTTCAAAATTATTGTCGCTTATAAAGCGTTAAAGGGACGAATAAGCGACTTAAGTTTCTAGGCTTAAAAACAGTTTTTTGCCTACAACAGAAATAAGTTTTAAGAGAGGTTTTCCTATAATATACTAACATGCCTTAAGCAACTTGATGAGAACTGAGACAATTTGTATGATTTATTTTTAAAACGAATTACGGCAAAAAACCTATATATAGTTGCTGTTTTTTTTTGTTTAGCAGTGTGTGGTCGATTTTGCCCCAGATTTGGTTTTATAAGATTCTAAATGAGCGAGTGTACAGTGAGATCAAGTCTGTTGAGCTCGCATTTTTGGTAACAAACAGGGTTGGTTGGTCGGTTTTGCCCCAAACTTAAGCTACATAAATTGCCAAGCAACTAAGAGTTGTACGCGTGAGAAGCGTAAGGTAGTCATCCTTAAACCGAAAGATCGTTGGTTTGTTTCTACTCTGCAGCACTGATGCATTTTGTCAAGCAGTGACAAATAAATTTATGCTATTTTTCTATTTTTCCTGAGAATTATGTGCGGAATACGACCAAACAGTATACCAAATGCGGAGCTGTGAAGCGTTACAGGTGAGCCCCCTATGCACCTTCAAATCAGGTAAAGCAAATGCGCTTGTATAGGGCATGCTCTCAGAAAGAACCCAAGCAGGATTGTCCGCATGGAACTAGACTGGAACCATCAAGGAAGCAGATGAACAGCAGGATCAAAATTAACTTGGAGACCAACTGTTCACCAAGAACTAGCTCAGAACAGCTCGTCGTGGGGCAACGTAAAGCAGACGGCACAGAACAGAGTCCGATGGAAAACCTTCGAAGAGACCCTATGTGGAATAATAAAGGAAACAAAAAAAAAAATGCACCTTAGAAAATCGCTATGTTTTAAAGACTGTAGGTCCCCTATGCTCTTCAAACGCTATTAATAGAGCTATCCCCATGTTACGCCTTTAGAGCGATGATTATAGTCAAGGGGAATCAATGTATCATTTGCATTTTAGGACTTATACGATGGAGTCTCTTGAGAACGCATTTCCAAACAAACCATTGGTTGGTCGAAACTACAATAATTCTGTAATTAGTACATAGTAGTTTCCCATTACCATCTACTGGTTGTCCAAGAAAAACAGCAGTACAAAACGACAACTTATCGAACAACCCCCGTCGTAATTTTGCCATCTTCAGCGTCGGCATCGACAACGACATCGTCGTGTTGTCTTCAATATGTTGGTGTTGCTGTAGGGCCGCTGCCGTCGCACGCTGGACTGCGGGCTGTAGCTTTGGACGCCGCAGCGATTCAATTTGAAATTCAGTGCGAAAGCGAACGGCAGCCAAACAGCAGCGGCTGCTTCGGTTTTTCTGTTTTCGTTTCGGTTTCGTGTTTAATAATTTTACTTCTTTTTTTTTGTATTTTTTTGAATGTTGTTATTTATTTATTTGGTATTTGTTTTTATTATTATTGTGATGGTGTTTGTGTAGCGCAATCTTGCAAAAATAAAGCAAAAAAAAAAGAAAGCAAAAACAATAACAACAAAATATAAACATTTATCAACAAGAAGCATAAATTGTGTTTATAAATAAAGACAAAACTTAACGCAAAAAAAAACAAAAAAAAAAAATAGCAGTGTGCCAGCGGCCAACGCGGCGTATGCGACACGTGTGTTGGTGTGTGAGAAAGTAACGTCGATCGTTGGGTCGCTGCGTCCGTCGGTCAAAGGGTTGGCCAAACAGAACTACCAAAAGTCAGCTTAACGTCTGCACGTCGTCTGACGTCATAGTAACGGCTAAAAAAGCGTTGACGGAAATTGTCTGTTTTGGCCATAAATAAATGCAAAAAAAAAACTAAAATTTATTATACAAAAAAGAGCGCGTTAAATTAATAGCCAAAGAACAACGAATTATGCGGTAAAAAGCAAATCGAAAGAGCCAAAAAAACAAAAAACATAAAACAAAACAGCCGTTGGCTGTTGCTTTTTTTGCCGTTTGCCGTTTGTCGCAACATTTATTATGCTCTCTCCCGCTTTTACTCTCTCTCTCACTCTGCCTACCTCTCCCACTCCCTCTCCACCTCTTACTCACCCTCACGCAACTTCAGTTTTGGGTTGTTTGCAAAGTTTTTAACGGTTTTCTGCCAATTAAGCAAATTAAGTGTTGCAAAGCTCTTTATGATGCAAAACGCATAAATTGAAAGCAAAAAGAGCAAAACATAAATCAGCTGCTTATCAAGCAGTTGAAACTGCTTGTGCCGGCCCTGTTGTTGTTTTATCAACGTCATACAAGGTCGCGCAGCAAAGTTCTCACATTGGGCGCTGTGTGTTTGTAAGGCCAAATATTTTATTTACTGATTATATTTGAAACAAATGCTTCCACTCACGCCTCACCTAACGTTTGGATGTGCTTACCTAACGCCGCAGTTTTCTTATCGGATTTTATTTCATTTTGGCTGCTATGGTATGCCAAATCCATGCAGACGTCATCAAAATTTGTTGAAAACTCGAGGAGCTGCTTGCATATAACTGACAATACCAGCGGCATTTTGAATTTATGCTGCTCAGGTAGCATATTTCTTATTTTTCATGCTTGCTTAAAGTCCCAAAACTCATTGTAGATATTTAGAAGATTTTTCCATTCCATGGGTGAGTTCAATAGTTGACTTGGTTTAACTACTTTGAGCTGCTTTAAGGCAGCTAGTTCTATATAAGTATTTAAGTATTTATCACTTAAATGCTATACCTTCAAAGTATGTCCAAATATAAATACTCAAACTTAATCCTAAATAGTTCAAGATATAACATTTAGCAAGTCGATGGCGATTTTTTTGGTATATGTACCAAAATGTATCCAAAGACACAAAATTATTTCAAACTTCTTTGATAGTGAGAAACTATTCCATGTATTTAGCAATTCGATGGTATACGAAAAGATTTCTAATTTCTCTGGTTGGCATTTCGAAGTGAAAACCATTCCATCCATATACGAACTTAAGGTACAAAATTATTTCAAACTTTTTTGACAGTCATTTCGAAGTGCAAAAAACCACTCCATGCGTTTAGCAATTCGATGGTATACGAAAAGATTTCAAACTTCTCTGGTTGGTATTTCGCAGTAAAAACCCATTCCGATCACTTAAACCAATTCCCAGAATATACCATATAAACCCAGCCCCATTTCGTCGAAAACTAAGTCTATCGAAAAATTGAAAGTTTGCGGCGTTGACAAAAAGCGTTTGACAAAAATTATTCCATAAGCTATATCAATCTATGCAGTTGTCAGGAAAATTTCAAGTCCTTAAAAAGTTCTTAGTATCTGCAAAACTTAATGCACTGCCAGCCTAGAGTATCTATTACGTATATTGAGCACATCTCTTATTTTTATTCTTTTTCAATCTCTCAAAAAAAATAGACAACACATTTTTTTTAATTCCTCAATCAACAACCCTTATACCATTATTAGTAGTTTCTTGTACTGCAATCAATAGCGACAAAGTTTTTATTAAAAACAAAATTTACAAAATTAAAAAATTCCTTTCTTTTGAAAAAAACCTAAAATGTCAATCATTGAACACTCCGATTGGGCCATTTCTCGACAAGTCCTACCATATGATGAGCATGAACTTTGAACCGTGAAAGTTTTGCCTTGGTGTCCATGTTGATGAAGTTGAAACGGCTTCACCAGATTACAGATAATATCTTTAACTCTTAGCGTTCTTATAGAATATTCACTATTTATCTGCAGTCACGATTCGCTGCAAAAATCTTTTTTCAGCAGCAGCTCCGAAGTGAAAAATCGCTTTTGGACAATCATCGTCTTAAACTGTCTTCCTGCATTCGTTACTCTCAGTAATTCTGCGAATTTTAAACCACTAAAACTTATTCTGCAATCCGCATTCAATTTTATGTGTAGGCTAGGACGATTTTTGTTTTTGTAACGAAAATCACCACTTTGGAGGCATTAAACTCTATCACCAAAGCTGATTCATCATATGCTTCCAAAAGCGTCCAATGGGCTACAGCTGCACATTTTTTTTCCAGTAAAATAGCATCTCATAACTGCCCGCAAATGCTATTTATTGTAATACAAATCTGAACATTTTTCGCAGAGGCAAGAGTGCATATTTTTTTTCAGTAACAGACACTGATCCACACAGATTATTGTGCACAGATGTTCAAGGTTTCTAATGAAATAAGTTATCAATTGAAATATCGGTCATAACATACAGGTGGTGTTGTCTCGAATTAATTAACTTTTTTTTTATTATAAATAAATAGTTCTGGCAGACGAAATTAATGTGCAAACTCAAGTTTCAACAAATATTGTATAAGAGTTACCAGATTTATTCCAAGAATTTCGTAACTTCGAAACTACTGGTACAGCGAACTGGAAATGTGAAACCATTATAGACTTTATAGAAACTTAAAGCGATGTTATGATAAAAATGCCGGATCGTTTTATATATAGTTCAGTTTTTTAATACACTGCAATCGGCTAAAAATCACCCAATCATGGTTGAAAAAAGTCATACAAATCTTTGATAATTTATGGATTTAAAACCACTACAGGGTTGTCTCAAAAAACAAAAATGTATCCGCTTCTCCTCCAATTACATTGTGGATCCTTTTCTATTAACAGAGAAAAAGCGTACTGCAAATACGTTTTTAAGAAAAATATGCAAATCTTTGGTAATTCATAGACTTGAAAACTTTACGCGGTTTTCTTGAAAAGCCAAAGTCAGCTACTGCCTTTAGCAGTTAGCAGGAAAAACTATAAAAAAAGCGTTCAAATAGTCTCAAAATACTCTTCAGCTATAATGCCAATAAGAAGAAGGTTTTACCCTTTTACATTGTGACTTACTATTTTAAGAGAATTATGTAGCTTTAGGCAACCCATAATAAGGGGGTTTTCTTGAGCAGAACTGATACACAGAGTCAGATTGGTAGCAGGAAAATTACCAAAAAAAAATCGCTCATATAGTCTCAAAATACTTTTCCCCAGTAATTTATTAAATTAAATTATTATTCCTTGTCTATTATTAGAGAAAAAGTGCATTCCAATCACTATTTTAAGAAAAATAAGCAAAACCTTGGTATTTCGTGGACTAGCACTCAGATAGACTCAAAATACACTTCTGCAGTAACTGCTTCTGAGTAGCCGCTTCTCCCCATTGACATTGTGATTCATTTTCTATGCAACACAAAATTCAACGAACAAACTGATTGAACAACCCAAAAAAAAAATTGTCAACCCACGCGTTAGGTGAGCGACCGGCAAAGATAGCAACCAACCAACCAGCCAGCCAGCCAGCCAGCCAGCCAGCCAGCCAGCGGTGCCTCCCCACAGCTGAGCTCAGCTGTTATACAGACTCACGTACCACAGACAATGTCAACGCCGCCAGATGCGTGTGAGTTCGGGTAAAAATAGCGACAGTTTTTCACGCATTTCTTTCGAATTTTAGCGGCCGGGAAACAAGTCAGCGCGTCTAGAGAATTGTGTGTGCGCGCGAGAGAGTCTAACACAGAGAGAGTGATTGTTGTGCTCTCTTCAATCAAGTGCCAAAGAAAAGTGATAGTAACCGAAAATTAAAAAAAAAAAATAATAATAAATAGATAAAAATAAAATATATTTGCCAAATGGAACAAAGCAACAATTTAGTTGTGATGAAGCAAGCTGCGGAAGTAAACGCAACAAATGCGCAGGCGGCGGGGGATGATGACGAACTGGAGGCGTTTGTTGATGCCGATGAAGATGCTGACGAAGATGCTCACGCCAATGCCGGCGAGCTAGAGACGGAAGCAAATACATCAACGCCAACGACATTGCAACAAACCAAGGCCAAAAAGAACAAATCCAATCTGTTTCTAATCAAATCGTATAGCTTTATTGAGAAAAACAACAATAGCAATTTGAGCAAACGCAAAGCGGCCGCCAAATTGTCCACGGTCAGTGTTCCTAACGCAAAGCTCTTGGAGTCACCGCATATGCAGCCGTTTGCCGATATTGAGTCCATGCTGCTGGATCAGGTGCACGATAGTAATAATAAAAAGTCACGTAAGAAAAATAAGAAATTATCCAAAAGCAAGTCAAACGATGATGCTGCGGAAACGGATATGCAGCTGCGTAGTTTGCTGCGACGTAAGTCACCGCCGGCTGTTATACAAGAATACGAGGAGATACAACAGCAGCAGCATGCCAGCACGCCCATACCCATAGCTACGCCACTACCACGCCCACAGTCCCTGCCGGCTAAAGTGCATTTTGAGATTGCTGCTGCGGCACAGCCCGGCAAACACAGCAGCGCCAATATAAAACGTGAATCCTTTATACGTCAGAGCCTACAGTCCATACGACGTAGTTTCGGTTCCAACAAGCATACGCACAAATCGCATGCCAATGGCAATGCTGCAGCGGCACAGCTTAGTCCGGCCGCTCATAGCAACAACAACAGCAGCCACAATAACAATAACAACAATTGCTCATCAAGCTGCTCCACATCATCGACATCCTCATGCTGTTCATCAACGGCTTCCTCAACGGCGGCCATTAGTTTGTTAGCCAAAGCGGCTGCACATAATCGCCGCTTGGATGAGTGCATGCCGCTGCCGGTGGCTGCGCTGCTTAACGATGGAAAAAGCGCCGACGATGCTGTGCAGCTAAGGTGAGTGGGCTTTGATGTTGCACTCGAATACAGGCGCCCGGCCTGCTTGGCCATGCAAATTTCGTTTCACCTTGCATCCTACTTGGCCAAATTCAAGGACACTCGGCAGAGTATGTGCTACCATTGACATTGTGTTGTGGCTGGGCTACAATCATCGGGCCCGGGGCTAAAGCCATAGAGATTCTGCGCTTAGCTATTATATTGCAACCTAGTCTGCGGTTTTTTTTTTTTTTTGCTGTTGTAGTGTTTTTCTTTCCAATATTACACACACACATAGGCACACAATGCGTATACGTAATATTTTGCTTTTGTTGCAAGCGCATTACGTATACGCCGCATGTACACAGGCAAAGGTTATTGTTGAGAAAAAGTTGCTGATAGGCTTTTCAATTTTTTTTTCTTCATTTTGTTTTTTTTTTTCGTTTTCAACCTTGAACATTGATTTCCATTTGGCTGAGCATTGTTTTGAGTTGGCCAGCTGCCAAGTAATGCCAAACACTTTTCAATTACTTACATAAGAGACAGAAAGATACTTTCAATTAGCAAAGAGTGACGCTTTGGGAGCCCTGATACAGCTGCTGTCATACTTGAAAGAAATAAGAAAATGGCGTTAGTAATGTCAGCTCTGACTGACTGTGCGATACACTGTGCCACTTTATTGCAAAAGAATTCCCAAATTGATTTTTTCAATTCAAACTTGGTTTAGAAAAAAAATACTTTCAAACTTTAGAGTAGTGACTAGGGCATGATAGATTAAAAATAAAAAAATCTAAATCTAAAAAATCGAATTGTATTTGCACTATAAAGCTTTATTATATAGTCAAACGATTTCCATAAAATAAAAACTGTTTTGAAATGTATTACATTGTGCGAAAAAGAAAAGATTCTTATACGTTTTTTTCCCTTCGAAACCGAATTCCATCAAAATCAACTCAATGTACTGGAATATATTATAATGTGTAAAACAAATCGAATTTCATGGAATTTACGCTAAGAAAGCTTTATGAGATAGTCAACCGAATTTCAGCTAATTCGCTGCAATTTTTAGAAATATTTTGTGAAAAAAATCGAATTTTATAGGATTTGCGCTAAGAAAACTTTATGAGATACTTAACCCATTTCCATCCAATTCGATGCAGTTTTTTGGAATATATTTTGAATATATCATTATATATTGTATTAGAAGTATTATTATAAATCGTCATTGTTAGGGATAAATTGAAGGACAAACGAAATACAACAAACTTGGTGCAAAAATATATTTGTTTGACAAATTTGCTCTATGGCAGCTACATCATATAACCAACTGATACATTAAAATAAAATTCGAGGCAGTGTTTGGGAATCCTAAAACAGATTTACAAACCGTATTTTGTTAGGATAACTAACGAAATACAATGAATTAACTGCCAACATTTGGTCGGAAATCGCTTATTTATATAGTTAAGTACATTTGTATAGATTTTATATCGATAAATAAGCGATTTTGAATAAATTTGGCGAAGGACTTGAGTGCTGAATGAAGTTTAAATATGTTAATATCTGAACGATCGAATTATTCATTCTTTTCGAGGTGGCGTCTCCCTACTTTACTTTATTTGGACTTTACAACCTATTATTGGGTTACAGCCGACCCAGCTAGCTCTCATAGGGCGTGCATGCTTTGCGCGCACCTACTTCCTATGCTAAATCGGTCATAAATTTTCGATATGATAAAAGTAAAATAAATGGCATTCCCTAGGGTAATCGGATGATAGCTGCTCTAGCTCTTACCACATCTGAGATCTTAGCGTTCATACTCATATAGTATGCCGCATTTAGGTATAACAACTTACCTACTCACCTTGGTTATACCTTAGATCATTTTGTGGATCTTTGACTATGATGACTGTGAATTAAATAAATTTTTGGCTTGGGCAAATTTTGTATACCCAGCATATGGTACAGATTATTCTGATATCTGTTACATCAATATATAATAGATCATACGGAACATGGGATAAAACTAATCGTGACTACGGCATCAAGATGCGCAATAGACCCATGGGGATCGCAGTGCCGAAGGCCCACCCTCGTTCATACATTATATGGCATCAATATATAGCAATCCCTTTATTTCACACGGAACAGTGGGGGGTTTAGAAATTAAAAAAAAAAAACCATTAAGTGTTTTAAAGTCGAAATAGATATGTATGACCCAATGATAATATCTAGGCTCCAAAAGAGAGCCGCGCCGAGTTTGCTGTGTCGTAGTTTCTTGTGAATTTATTTTTAAATTAAAAGTAACGAATTTTTTGTTTTTTACTTTAACTATTCCTTCTATGGGCTTTACACATTCTCCGCTTACACAAACTTAATAGACCCTTTGTACCATATGGTAAAGGGTATAAAAAATGGTAGATCTTGACGAGGTCTGGCTAAAGGCTATGGAAAAATGCAAGGTTTTATATTAAGAATCTTTACTCTAGGCATTTTGTATAACTAGCTATCTTCTATAAACAAATTGAAAGAATTTATGACCCTTGTCTTTGCTGTCATCGCTGCAAATGCAGAGCAGGTGAATATCTCTATAAATAGCTGCTCAAAGAGAGGGGGAGCCTACAGTGTGTCTTTAATTAATAAAGATTTACTTTAGGTAAATAGAGACTTTTTGCTAGCGTTGCGCAAGGCAAGTGCATCAGTGCTGTTGCGGGGAATCACAACACCCGGCTTTGGTTTTTTAAAGGTGAGTACAAGCCTGCTAAGCTGCCGACTTCCACTTCACTAAAAAGCTCTTTAGAATAGTAATTATCATTAATGGCAATTGCTTCTAAAAGGTTACCCTTTCTTGCGCTTTTTCGGAATGCATTGGTAGTTCTTGCAACGCTACTGATGGCTCCAAAGTACAAAAGCGGCAATTTTGCTTAGTCACGTATCCATTCAACCAGAAATGTGCTTGCGAGAATGGGAAATGACACTAGCCTTATCGAGTATGAAATTCGATAGGTCAATTGAATAATACGTAATCGCTATTTGTTTATAAGTCAATTTATGGCTAAATTACTGACGGAACTCAACGTGTTTGACAATAACACAAGTCACGTCCGCGTCAGCTATTAATCGCCGTGTTGTTAAAAACCAAGTTCATTAAAAATCGCCCTGCAGTTAGGGTAATTAAAATATCTCTCTTTAATATTTGTTGATTTATAGGAGTGTCCAGAATTTGTTCTTGTACCAGAATCTGCTTACGTATACAGAAACGTGAATTTTTTTTTTTCTTCCAAAAATAAACTTTCATCGCTGCAAGCCGTACCGAACTAAGCTCATTAAATGTTAAAATACATGCATTTTGTGCAGGTACTCTGAATTTTTTAAAAGATGTTGATTATTTGCGGATTCATAAGACTTATAGTGTATGCAGAATCTGTTCACGTATACTTTCCTCCAAACATTAGCTTTGGTCGCTGCAAGCCGTACCGAACTAACATTTTTATAATAAGATCTAGCCGTAGTTTGATTGTAAACCGATTCATGGCTAAATTATTCACGAAGCTGAATGTGTTTGCAAGCAATGTTACTAAAAACCAAGTTCATAAAAAATCGCCCTTTAGTTCGAGTAATTTAATTATTTAGTAGAGCAGATATTAACATTGATTTTGGTGCATATTCCCTGTACTTTTTGTAAATTATTTACATTCAACCATGAAAAAAGATTTCGTCGCAGCAAACCCTACGGAGCATGAACTTTTTTTATTAATTTCAATAAAAATTAAATTTAGAAAAAATCGCACTTTAGTGAGAGTATTTAAAATACATACATTTCTGCGCATATGCTCTGTATTTTTTAAAATATCTTTATTATTTGTTGATTTATGGGAGTATGTAGAATCTGCGGACGTATCGAGAAACTGTTCACGTATCCAAAGTCTGTTGACGTATGCGTTCCACCAAAAATAAGCTTTCGTCTCTGCAAGCCTTTTCGATCATAAGTTTCGATAAAAAACCTATCATAATTTGAAAGCTATGTTCAATTGGCAGTCGATTTCTGCTTAAATTATAGAACTTGAGCGGTGTTTGACTGTCAGACAACGCACAAAAAAGCGTTAGCTATGAAAAATCGTGTTACTAAAAAGTCACCCTTTAGCTGCGCTCATCTCCCAGCTCTCGCTTACATTGCAAACTCTATCTCAATTACCTTTCAGCCTACCCTCGCATCCGAGCACATATAGGCAGATACAACGGTGCCAAACAAAGAAGAAGAAAAAAGAAGGTACATAAAGACGCTTCGATATCACATAATGGCATCAAATGTGTCTGACCAAGCGCTTATTTGAAAATTGATAGTCTGATAGTCAGTCAGTCCCCTTTGGGGACTTAGCAGTTTGAGGCGTTCGTTGGGCTTCTTTCTCTTGTCCAACACAATTGCAAAATTGGTCACGTTGTGCCGGCTAGACCCAAGGTTGACAGCTCGTAGTGTCCATCTATTTTGATTCTTATTGATGGCTTGCTCCTGCTTATTAAGTTCTTCTAGCCACCGGCCACCGCAACAGTGGGCAGGCAGGCAGGCAGGCAGGCCGGCAATGTTCTCTGACATTTTACTCATTTGTCTGTTCTTTATGTAGAGGGCATCGTTGGCAATTTACGAACTGCTGCTCTTTGTCTTGCTTGTCTACCTTCTGCTTGCTGCTCTATTACATATTGGTACCAGATGAAATCTTGATTTAAATGCGGCCAACGTAGAAATAGTTTGCGTTAATATAATCTGAACTAAATAAGTAAACAGTGTTGGATATACACAGGGAACAGATGGTAGCTATAATATATATCGTCGGAATAGGTTTTATGTACCGATTGATAGCTGTAAGAAAGTAGTAAATTGTCTGCGAATGCTGGAGCTGAATATTAATTACATTATTTGACTGACAACTAATTTAAATTTCCAGAAATTTCGAAATTTCTGTTTTCTTACATCATAGAAGATTATGAAATTTTTGGGCATATCACTTTTAGGGGCTTTCAGCACTTAATTGGTTTTAGAATTTTTTGGAGCTTGAAAAATGTTGTTCATAATAATAATAATAACTGCGTCTTGGTTTTCGTATCTGACTATAATATTGTATTCTTTTGTTATCCTATTCTAAATATTTTTACAAGATACACGATAACTATGATATTCAAATAATTTTTATATTATATCTTCGATATCTTCAGGAAAAAAAAAGTTGGTCTACTTTACGAAGTTGTTCACTTTGACAAAGAGTATGCAATCGGTGCAATGGGGCCTTCTTAAAATAAAAACTTTTGCTTGTTAGAAACTGAAAAATATTGGAAAGAATTGAAAAATTACATAAATATATATATATACTTATACTATATATTATATATATACTTGGATATTTCAGATTTTATTTAAAAATCATTTAATACATTTAAAGTAATCCTTTTTATAATTACGCTCGCTACCTCAAACTAGGTTTTCCTTAAAAAGCTTCCTCGAGTCTCGCAGAGAATGCATCCTTATCAGCAACGTTTTGATCAGCTGTCGAGTCGTTTCTTGGATGGCGGTTATATCAGTCTTAACTTTTTGGAGAACATCCGCCAGTTGAATAGAGGTACCATCTCTAATAAGAGTTTGAACATATCCGTAAATCGTAGTTCTTTTTAAGTTTGCGGTGGTCGTCAACTTCGGCGGAATCTTTTGCGAGTCATTGTTATATTTGTACTCTTTGGATATTTTTCTTTACAAAGTCCTACAGATCCTAAGCACTGGGCACAACGGTTTATCGGACGGACGACTTGACTTTGTTCAATTGAAAGTCAGGCCAGCATCATGAGCTACCGATTTAAATAGTCTCTAAGATAGTTCTTGAATACTATAGAACGAAATCACGTTTAAATACAAAATTCTACATGCTATGAAACAAAATCGTTCCTAATCATAAACTATGGCGGTCAGTCCCATCCATAGAAGCTCAACCAAAGCTTCAAATTTCGTCTTGCACTCTAGTGCTTCGGGTCTAAACATCTACGTGACCCCACAGCATCTTTACTTTTATTTCGCTTTCGATACTTAAAATTGTTAACAATGTCCAATAATTTTTCTCGCATAATTTTCAATGTTCAATCAATCAATCTCGTTGTCTTACGCGTCATCACCGCGCTTTAGTCTGCCCGCTAGATGGCGCCAGTATATTGCTGCTTATTCAAGTCAAACCTGCAACAGTGCGATGCGCAAAGCCAACTCTTCGTTCTTGTCACTAATAAATGATTGTTTTTTCCATAGTCCAAGTATGACTCCTCTACCTTCAGATCTGTCCTGCACTGCCATGATGACCATCGACCATGGTGCTCGTTGTGACACTCTACGCTGTGTGTGTGTATGAGTGTGTGTGCCTGTTTGAGAGATTGCTGCAAATTGTAAAACATTTCGAGTGCATTCGCGTTGATTGAATTTCTGCGTTGATATCAAGCTTGTAATAGCTCAACCCCCGGCACATCTCCAAGCTTCCCATAAGTCTGCCTGATGGCTACTGCTCCATTTTAAACAATATAAATTATTATTTTTTTTTTTTTACACTATGTAGACACAATTTACATATGTATGTATGAAAAGCCTCTATTTACATATAGTTGCTATTTGCTGGCACTGGGAGGTGAGATGAGGGTTGTGTGTTTTTTTTTTGCAGCTTTGATTGTTTCCTTTGGAGCGCACATGCTCTGATGATAATATTAACACAAATGGGTCAATTATTCGTTATAGGTCTTAAATTTGATTGCAATTTGTTGACAAATATCTAGATGCATGTGAACAAGTATGATATTGTGAATACCAGGTCATACTACAAGTGTTTTGGTGGAACCTTCATGCTCAATCTACTCAACGGAACAGTGGTTCTTCATTGTTGGGAAGATGTACAAAATTTAAATGTTAATATTGGGAATTCTTTAAATTCGTGTTTTGTATTTTGCTTGGGAACTTAGGAACTCTAGTAGAGACTTCCAACGATCGCTGTTTTGCGCCGTCTGTTTAGCTCTGTTCCATATGTTGTGTTCACCTGAGTCAGTTCTTGAAGTATGAATCTTCTACGTCTTGCCTTATGTCTTCCGAACTGTCTGCTGCCTTGGGGATTCTAGTCCAGTGGTATTCTAACAATACTGCTTGAGTTCCTTATGAGAACATGACCTATACACATGCATTTTTCTTCGTTATTTGAAGTTGTATAGGGGGCTCAACTGTGACACCAGACAGCTCTGCATGGGGTATTCTGTTTGGGCAGAATATCCCGCATGTTATCCTAAAGCATTTGTTGCTGAAGACTTGCAGTCTCTGTGTTACCTTTTCGTGCACTCCAAAGAATTTTTTAAGCCAAAATGTTGGTTGAGTTGTATGGAATTGTACGTGGAGCTCAAGAAATATTTGGTTTTTTTCTATATATTTTAGTTTTTATTTTAAAAGTATATAAAACAGCTGAAAAAAGTCTCTATTAGAATATAGCTGCCTTCTAGAGAAGTACCCACATCCTACGCGTCTGTTGTTAAAAACTAGCAGTTTTTGAATTTTACAGTAGGCACAGCGTTTCTCTTTGAAAAACTATTGTTTTTCGACAAATTGTATTTTTTGTGGACTTCTCGAAAAAGTTTACAACTTTAATTATTTCTGCGTTTTTTTTTCTTACGAACAAAATCGCTGTTTCTGCATAAGTCTAGTTTTTAGCGTGCATCTACCCTAATCACTCCACTAGTGTTCAGTTCGGATCCCAGCAATCGTCTTCAGATGTTTGCTGCACTGTCTCGTGTTTGTCTGCTTTGGGTGTGATAGTCGATAACCGTACTTGTTAGATCGCCACATTGTCTGCGTTATACATGGGACGTATTCAGCCCCATTTCCTTCTTTGGATCTCCTAAAGTACTAGTGTTTTTGGCGAATTTTTCCACAATTCAGCATAAGAGATGGCCGAAACTCTTTCGTAGTACATCATTTGTCTTCAGCCAACACTCTCATTATTTTGCAAAGACAGCGCCACGAAATTTCATTATTGTGAACTTGCTTTAGTGTGATTTCTGGAGAGTTTCTGTAGTATTGCAGTCGTTCATATAGCTTTAGAATGACTTGGAATCTTACAAAATCACTTAACAGCAAATTCTAGACAAGTTTTTCATCACTTTCCTGCAAAATAACACACTTCTCATAAAAAAAACCCTTAAGACCGCAAATATTTGAAAATCCTTACAATTTTCTCAGCTCATTTTCATATCTCAACCACTGTGCGCAATGCAACAATAACAACAACAACAACAGCATAAATATTAATGACATGATAATTTCAATGCCCAAAGATCATAATATAGTCATCAATGCCCATACTGAGAGTGCTCCACCACACACACACACACACACAAACTCATCCTAAAGGGCTGTGGGGCTATCTACATCTAAACTAAAAGCCCTGACGGGATGCTCCAACCAGCTGTTGCTTGGCACACACACACAATATGGATAATCTCAGGCACTGACCTAGGCATGAGCCAAAGCTCGAGATGATGTGATTAGGGTTCGCTTACATTTTACAAACGTTTTGCGTTTAATCTTTTAAGTGTATATAATATATGCACTTTGTATATACACTGTAATCATCTTGTATATGGTGCATATGATAATGGGTCTGGGCACACACACACTCTCTCTGGTATTACAACGCCCCAGCGTTGACTGGTCGAAACGTGTGACCCGCTCGGTATACTGGACAACGGACAACGGACTCTTAGAATACACTACGTTCAATTGACAGTACATTGCTGTGTGTGTGTGTGTCTGTGTGTGATTGTGTCTATATAGTGTAGTATGTGTGTGTGCGCGCGTCTACTTAGATTCTTTCCATTGAGTGGATTTTAATAATTTAATATTTTATATATATATTTTTTTTTGCTCAGTTTGTCAGTTGTTTGAGTCGCAGTCGCAGTTACAGACGCAGTTTCCGTAGCGCTCCCAACTCAGCGCTACCGGTAAAATTATAGATAATTAAAAAATATCAAATTTTACGAAATAAAACTTATGGTTTTTATTAAATGACAATTACTACAATTTTTATAAATTTTAAAGCCCAAGTCTGTGCTGTGTTTGAGTGTAAGTGCAAGATTTTTAAGCAAACTTTAAGTTCTTATGCCAAATTTTTTTTGATAATCAATAAATCATAAAGTGCAGCTAAAGTTAACAAAAAGTGCTAAAGTCCGTATAATTTAATATACACTCAATATTATATAGATAAAGTCAGTAAAGATTGTCTATAGCCTTAATAATGCCGATAAGCACAACAATTATATGCATATAAATGCAATATAATCGCTTATAATTGTTCAGAGTTCGTGAAATTGCATTTTCGATTTAGACGCCCCCCAAAATGATTTATCCGAAACTCTCTAGTGAATTTAGCACGTTGTCAGTGATAATATTGTGTACCAAATTGAAAAATCCAAGCGAAACTTGATGAGTTCATTATAAAAACAATTCTATTGCATCATATAGTATACTATATATTAAATAACTGATATTTTTTTAAATTCTTTATTGTTTTTTTTTTGTACTTTTAAATAAAACAAGTTTTCAGCGAATGATCAATGATGTGTTATTTAGTTGATGCTCAACTATTAAAATAATTTATGAATGCTTTTTACTGAGGCGCAGACATTACTATAGAGCGATATACTTAAGGCTGTATTTGCACTTTGAGTTTTGTCGGTAGAGTTCTTAGGTTTTCGTCGATTAACTTTCTGTTTTTGAGAAACCAACTTAAGAAATCAAATAATATGTAGAAATGTAGTTAAGAATAAATGGCGTCAAGAACGTTTAAATTTCTATCGGTTGAACTCTAAGGTAAAATTCGAACGCCTTTTGTTTTTCTAGAAAATACCTAAAACTTAGTATAACAAGAACTCCATAAAAAGCTTCTAAATAGCTCTATCGGTAGTAATCTAAAGTATACTTCGTCTTTTGTTTTTCTAAAAACCAGCTGAAAAATAGATTTTAAAAAATGCCCGTAAATGTCGAAAAAAAAACTGACAAATGTTTGAATTTTCAAGAACGTTTAAATCTCTGTACAACGCGCTCTGTTGGTAGAACTCTCAGGTAAAATTCAAACGCCTTTTGTTTTTCTAGAAAATACCTAAACTAATCGAAAAACAAACTAAAACGAATTTCCAAATACCTAAATTTCGAGTTCTATCGGTAGTACTCCAAAGTATAGTTCCTTTGTCGTTTGTTTTACTAGAAACCACCTAAAAAATAAGCTATAAAAATCCATAAACACAACTTCTAAAAGTTTGAATTAATTTTATAATTTGATCGGCTTTTGTTTTTCTAGAAAACCCCTAAAAAACAAAATAAAAAAAATCCCTAAAATTAACGTTTATATGTGTGAATTTTGAGCTCTGTCGGTAAAAGTCTTAAGGTAATCCTCAATCGATTTTCGATTTACACGAAATTACAGAAAACAAGTAGAATACCAAAGTATAACTGATAGGAAGAACGTCTAAATGCCTAAAATTTAAGTTTTGTTTATAGAACTCTAAGGTTTTCACGACCATCCCTCGTTTTTCTTGGTACGATATACAACAGTTTCACTGCCGAAACGAATACCTGTATTCCAAGTACTCTCAGTAGAACTCCAAGTTAAAATTTTTTTGTTTTGCTAGAATCCACCCAAAAAATAGAGTAAATACCATGAAATAAACTTCTTAATATCTGAATAGAACTCTAAGTTACAATTCGATTGTCTGCTGTTTTTCTTGAAATATTTCATTTCTATTTTCTGTCTGTAAAAATCTAAGTTATTCTTCAATTGCTTTTTAATTTTCTCGAAATGACATAAAACATATATATGCACTCGCAAAAAGAACGTCTAACGTTTTTTGTATCTTAGGCATTATCGAAGTTACTCTATAAAATTTTCAAGTTCCCTTCGTCTTTTTACTTCGCAACGAAAACTGTCTTCGCTGGAGCGTCTTTGTCTATACGAACGACATGGACGACATCTATGTCGTTATAGAGCTAATACACCTACCTCATGGTTCTCATACCTCATAGTCGTTCCCAATCCGAGAGACAAGTTATACGGCTCTGTTTCTCAAGTTCATAACGTAGGAATTATAGGGTATTAAAGTTGATAGCGTTATAGTAGTAGTATATCTTGAGAATTTTAAGGATTTTTTTACAAACTGTAACTTTTAAGATTCATTCATTTAGTGTTTTGAGAGTTCGGCTTTTACTTCGTTTGATCGTCAAATTTCCCAAGTATACGGTCATTAAACTGCAAATAATAGCCGGATAAACTGTTTGATTCACAATTATTTGCAATGTGCTGAAGCATAGTTCCGTCCCGACCCATCCCATTAAAAACTCATTTTTTACAATTGTTTTTTTTCTCCATTTGAGATAAAATATTTTTGCACATCAGCATGACATATTGACAATTTGAACAATTTATCATATTTAAACTAATTTCTCTTCTTTTTTTCTCTGATTCTAATTACAGGTAGGTGCAATTATTGCTTGATTAACTAACAAATTGTAAGTATTTAATTATTATTATTTCATTTAAAGTTTAAACTTGTACACACAATTTGCAATTAGTTTGTCAGGTTTGTTTTTTTTTTCTATGTAATTATTTATTATTATTATTATTACTTTGTATAATTGCCAACGATTTGAGAGCAATAATTTTATGCATTTGCAACAACTAATTGAGCGTTACATATGGCCGAACCGGTTCCAGCCACATGCTCGATAAATAAATATACAAAAATTTTAAGGAAACGCGTAAAATATTAAACAAATTGCAGCTAAATGATGTATAAATAAAATACACAATAATTCCGATAGCATAGTAGCATGTTAATTATAAGAAGTGCTTTACTCAGATATAGAAATCTCTATTTTATAATAGCCGAAACACAGTGGCTGCCATATGTATGCGTATAGTTTTTGATTTGAAGTTACGGGCCTTTGCAGTTACCTCACAATTGTCACAAGGGAGAGATTTTCGCAAAATAAAATAGTATGTTTTTTAGTAATTTTTTTCAAAACAGAAATGATTCCATGCTAAGTCTAAGCTTCAAGAGATTGTACGAAAAATTTCGTAACTCACTGTATGCCGCTTTCAAACAGCTAATCAGTTTAGCAAATATTAGTATAAACTGTTTTGAACTTTGTGCTAAACAAATGCAGCGGGTGCTATGTTATTTATTATTTTTTTCAAATAGATCTCTTGAGATTGAGATATTCATGGATTTTTAGCACATAATATAATTCATAATTATGTGTGCGCATTATTTACCTACCCAACAACTGAACGTTTAATAAAATGTCTATGTTATATGCAAAGCTACAGAACACTTAAAATCTTCTATAAACAATTGCGGAAGGCACAAAAATTATTATTATTATTATTATTCTACAGTTCCCTAAAGCTGACGCAGGCAATACATGTTTTTTTTTTTGGTGTTTTGAAAAATTTGCAAAAATAGTGAAATTATTTTGCAATAAAATATAAATCAAGCAGACCTTTGTTTGTGAGTTAATTGCTGCTAACTTTGGGCATGGAAACCATTTCAAACCCGCACGAAAAATGCAAAAAAATCTAAAAAAAGAAACGAAAAAATAAATGAATGCAATAAATAATTATTATTACCTGATATAAACTATACAAAACACGTACATAATCGTCAATACTTCGGTACTTCGGCATTGAAGTGTTATACCGTTTGTAGCGTTTATTGTATAACAGTTGGCGGTTGGTTGAAGCGGGTAACCCGAAATAATCGAAATTATTTCGATTACCACTCATTTGTGTGCTAATGGCATTCAGATACTCTCACTACAAAAATGCCGCTTTTATAATGTCAAGCATTATAATTGATGTGGCAGTAGTTAAGATTTGCAGGTGTATAATCAGTATATAGGTGGCGCCACCAGCAACATGACTGCTTGTTTTTCTAATACAAAATATAGTGATTGGACCGAACCTAGGTATATCTAACGCCAGCAGATGCAGCCATGAGTAGCGCTTTCTTTATTACCAAATATCATGTTTGGCTAGATAGTAGGTATTTTTCAAATGCCTATAACTAAATACAGATGGCGCTACCAGAAGCATGACTATCCGTTTCTTTAATGCCAAATATTATGTTTAAATTGCTAGAAGGTAGCTTTCAAACACCTATAATATCTCTTTTTACCAAATAACATGTTTGGCTTGGTATCTTTCAAGCGTCGATAATCAAATATAGATGGCGCCACTAGAAAAGTGACTAAACATTTATATAATATACAATATTATGTTCGCATGGGCAGCTGATATCTTTCGAAGATCCATAATTATAGACCGGCGGCGCTACTAAAAGCATGACTAGCCGTTTTTGTCATACCCAATTTCATATTTGGATTGACGGTAGGTATCTTTTGATCATATATATATGGGGCCATCAGGCCTATACGTTTCTCTTATATCAAAAAGCGTATTTGGATTGATAGTAGTTAGCTTTTGAACGCCTATAATCAAACATAGGTGGCGCCACCACAAACTTGACTATACTTTTTTATAATATTCATTATGTTCGGATTGGCAGCAGATAACTTTCAAACGCCTATTATTTCTTATTTTTAAAAACCAAATATCATGTTTGTTTTATACCAACATGTATCGGTATCTTTTGCAGGCCTACAAACAAATATAGGAGGCGCCATCAGAAACTGACTATGCGTTTCTATAATATCAAATATTGCTTTTAGATTAACAGTATCTTTTGGAACGCCTAGAAACAAATTTTGTTAGTGCCATCACAAATATGACTATCCAAACTATATACCTTTCGAACGCCTATAATCACATATAGGTGGCACAAACCGAAAAATTATGATCTGTTTCTATAATTTCAAATATAATGCTTTAATGGATAACTTTTGAATGCTTATTTGTTGTTGCCAACAAACGCCTATAATCAATTTTGGGAGACGCCATACGAAAACTAACATTCATTTCTATAATTCCAATTAAAATGTTTGGGTTTACTTTTGAAAATTTAGAAATTGTGTAGTTTTAACGGCTGCGCCAACTAAAGTTAACTCAATAGAAAAGTCGAAAAACTTTAAGAATTTTCAAAGAACTTTTTACAACTTTATTTTACGCAAACAAAACTATACACTTTTTGATGTTTTCCGTCACATTCATAAGCATCTCGGGCGATATAACTGTCATTTCAGCGCAAATGTAGTCTTTTGGTTCTTGTATGGTACTCGGCTTGCTGGCATAAACTTTGCTCATCATAAATCCCCACAAAAAGAATTCTGGTGGTGTCAAATCTGGGAAACTTGGCTACCAGTCAATACTACCGTTTTTGTACCCAACACGTTCCAGGAATTTTCAACGCAGTCAATTATTACCCTGTGATCATGAGGCGCCATTTTGTTGGAACCAAACATTTTTCAGGCTTTGTCACGCATTTGGGATAACACAATATGCACTAGCATCCATCTATACCGAACATCGTTGATTGTCTCACAAGATCTGAATAACGATCTGCAAGCAAACAGCAGCCCAAACAATCCTCTTCTTGTGATTTTTGAGGTTGTTTGGATGTTGTTCAAAAAAATTTGAGGCTAAACTATGTATCGTGTGGATGCGTATGGGTGCAGTACGGCCACGATATTATCGGCTGAACGATTTTATTTTCAATGTACAGCAACACAATTTCGGCGAGTTCTTGAGGTGTATAGCGTTACATTTCTCAAATTGTACAGGATACAAGTTTACTATTATTGGTGATGCCGATCGGTTGAAAATTGCCACAGTTATGCGACTTTACTATTGAACCGGTTAAGATGGCGCACGCTGTATTTTAAAAAACAATGTTATTGTTCACATAAGACCTGAAAACAGTTCAACAAAAAAAACAATGTACGCCCATTAATTCCGCCCAAAATATAAAAATTCACAAAATTTTTATAACAATATATTTTAGGCATAATCTTTTAACATCGAAAAATTTCTGTTTCTACATATAGCCCATAGTCATTTGCAACTTAGTTCATAAATCTTGAAGAAAATATGCACAAATAAAATACATAAATTTTAATGCTTTTAAAATGTTTCTGTTCAACTTAAAATTAATTTTTAAAAATAAAATAAAGTATATAAAAAAGACAAAAAGTTTATGTCAATTAAGCAAAAAAAAAAAACGGAGAACTGCTCGACTTTGCAATAATTTTTTGACGCTTTAACGCTGTAAATTGTGGGGTTTTTTTTAGTGAATTACACAATTAATAAACACGCAGAGTGAGAAAACG
Source organism: Chymomyza procnemis (assembly GCA_035046065.1). Classification (NCBI taxonomy): domain Eukaryota; kingdom Metazoa; phylum Arthropoda; class Insecta; order Diptera; family Drosophilidae; genus Chymomyza; species Chymomyza procnemis. The sequence continues at coordinate 31,836,827 of JAWNOJ010000021.1, read as the reverse complement.
ATAATGATGTGTTATATGGCATAGACGACTTGACGCATACACTACAATATGGAAATATAAGCAGAAGTATTGTGAAACAATATTGTTGCCTCAAAGAAATTGTGATTTTTGAGCGTTGAAGAATTGCAAATCGCAAAGAAGTTTCTTCTAGCTGGAAAAATGTTTAGGTCACTTCATCTTGAGTTTCAAGAAATATATTGGGCAACTAAAAAACTAATACGACTGCTTTAGAAATCAAGTGTGGTACAGGTCATTTGGAACTTTGAATATTGGGTATCTGAAAATGAGAAGTCTAGTTGTCGAGTTTAAAGTATTTCCTTCAAAAAATCTTTAATATTTCGTCTAAATAAATTTTTTGAAAAATGTTCAATGCCCAAAGTATAAAAAATATGTTACTTAAAATTGACGGAATTAAGACAAATAGTCTAATCCTTGAATAATTACAAATCTCATATAAATTCATCTCTTCTAGTTTTCTAAAGAAATGTTTCTAAAAAAATTTAACTTTTGATCTTTGAAGAATTGCCCATGTCAAATAAGTTTCTTTTAACTTTAAAAAGGGAAGAAATGTCAATAAAAATCGGAATTCAGCTTGTTGAAAAACTACAAACATGTTTCTTCTAGCTTTAAGATTGTTCAATGCCTCAACTGCAAGCTGGTTATCAAAAGAATTGTGAATTCTGGTCTTTGATAATATACTACTCTCATATAAGTTTCTTCAAGCTTTCAATATGTTCAATGCATCAACTGCAAGCTAGTTATCAAAAGAATTGTGAATTCTGCTCGTTGAAAAAAATTCAAAACTCAAATAAGTTTTTGCGAGCATGCAAAAGTGCAATACGTAGACTGAAAAGAATTGTGAATTCTGTTAACTGAAGAACTGCGAATATCTTATCAATTTCTTCTAGCTTTATAAATGTTCATTCAATGTCTTAATTATAGAAATATATGTCAGTTACATGTGGTTGATGGTATTAAGATAAATATTGTTTATCAAAGCAACAATGAATTCTGAACGTTGAATAATTGCAATTCCCAATAAAGTTTCTTCCAACTGTAAGAAGTTCAATGCGCCCGTCTACTTCTGGAAACCTTTTTTTTAACTGTACTCTACACCCTATACCACTTATGCTTAAGTTATAGTAAAATATGTCAGTTAGAATTGGCGGAATATATTGAAATTCTAGAACGTAGAAAAGACAGGGAGAGAGATTGAGAGACGCAGCAGAATCATATGCTGCTATCATACAAAGTACTAAAATTTGTAATAATTTAATGTCACATTTCCGTTGCTCTATGGAATCATGCGATTATCTTTGTACGATCATCTGTCGGTTTTGTCTGTCTCTCCGCTGGCTAATCCCTCCGTGCCGTCACCATGTCTGTCCAGTTTGTCTGTTTCACTATTTCTGTCACTTTGGCGGCGTCTGTGAATAAATGTTTTTCACACATTTTTCCGGCACTCAACAACAAAAGCAATAACAATAACAATAATCACACGGCTATAAAGGCAGCAGAACGCATGAGAGAGATAGAGAGTGACGCTACGTGCAACGCGAATTGAGTTAGAGTGAAATGGAGTGTATGCGTATGTATGTGCTTGTGTTTGTGTGTTTGAGACAAGGAAATTTTGTAAACTGAGAGGGTCACACTGGCATGGGAATAATTGGCTTAAAGTAGCCACAGAGTATTACTTTTCTTCCCCGCCTAAAACCGCCGCTTCTCTTGTTGCTGCTGTTGTTGCCTGTGGCAGCCGCCATTTAATTAGTTGCGTGCCGCTGACCCATGGTCCATGGTTCGCAGCGCTCTAAAAGCTTAAGCACACTTTCTGCTTGAAAGTATCTCAACTAAGTTAAAGTCGCAATTGTGGTAGAAAAGTTGTAGCTTTGATTCCTAGTTTTCCATGATAGCCATTGAAAATAGGTGCTTTGGTTGCTTAAATCGGACTGCCCTTTGGCAGATCAGGCATCTCCATACAGAAATTCCTTTGTTGTTTATCTCAAAGGTGCCATCGATAAGAAAATACAACTCCATAATGCTGCTATAGTCAGGAGTCACCCCTTGTTGGCTGACTCCAAGAAAGCCAAGTTACACATGGATGAAGTTTGGTGCTTAATGGGGACTCAAAGCGTTACCTTTGGATCGCTTATTTTATGAGTGTTGCCCACGCTGCATGAGACTAACATAAAAGCCGCAATAGATCGACTAGGTTTCCCAAGAAAATCAAGCTCTCCACTCATGCATGAGCACTTTCGTGAACCTTTTGACTAAATGTCTTAGAAAATCTCGAATATTAGTTGGCAACTATTTCTGCCTCATTTTTGAAGCTACGATAAAAATAGTTTGTAAATATTTGCATCCTCTAGGCATCCAAAACGACACAGCCCATTCAATTGGTGATTTGCTTTTTCAAAGTTTCGACAAAAAGAGCTAAGTCTGCCATGGGCGGATTATTCTAAGCTTTTCAAGCCTTTGAAGCTGCTTTATCCCTGCCCTCTACATTTCGTGTAAAGCGCAGTATTGTCGCCGCTTTCGGCGAATTTCCATATTTCTACAGCCTGCGACTTAAAACAATATGGAAAGCAAACATTTTGGAAAACCTATGGCGCTTCACCACCTTATTAGGGCGGAATCTGTTGAGGTTAGCATGGCTAGTGCTTGGATGACTTAAAAATTAGACACAGTGTTGCATTTTCTAGTTCTTTTTTCTCTCTCATTCTTCTTCGTTTTTTCTGCTTTTTTTTCTTATTATTAGGAAAATGCTTCCTGAGCCGAAACCGCAAAAGGGTTCCAAGCCTACAAGGGAGTCGCTGCTCTCTTTCTTGTCTGCAAGAGTGAAAAATAATAAGCGTGAAAATAATGACAAATAATGTGTTAAAGATGATGATACAAATGATGATAGAGATGATGATAGAGATGATGATAGAGATAATGATAGATATTGTAATAGAGATGATGATAGAAATGATGATAGAGATGATGATTAAGGTTATGATAAAATGATGATAGAGATGATGATAGAGATGATGATTAAGGTGATGATAAAATGATGATAGAGATGATGATAGAGATGATGCTAGAGATGATGATTAAAGTGATGATAAAATGATGATAGAGATGATGATTAAGATGATGATAAAATGATGATAGAGATGATGATAGAGATAATGATAGAGATTGTAATAGAAATGATGATAGTGATGATGATTAAGGTGATGATAAAATGATGATAGAGATGATGATAGAGATGATGATAGAGATGATGATAGAGATGATGATAGAGATGATGATAGAGATTGTAATAGAAATGATGATAGTGATGATGATTAAGGTGATGATAAAATGATGATAGGGATGATGATTAAGGTGATGATAAAATGATGATAGAGATGATGATAGAGATAATTATAGAGATTGTAATACAAATGATGATAGTTATGATGATTAAGGTGATGATAAAATGATGATAGAGATGATGATAGAGATGATGCTAGATGTGATGATTGAGATAATGATAAAAATTATGATTAACATGATGTTAATGATTATGGTTAAGATGATGACTAATATGGCAAGAAACACAAAGATAAAAACGTCATTAAGATGAAAGAAGTTGTGTAGTTGCTATTGCTGCTTTACCTACTGTTCTCTCATGCGCCATCTCCACACATTTACAACTTTCTGTGACTTCCAAGCTATTTGATTTCAGTCCATAATTTTTCAAATTCTTTAGTATCGTGTTGCAATCTACGTTTTATTGTTCTTTTGACCCTTTTTGCATTTCACAGTCGTTTAGATTCTACCCAAGAGCTTGTCTGCATTTTTTGCGCAACTTTGCGCGGCGATTTAACCCCATTTTCGGACTAGAATTTCAATTGCTATCAATCGCAACTCTCATTGCAGTTAAGTGCCGTTGTAAGAGTATTCCAAAGACATCTCACTATTTTTACGTTTACTATAACTTCATCACCGAAAGCTTCCTACAGAACTACTTCTTTTAGTTAAAAAAAAACCCCCTGCAGAATTTATCCCGCAAGTGTACACCCTATTCGTTGGCGCTTTGCGGCCTTCCGACTCCCCTGTTACTATGGCTAATTGTCGGGCATGTTATAGCCAACAATGAAAATTTTTAATGCTGCTGACCTGGCGCCACATTCTCTAGACTTGTGTTTGACTGCGAGTTTAGTCAAATGTCTGCATGTCCAAGTGATTTCCAGTGGGGATTTCAGGCCGACTAATGCAATTTGTTGGCATACCACACACACACACACACACACGCAATGCTTTGCCGCACTTAAAACCTTGACTGGTCTCCGTGCAACGTCTGTGCATTTCACCCCGAGGGGGGTTGCACATACAATGGGTTATTAAACTTTGCCCTTAAACGAAACAAGTTGCAAGTGATTGTTCATTGTTCGACTCAAGCCAAATTACAGGTGCGCAAAAAGGCTTTAGCATTTTAACTATCCGGCTGGCTGTTGGTACTGGTGGTGGTGGGTCAACTCGGCTCGGCTCAGCTCAGCTCGGCTCGGCAACATGCAAGTTCTGGGAATACAATCAAGTGTGCCGCGCATACACCGTACAAATTGGCCAAGTATTACTGAGAAACTGTCAGCGGTAATAAATCCAATAAAATTGCAAGCCATGCAAAATGCTTGCAATTTAGTTCAATTTTCGTAGCATTCCATGTCTCTGTGTGTACGTATCATAATTTTAATGCTTATCAAAGCGTTTAACATAAAGTATATCGTATATAGCGAACTTAATTTAATTAACTTTCATGCGCCCACCATTACTCACACACAATTGTTGGTTTAATATCTTAAAGATACACAAAGTCATCAATGTGCTGATGTGACGCCCACGGCACTTAGTAAACAGTCGCCAAAAGCTATAAACATCCACAGCTGCTTGAAGGCAATTTAATTAAATCCATGAATTTATATTAAAGGCGGTAATAAGTGTGAAATTTATGTGTATCTCTCGATAGCAGCAGGCAGCACTGTCAGTGTTTCACTGCATTTGCAATTGGCAGCACTGCTGTGTGCATTCTACTGCTTGGCAGCACTGCTTAGCTGTGCTTTACTTCTTTGATCACAATTTAAGATTTATGTAGTTAATGTCTTATAGAGCTTCAGCAGTAAAACTGTTCATTTTTACCAGATCTCTTAGGGCATTGATGCTTCTAATTCTGTTAGCGATATAGGGCCATATGTTGCTCATAATTTAGCCCAACATAATTCCAAGTAAAATATGTTTGTTCTATATTGATATATGATCGTTTTTGATTGAGTCATAGCGCCACCAGGTGTTGAAATATATGATATGACAATTGAACACCTGGCCCAAAATATACAACTATCAAGTACATAATCAGTAATTGGTATTTCAATATGGCTTAAGTATGTTAGTTGATGACTCATAAAGTGTTACCAAGCAATTTATTACCCTTTCTTTTTTTAATAAAATCAAAACTAAATAGTAAAAATCAAGTAATTACTACTTAAAACTAGAAAGTAGAAATTTTAGTTGATTGCAAGTTCGAAATTGCTAAGAAGCTGCATATCATGCTATAAGTTATGTTATGTACTTCTGTTTGAAGAACTTTTCTTGTTTTATTCGATTTTTCCCAATATCATGCTTTTTTTTTACTTATTAACATAAATTTGTAATTTTATTTAACTTTAAAATTTCTGCGAATTTTCATTTTTAGTTAAGTAAATCCCCAGATTTTTTTCTCGCAGTGTATGAGTGCTTTTAAGTTGAATCCCTACTAGTTTAAAATATCAAATCTTTCATTTATTTAGTGCAATACTTTTTCAGCATACTCCTTGAAATGGCTAATTAACGGTATACGTTTTCAATGGTTTATCTGATTTTTAGAAAAACTTTTTTCAATCAGTAGCACAAGGTTCTGTTGTGTTTAGACTTCAAACCCAGACAGATCCCAACGTGTAGCAAGTTTTACTGGCTTCAGCAGACATTTCTCTGCCTACATGCACACATAACCTCTAGCATTACCATTTTGTAGATCCAATTCTATACGATTTCCTATCTTATGTGCGATCTGTTCAATTCACCTCATACTCTAGCTTAGCTCATCTTGGTTCGTCGATTCGAGCATCTCAGACCAATGACTAACTACGAAACCCCAACTTGTTCCACGTTGAACAGCTGCATGTTTTCATCCTTCCAATTCTACAAACAAATTCCTAGTCAGCCCTAGAAGTGTAAAATTGCGTATCTAAAAAAATTAACTCATCAGACTACGGATTATTTTTATATTATATTTTCCGCATTCTAATTTAAGAATTACTTTGAAATTAAAAAAAGAAAAACTTTTGCAGATTTTAGAAAACATTTTTTCCCACTACTTGCCAAAACTTTTTACTTTCTGCCATAATAATTGAATGGTTAACCAGCCCAATATTGTCATGGCTGCCACGTTGAAACCGTAACCAGACCAATTATTTACGTCTACTAAATTATTAAGCTCCAGTATTCTCAAGTATGGTATTGGATATATTAAACCGCAATGGAACCACCATTAAATTGCCAACTTTTGCATTAAAAATGCATTAGTTCCTAAACGTGACACATGACAAAAACAACACTTCAAGGTTGAACCTAATTGATTCAGGTACCAAAAAGTTTCGGGTTTCAACAGCACTTTCGATTTTCTAACTTGTATTGCATAAATTGTATTGTAAATATGCAATATGGGTTCCAATGAGAATGCGCAGATATAGATAATAATTAATACATTAAATGGAAAAGTGAACTATTTATGCCTTTGTGCGAGTTGTACATTTACTATTGCGATGAAAATGTTTGGGGATTTAAAATATCAACATATTTCTTATTTATTGAACTTAGACAATTCTGTCAGATTGTACCATGCAGCCCATACCAGACGGGCCAAACCGTAAACCGAATATGAAAAATATTTCCAATACTTTTCACTCCATGGGTAGTTATTTGTAGGGGACTATATCAATAAATTCCGGAAACTTTTTGATCAAGTTTGCAGCAGATTTTTTAAATACAGTAAAATGCCAACAATTTTTGCTTGCGTTGACATATATATATTCCGCGATATAATTTAATTTTTATAGAACATTTTATAGTCCAATTTTCAATAAGCTCAAGCTCTTTCATTTTGGGGCAAAATATATGGCATACGTTGAAGTCGTGCACGACTTTTAATACTCTATACTACTTTTCTGCAAAACAATCAGTTATATTGCTTGAGCACTTTTAAACCAACAGAAGCCGACTATTTGTCTGATGTTAAATCAATTTTGGGTTATAGTTTCTGAAAATACTAAAAATCTTCAGAATATCAGGTATTTGGTCACAAATTAAAACAACAATTTCAATGGCTGGATAGACTTAAATACTTTTTATAAACCGTATTTGGTAGGGATAAGTTAATAAACATTTAGCTAGGAGCTATATGATACAGTTCTGATTAGGCACCTCTTGCGTGTCGAATTTGGTTATCATAACTTGGATAATTTTTCGAAATTTTCATTCAATTGTTTTAAGTATTTTCGAGTTAAAGCAAAATACCCCTATGAAAGCTATGTGATATATACATATTATCTAAAAACTAAATCAAACTTACGTTCCATAGCATAACAGGTTAGATTAGGTTGGGTTAAGCCGGCAGGCCCCCAGAGAAGGGGGAACCTCACATAGATCCGTATGATTCTTAGTGGAACCGCAGTTTGTCGACAGTGAGTCGTGGTCATGAATGCGTCAATAGTCCAATATACGCGTGTATTTCGCATAAGCTAACAGTCTCTGGGGTGGCCCTCGAGCTGCCACTGCAAGCAAGTCAAACATTGGTCTCCCTAGAAATTTAGTTCTCGAGGTACAGAGATCAGGGCAGTTGCATAAAGGTGTTCCAGGGTTTCTTTGACGCCTGATTCCCTGTTTGGCATGGACTGCGGTCAGGTCAACATTAAATACCGACAAAAAAAATCATATATATCTCAAGCCAAAAGCGTTCCATAAATAAATAAATGACATGTGAATTTTTAAAAGTCTAAAGTTAGTTAAAATTCCAAACACAAAATGGGCCACCCTTTAGTTGAGGTAGATTTATTTTTGTTCTTTAAAACTCCAAGCACCAGCTGGATCACCCTTTTTTGAGATAGTTTTTCTTAACGCGAATTGATTGAACTGAAAAACGATCAATCAACGTGCAATGATATCAATATGCAAACTTACTTCTTGAACTTATTGCCTTCAGTTAAATATCTGCCATTACTTTAGGAGCAACCCTCGCTGTTTTAACAACAACAACAACTATTCTTATCCATAATGAGCATAAATAGCATAAAACGGCGACCCGTACAAACATCAATTTTTAGATAATATAGCACAAGGTCTTTTCAATTAAATTTGTTGCCGGCATTTGAAATTTTTTGCGCAAAAATAAAAGTATAAATGCGCGTTTGTATAGTCTGAGACACCTCTCTCTGTGCATATATATAATGTTTATGTGCCTAATTTAGCACATAAAAAACAGCTAATTTTAAATAATTTTTGTTTATTAATATTTATACACAATGTTTGTCAATATTTAATGTGATTTTCCAAAAACAGGCAATGCTCTACAAATAAAGTCTATGGATTTTTAGAATTTTTTCAGAGTTTTATAATATAAAATCGAGCTGTTAATATTGGTAATATTTGTGAAATTTCCCTAGGCCAATCCGCTGGATGTCGCTAGGCAAGTTCGTTAGATGGCGCTGCACAAGAGATGACGCATTTGCCCCCCCGTGGCATAGCTATTCAATAAATAGACTGACTCTCTTTGCCTAAGTAAATCCTTATTAATTCAAGACGCCCGCCGCACAGTGGTCCCAAAAGCCGACAAAGCTGGTCAAAAATCGTGTCATGAGTAGAATTGCAGGAAAATTACTTGTACCTGGATTTTTGTGTGAAGAAATCGAAATCGGGTAACAATATTTATGAAAACAAAATGGCTGATACAATATGGATTTTTACTTTCATCTCGAATATAATATTCCTGAGTTTTATGGCTTAAGAAATCCAAATCTGTTATCCAAATTTGAAAAAACCGAATTGACTTAATGTCTGATGATTTGTGTCCACAGTTTTGTAGTGCTTAGGAATAGAAGAAATTAATCAAAAAAGTTTTAGAACACAACTTGTACATCTTACGTTAACTTGTATTGATTGTTTGTAAAACAACTTATAGTTCTTCTTTCGAACATTCAGTATCACTGCTGACTGCAATAAATAGATCGGTCATTGGGCTACAAGCAGTTGATGACCTCAGCAATACCAAAACTTATACAGAAAGTGGCTTGCATTTTTTTGGCCGCATTTTTTGTAAGTTCGATATTACTGCAAGCAAAGGTGCCAGTTGCCTTTTAAGAACGTCACCCTTGGTTTGCGTCCGGAAGAATTTTTGTGCAAATCATCTTCTTGGACAAGTTTGAAACGATATTTGAAGTAATCTGATTCTAACACTTCAGTTATCTAGCAGTTGTGTGTTCAATTAAAGCTTGCAATTTAAAGAGATCCGCGCTTGTCTCGGAAATCGAGGGTGTTCGATTCGCACAGCAATTAATAGAGTTCCGCCTTAGGTGCAATACATTTATTTTATGTAGGTTAATACATTTAGTTTCCAAAAAAAAACGAAAAATTGTAGCTTAAGGCGTTCCCAGTGGCAGTTAAGTAGAATAATGAAATCAAAATTTTTTCTATAAAACAATGCAAGCTATATAGAGCTTGTCGCCTTCGTAGTAGCCAAAATTTACTTGTGACAAGCTTCAACAGCTGGCAGTGTAATCGTCGCATTATTATCACAGTTCCTGTTCTACAAAGAAAAAGAGAAACAATGTTGTATACATTTTTCAGAAGAATAATTCGGAGTTGCATTGGCATTGCTAGCAAATTGACGCCATTTGCCTTAGTTAATATCTATATAAGACGCCCACGTAGTATTCGGCTCTAAACTGCAGGTCCCTGTGTGCTTTTCGAAGAGAAAATTTCTATTATTGGACATGTCTCCATGCTTTGCCTTTGAAGCCATTCGTCTTCGGCTATAAACTGTTGGTTCCTATTCTCTACGAAAAACTATTAATAGAGATATATCCATGCTCCACATAGTCAAGCAGAAGAGCTTTGTTTAATTTATGAAAAAAATGCTTATATTATCATTAATTACAAAAATTATTGTATTAAGTAAAAATTCAAAGTGTTTGTATAATTATTGTGTTCACTGTTTGCAATAACAATTACTTCTTGGAGCAACAATCTGCAGACAACCATTTTATACCATTTTTGCACTTCTTCTAGGTAAAACGCAGTCGATAAATACTTTTTAAAAATTAACAAATTATTTCAAAAATTCAAGCGCGCCAAAATGCTAATTTTCGTGCAAAACGGTCACACTTTTTTCATGTGTAACTTTCCCTGTGCGCCTGAAAGTATGCTACAGTTTTCATTTGCCACATTATGCCAAGTACTGTGAGCTTTGACTTATATCCGGTACCTTTTGCCGCCTTACAGATCAGCAAGCAGCGTTATTACACTCGCCAATGATACAACAACAACAACAAAAATTGGCAACGATGAGCCTGCAACGACTTCCATGGCAACGCTGCAGCTGCATGCAGCACGTACAGCTGATGGAAATGCCGGAATTGAAACGGAAACAGCAGCCATTTTAAACGAACAACAGACAAAACGTCAACAACAATATTGTCAGCAATCATCTTTGCCGGAAACATTTCCCAAAGACGTTACCAAAGTCAGGTAAAGCATAAAATACAATACAAAACTTCATTTCATTGCCTAAGTATATCTTGACCAGCATAATTTTTTTTTTTTTTGGGCTAAAATTGAAGCACAATATCAAGGCAATACAAAGGCCAGTCGATGATGGCTAGCCTGTAGCGATAAGATATTAGCCAGGCTAAGTGTAATAAACGCTGCTGCTGTGTCAAACTCCAGCCTTGGTCTGTAAAGATATAGTCACAAAATAAAACAAAAAAAAAAAAAAAAATAAATAATAATAATTCGTAGCACCTGTTGCCCAAACAGCTGACTAGTCACACCTGCAAAGGCTCTTACGAAGCGCTTATCAATGTTTGTTTTGTTTTTTTTTTTTTGTTCGGTTAGGCAGCTGAGCGTGATAAAAGCGTTTCGTAGAAAACCATAAATGAAATGCTCAAATCTTTATTTATAAATGAAAAATATATATATTCGAAATACTTGACTTGAGAGCTGCGCTGCACAAACTGCTGCTGGCAGATAACAAGCGCAGGGAGCGCAGGGAGCGCAACAGAGTATCCAATAGTTGGCATAACTTTACAACTAACGCAATTAAATGACGGCACGTGGCACAGATAAAAAAAAGAAAAAAATTGAAAAACAACAAAAAAAAACCAACTCACATATCGGTATCGCAGCTTTTGAGAAAAGACAAGCGCGCATTCTTTATCGATAATACGTCAAATATGCGTCCGCGTGCCGTGTGCCGTGCCTCCATGGTGCGTGCCGCTGACTCATAATGCTTCAGGTGGCAAACCTGCATAATCTGTAGTAGCGCTTGATGAATCACTATAAAGGTCATAAATTTGTATTGCAAAAATCAATGATAACATAACAGTTTAAAAATAGTGTTGCAAAACGCTAATATATACAAATCGATAAAGCGATAATTTTGCTGTTTGAAAATCACAGCAACTACAGCGAAAGCCAAATAATTTCATTAAAACCAATTAAAAACTTTAAAATATATTTGCAAAACCAAACATTGCCATGATAATTTTTTGTTAAAACTATGAATGGAAACGCTTCCATTGATAATGCATGTTTTTTTTTCGTTTTTGTTTTTTTTTTTATAAAAACAAATACGTACACCCCCCGCTAACATTTTCATTGCTTGCAGACATATATTTGCAATTTAAAGTTATCTTCCCACTTTAGAATTGATATTGCCTTGTTCTTGTGAAGAAAGCAATAATAAAAATCAGTCAAAATTGCGTCCATTTCTGCACAGAACGTAAGTATGCTGATAAGAATTAAGCATACAATATTTTATACTTTGTATAGTCTCCGTATATTATATACAATATATACTAATTAATTTCTAAGTAGACTCGGTTTACTTCTAAAAACTTTCAAATACGCTGCTACAGAAATACTAGTTAAAAGTAACTCAAAATACTTTACACTTTTTACAACAGTTTGTATAAATTCCTGAGATTTAGTAGTTTATGACAACCAAACGTATTTCGTGCGTGCTTCCAAGTCCGTATAACTACTCTCAATTCGTTTGAAAAATGTGAATTGAAAACACCAGCGACAAATGTACCCGGTACAATGGTTTACGTGGTTTTCAAAAATATGCTCCCCAATTCCCAATGCGCAAATTTATTTTTTCTTAATTTATGAAGAAATGCCATTTTTTCAACTTTTAAACGCTTCATCTCTAATATTAAATTAAAAGAACGAAACTACTTAAAAATAGAAAACCCAAAGAATTTTCTAATTTCAAATTATTGTATTTGTAGCTCACTTTGGAAATATTTGGTTAATTTGAATATTTTTTAGTTTGAAAATCGTAAAGAACTGCAATTTTTCGTTAACAAATTTTTTATAAAAAAATAATGCATAAATGAAACTTTTATATTCCTTGTCTCAGATAACGCAGAATAGAGACAATAAAGCAAAAAACTTTGTGAGCCCGAAAGTTAGAAACCCTACTTTAGTTCTGGTAAAGATTTTGTAATTATAAATGATCTTCAACGCCAAGTTTAAAGACATGTAATTTTTCTGCATATTATTTTAGTTTTTAGAAGGCACAAAATAGATAAAAAACTCAATTTCTTGTTTTGCATAAGTTGAAAATTCTTAAAAAAAATAAATATTAAATTTCAAACCTCTTTTTCTATAAAACTTGAACAAGTATCACGTTTTGTTCCACTTCAAAGCATATTAACTATGGATATTAAGTTACTTCACGGCTGCATTATAGAGTATATTATGTGCTCTGTTTAAAGCGTAATCGCAAATAATAAGAAAAAAAATAAATTAAAGAATACAAGATACAAGAACAAAATGAAAGACAACAACAAATGTTATGAACTGCTTATTGGCACAGCAGACAAACAAACAAACTGTTGCGCCGCCAACGTTGCACTGTGGGCAGAATTATCATTTTGGTGCAAATAATTTTTGAAACAATTTATAGAATTTTTTTTATTTTAAATAATTATGTTTTTTTGATAATTTTCTTGGAGCGTCATTGCTCCAAGGTAGAGATATTTTTTCTTAGTAGCTATTCGAGGCGAACAAGTACCTAGAGCTTATAGCTAAATTCGATGGACGATCTGCTACCGACGACAACTATTTATTGATAAAATTGTGGTTCGATATTTTAATAAAAGAAACTTTTTGTTATAACATTTCTTACATCATTTATAGTTAATGTTTGGTCTGGCAGCTTCAACTTTGCGCTTTTAACTTGTAACTTGTCCAGGTTTAGGCGTTGAACTTTTCTTGACTATATTATTCTCGTGCAAGCGCAGTACTTTGCCGCCCACTTTTCCTAATCGCTATGCAGCCTATATCGTTTATGATTTGCCAATGCAGACCAGTTCTCTTTTGGCCAATTGCTTCCGAACTTATTGTTCTCGTTCTCTTTATAACTGCTACAAAAAAACTAATAAGTATATATAATAATTAATAAGTTCGTCAAATTATTTACTATTTTATTTAATATTTTATGAGTTCGACTTTAAATAAAAGTTATTTCTGCCTGACTTACCACAGCAGCAAAACGAAACTCCTTAACTAGCTGTTTGTTAACAATTTCTGTATAAAAATAGATAATTAGTTTATTTTGTAGTGACTGCCGCAGCGTTAAAACTAAAGATATAGTAGAGTATTTGAGAAAACTCTTCTGTGTATGCATATTCAGGAAGTACTTGGTAACATAATGAAGAAGTCTCTTATGAACGATCATTTGCAAAAATATAACAAATTTTTTGCACCGAATTGCCTTTTAAAGCAATGTTTGTGATTTTTTTTTAGTACTCTCGATTCCTGATACTTTTCCAATAATCAACTTTTTTATTTACGTTGAATTTATTAAATATTCCTTATGATTATAAATTCTCCTATGGTTTTATTATCTGAAAAATGAGCAGAATTGAAAAAAATGCAATAAATTTGCTTAATTTTTTTATTTAATAAATTAAAATATATAAAAATTAATTCATAATAAGTACCTAAGCACTTTATCTCGAAGCATACTTCAGGACTTTTTTCAAGTGTAGCTGACGATGCAGCTTAAAATATGCGGAATTGTAAAAAATGAAAAACAATCTGTTTCTAACATAATCTACATGTAGCAGCCAAAAAATATCAAAAAATTTCAAAGAATACCAAAAAAATTTTTTTTTAAATAAATTCAGTGCATTTTTGTTTTTATTTTGACGATGCAGTTTCATTTCACATGCAACAAAGCTGTCAAAAGTAAACCCCATAAATCATGCGAATTTGAGAATAAATGGAAAAACAAAATATTCTGTTTTGTAAGGTTATCCACATGTTGCATGTGAATTGGGAAATCAAGGGAGGGCTGAGAAATACGGTCAAAAAATGTGAAACTATTACAAAAAAACATAAAATTAAATGTAGTACATATTTGTATTTATTTTGACGATGCAGTTTAATTTTGCAGACAACAAAGTAGTTGGAAGTAAATCGCATAAAACATGCGGAGTAAGTAAATTCGCTTGAAACATGTGAACTGGAAAATGAGCGTATGCCTGATAAATACAATCAAAAAATTGTAGAGATTATTAAAAAATTATTTCAAAACAAATGTAGTACATTGATAGCTTTATTTTGGCGACTCGGTTTAATTTCACATGAAACAGAGTAGTTGTAATTAAACCACATAGAACAAGCTGATTAGATACGCTTTCAAACGTAAACCGCATACAACATGAATTCGGTAATGGCAACACTCATCAGGAGTGGCGCGACGATTCTAGTTGAATCTTGGCCTGCCCTTGAAACCTTCTCCATTCTGCACGATGTAAAGCTAGCGTTGGAAACACAACACTATTATTTATAAATAAAAAATATATAATACTCATTTATTAATTAAAACCACAAAACCGCGCATTTGGCCCACTGTGCACAGCCGCAAAAACAATGCCAATGCAAAGTGCCGCGACGGCCGAACATTTTAGTCAAAGCGGGACGCTGGCACAGACACAACGTAGTCGACGAACGCCGGCACAAAGAGAAACGTCAAACAATATTTACCGTTAGCGCGTAAACGATGTAGCGTAGCCGCAATTTACGAGCTTTTTTTTGCTGCTGCTTTATCAACTCTCTTTTGCTTTCATTACAAGCCGCATGTAATTTGTGTTTGCCGCCATTTTTCAAGTGTTTATATATTTTTTGTTTGATTCAAAAAACCATAATTCGAAAAACTTAAAAGCAAAAAAAAAACCCAAAATTTAGTGTTGATAAATGCCAGAAAAAAGTGCCTACAAACGACAGCAGCATGCAAAATAACGAAAGTCTGAATAGCAGTGGTGCCAGTGGTGGCAGCTCCAGTGCGGGTCTCAGTCCATTGCCCACGGGCAAGTTACAGGGCAGCCGTCTCAGCGTTTTCTTCGAGGCAGGCACACTGGCCGAGCATGTGGATCTATTGACGCATGCAGTTAATGATTCACCCAATGCCGAGACGCCAGTCTTGCAGTCCATCGATGGCAACAATAATAATAACAATGAGGTAGTGCGCCGGCGCAAAAACTCCAGCACACGAGATCGTGAGCGTAATTTTGTTGTGGTTGCCGGTGGCGTTGTAGTGGGTGGCGCACGTCATGTGGCGCGCAAAATTAAGCGCATCTCAATGATTGAAATGAGCAGCAGGGAACGGGAGAGAGAGCGACAGCGTGAGCAAGACTTGGAGCCACAGGAGAGCACAGAGGTGGCGTTGGATGCCAGTGCCAAACTACGGCAGCACTACAACTCAACGCCGTAAGTAGCAGTCGCAAAGGAGCTTAGTTATGTGAGATTTGAAGATCACCAAACATTCGAAAATAATAGAGAGACCGAAACTAAGTCATTTCGCCGTAGAGAAAAAATTAACTTAATTACTGTGCGTTTATCCTATTCCATTTATTGAAAATTGTAGAAGTTCTTGAAAACCTTCTAAGGTTTAAAATTGAAAACTTTCTAGAATTCAGATTTACCATCTTTTTTTGTGTATAAAGTTAGTAAGCTAGAGGGCGTACAAGTTGCTAAAACAATGCATCTTTTTTAAGTTCTCAGCAGCACACACGGCTTTTTCTGTACGAAATTTTCAAAAAATATTCAAAAATTTTTAATGAAGGTCTACAAAATAGCCCCGTTGTCCCGCAACAGCACAGCTATATGGGCCTGTCACTGGCATCGCCAGCAATATTCCGCTATTTGCCTAAGTCCTTAGCTATGCTGTCATCTTTCCATAGATCTTTAATGAGATAGGGATGGATATGGCAAAATATTGTAGTTCCCTGTTCGCGTCGAAGATCTATGGAAAGATGACAGCATAGCCAAGGGACACAAATAAATAAATATATTTATTATTTTATCTCACAAAAATTAGTTTCTGGTCTACTGAACATATCGCGAAACGATGACCTCCAAAAAATCTTTTGCATCCATTAAAAAAGCTAACAGTCCGAAGCAGCCAAGTCTGTGGAATACAACGCCTGGTGTAAAACCTTACATTTCACTATTTTCAAATCATTTTTTATGTTTTTCGTTGATTGAAGATTCTTGTTAATTCGTATTTTTAGAGTGGTCTTTGAGACTGCGAATTTCCGTAAAAGACTCTTTAAGTTTGAACTACTTTCTCTCAATATTGAGCTATTAAGGCCAAAGACTACATAGGCCAAGGACACATAATATATAAATGAAGTTTGCCAAATTTTTGTTTCACTTTGACTGTGTAGTTAGTTCTGGTGAGAAAAAGTATTGCAGATTCAAGTTTTGGGAGTCGCAGTGCGTTCAAAGAAACCAAGAATAAATCATCTTTTAGGTTTTGAAAAACGTTTAATTTATGGAAGAAAAGTGAAGTTGTCAGTCGCAAGAAACTAATTTTCCATCTCTCCGGTAATTTTCGAATACCATCTCTAAAAATTGTGGTCATCGGTAATGCAGTGATAGTGTTTTCGCCACTACAACAGAAGAACAGAGGTACGATCTAATATTGCCAAAAATACTCTTCGTTTTTCGGCTGCGAGAGATTTTAAGCACAACACCGAAGCCCAAAACATTTCTACGCAAAATATTGCATCATTTGTATGCGACAAAAAATAAAGCTGTGTATACACAGATCCGTATTTTTTGATATTACATGACGTGTACCCATATGAGTGTACCTTCGACCAGGTTACCATTCACATAAAACTGGAGCAAAAGTGTGTGTGATGACTCAGTGTAGGCCAAGCACAGTTCCCCCTTTTTGTTTATTTTTATTGTCTACAACAGACCCCCATGTTTATAAACACGAAGTCGTACCAAGTGTATTTTAATATCAGGCTACCCAACTTGTTTAGATAAATAGTTTCTACTATTCTGTGAATTGTTGGCACTTAATTTATCTTTTGAGTTGTAGCAGAAAAATGTCTTTCAGTTGTTGCTCCAAATTGTAGCAACTAGCGTGATCTTGAACCAAGATGTTAACTTAATTAAAATAGACGCGAGGTGGCGGTACGCACCTGGCGATGAAACAAAGTTTTAAGTAATAACTTGACTTGAGATGCGGACTTTGAGCAGCACATTAGGAATTTTTCAAAAGTTTGCTCACAATCATTTGAGACTACATTATATTGACCATCAGAGAAATTTTTCAAGGTTTACGACCGATGTGCGAGTGGAACATAAAAATGTAATGAGCGCTTTGGAATTTGCTGTGTTGATAACACTTCTCGACTTTTGCTTTTCCGATTTATGCTATGCGTGTGTTGTGTTGATGACTAACATATATGATGGGGGTATCAAAGGTAGTCAGCTCACAACGCCTGTGGTTTCCAATAAATCAGCTATGCTTCAGAAAACGAACTAGCCATATCAAATTATATAATTCGAATTCGTTTTTGCTAAGCGCTTAAAGCAGATCTGCGAAAAAAAAGAAAAAATAGACGCGAAATATTTTTTCTTCACTGGCGCCATCTACTGCATCAGTAATTTGTGCTTTTTTTTCAAAAAAATAGCTGCGAAATGATATATTATATAATACTTGTGAGTACTGAAATCTCTTTTCCACTGACACCATCTACAATTTCAGTATTTAGGGTTTTTTTTATCGTAACTACGTTTTCATTTTATTTCCAAAAGTGAATCGTTTTCGTACCACATAAAACATTCGCGTTGTTAAAAAAGGTAGCATGAACTGCATCTTGGATTTTCAAGAAACCAAAAGCATAAACAATAAGTAGCGCAATGTTAAGGCACTGTATTCCAGCTTGGAACCTAGGAAATATATATATCGTAACATAAAAATGTTTTTTTCTCAAAAAAAAAGTTCTTAGAAATATTATTATCATCTTTTCCCTGCTCTGCTTGAGTGCACAAGTTAGCTCATGAAATTGGGTACGTCTCTGAAAAATGCGTACTTCTTAGGCGACGCCTTTCTCTAATACCTTGGCGGTTTCAGTCAAGACCTTGTGAACAATGCTCGTATTAAGGTTTCCTTATGGTGCGCCCGACGTAACCCTATACACTACTTAGGATGATGTGGGAGAAACACATTAAAGTGTATACAATCCCTAATGTGTGCCCGTTGTAACTCTATTCACGACTTCACATGATTTAGGAGCAACATATTGAAGTCTGTATTTTAGAAAAAATTTCGAGAATCTTCAACATACCCTGAGACGTGCTTCGAAAATCCATAAAAACTACAAGGAATAATTTCAGATGAATTGCTCAAAACTCAATCGACTCTCATCGTAGTTTCTCGTATTTTTAAGGAAATCTTCTCATAAAGAATGTCAGTAATATCTTAGCAGTTCTAGACGTTTGTAAACAAATTAGGACACTCTCTCTAGCTGCATTGCCTGAAAAGCATTTATACCTTATCACAGCTTTTATAAATAAATGCGTTAAAGTTGCTAAATTTAGCTCTACGTTGTTAGAAAATTGTTAGCCATTATTTGCTCTGGTTTTTAGAGGAAGCAGTTAGAGAGATTTTTAGGGTCTTCACTATATCGTGCAGAAATGCTAACGACATGAACCAGCATCTACGTCCTAACACACATTAAAAATTCTGAAGTAAATAAATAATATTAATATTAAATTTATGCGTTATTTTTATTTTTAATATTCTATCACTCGCTAAGCTATTCCTGGAGTAGAAGACCCCTGAAAAAGAACATAAGGATCTTGCGAAGAACAGTGTTTGCGATATTTCCATTGTTAAAGACAGAAATAAGAAATATCACTCCTAATTACAGTTTAGTGTATGTCTATCAAAAATTGTAAAAATAAAACCAAATTTTTAATGAAAAATCGTTTATAAAAACTTCTTAGAAATTATGCCTTTTTGCGCAGAAGTTCCCTATCAGTTCGCATAGTTACCTACGCATTACTGACCTTTTGCCCAAAAAACACTTAAAAACGTTGATAAGAACCCAATAATTGAGCATTAAAACAGTCAATAAATTATATGTTATACTTGTAATACCCTAAAAGCTTGCACAATCAAGAGCTTTAATAAATATCGCTACCACTCTGATTTAAAACATGATTCACCACAACAAATTCTACAAATGTAAACAGTTAGTAATGCCAAATAGTAAAAAAAACCCAACTATTTTCAACAATAACGCGCTCTCATGTAAGCGCGTAACCCCATTCCTCTAACTAGATCTTATCAATATAATTGGTTGGCTTTAAAGTATAGCACCATGAGCACAGATTTCCCAGAATAGTTGTTTACATCAACGAAAAGCGTCTAGGCCTCCGCATACTATACACAAATGCTGAAATATCAGACTTTGGGTGCCTTATAAATTTATATTCGATAATGTTTGTTGCGCAGCCGTATCATAAATTATACCCTAAGTTGGCGAAAAAAAAATAATAATAATAATAAAGAGGTTTTTATTATAACCCACAGACGGAGTGCGAAAAATATATGCTGATAAGAAGTCATGCAGCATGTGGCGCTCAGGAGCGCATCCAGCATTTCGGTTAGGGGCAGCTTGCTACTTCATGTTTCAGCAAACGAAATCTTAATGTATCGCATCATTTAAACAACTTTTGCGAAATTCCCCTTGAAATTGGCACTGCTGAGGCTACCGATTTGTCACTTAGTTTGTGCCAACAAAATCAACACTACACCAGCTACGTCAGGATTAATCAGCGGTTTTTGCTTTTATACGGTTTTAGTTTTGGGAATTTCCCTACAATTTTTACAATGCATTCTTATATCGTTTAAAAGCACAATGCTGATATGTTTTATTTTCAATTATTTTTCCTGTTACTCACTCCAAAGGCGAAAGGTTTCAATTTTGTGTGCTAAAATTTTCAAAATTTTTTTCGGTAATTCCTTGTAAATTTCACTCATTTTGTCGATGAAAAGTAACAATATTTGATGGGAACATTCGAATTAAGTTGCTTTAAGCATTTAAAGTTGAAATAAGCGAACTCAGCTGAAGCTTACAGAGCGTAGGTAGTAGTAGTAGGTAGTAGCTTCTTTTAGGATAAATTCGCTAAAATCGCAACTATTTTTACATGAAATGCAGATTTCGTCGCCATTAACAAGAATTGGCAAACTATTTTGTTGAGCAGCTATGGGTTTCGAAACTTTTGGGTATTCAATGCTGAAAATATCTGTGATTTTTTTGTACTATTTAAGAGTGCTGCCAAGTTGCAAAATGTTAAACGAAATTCGCTTGGCAATCTTAAATAATAGATTATCACAGAAAACTACGATATTTTCATCTACGTCACAAAATAAACAACTCTTTTGTAAATTTAGAAAGAAATAGTTTTCTATAGCAATATTTTTCCACAAATTTTTCTTTAAGAATAAAAAATATTGGAAAACCACAAAAAAGTTAACAATTTTACTTTCGAATTTTTCCTATATTTTGCTAAGGATACATTTATACTTGACAAAAACTTCTTTGCAGTAATTTTCGATTTCAAACAAAAGCGTTAAAAATACAATAAAACCCAAAAACATTAAAAACAAATATCGTTATATAAAGGCCCAACTAGGTACTTATGGAACTTATATATAGCGTAATATAGCTAGAAGAATGTTTTGCGCTTAAAAAATTTGTAAGAAATATCATAATTATCATTTCCTTGTTCTCCCTTAGGGCATTGGTTATGTAATGAAATCGTGTACGGTTTTCAAAGACTTGCTTCACGTTATTTCAACATCATGCGGAATGGCGTGCTTGTTTCATAGTGATGCGATACGTCGTCAGGTAGTAGAGATCTCTTCTTTTGATACCTTAAAGGTTAAAGTTGAGGGCTTGTCGATAAACATCGTATGCAGCTTTCCATGAGGTGTACCCGGATAATTAACGTTGATTGCTTATTTTGCTAGCGCCCTCTACTCTAATTATTCCTGAACATAGTTTACCTTTAGCGCAGTTAAATACATTCTGAAAGTTATTCTTTTATTCACACTGTTGCACATACCCTAGTTGAAGACGATAACAAATCGAAAATTTTCATTAGAATTGTTTTCACACTCGAAATCTTTAAAACTGTAACTCTGCTGGCGCCATCTACTCAGAGTTACACTATTTACAGTTTACTTCTAGCAGAATTCAATAGCTTCTGAGGAACTTTTGTTCATGATTTTTTAAAAATCTATTTCAAAACAATTATACATTTCGGACTCGAAAGAAAAACTCCAAAAAATCACTTTCATATTTTTTGTATCAAAATCGAACAAAGGGTATATATTATTTGAGGCACTCAAAAAGCTTTTATTTTTTTTTCGTCAATTTGATTATGATTATTTTTTTGTTTAGCTGCAATGACGTTGATTAAGTAGTTCCGCAGTAGCGTCAACGTCAGGTGGTTTACCTTGTGCCCTGTTGGTCTTGTGCTCTATCGATAATGAAGTGCTTGAATTGGGTCATTAAGTGTCGCGGCATCCATGTGATTGCCTGTTAATTGGTGTCGTAAATATCTTTAAATAGAGTACAGTGATAGCAGATAACAGACTGGTAGCACTTTCTGCATAAAAAAAAAAAAATATGACTTATAAGACTGAAATTTTGCCATCAGAAATAATTGCAATGTGCCAATCCCCCCAATGGTTTGTAATTTTTATACTAGAAATTAGATAACTTGGAAATAGAGATAAGCCTTTGTTTTTTGTAGTAAAGATCTAATCATTATACGCTTTCCCAATGCAGTCACTACGGCATACTTGATTGTAACTTTAACATCTTTGTCTCGTTTATCTCATTACAGATCTCTGCGCCATAGTTATTCCAGCTCGTTGAGTCCACTCGTGCAATTGCAACCCAGTGGCAGCGTACGTAGCCTGGCCAGCAGCAGTCAGAGTAGCAATCACAGCAGTGGTTCTGCAGCCGGAAACGGCAGCAATAACGGCTCCAATACGGCCAAGCAACACGATCAGCAAACGTCCGCGGTGGCAGCGATCTCCTCAACATCTGCTGCCGCGGGCGTAAATGCCGCATCCGGAGCTACAACGGCTGTCGTACCAGCTGCACCGGAGAAGGAGAAGAAGCGTAAAGAGGTCTCCAGTTCACGTGTAAAGAAATTTCATAGACATTTCTCACAAGTTTCCAAAGATGAAAAATTGATTAATTGTAAGTAATTTTTTTTCTTTTTGCACTTTTTTATAGTGAAACCAATGCGAAAGTGTCGGAAATCGAAAATCCCCATAGCAATATCTTGTAACGGGAATAAGTAATTGTTTCTTGCGGGAACTAAATTAGAATGAATTTAGAAAAAGAAATCTTATTCTTTTTAAGAAATCTATTTCTTCTTTAATTCGTCACAGACTACATATTTTTTGGTAAATTTTTGAGAGCCACACGAAAGCGTTATGTTTGTAGTGCAGAGCACAGATTTGCGGTTTCTTGTGTTTCGAGCTTAGGTCATACTTTTTTTTCCTTATTATTCCACTTGGGAACTTAGGGCCTCTACAAGAGCCATCCATCGAACCCTAATTTTTCGCCTGGGTCAGTTCTTGGAGGATGGATCTTCTCCAGATCGCCTTGGGTCTGCCGATCCGTCTACTGCCTTGTGGATGCCAGCTATCGCTATCTGCAGTTTTCTCCATTTCCTCCTCGAACTGTGCTAATCTTGATGGATCCTTTAGGGTTCTAACGGTCCATTGTCCTATTCGTGTCCGTTTTTTGAAAATGCCTTTGGACGTCATCGAACTTGGGGAGCCGTTTATGTATTCTCTTGTGTAGGTTTCTGTAATCTGTTGAGTTTTTCGGTCGAACTGGTGATTGGCCAGATGCGGTCATACTTACATCTACCAAAACAAATCTAAAAATAACTCCGAATTTGCAAGAGAGAGAGAGAGAGTTTAGACGATATTACCACAATGCATCCCTTGTATAGCTTAAAGTCATATTTTATAAAAAGAAGATAACTTACAAGAACTATAACTCAAAGTAAGTTTTGTAGACTTAAGCCCCAACTTTCAATTCGAACTCAACTCAACTTAACTCGACTTTATTTTTTACTAGTTTCTGCATTTGGGCTTCAACAAGACCTTAACACTCTACTTTTCTAGACGCAATATCGAAATTTGCAGTAAATTTAGATTTAATGACTTCAAAAACTTTAACTCAAAGCAAGTTTTGTTAAGTTTAACCTAAACTTTCAATTCGAACTCAACTCAACTGCTATTAACTTTATTTTTACTTTCAAAACACTATTTTTGCCAATTTAAGCTTGAAGATCCTATCACATTACTTATATCGAAATCTGCAGATAATATATGCTTCGCTGACGCTCTTAAATTTCCTGATTAAAAGACAGCACAAAATTTCTCTGTCTATTGTTATCGTTGGAAATAAATAATTTAATTAAAACCGACAAGATAGGGAAAAGTTCTACGAAATAAACTGTAACGATATACCAAAGTTGGCAATATTTTTAAGATATCAACAAATGGTTAGCGATTGGACTTGAAGCAAAACAAATATTAAGAACTCAAATGTAAACATAGTCAGCATTATCATCTTTAAGCACCACAATCCGTAATGAACTTTGGAAAATAATAAAAACTCGAATACAAACAAGATCATCATTTTCATCGTTAAGCATGTGAGATTTCACAAAATGCTTTTCTTCTTGGAAATCGTTTACAATATTTGAAATCTTTAGACTCTCTCCCTTGTTTAGAGTGTTTATGGTCAGTGCACTGCTCGCTGTGGCAGGGTTAAGATAGCTTTTGCAATAAGATATATAAGATATTGGCATATTATTACACTATGAGCCACATATGGTCGTCAGTTGATCTCCCGCATGGTATAATAATAAGGTGATGTCGTGAAAGCGGGTTTTAGCTCCCTCTCTCTCTCTCTCTCTATCGTTCAAAGCTCATGTTTTTAGTGCGCAGCTTGCTAACCTGTAACGATGCTAAAAGAGCTTTCGCAATAGTGAAACCATAAGAGACAGCTGCTAGCGAAGACGTCATCTTATTATTGCACCATGCTCTCCAGATAAATTTAATAAATGTGACCACAGGCAGGCGTTTTACCAGCTCTCAGAAATAGGCCAGAAGGCGGCACTTGTTGTTATATGACATAAACTTACATACTGTATGTGCTCCACTAAGGGTTTTTGTGGTTAAAAATAACTCGTACTTGATAATCCTATAAACCGCTATGCTCCACAATCTCTTGGTTCCTTTTCCCAAAACAAAGTTTGTAAATTTACATTCATTGTTTTTGCAGATTTCTCGTGTGCTTTGGTCAGTGATATATTGCTACAGGGTCATCTTTATATTACGGAACAGCACTTTGCGTTCTATTCAAATGTTTTCGGCTATGTAACCAAGGTAAGCAATACCCCTACCGCCCAACTTTCGCACCTGCTCTGCAACATTTGTGCCTACTTACAGGTTGTCATACCCACATCATCTGTGACGAAAATCTCCAAAGAGAAAACCGCAAAGATTATACCAAATGCAGTGGGTGTAGCCACTGCCGATGAACGTCATGTTTTCGGCAGTTTCATCAGTCGTGAGTCAGCCTTTCGTCTGATGTCCAATGTCTGCTCACAGCTGGCGCCCAATGGAGAGATCCTGCCCAAACAGACGCCAGCCGATATTGAAATCTCCGAAGAGTACTTCATTGAGGATGATAGCAGCTGCTCGATTAGTGGCAATGAGAGTCCACCGCAGCTGCTGGACAGTGCGGCCGCTGCTATAGTCGCTGCTGAGCCAGCTGCGGGCAACCCAAGCGACTCAGCCGCTACGCTACGACAGCGTCACAGTGATAATCCCATAAGACATTCCGGTAAGTTGTTGCATTTTAGTGTCGTCAATAAACGTTAATTTTTGTGCGCTTTTGCAGAGTTACAGCCGAAGAATTCCACCGTCAATAGTCTGGGCATAGAACATGCACCCGTTGCCATGCGCAGCTCAGCACCACCGGGTGTGCTCTATGAGCCACAAGCGGACATACCCACGCTCATTGTGGGCGGCAGTCAATCATCGTCCACTTCCAATTCCGCCAATGGCTCATCGGGCCCATCGAGCTCTTCATCGCCCATCACTGTGGTGGGCGTGGGACTGCATAATGCAGCCAATATGCCCAATATGGCCAATATGCCAGCAACAACGCGTTCCTATGCGGATAATCTACGTGGTTTTGCGCAGGCAGCACGTTCGCGTCTAAATCTGCGTCTGCTGCTGCCCACAGAGTTGCATGTGCTGTATTTGGGTGTCATGCTTGCGGTCATGTTGGCGCTATTCTCCATATTTTTGCTCTATCGCATTTTAGATATTGAGGCCAAAACTAGTTTGTACAATACACCGGTGGACTTTAATTGGGTAAGCTGGAGCAGCACGGTATGGTTGTTTGGTATAAATTTGCTGAAAAACCGCCTAATTACAGCGTTCGGGCAATGATGAGGACATCTTTGCCGAGGCGCTACGCTGGCAAAAGGAATTACAGGCAAAGAGTACTGAGGAAGCTCAATATATATTATCGAAGAACTTGGAGCAAATATCAAAGGTAATGAGCAATTATGGAGAAGGCTTATCTAGAGCATATGACTGACTGACAGCGTAATCTTTGTGCCAGCTGTGTGGCATAGTTTGTTAAAGGGTGAACTATTTGACGTTTGGAATTTTATTTTGCTAACGGATAATGGTTAAAGTTGTATTATAGCAATTTATTAATGGCAACAAAAACTTTGTTCAAATGGCCAAAACGACGCTGGAATCAAATACTTGTGTTCTTGAACTGATTCCAAGTGGTTTATCTTTAAGAGCACTGCGAAGTCATCCAAACGCAGCTGCTTTGAGCCTATCGAATTTCATCGTCATCTTAGGTTTGAGCCTATCGAATTTCATCGTCATCATTTGCTGATTAGGCATTTTTCAAAATTTCAACCAAAAGTTCGTTCAAGTCTTTCTCAGTTAGATCAAGATCAAGGTAAAAGATCAAGCTTCGTTCCAAGCAGGCATACAATGGTTGTAAGTGCATTACTCGAGATGTGACTTATTAACAGCGATTTCAAAATAAGCTTTATCTTAAATTTTATTAAGTTTTGTTCCCAGTTCGCCTGCTGATATTCGTAGACACGTTGGAGCGTTATTTTAGTTTAATATCTGGCAGCTGTACCAACCATTACCAGAAATTACATAAGTGCTTTCTTATAGCTAAACTTAATTTTAATTCTTCTCTTCTCATTTTAATTATTCGGACACGGATTCAAAATTTTACGCAGCAAATAACGAAAAAAATGACAGAAATCTGAACATAACCTTAAAAGTTTGAAAATCCGCGTTTTTTCGCCTCAATAAGCTTAAATATCAGAGAACTCTGCTGCAAGCTGAGCCAACAGGCCTAAAATATACCAGGAAAATAAACCTTCGGTGATTCCAATAAGTAGCGCACTTTTGGCAGTTTTTTTTAAATTTCAAACACCAGCTGAACCAGCCTCTACCATAAATTACAAAAGCTTATCTTAACTTATTGCTTAATTTTAATTATTAATATTTTGTTTATCGCTTTACAGGTACGTCGTAGTTTGGAGACACTTTCAATGCTAATCCATGACAGAAGCTCAGCTCTTGGACAAATGGATGAGGGCCAGGCTCAGGTTCTGAATAATCCAACCATACGCAATGATAGTGACTGATTTTAAAGGGCGCTCTACTCTCAACACACCCAATTTTTTTTTATTTTTATTTTCTCAACTTAGTTGATAAAAAAAAAATTAAATAGAAAGAAAAAAAACCAAATGTATGAAATTTATATTAGTCCTTATATACATGGTATATGCGATATGCGATATGCTATATACTAACTACATAAATGTGTGAATTCTTGAAATACTTTTTATTAGAAAACAATTTTAAAGCTAAACAAAAGTAAACTGCATGAAATTAATTATGAAGTTTAATCAAAATCAAGCTATAGGCTCTACATATACATATTACATATATATAAAATATAGATAAATTTATCTACGTCTGTCTATGTAGTGGATAAATATGCTATTTAAAGGACTTTTAGATAAATTAGTGCGCCTGCTAAGCATTAAACGAATTACTTATATCAATTATGTGCTTGAAAGTTTTTACTTTGTTTTTTTCTTTTTAGTTTCATGAAATAATTGAAATGAAATTAAACTTAATTAAAAAACAAAACACAAAATCTAGGCCATTATTAATAATTTTACAAAAGAATGCACATTAGAAATTATAATTTTTTTTTTTTTTTTATTTAGCATAATAATTCTGTGATATGCATATTTTAAGTTTTGACATTTTACTGCTGCTTTTGGATTTTATTTTTATTTTCTTAAAACAAAAAAATGCTTTATATTACGTTTGAACTCAGAACTATACTCTTAGCAGAACTCTCTATGCTTTAAGTAATGCAAAAAGTATAATAAAAAAAAACCAAAAATATTAACAAAAAAAAATATATTCTTAAAAAAAATCTGCAACATTTTATATAGAAATGCACGAATTTTTTTTATTTTAAGTTTAATACAATTTTTTTTATTAATTATGTACGCAAGCTAAGTATACAAGTGCATATTTTCTACTATGTATGTGCGTGTTATAATAATTATAATATATGCAAAGCAAAATCCCCTATACATACATATATATATATATACGTATGCAATACATAAATATATAAAGCTAAAATATTTAAAATTTCAAACAAATGTTGTATTCTTAAGTTTTTTTGGGGGATGCGTTATTGTAATCTGGGAACATTTGCAAAAATCGCCCGAACTTATGCGTTTCTAACATTCCAATGTGCTACGATAAGGCGTTCGTTTCGATATCCACCGCGCTGCCATTGCCGAATTTTTAAGTCCGCCAGATATTAAACGGATTTGCGCTATGATAAAGTGAATTAGTCGTATGTCCTTTGAGAAAATTTTTCTCTTTGTTGGCGCTATCTAATCTAACTTTTCTCCCCCTCTCTCTCTTAGTTCCGGCACAGTTTTATACCAAAGGGAATTAAATAATATTAAATTTTAGCCTGTTATATTTTAATTCTCTATGTTTATAACTTTTTAATGAAAATATTGCAAATCTATCCATGCGACGTGCTGCCATTTCCGAATGTTTAATTTTAGGTGGATTTGCGTTACGACAAAGCAAATTATTTAGATTTCTATTTGTATGCCAAGGAAATCGTATTTTTGCTGGCGCCATCTACTTTCAGACGTGCTGCCATTATTGAATACTTAAGTTCTCACGATTTTATGTGAATTTGCGCCATGATAATCAAATTTTTCGAATTTTCTTTTTGTGTGAACAAAAAAAGTATTATAATTGTTAAAGCATTACAAAAGATATCTAGATATGTACTCATTATTGTATACTCAATTTCTACGGCCGTAGAGCAGCTTCGAGACTTTCAACATGGTTTTTAATACTTAAGTAGCTTGTTCAGTTCTATTATATGAGACACCTAGTCTGATGACTTAAAGATTTTGCATATCTAAACAAGAACATTGAGAATATTTTACTCGTAAATCGAAAGATAGGAAAACTATGGGTATAGTCATCAACCGTGGCTAACTGCAGATAGCTGTTTTAAGCATTTCTAATCCTATCTATTCGTAGAAATATCTGTATTTAAAGCTAATCCTTTCCAGCTGAAAAAAGCAATTGTCCAAAAGCGCGAACAATTGTTGCCAAGCCAAAAGCTGGCCATTTCGAGCAATAAGTGAAATCTACTTCAATTTTCTATTATTTTGAAACATTTTATTTGTTCAGTTGAATGAAAGTAATTTCACTTCTAGTGCGGAACCCTGTACTTTCCTAAGGATTAGCTTTCCGGATTGCGTGCGTTGGCTACTAGATTTCTCATAGATAATTTAGCAACATAAGGGAGCAAATTTACCAAAACTATTATATATTATATTATATTATATTTTATTTATATTAACTCTGACCACCGAAACATAACGATAATCTGCAGATCCTAAAGTACCAAGTATATTATTCCTCGTTTGAGCCGATGCTGCACCAAAAGCGGATGGAATGGCTGTCGTACCGCTACCAACAAACATTCCACAGCTCGTGGGACTGCCAAATTGTTATAGCTGTACCGAAAGTGGGATTGGCATCAAGAGCAACCCGACTGCTAAAAGTGGGAGGGCCATCACGCACTGCTTTCGCAACAAATACATTTGGCTGCATTGGCGCTGGCGCTTGGGGTGTGTAAAACCAACATTGAGCTATAGCACCCTGGCCAAGAACGCCTCCAGAAACAGCTCCAGCGAAGCCATCAGAAAACCTACTTCCACAGCAGTTGAAGATTGCAAAATCAGACAGCCACATCCAAAGATACAATCGCCTCTAGGAACTGCTACTGCTATGTGAGCAACACAACTAGAATCAAAGCCGCGTCCTACACTGGCAACACCCAATACACTCATTCCTGGCTGAGGGAAAATAGACCTCGTACTGATATTACAACTTGTTTCAGCTGGCGCATCTTGTGCGGCTCGACCAACTACGTTTTATGTGAGAATGAGCCCGAAGTCAATGCATCACCAGTGGCACTTGCATTATTGGTCCAAAATACGCTTGAGGCAGCTGCGTATGTTGAATCAGTGGCGGCAGGCTGACCTCCACTGATACTCCGAGCTAAGAAAGGTATTCGAGTGTAGAGCTACCTCGCTTTTTCGTTTCCCTGCTTTCATATGGCACTGCAGCATTGGTATTGACATCACCTCATATTACGATTTCAAAGCAAATTTGTATCATCGAAGTAATTTATGTAGACATCCGTTCCATATTCAGCATAGCAGTGACTCCCAAAGTTCCACATCCTACGACTGCGCTAGTTTTAGTTGCACAAATGCTTGGAGAGGACGATGATGTTTCTGCAATCACATCCGGCAATGGCGAAACTGGTCGAAGTGGCCATAATGGTAGAAGTAATAGCCGTTACCAATAAGCCTTTTAACCTGCTTACCCCAAGAATCATAGCGTCTCAGACAGCTTCTGCTAGAATGAGAGATAAAAACTCAATTTGGTAAAAATGTAACATTTGCATAATTTACCTTTAAAAGAGTCGAGTCAGATTAGCGAAACGACGAGTCCACATCGGGCAGCATTTTCACACTAAATATACTTGGGCAAGCCGCACAAATTGCGCCTGTTGCAGCAAGTGACTATATCCACCGGTCGGCTGCTTCCCCTTAAATGAAAGGAAATGCTTTTAGTGACACCAATGGAGGCAGCAGCTCTGTTTTCCGTGCTGCTGCCGACACAGCAGCAGCAACTCCTTTTGGGCGTTTCTATCTTCGAAGGTGGCATTCCTTGATTGGAATAATCAACTGCTGCTGTAGCTTTTCTGACTGCTTTGCTCGAGCTACTACTGAAGTTGCTGTTGGTCAGGGCGCTAGTCGACTAGCTCAATCCGGTTTCGGTACACCACAAACTCCAGCATCAATGCAAGCAGGTGTTCTTGATGCTGAGAAAGTGTTTGATTGTCCTCCCGCCTTCAGCAGCCCGCTTACTTTTGTAGTCAATCCCACTTTCGGACGAGTATCAAACATTGCCAGTGCCAAGAACTTTGGAGCATTTGGTGATAGCGCTACAACAGCAACTCCAACTGCGTTTGGTGCAACAGCAGCTCAAACCAAGAGTAACATTTTTGAAACTTTGGGATCCACAGATTCGCTTTTGTCCTTGGTAATTTAGTACAAACTGGAACCCCCAATGCACAAGGTAATTTTTTTTTTGAGACTTCTTCCGCTTTTATAAATTGTTGTTTATTGTTTGAGGTGCCGAATTAAAATGAATGAAATGATATTGAAATATAAGTATTTCATAGTTTTGACATCTAAAGCAAATGTACTTGTCGGTATTCGTAAACTCCATAGTTGTGTTGAAGCATCCAAGCAACCGTCCATAAGTATGTGTATATATATTTAATGAGTACCCGCTCCAATATTTTGTCTAATATGTTTTCGTTATTTAATCAATATAGGTCAAGCTTGCCGTATTCAGTGCGGTTTGAGAGCATTTAGTTTGTCTGTAACCCCATAATGGAGTCTACTGGCCACCTATCCCTACAAAGTTAATCCAGCACTGTAGATTGACGACTATTACTACTTTCAGTACAGCATGTATTGGAAGGGAACAAAACACTTAGGAAATCATACTCAAAAATTTGTAAGAAATCGATCAATCGCTCGTTTTTCATATTTTAAACTTTTCGTAATGAGTAATCAAGTATTAAAATGTCAAAATCTTTACTTTCTGTTAGACTATTCAGACATTAACACACAAATACTTCTAATTCATTTTTTTAAATTTATTTTGGTTTTAAATTGGAAGACCAGAGGATACAATGGGTAGTTTCCTGGAACCAACTCAAAATTAATCGAAAAGCGTCTACTTTATATGGAGTCTCTGGGGGTTACGCAACCGTTTCTTTCCATTGGAATATATTGTCATCATTTGGGTTCGCCGAACAGTTTTTGTGCTGGAGGAGTCTATGTAAGGCACCGCGTCGTACACGGGATTCAACATCTTTTGCTCCTTAAAGTTCTCGTGGTAGAATTGGTTCAAGCCACCTCTTGTTATTCGGTTGCAGCTGGCGGTTCCTGTTGTGCACTCCTTGGAGTAGACTGAATGAAATCAGTAAGTGGAGATAATACTTGCAGAATAATATTGTGTGAATGTCGGTTGCGGTGTTTGTAGCTGGAGGTGTGGCGTGGCTGTACCAGTTGTGGCATGAATCTCATTGTTGGCGTACAAATACCATCCCATAAACATTTGATGATCTTGCGACGGCGTTTTGTTGGCGGCGACCCCCTCGGGTATTTCCTATTGGAGGCATCTCTATCATCTCAGGCATACACAAAAAATACTTAATGACACTGGAAACATTTGTTGTATACTTTTGGTAATTGTTGTAAATGCGAATTACTATTTTGTACATTTCCCTTGCGAAGCAAGTTCTTCTTAAGACACACGAAATACTGCTAAGTGTTCAGATATCAATTATATTCTATTCTCTTAAATATGATTTAAAGTCTTTTTTTGTTATACATTTGGATATTATCGTCTCTGCGTAGCGTATGGCCTCCTTCTATCTATTGCGATCTCAATAATCGCTCGGGTTGGCCCAATACAGTAGCGGGAGTGACCCATAACGAACACAAATTTAGCGGATGTAGTGCAGGACGAGAAGCAGGCCAGTGCTCGAGTCAAGAGCATTTTAGGCTAGATGCAGAATCCAAGCATTTTTAATCCTGTCTCTTTCCAGGACTGTCGGATATGACCAAGTGCTTATATCAGCTTTAAATCATAAGTGCTTTAGTTAAAGCCGCGTTTAAACCTGATCCTCTCCAGCTGAAAAAAACCATTATCCGCAAGCCAAGGCCAAGGCAAGCGATCGTCACATCGAGCAGAAGCGAAATGTTTCTTGATTGTATTCTATTTTTACACGTGTTCTTTACTTTGAGTTGAGTATCCTTTGAAACCGGTTACTCTCGCTAGTTCAGAGGCCTGGACTAAGTTATAAATCAGCTTTCCACATTGCGTGAGTTGGCTACTTGGTTTACTTTATATGCTTTGGTAAAAAATGTGGAGATTATTAGTTCAATAAACCAATATATAATTTTATTATATCGTATTTTATTTATATCAACCAAAAATAACGATAATTCATGAAGGAGTGTCCTCCAAAAACGGCTTCTTTACATAAAAAATACCAGTTTACTCTGAACAACAAAAGGATACGCGCGAATCTGCAGATCCCAAAGTGCCAAAAATATTATTCCTCGTTTGAGCCGATGCTGCACCAAAAGCGGATGGAATGGCTGTCGTACCGCTACCACCAAGTATTCCAAAGGTCTAGGGACTGCCAAATTGTTATCGCTGTACCGGAAGTGGGATTGGCATGAACCCGACTGCTAAAAGTGGGAGGGCCATCACGCACTGCTTTCGCATCAAATACATTTGGCTGCATTGGCGCTGGCGCTTGGGGTGTGTAAAACCAATATTGAGCTATAGCACCCTGGCCAAGAACGCCTCCAGAAACAGCTCCAGCGAAGCCATCAGAAAACCTACTTCCACAGCAGCGAAAATGGCCAAAATCAGGACAGCCACATCCAAAGATACAATCGTCTCTAGGAACTGCTACTGCTGTGTTAGCAACACAACCGGAATCAGAGCCGCTACCTACACTGGCACCACCCAATGCACTCCTTCCTGGCTGAGGGAAAACAGACCTCGTACTGATATTACAACTTGTTGCAGCTGGCGCATCTTGTGCGGCTGGACCAACTACGTTTTATGTGAGAATGAGCCCGAAGTCAATGCATCACCACTTGCTGGAATACCAATGAATGGCGCTGGCATTCAGTCCAAATATGTTATTCGCTTGTCGTAATTGCTAAATGCGACAAATTGCAGCAGGCTGACATCTAAAAATACTGCCACCAGAAACACCAGTTCCTTACATACTTCCAAAAGACGATGCTGCAGCAGCTGAAATATGGGATTCATGAGATTATCGGTCAATGATCGCGTCCAATGCTATTACTCTGAGCTGAGCAAGGTATTCAAGTGCAGAGCCACCTCGCCTTTTCGACTCCCTGCTTTCATATGGCACTGCAGCATTGGTATTGACATCACCTCATATTACGATTTCAAAGCAAATTTGTATCATCGAAGTAATTTATGTAGACATCCGTTCCATATTCAGCATAGCAGTGACTCCCAAAGTTCCACATCCTACGACTGCGCTAGTTTTAGTTGCACAAATGCTTGGAGAGGACGATGATGTTTCTGCAATCACATCCGGCAATGGCGAAACTGGTCGAAGTGGCCATAATGGTAGAAGTAATAGCCGTTACCAATAAGCCTTTTAACCTGCTTACCCCAAGAATCATAGCGTCTCAGACAGCTTCTGCTAGAATGAGAGATAAAAACTCAATTTGGTAAAAATGTAACATTTGCATAATTTACCTTTAAAAGAGTCGAGTCAGATTAGCCAAACGATGAGTCCACATCGGGCAGCATTTTCACACTAAATATACTTGGGCAAGCCGCACAAATTGTGCCTGTTGCATCAAGTGACTATATCAACCGGTCGGTTGCTTCCCCTCAGACGGCAAGAAATGCTTTTGTGACACCTATGGAGTGCAGCAGCTCCGTTTTCCGTGCTGCTGCCGACACAGCAGCAGCAACTCCTTTTGGTGTTTTTATCTTCGAAGGTGGCATTCCTTGTTTTGCATCATCAACTGCTGCTGTAGCTTTTCTGACTGCTTTGCTCGAGCTACTACTGAAGGTGCCGTTGGTCAGGGCGCTAGTCGGCTAGCTCAATCCGGTTTCGGTACACCACAAACTCCAGCACCAACGCAAGCAGGTGTTTTTGATATTGAGACAATGTTTGGTAGTCCTCCCGCCTTCAGCAGTCCGCTTACTTTTATATTCAATTCCACTTTCGGCAGAGTGCCGAACTTTCGTAGTACCCCAGAGCTTTGAAGCATTTCGTGACAGCGCCACCACAGCAGATCCAACCGCGCTTGGTGCAGTACCGGTTCAAACCATTACCAACATTTTCGAAACTGGGATCCACAAACTCTCGACAATTTATCACAAACTGGAACCTTCAATGCACAGAGCCATGATTTTTGTTGGAGACTCCTTTCGTTTTTATAATTTTGTGTTTATTGTTTGAGGTGCCGACTTCAAATGAATGAATTTTCATGAAATATAACTAGTTCATAGTTTTGACATTTAAAGCAAATTGTACTTTTCCGTATTCGCAAAATCCATTATTCTGTTGAAGCCAGCTGATGACGTGTTTCCACGGTACAGCGAATCCCGAAGCAATTAAGCAAAATGTTCATCCAAAAGGCAGCTTTATGGGTTTACTAACCACATAATAGAAGAACCTATGAAAACACATCCATCATTGTATCTCATCAAGAACATAATTATAATTCTATCATCATATACCTTTTAAAAGTACTAAGTTTTCTAAAAATAAGAAATATAATTAAAGAAATCCCAGATTAAAAATAATAAAAGAATTACCAAAAAAACTGTATTGTGCTTTTTCATCTTCAAACTGAATTAAAAAAAAATAAATAAATTCGAAATTTAAATATTAAAAAAAACTTTATTTTCTTTCGCCCTAAAACTTTCAACTGTTGGAAATTGAGTTACCAGGCGCACAGAAGTGCCAGCAGGCGGCAACTTGAAAAATAATTTTGCGAACACCCCAAAAGATGCTCTACTTTTCGTGCAACTTATTTTTGTCAGCGAATTTATAAAAATAAAAAAATGTAGCATACTTTTAGTTTTAGATTTTAAGTGACCTACAGCTGATTTCTGTGCGCCTGCTACTTCATATCTCTGGGCACGCAGATTTTTGCGAATTGAGCAAAAAATGGGTTTTCAGTAAAAAGAAACGAAAACATAGTCATCGTTTTAAGTGACCTACAGCTGATTTCTGTGCTCCTGCTACTTCATATCTCTGGGCACGCAGATTTTTGCGAATTGAGCTAAAAAATGTTTTTGTAATAAGAAACGGAAACATAGTTATCGTTTTAAGTGACCTACAGCTGATTTCTGTGCTCCTGCTACTTCATACCTCTGGGCACGCAGATTTTTGCGAATTGAGCGAAAAAAATGTTTTCAGTAGAAAGAAACGGAAACATAGTTATCGTTTTAAGTGACCTACAGCTGATTTCTGTGCTCCTGCTACTTCATACCTCTGGGCACGCAGATTTTTGCGAATTGAGCAAAAAAGGGGTTTTCAGTAAAAAGAAACGGAAGCATAGTCTTCGTTTTAAGTGACCTACAGCTGAATTCTGTGCGCCAGCTACTTCATATCTCTGGGCACGCAGATTTTTGCGAATTGAGCGAAAAAAATGTTTTCAGTAGAAAGAAACGGAAACATAGTCTTCGTTTTAAGTGACCTACAGCTGAATTCTGTGCGCCAGCTACTTCATATCTCTGGGCACGCAGATTTTTGCGAATTGAGCTAAAAATGTGTTTTCAGTAAAAAGAAACGAAAACATAGTCATCGTTTTAAGTGACCTACAGCTGATTTCTGTGCGCCTGCTACTTCATATCTCTGGCCACGCAGATTGTTGCGAATTGGCGAAAAAAATGTTATCAGTAAATAAAATCGGAAGCATAGTTATCGATTTCAAGTGGCCCACAGCTGATTTCTGTGCGCCTGCTACTTCATATCTCTGGGCACGCAGATTGAAAAAACAAATAGATTTTTTTTATATTTGAAACTTTCTGCTACGAACAATCCGTAGCAACCCAGTAAACAAATGTCAAAGTTTTTACTTTCAATTAGTTTATTCAGACATAAAGACGTAACCGTTTGCCAAATTTATTTTATTACAATTATTTTAGTCGTAAAGTGGACTTCCGGAGAATACTGAAACCAACTCAAAATGAATCTTCATATGGAGAACCTTTGGGTAATCATTTCTTTCCATTGGAGTATTTATTCAGTCTTCATACACTATATGCCAAAGGCCGAGGAGTTTGTTGAACTTACCTCAAGATAAACATGTCGCCTATAACGATTGGGAGTTTAAAAGTTTGAAATATTAAATTAAAATCCGTCTAAAGTTTGGTGGTAAGCCCCACTCTCGACTTTCCAAAAGTGTTTTTCTCCTTGCAAATCACAACGAACAATTAAGTGCCCACGCAAAGGGGTCACCAAGAATTTCGGATAAAACTTACAAAATCATCATTCACCGTGGCTTGCAAAGTCTTGGAAACACGTCATCAGCTGGCTTCAACCGAACAATGGATTTTACGAATACGGAAAAGTACATTTGCTTTAAATGTCAAAACTATGAAATAGCTATATTTCATAAACTTTCATTCATTTCAAGTCGGCACCTCAAACAATAAACAACAATTTATAACAACGAAAGGAGTCTCCAACAAAAAACATGCCTCTGTGCATCGAGTGTTCCAGTTTTTGCTAAATTACCAAAGGACTAAAGCGAGTGTGTGGATCCCAAAATGTCAAAAGTGTTGCTCTTAGTTTGGGCTGCTACTGCACCAAACGCAGTTGGAGTTGCTGTTGTAGCGCT
The DNA here is from genome assembly GCA_035046065.1 of Chymomyza procnemis. Classification (NCBI taxonomy): domain Eukaryota; kingdom Metazoa; phylum Arthropoda; class Insecta; order Diptera; family Drosophilidae; genus Chymomyza; species Chymomyza procnemis. The sequence continues at coordinate 31,799,006 of JAWNOJ010000021.1, read as the reverse complement.
ATCACCAAATGCTAAGAAGCTCTTGGGGACCCCAAAAGTTTAGCACTCGTCCGAAAGTGGAATTGACTATAAGAGTGGACTGCGGAAAGCGGGAGGACTACCAATCTCAGCATCAAGAACACCTGCTTGCATTGATGTTGGAGTTTGTGGTGTACAAAAACCGGATTGAGCTAGCCGACTAGCGCCCTGACCAACGGCACCTTCAGTAGTAGCTCGAGCAAAGCAGTCGGAAAAGCTACAGCAGCAGTTGATGATCCAAAACAAGGAATGCCACCTTCGAAGATAAAAACACCAAAAGGAGTTGCTGCTGCTGTGTCGGCAGCAGCACGGAAAACGGAGCTGCTGCACTCCATAGGTGTCACAAAAGCATTTCTTGCCGTCTGAGGGGAAGCAACCGACCGGTTGATATAGTCACTTGATGCAACAGGCGCAATTTGTGCGGCTTGCCCAAGTATATTTAGTGTGAAAATGCTGCCCGATGTGGACTCATTGTTTGGCTAATCTGATGCAATTATTTTAAAGGTAAATTATGCAAATGTAACATTTCTATCAAATTGAGTTTTTATTTCTAATTCTAGCAGAAGCCGTCCGATACGCTGTGATCCTTGGGACAACCAGGTTAAAAGGCTTAATGGTTAATGTTACTTCTACCATCACGGTCACTTCAACCAGTTTCAAGCGAACGGAGTTTTGCCATTGCCGGAGGTGATTGCAGAAACAGACGTCTACGCCATCATCATCCTGTCTCCATGCATTTGTGCAACTAAAATTAGCCCAGTTGTAGGATGTGTAAATTTGGGAGTCACTGCTATGCTGAATATGGAACGGATGTCTACATAAATTACTTCGATGATACAAATTTGCTTTGAAATCGTAATATGATGGTAAGGTGATGTCAATACCAATGCTGCAGTGCCATATGAAAGCAGGGAGTTGAAAAGACGAGGTGGCTCTGCACTTGAATACCTTTCTTAGCTCGGAGTATCAGTGGAGGTCAGCCTGCCGCCACTGGTTCAACATTTAGCAGCTGCCTCAAGCGTATTTTGGACCAATAATGCAAGTGCCACTAATGATGCATTGACTTCGGGCTCATTCTCACATAAAACGTAGTTGGTCCAGCCGCACAAGATGCGCCAGCTGCAACAAGTTGTAATATCAGTACGAGGTCTGTTTTTTCTCAGCCAGGAAGAAGTGTATTGGGTGTTGCCGGTATAGGTAGTGACTCTGATTCCGGTTGTGTTGCTAACACAGCAGTAGCAGTTCCTAGAGACGATTGTATCTTTGGATGTGGCTGTCCTGATTTTGGCCATTTTCGCTGCTGTGGAAGTAGGTTTTCTGATGGCTTCGCTGGAGCTGTTTCTGGAGGCGTTCTTGGCCAGGGTGCTATAGCTCAATGTTAGTTCTACACACCCCAAGCGTCAGCGCCAATGCAGCCAAATGTATTTGATGCGAAAGCAGTGCGTGATGGCCCTCCCACTTTTAGCAGTCGGGTTGCTCTTGATGCCAATCCCACTTTCGGTACAGCGATAACAATTTGGCAGTCCCACGAGCTGTGGAATGTTTGTTGGTAGCGGTACGACAGCCATTCCATCCGCTTTTGGTGCAGCATCGGCTCAAACGAGGAATAATATACTTGGTACTTTATGATCTGCAGATTATCGTTTCGATTGTCAGAGTTGATATAAATAAAATATAATATAATATAATTATATAATAGTTTTGGTAAAAAAGCTCCCTTATGTTGCTAAATTATCTATGAGAAATCTAGTAGCCAACGCACGCAATCCGGAAAGCTAATCCTTAGGAAAGTACAGGGTTCAGGACTAGAAGTGAAATTACTTTCATTCAACTAAACAAACAAAATGTTTCAAAATAATAGAAAATTGAAGTAGATTTCACTTATTGCTCGAAATGGCCAGCTTTTGGCTTGGCAAAAATTATTCGCGCTTTTTTTTCAGCTGGGAAGGATTAGCTTTAAACACAGCTAGATATTTCTACGAATAGACAGGAGTAGAAATGCTTGAAATGTTATATGCAGTTAGCCACGGTTGATGACTATACCCATAGTTTTCCTATCTTTCGATTTACGAGTAAAATATTCTCCATGTTATTGTTTAGATATTTTTTTGTAATACTTTACCATTTCTAAAAGTATTTGTTTGTCCCAGACAACATGTAAAAGAGATGTCACGCTTATTTTCGCTTCACATTGGATACCACCAAAAGTGAATCAGATTTGGAATATCTTACTATCATAATAAGCCTGAGACGCAATCTTAATTACTTGACTATCTTAGTTGCCGAGCCTGGAGACTGCCGAAAACTTCGGATTACACGTACCCACAAGGAAAAGAGCATAGCGAATGCACAGAACAGAAATTTGGATGAAGAAGGTTCACAAAATTCTTAGAATATCATGCAAAGCCTCCCAATGAACTTCAATCTCTTTCACCCATTTTGCTTCTTTAGTCGAACAGGAAAAGCCAGAATATACGGTGTTGTAGTTACGGCGGATTATCAACTTACGGCAATATCAAGACACTTCTGTAGTCCAAAATTGTGTCAATACAATGTATATTTGCTGTGCGTATGATCTTTTCCAGCAACGATTGGCATCATCTTTTTAAGATCTCGTTTGTTATCAAGTGAGTGGATGACTTCTATTCCAATGCGAACCAAGTGAAGAGTAATGCAAAAATGTGATTGTTGGATCAACTATGTAGGGAACTCCAAAAGAGACTTGTAAATCCAGTTTTCCAGCCAGCTCTAAACCCAACTGCCACTAGGTTAGAGATGCCGATAAGTTTAATAATATATTTTTCTCGCTCTAATTTATAACTTCTAAGCTCAATTTATAATTTTAATATTGTTTAAATATAAGGGAAACTGAACTTGGATGTACTGCGTCACAAATAAATGAAGAATAGTAAATAGTATAGAATAGAATTTCACCTAACACCTGAAAATCACAAAAGGAAGCACTTAAAAAATCACCCTTTAACTACTATAAAAATTGTTGCAAACATTTATCTGACAGTTGCGAACATGAAAACCGATAAATTCCCTTGCCAACTTTTAGGCATAGATACTTATGCCCCAAAATCAACAAGAAATGTATTATAACAATTAAACTCAGTGCCCCAAAAACAAAAGCTAATGTTTAATAATTGATATTTTTATGATTGATATGATACAGCACATGATTCACATGATCCAGTGCTCTGTCCGTGGAGTCCAAAGCTTTCGGCCTAAGAACTTCACTAAAATTGATATAAATTTTTGGTACTATTTTTTTTCTATAAACTCATCATCTTTGCAACACAGAAAAGTCAAGGCTTTGGCAGGAATTCAACTGCTATTTCATGATATCATTTCGTGCAGCTTGTAATTGTATTAATTTGCAATAATGACTTGACTTTGGCAGCTTTTAGCCAAGTCGCTCCGCTCCGCTGATATCTTATCAGAAGTCAATTGTTCAGATATAATTAATATGAAATATTACTTGATTTATTTTAAACAAAAGAAGAAAAAAAAAACCCAAATCGTATGTTTTGTATCAGTTGAGTGTTAGACCCGTAGTATCTTCAATATACTGCAAAAATGCTGTTAGACGCACATAGCCCGAGGGATAACCCGAAGTGCATTGATCCTCGGCCACAAATGAGTTAATGCCAATTTGTATATACTGTCCGGAGTTGCTGTCATAGATAATCATGGGACCGCCTGAATCGCCGCTGCAGGTGGACATATTGCTGCCAGAGGAGCCCTGTGCACACATGGTTGAGCTAAGCACCACATCCTTGCCAAAGATAGACTCGCACTGTACATTATCAATAATCTGCACTTGCGCATAGAGCAACGTTTGCGAGTATTCCAAATACTCATCGTCCATCAAACCAAAGCCTGCAATGGTAGCAACTGTGCCCACATAATTATTATTGGCCTGCGCGCTGGACACCAATGGTATGGCCTGTATGGTGCTGGAGAAGGTAAGCGGTGTTGGCAATAGCACCAAAGCCACATCATTATTCATCTTGTCATTGTAATTGGGATGCACAAAGAGCTGAGTGGAGGTCATATTAACAGCCGCCTCATCGTTCAGCTCGTTGGTGCCAAAAACGAGCAGCAGTGAGCTGTGTCCATATGCACAATGTGCAGCGGTTAGCACCCAAGTGGTGGAGATAATGGAGCCGCCGCACAACAAATCATCCCATGCATCACGTTTTAATATCACCTGCCAGGGAAATTGTCCAACTCTGGCCTGCTGGCCTGATATAATGCGTCCATGCTGGCAACAATTGAGAAGTGAGTGTAATCTTTACGGCTTAAGGGTATTCCAAGTGGTTTACTTACAATTTCCAGACCGCTAGCTGGCGCTGCCTGCAGATCACCAATTAATAGCAAAATGTTCAACGCCAACGCAATGGTCAGCATTTTTGTGCTTGTTGTTATCAACATAATGATGCGGAACTGACGTTGTGGGTTTCGGGATTGCTTGAGTTGGGTTGCTCAGCGTCGTCTGCGCTGGGTTGCGCCAATTTTCGCAATTATATAAAGACATGTAGACAGCTACTTAAGTATATCAATATCGTTGTTTCCGCCCTCTGCCACTGCGCTTAATGTTACCTACTAAAATATACTACCTGTGGGGTACATTAGTTCCAAAATGTTGTTTGTCGGGGGTGTTTGTATCTTAGATGTGTACTATATTTTCAGGCATGTGCTAGTTTTCGATTCCGGCAAAAATTCCCGGAAACGCAGTAAACGTCGAAATCGAAATTCAAAATATGACCGAATTAGCAATTGTGCCCCCTAAGTCTTATGAGAAAGCATTGAATTTTTGATAGTTAATAGGATGCACGTGCGTTATTACGAAACCGTGGCAAGACTACTTGGAAAAAAAGTTAGTTTGTGGGACAACCATTTTTTAAGTGACGTGTTCTTTTTTTTTTAGTACAGTTTTTAGCTTTAAATAAGTTGATTCTTGAACAATATGGACTCGAGTAATAATCATCAAAATATAGTTTATGTCCTAATGAGCATTTGACCCATCAAACTTTCTTTAGTAGAATTTGTACAAGGCACTGCATCATGACTGCGCATCATAACGCTGCATGACTCAAATGAATATACGAAGACGATAATAATAATAAATAAAAAGCATCCCACAAATGCTTAGTGACGTTCTGACGTTTCTCGAAAGACAAACCTAGTTTCGGGAAAAAGTATTTTTTCAAAAACTGTCTAATGAGCCTATCAAGTGGCCTGAACTGAGACGTTTTTTAGCTCCGGTTGATTGTAAAACCATAGGAATACGACTTATTAACATACTTTACGGATGCAGCTGCGTTAGGAATGAGAGAGAGAGATTCTCTGGTTCGTTTGTACGAACCATCAGCTGTATGTAGTCTCCAGTTGGTCACTCCAAGAAAAGCTAGCTGCTCCTTCACTTGGTTTTTCAATCTGAATCTCTTTTATGGGCTTAGGGCTCAAACACCTTCTCTGCCATTTTATGCTCGAACTACCCAACTTGATTGCTTCCTTTAAAAAAAGCAGCTTCTTTGCAGAATTTCAATTACTGCTTTTGCTAAGCCAAAAAAGATTGCTTAAACTGGACAGCATTTAAAAATTCATAATTCTTAGCAGAGCTATTCAAAAATGCACTTTAAAAACAAAAAAGCATTACAGAGTATTACACTGTCGTTCAACGTCTTGACTGTATAAAAGTTTTTATTTATTTTTTTCCGAGTACAATTTGTTATTAACAAGGCCCGCCGTGTTCTTATTATTTGGCCAGCTTGGTTGTTCCCACTAGCTACCCCATGATAAGATTAAGTTACTCACACGCCAATTTCGCTGCCTGCCTCTTAGTCTTCTGACGTATGCGACTAGGTAGAGCTACAATAGTGTATGATGATATTTGTTATGGGCCTGCAGCTGTTAACACTGTACACCTACATATTGGGTATTATCAATGGCCTGTGTCCAACAATTGAAGCTTTTATCTTTGACAGAAATGAGTGTTTGTTGGTATTTACACTGCACAACAAAAGCGAACTAATAGAAGGAGACTGGACAACATCTAGATCTTTGTTTTGCAAGTGGAGTTAGTCGAAGGTAAATGAATTCCTTTAAATATTTCCAGATAATGTGTTTGAACTTGGAGTGATGCACCAGCGTGTTAGAGATGCGTGTATTCTTACCAAATATCAACTCAGCCTTTACGTGGTATCTTAACTTCGTGTGCAGCGGAAATATTGTACCACCTCTCCATTTTAAGCTGTTTACGTGTGTGGAGAACTAGCTGGCGGTTGGACGCGGTTGCGGTAGGTCAATTATCTATTTATTTGAAAAACATTGTATACTATGCTAGTCTAGACTCTACTACAAAATATCTAGTTAATCCATCCTGAGCATATGCTGAATTGTTCGGCTGGCCTTTTTGAAATATACACTTATTTTGAGCGCAATACAGTTTCTGCTGCTTCCATAACTCCCACGAAAGTTATCTTTAGTTTCAAAAAAAAATAAGATCAAAACTTTATAATCAACTTTCGTCATGACGTCATTATGATAGCTTTAAAATGTTATCAGCCCTAGCGCGCCCTTGTATTTATTTTATAATCAGTTTTTGACCCAATTTCACTTCTCCTGCTGTAGTGTGTAACTGCAACAAGCAACAATGTTTGACCAAAGTTTCATTTTGAAAGCCAATTCATAGGTGTTTCCAGAAATGCTCATAATACGTTTATAGAATTTATAATCTTGTTTTTGTGCTGATTTAAATGGAAATCGTATAATTTTGTTTATATTTGTTTATTATCAGATTGCCTCGTTCTGCATAAAACAGAATCGCGGCAATGCGATGCCTAAGTTTTCACAACTTCTGAAGAAACTGCTCGGAGCGCATGACACCAAATGAAACCCTAAACCAGCAGTGATGCTGCGTGTATATTCAGAAATCGCAATCGACTGTAACCTTTGTAGGTAGAATCGCTAGACTGCATTAGAGTTTATTCTCTTGAAAAAAAAACCCGCTAAATTATAATTAAAATCGAATTGACATTCTACATGTAAGGATTTTCGTTCAAATGTGAAAAATTCATGCAAATTGGGTGCCGCACAATAGATGACCAAAGGCGGTTTTCAAGACATAAAAAAAGGTATTTTTCCAACGGAACATGAGGAGATAAAAAAGCATGCACGAAAATAGCTCCAAGAAGAAAGTGTAATCTGCTAAGTCTGTATGATCATCATCTATATCGAGCTCTGCACACAAAACATACATCTGTTGGGATTAGGCGGGCGTTATGCACAATGTGCTGCTTAGGCCAGGCGAAATGAACGACTGCAAATAATACGTTTGAGATCAAGATGATTCGAAAAGTTGATAAAGCTCAAAGCCGTATGTTAAATTCAAAAACTTTCTGTAGACACTAAAATGGGAGGTCTATCCCACACACCCGAGCCTTGCTTCATTCCTTTTATTGTTTGATCATCATTGATCAAGTCTAGATCAACTGTTACAATAACCATTAATGAGAAACGTAAAATCAACTACAACTAATACGCTCGAGCCGTGAATTCATTTGATCTAAATATGTGTTTCTTCTGCTTATGATTTTGAGTAATAAAGCTAATATGTAATTTTTTGTATGCAGTTTATTATAACGCCTAGGCGTAACTTTCAAAATTGTTCCATCATCTTTATTATTGGTAATGTTATTTTAACTTATACTGTCCATACACATCATTTCATCGATGCAACCGAATCATAAATATAATAAAAATAAAAACATATAATATTTGCCTATTTTCACTGCACGAAGACACATGCACGGCTTAAAGCGTTTCTGAATTCTGAGTAAAAAACTCAGTAAAAAATTGCCTTTTCTAAAAATCTCTTTCATTCGGATAATATTATATGACAACAGCGCAAGGGACTGCATACAAGATCGGCTTGTAGCAGCTAATAAAACCTACTACGCGCACAACAAAATATTCAGGTCGAAGCTGCTATCGAGGACATGCAAACTAAGAATTTAGAATATATGGAGCAGATGCTTGGGCCATTCCGACAGCAGACGAAGAATCGCTAAGAATCTTTGAAAGAAAAATACTGCGAAAAACGTTTGGACCAAAGATAAATGAACGCGGTGACTACATCCCAAGGAACAATGACGAATTGTGGCGAAGATGTAGTCAAATTCATTAAGTCCCAGAGGGTAAGATGGATAGGACATGTCCTACGGATGGACCAGAATAGAGCACAAAACCATGTGCTGGCATACACACCACTCTCCACAAGAAGCAGGGGTCGACCAAGAAAGCGCCTAATTGACAATATTGGCGATGACATGCTGAAGATGGAAGTAAGGAACTGGCGCGGCCTTGCTAACAACAGAGACGAATGGAGGAGAATTGTTGAGAAAGCCAAAACCCACCCCGGGTTGTAGAGCTGAATGATGATGATGATTTGGAAAATATCAAAGGCAAACTTTCAGTGATTCACTGAAAATGTTTGCGAAATTTCACGTTCTTCTACAGAACACTTAATCTTATCAATATTATAATAAAAGAATTTCTGAATAATTACAATTGTAACTTTTTGTGGGTTCTTGGAACATTCCGTCCTAATATGCTATTTTCATTAACTTTGATTTATCTCAAGCAATTCTTACTTCAAACTAACAACAATTAACTAATCTCATTTATTTAATTTTAGAGAAAGAAATATTGACGATGACATGCTGAAGATGGAAGTAAGGAACTGGCGCGCCCTGGCTAAAAACCGAGACGAATAAAGAAGAATTGTTGAGAAAGCCAAAACCCACCCCAGATTGTAGAGCTGAATGATTATACTTTTGACAACAATTTTGCGTAACGTGAATTAAATCAAACTCCACTAAGGATCACATTGATCTATGTGAGGTCCCCTCCCCCGGGGGCCTGCCGGCCTAACCATTATATCAAACGATTCTGACTTTTAAGCCTTTTATGTTTATGTGACTTATCTTATGATATTATCACTAACAGCTTATTCCGAAATGTTAACCGATTTTGATAAAAATAAAAACAACACGGATCAAAATTACTATTTAAACTATATGAAGCGAGTTTTGCTTGGGTTATTCTAGTTCACCACAACCATGGTGAAGGTGAGGAACGTAAAATCGACTACAACTAATACGCTGGAGCCGTGAATTCGTTAAAAATTAATTTTCATACAACGCCATTTATTCTAAATAAATGATTCTTCTGACGAAAAAATCAATATTTTCTCATAATTTTGAGCAGTAAAGCTAATATGTAGTTTAATTATAACGCATAGGCGTAACTACCACAATTTTTCATTATCTTCAATTGCATTTTTAAAATTATATTGCCACTTCAAGAGTTTTACTTTATGCCTAAAAACAATAACATTTTCTCTTTATGTAGGCGTATTAAAACAACAAATTGAGAAGTTCCGTACTTCTATTTCTATTGAAATAAAAATGGATATTAAAAATAAACTGACCAATAAAAAAGCATAACTTTTGTTCATTTTGACGATGCTAAGAGTCCTACACGGCTTAAACCGTTTGTGAATTGTAAAATAAAAAATTACAAAATCGTATGCATTTGAGGTTGTCAGCGACACCAGTAATAAACTGTAAGCCGCTTCCTGAAATATATACAATATACTCTTGACTTATTCTCAATAATGTATTATTATTAATAATTATAATTATTTTATGACGGAACCATAAATATGGAACGCACAAAAAATAATTATCTTTCACAGTAAGATAAGCAAGATAATTATGTTATCAATATTTACAATTGTAACTTTATGTTTATAATTTTCTTCACTTTCTGCAAAGTATTTGACATTAATAATTATAACATATGTCCGAAGTTCTCATTCAAAACGCTTTGTTTAAAAACTTCAACAATAGAATAGTTCTTATACTAGAGTAGTCGCCTCTATTTGGGTTTTGCTAATACTATTAACAGTGAACACTATAATTATTCAAACACTTTGAATTTTTCACTTGGAAGTCCAATAACTTTTGACGCAGACACAATAAATTGTTTTTATGAATGAAAATGTTAACATTTCTCAACTTAATCATTAAAAAATCGTATTAACGTTCAAATGGCCTTAAATCATCTGGATCACCTCAAGCTAGTCCTAGGAAGACCAGCAAATGCGCGCTAATGAGGCTAAGCTAAAGCCTAGACCAAGATTAAGCAAGATTACAAAATACAATGCGGCTAGACGTTTTGTTGTTAAAACTGGGAGCGGCGGCTAAAACCAGTAAAACCTTTTTTGTATTGGGTACAGGGAGATCACCAAAAAAATTGCACAAAGAATGCATAAATTGCACTATAAAAGCACGGATTCTATTGTACGAATCTTAAGTTCTGTAATATTAGAAGATGTGTTTGTATACAAAATCGCAATCGCAAACCGCATTATTTTATAAATACCAAGGGCCTTTGCCCCTCTGCTCATTAACCCCACCATCGACCGCATTTTCTTTTGTGATTTAAGAAGAAAAAAGGTATTTACTAAACAATTTACATATCATACAAATACATAAATTGTGGAAAATACATTTGAAATTTAATCCATTTATTTTTCCATATTTTAGTTTCGGATTTCGTTTTATTGAAATTATACGATTTTTTTTTTTGTTTATTTAATTCGTATTTCCGTGTGGCCCGAAAAAAAAACAAATTAATATAATAGATAGAAATATACTTTGAAAAAGTAACTATTATTTATTTAGTTGGCTTCAAGTTTTGAGCCAAATATATGCAGTCACGAGCTTTGTTGAAAACTTAATAATCTTTTTAAATATTTGTAATTCTAAACTAACTATAAACTAGTTAACATTTACATTATGTATACGATAGAGCTGTAAAACAACGACAATGAGTTAAGCAATTCCAAAAAAAAACTAAAGAGTGAAATCTTTAGGGTTTGTTGCGTGTCTAGGATATGGCACCAAACTTGGAATAGTGCATCTTTACTCTATAGTCTGCCCGGAGGTGTGAAACATCATCAATCATGCTGTACTTTAGTAGTCCTAGTGATAGCAATTGGGTCTCAGTAGTGATCGATTTGAGATTGAAATCTTTTGCTTTCGTTACGTGCGGTACATTTTTGAAGTTCACTTCAACTTGCAAATCAAAGTAGAAATATTAGTGCTTTATCCTATAGCCTGCCCAGCATTAAGAGTGTTATATTTCAGAAGACTCAGGTAGAGCATGGAGACACACTTCGGTTTGCAAATAAGGCACCAAACTAGGAATAGTGCGGCTTTATTCAGCTTAAGGTCTGCCCAGAATGTGTACATCGTCAAGCATGCTGTAAAAGTCCTAGTCCTGGCACATCTCTCTCACTCTCTCGCTCTCTTAAGACAGAAAACTCTTATTGTTTACAAATTGAAACCCCCATGCATCGTTGTTTCAACAGCTCTATAACTATCTCTCTCTTCTTTGTGCGGGCAGGAAATTAATCCTACTGACTGTGCACTATTTGCCGCAGTATTTCTTCAGATAGCAGGCAATTTCGTCAGTTGGTTCAGCTCTTTGACATGGCAGCAGTTCAAGACTATTAAAGATGGTCTGCTCAATCTCTGGCACTTGTTTATCCTCGTGATGGTGCAATAATTTGAAAAGGCCTGTACCTATGCCAGCTGGCATGCCCAATATAATACGTTCGGATACGCCAGTAACTGCATCCTTTTGGCCATAATACGCAGCATCGAACAAATGATCCGCTGTCTTTTCAAACTGTAACAAAAAGGTAAATGTGCAGGTAAATTCTTGTCGTGTGTAGCCAAACAAACTTACCGAAGCCAAATTGAAGACACTTTCGCGCATTTTTGCCAAACCATGTCGTGTTATGCCTAGTACCTCACCGCGTGCTGTCATTTGGCTGGCCAGCAGCATTATATGACGATAGTCGACGGTCATGCCGTGTCCCTCCATAACATCCGAAATTTCACTCATTATAATGGTACGCGCCGCCTCAATGCCCAACGTCTGATAGATTTCACAGATATTATTGCTGCGTGTTTTCTCACCAACAACGCCATACGTGGCCATCACATCTCGCAAGCCGTGACCTTCAATGCACAGCTTATAGGTGGCCGGTTGTTTGCTATCATCAACAGCAATGACGGCCCGTGCAATATTGGGTATGCCAGCCACAACCACATTCTGTACGGTGGTGGCCAAACGCGTTAGCTCTGCATTTAAGCTGGCATTGCGTGCTGCCTCCACACGTATAATAATGCGTGATGTCTTGGGCAGTGCATCTATTTGACTGGACTTAATGCGTAAGCGGGACTTAAGTATGCTGGTCATAATGGTGTCCAGATTGATGTGCAGTCCCAACGCCTTAATGCGTGCCATATCAATGCGTATAGCTAGATAGCAATTTCGTGGCGCACTCACTGACTCTATATATGAGGCAAGCTCACCCAGTGTGGTTTTCTCAATGCGTGCCTTAACCTGACGCGCAAAATCCATGCAGGTATTGTTGCGCAACTGTGCCGTTATAATCGGCGTTGAGATGGCCTTGGTGGCATTTATGATCTCCACAATGCGTGGTACACCCTGTGTTATGTTCATGGAGGCAACACCAGCAAAATGAAAGGTTTTCAGTGTCATCTGTGTGCCCGGTTCACCAATACTCTGTGCTGCAATGGCGCCCACAGCAGTGCCAGGTTCAGTAACCGCACGATTGTAACGCGTATTGATTTTGCTTAGATATTTATGTAGTTGCTCCTTGCTCAGGCACTCAATTTGATGGCAGAGTTTACCATATTTACCGTAGCGTTCCTGCAATTGTGTTACGCGCTGCGCAACCGTTTCCAAGTATTTGCTGCAAAAATATGCATTTAAATATTGCAATGGAATTGAGTAGCGACAATACATACAGCACATCCGCCTTGAAGTCTTCACGCGCTTCAACAAAATCTGGCTCTGCCAGCAGTGCCGTGGCAACGCTAACAATCTCTGCACCCTTCAATGGTGTCTGCTCACCGCGTGGCTCTGCGGCACGCAAATGTTCATATTGATGCACTAAATCCACCGGCTTATTGCGTGTTTCCATTGTTACGGGATCCAGCCCATCACCGCCATAGATGGTATCGACCATTTCGTTAATTGCATTGCGCACTGTACCATCATAGTGCACCACCAGATCCTCCAGACATTTGACCAGACGACGTTGCAAATAGCCAGTCTCTGCTGTTTTAACAGCCGTATCCACGAGACCCTCACGACCGGCCATGGTGTGAAAGAAGAACTCCGTTGGCGTTAGACCCGAGTAGAAACTGTTTTGCACAAAACCACGTGCCGCAGGTATAGCCGCTGTCAAAAAAAGCAAGCAATTATAGTCAAACAGCCACCTTGTGGGTTTTCCACTAAGTAGCAGCCAGTAGCAGCCGTCTTAGATTCAACAATTTGTACTACTTACAATTTCGATTGAAATGTGGCAAGGCGCGATGCTCAAAGCCATTGGGCACACGCTTGCCGCTTATAGCCTGTTGTCCCACACAAGCAATCATCTGGGATATATTTATATTGGAACCCTTTGAGCCGCAGAGGGCCATAATTAAAGCACTATTTGTAGGATGCAATTCGCTAAAGCAGGTTTTGGCCGTCTGCTCACGTATGCCAGATAATTCGCGCAGCATAACTGCCTCAAGCGTTTCATTTGGTGTACAACCTGGCTGGCATTGTAGCGTGCCCATCTTAAGCTTCTCAATGTACTCATTACACTTGGAATAACCGCTCTGTAAGAGATCCTCTTTAAATTGCAGCAACTTTTCACTGGGCGTCACATCGCCAATGCCAAAGGAGAAACCGCGATTTTGTATAAAGTACGAGGCAATCTGAAATAAGAACATACGTGCATTACTATTTGGATCTGAAATTCCCGGCTGGCTTGTGTTGGAAGCTATCAATTGGCCTAACATGAAACTTACAACAGTATCAAAAATGAAACTAGTGCAAAAGCAGATCCTACAGCTCATGTCATAATGCCAGCAAAGTTCAAAAGGTCTGGCACCACACGAATAGACCGTTAAAGTGTCAGTTATCTTTTTTCGGAGTTGCCAGGGCAATAACAACTGTATTTCGTCCAAGCCAAGTTTAATGCTATGCGCTGATGCCTGATAACCTTAATGCTGGATTCCTTGGCGGGCACCATACGGCCAAATCGTCAAATTCTCAATTATCTTTGTTAAGAGATATCATGGCAACAGAAACTCTAACTCATCTAGTCTAAAATGCTAATGGTACTGTTGCCTGCATCTGATTTGTCCCCGGACATCACACGGCCGGGCCATCAAAGTCTCACAAATCTTTGATGGGAGTTATCGAGGCAACAGAACCCCTATTTCGTCTAAGCAAAGTATAATCTGAATATGGTACTGAAACTGTTGCCTGTGTTGGGGTCCGGATAGTTCTCAAGCACTCAAAGCTTCAAAGTATAAATTTTGATTCTAAAACAAGATGCAACGACCAAATTGCTGCACCAGCTGGCAATAATCTAGTTGCAGCTGTCTTAAAATAAAGAGAAATCCCGAAGTTTATACCAAAGTATACTTACTCTGGCCAACCGCCACATGGCCTTTGTGGCATAAAGCTCTCCAAAATCTCGCAAAAGTAAATAGAATATGCACTGTTTGGTGCCCGAACCCAATGAAGCCTTATCCATAGTGCCGCACATCAGCTCCGAATTTCGTATATGTACCCCTGTTGGAGAGTAAAACAATTGTTTAATAATAGTCTCAAAAATATAAAGAAATAACTATTTTACATTTAGTTAAGCTCTCTCCATTGTATGTTCCAATAGTTCTCCAAAATGTAACTTAACTTTCATGAGAGCTACTAACCAAAGAGCGCTTATTTAAAGAGTTAATAATTAAACAAAACAAAAAAAAACTTACAAGAATCATTGCAGCACAGATCCTTGTTGCCCGAATAGTTACGACCCTTGTTGGACAAGTTGAGTAGCACCTTTGAATCGGTATTGGGTCGTAGCAGCATGCTAAATAGCTGCTTGCCGGTCCACAGACGCCTTGGTTTTATTATAACAGGCGGTGGCATGACAAGATGCATTGTGGTATCATCGCCAGCCAAGAAACAAGCAGCTAACTGCATGGCCTGCTCTTTGGTAAGAAATACATCTTTTTGTGTTAGTAAATAGCCACCGGTTATGAAATCTTGTGTAGCAGCAATTAATATTTCACCGTTCTTAGGCGTTACCAGATTCGATTGATTGCCCATAAGGACTAGCGCCTCGGCGCGTGCCTCCTCCGTTTGTGGCAAATGCAAATTCATTTCGTCACCATCGAAATCAGCATTATACGGCGTACAGGCACATTCATTGAAACGAAAGGTACGCTGTGGTTGCACCTTGGCGCGATGACACATAATGGACATTTTATGCAAGGAAGGTTGGCGATTAAAGAGCACAATATCATCGTCACGTAGATGCCGTTCAACGGTATCACCACATTTCAGCTCTGATGCAACTTTCTCGCGATTACCGTAGGCTAGGAATTTCTTAAAGTTTGAGCCACGCTGTTGTACATAATTGGCACCCGGATGTGCGTTTGGACCTACACGTACCAGATGCTTTAAATGCCGTATATTTGATGTATTAACGCGCTCTGGATAGGTAAGTATTTTAGCAACACGCACTGGCACACCCACCTGATGTATCATTAAATTAGGATCGGGTGAGATAACAGTGCGCCCGCTAAAGTCTACACGTTTGCCCGAAAGATTACCACGAAAACGTCCCTGCTTGCCTTTAAGCCTCTGCACAATGCCACGAGTTGTCTTCTTGGGCACCATATTAATGGGTATGCCGCTAATCTCACTGTGAAAATACAGCGCCACATGCAGCTGCAAGAAGTCCCAATCTTCGTGTATGAGCTCTATTTTGCCACCGGTTGCCATATGGCGTTGTATCACATCGTTGATGAGTAAGATTTCACTTTGCTTCATAGTCAGATCGTCCTCGGTAGTGCCAGCCTTGATTTCGGACAGCACTGAAGGGCGTATGCAATTGGGCGGCACAAAAACACGTGTGACAATCAAGTTCTTTGGATGTGCACCACGCGAGCACATACCCAATAAGGTTACATCGCCTTGGGGTATTTGACGAAATATATCATAGACCATAAGTGGCGTCAACTCTTCAGAAGAGCTATAGTTGTTGAGCGTTTGCGTCAGATCACGATTAAGTTCCGTAGAGCGTAGCATTTCCTCAAGATTATTGGTAAATGCGGCATCAATTTTGCGACCTTTGTAGGGATCATGCAATATCTTAAGCAAGCCTGGTCCCTTCTTAACACCACCATTGGGTGCATTGCAATGTGGACATTTGGTAACTTTTTTGGCTTTGGCCAGCATTTGCGTATGCAGTGACTTTTTAGCCAGATACGAAAAGTTTGGATTGTGTAGCTTCTTTTCAAATATGCTACGTTCCTCCGGTTTAAGCAAAACATGCGCGCACGTCTTGCATATCATTTGCAGTATATTAATGGTCGAACGAAAGTGTCCAATATGAAAGACCGGCAATGCCAGATCCAAGTAACCAAAATGCCCAAGACACTCGTGCAGACCATTGCCACAAGTATCGCAGACACCATCCTTTGTGCTAATGCCCATACGACGATCCAGCACGCCATAAGGCACTGGTTTACGTTGTCCCTGATATAGATTTTTGGAAACAATTGGCACCACAGACTCCTGTTGTATTTCATCGGCGCCGCTAATGCCAAAATGCACATGTGAACTGTGTGTGCGAGTAGCGCAGGTAATTGAATTGAAAACAGTAACAATCAAAATGCCGGTTAAACAAATAAACAAACCAAAGCAACTTACATTTTCTTGTTAAGCGACGCAGCGCGAAATTGTTCTTTAGGCATATTGGCGACACTAGAGTACACAAATTGCGTACAATTGCAGTAAAATAAATTAATTTAAAATCAACAACACAGCATGGTCTGCGCCAAGTATAGAACAGTGTTGTTAAATGCCAAAAGCCGCAAATATTTCGCAATACAAGTTTATCGATGGTTCAATGCATGCACATCGATTGTTGCAACGAATGTGCTTATAACTAATGTAACTGAAAGTTTTAAGTAAAAACGATAAAGCAGGTATAGGCAATGTCAATGAATGCAATTTGTTGGCTGAATAACGAATTTTTTAGTTTAATTGAAGGGTATAAAAAGCCAATATTGTCTTCTTTATTAAGCACATAAGCTAAAAACGCGAGCGAGCTTAAGAGCTGCACATAGTTGCAGTAAAGCATAAAATTGTACAAAAATTTAAATGAACAGACAGTTGGCAGATATTTAAATAGGACCAAAATACTTGAAAGTTAATTAAACGTTCGGTCGATGACGTTTGAATCTCAAAAATACACTTAGCTGCACAACTTTGGCTTAATAATCATAACATATATTTTCTACAATATTTACAATAATTGTACAACCATTTCGTTTGTATGTAGAATACAAAAACAAGTGAAATGAGAGTAAGCTGCTCTATGTTTATTTATTGCTAAAAACCACTTATTGTTTGTGTCACAGAACGGCGGTGTATATGGCGCATTACGATTACCACACGGACACAACGATAGCCAACGTTTTATGGAATATGGTTTATCGCTACAGCGAGTAATATCGATATCTTAAGACTATCGCCATCACATCAACAACCGCAACATCTTGTACGAGAAAAAAATCCAAGCGTAAACGTATACAATTACCAATTACAGCAAATATTAAAAATTTACGTGTGCTAAACAGAAGTGCGTTTATTACAAGGCTAGCAGTTTTGTTATTAAAACAAAGGTAAACGCTTGCTTTTTTAATATAGAAGCTAAAAATTAGTTGAGTGGCGTGGTCAAATATATATAAGCACATGTGTGCGTGTGCAGTGCGAAATTATAATTACGTGCAAATGTTATATATATGTCTTTTGTTGTTGTTGTTGTTGTTGTTGCACACATACTAAATGCTACACTTATCTAAGTGTATAACTAACATTTGCTAAAATTGAGAAAAACTTAAAGGTTATCAGACCAAAAAAAAAAAAAATACACTTAGCTGCAAGCTATGTAGTGTGGTTGTAAGCAGTTTGTTTGCATTACAAATTATTAAGAAATGGCAATAGTAATTGTACAAAACGCATTTACTACGCTTAGATACTTGTGCACGTTTTCGTTCCGCCATGCAACCAACAACAAAAGCCACAAGTCATTATATATAAATATATGTATATGTAATAGCATGTGTGCGCGTGTGTGTGTATATATATAACCGCTGTTAGCAGCAACAGCTGCTTCTCGCTGCCTGCTGTTAACACGCTGTTAATTAACAGCGCGCATTCGCTGTTACAAAATTTTATACCAAACTAGTTTAATTTATTTGTCTAATTGCTTATTAATTTTATAAATGAACTCACTAAACTTGATCTCTTTTGCATTACAGCAATCACAACAAAGCAGCGCGTGGCAAGCGTTGCCCATACCCGCTCCCCTTCCCGGCAAAGGCAAAAAACCAATTTTTTACACTTGCGCAGAAATTCTCACGTGGCAAAAATAATTTACCTTCAGTCCAGTAACGCTTTTGATTTTTGAGCATTATATTTAAATTTTGTGGTAAAAAAAACCAAACAAAATAAATCCAATTGAAGATCTTAACGAGAGCAGATACAACACGTCGTTGAAGTAAAACGCAGCAGATTGAATCGCAAGCAAACTTCGGCATTTTCTATCAATTTTTCGTGAGATTGTATTGCACACCCCAAGCAGGGGAAACATAATATCTTATATGACTTTTGAAAGATTAAGTGGTAAGTAAATAAATGCATTTTATTTGTATTAAACACATAAGCATAAGCGTGTAATGTAATATTAATGCAATTCCACTAGTTTAAAATTAAGCTTTAAAGCGATCTCATAACGTCGAAAACGTTAAAACAAAGGACTATGAGTATTCTTTTAATTAAGGCTGTACAACTTTGCAGACTCGCATATATTAAAATATAATAATATCAAATTATTGTCGTCCTTAACGAACTACTTCGACATTCCCCCACCTTAGCTTTTCTTATGGTAAATTAGAAATATTTTGAATTTTGTATCTATTTCAAAACTATTCTTTGACAAAAATTCAAGCTGTGCAGCTTTCCAATCCTGCGTTTGAAATTGTTAAAAGCAAATAATATTAATCATTTTAAATATTGCCTTAATTCAAAGTTTTGTCGTTAACAATATTCGTCGAAATTCCCTCACTTTGACTTTTCCTACGCAAAATTATATTTGGTTAGAACGCTTTTATTTTATTCAAAATTATTCTTTAACAAATATTCCAGCTCTACAACTTCCCAGCCTTGCCAGGTAGAAAAATACGTTTTTCTTGAATTCAAACTCTTATACTTAACGAATTTCGTACATAATTCCCGCACTTTGGCTTTTTTTTAATTAATTTCTGATAAAAAGTAATTCTCTTTTGTGACGGAATTGAAAAGAAATATATTTTTAATAAAAAAAATAAACAAATAGTTCTTTGTGACCAAATGGAAAAAAATAGTATTAGGGAAGTGAGAAGAAATAGATCTTTTATAAAAAAAAAAAAATTTGTTGTGGAATTGGGCGAAAATAGATTTCTGATAAAAAACGCTTTATTTTTGCAATGGAAACGTGAGCAAAAAAAATCTGGTTAACAAATAGTTAATTTTATAGTGACGGAATGGAGAATAGATTCTTGATAAAAAAATTATATTTCTTCATAACGAAATTTAGAACCATAATATAACAATAATAGTTGATTTTTGTGACGGAATGAGAGATAATAGATGTTTAATACAAAATAGTTATATTTTTATAAGAGAATCGAGAGCAAATTTATTTCTGAATAAAAATAGTTCTAATTTACGACGGCATTGAGAGCATATAGATTTTTGATCAAAATTGGTTTTGTCCTTTTCTTGTAATGGAATTGAGAATAGATTTTTGATAAAAAATAATACTTTTTCACGACGAAATTGAGAAAGTTTAAATAGATTTGAAATAAATAATAGTTCTGCGATGAAATTGAGAAGAAATAGATTTCTGTAGCAATCAAGATAATACATTTATTTTGCACTGAGCTGATGTGCTATATAATTTTTCTTGACTTGTTTGAAAAGTAATTTAATATTTTGCAAATATATGCTTTAAACATATCGAGTGTTTTATAGAGTATTCTAATCGGCTTCAATATACTCATAGGTATGTCCTTTAAAACACAAGTGTTGTTTTTTAAATCAATAAAAGTGGCAGGCAATTAAATCGCTACATCCGATTTTTATGCTCAAGGGATTCTGTGCAACTGGACGGAATTAGTGCAACTGCTGTGATTGTGTATACCGCTAGGTGGAGCCACAAGAAAAACACCAGTTTCTACAGCTGAAGACCTTTTATATGCCTTGAACGTAATACTTGCTATTTCTCTAGTATTGATTCAGAGAAATATAAAAATTTTTTTTTAATTTTATTATACAAACTTCATGCATATGTATGTATTTGTTGCGCTCCTATAAGCTTAATGTGCACGTGCCGTAACCGAAGGGGTACGTTCATACAACAATGTATATAGCTTTATATAATATACTCTTCGTTGACTCTGTTAATCAACAGCAGTGCACTGTTAAGCTTCATATATGAGAAAAATAGGGGCTTCCCCGTCTGACCTTAAGCTTGTAAATTATCTGTCACATTTGAATTTATATAATCATTTTTATATATATTACCAAACTATCTTTGGCAGTGCTCCTTTTGTGCATACCTATAACT
This sequence comes from Chymomyza procnemis, assembly GCA_035046065.1. Lineage (NCBI taxonomy): Eukaryota > Metazoa > Arthropoda > Insecta > Diptera > Drosophilidae > Chymomyza > Chymomyza procnemis. Next base: position 31,778,137 of record JAWNOJ010000021.1, on the reverse strand, counting down.
TGGTGGGGGGGGGGACTTTGTGGCCGCCCAAAAAAAAAGGCCAAAAAAATAAAAACAATACCAAAACATTGAAAGTAAAACCAGTTTTTGGCATTAAACTGGTATCGTCTGGACGGTCTCAAGACGGTTTAAAACTCTCTCGTTCACTAGAGCGCTGCTCTTTAGCTTTGGCGTTGGGTTTAACTTTATGTAAATTGTCTTAATCGTTCACTTTTTTCCGATTTGTATTTTGTTTTGTTTTTTAATTATTTGCCTAAAGTACAACAGATTTGAATTGCTTTTGTTTGTTGCGATCAGCTGTCATAATGGTTTTGTCTAAAGCTGCTTAAAGCAAAGACTAGCTATAGTAATTGTGATATAAATAGTACAAATTTATACAAAAGATACTTTGTTTATTGTATAAAAAACAAAGGGATAAGCTAAATTGCTATGTGTATGGCGTACGTATAGTATAGAGAAAATGTATCGAAAATGAAAAGTCTACTATGGGTCATAAGCAAACATAAACCTTTGTAAATCTATAGATTAAAGCAGCGTGCAGCTAATCTTTTGTTTAAATTTAAACAAATGCCTTAAACTCACAAAGACTCCTCGAGATTGGCATATTAATTTCAACTTTTTCGCAAAAAAATTCGGTAGTCAACGCTTTGCTTAACTTAATGCATCAAGCAAAAGTAAAGCAAGCTCCAGAATACTTTCCAGATTATATTGAGCATTTATCTCGATGAAAACGAGGCCTCCTGATGGCCAATCTATAACTCAATATCTTGTATAAATGCTGCGTCAAGTAAAGCCGGTCGTTTTGTGTGAGCTTACAAATTACCTCATTGTGAAAATTTTCTCGTTAGAGAAAAGATCCTGTGGCTTTGGGTCTTGTAAATTTTCAGCTTGAAATGATTTTTGAATATGTGGCGTATGTAACAATTAGATATTTTTAGTTCTTTCACTATTTTATTGGCACTTTTTCACTTTTTGAACCTTTCTATGTGTTGCAGTCTTTTAATTATCACCACCATGTTCACCTAAATATAATGCAATCATACGCTTACGTTTGAAATCGATTACTGATTTCATTCTTTCGTCCACTCTCGGTGAAATGCTGAGAAACAACAGCAGGATAAATTTTGAATTTAACGGATGCGTAGACTGTTATCAAATACACATAGCTACATCGTAAGCATTCTGGGATCTATCTCAAATGATATTGTAATGTGAGAAGAAAGCAACACCAGAAAAATAGTGTATTTTGAATTTTAGTAGAAATCGTTGTTTAATATCAAAATTTGTGGAGTCCAACTGAGCAGATCTAAGAAAAATGTTGAAATTGTTAACCAAAGCCGAAAGAATTTGGTTTTTTGAATAGGCTCTCGTTAATATGCAAATCTATACGGAAAACTACCAAATTTTAGCAATATTGTTTTGAACACATATATCGACACAACTTCGCAAAGCAGGGGTGATTAGTTTTTGGGTATTATGCGGAAATGCATTAATTTGGCAATATTGTTGAGAACTATTGTATAGCTTCAACTACCCAAAGCCAAATTGATGCGATTTTCTGATTGACACTGTTTATATCCACAATATATAATATTTTTTTAAACTAATATACCAAAGCCGAAATTTGGCAATATTATTGTGAACTATTATATAGCTGCAACTACTCAAAGCCGAAATGCTTAGATATTTGGCGAGGCGCTGTTTAAAATACAAATCTATGCGGAAAATAAATAATCAGCAATATGGTTTTTAAACTAACGTATACGCACAGCTGTTTATGACCGCAAAACATTTTCGTATTTCCCGGGAAATAACGTGACGCAGTGTGAATGCAGTATGAAAATTATACAGAAAACCTTTTCCACTCTCGCGGCGCTCTTGCACTCATTTTCTCTCTTACTCTCTATGTCTCTCTCGTCTGCCAAAGTTCAAACATCTGTTGTTGTTATTGTGAAAGGGGGGGGGGGGGGTTACCAAGGCGCAGCCGCTGTGCAATTCCCGAGTAAGGACAACGGCATTAAACGAGCACACACAAGCCACACGACGAGGTCCTGCTGCTCAGCATCGTCGGCAGCTCCCGTCTCTGGCTGTCTCGTTAGTTTATTCGTGAGTGTCGAACAATACGCCAGCCTTTTTAACATTTTTAACTTTCCGTTTATAAAACGCATAAATTTTCCACGCAGTTGTGAAACATCAAAGTAAAAATCACGGCAAATAAAAGAAAATTCGAATTTTCATAGAAACTGCTATTGAAACGTGCAGCAATAATATTATAGCTTTTAATTATATGTAAAATTATGCATTATTTATTTTTTTTGTTGCTGAATTTGGCAAGAATTTTCCTTTGGGCATTGTAATTATTGGATTTTCAGTGTGCCAGCGTGCATGTGTCTGCGACAGTGTGTGTGTGTGTAAGAGAGTGCGACAGTGTGTGTGCATGAGCATTTACTTATATTTTGTAGAATGAGTTTGATTTACATTTTAAATAGCGTTTTTAATACTAACTCATGAAAATAGTTAAACGCCTTGGCACATGAAATGTGGTGGTTGCCTTAATTTTGTTTCAAAAATAAGCATTTATTTGAAAAGTAAAGCCCCAGCTTGTGTAATGTAATCTGAAATTACAGATTTTGCTCTAATAGTCAAGAGAAAAAGCTCAAGATTTTGGGGTCAGACGTATTTTTGGTCTTCTTCGGGACTTGAATGCAAAACAAAGACTTTTGTTAAAACAAATCTTTGCTTATTTGTGCAGTTGCCATTTCTGGGTATTCAAATACCATTTGCATAGCTGCGAAATCAGAGCTGGCAATGTTTTTATTTATAATTTGCTTATTGCAGTCGCATTTTTCTGCGAATGCACGCATATTGCTATTTGAAGCCAGCTGATAAAGCTTAAATAAACATAGCTTAGAAATAATAAACACTTGTCATTTGTTGAAGAGCTAATGTTTTAGGAAATTTCCATTTAAAATATGTTTTTCTAGCGCTTTACATTAACGGGTAAATCTGGTATGTTCATGGCCTAAACGCAAACAGAGTTATGCCACAAATTCGTTGTAATTGCCAATGGCTTTGGTTTTATTTACAAATTGCATTAATTAAACAGCTGCAACAATTTTCTTGCATTTACCAACACAGGCTCCTCTTTTTTGCTGCAAACTTTTTCAATTTATCGCCAAAAAAATATGCATTATCGAACACAGCATTTATCGATAATGCCAACTGCTGTGCTGCATAAACTATTTTCATGAATACCAAATAGGCATTTGCTAAACTGTCAATGATTTCATTTAGTTGTATTTGCTGTTATTCATTTTTTTTTTTTTGAGTAAAATTTATTTAAATCAATGCAGTGAAAAGTAAATTGTGCCTAAAAGCGTGCCCGAATTAAATTCTAGTTCAATAAATCTGACAAAATTTTATCGTATATATTTTATGTATCTTTGCTTTATTGCAATTTCCAAAATCGCTTGTTTTGCATTATTGTGTAAATTTTTGGCATACGCGTCTTTGCTTTTAATTTGGATATTTTTCGTCATATCAATCAACGCTGTTACAACTCAACGTTTAGACGCCGCAATTGGAGCCAACCTTATATTGTCATTGCACTTGATATTGGTCAACGTTGTCATCTCACCGGTGATCGTTATCTTTGTGTTTTCGAAGATATTGAAATCAGCTTTCAGCCAGATATACCACTCGAACTACATCAACCTGTCGCCTCAAAAGCAATTGCCGTTGAAATTTCTAACAGCGCTCGTTCAATTGTTGCTCGTGACAACGAACTTCAAGAGCGAGCTGCATCATATGCTGGGCGCTTTACTAAACCAGCATTATACTGTGGCCATCCATGACCTCAGCGGTAAGTTACATACATTTTGCGTTCTTAACTAGTAGGGGTGCATAGGTGCCTAGCATTTGCTGTATATTCCTTACAAAGCAGCTGTGTTTCTTCTATGCAGATTTGTTGTTTCCTTGGAACATTTTACAAGTCTGCATTAGAGAATTGAGCTGGAAAATGTTATTTAGCAGCATGCACTTTTGCCTTTAATTATTGATCAATCTTAGTCCCAAAAGTATTGTATATACATACATATACATAAGTTCTACAGTTCCAAGCTTAAACAATTGGCAAAGTTTTAGACAAAGCAGCTTCAACAACTATTCTTCATTTTGTAAGCCAATATAATTTCAATAGCGGCATCTTCTATTAATTGAGTTATACCAGACAAAGAAACAAAAGCAACACTTGTAGAACATTATGAAATTCCATATCATTTTACTAACTTCATTAGCCGTTGCTGACTGAGCCTAAAGTTTCTAAGACATACGGCGCCAAACTATAAGTAAGCCTGCATTTTTGCCTTAGATGCAGTATCAAATGACATTAACTCATCGATTTGTCGTTATCATCGGCGGGTGCATATGAAAAGTCTTAGTGTTACAAAGGCGGCCAGATTTTAAGCCGTAGATAAGCTGAACGTTAAAAGCTCCCGTCAAGCTCGTACGAAAAGTCTTCGTATCGAAAACTCCGCCTAAGTTTTAAGCCATTTATTTCGCTCGCATGCGAAAATTCTTCGTGTCCAAAGTTCTGCCTTGATTTTAAGTTAAGATGCTCGCTTCAGGCTTCTGCCAAAAGTCTTCGTGTCATAGACCCCGCCCAAAATTTAAGCCATAGATAGAGTCGTTAACGTCTAGCTCATACGAAAAGCCTTCTCGTGCAAGAAGTTTTGGCTGAGAGCCATCGATCATAGCTACGAAGTCGTCGGGTTCTAAGCAAAGCCTTCGTTTAGAGACCTTCCCAAGGTTTCAAGTTAACTTCCGCATAAGCCTACTTTCAGTTTTAAACAAACCAAGCAGCGCGATACTCTGTGTCGCGAAAAACCGACAAGCAGAGAAGTAATGTCTACTAAATTATCTTCAAAAAGAATTAAGTGTAAAAAGAAAATCCAACAAAATATTAGTGTTACATTAATCAGTTTGAAATCACCTTAGGAATAATGCTAAGTTGTGAAGTTTAATATTAAAAATATATTTTCAGTGAGCCCAAGCAATATATAAAAACGGCTGTGTTTTCAATAATATAATATTTTAAACGGTTTTTTTTTTTTATTTAAGTAAAACTGTGTTGACGCCAATATTTTTACTCTTAAGCCATAGAATTGTCTTAATAGTCGGACAAGTCTTCGCGTCGCAAAGCATGTCAGATTTTAAGCCGAGATGATCTCTATGGTTGCGCTCATCCGAAGAGTCTTCGTGTCAAAAACCCCGCCTAAATTTAAAGCCATAGATATGCTCTACGATTTGGTCTCTATCTTCGGTCGCATATGAAAAGTCTTCGTGTGCAAAACTCTGCCTTTAAATCTTAGGTAGTCGCTCGCTATTATCGTACTTCTACGAGCAGTTGTCGTGTCAAAAACCCCGCCTAAATTTTAAGCCATAGATTGCTCTTCGACTCTCTCGGTCGGTATGCAAAACCCTGCCTTAATTTTAAGCCATTCCTGCTTCTAAGAAAAGTCTCCGCCTTAATTTTAAGCCATAGATAGTCGATTGTCGAGCACATGCGAAAGGCCTTCGTGCGCAAGTAGTTTTGACTTAAAACCAGCACGATTTTCGACACGAAGTCGTTGTCGTGCTTTATGAAAAACCCTTTCAAGATTTAAAGTCAACATACGCATAAGTGTAGTTTCAGTTTGAAATAAATCAAGCAGCTCGATACTCTGTTTCGCGTAAAACCAACAAGAAATTGTAAAAATAATCCAACGTAATACTAGTGTAGCCTTAATTTTAATAGGAATAATGGTGATTTGTGAAGTTAAATGTTAAATAAAAAATATTGTCTGTGACCAACAAGTGCAGCCTAAAGATCGATCGCTCTACACTTTATAGCCACATCCCAATGGCAGTGTATTTAATAATATATTTTATGCAAAATATTTTTACTACTAAAACACTTAACATTGCATAACAAATTGCATTTGAGTTAATTGCGTTTTTGTTTTTTTCTTTGCTGCAGAAACACCAGTAAAAAAGGGCGCACCTCCAATTCCACAAAAACGGAGTAAAGGTTTCGAACTGTGCATGAATTCAAAGAGGCGAACTATAAGTCATCGGTAAGTACAACTGAATGGTGAAATAATTTAAAATTTCAAGTGAAAAATACATTTGCAATTTCTCATGCAAATCGATAATGCCGCATTACAAAGCATGCCAGCCAGCCCCAAAAAGTGTGCTCTAGTAATTGACACATAACCATTGTAATTTACATGCAACAGCTGAAAAGGCTAAAAAATATAGTTAAAAAGACAGTTAAACAATCAAAAAAAAATATATATATATGGCATACGTGACTGTTTTTAATAGAGCCTTTGCACGCAGCGCTGGTGCCGCCGCCACATGACGTATACTTATATACGAAACAAGCTGCCCAATGGCCATAAAGTGTAATTTTTGTAGTCAATTCTGTGGGTCAACGTTAGCAAAAGGCGTTTAATTTTTTAAGAAGATCTTAAGTACACCTACTAGTTTCGCTTGAAATAAAAGGAGTTGAAAACAAAATCCATTGCGTCTAGTTACGGCTTAGGCCTGTTTTTTCAGTTGAGACGGTCGATCATGTATGCCAAGCCATATGGCAGCTCTCAAAGAAGTCATCTTACCTTCCCAAGTCAGCATTTGCTTCAGACGCTAAAGTTGTGCTCGATCTTGTACGCTATGGCGGCTATGCTTTTTATATCTCCACCTACAACAATTCTAAGAAAACAAAGGAGCGTCAGAAGTTATATGTCACATCAAAAATCGCTTGCTTGTACTTGTAACGATTTGTCCAGTGTGCACACAATTGAAATCCTGAAGCTATTTCAAAGCAATTTGCGCTTACTTCTATAATGTAAGATTACAATTATTGCGTTGCGTATAATTTCCTGAATGCATCAAATTCTTATCAGCAAACAAATTTCAACGAACTTTGTGTGGCGCTAGTAGCTTCGCTTCACCTCAACTTTCAGCGCATTTATCTCAGTTCAGCTATAAATTGCATTGTTTGCGTAACAGATATTCGACTGCAGTATTTGGCTTAGTTGAGCATTTTTTGCAATAAATACTGCCTTGAAGATTAAACTTTAGGCTTGACGCTACGATAACAAATTCAAAGAGGCTGCAACATTGAAGTCATCTTTTTCATGCTGCACGCAATTTGTCGTACAGTCATTGGCAGTTTAGGTTAGGTTCGAACGACTGAGGCTTAAAAAACGCCAGTCATGTACAGAACATTCTACATGCTCAAAATCGCGCATTTAGCGCATTTTCCAACACTGGCTTAGTAACTGAACTAGAACTAGATCAAAAGTGTAGATCCACTAAAACTGTGTAAAAGTATAGCTGCCTAGAGATGTCGCTTTTAGTGGACTTGGGGGGGTGCTAGGATGCATAAATAAATTAACTGCTACTTTCGCATCACAACTTCATAGTCTATAGCTGCTGCACGCAAATCGGTACAGTCAATTCAATGTGGCGCAGTTAGCGCATTTTCCAACACTGGCTGTCTGAGCGTACAGCTGTAAGGCGAACCAAGCGCGCGCACCAGCAACGAGACTAAAAGTGTGGTTTCATTAAAATTGCAGAATCGTGTAGTTTTTTGTGTCCCAACTAAGCAATTGGTAACAAAACTAATCAACTAACATGCGCGCATTAATAACAAATTAAACGACATTTTAATTATGCACTTTAATCAGTTATTCCTTTTGTTTTTAAGCATCTACCTACCTCCGCACACTTAATTATGTGCAAGTGTAAAATACTATTTGCACTTTTAACTTTTAATCGTGATACACTTTGTATTTGCAGGACTTCAAGTAATAGACATCGGAAGTTACAACCGTTCAGGTACACGTGAGTCTGCAGCCGTGGCTTCACATCAATAGAATTTTGCTAAAAACAAAAAAAAAAAACAAAAAAAAAAAAATTACAAAAAAATATATATATATGTGAAAAGTTCATTTCAAAAAAAACGTAGATAATACCACGCCACATTTTGCATAAAATAGTTAAGCCTACATTAATGCGTATATCAAAATAATCCGTGAAATAATTACCAGCAAAAAAGAAGCAAATTAAATTAAAGTAGATGCCAAGTATTTGCCGGGCAATAGCCAATGATCGCAATAGCCTACAAAAATATACCGGCAGTTAACTGATTGATTGACATAGGGCTGTAAACTTGTTGCACCCAAAACAGGAGACATCAAACAAATTGTAATCAACAATAATTACTTGTACGTTTCATCGAAAGAGAGAGAGAGAGAGAGTGCGGCACGCATTAAAAAACGGCGAAAAAACCGTGCTGCAAACACACTTAATGAACGGCAACGAAAACTCCAACAACTGCACAATAACCGCAAAAAAGTCAATACCATTGGTTCCAACAGCAAGCACCCACGTAGAAGCACATATAGCCATAGGCAATTGGAATTAGCAGAAAAAGGCGCCCATTTATTTTTGCAAAACTCAATCTAGAACACGAATCCAAACAGCAAACAACAATTACAGCCAACTTCAACACGCACATATATACTGTCTCCGAAGAAACGAAATACGTAAATCAGCAGCAAGATGGCTACCGTCAATGTAAACCGTAGTGTTACGGATATGTTTTATCGCTATAAAATGCCACGTCTGCAGGCCAAGGTCGAGGGCAAGGGTAATGGCATTAAAACCGTGCTGGTGAACATGGCCGATGTGGCACGTGCTATAGGCCGTCCAGCTACCTATCCAACCAAGTACTTTGGCTGCGAATTGGGTGCTCAAACTCAATTTGATCATAAGGTGCGTTATTTCTTCATAACATTTTAATATTAGTAAATAAAACTAATTATATATATTTTTAACGATTGTGCAGAACGAGCGCTTTATTGTCAATGGCTCGCATGATGTGGGCAAGTTGCAAGATCTATTGGATGGCTTTATACGCAAGTTTGTGCTCTGTCCTGAATGTGATAATCCGGAAACCAACTTGACTGTTTCGGCCAAGAATCAAACCATCTCTCAATCGTGCAAGGCCTGCGGTTTTCATGGCCTGCTTAAAGTCAATCATAAGGTCAATACATTCATTGTTAAGAATCCACCATCATTGAATCCGGCCGCACAACGCTCTTCACTGACCGAAGGCAAGCGCTCGAAGCGTGGTCAGAAGCAGCAGAAGAATGATGTCTCCGATGGCTCCATGTCCAACAATTCGATGGCCAATAATTCAGGCGGTGAATCTGATGGCGGTAATGGCACCAATCAGGCTAGCCAAACTGAGGCTGAGATAAGCGCTGCCATACCGGAGAAGAACATTAACGATGACGATGATGATGATGGCTGGAGCGTTGATGTCTCTAAGGTAAAATGTCGCATAAAAACTAAAGATGGCACAGCTAATGCTAAGTTTTCTATTTATATGTAGGAAGCAATACGCGCACGCTTGCAGGATCTAACCGATGGCGCCAAGGGCATGACCATTTCGGATGACTACGATAAAACCGAAAAGGAGCGCATCGATATATTCTACGAGCTTGTGAAGAAGAAACGTGATTGCAAACAATTGGGCGATGTGGCCACACACAAGGAGCTTTTAATTGAGGCCGAACGTTTGGATATTGTCAACAAGGCACCATTGGTGCTAGCCGAGCTGCTCTTTACTGAGAACATTATAAGCGATGTGCGCAAGAATCGCATACTCTTGCTACGTTTCACCCATAACAATCCGAAGGCGCAGAGTTATCTAATTGGCGGCATTGAGTTAACACTCGAATTGCATACCAACACGCTGATGCCAAAGGTAGCCGGCATATTCAAGTTATTCTATGATTTGGATATACTCGATGAAAAGGTTATACTGGACTGGGCACAAAAGGTTAGCAAACGCCATGTATCAAAGAAGATTGCCACTGAAATTAATGAAAAGGTGCAACCGTTTATACAATGGCTAAAAGAGGCCGAAGAAGAGGACTCTTCGTCCGAAGATGATGATGCCGCTGGTGATTCGGATGTGGAAATTGAATATGATGATCGCGCACGTGTTGAACCATTAAAGGTGGCTGCTGTTAATTCCAAGGCTTGTGTCAACAAAAAGAACGCTCACGATGATGAGGAGGGCGAAGAGATTGATATTGATGAAATCTAACAATTTACATGAGAAAATTTTTAGTGCAGTGTCCGTTAGACCCAGCAAAATTATAGCACAGTTACAACAATAGCAACAAAAACATCCAAACCTAAAAGATTACTTAGTTAAGCTTAAAGAACAAATCACGACAGTTTCATTTAAAAGAGTAATAAAATTAAAAAAAAGAAAAGCGTATCTCAATTCTGTCTTCTAACTGTGCTAATACTAAACAAATAAAAAAACACACACCACACAAGAGTTGAAAAAAAAATGAAATGAAAAACGAAATCAATATAAAAACTTAATTATATAAATCAAACTGCTGTTAGAACCGCTTGACTTAACGCTATGCACTAGCGCTTGCAACTTGAGCTAATTAACTAATTGTCTGACAAAAAACGAAATCAGCAAATCAAAGGCAAAATAAAACTAAAACAAAATTTAATGCAATAGTGAAATATTTTGTATATGTGCTGCAACCTGAGATAGGCAGCAGCAAGTTTAATTTTAAAAACATTTTGGCAAAATCAAAACCAAACTTTTCACTTTGTTCTGCATTAGTTTTTAAAAATGCTCACACACACACTATGTTTTCAAGTACTTACTAAAATTACAATGGCAAATAGTTAAAAATTGTTACAACATCAATTACATCTTTTTGTCACGAAAAAAAATGGTTTTAACAAAATCAATGCTTCTTTAAGCCCGCCCAAAAGCGCCAATAAACAAAATACCTTAAAAACAAACAAGTGCAGCAATTAAAAAAATCTTAAAAAAAAATTAAAAATACAAAATCAAAAAAAAAAAATTTATATATACATTTATAATGCAAATAATGTTTGCAAAAGCAAAATTGTATGATTATATTTACTATTTTTTATTAAATTTATTATAAGTTCTGATTAACATACTGCTTCGAGTCTTTTTTTTTTTTTTGTTTATTTGGTAAGCCCAAGATTTATGCTATTTTTAAAGAAATCTAATAAATATAGAATATAAACAATTAAGTGAATGATTTATGCATGCTAAGGCTGCGTTGTTTTGCAAAGTTGTAGTTGCAGGTTGTGGCCAATAGTTGCAGACTCAAAGCGTTTCTTGAGTATGCTAACATGGTCAAAATGTTGGAGATTCAAAGTACGAGTAAGCATGGGAAATTCAGTTAAAAATTGTTTCATTATTAAATCGCAATTAGAACATTGCCGATTCGCTTGGGTTACATGACTTGAAGCTAGGCTTAACACAAAGCATTTATGCAGCTTGAGTGGATTGACAGAGCTTTGAGATGTAGTAAATCAAAAAGGGCATATTAGTTTGAGCGAACCAACATACCGGCCCCTTTGAAAGCAACTGCTTTGAAGACATCAGTAGAACAGCGAGTTTGTGCAGTGGTGCTCATAGTTCAGCTTGATTCAAACATATTTGATGATTACAGTTGAGTGCATCCACGGTATACTTAGTCCGGCTGGGTTGTGTTCACAAATCTCCAACGATTTTTTATTGTCAGAGGCTGAATTACTGAAGCACGATTTCCAACGAAAGTTGATTATGTAGCTGAATGCTGTTTATCAGTCCAAAAATATGCAGAAAGTGTCTGAAAACGATTTTGACTTTATCATACAGTTTGAAAAGAAAATTCTAAATTTGGTAATGATTGCTGTTCGATCGAAGCGACACGAGATTTGAATGCCAATAGATAAGCTATGATGTGGCCATCAGAAGTTACTGATTTCTTGTATAGACAGCAACCGTAAGCTCTTAAGGAGGGGTCACAGTATCCATGTGAGGAAATCACGTTTGGGTTGATGAGCTGTAATCTGGCAATTCTTTGCAATTAAATGTAAGCTGTAACATGACCTACACTTTTAGAGGAGGTAAATTGAGCAAAGTCTACAGCGCAGACAGCACATCTTCAGCTTGCCTTGTAAACGAAGTCATAGAATATAATCCGAAGCCTATTGTTGGACCAACGAGCTTTTTCGTTGGCCTTTAAATTAAAAGAGTTTAATTTTAGATAATTAATTATATTGTTTTAGTTGCGGCTACTTAAAGGCCTATATGCGCTGGGAGTGGGTTAAGGACTCGACTCGAATGGCAATGTGAACTAATTCTAACTTAGACCACAGTAAGCCGACGAGAGATCCGAAGCGACCAGGAGATTAACATAAGCATGCAAGCATGAGTTGTTGGCATATCTTATGCTTTTATCATGGCATCGACATGGGCGTGCTGTTGTTGTGCTGGGTTTAGATCATGGCTGAACATCTATATGGTTTTGAAGAATAATATTAACATAATTTCAAAAGCAACAGCAAAAAAACAAAACATGATGCACTGTTAGAGTTAATGCTGCTTGTGCCAAAATTAAGCCTCTAAAGTTGAAAACTTTAAAGTTAGAAAACAAATATTAAAAGCAACACCACTGTCTAAACGACCAAGAAGTGAGTTAGTTAAGTTAGCCATATTCAGTCAGCGAATCCCAAAACCAAATAGTAAAACTATTACAATAATAATTATTATAAGTCGAAGGGAAAGACCAAAGCTCAGATGGTAAGACCAAGGTGGAGGCGGAACTATGATCCCTTAAAAGTGACCAACGAACGTACCATAAGCTATATGAGCTTCAAAACGACCGAGATGTCGTTATTAGCGTATTACGAGTGTTGCCTTTTATATATCGGGCAATTCCAGTGCTGCAATCCTGACAGGCTTATGGTCAAGTTTGGCATTTTTGAGGTTATAAGACGAGTGGGAAGACCAAAGCTAAGATTCAAAGACCAAGTGTAGGTGAACCTATTATGCCTTGGAGTGACCCACTTTATCGAAAGCTTGCGTCAGAGACACATGCAAAAAAAAGACGACAAAGCCCGAGTACTTCGCATAGACGCAAACGTTCCAGTAAAGGCCCACAAAAGAAGTTTAAGTGGATAACCAAAGCTTTGATGGTAAGGCCAAGTGGAGGTGAAGCTATCATGCCTTGAGGTGACCAACTAAAGAAGGCGAGCGCAAAGCAGGGGCGCTAGGCAAGAGTTCGGCTGTAAGCATTGTATTGATCAACCAAAGTAAAACAAGTGCCGATAGATTAACAAAATATGATTTATTCAGTTTATACATTATTCCGTATATATCCATTATCGGTAAGTGCACGCACGCATTATGTTCGGAGAGAAAAATGTATTTATTAATTTATTTATCCCATTTAAAATGGGAAAATCTAGCAGCAATTTGGTCAAGTTTCGTGCTGGCCGCACGAATATGGTTGGCAAAATGTTTCATGCTAATGCGAGCAAAGGACTTGTCCATATGGCACAAGGCCATGATGGTCTTTTGCATCTACGCATGTTCGCACTAGAAGCAAGGTGGAAGATGATCTAATTGTATTGCCGTATGAATCTGAAAACAAACATATGGCGCCATGTATATCGGAGTATGTTTTCATGGTTTAAGACATAGACGTGTCGTATGTTCTTCTGAACGCAGTAGCCTAAAACGCATAAGGACGAGGAGCACGAGCGTTGCATACACGAGTTTTTGAGCAAACCAGCATCTGTGCAACAAAGCGTTGAATATACTGACCGCAACGAAATTCAGTCCACACCGAACAATATTTTACAGCAGCAATTGATGCAGTTATGCGGCAGGTGTAGATCAAATGGAAGATTCAAATGAACTCACTCGCACCTTTCTAAGCTTCAAACTTCAAAAAATATAGCGTGCCACGTACACCCAATGCCCCCACAAAGCCTCCAAATCGGACAGAGCAGTCTTCTAAATGTGTCCGGTGGCAGCTCGCAAGGCGATAGCACTGGCCGTGTCTCAATTTCTTGCCTGCGTTGCCGCTCAATATCGAACTATCCACTGTAATTTCGTATAACGCAGCGAAGCAATGTTAAATCTTTAGCACTTATCGAAGTCCCAAACACGCTGACGAAGATCGCAAGCATCAGCTCAAGAGTCACATTAAGTCACCACACTGGCACAATTATGCAGCGCACACGATAGCAGCCTTTGTTTCAGTTACTAAATGCAACGTTGACCGCTGGCAATTCCGGCAATCTGGAAATAAGAGCAAAAGCTACACTCTTTTGCAACCAACAAGCGACACTATAATAACGAAACTTACCAAAAAGTGGAAATAACCTCATGCTAGTCAAGTGCTTCCAGCTGTCTTTGGACTACCAAGTAGTGCGTCTTTTAAATGCTTTTTGAAGCATTAACATTTATATTATACAAAAACTTTAAATAAAATGTCACGAGCAATTGTAAAAGTGTTGCTTGTTCGAAAATGGTTTTGAGACTTATTCCATTTACTCCACATACAAGTATGAATGTTTAATGACAATAAAATCATGTGACAAATCTAATGCACTATTCACATGAAAAGCATTTTGCCAAAGTGTATTTATTATATTGTATTTGAATATTTAGTCTATTTTACAAAGAAATTTTAATGCTGTTACCAAATATTAAAAGGACGGTGGTCTGATTTGAAACTTACGTACGTAACCTCATGCAGGCCAAGTGCTTCCAGCTTGCTTTTGGACTAACAACAAATACGTCTTTTAAATGCTTTATGAAGTTAACAATTATACTATACGAAAAATTTAAATCAAATTAATTAAAAAAAAAATAAATTTAAATAAAATGTCACGAGCAATTGAAAAAAAAAATTTTGTTGTTACTTGTTCGAAAATGATTTTGAGACTGATTCGATCTACTCCATTTACAAGTATGAATGTTAAATGACAATAAAATCATATGCAACATTTTGAAAGTATTTTTCCTAAGTGGATTTATTATATTGTATTTGGATATTTGGTCTATTTTGCAAAGAAATTTGTATGCTGTTGGCAGTTAAAAAAAAATATTAAAAGGTCGACAGTTGATTCCACACAGCAGCAAAGGCACAGTTAGCAACAGACGCTATTTGCTAAGAAATCTCTATTAATTTAAGTCATCGCCGTTTGGATTCGACTGTCCTCGATAGAGCTATATCCATGTTGCGCCTTTGCAGCGATGACATGGTTAAGGCATATGAGTTTATTTAATTTAAAAAGTAAATATATGTAAAAATATAAGCTGGCACGTTAAGCACATTTATTAATTATAATTAACGCGCCAGGCGAAAGTGACAAGTATAAACAACGGCATTTCCCCCAACTAAATGTAATGTTTAAGTTAGAAGCGAACGGCAAATTAAATACAATGACATGTGGTCTCCTTTTCCCCATGTTAATAAAATGTTTAGGTTAGCTTAAAATTAAAAATTTATAAACTATTTTGATTTACTTGCAAAACATAACCTAAAAGTGCTTTCTGTAGGTTTCGTTGTGGCAGCCATTTTGAATATTGCACTAACAGCTGTTTGGTTATCGAAAGTATGAGCTGTAAACTAACACATAAACAATACAATGCGTTTAAACTTTTGCCAATTATAATTTAAATTAAAAAACTTAGTTAAAAAAAAGAAATTCCGAAAAACTTGCGTACGAAACGTCATTGCTTTTTAATAAACAGCTACACATTACGGCGATAACGCCAATAAACGATAACAAATTGTATATCGCTAATGCCATTCACACAAAACCACCGACGATAATAATATTCGTACTCAACGCTTTTTGGTTACTGAGTGCAAGGCGAACCTGCTTAAAATCATTTTAACACAATTCGTAGGCAGACGTCGCACGCAGCAGAAAATATATGTTTTTTTTGTTTTTTTTTTTTTTTAATACTCTTTTCTTTTCAAAATGTTGCAGTGCATAGTAAATGGCTGCAAAAGTAAAGGCAGATTTTTTGATTTTAACGATGCAGTCAAAGACTATTGGTGCGCAAATTTGAAAATAGATGCAGAAAACGTGCAGCCCAATAGCAAAGTTTGTAGTCGGCATTTCCAACCGCAATGTGTTAGCAAACGTGGACTTAAGAAATACGCTATTCCCACATTGCATTTGGGTAAAATAAATGTAAATTAACTTTTACTGCACGTGATGCTTAAATTACCAATGATTTTCAGGACACAATGAAAAGCCTAAATACAATAGTAATCATATCTGGAATTCACGAGGTAGCACATACAACAACAGCGTATATATGTGTGATATCTTACTCTATTTTTTTTTTTTTTGATTTGGTTGTTGCTTTTAGACAAAAACTGGAATTGTAGAAACATGAAATTGCGTGTATGCATGGTAAATAATTGTGCAAGTAAAGAAGGCAGGCTATTCAGGGTGCCCACTGAATCCAAATACGAATGGTGCGCCAACTTGAAAATTGATCCCAAAACGTTGACTAGCAAAAGTAAAATTTGTGAACATCATTTTACAAGTTCGGCAATTGGCAAATTGAAACTGAGAGCAGGCGCAATGCCTATGCTAAATCTTGGTAAAGAGCAAGCAAAAAATGTTTATATTTTAAAATTGTTGCCAAATGTATGTTTACTTGTTGTTGTTTAGGACACAATGATCCGCCAATTTATACGGATGAATTAGAAGAGAAAAGCACAAAGGTGGACAAGAGAATAAGAATGTAAGTAAGGCAACTTTGGAAATTTTTTATTAACTTTATTTTAAAAAAAAAAACTTCGCTAGTGTATGTGTTGCACGTGGCTGTGCGGGTGGAACGAAATATTATGCTATACCGGTGAGTAAAAAAAAGGAGTGGTGCGCCAACTTGAAAATAGATATTAACAAGTTACAAAAAGAGCCCAAAGTTTGTCAACGTCATTTTCCTGCTTGGTGCACGCAACAGTATAGATTGAGAAAGGGTACATATCCTACGCTCCACTTGGGTAAGTGAAATGCGTTAAAATGTTGGCAGTTTTTGTCGAAAACATTTGCTCACAATTTAGGCCACGACGATCCACCGGTGTATAAAAATGTGCTGCCGAATCAGGCGTTGGTTACAGACAGGTAATATTTAAAAAGTTTGCCTAAACGATAATGCACTAAAGTTGTTGTTGTTCTACTCCTTTAGCCAATATAGAGTTGTGTATGTTGCTGCTGAAACTACAAATGACTCGCATAGCTCAAATCAATTGCATAAAACAATGTGTATGTATATATGGTAATATTATTGTGAAAATCGTATTTAAACAAACGGTTTTAGCTCAGCAGCCTGATACCAACATTGACGAAACTACGGCAAGTGACTGCCAAAACAACTCTGTGTAAGAAGTAGTATTGTTTCAAAAATTACGCCTCAGTTAATAAATCGAAATGTACTTTTACAGGGCACTGTCTGCTACGGTCATACCAAGCACTCAGCAATGTAATGAGCAGCAAGTTTCAAGGTGAGTTTTGGTTTTTTTTTTTTTTTGTTTTTTTTTTCATACTACAAAGTTTGTTGTTTCATAGTGAATGCATGAACGAAAAATACGTGGAATTTAGTTGGGATAAAGAAACTTGTACTGATTTCTATGAAACATTCGACGAATGTGCTAAAGAAAACTATATGTTTGAGTTGCTGTCAATTCAGGAGTCATTAAAGAAATGTGAAAATACGGTAAGTCGTGCGCTATCAACAAGTCCAGTAGATTATGCAATTTAGCATTATTAAAGTGAGAAATAATAGATGGAGGGCCTCCAAAACCGGCAGTTCGCAAGTTCGACGCGCCGCAGCAGCCGTAGTGCAGTTCTCTTGCATAGAAAAAAAAGGCGTCTTTTCTAAATCAATCTCTATGAATTAAAGACACCGCCGTCGGAATTCGTCTCTTAACTGTAGTTGCCTGTTCTCTACGCTATCAATAGCAATAGCTTGATGCTTCACCTCTAGAGCATTGACCATAGTCAAGAGCAATGAATTTATTTAAATTGTTTTCCTAAACTAATGGGTGAAGTTTTTACGAATATACAATATCTCACATTTAGGCTATCTCACTGGCAATGAACTTTGATTTAGCATATAAAAGTTGAAGACAGAAAGCAGCACAAAAGTTTAAACTTAAATTCTTAAAGAAAATTGCCAAAATAATAGCGCTGATCATGTTGGGGCAATAATAATTGACTGAAGATGCATTGATCAGCACGAAAGATGAGCAGATTTCGATTGCGGCATGCGCATGCTACCAGAAGAATTGAGGAAAAAGTAGATAACAAAGAACAGATTTTGAATAGATTAATGTTTTTCTTTAATTTATTAATGCTGTAGTTAATATTTCCAACATTTTATTATACAAAACAGCACACAATCCTTGATCCAAGATCGTTGAACAGTGATGGTTCCGTACGCTTCAATACATGGAAGTCGTCTGAAAATCTTGCCCTAGAGGTAACAAGTATTTAAAGCATTTTTATTTTTATTTATAGTTCTTTTGTTTTAATAGGAAGATGATGGTGATGCTGATGATAATAATGATGGTGGTGTAGATGGTGATGATAATGATGATGGTGTTGATGATGATGATGATGCCGACTCAAGCGTCACACTTGAGCAAATGCTTGAAGAAATTTTGGTGGGCCGAACTCAAATGGTTATATTATATAAAGCATTATAAAATTTTTCACCTAATTTTAGAGCGACCCACCACTGTACATAAATGGAGGACAAACTGAAGATGATTTAATAGAAGAATTTTTCAGCTTCAACGAGTATGACACAGATGATAATTTACAAGTTGATTCAACAGAAGTTATGTAAGTTTTTACTATAAGCTGATAGAGAGATAGAGATCAAAATATTGAACTATATGTAACTTTTTTAGTCAAAACCAGCTTGTTCCTAAAACAAAGATCGATTCAAAAAATACCATGACAATGCCTTCAAATTATTTAACTGAATGCGCAGTTCGTGAGTTTGAAACTTACGGCGAACAAACTATCATTGTAAGTTACATTTTCTAAAAAATCTTGATGCTATTACATACTAACTAGACTCTAATCTTCTATAGGAGCCCACACGTTTGGGTCGTAATGCACAGACTGCCTTGGATCAAAACTGTTTCTTTAAACGGTAAGCCAATTTGTTTCGATTTTGTTGCTTTACTCTTATTACAACTTTTTTTTAATTTTTCGTGATTTAAATTGACATCGTAATATTCGACTTTCCTGCTATACTTGTAGACTTTGCCTTACAATATTACCTTTAATTCGTGTTCATTGATTCTAGCGCAAAGAAACTTTTGTTATAACATCCGGAGTAACTCTTAATTTTCGATCTCCAGCACTAACATTTTGTAGTTCCAATTATGCTTTGTACAATCCAACTACGATTTTCACTCTTACAAACGGTCTATCGATTCCCTCACTTACACTATCTTAAATCATCTTGATTTGCCAAATCGCGCATATTGGACCAATCTTGATATATATTTTATGGTACTTGCTGTGTCCTAGTTTTTTATTGTTAGTCCAAGTTCCTAGCCAGAATCAGCTCTGAGAAGTTGCATATCTATCAAAAATTCACCCAACAGACTGGGAAGCTTATTAGTTTTATGTAACATTTTACCTAGTTACCTTTAGGTTGATATAATATGAAAATATAAGTTCAACTAGATTTAGTTGTACCGCTAAATTAAAAATAATAAATTAATTAATTAATAAAATCATTTTACATTGCAGTTAATGGAACAACCGCCAAAAACTTGTAAATCACAATAGCCGCATGTGATGCTATTATTACAGAGATCCACCAGGTACATATAATTAATTATTAAAAAAATAAGAGGAAAGTCTTAAAGCAAGTCAGACTTGTAGGAAGTCATTAATATGAACTATGGTACAAACAAGCTAAGAGTTGTCGCAAGGCGAACAGATCCAAAGAGTTCTTAAACAACAAATCAAAATAAAATTTTTTAATATTCTATAATTTACAACAAATAAAATATAAAAAAAGTAGCACATGGTGGCTGCAAAAAAAAACTTAAATCGCTGGACTAAATCTTTGCTATAACTTCCCTATGGAAGTTTACCCTATGGGAAATCGAACAAAAAATGTTCGTTTTGTTTCGTTTGCTTTTTAAGCTATTGTCAGCCTTGGAAGATGTCTTGGTATTCCCAATGCCAAATGTGTACAGCAACGCTTGGTCTACTCTACGATGGCATAGAGTTCGTTCAGTGCATTGCGGCACAACGTCTGGGCTGGCTGGACCATGTTGTGGGTGTAGAGATGAAGCAGATGCAGCGTACGATCTTTCTACTGAAAAACCTGCGGCGCGCGCACAGCTGTGGCGCCTGGCGTGAGGTGGTGTCATAGTTGGATGTAGCCCATTAACGGGTTGTAAGTTTTAAAGTAACTTAATTGCAATTACCATGGAATTGCTAAGGATGATGGTGTCTGGCACATAGCTTGAACACATTAAGAGCAAACTTAACCACCTCGTTGGTTGTTCATTGAAAAATCCCATCGATGTGTCAAATGCATTGGAATTGTTATTTTCGAAGTGAACGATGAAGAATCCCGTAGAAGCAGTCATAGCACAGCCAGACCTATATGGATCGCTTGGATGAGATTTCAGTTATGGCATGAACCGATATGGAATTGCCAAATTTTCAGACTTATAACTCAGCAGCACCATAAGGAAATCCGAAAATCGGTTAAGAAATGTTTGAGAGCAGAAAAGGTTTTTTGTTGGGCTGCGCCATATGTTCCACGTGCTGTTTGTTATGTATTGAAAGCTTAAATTATGTCTAAAGGATGATTATGGCTGGTATATTGCAACTCATGTTAGGCTACGTGATTCCACCGGCTACAATTGCTGCAGGAACTAATTGGATTAGATGAAAGCGATTGATGAAGATGCATCGTTGTTGAGGAGAAGAGTTGTAAGGTAGACGCAATGTATGTTATAGTTCTTAAGTTTTTGTCTTATTTGAAAGATTTTAACGGAATGAATGGCTCTTTATTATGTACATCTCGATAGCGTTTACTAGCCTCTGAAACCGAAGATCGATGGTGCATTAAGTTAATCTCTTATGGCAGTGTCTTTCGGAATCGACTATAAACTGTTAGTTTCCATTTTCTTCGAACAACTCTTTATAGAGATATCTTCGCCGGTGAAGAGAGTATAGCATAGTTTTGAGGTGTACATTGTCTAGGACAATTTTGAAGCGGTTTAACATTACGTTGGGCAGAATCTTAGACACAATTTGAAGCTGCATTGTAACTCTACAGTTTGGGTGGACGTATACGTCAGCGTAGTGGTAGCGTGCTCTCGCCTCTAGAACCGGTAGTTCCAAAGCTCGTCCCGCCGCAGCAGCACTAGTGCATGTCCCTTACACTGTCATAGCACATAGACGCTTCTTGCCCAAGTTAAACTCTATAAACGAAAGACATCGGCGTTTGGATGCGGCTATAACTGTAGGTTACTGTGCTCTTCGAACATCTTTTTATAGATGTATCTGCATGCTGCGCCTTTGGAGTGATGACAGCATAATCCAGCGGAATTTTTTTTTTTTTCCTTATTATTCCGCTTTGAATCCTAATTTGCGCCGTCTGTTTAGCTCTGTCCCATGTTGTGTTCGCCTGGGTCAGTTCTTGGAGGATGGATCTTCTCCAGGTCGCCTTGGGTCTGCCGATCCGTCTACTGCCTTGTGGATGGATGCCAGCTATCGCTATCTGCAGTTTCTCCATTTCTTCCTCGAACTGTGCTAATCTTGATGGTTCCTTTAGGGTTCTAACGTTCCATTGTCCTATTCGTGTCCGTTTTGAAAATGCCTTTGGACGTCATCGAATTTGGGGAGCCGTTTATGTTTAATTCTCTTGTGTTGGTTTCTGTAATCTGTTGAGTTTTTCGATCGAACTGGTGCGACTTATCCCAGTGGTGGGGCTGCCACCTGACGCCTTCTGGGAGTAATCCAGCGGAATACATTATGTATATTATTTTGATCTTGAGCTCTGTCAGCTTATGACGGCAGAACGTCTACGCTGGCTCCAAAGCAAGTGTTTCGTACGAAAACCCACTAAGAAAGCGGACGACCTAAAATCGGATGGAGACACCAGTTGTAAGAGGCCTATCAACGCGAGGAATGCTACCAACTGTAGTCGCTTCGCTTTAAATAAAACTTGAGTTGCTGCAATTAAATCAAAAGGCATTAAAACTATTTGGAATTTCATAAAATTATAATTTAATTGTTTCCGAAATATATACACTAAAACGCTGCAATTAACACAAATAATTTTTAAAATATTCTTAGGGTCTTTTTGATTTTTGAAACACATAATTTGGTTATTGACTGCAACTTAAAAGACATTGTGCCACGAGGTGTGTTGAAATTTTGTGTAAAAGTCAAAGTGTTTTACTTGGGGGCTTGTATCATTTTTTCGCCCGTGTATTGTATTTGGTTATCGTCTTTGGGGAAGTGTACGGGCAAGCCTAAATCGTTGAGGAAACAAGTTAGATTAACAATGCGACCCTTGGTAAGGAACGGAATTTTCGGGCACATTTCGAAGAAGTAATTAATTGGTGGCATATCACAATCCTTGCCACAGGATGTATCAATAAAGTTCATAAGATCACAGATTTCAATTTCATCGCATTCGTTGCGATTTAAAAGCATAAGTATGGAATCGGTTAGATCCTGTGAGAATGGCAGACGACAGCCACGCAGTGTGGAACGTATCTTGGATTCCGGTAGGAAAGGTAAATTATTGGGATTTATGTGATGGAAATGCTCCATGAGATCATCGCGCCCATTCCACAGAGCACGTTTCATCTCGAGATGCGCCATGGCCAGCACGGTGCTGCGCTTGCAGGTATGTTTGGGTGCCTTCTCGCCCGAATATCTGCGACAAAGCATAACAATCTCTTGATCCGTAATCTTATCGCCCAGCGCTTGTATTAATGAAGCCTTTAGCGACTCATAAGAGACAAACAAGTTATCCTCATGCTCTTTCTCTCTGCACTTGGGCATGCAATTTGTAACAAATTGAACCATTGACTGCTCACCCATATGATCGCGTATCTTTTGCATAATAACGTCAATATTTGCCATTGGAAACTGCTCGGGGTGATGCTCCATATAGAGCAGAGTGTACTCATCCGCTGAGACTATGTAGAATAAAAAGTCCTGTAGTCCCACAGTAGCGCCAATATAAAAGTTACACGGCCTATAAAACGCTGGTGTTTTGCATGTAAACTTCTCCTGTCCCGGCAGCTCATGACGCGCTCTCTTCATAAATTCACCACCCAAAAATCCAGAATTACGCACAGCAATTTCCTGCACATGCACAGTATCATCGGACATATAGTAACTGATGACAAAAATGCGTTCGCAATTTTCACGTATGGTCGAAAGCATTTTGGCGCCAAAGCGCAATACATAACGATCCAATTTAATGAATTTATTAAAGTCTCGTTTTGGTGGCTTTGGCACAACCGAAATGCAATTGGCCATTGAGTCCTCGTAGGAGCCCCAGCCATTATATGGCGGCGGTATGCGTGTGCTTATGTCATAAGCCGTTTCAATATCCGAACGACTTGGTGTGGGCAATGGTTGAAAATCTTCTAAGCCAAAGCGTTTGCGATAATATTCCTTGGTAGCTGGATCCATATCGGTAATCACTAATGGTCGGCCATAACAATTAATAACAGCACCAATTTGAAAATCTCGCTCATTATAATACAATATTTCTTTGTAACCGACGTTTAATGGATCCAAATTCCAGCGCACTCTACCCTTAATGCCAATGACGTTCAGCAGGCTTACGGGAGTTTCAGAACCCGGTGGCAAGAGTCCCTCGTATTCCTAGAAGTAATGCACAATTATAAACTTAATAGTTGTGAGACTCTAGCTCCGTGCAACTTACGCGACGCAAACGTCCACGCTTGAGAAAAACAATTGGCCCCCAACGTCCCGAGTTGCGTATACGCTTTTCTTTAACCTCAACGGTGTCATCCGCCAGAAAGTAGCAGATTTCCAATTTACGTACGTCCCCATGCTCAGTACGATCATCCCAATAAGCTTTAAATTTTAGTACCATACGATCGTATTGCAAAAATTGTGCAAATCCACTATGCTTGGGCAGCGGATTGACTGGTTTGCAACTTTTGCGTTTTTTAATGCTCTCTGCAGGGTCGCTGTAAATTGCAAGATAATAGTTAGGGAGTTGCAGAATGATGATGCGGTCATGTCGACGAATAAAGGAATAGGTTTTGAACTTGGTAGTTACTCTTGACAGCAGAAGGTCAGATCTTACAGATGTGGTTTAGCTTGTCTGCAAGTCTTGTGCTCTTAGAGCTTTTGGTTTACATCAGCAACAAGACAAGTATGTACAGCAGACAAGATAAGCCTTTCAATTACTTACACGGGTGCCTCGATAGGATCGGGTACTACGATGCCACGTCTATTCAGAAAATCACGCGTAAATTGAGTACAATTGATAATATGATAATTGCGATCGTATATGCGCACTGTAACGCCAACATTCAAATCAAACATGCCCATTAGCTCACTCTCGCAAGGCGGTGCCCTTGGTACACGCTGCCGATGCAAAAAGCAGCCCTGTGATATGCCCGAATTCTCCACCTTTGGCTCAAAGATCGATATGGTATCATCCTCTAGATAATAATTAATTGTCACCCTGCGCACCAGATACGGTTCACAAACAACCTCTTGCAGTGTCTGCTTAAAGTAGGCATCAAATGAAAGCACCTTCTTGTCGAAGATCACCCAAGTTGGTAGTTTTGGACCCACACGCGGCGGATATATTGATGCAGCTGGAGCTGGCGGGCAGGTAACACTACTGGTTGCACCGCAGACATCAGCTGGTATTCGAAAATCGCGATCATTTAGCATGGGCACGCCATGGAAATTTAGCAACGATTGTGGCTTTGGGTTATGTTGTTTATGTATCTGTGGATGGTTTATAGACAAAGATTAGACTATGTTGTGAACTGCAATAGCCATTGTACTTACCGTTCGAAATGTGGTGCCCGGCAATAGGGGCATACCCGGTATGCGATACATTTTGGCTTAATAATTGTTATTAGCTGCTTTTGTTTATTTGGTAAAATTTTTACTTTTTACTTGTGTGTAAAGTGTTTTTAGTTTATGTTTTAAAAGGACTCTATTTCTAAATATACAAAATATATACGATTTTTGACATAAATCAATGCTAATATGACTTATTTACAGCAAGTTTTGAATATTTATTTAGTTCCACTTTAAGTGTGACCATATTACATTTGATAATTAAAACAAAGTTTTCTCTGTTTCAATTAAATTTAGTATTGTATCCAACCTAATGAACGAACTCATTGACATTGAGCTAGATACAAACTGTGAGTTATTTTATAAAGTTATTGCGCTGTTACATTGGACACAGTCTCATTTTTTTAACTCGTTGCAAATGGCGTGGAGCTACAAAATAAGGTAGCTAAAAATTTAAGTTTTGATATACACGGAATTGTTTTATCCAAAACTTTCTCAACAGGCGATTCAGTAAACTAGGCGGTATTTTAATTTTTTAAGTTTTAAAGAATAGGTTGCTTTAGCGCTAAAGCCTAGAGAAAATGTTGTTAAGAAATCCACTCCTTAAATGCTATACCTAGGGTATATGCATGATTTTTGAATCTTTGTTTTATTGTAATATGATGCACACTTAGGAGTTAAAGAAATATGTGGTAGGAAGTGGTTAAAATGTAATCAAGTGTTTCATATACATCTGCAATATAGCATAACTTTTTAATTTAAATTTAAAAATTTTTCCCAAGACCTATAAAATAATGCTGGACACGCGTTAAGATTACCGGCAATTGATCGCACCAGCGGCTTTTTTGTTATGTTGTTGTGATGTGCGTTTCGATTGAAAATTGTGCCATAAGATAAGATAAACTTTGAGACTAACCCTGTTTTGCTTTTTAAATATTTACCCGGCTAGCAAAAGAATATTGTGCACGTTTAATCAAGTAACGGCTTCGACCAAAAAATTTAAGCGCGCACAGTTACATTCCGCTTCGATTACATGCAGTTTATTTTCATATCGATACCGAGTAGCACGGCTATCGATAGCTATAACGCAATTGTGTGCGATAACAACGACGTGCTGCACAACGATAGACTGCTCAGTTCATTGTTTAGTCGTGCAGTTTATTTTTGTTCCCTAATACACAAACAAATAAAATTACTATAAGCTTAATACAGTCAATATGGATACACCACAAAAAATGCCCAAAGTGCCTAAGGTAAGTCTGATCAACTGTTTGCCAGTGCCTAAGCATTTCACGTTTAAACGTTTGCCATTTAGGTCAAGAATAAAGCGCCGGCTAAGGTGCAAATTATTGCCGAACAACTAATAAGTGAAGTTAAGGAACGTGATTTTGAGATTCTACGACCATCGAAAAAATACTCGCAATAAGCGGAACAAAAGCAAGAAATACAAAGCGTGCGTTCTATATGGAAACGTACGCAGGGCAAGGTGCATCGCAACATAAACTAAAATTAAATTGCGTATTCTTTGTTCATAACCTTTGCACGCTTTCAAGCGGGCCCACAAGCGAGCATGATCGCGTGTGCACTATATGCAAATATGCGCTAGTTTATCTGGGCAAGTAAACACAGCAACTATTCTTGGCGTTGACATTGAATATCTATTTGTACCCAAGCACAAATGCATGAACAAGACGTTGCGGCAAATCCTACGAACTATAATGCGTGATTTGATTATTTGTGCCAAAATGAGACCGATGGCAGCATAGCTGCAATACGCAATAACTACGACGGTACCATAGCCAATGTGCTGACTTCCAACAAAAAAAAAACATATACTTATGAATAAACAATGCGCTTAAAGAAGAGCTTAAGGCGTAGGTTTTGGAATGCACGCGACAAATTTACAAAACTGTTTACATTTGACAACATTTGGTTGCTCTATGCACATTTTGAGATAAACGCAAAACTCTGGGACATGTGTCAGCGTCATAATGGTCTGAAAAAACAACTGCGCAGGTTCAAGCTGTCTCCTCTATTCTTCTCTATCTTAGAGTTTGCACCAGAGAACTGATGTCATGGATAATATTCGTAGAGTTGGATCCACAGGACCAAGAGCTCAATGTGTATTCCCTGAAGATGAAATAGCGAGACGGAACCCTTAAATTACTTACTGCAGCCAAGATGTGGAAAAAGCAGAAGCATAACGACGAGAATAGAGCTGGTTTTCGTTGTAGTGGGCCTGGCCTTCATTTGCACAGAGGAAAGCTTCTGATTGTTGTCAACCAAGGCAGCCAGAGCCACCTCGATATTAAATGATTGCAATTAGACGCGCAGCCTCCACGCGACGCCACATCGCATTCGCGAAAAAGTACTCCAAACCGTGCAAAATACCTATAAAAACCGGTGGGAATAATCCCTATATAATGATCTGGAAAACCCACTGAGAAAGATTGAACGCTGTCGTTTGTGGCAATAAAAAATATTAAAGCTTGGAGAAGAGCTCAATTTGTCGCACATTGCCACGTTTGCGAACTGATGAGACAGCTGGCGCACAAGGAAGCACATGTGCGCGAAGATTGCTGTAACTTCAAGCGGTACAACAATGATAGCGACGCACTACAAAAATGATGGTGTGGTAGACGGCTGGGAGGATTTCTTTAATAAGGCACTCCTGGAAGTTGAAATGGCGAGAGGAAAACTGAAATTGCTTACTGCGGCCAAGATGTACAAAAAGCAGAAGCATAATGACTAGAATTGAGCTGGTTTTCATTGTAGTGGGCCTAGCCTTCATTTGCACAGAGGAAAGCTTCTGATTGTTGTCAACCAAGGCAGCCAGAGCCACCTCGATCTTAAATGATTGCAAATTGACACGCAGCCTCCACGCGACGCCACCTAAATAGTGGCATTGAATAGTGTGCCAAATCCTGTAAAAGAGTAATGAAAAACATAAGGATTCTATCGTGCAACCAGCGAAAGTGGGTCTCGTGGCTAACAAGAGCATTTGTCTACAGGTATGCATGGCGCCTAGGATTCCATGTTATAGCGGGCGGCTCATATATAGCAAGAAATGGCGCCAACAGCAAAAAGTTGCTTTTTAAAATTTCCTTTGACTTTTGCAAAAAAGCCTGTAAGACAAATTAACAATTATTCTTCAGTGTTAATAAGAAATAAGTATTCAATATAATGCAATTTTTTTAATGTACTTTATTTAACACCAGATTAAAAAGTTATTACATTAAAATGTATACACATAAGAAATTTGTTGTATTTTTTTTTTTGTTTTTTGCTATGACTTGAATCCGTGCTTGCGCATTGACGTTGGGTTTTCTTTTTGGTTTTGGGCACAAAAACTAAATCTAAAAGCCGTAAAACGCTACACTGAGCAAACTTGCATATAACTACGGCTGCGTCTTTGTGTGTGTGTGTGTGTGTGTGTGTGTGTGTATACCAGGGATAAGTATATAATATATATATTTCTATATAGTATAAATGTTTTGCAATGTAACTAGAATTGAGCTGAGAAAAACCATATACTAAATTAGCAGCCGCACTTAAAACATACGATGAAAACTTTAAGAGCGTGTAGGATTATATGCTGTGAAGCTCGATTGCATAATTATGATGAAACATGAAATGTGGGTATGAGCCTTCAAAAAGGGTATACAAGCTTCGGCTAACCGAAGTAACTAGAGTGTAAGGTTTTGTTCTTTTTATTTATATATATATATATATTTTTTTTTTGATTTTTTATTTTCAATTTTTTTTTTACTTTCAATATTTAGGCATTTTGCATTGCTTTGCTCCACGCACACTTACTATTTTTTAACTTTTTATTATTGTCATTGAAATAGTTAACATTCATATAATTATTTAATTATTTATTGCATATGCTTTGTATATAAATATTTATTTTTTTATATAAAGCATAACATATACACACATATGCGTTTTCGTAATAGTTGTCAAGACAATTCCTAATGCGTTTGCTTGTTCTAGCTGGCAAACTATTTCGGTAACAGCTGGACTCATTTTTAGTTGTCTATATATATATATATATATATATTTATGTTTTATTTTTATAAATTTAACTGCAAAATAGTGTAACAGCGCCGCACTGCAGCAGCGCCAGCCAAAACAGTCAACAAATTTTGCTAGTTTATGTTTTGCAAAACAAAAGTTACTAACTTAAAACAACCATAAAAAAAATGCTTTAAATAATTTATGTTGCTAACAAAAATAAATAAACATAAGCACGCATTGTTGTTGTATTTTTGTTTTATTTAAACATACATTAGCATAAAAACAATTAAAGTTAAAATCAAATGCTGCTGCAAAACCAAAAAGCCATACACAAGGGCTGCTTAGTTTCACACAACAATTAATCATTTTTACTTTTATACAAATGTTTAAATGTAGTATAGCTATTTTAATTTAAGGAAAAATCAAATCACATGTTTTGTAAACAATAACTAAATGACATAGTCAAAAAAAATATATATATATAAAACGCACATTAATTGAATTAAAAACAAAATTAAGAGTTTTGGATTATGTTGCAGTAACTAGTCGTAGCATAATTAAACTAAAATGCGTCAGATACTATGCATATACATAAGCTTCTTCTTTGTTTGTTTTGCATAATTATATTTAATAGTTTATAGTTTTGTTGCTAAAAATGTATTCAGTGTTCTCTCTTTGTCAACGCTTTTTTATATCATATTATTAATTATTATTCGTTTATTTGTTAATTGCAAGTTTTTAACTGAAAACTGCACTCTTGTCTATATGTACGCGGCGCTTTGGGTTTCATCTCGTAATATATATATATATAACATACACACAAACTAACTCGGTTTTGTTTATTGTTGCATTCGAACATTTTGTGTCCGCTTTTTATATAATGTATATATATATATATATATGTATTAAATTTAATAAATTTCAAATATCAATGTGAATATCAATTCTGTTTCTTTTTGTATAGTTATTTTTATCTGTATATGCGCTCTTCTTTGTTTGTATTATAAAATAAAATGATTTAAAATACAACAAAGAAACGTACTGCGTACTTTGCTTGCAGTTTGTAATGCTTTTATAACTAAAGGAGCAAAGTTACACACTTAGATGGGCACATAGTTGCCCTTGGGCTTGTAAAACAATTGACCACGTATTAAACGGCGACCTATCTCAGAGGCCAACAGACGTTTCTCCTTTTGTATTTTCTTAAGCACTCCCTTGTTCTCCTGCGCACGGCGTGACAAATATGGCAGTACCTCCTCAACGGGTCCATATGGTATATACTTGTAGGCGGAGTAGCCAGCTTGACCTGTTTGTTTTGGTATTCAAATGTTGGCATTTTAGTTAACACTTTTTTCTTTTCAAATAATTTGTAAAATGCATTATACTTACCCAGCGGGAAGGTAATGTAGTCACACATGCCCAGCAATTGACCAAAACAGATAACCTTATCTTCCGGTGAGATGCCGATTTCCTTCATTTTTTCAATGGCATAACGCACGGTATCCTCATTGTGTGAGGCAACCATAATACCAATCTTTTTCGCATCTTCGCCATTATCCTTGAAACACTGCAACAAAGTAAATTTAATGCTTTAGCTGCTTTATGTCTCTAAATTTATTTAACAATTTATATGGCCTATGCTGACATTGCTTCAAAGCTGGTGCATGGGAATATCTTCATGAAAAGTTATTCAAAAAAGTGCAGGGACCTACAGTTTATAGTCGCAACCAAATTGCGGCGTTTACGCCTTAATTAATTCGACCCATCGTCCATCGAACTTAAGGCGAGTATTTTCTAGCTCATTCAATCATGGCCTTAAGTCTTAATGTTAATGTTTAGCCGCATCAAAACTTTCCTAAACAATGTATAGCTCCTCTTGAGTAGCTGTTCGCAGAGCAGAGAGCCCAACAGTTTTTTTTCTCAATTCCGAACGTCTCTGCCGTCAGTGCGCAACACAGACCTACGGTTTCAGAGGCTAACGCGCACGCTGTCGTGTTGCACAAGAGACAGAGCTATACATTAAGTTTAGATCTAAAAAATAATTTATACGAAAACTAGACAACTAAGCACTGCGTCTGCCTTCCAACTCTTCTGGTCTACAACGCTGTAGCTTGTTTCATGCTTTGTATTTAGTTGCCTAAGTTACTGCAACCGATGAAGTCACTTAGCCTCAAACAAGCTGCAAAATATCAGCCACAATCCTTCCCAGACGTAACACAAACAGCTTCCGGCTCATATGTCGTGCCCTTTTTCCTACCTTAATGCGACGTAAACATTCGGTGAGTGTCTTATGGTACATATCTGTTGTGGCCTCATAGTCCGGATTAACTGGATCAGGATAACCCAGCGCAGATGCACGTGCACGCTCTTGTTCCATATAAGCGCCGCGTACTAGCTTAGCACCAAAATAAAAGTTTTGACGCTTGGCCTGCTCCAAGTCGGTTCCCACCTAAAATATAAAATTTATTTTAATTAAAATCTTCTCAATAAAGTAAAATTTAGGGCCTCAGAGCACTGTAGCATTTAAATTATCAAAAGGCATTGTCTACAAGTAGCTTCGATAGGTCGAAATGTTCTGCTACCTTGGCGTCACGGCAGTGGGACGCGATATGCCAAACAACATCCCATCAAAATAAGCATTTTAAATGCTCATATGGAAACTGTCGTCTATACGGTTACAATACGTGAAAGGGAATTGCTGCACTAACCAAGCCAAAGCTTCATAAACCGCTGCCTAACGCCTTTATTGCCCAAACAATAAATCTCTAATGAGGAACTGCTTGGCAAAGCAAAGAAAGCTGATTTCGCAACAGATGGTGGAACTGAATTGGCTTTCATTAAACGGGGTGCAGAGTTCAAAGACCAGAAGCTGCACAGCAACGAAAATGCAGTCGCTGGATTTACGGTGAAACGAATTGAGAAATATATCCAAAAATATAGTGCAATGCAAGATGGCAATTGAAGAAGCCCTAATGCGCTTTTTGTCCAAACACTAAATCTCTAATGAGGAACTGTTTCGCAAAACAAACCACAGAAAGCTTATATTGCAATAGAAATAAGCCGAAAGTGGAATTGGATTGGCGAAACGCTCGAAAGCGGCGACAACAACACAGGCAAGCTCAGTAATTGCTTTCATCAAAAGCGGCGTACAGTTGGAAGACCACGTACCACTTGAAAAAGCTGCACAGAAACGGAAATGCAGTCACTAAATTTAAGTTGGAACGAATTGAGATATATTGCGCGTGAGTGGCTGTAACAGTATCAGGACCATTTCAGCCGTCTGGCTTGCGTTTTCTCACTTATCGGCAATTTTTTCGAACGTCTCCGTTCTAACACAGTCTTTCGGAACTCGATCGGATTTATAAAACGCGAGATACAGCTAAATAACACCATCTATTAGAAAGATAATGGATGCAGTGCTATCGAAGATGGCAATTCGTAAAGCCTTATGCTCCAATAGGATATAAACAAGTTTTTAAACTCTTTTATACGAGGCTCAGCCTCTAAGATATGCTATGAGCGCTTTTTATTGTAAATGCGTTTTCTCGAAAACAGCTTTTGGCACAGGACTCAAACATAATTCATACAAATCTCTAACAATCGATGCAAATAGGTTACATTAGATTTAAAGACCTTAGCTACGTACGTGATGCATATTTTTTTTACTTTTAACAACTTTGTGATGATTTTTTGCCATTTTTAGCAAAAGTCAAACAGCAAACTGCTACGTAAGTACTAATTGCTAGAGTTTCCAGATGAAACAAAGGCACGCAGCCTTTTGCAATTCTAAAATGAAATTGCAAAATGTTACTTTTAGGTATCAGCCTAGGTCTTACGTATCAGACGGAAATCGAAGCTCGAAAACGCAGTTTTCTGCAGCATTTAAATAATTTCCATAGAAATCTGCACTTTTCGTGTACTACAGTGATGTGGCCCACATTAAGGCATAGCATACCTCACGGAAAGCTTCGCGCAAGTAGCACTGATAGGTATTAAAGACTATGGCCTTTTCCTTATTATATTTACGCATCATTTCAAGTGTAATACGCGAAATAGCAGGCTGAAAGTATGTTTGTTCGGCATCGATCATAATGCGGACGTCCAGCTCTGCAGCAGTCTGAAAGCAAAAAAAAAAACATATTGGTCAGGGAATGCTATTGGCATAGTTAGGATACAAGTTTACCTTAACAATTGTGTTTAGGCGACGTATCATGTTTCTAAACATCTCCTCTTCTTTGGGCGGTATTTGTGAGATCAATCGGCGCATTTGACCTGTCTGAGGATCGGGCACACGAAACGTATCACTTAGCTGCGAATTCTCATCCACAATGCCTGACCAAGGGAATA
This sequence comes from Chymomyza procnemis, assembly GCA_035046065.1. NCBI lineage: Eukaryota > Metazoa > Arthropoda > Insecta > Diptera > Drosophilidae > Chymomyza > Chymomyza procnemis. The sequence goes on along the minus strand of JAWNOJ010000021.1, from coordinate 31,744,762 downwards.
GATGCAATATACTGCACAAAGTAAGAAAGTTAAGAACGAGACACCATTTGGACTGTGTTTTAAGCGTTTTTTACCCCTCCTTATCAGATGTAACATTCTTCAAGAATTCCTGTACATCCTTGTTATCGCCAACGCTGGCATAATACTTCTCGAGATCCTTAATGGTCTTGTGATGTGTCAACACATTGCCTTGACCACCAACAAGATCCTCCATATATTTACGTGTGCGCATAATAACCTCCGAGAGTTGTAGCTGCAAACATAAATGATTTTTAATTAACAATTTTCTAGAGCTATGTTAACTATATAAGTGCCGCTGCTCTTACCAGCAATTGTGGACGGCCCAGTGCAGTCAATTTGATGGCCGTTATGCCAGTACCAAAGGTGGCGCCTGTTGTATGCATGAAACCGATATTTAAATGAAATAAAGCATAAAATTGTGTAGATGTGTAAAAATATATAGGTGCTGTGCTAAGCATGCATTATGTAAGAACTACATGGATCTTTACACATTAGTTATTATTATTACACACAAATACCACACACACACACACGCACACACACAGTGAAGCGAAATCAAAGTATAATTAAAAAAATACAAATTTAAACTACACAAAAGCCACACAATTACCATATTTTATAGTTTGTAAATTTTGCTAGCCAATGACAGCAAAATTTTTGTTTGGGGGAGTGCTTACCACCGTAGTCCGGGGAACGTGGCATTTTTGCATTATCAGCTTTTTTGTTTAGGCAATATTTTTGGTTAGACAGTTTGCAGGCGTTTCAGAAGTTTTATGCGGTTTTAGTAATCAATGGTTGGGGTTAGTGTAAATTGTTGGTTTGCCCACGATTTTAGCCAATTGATAGGATTGTTAGTTTTATGTAAATTATAAAGAAATATGCAAAAATTAAACGTTATACAAATGAATGTGAAAAAGAAATGATATGTAAATAATTAATACATTTTGTTAAAAACAGAAAAGTTTTAGTTAAGACGCCTGTACCTGACAAGCCCATAAAATGCACTTTTTGTGTAACCAACTGGGACGAGCAGCTTAACAAAATGTCAAAGCGCATTTTAAGTGAGCTTGTTCAAAGACGTCTTCATAAGTACCAAATAAAATAACATGCAAATTAATACACTACCAACACACAAGAGATTTGTATAAACTACGGCTAGAACGAATAGACTTAAGCCTAAAATGTGCGCATTGACATACCCGACACTGCCTCAAGGCATTTAATAAAAGTTTCCATATTGCGCTCACAAGTGGCCTCATTGAGATAAAAGTAAGTGCGTGCACTGCTAACTTTATAACGACGATCGGCAAATGACTTGTCCACATGATACTGAGGCATGGCGCACTCGTCCTTAAGCTCGCCAGCGCTTGATACGGAAGATCTGTAAGATTTTCAAAACAAATCATATTAGTAATTTGCATATAGTTTGTCAGCATTAAAGAACATAGCGTTGATAAAATACAGTTACAGAATGCATGTCTAAGAACGCAGAGACCGCGTATCCATACCACAACATAGTTGATTGCAAAAAGCGCTAAACATGAGTTTGAGAGAAGTTGCATCTTTGCAGAAGCTGCCATTGCGCTCACTTTCTTTTCCCAACTTATTTTAGCTCACTAAACAGAGCACAAAATAATTCTTTTTAGTTACCTAATATCTGCCCCACATGAACATTTCCCTAATATTCTAAGAAAACCTCTAAGTGGGCACACGTAAACAAAGCTATATGGCTGCAGTCTCGACATGGACCTACCCCTGGCCTTAGTACCACAAAATGACATACTCTAACTTATTGTAATTTGCTTTAAAGTTTTAAATAAGCTTATTTGCTTTTAAGTGCCAAGGCGTTGCCAGACCAAAGTTTTTATAAATAAACCGCAATACGTGTTGTAAGTTGTAGAACATCGATAACAACTGAAAAACGATAAAAGGTACGGTATTAGAATATCAATTTTGATTACAATTTTCTTGCGGTTTGTTCTTAAACTTCTTTTGAAACTTTAAAAAGTAAATATTATTAATTTGAAAAACAACAATATATGCATGTTTTGTTGAAAGCAGCTAAAATTATTACTGTTTTGCGCTTATAACTGAAATTAATCGATTTATTTAAAAAGTATATGTTCTCTCAAAAGACGGCATGTTAGGAGCAATTTATTTAATGAGCATTTCTAAATATATATTTATTATTAAACAATGTGCACAACAGACGAGAGGTGGCAGTGCAAGTCGCCCCCTACCATAATAATTATAAATAATATGCCGACTTCACCCTAGTCAAGTGCAACGCTAGCAATGAGTTGGCAAAAAAAAAACAAATATTAACAAACATTTTTGTAACTATTGTAGCTTCATAAAGACTCTCTTTTAATGCACATACTTTGAGATGCTTAGTTTTTTATTGTGACACATTTGAAATAATAATAATAAGAAGTTACAAAACAAAAAACTAAACATTTGCAAAATTTACGAATATTGATGCTATAGTCTGCCTATAAGTCGTAAGATTAATATGCTCTTGAAGACTACAAACCAGACTATCATGATGGTCATGATCACTAAATAAGAACTCAAACGCAAATAGCACTAAGTATACCACTTTGTACTCGAAATACCTCAATTTATGTATTTTTCTTTTTAATTTATCTAAAAATTTTAATGACAATTTGCAATGTCTGCAACAGCTTCACTGCGCAATGCAAAAGATTATTGATCCTAAAAGGCAACCTTTGTATCTAAATAAAAAGTAACACATTGAAATAATTATGTTGTTGACAAATTCGCATCTCTTAATGAGTTGGCATTTCTTTTGGCGTCTTTGCTTATTTTTCGATTTTTATTATTTATTTTATAAAACATTCCAACGCATTCCTCAATTGAATCAGCGGAAATTTCCGACTAAACAGCTTTTGCGGCTCAATATGCAAAACATTAAAAAAAAATAAAAATAAATAACAATAAAAACAAAAAATGCAAGAAGCGTCGTCTAAAATGCGTATCATGCCGGTTTGCCCGCCATATGACGTGGGATCACTGACACTGACATTGAAAATTACTCATAATATCATAATGCACTCTTGGAGCGTTACACAGACGCACTCGCGGTTCCGACAGATGCACGAGTCAAATCTCATAGCTACTTGGCACTTTCTTTAATACATCAAATACTAATTGAAAATCAAAATTAATGTCTGCTGACAATGTCAGATGTTTGAAGTCGCCATTGGCAAAAAGTCACACATATTTTTAGTTAATCATACGCGAAAATTTGTGAATTTAAAGCAGTTTGATGCGCTACTTAAAATGTTCAAGTACCAGAGTTTGTCAGTAATAATTAGATTTACCATAAAATGTGAAAAAATAGCAAAGACTTTCATGTACATTTTTGCAATAAAATATTTAATGCGCAAGTTTTTTATAAATTACACAAAATGAGCAAATCGGCAACGAATTAATTGCGGTTCTCAATTTCTTCATTAATGAAACTACCGGCAGATGTTTAAAGGTTACAAAATTTTATATCTTAATTTTGAAAACTTCAGCAAAATATACTCAGCAATCTATCTAAAGTCTTGAAATATCATATATTTAGTTGAAGTTTTGCCTTTATAATTGTAAAAGTTTGCAACAAAATAAGTATATAATTTAATTTTTTACAGCGAATTTTAAACTAAAAAGTTAACTCATATTATAACTTTCTGACTTTAAAGCCACATAGGCTCGTGCAGGCAAATGACAACGTTATTTTTAAAAGGTTCCCTCATGTAACAAATGAACTTCCTAATATGCATAATAGTTGATGTTGGTGACTTGCTACTTTGAGGTCGTTGTAAAAATACGAGAAGTTCCCCCAACTGAAGCATTCAAGCGTACTTGATTAAGGGGATTCCCAGGACTTATAGAGTAGATCTAGCACATGCGTAATAATGAAAGATTACAATCATACACGTACATTCGAAATAATACATTATTCTTAATTGAATAATTAAAAAGTCTTATTAGCACGTTCACCCTTGGGCGTAGCAAAGCAGCACTTTGTCTCAAAACGATGGCAAGCACTGACAGCATTCTGATTAGTCCTAAAAACAGAACTAGTCAGGATGCAGGCAGCCAACCTTTAAGTTCTTTCAAAGTTCAGTGTGTGCGATTGGCTGCCGGAGATCTGTAGAACGCTGACGATGGCAAAGAAAAGTTCATTATAAAATATATACATCCACAAGTGCCAAAAAGTAGTCTTGACACTTCAAGCAATTTTGTATTTATTTGCCAACATCTTGCTAAAAGCTCCAAGCGCATAATTTACCTACTTTAAAATAATATGCCTACGTCTAGTGTAACCAAGCAATTTACAAACAACTGTATTTCATTTTAAGAAAAATATGTGAATCTGTCAGACGAAAAAGCGTCAACATTTAATGAGTCAGCAATGATATGACCCAGAAAGGGAATGCTGTGTGCACTTACTCACAACTCTGAAAAACATAAGCGAACCCAAAAAAAAACGCTAAACAAGGTTTGGAGAGAATAAAAATTTTTATAAATTAAAAAAACTGACCGATACGAGTTCTGCAAGGGCTGAAGCAAAGAACTGGGTTATTCAATACAATGTTTTGCTGTCTTAACACGCACTTTTCCACTAACTTATATTGGCTCACTAAACAGAACTCAAAATTTACGTCTTTTTAGTTTCATAAGGCTCTGATCATTACTCTACGGCCGCAGTATCGCCACGGCCTTAGTTCCATGAAATACGGCATTTGAAACCTTTAAAGCGTGTCTTCAGTAAGCTTATTTTCTACCCTCATGCGGCAGACAAATGTTTTTAAAAATAAACCGCAATAAGTGTCGTAAGCCGCAAAACATCGATAACAACTGCGATTACATACGATTACAAGATATGCTCTTTACAAGCGATAACAGTTACAGTACTACAATATCGATTTCGATTGCAATTTTGTTGCAGTTTAAAAAGTAAATATTAAATAATGCATGTTCTGCTGAATCAGCTTAAAATATTGCTGCTTTGCGCTGATATCTCATATGAGACGGAATGTTTAGAGCAAAAAGCATAAACGTATGCGAAAATGTGCTTTAAAAATACAATAATCTTTGCAGCGACAATTTGTTTGTGACCTCTTTTTGTGTATGGCAAAATTGAACTTACAAATAACAAATTGTAAAAAAAAGGCTACAAAATTGTATAATAATTTGTAAAATGTATTACCCTAATTAAATAATATAATACTTACTCAACTTCACGTTTTTCGGCCTCCTCCTGGGAGAGATCCTCTTCGACGGAATAATCTAAAATGGGCTTGACACCAAACGAACGCAATCTGTGAAATTCAATTGAAAACATGTATTAAATATAGTTGGATATGTAATATCGACTACAAAAGTAGGGTTAAAGAGTTGTTAATTGTTAAATAAAATATGTAAACAAGTAATACGTGTTAATGTGTTGCTTGTTAAGTAGGGAGCGCAGGCATACAATAGACCTGCAGCTTATTCCATGTGACACACATGGGATACAAGCTGCTGCTTCTTGAGTAAACGACTCAATTGGCTTAGTCACGCAAAGCAAAATATGAGGCTGGGAATGATTTTTGGTAGAATTTATGCCTTAAAAAACTAGTTATATGTTAAAGAGTGTTTGAAGTGGTCTTCAATAGAAATTGGTGCACGGCATTTTTTGTACATGGTTACGGACATATGGTTATATATGGTAATGGATGCTTGGGTTGCTTGGTTTTAATGGTTTTGAAGTAATCAAGGCAGCACCTCTCTAGCGTGGGCACAATAGTGTGACGATTCTCGCCAGCCACAAAATGTCCATAAAAGCTCGACTTCATAAGCAACACGAAGAGCCGTCCACCCAACAATGTACGGGCTACTTTCATTAGCTTTTAGTTGGTGGTTTAGTTGCAGATGATGGATCGTTCAAGGCGTTGTCAATAGGCAGTGTTGGTTGTAGTTGTTGGTTTGGTTTGTTTTTTTGGTGTTTTTTTTTTATTTGGCATTGAAAGCAGAGCAGTTTGAATTATTGGCCAAACAAGTGCGCGTTCACACAATCAAATCAAGTCAAGTGAAGTCAAATCAAATCAAAATAACACAAGCGCAAGTTACATATTTTTTTTGTATTTTGTATTGGTTTTAGCGCAAAAAAGAGGGGAAAAATGTAAAGAGAAAGAAAAGAAAAAAGAAAAAGTGTAAGTACATGGTTAAAAATTGAGCATTTACCTTTCGAGCGTGGGTATTATCTTGATCTGATCCTCGCCAGCGACAAAATGGCCATAGAATGTCGCTTTCATCAATGCTGTAAATAACCGTTGACCCAACACACTTTTTGCGATTTTCATAAGCTGCGAAATTGTTTATGAATTTTTTTATGGTTTTCATTTCATTGATTTATTTTCGTTTTTAATTTTGTTTTTTTGCATAGAAAAAATAAAAGCAGAGCAATTATAACTAAATATACGTATAGATATAAAGCAAAGTTATAGCATAAGCATAAAACAATTCGCATCTATAAATAGTTTAAATAAAAAGCAAAATAAAATATACTATATTGTACAATAATACCTGTATGTATGTCAAGAAAACAAAGCATATTTCATTCAAAAAGATTAGCGTGCTGATCTTGTGCTATTTAAATTTCTGCCGCCGAATTGGACTTTAAACAACAAATATTGGACATTTGGTATTTCGGCCAGCCTAGTTGTTAATGACTAGTACTGTCCTTAGATTAAAAATTTTATACTAAAAACAAGCGTTTTTTTTTTCTTAAAACAAACAAAAATTAGGTCAACATAGTCTTAAGCTTTGCGGCACACGCCAGCAATGAGTTTTGCATCAAAGTTATGTATTTTTGTTATACAAAAATAACTAAATCTGCAAACTTTAAAAAGTTACAGTCACATGGCGCAACACAGTTGACTGGACCTGCTCTGTTTCATATATAGCATGATCTTAAGAGCACATAATGGCATTGTACATAGAAACACGTGTATGTCGCCGAAATCTAACGAAACACTTGAATAAATACATACACAAATAGCTGAGCATTGCTCAATAAGCGTCTAAACTAATGGCAGCCAAGCCAAATTTAGCTTGGCAGCGAAATTTCTTTCAATATTTATTATTTGTCGCTTTTTGTATTTAATTTTTGTCTAAATTTGTTTTTGTTCTGTTTAAACGTCTGTGCCTGCTTTTGGGGTTTTGTACAGTTCATTTGCTCGTTTTTGTACATGGATGAGTAATAAATCATTTGGAATTTGGCCAAAAAGTAAAAAAATCAGCCAGTGAAATTCGCAATTAACACACGTTCGTTCAATTGTGCGAAGTCAAGGCTATTTCATTAAAATAAAATCAAAATAAAAAAAAAAAGCGCAAACAAATTATTTGTCAAACGAAGATTTGACGAATTGTGCAAGTATCTTATATATGTATTTATTTGACAGCAAAACGTTTTATGCAAGCTTTTTGTAGTAATTAGATTTTTGTTAAGCTAAAAACCTAAATTAAATTTTAAATCTTATTTGAATGCATACTTATCGATTTGACAAAAAAATTTTGTGAGTGCGCTTTGACAGCTTATTTGTAAACGAAATTTTGCACACATTGCTGCAACTAAGAAGCTGCCTTGTTATGTCAAGTTTTGTTAATAAAATTTTAAGTTTGCTAAATGCATATTTAGCGATACAAATACAAGGGTTTTATGGGTTATGCTACATAATTTAATTGCAGTTACTAAGCAGCATTTTGCATCGAAACGGGTCTAAAAGTCAAAATTAAAATTTATTATATATTTAAACGCATAATAGCCGGTACAAAACGAATCAAGCTGCAGCTATGATAAATAATTTAAGAATAATTTCTAAGCTAAAAAATCTCTTGTTTTCGATACGAGAACAACAAAGCTGATAAAAGCCAAAATAAAATTTGTTTATGTATGCATATTTATTGATATAAAATCGTCAACTAATATCTTAAACAGCAGCTATACTACATAATTTAACAACAAATGCAGTTCCCAATGTAAATAATGAAATTTGCTTGTTTTTCAATGTATATTAATCGATAAAATAAAAACCTTCAAAACTGCAGCTGTGTTACCTAATTTATATCGATAACAGGTAAGCTTAAAAGCCAAAAAAATGTATAGATACAAAAACATCAAAGTTGCAGCTATGACACAGAATTTACTACAATTCCTAAATATCGATGACAAATGCAGGCAAATGAGTTTTTGAGAGCATAGTTATCGTTACATAAACAAGAGTGCCGATGTGCATTGTTTTTGCATCGTTTGCTGCAACTTTGATACAGTTTCTGTTTCGACTATATTGACTGCATAGTTAACAACACAAATACATGATTACTGTCCTGATTGACGGCTATTCGATATACAGATGCATAGTGTTCTGCAAAATTGTGCAATTATAAATAATCGAAAAGCACGACAAACATATAATTTGCATGCAATAAAATTTAATTTATTTTTATGATGCTATTCAAAATGATGTAAACGTATGCGCACAAGCTAAAATAAATTACTGAAAAAAAAAAACAATTCCAATATGTTTTATTGCAAATGACCTATGTCAGTGTGAATTCACACAGCTTATCGATATGCAATTAGCTAAAAAGCTAATTCGCTTTGCTTATTTTATCGATAGCTTACAGCTGATAGCTGTGCAGTTCAAATTTTGTAATTTGCAAATGTTTAAATAAACAAATGCAATTAGCTGCAATCAATTACAAAAATGAAAAAAAAAAATTATTCTAATAAATATTATGGCTGCGACAGACCCCCCAAACCTCATCAACTTACTGCCAATCCACACAATTTCTCGATATGTGTAATTAGCTAAAGCGCAGCTTTGTTTATTTTATACTGAATTTATTGCTTATTTCAGTTAAAACGCGTTGAATATATACAAAAAAAGCTGAGTTTAATTACAAATATAATAAGAACCAATTCTAATAGCTAAAGCTGCAACAGGCCTGCATGCCAAACTTAATCAGCAGCTGCTGTTAAACTTAAGAATTCTAACAAAAATTGCACAAATTAAAATTAAAATAAAACTACATACAAACAACTGCAGCAAAACTCATGTAATAAATCGCTAAAAGCTATAAAAATTTGCTATAATTAATACTTAAAAACATTTCCGGCATTTCGCGAAACAAAAGCAAATACACTTTAGTCGCAATTTCAAGGCAGCTCTTCCTGTTTGACAGACAACAGGAGCGGCGTTGCTGGCCAAAAAGGCACGTGTCGTGACAAGACCAAAACCAGTCAGGGTTCAATGACAATCTGCTGCTGCCAAATAAGGGTAAGGCCGCAAACGAGTTATACACACTATAAACATACATCATTACATTTGCGCGCCCTTACATCCTTTTGGCAACGTCAAAAAAAAAAAAAACGTTCCCAAAAAAAAAACCAACTGCCAAAAACGTGAGTCCGCGCAGGTGAGCTGAAATTATGCCATACATTGGCTGGCAACACTAAAATGCTTGGTTTAACACATTTGTCTATCTATATTTGTACATTGCTACAGATATTTGTATGATGTCGCAAACAAAAGAACATGTGATTGCTGCAGTTTTGAATAGCAGCCAAGTTTGAAAAAAAAGACAAATACTAGGCTAGACACTTGGCCAACTGTAACAATAAACTAGTGCAAAAAGTACGACTGAAAAATACGCTATCTGAGCCCTCTGCCTGCTGTTTATGCAGCGTAATTGTTGCACTTTCAATTTGTGCGACTTATATTACGTAAAAAAAAATAAAATATATTCAACAAAATTTTCTATGCTATCAACTTTTTTTTTGAAGAGTGTATTAAAAAAAAATAAATCTATAAACAATGCCGCCAACAGGCACATGGTGCACGCAAACGTTGACGGAAACAACTTGGCGTATACGTAATATACACACTCATGCACGCACACAGTGGCGTCTGTTTATATATATACATCATAAATTTATGCGTGTGGGTGTGCGGCAGTACGTCCACAAACCCGCAATCTCACAGCCCATACACACACACACGCACACACACACAAACTTTGGCCCCACTATCGCTTTTGTTCACCTTGTAGTTGCCGCGCTGCGATTGGCGCACATTTTGGGGGCTTGGCACACAGACATCAACAACAGCGCGACCCCCCTCGTTTTCGCTACCAGCCAAGTCTAACAAGACGTTAGTTAGTATACTCTATACATATTTGGTATCTTCAGCAACTGGCGGCATAAGCGTCAACTTGGCTAGCAGCATTGGCGGCAAGTAATGCAACTCTTACAACAAGGTCAACAAGGCTACGCTGGCTGCCTGCTTCCCTGCGCCGCTGCGCCAACGTCAGTAAGCCAAAATGCAATGCATTGAAATATGTAATAGCCAGCTGTGCATATTCACTACGTCAATTTATCATTCATTCATTCACTTAATCAATGATGCAGAGCAAAGCCAACAACAACTGGCTGCAATTAACTTGGCATTCAATACAGACAACTTGGCTGATTATAAGGCAAACAACGGAAATGCTTACAAGTTGGTTGGTAACGCTCAAAAATGGGTCAGAGCAATATTATATCAATAATGCATCTAACGAGCATAGCTTTACGGTCCTACAAGTCCTATAATTCCAAAAAGTATAAAGCAAAGTCAAACAGCAAACTGCTGCGTAAGTACCAAGTCCTAAAGTTCCAAGGAAAAACCAAAGGCCACATCCTTGGATGCTAGCTTTAAACTAAAATCAAAGAGCAAATTATTGTTATTAACATCTTGTGTTGACCATATGCAATCCGCTTAACTGATTCTATATCATATTTATGGACTTTAAAAGGATGCTTGAAAACCTGCACTGCACACTGTTATCTGGTAAGCGCTATCCTGCTAAGTTGTACCCCAACAGCTAATCACGCTTGGCTCGTGCCATATATCACTAAAGACAAGCAACCATTCGGAACTCAAACTAGCAATCTACACAAACCAAGCTGTAAATTTTAGACTCAACCGACTAAAATTGGAATACTAACGTTCAACATCTGCAGAAGCATTTATCAATCACATCGCGAAATGCTGCGAATATTCTAGCCATAGACAATCTCTGGCCGCGATCTCTGATCGCAAACATACCATACCATACAGCCGTGTATTTTGCTATTAAGAAAAGAAAATGGGCACGGATGGGGCCTGCATTGAGAAAGCCACGGTACCAGCAAATACGAACTAGACACACAGACAATCTCACGATCTCTGGTCGCAAACACACGAAACTTCAGCGTTTATTGCTAATAAGTAGCAAAAATGGTCCTGGGTAGGCTTTTCATTAAAAAAATCGAAGCACGAGCTAAGACGAACTATAATCCTTTGGAATCTGCAAGTATATAAAAGGCGCAGGATCAGGTCGACCCACATGGCGTAGACAATAGCGTAAAATGGGAGAATCTAGGTCATGAACTGGCAATAGCAAAGACAAATGGCTTGAAATCGTAAACAAAAGAAGAACTTTATATCGACCCTGTACTACTTATAGGACTCACAGCAAATTTTCGACGACTGCTTTAAGTCTTGTCAAAATTCTTTTACTACTTCGAGGGTTTTTTTTTTAAAGAAGCTTGTGCTCGCGCTTGCAAAAACACAAATCTAATGATTGAGCTGTATTCAATGAACGCTCGGTGTTACCAAATCAAATTTTGCATGTGCTCTGTAATCAAATGTTTCTTTTCATCTTGAATTGAAAATCTTTTCTTGCTTCCGTGCTCTACGATGCATATTTTCCCTGCTTGTGCACTTGCACAGTTTTCCAAAGTATTTTACAAAAATATGTTAAAAATCAGAAATATTAATATATTCCCTTTACACTTAAAGGGCGGCAACCATGCAAGATTTTTAACGCTTAAGTAAATCGATATTAAAATAGACCTACAGTTCGTAACAATATCGTTGCAAGAACTTTTTCTAATGACAATTACTTGTTTCAAAAGCACCAGTCTTTCCTCGTCATCTAATGCATACCCTCTAAAAACCTTCAAAAGATTGCCGGAATTAGAGTGGTAATACGAGTATACAACAACTGTGCGTGAAATCGCAGTTATTAATAAGAATTCTTGCTTTAAAATATCAACGGCTGCAATTTCAATTGAAACAAAAATAGAAACACAACGCAACTTTTCTGCATAAATGTAGCTGACTCGGTCAGGTACACAGAATACCTGCAGCCGATGCAATTGAAACCAACAAGGTGGTTGACCGACAAACCGCTGGCATTGAGTAATGCAATATCCAAGAAGCGCAACATTTAATCCAGCTGCAAATTATAGCAAGAAATTGAAAGAAAAACTTGGCCCAATTTAAATTTTCTAAGTCTTTCTAAAAATACATTGACAATCGAGTTGACTATTTTACAAACACTAATTACCAAATGGTTTCCCAAAAACATCTCTAATACTGAGCTATAGAGTAGAATGCAACAGACTCCAGTACTTGAAGAGTTATGATGAAGAAAATACGGCAAAATCTGCCACATAGCAGGCAAACGATGTAGGAAACTAACAAGAAGCGCCCCAACGATTGAAACCCTCAAGTTAGCGAGGGTTGCGGGTCATACAACTAGGAATGTTTGTAAGCGTAAGAAGCGTCATGAAGCGAAATTTATAGACCAGCACAGGACGCAGATCCGTACGCTGAAGAACAGCAAAACAGCTGAACACGATTGCTGGCATCAGTTAGGTGCACTATGAAGAACTAGGCTTAGGCAAAGACAAGCCCACGACAGATGCGAATGCACATAAAAGTTGTGGTGGTACTTTGTTGCTCCCTTGGAACTTTAGCATTTATATTTAATGCTAAAAATAGTCGAAATATCCACTAAGGATCACATTGATCTATGTGAGGTCCCCTCCCCCGGTGGCCTGCAGGCATAACCTAATAGTCGAAATAGAAGTAAAGTAAAAGTTTGTGCAAATTTTTGTAACCACTGTGAAGCTGTATTTTTTAACGAAATGTTTAAAATTACCAAGCCAACGAATCGACAGATTTGATTTATAGAGTATAATGGAGTTCATAGACAACAACTTACAGTCTGCTATCGTTTGGGAAACGTGTGAAACGTGCTATTATAATTCTAGAACTTCTCAACAAAGCCACACACACGCCATCGACATTTTCGTTTTCATGTAGAAAGTCAAAACTTTTAAATTTCGCAACTTGGTTAGCTAAAAAATTGCTCTAAATAAATAAAAAAAAAAAACACAAAGCTTTTAAGCAACAAAATACAAAGCGTCTGGATAAGCACAACGAGAGAAAAAAAAACCATACTACAGCGCTGCAAATATGAGAACTCAAATAAGCATCGCTTATGGCAACAAAGTAAACACTTAAACGCTTTGGATAGTTAAGACTCACCTTCATGTTATGCTCGACCAGTTTCTCGCTGGAACAAATCGTATAGACCACAATGGCGCGTATCAGCTCCATGGTGGTTTTGCTTTTGAATGCAGCTATCGGATCATTAAAACTCAAATCCAATGGATCACGTTGTGGTGAGCCAGTTGAATTCGATTTTGGCTCATGTGGTTTAGTGCCTGTGCGAACAGCTTTTGCTGTAGGCGGTTCACTTATTTTAGTGGCCGCCTCAGGCAGTTGCAGGCGTGTGCTCGAGTGCAACATGCGTGCCGGTGTCAAACGATAATGACCACCGCCACCACCAGCGCCACCGCTGGCCGCAACGCTATAGAGCACCAAATTTTGCCAACGCAATTGTTGCGGCTTATGCAGCACATGGTTAGCCTGCTTGCCACTTGTGGTACATAGTTTCTGCGCAAGTATGGCCTGGGATGCAGTCTCGCCAGCAAACAAGCTGTTAATATTGTTGCGATTGTAAGCCAATTGGATTGTTGTACGTTGAGGTTTGACGGTACGAAGCAGAGCCATTACAGTATTTGTTACACTTTTGCTGCCTATAAATTTATATGTGAATATTTATAATTATTATTAATTAGTTGCGCACAGAATAAATTCTCTCTGCTGCTGCTGTTTTTATTGTTATGTTTTTGTATATTTTATTTTATTAGAAATTTTTGCAAGCGCACACGCGACGTTTGTCAAAAAAACTGAGCAGAGAAGACAGCTGATTTGACGTTTGCTTTTTTGTTGTTGTCAACTTTGCTTTTGCTCAAATTTCTTAGCTCTCTTTGCTGCGTAAGTGTGTGTGTGTGTATAGCACGTTATACAACACAGTCACAAATTTGGCAGAGAGCGCTCGGTACACATACTAACAAATAAAAAAAAAAACGCACACACACACAAAAAAAAGGTTAGACAAACCACAAACGCAAGTATTTGAGAGCTTATAAATTGCACAAAATTAAATTAAAAATGAATTTAAATTTGATTTATTTGATTTTTGGCTTATTGTGCTGCGCGCGCGCTACAAAATTACAATTGAGCGACACCACTGGCGAGTGTCTGTGTGTGTTGCAAAACGACGGCGTACAACACTGTTCGACAGCACGCACACACACACACACACACAGGCATACATACGGCGTAGGACCTGCTTACATAAGCGCAAAACTTCACTGCGCCGTGTGACGTCACAAGCTACCCCATGGCGCAATCACTGCGATGTCTTTTTTTGCTTTAATTTAATTGAATTGCGACAATAACGACATTTCTGTACACTACCACTGCATTAATTGTTGTTAATTAAACGCTGCTAATAAACAGTCAAACCAGCCGCCACGACCTTTGACGCGCACGCCATACACACACAGCGTGAAACCATAGACACAGCATTCATTAAGTTCTGGGCATTTGCTGTGATTGCTGCTTTTAATTAATTAGCATCGCGCTAACTGCTAGCCAAAGCCAGACGAAAAAATCAAATCAAACTTGGCGGGTTTCAATGCACTAAACAAACACATTGTGACAGTTTTGATTACATTTCCAGCAAAAAAAAAAGCAGCGCTTGCGGCTACAAACTCGCTGCTACAAAAAAAAAAAAAAAAAAACCACAATATATTACGTCTTATATAAGCGTTTTTGCTGTACAACGCAGTGGCGGGCAGGTCCTTTTTGCATGCCTGCTACACAAACACACACAAACGGAAGATGTACATACAGGCTCAACACAAAGCTAGAGGAGTTGATGTACAGGCATAAAGGCCAAATGAATTACCATCTGACGCAGTTTTTGACAGTTTACGGCGGTTACAGGGATTTCTTGTATAGATTCATGAGTATACGACATTCTGTTCAGTCTGTCTTTTCGAAAATAAGCATATATACCGTTGCCTAAGGTATAGCAGAACAGTAGGCTTACTTCTACCACCGAAGGAACTATTGCCATACTAGGTAGAGTATAAGTCGCATGGTCATTGCCGTACAAGCGGTGCGCGAGGCAGCGCCACCATGTCCAAAGTGCGGCAAATGATTAAGTATAAAGTGATCCTGGGCATTTATATGGTGCTAAGATGATGCAAAAGAGAAGAAAGTAGGCAACCCCTGACCAACTCGAGAAATTATACTCGACTGCGAATCTGAGCGGGTGGAGGTGAATAGTTGTGTGTGGGTTGAGATTCAGTACGTATTAATGCATGCTTGTGGCACGGGCCACAGGTAACTTTAGAAGATTATCAACCCCCATGGCAAATCCATGAAAAAAAAAAATACTTCACACACACACGCACATACTACCTACACGCTCCCTCAAACACACACACATGACAGTATAGTATAGCTAAACCTTTTTTTTTTTTGTTTTGCTATCAACAAAAAAACACTAAAGCCACAAAGACTTTTTTCTTTTCGTCAGCCACTATGCCACTACCTCTATTATTCTACCATGTTGTCAACCCCCTTATGCTCTCACTACGCTCACGCTTTGCCAATTTACTCGCCGTTTTTTTACGTATTTATCTCTGCTGCCGCCGCTGCTGCTTCTTGCTCAGCAATTTTCACTTATGTACTTTTCTTTGGTTTTTCCTCTTTTTTTAACACTTTTCTTTTGGCCTCAGCACGTTTCCCAAAATTTGTTACACGACAAAAAACACACACAATTAGCACGCACTTTGCATAAACCAAATTTAAATTAAAATTTTTCAGATTTAATTTTGTTATTCCAGCCAAAACGGATAATTTTAAAATTTTGACTTAAACGTAACTATTTGTGGCTTGACAGCATACACATGGTGCACCTTTAACTTAAACAAAATTTAGCTCGTCTGTTTTTATATTAATTGGCTAGTAATTCTGTTGCTTTAGTTGTACAAAATTGTTGAAAACGTTACGAATTGTCGTTGCGTTGCTTTTGTTGCACGTTTTATTCTAGTCGTTGTTGCTCGCTGCTGCTGCTGCTGCTGCTGTCGTGCGTACGCTGAACTGTTCGGTCTGACTGCGCGAACAAACGAAAAACGATTAAATTAAGGCCAACACTTTTTGTGGCGAAAGCTTACACGAACGGTCAAAACCGATAACAACGATAAACAGTAGCAACGATTTGCAACGATTGACACAGGTAGCGCGCACAAGCACAATGGCGGCGGTGTTCAGCTGTTTGTTGGCTGTCATGCTGCGTTTACACCGACTTTTGTGCGACAAATGCGACAATTAACAGTTTTGTTGTTTTATTGCTTCAGATTTATATTTATTTAAAAAAAAATTCAGTTATTTATTTACGTATTAATTAATGGTATAATAATTTGTTAGCCATATAGTACTTTATTAAGTTAGAACTCTGCTAGTGCTAGCGTTCTTGCTCCTGAACCAAGATCGGTGGTTTGATCTAATACTGCAGCACTGATATATTTGCCTAGTAATGGCATAGCTAATAATTAAATTAATATCTTTTAATGGAAGGGGCCGCCATTTGATTTCAGCTAAAAACTCGAGCTACTGTGCTTCACTTACATCTATTAAGTAAAGTTAGGGGGTGTAAGTGTCTTACTGCTAACATCATAAGCAACAAACAGATGACAGATTCCATTTTAAAGACAAGTACGCTACCAATACGCTAACGACGACCAAACTATCATAAATAATATATCGATGCACGTTTTTAATGAACTCTACTCTAATTTTTTTCAACTGTTAAATTTTAAATATAATGCACTTTAATATTTTATAATTATTTTTACTTATTACAAAATCGTATTTCAACAGTAGTTTAACAAACAACCATAACTGCCACAGTTAACTTAACGCGGACTTTTGAAAAAAAAAAAAAACATAAAATGTATGTATATAAAATGTATTGAGCAATTTCTTTGCTCTCTAATCACTGTAAGTTTTAGTAAACCTTTAAATAAATGTTAGACTCAACGGTTGACATTTGCCACATATAGCTAGTGTGAACACAGCATTAAGTGATATGAACCTAAGCGGACATTTTATAAACCATATAATTATTAAAGTAAAATCCAAGATTAGTTTTGTCCAATTAAAAGGCTTGTGCTTATCGCCTAAGTTAAGTCGTTAGTTTTATTGGTTCAAACGCAACGTTGTTATCTCTGCACACATACAAATGCATACATACACGCACACACATCTATACATGTTAATATGTATATGCATTTAGCAACCGGCACAACTTATCAACTTGTTTTCACTTTCATTTTCAAGCAGTCTGGCAGCACCGAATAAGAAAAGCGCTGCCATCTGAAAAATCGTTAGGCAGCTGTTCATTCAATTCAAATTTCGAATTGATACAAAACATAGACACATTCAGCATTAAGTCTTTATTTTCTTTACTGACTTCCACTTTATTAAGTTTTGTTTTTTAGCATTTGACTTGTTTAAATGTTAAAAAATGCAGAAATAAAATTAATTAACAACAACAAACAATGACGACCTTTGGCTATAGTAAAATTACTACGGTTGGACTCTGGAGTATCAAAACACTTCGTGAGAGTGATAATATCAAAACGTAAAAGGCTTTGTTACAGTGTCTACATTCTTGAACTCAGTGAAGTAGAGTGGGTACTTCTGAATATTGGTCGCTAACTAATAACTTGTTACTTTTAAATTAAGGAAAAAATAATGATGAATCCAGAAACAGCGTAAATAAGTCGATGCGCTTTATGTCTATCTGTCATCCCATGCTCTATTCTTCGTTAAATGATGCCGAACAAGACAAGAAAAATAAGTTGTACAAGCAATTGAATGCGGTCTATGACCGATTTTTCGCAGCTATACGTAATAGTAATGGGATGTGGGATGTGAACCCGACGAACTTAAGCATTTTATGGATTTTCATGGTTTAATTGTTGCAATCCATCACTGGTTAAGATTAAAACTATTTAAATATAAAAAATAATAATGGTTTTAAAGCTTTGCACATAAAAAAACATAAAGTCTCCGTTTTGCTTATAATATTATTATAACTGTTAGGTTGCATGTTGCCCAGGATTAAAAGTTTTGTATATCCAGCGAGCTATTTAGTGAGACCAGTTTGCGTCGCATTTTGAAGGTCGATTTACTTTTGTTACGTTAAATGACTCAAAGCATATGGCCAACGTGTCGTATGTATGCATGTGTTAATGACCGACAAGGCGCATTTTACACTTTTCAAACACATTTGCGTCGCAGGAAATCCTCATGAGATTCATAAAACACCATAACATAATCAAAAAGGGATTGTCACCGAACATTCATTTTTAAAAAATTACGCAAGTTAAAATCAGGCTCGCACGACTTCTGTATACCCTACATGACTTTTCTGTAAGAGAAACGGTTATAAACCAAAAAAGTATGACTTTTGTGTTAGGTTTGCCGAAGCGCTTTTAAATCAATTCTACACAGTGAAAGACTAAATTATTAGGGATGAGTTAAATAAATACTAACTTCAACGTATTAAGTGCTAAAATACAATTTTGCGACCGATTTGCCGATATGATTTTGTTCGAATTTTACATATTGCTTGAGAACAGCACAAATCAATTGTGTGCCGACTTTTTAGCTTTTTCGAGAAGTTGCAGTTGGTCTCTCCAAAGGAAGATAGGTCCTCCTTCATTCGGCTTTTGCATCTGAGTCTAGGTCGTCAACTTCGTTCGTCTCATTCGCAACAAACAACTGCTTTGCTGAAGCTTCTCTATCCATACGCACGACATGGCCCAGCCAGCGCAGACGTTGTGCTGTTATACGCTGAATGACACCTATATCGTCGTAGATCACATACAGTTTATGTTTTGTTCAAAAGCGACATTTGTTCCCAATTCGAAAAGGCCCAAACATTTTTCGAAGAATTTTGCTCTCCTATAAGACACACACAGGATGAGCGTCTTTGCTACACAGCTGCCTACTGAGACCATAGTAACACCTAACTCCATTTATCTTCTCGCTATTCCCGGTATAAAAGAAAAATGAAATAAACTGCCATCTGCTCCCAAACCTCTTTTTTTTTTTGAAAAGTTGATTGCTTTAGCTCAAACCATCTCAGAGATCAAGGCATTCGTAAGGATGCACAACGGAAATGGGTAGAGTAGTTGGTACTCTAGTTACTCTTTTCATTCCTTAGATAACTTTGATGGATCTCGAGGGGGATAAAGTGAAGATAGCCTTTTCACCATTAAGTACAGCGTACAAAAAGTGAATTATTCGAAATGCGAATTAGGCATAAAACAAAACTATTCGTTCTAAAAACAAATAGTTCTTGCAAGTAACAAATGCAAATTTATATTAATGGAACTTATGTGCGATACATAGGATTTTATAGACCTCCACAACGACAGTACTGAAGGTTTAACCTTCTACTTATGACATACATTTGCCGCTTGCACAAACATAATGTACTCTTTGTAGTATTTGGTAAAGTGTATACAAAATACAAGAATCTTTCCATGGAATATGGAAAAACCATTAACTGAAAACCGCATACAAAGTAGATAGAAATATTGTCTTCTAAAATATATCAATATGTGTATATTTTTGTATATTTTTGCAGATTGACAATTAAAATAAATTAAAACTATTTGAAATAAAAATATTAACATTTAATAAGCGCTGCACATACTTATATGCGTGTGTGTGTGTATGTGTTTGTAATGAGTGTGTGTGTGTGTTTGTGTATGTATGTGGGTTTTCGTGGTTTAAAACTTAACAATGAAATAAAAAGAAACAGAACAATTCATTATTATAGTAAATAAACAAAATCCTTTACAAGGCATTTTTCATAACAAACATATTGTTTTCATTAACATATCGTAAAACTTCAGCTAACGATTTATGCATCATCTTTAACGATTTAATTCTGTATTACTTTTGTTTTTTAACTTTTTATATAAATTATTGACTAAATTGTAGATCAACGAATGTCTGTTTCACATTGCATTGCGTCTCTTTTCTTTTTTTTCTTTTCTTTTCAAACTGCACAGCAAACTTGACTAACTCTGATTGACTCTCTGTCTTATACATAATAATTATTATAATTATCAACTTTATAATTATAATTATATATGGGTTACTGTGTATGTGTGTGTTCACTAACAGTTAGACCGTAGCATAGGCACTTGGCGATTTTTTGGATAAACGTTTTACAATAAGAAAAAAAAAGTTATTAAATGAAATAATAAAATAGTTCAGTGAGAAAGGAAGAAGTTATGGTATAGAGGCCAGGCTGCGCAATGCATTCTCACAAAATAAATCTCTAAATTTTACAGCTTTTTATATAAAACTAACAACATGTGCAAGTTGGGCGCTACTCCCTTGCATCCCAACAAACAGTTTCAAATTGTAGGCGCCCGCATAACGTATTCCGTGTTTGAATTCGCTTAATCCGTGCGATTGGCAGCAACTTCGGCTAAAATGAGTAAATCTGAGGTAGTGGTGCCATCAAACGTTTGTTGATGTGCCGACGACGACATTGTCGAGGAGCCCGTTGACAAGGCTGGCGAAATATGTAACTCTGTAACATTTGCGCCGCCCATAGACGACTGCGTACGTTGTGCAGCCATAGCTGTTGTTGTCTCATTAAAATAATAACAGCCATTAATGGTTAATGGCATTATGGAGGTTACGTCCTGATCAATAGCGCTGACATCACGTCTAGTTATACTCTCCTTGCGTGCCTTACGCTTTTGACTGCCCACTGCTTGTGCTTGTGCCTGTGCCTGCGCCTGCGCCTCAGCAACTAAAGTTCCTGTTGCACTAGTAGATGTGCCTATTGCAGCGCTACATGATATGGAGTTACGTTGCTTCTTGGTGGTGGTAAATTTCTTCTTTTTCTTGATATTACGCTTGCGCTGCAAATACGCATCCAGACTGAGTGCTGGCAATTCTTTAATCTTCTCCTCCAAATCGAAATCAATGGCAGTGCCTATGCTGCTGCATTCCGATATGCTGCGTATATGTTTGGTGCCGCACTGACTAGCTGGCAATGAGCGATTTTCCATATCAAGTAGCTGTTGTTCCATTGCTGATATTGGCTGCTGTTCCAGCTGCAGTTGCTGCTGTGTTTGCAAAGATTTGGATTTACTCTTTTTGGTAACGGCTGCAATTTGACCTGAATTTATGAGCTCTTGATAGATCTTGCCTTTACAGGAACGTGAAGATTTGGCCTTTTTACAGGGCGTGCCAGCGCCCAGCACATCATCCTCGCTGGAATTACTGCCACTATCGTGTGGTAATAGGTTGCGCTTGCTACCAATGCTAACGTCTTTCTTATCGTCTTGTGGCATATGCACGCTCAGAAACTGTGTGGTTTCGCTTAGGGCTTGCTGCAAAGCAAAGTCTTTGTCTTGAGCGGCTGCAACTGTGCGTCCGCTTAAAAGTGTGCTCAATTCACCCATTTGGGTTTCATCGGCCAGCTTGAAAAAGTTCCGATTCTGCTGCGTGGCCACTGTGGATGAAGTGCCCTCTTGCGCAGTTGGCATACACTCCCATTGTGTAGCTTGCTCGGCCGAAAATGTCATGGTATTACATGTGCTGGCATTGCTGGGACGTGTGGCAAGCGTGCGCAAAGGTGGCGCTGGCAGTTTGTACCACTTAAAATTGGGATTGGCATTAAAGAAAGCATCCTTATTCTGCAGTTAGATAAAATAAGCAGTTAATTCATTGGCAAAACTTAAAAGCTTTGTAAGTCTTGCCTGCTGTGCCAAATCTGTAAAGCATTGCTTTTCTTGCTCGTCCAGAGCGGCCCACCAGTCTCCCAGTATTTTGGTTATAGCGCTGTGGGATGGCAAAATATAAGTTTCAAATTTTCCAATAAATATAAGCCATAACTTACCGATTCTCTAATGATTTATAGCGATCCTTGACAATGGCACGATGACGCTTGCAGAATATTAGAAATGCGTTCATTGGACGACGTGCATGATGCTCCGGACGCATATCAATATCTTTCTGTAAAGTTGCGGCGTTGGAATTTACAGCCACTTCACTGAGGTTATGGCTCACACTTGCCATGGCGGCCTTAGTCTTAGCTGCTGTCTTCTGCAATTGTTTCTGCGCTTCCTCATCCAATTCTTTTTGCGAGACTGTCTCTACATCAACATGTTCCTCCGAGTCCTCATAGTTGTTGTTATTGTTGTTATTATTGGCATTTTTGAGTAACTGCAGCTGAACAACATTATCAACATCTGCTGCTGTTTCAACATCGTCATCTTCGTCGTCGTCATCATCTTCATCTTCAGTGCTGCCCTCATTGGAGTAGCTGTAATGTTGCTGCTTGGCATAATTGTGCACATCTTCGATGCGACGAAAGGCATTTTCTTGGTCCTCAGTGCGCTGCTTTTGTAGCGTTTCTTTTGCTGTGGCTGTGGACACTGCTGCTGCTGTTGTTGTTGTTGTTGTTGTTTTTGTTACCATTAAGTCACTGCTGTCTACAGTTTTATTTTGTGTATTCCCTGAACTATTCTTATTTTTCCATTCAATTTTACCATTTATAATATGCTCTTTGGTGGTTCTTGAGGTATTTGCAGACGTTGCTAAAGTTTTTGCTGGCTTTGTTGTTGTTGTTTCTGCCGCCACCACACTTGTTGCTGCTGTGGCTTTGTACACATCAGCTGGCGTATAAACAATTTGTTTATTTGCAATTTCATGCGTTTTGAGCAACATTGTTGTTTCGGTTACATTTTGATTTGCATGTAGTGTGGCTGCTGCAGCTGTTATGTTGTTGATATTATTATTATTACCAATATTTTTGTTATTATTATGCTCAATTGCTGCTGCCATGGTTGCCATTTGTTTAAGGCCACTATTATTATTGCTGCTGCTGCTGCTGCTATTATTATTGTTGTTGCTGTATTTGGTAAAGTGCAATGCAATGGCAACTGAATTCTGCTGGCAACCAACGCTATTGACACTTAAACCGTTAATCATATTGAAAGCGCTCAAGTCTTTTGAATTTTGTTGAAACTAAAAAACATATTATGCTGCAAAATAAAACAGAGTAAGAAAATTAGATAAATGTATTTAACTTTAAAATGCAACTTTTAAGTGACGTTGCCACTGTAGCTTAAATTATTTGCAAGCACTTGGCAGCACTCAAGTCTTTTAAATTTTATTAAAATTAAAAAATATATAATGCTGCAGTAACGCAAAAAGGAAAAACAGAGTAGAAAAGTTATAAAAATGTATTTTACATAAAAATGCAAATTTTAAACGGCGCTGCCAGTGCAGTGCAAAAAATTGCAAGTACCTGGCAGCACTGCACAAAGTTGTGCAGAAACTAAGCTTAAGCTTAAAGTGGGAGAGCACTACCCACACACACACATGCAAGCACAGAGAGCATGCGCCAACTACTACTACCACAAATCAGCTGTAAATGTATGCGAGCGAGCAACGTTTGCTAGCGCTCTTCGTCTTCTGTGTATAAAAATAACTCAAAAATAAACACAAAGATTTTTATTATGAAATTTTGTGTTTTTCTTTTTTATTTTTTTGCACATACAACAAACACATGCACACAATAAAAACAAACAAAAAGTACCAGAACCAGATATACGCACATACACAAAGCAACTCATATAGCTATGGGTGCGACATTTAGCAATAATTAACAACGCACTCTCTCTTTTATTGCAAAAAATTAAAATAAAAGTGTTTAAAGCTTGGGCGCATTTTATGCTTCATTTTTGTAAAAAATTTATTTATATTTATTGCACATATTTTATAGACATTTTGTTTTTGCTTGCAAAATTTGGCACTGGAGAGCAAGAACTGCGCAACGCAAAAACTTTTGCTAGCGAAATTTTCCAACACTGAGCTTGCGCGCTTTGTCAACACCAACACGCACACAAGCGCTATTTATTTGCACACTTTCTATACATTTATTAAATGTGTTTTTTTTTGTGTTTGTTTTGTTTTATTAAACTTGATTTCAAATAACTATTTTACTACATTGCACAATTTGTTATTAGAGCCAGAGGCTGTCCACTAAAATGCGTGCCAATACAACATTGTCTACGTGTAAGCTCGCTGCGTGTGCGTGTGTGTTGGTAAACGACAGTGCGAATGCGCGCAGTTTATGTGTGTATATGTGCGTGTGCAGTTAACGTACGTTATAGTTGTTGCTATTGCTTTGAACTTGATTGTTTGCGCTCGCTTAATTTTATTAATTTTTTGTTGTTGCTTTCTTTGCCTTTTATTTATTTGCTGCTCTCTTTAGCACTCAAGTCAGCTCGCAGTCCGCAGCTATCAAAGCTCACAGCGTTGCCACTTGGCAGCGCGGCAGCACACTATTGCAATTGTCAGCTGTTGTACCGTTTTTTTTTGTTCTACGCTGTGTATGTGTGTGCAGTGTTGTTGTTTTTTGTATGTATGTATGTGTAAAGTACACGGTCAAGGCCAAAACGTTGACGACAAAAGCGTGGGGGGGGGGGCGGGGTCTGTTGCTGACACTACGTAATCTCTAGACAAAGTGTTTTCGTTTTAATGCATTTTAGGTTATGTTTAGCTGTAGTTTAGCTAAATTGTAACAAACAATACTTTTAATTAATTAAATAACTTAATACACAGCGCAAAAATGCAAATTACTGCCAAATAATAGACGTTTTTCTTAAAAAAAAAAATAAAAAATAAAATAAAACAACAACAAAAATTGCAGGCACTCATGAAAAACAGCTGATGACGTTTGTTGTTTTTCTACGCGAAAAAAACACAAAAATAAAGCAAACAGCAACAACAATATATTTACATATACAAATAAACGCCAGCATATACATGCAAATATAAATATATTAAAAAAAAACCATACACACATACGTACATACATATGTCTCTACGTGTGTATATGTACGTACGTTTAATTTATATGAAAAAGTTTAACGTATTTACTTATTTTGTTTCATTTTGTATACAATTTTTTTAAATGAAAATGTAAGCACCTGTTTTACACATAAATGAAGCACAATTTGAAATAAATCGAATAAAATTATTTACGTAGAATTTCACAAATTAAAGCAAACGAACGAACGTCTCTTGTTTAATTAAATTTCAATGTTGATGATGTCAAATGAGAATGAAAACTGACTGTTTTTTGTGCTGTGCGGCAGCGGTATAGAGAGCAGCAGCACGACGACGACGCGTTATGTGTATATGCCGACGTTGTGAATACTTTGACGTTTACGTCGACGTCGCTGCTGTTCGTTCAGTTTGAGTTCAATTGCGCGCAGCAATTACAACAATAACAAGTGCAAGTAGCAACAACAACAAGTTCATTTTACATTATTTTTTTTTTTTGCTACTGCGCTTCGCCAGAGAGAGAGAGAGAGAGAGAGAGAGAGACAAACAGCGGTTAAGCGCGAGCGTGAGCACGTTAAGTTTGCAAAGTTATGCTATGTTCACACTGCCAAGCATTATCACTTAAAATGTGATAAAAAAAAATTATTTTCAAAGAAAAA
Organism: Chymomyza procnemis; assembly: GCA_035046065.1. Taxonomy (NCBI): domain Eukaryota; kingdom Metazoa; phylum Arthropoda; class Insecta; order Diptera; family Drosophilidae; genus Chymomyza; species Chymomyza procnemis. Next base: position 31,718,892 of record JAWNOJ010000021.1, on the reverse strand, counting down.
TATTTCACTCAACAAAGCAAACTCTTAAAGAAATATGTAATTCGATTTTTTGAAAGAAAATATCTAAGTCTACCCATGTATTTAGTAGTCCTCAGTGCGAGTATACAAAATTTTGAGCTCAACAGAAAACTTTTATAATTCATCTTATATGATTTCATATTAACAAAAAGTTTTGTGGCATAGTTAATAATAAATACATCTTGAGTGAAGAATATATTAAGTTTGCATCACTCAGAAGTGGCTTTGTATCTCCTCATTACTTTTTCTTTGTAATTAAAAGTCGTCTACCACAGAACTCAAATTTGAAAGCTAAAACGAAATCGATTTATACTGTTGTCAAAAGATTTAATTAATTGCTATCTGTAAGGGATACAAAATACTGCAAATCAAACGAAATCCGATACTGCTTAAATATATATACATATAAATATATTAATATATTAGGTGTATTACTCTGGTACCACCTATTATTTTTGTTGAATTTAAGTTTACTTTGACTTCTCCATATGAACGAAAGTGGCGTAAGCAAGATCGTGTGACATCGATCGGAACAGGTGTTAGTCAGATGGGGCAATATCTGGCGAGTGGCAGGTGGGTTAAGATCTCCTATTTCAGTGTTTACAAGAATATTTTATTTGCGACATGAGATCAAGCAAAGTCATGATGCAGAATGGCTTTGTCATGTCTCTCTTTGTATTGCGGTCGTTTTTCTTTTAGTTCTCAACAAATGCAGAGCATTACATTTGCGCTATCAATAGTTTCGCTATCCCCTAGATTGTCTGCGTTACAGATTATCGTTATGGACCCAATTTTTCATCGCCAACTCCGATGCAATGAAGAAATCCCTTAAGATTTTGCCTTTAGAGAAGCGAACAGATGCAAAGAAACGCCGTACTCTCTGCTTCTAGTTATACGGAATACAGTCTTCTCGCTTTTGAATCATTCCTATGGCTTCGAGGCCAAGTTATACACCTAACACATATACATTACTCTTTTTCTTTATTTTGTAGTTAGCTTTGTGATTAAGTATTGATAAAATGACTTTAGGAGCTTTTCTTTATAGCGTATAAAATATACATAACTATAAAATAATCATATAATAATAATGTGATTAAATTTAGAAACGAAATAAATAGAGTGAGCTTCTTGGGTTCATTAACTCATTATTTAATTATATAAATAAAATTTAATAGAAATTGTCATATATTGACTCATGTTTAGTATTAAAAACTTGTAAATATTGTATAAGTAATCAATTTGAAATAAACACATCTTTAAAAAACTGCATATAATATTAACAAAAGTTAATTATTATAAATTCAAAGAAAACGTAGCAGCAAATACACATAGGGAAACAACAGGCACCAAAGGGTACCTGTAAACGTATTGAGTCTTAGCATTTTCACAAAAATATTAAAAGTCGCAAAAAAAATAAATAAATATTATAAATTTTAATTATTATGGGCATTTAGAAAGCAATGTAAACATTATTATAAAAAAATAACAAAAAATGGTATAGGTCTGAAAAATAAATTAAAACTGGAGTAAAGTGAAAATTAAAAACAGTTCAAAAATTCGTAACCTATTGAATATGAGCATTTTTACAGAAATATCAGAAGTAACCAAAAATAAATTAATATTACATATTATTATTATTATGAGCAAATAAAAGAAACAAAAAATGTATATGGCTAAAAAAAAAAAAAAATTGTATGTCTATAAAATTAAACAAAACTAAAGACAATTGTCGCGTTCACTCTGTGCCATAAAATTGTAGCTATCTGAAGCAAACTTGTGCCGTACGTCGATGCAGTGTAAACATAGCATTGCTGTTGCATTTGAACTCAGCTGTTTCGCTTGTTTTTGTTGTTGATTTTCCTAAACAAACAACAACAAACTAATAGAAATTATTAATTTGTCGTTAAATTTATTTAATTTGCATTACTGTGCTGCCAACTCATTGCAAATGTTTATTGTAAAAGTGTAACAAGTGAACTTGTTGCTGACAAAAATCACTCGAATTTTTATATTTATTTAACTTAAGCGACTAGAAATACATAAATAAAAATAAAAGCAAAACAAAAATTAATAGTTTAACGATCAAACAGTTAATTGCAAACCCGTGCTTCATTTTAAATATATTTATTTATTTGTGTTTTTTTGTATGCAGCGTAACAAGAATATTATTTTTTCTCAAGGTCATCAGCACACACACACACACACACACACACACATAAAACAAAACGTCAAAATACGCACAAATACAAATAAGCGAAAGGCCTCCCCATCCCTGCTAGCAACCAACCCCACCGGTCTATAAATTAATTTTTATTTATTTTTTTTTTTGTTTTTTTTTTTTTTTATATTTCGCTCAGCTTATTGTGAGCTCTCTACTAAAGCAAACATCTTGCCATCTCACAATCTACCAACTAGTTTCTGCAACTTACTTGCAGATACACATACAAAGCAACATTGTATATACGTAGATACACACACACACACACACACATTGGGAACGTATATGTATATAACATTTATATGTGTGTATGCATGTATATTTTTGAATGTAAATATGAACGCGAAAAGCCGATGAGAAGGATACAGTGTTTGCTCTAACTCAATGGATTTGGGGGGAATTTAGGGCAGGGAAGCCCCCTCTTTCGTTAACTGACTTTATTTAAAAAAAAGTCTCGATAAGCAATGGTCCGCTCTTGCATTTAATAATTTGAAATTTATATGGGGAACTTAGGGGTAGCAAAACCCCCTAACGTTAACTGACTTTATTAAAAAAGAGTTTGAATTTGAGAATTGAATATCTATATAAGGGCTTTGGGGCAGCGAAATCTATATTGTGTTCTTAAAAGATTTTGAATTTAAAAATTTAATATCAATATGTGGGCTTTGGGGCAGCGAAATCGATATAGTAGACTTTGGGACAACAAAACCTTAATAGAGATTTATAATATTCTCTCTTCTGTACGCTCTATTCTAATCTAAAAAATGCTATCTTGAATTCCAAGTGATTTTGATCAACCCCTATGAGCATCATTGCCAAATTCTATATCATTATGCTCAATTGGTTTGAAAGCTGCGCTTGTGGCTCTTTTTCTGATATTTTCTAAAAAATGTTGTTATCCTTCTTCCTCGTTCTTTTTTTCAATTTGTTATTTAAGGGCAACTATACGTTCTCGTTTCAATAAAGGAGCCCATTCTCATGTGGATGGACGAACGCAGATTCTTGCTATAAAATAGGTTCTAATACCATCCCCGCAGCAAAAAATCTGACTGGCGCCACTGATGCCATCTATGAATGCGCATGTGTGTGTATGTGTGCCCGTTTTCAGGGTCAGGGAAATTCGATTTTTTATACGCTTTTCAATGGGGCTGTGACAATTGTTTCAAATTTGGTGACGAATTTTAAAATAATTGTAGATTATTTATATGCATAATTTTTGCAACAATTTATGCCAACAAATATTCGCAATAATGTCAATGTTTTTTGCAAGCGGTCGATCCTTTTGCGCAAAACAACATACATACATACATACATCGTATGTACATAAATATATATGTAAGTATGTACACAACTTAACCATATTTGAGCAAATTTGACGCTAAATGTTTAATGCGAGGGTAGTTTGACAGGTGAATTAAACTAAACTTGCCAGCAAACAATTTGATTATAATAAGTTGTTTCAAAACGATTCTTGGCATATGCCATGAAATTACGCAAATTGTAGAAAATTTCCTATACATCTTGCAAGATGTCTTAAATTTGCAAAAATGAACCCACATAATTGAATCATCTCACAAGATGAATTAATGATTCTATACAATGATCCGTGTGTCCGACTTGTTTTGAGCGTTATGAAAGATATAATCGTTGCTGCAGATGCGATAATGAACAGACTGTGCCAAAGCATGTTGCTGGGTAATGAGGGGGACAATATACAGCAAGCGACTCAGAATTTCTACCAAACGTGTGCTAACTTCATAAATTAAAAGTTCATCTGCAGAATGAGGAATCAAGAGATTAAAGCTACAATATTATTCACGCAGGAAAGACACTAAACAAGTAAACTTCAATAAAAGACTTCTTTGAAACTAAAAAAAAAAATAAGACTATTACTATTACTTTCATATTTGGTAAAAAACCTAAAATCACATACATACTTATGCGTTTATGCTCAGCTATTTGCATTCAAAGTGGACAACAATTTGATCACAGATGTACTATGTTGCTTATTTTCACTCTAAGCTGCTTTGTTTATTTTCCTTAGATTGGTTACATTTTTGCATCCAATGCAAATTTTGTCGTTAAAAACCAGAATCAGCAAATTTACTGTGTGAGATTTCAGGGTATTTCATTCTATGCTGGTAAATGGAATGCATGAAGTCATGAAGCTGCTGTGTTCTGGTAAGCAAGTTGCTGGCGTTTGCCGAACATCTAAGATATTAATAAGATTTATGTAAAGGGGTTAGTAAGTCAACTAGTGCACCTCAGTAGCGTAGTGGTAGTGCACTTTTAAATAGCAGTTCGGTGGTTCGACTACCTACATTTGTCTAGCATTGGTACATTTGCCTAGCACTGGCACAGCTAGCAAATAGACGCTGTTTGCCTAAGTAAATCTCTATTAATTGTAGATATCGCCCTTGGTATTAAGCTAAAACATAGAAGTCCCTATTCGCTTCGAACATACGGTGAAATAGGAATAAAAATTTTAATTAAACTTGTGCTGCACTGGCAACTAGTAGTTGAGGGTAGATACAAACAAAAACTTTTTAGCCCCATCTCGCGTTTACAACTATTACGTTACGCAGTGCTTTTTTTTCGTTAAAAGTAAGTGTATCTGAGAGTTGAGTTCGTAGAACTTTAATAATTGTTTTTCATTTTAATTTGTTTACTGTTTAACGCTGCTGGCATACATACAAACATAATGCATACATATACACAAACACAACTATGTGTGTGTACATGTGTTGTTGTTTTCTTTTATTTGTGATTGTATTGACGAAAAGAGACACGTTAGTACGTTCCCAATAAGTTAACACATTACGTATTATGCATGTATTTGTGGCGTTATAAATTAAAATGCAGAAACAACAATTCTTTTATTGTTTTTTGTTGTGTTTTTGCAATTTTATTGTTTAAAGTCGCAGCTACACACACAATCGCACGCAATACGTCAGCAAATTGAGCGCAAACAAAAACAAAAAGTGATCATGTTAGAGCAAAGGTAACAACGAACTGCGGATATGAACAAACAAAAAAGAGCGTAAAATGTGGACGCTGCTCTCACGCATGCACACACACTCACACACACGCCGTAGAGCAGCAGAGTGTAAACAAACTAACGGCAAAATATGCCAGAGAGCAAAATACAGCGTTGCCAAATATAATAATTTCAGAAGCCAAACAAACAAATGGAAAGTGTTTTATTTTTTTGCTTTATGGAAATAAAATATTTCAAATACACACACACAGTCATATGTATACGTTTAAATGTTAAGTAGCTATATATAGCTCGTGCATTTAACTCTAGTTTGATAACAATACATATGTATTTTAGTTTAAGTTACATACATGTACATACATATGTATGTATTTGAATGGCCGGCTGGGCTTATCTAAATAATAGGCAGCGGCAGCACAGCTGAGACTTTCAACAGTTAAGTACGCTCTCTTACACATATAAACGCATATGTGCATGTATGTACGCACATGTATGCATGTATGTATGCGCATAACCACTGCAGAGAGCAACAGATAACGGCAAATAGGAGAAAACAGTTGCGGAATTTGAGAAAGCAAAAAATATGAAAACAAACAAGTTACGCTCTCTCACACACAGCTGTTTGAGAGAGAGAGAGACATAGAAATTTAGAAATTAAAATTTTCCTTAATTAAAAATCAATCAAAAATTGAACAAATCATAAATTAAATGAATTATTAAACAATATTTCAATATAAGAGAAACTTGAGCAAGCAAAAATATAAACACAATAGGTTTTCTCGCACTCAGCTGTTTGAGAGAGAAAGATTTTTCATTAAAAATTTTGCTAAATCAAAAATTAAGCATAAGATTAAGATGATTGAATTGTAGCAAAATTTGTAAAAGCAAAAATATGAAATCTAAGACAAAACACTCTTCCATCACAGTTGTTTGATAGAGACAGATTTTAAAATTAAAATTTAACTTAATTAAAAATCAATAAAAAAAAAACTGGACAAATCATAAATAAAGCCAATCATTAGATAATATTTGATTTGTAAAGAAATTTGCGAAAGCAAAATAAGCAAATAAACAAAATACACGCTTCCAAGCAAAGCTGATTGAGGGACAGATTTTAAAATTCAAATTTAGCTTATTCACAAATCAATCAAAAATTAGACAAATTATAAATAAAAGCAAGCATTAATTTTGATTAATAATTTAATAGTTAAAGCATTTACTTCATTTGACTAAACATTGTATTTTTGGAAATATACAGCTGTGCTTCCATTTACGAATAATCCAACCCGCATGATTTTTGGTAGATTTGCTTTCTCGTGCTTGTAGTTCCGCATACTTTTTCAATAATTTCCTTACTTGTTTGCAATGAATTTCTTATATGCAAAGAAAAATTAGCATAATTAGCAAAAATTCAATATATTTTTTTCATTTCTTTGTATTTCATCAATTCATAGAATCAAAGCTTAAGTAACTGGGAATCTTTTCGCATGTTTTTCATAGTTAATGGCAATAAAAACTTAATTTTTTTAGTGTTTTTCTATAAACAATATTGATGCGAACTTGCCTCCCCTCATTTTTATCTTCCGAGGGACAATAATCTGTTACCGCCTGAGCCAATTAAGCGAACTGGTGATATACTGCGCCCTTATACTGGAATGCAACAAGAATGCGCGAAACAATATATGGGTCTGCAAACAGAATGACAAAGCTCCTCTAGGCATACACATATAGGATCGCAGCCTACCCTACGCTGATGCACGAAAAAGAATGATTATGAACTGTCATATAAACAACTATATCATATCAAGATAGGCACACTACGAAACTTAATGTAGAGTTAATCTTTAAGATAAAAACAGCTGGCACAATAGACCTACAGTTTGCAATGCAAATCTACCCCAACAATAATAATATAGTGACTGGATCAAAAATACTGCCCCTAACCATACAAATGTATGTAATATACGTTACATGTACAATGTACTGTACAATACGAAAAACAAGATATGTTTGCCGACGAGGAACTGTGACACGCCTTTAAAATTGTATTTATTTTTAATCTTTTTTTTTATGATAAGAACCTTTGCGTACAATCATGCTAGAGTTCTTTATGAAATTACGCATACATAAGGCGAGATCTCGGTGTTATCGACTGTTTATTTACATTCGGTTCGTAGCATACCATTTTATGTACATACAAGATTTCTTCCAGTGGCGTAGATCACTTCTCGTAACTAAGTTCGAATTATTTTCACAACTTTGTAATTAAATTCTTAATGGTAAAAACGCTTATTGTAAGATTGCAGTTTACTTAGAGAGAGAAACTTTCGAAAAAAGTAAAGTGTTTTTACATAAAAAAGGTTTAGGATATCACGAATAACTTCTGTGCAATAAAACCTCTATTATTGAAGTACTTTAGACATCGACTATCTTAGCTATATTTTTATTGTTATATAAAATATGCTCAAAAACCAGATCTGTTGAAAAATGTACTGAAACACAAAAGATTTCGCAATCTATTGAAGCAAAGCTCGTTTTTTAGTTTTCATACTCTTTTCCGTGTTCGGAAGATGATCCTAGGAGATATTCCTCACTTTCTTTCTTTTATTTTATTTATAGAAAATAAAAATAGGAAATAAAATCTTCATAAGAACACCAATCATTGTTTTTTGCTCAATTTTTCTTGAAATACATCTATGGAAGTTAAGCTTGACATAGATGGACCTGGATGTAGGGACTTCTTGAGACTAAGTTTAAGTATTGTCAAGTAATCTTAGGCGTACTGCTACTTCTGACCAACTTAATATTACCTTTCGGAGCTATAAAATAACTCGACTAAGAGCACGCCTACACAAAAATGAACTTAGCTTCGCTCGTGCTGGTGATTATAAGTATTATGAACTAAACCGAGGGATTATCCGACTTCTACTTGTATTGTATAGGTTATATCAGTAGGAAATAAAACCTTTATATAGAGACCAATCCTCCAACAATTTGTATTATGATAGAATCGGATGGAAATAAAATCTTGATAAACAGATTAATAATCATCTAATAATTTTTTGTTTGTTGAAGTTTTCTTCAAACACGCCTCTGGAAGTTATACCATATAACGCTATTAAACAAAATCTAATTAAAAAAAATTTGATTACTCTTGCCTCCTTGATCTAGGAGTGGATATAGATGCACATGAATGTAGCGAATGTAGGAATCAGATGCAAAAAAAAATCTTTATAAAAAGAGACATCATCCAACACTTTTGCTTTTGTTGGAGCTTTCCTGAAACACATCTAAACGTTAACAAAAAGAGCCATAGTTGTAGTGACTTATTGAGGCTGATTATATGCATTATAAGATAATCTTAGGATTCTTCTTTTTCTTAGTTTTCCTTTTCGGTGCTAAAGAAAGAACTCGAACAAGAATAGTGAAACTCAAATTGGTGAACTCAAGTTAGCTTTACTCGTCCTCTACCTTTACTGTAAACGATTTAGTTTTTCAAGATTTTTTAGAACTTTTCGTATCCCACTATCCCTACACCACTGCCAGTTCGCACAAGTAATACATTTATAGGCGTTGTGCCACATTTAGTGATTATTTTCTGACCACAAATTAGTAACGATAAAGTAGCAAAATTTTCGCTGATAATTTTAAACGGCAATAAAAGCAGAGTTTAGAGTTCGCTTGCGGTAGCTCTATTTGCATTTAAAACTATGAATTTTAAAAACATTACGAAAACACTCACCTAGGCTATTTGGTATCATCACAATAATGCTTGCTTGCGTAGTCGAGAGTCCAATGTATGTAATCCCATCAAGCGTTCATCTGGGGCACAAGACATCAACGCTTTAACACGTTGATAAATGTTTCATGGGGCACGCGTATATTGGCAAACATGCGCATTTTTTTCTTGCCCTCCGCCTGTTGTTTCAGTAGCTTCATGCGACGCGTCACATCGCCGCCATACTGAAAGAAAGAAGGAAACAATTTATTGTTTATTATAGCTTTTGTTTAAGATTTAATATCTTTTATAGTTATTAATAATTTTCTTTTTTAATAAGAACATATGTGTGGCCAGCTATTCAAGTTCGGTTGTTGACTGTACATAAATTTGCTATATTATTACGATCTTGACGGATTACAGGACTGTACAATCTTTTAAATATAATGAAAATGCGTCTCTTAAAGACATTCGGAATACTACAAATAATATGAAATGCAGAGATGTCAAAATGTGTAAACTCGGAGTTCTACCGCAAGACATCGGATTTCCGAGCAGATTTCGTATTTCGCCTATTTTGGGTCAACTAAAAACATAACTACAACTTGATACTATTGTATTATTATAACTAGCGACGGGCTTTCGAATTCTTTAATATTTTGTTTTTAAACTTGTGAACAATTTTTTTCCTTTAAAAAACATTCCTGGAAATTATGCCATATAACGCCAATATCAGTCTATCAGTTTAAAGAATTTTGAAAGGTTTTATGGAGCATCATCGCCTTACGAAATCTTACGAAATTTTAAATTTCCCAGCTAATTATAGATGTTCATCTTAAATTCTACAGCAACTTTAAACTTCTTGAGAATCTTAAAAATAATATACTATACAGCTGTCTGCGAATTAGCTTTCATATTACTCGAAAACAGCCTGAGCGTCACTCGGACAAATTTTTACCATTCTATTTATGCATTATATTAAAAATGCTTTTCTACAGCGAAGGGTTTTTGAAATCGTGCATATTTGTTGAACATTTATGAAAGATTTTATACATCAAACATCAGCCCCTTTGTCGCCAATCCCTATAGCAGTTCTAAAATTCAACTTACCAGCTTGGCAGTGACATCCTTTCGATATGCCTTGATTGTTTCACGTGCAAGCACTTTGCTGCCTACACACGCTTGTATAGCAATTTGCACCATTTGTCTGGGTATCAGATCCTTAAGCCGATGCACCATGTCACGTGCAATGGCTGTAGCTTTTGAGACATGTACAATGCGACACAGTTCCTCGACAGCACGTCCATTTAGATGTATATCCAGACGTACTAAATCTGTAGCATGATAACCATAATCCTCGTAGCTAAAGCTTGCATAGCCTGAACTCAGCGATTTAAGGCGATCATGAAAATCCAGAATGATCTCGCTCAGCGGTAGAATATATTTCATCAGTAAACGTGTTTCGTCAATATTTATAGAACTTTGTTGCACGCCGCGACGCTCAACGCAGAGACCAATGATGGGACCCACATGTTCGCTGGGCGTTATAATGGTACCCATAACAAGCGGCTCATAATATTCTTTAATGTTAAGCGGATCGGGAAATAGAGCTGCATTGGATATTTCCAAAGTATCCGTGCCAGATTGTTTGATCAACTTGGGATTGCGCAGCACAATGCGATAGGTAACTGAGGGTGCAGTAATAATCGGTTCGGCGCCATGTTCCTGCTCCAGACGCTGACAGAATACCTCCATGTGCAGCAGACCCAAGAAACCCAAACGCCAACCCTGGCCCAAGGCAGGACTAGAGTCCACTTTGACCGTAACAGCAGAATCATTAAGCACCATCTTTTCAATGGCACTACGCAAGGCTACATGCTTGGATTGATCCACAGGAAACACGCCGGCAAATACCAATGGCTGTTGCGGCTTATAATTTCCAGCTGCGGTTGAGGCTTGATTTTTCAAATGTATTGTATCGCCTATAATGGATTCCTTGCTATTGCGCATATTGCATGCAACAAGACCCACCTGACCAGCGGCTAAAACGGGCACATTTAGTTCAGCTGGACGTAACACAGATAAGCTTTTGACGGGGTAAAACTTTTTGGTGGCCATTGATTGTATATCCTGGCCTTGTTCCAATTGGCCGTTGAGCACATAGATGAGATTTAAGGCACCGCGATATTTATCAAACCAACTGTCAAATATCAAGGCGCGAAATGCACTATTACGTTGAACTTGGGGCGCAGGAATGGTTTCAATTACACGCTGCAAGACCTCTGGCACGCCAGTGCCCAATTTGGCTGATATCTGTTTTAAAAATAAGGCGCATTATTAAGAGACCTAGTTTTAGGTGCCAACAAACTTACCTTAAGCACTGTCGTTGGATCTATGCCGAAGAGTGACTGTAAATCCTTGCAAACCTTATCAGGTTGTGCATGTTTAATATCGATTTTATTTAAAACTGGCACAACAACCAGCTCACGTTGTTTGGCCAAATGATAGTTGGCTACAGTCTGCGCTTGCACGCCGTGGCAGGCATCCACAAGCAATATAACACCATCGCAGGCGGCTAGAGAGCGGGAGACCTGTTGGCAAACAGTAAGTATTAGTTGTACTTCGAGACATATTAATGTACATGGTACCTACCTCATTACTAAAATCTACATGTCCAGGCGTATCTATGAGATTGAGCAGATAGACTTCACCCTTGTGCTTATGGAATATGCTTGCAGTTTGAGCTTTTACGGTAATGCCGCGCTCACGCTCCACTTGCAGATTATCGAGCACTTGATGCTGACCCGCATTACGTGATATGGCACCGGTTAGCTCCAGCAGACGATCGGCTAATGTGCTCTTTCCATGATCCACATGCGCTATTATACTAAAGTTTCGTATACGCTCTACAGGCGTCTGCACAAATTCCTGCAATATGCCATTTTCTGTGCTTAACGTTTCCGGAGATGGCTCAGTATTGGAGCTCCAATTGGCACGTGTTGTACAAATCGCGCGTAAAGTTTGTCCGCTGCAACTGCAAGTACATTTATATGAAATTAGGGCGTTAGTTTAATTTGTAGGCTTTGCTACACACACAAATCCACGAAAATACACCTCTTATTCACGCCAACGCCATTTGTGCGCAACAATGTGCAAAAGACACTTTTCAACATGTTTTCAAATATATATAGTCTTAAATGCTTGTGGACATTTTATTTAATTTTAATTTTTTAATGCACCGGCAATGTTACAGCATAACATGTGCACATTTTTCTTTAATGCTGCCATATGTCTGAAACGCCATGCAAAAGTCTGGCAGCACTGTTCATTGACTCTGATTGGCATTCCCTCTTTAGTGCTGCCATATTTTGTAAAGTGCAGAAAATAAGCTGAAAGCGTTCAAATTTTAAACGTTATTAAGCGCGTTCATTATTTGAAGCCCCACTATGCTTTAGCGTATGATACGTAGGGTGTGTGTTCTTCGAAGTCTTCTTGTGGTCTGGCTCGTCGCAAGTATATTTGGATGATTGTGCAGATTCTCGGTAGCAGTTGGCTTAAGTTTTAGCAGCATTGGGATGGGAATGATCTTTGTTATTTTGCAAATGCTACGCGCAGCATCAAATTGTTAAACGTAATGAGTTTTATAGCAATGTAGCTCAAGCTGACTATCATTTAAGCTATGGAGAACAAGATCAAAATGGCCTATAGGCAATAAGCAATGGATTAAATTCAGTTTTGCTCTTCGGCGCTCAAACATTCACTGCTGCTCAGTTCTTGTAGACTTCAACTAATAAAATTACCTTCCCTTAATGACCTTAGAACAAACTACGGCGTATTATCTCTATATAAGCTCTTACACGGGCTATACGCACTTCTTAATAAAGTTTCTTCTGTCATTTCAGCCAGAGTAACTCATAATTTTCGACCTCTAACACTACCATTTTGCAGACCTAACTATGATTTGCACAAACACTTTCGCATTTTATGCGCCAACTATAAAAACCTTTACGTCTTTCGCTCTGACGCATGGTTTGTTGAAGCCCTCACTTATTTTATTTTAACTCATCTTAAATTGCCAATTGCAAGCAGCTTCGCTAAACTATGAACAGCGTTTATCTTTTATTTATACGTTTACGCTACGTCCGGCTTCCAACTGTCACATTGTAAATCTATGATTCTAACCAGCCCCAAAAGTCACGCGGTTCATATCTATGAATAAATTTTGTTCAGGTGCTGTAAAATACACAAAAAACCTGACACAAAAAAAGTTAAATAAACTTGCATACCCTCAAAAATCAAGATTTTTCTGCAAAGTTGCATAAGATCTTTGTTGAAGACGATTGCCGACAGCACTGCATTTTATTTTTGTAGATTTTCGCGCATAAACAACAGGCCAATCTAGGCCTAAGTGCGCTGTTGCCGCTTCAACCACTAGTACCAGTAACGTTGTAATTTTTAAATAGTTGCCCGCATTAATTATAAAAAATTTAACTAACTAAAACAATATCATTCTTAATAATCAAGCGTTTCCATCAAAAGTTATACAACAGCCTGATGCTGCAAGTACCATTCAGAAAACAAAACAATTATCATATAAAAGTAGTATAAAAAGCATACATGTATTTATAGGCATAATATATATATATATATCTATATATTATGTAATCGATAGAATAGTTCATATACAATACAAAAAAAAAAATAAAAGTAGATTCACTTTATATACTGTGCGCGTGTTATATACATATTTGTATACGTAAATGCATACGCACAAAATCAGAGATACATATTTAAAATTTAAAGCATTTATAAAATTATAAAACTAACATATGCATTTACATATAATAATATGCTATAAGCTTAACATAAACTTTATGACAATAACTTTTTTGCAAACGCAAAGCCTAAAGCTTTTAAGTATTTTAGTTTAAACGTTTTTCATTTCGACAAAAGTATACGGTCATGGCTACCAAAACTGCGCAGCATTTTGAGACTAATAAACAAAACGTACAATGTTAAATATATATAACTATTATCGCTTGCATAAAGTAGTAGTTTACTTAACTTATTTTATAAACGTTACAAATAGTATAAGAATTTATGTTTGATTTTTACGTTAATAACGACGACGGTTGTCTAAATATAGTAGGAATACAGTTTGTAAATCATTTAATATTTTATTTTCTACTTTTAGGAGTGATATGAAGTGAGTGTTCATGTGTTTCGAGTTAATTACTTCATTTGTCTTAGCCAAGACGTCTATAATAAGCAATTGCATTGCAGGCGGCTTGCATTTTTAATTACAAAAAAAATCACTTTAGTTAAATACATGTCAAATGAATGTATGCAGCATTTTGAATAGCATGGATGTGTGTGTGTGTGTGTATAGCTGAGTTTTAGAATGCAAGGATTTCTCATTTATTTGTTATAATTAATAATAATAAACATATTAATAATAATTTTTTTAGCGCCCTTCGTGTTGCATGAGTTTTGCACCCTTACTGCGTATCTGTCTTTCTGCCTTTAAGTGTCAAGCAGCTCTAACTTAAGTATGTTAAATAATGCGTACAAAAAATACATACTATATATATTTATCATATATATATAATTTATATATGTTTCAATGCTCCTGTATATATAAATATAAATTGCACAAATACGTGCTGCACGCTCTGCTATACCGCCTTGTCTTGAATTATTTCTGCATTTGCATGCGTGCCTGCATTTGTGCAAGCATTTCTTGCATGCGACGCAGCTCGGCTTCTTTTTCCTGCAGTATGCGATCTTTTTCGGAGAGTGCATTACCCTGTGTGGGTATGATGCTATCACGCTCCGGTCGTACGCCATTCTCTTTGCCCTTAATGCCTTTGGCAAGGCGATCTGAGCGATAGTTTTCATAGTGCACCTCCTGGGTAACCTCCTGCAGATCCTGCATGTGTGTGCTGCAAATACAATTTTCTCCAAGTTATTTAAGAAGCAACTTCATAGCGTTACTTGTACACTTACATGAGCATGGTGCGCAGCTTTATAAAATCACAATGATCGGGATTTTCCACTTCTACCACGCCCCAGGGATACAAACGTCCACGCACCTTTTTGCCCTTCACTTCGAGCAATGTATTTGCGCCACAAACGGCAAAAGGCACAGCTTCTTTCAGTTGCTTAACTTGTTCTTTATAGTCTTCATCCTCATCTGAATCACAGTCAGGCAGTGGATAAATTTTAATGCCATGGCTTTCGATTTCCTGCAGTATGCGGCATTTTAAGCGTAATATCTCCTTTTTAGTCAAGCAATCAGCTTTGGCTATAACCGGCACAATATTCACTTTGGAATGCAATTTTTTCATAAACTCCACATCCAGCGGCTTAAGGCCATGTCCAAAAGGTGATATAAAATAAAAGCAGCAATGTATGCGATTATCAACAATATTGCGTCGATTTAGGCCGCTTTCATCGCGTAAAAAGCGCTCGTATTGCTCATCAATATATTCAAGTATGGCGCCAAAGCTATTGGAATTATCAATGGCATCGCCAAAACCGGGCGTATCCACAACAGTTAGACGCAATTTAACGCCACGCTCTTCAATCTCAACTGTCGAGGCTTCTAATTTGACGGTTTGCTTTTGCTTTTCTGCAACAAAATAGAGTTAGGTAATGTAGTTTACTTTAAGTGCATGCACAACTTACCAATTGCATCGGGTATAACGCGCTCGGGATATAAATCGGTTAGGAACAAGCTATTCACTAAAGTTGATTTACCCAAACCCGATTCACCAACCACCATCAAAGTAAATTCGAAACCCTTTTTAACCGATTTGCGATGCACCTGATTCGGTAAATTGGCAAAACCCACATAGCCGGGAGTTTCAATGCTCGAAAACTACAAGAAAATAAATATAGTATAATATGTAGAATTATATGCATTTTTATTTTTAAACAAATTTCTCATATGAAAATGATGTCTTTTGTATTTATTATGCTGTCGAAGAACACAACGTTATGTTAGATGGTTCAAAAAGTGAAGAAGCGATTTGAGCGATATTGAATTGCAAAACAAATGTGGCCAATTTTCGCACATTGTTTTTTGTTTCTAATGAGAAGAATTGTCACAATTCGGAAACTCTCATAAAATTAGGATTCACTTGACAAAGATTGGCCAGCAAAAGGCCACACCCGTCACAGATATTGCTTACATCGCTTACATCGATCCTGGCGTCAAAATATATGCATATTATCGGGAAATCTTTCTGGAGGTGTGGCTTTGAAGCCGTGTTCTGAAACACATTTCGTGCTAACAATGCACAACAGCGCATTCAACTGCTATCGCAACTAAGTGCATTGAGTCACTTCAGGAAGCCCTTTCACAACAGCATGGAGCTTCAGAACAGCTGCAGTGAGTTACTCAGCGCATTCTTCACATGCAATAACATTATTCAGCTGTCTTTTAAGGCTTCCATGAAACATATGAATTTTTTTTTTTTTTGCTTAATGGACTCTTTTCCTCTGCAAAACATTTGTTTACCCACTTTTCGGATTGGCTTTTTTTGTAGCAAGCATTAGGCACCTCGACCATGTCATCTGAGATGTTTTGGCACTTTTGTGAATCATTATTATGAATCTTGTGGAGAGGTAAATAAAGTATGTGCAAGTGTAGGTGTGTCTATCCGATTGCCTAGATAGGATAGGAGAATTACTGCATTGCGTTCACAGGCCTATAGAAGGCCACGGCAATCAAATTTGGGTCAATCAGTCATCGCTGCATAGTCAACAGTGAACTACTGTTCAGAGAATTGTCAGTAGATCAGTAAAAAATCAGCAGTTCGATGGATAAGTGTGATAGTGGACAAAAAACGCAGAGTGCATGGCGTATATGTGCTTGGGAGTCAGGGTTTTCTCTATCTATAATATAGAGCGATGCTGGAGAGCAGTCGGAACGACAGCAGAGTATACGTCTCCGTTCAAGCAATGTAGTCTTGGTGAAGGCGCACTCGGGTACTGTGATCGGTACCGCCGAAATGAGCAATGGGCTGCCGCAAGACGCATTGGCACTATCGTGTCGGCCAAGGGCAGTAGCGACAGGTGGCAATAAAGAACACAATGTTGACAGATATCGTGTAGGACGAGAATCTGGCCGCAAGTGAAGCGTATCAGCTGGCGGCAGAGAATACGTCTGCCCAGGCACTCAGCGTAATGTAAGGCAAAGGCGCTCAGGCATTGTGAGCGATACCATCGAGCAATGGGCTGTCACAAAATACGCCTTCAAACGCTCTTGTCGGCCCAGGACAGTAGTGGGATTGGGCCATACATAACACTATTTGGATAGTAAGCGCAACACGGCCGCTAGAAAGGCAGACCGAACGAAGATCTGGCCAGTGAGCGCGTTCAGGGCTTTTAAAGACCTGTCAGGGAGGTTGCAAAATGAGAAATAAAAGTAAGCCCCAGTTAGCGTCATGATCACAAGAAAAGCAGGCAGAGCGGCTCAACTCAGTATTCGTCTGTCTAGGTAGCGCACGGTGCGTAGTTTCAATGATGGCACTCGGCCACTGTGAGCGGTACCGTCGAGGTGGTCAATGAACTATCGCAAACGACACATTGAAACGCTCGCATCGACCCAGGACAGTGTTGGGAGTGGTTTCAAAAATATTAGAAAACCACTACGACATGGCGCTCATTATTTATCACAGGGCCTCAGTCTCAAAGAGAACTCTTTGTAAAGCAAAAATGTCCATTTCATTGTACAGACAAGTTAATGAAGATTTCATTTAATTGAATGAAAGTAGCGGGTGGCTTCTACTTTGGTTGCTTTAAATGCTTTGCACGCGTAAATTTCTCTGACATACATACAGGTAGCTACTTATGTACGTACCTACAACTGCTCTCATGCATATACAAATGTTTGTTTACTTAACATTTTGTTGCAATACAAATAAACAACAACAATAGCAATTGTGTCTCTCTATACAAATAAACATCAGTGAAATGGCTGTTCGCTTGTATATGGGTCAAAGGCAGAGACGTGGAAAAATGCAATTATAGCAAAAAAAATTAATTATAAGTGAAGCGTATAAGTTTACATTGAAAAGTTAAGAGCACTGAGCTTGTGCATAAAAACATATACAAGTTCTAGTTGCACATACATATGTATGTGCATATATTGCTTTGTTTATATAGAATAATTGTTAGCCGGCTTCGCAGCGCCACCATCTACCGCTCTTTCTCAAGTTAGTTCGAAATGTAATGTAGCCTCAAATATTGAATTTACATATGTGGCGCTAACACATGTGTCAGATGGCTGAGCATATGTACTTCTTATATACTTGCATATAATATGCACATGCACAAAGTGACGAGCATTTGTGCGGCGCTGGTGCGCTACTGCACCCATGGAGTCTTTGTCGCCGCCGCTGTTGATAAGCATACATTCCGAATGCGTCTCTGCATGATATATGCATATGTACACAACCGCGCCCTCCCGTATCAATACAAATAATTAAGAGTCCTCCATACATGCATGTTCTTTATATATATACACACGTAAATGTGCAGTACTTACGCCCTTTGTATCAGCCATTTTATTTATTGTTAGTCCGGTTCTTTTTTTGTTTTTTTATTTTTTGACGTACAACTAAGCCACAGTCAACCGTTATGAAACTTAAATTGATTAGTTGTATTTAACACAAAAGTTATGTAGAGTTGCAACAACGTTTGTACAAAAATAATTTAAAAAAACACAAAATTATAATGACGAACAAAATCAACTAGACTAGGCATATAAAAGAGCATCGATAGCATACTATCGTAAATCGATTGCTGTTGGTTTGTTGATAGCCGCATATAAATGTTTTTGCAAGCGCATTGGCAGCACTATTTATCGGTATTTTCCGCAACATTTATCTGGCAGCACCAAATACGTTGCTATGCTAATTTAAATGCAAAAATATAACCATTTTTTAAAGTCTGCTTTCAATTTGGCAGCGAAATAATTCAATTTAGTTAATTTAGTTTTATTTAATTAATTACTGCATTACAGCAAGACGCTAATTTTTACTTTTGTTATATACTGCAATAAATTGTGAATTTAACCCCTTTTCAGATTCGCTTATGCTTGTAAGCTGTGGGTCTCAGCTTTCTTCGGCAGGCATTCCGTACCTGAACTTGTTTGAAACCATAAAAAAGTAAATCTATAATAACATGGAAAGGATATTAAGAGATAGTCTTTTTGTAACCTTTCACTAACGAACAAAGGCAAGACAAGCGGCATCGATGAAATTCAACTTAAAATTTAAAGCATTTTCTTTTATTATGTGCTCTTTAAAACATTATTATGTACACTTATTAAAAATTAACAGAACTAGTTTTAGGTCTGTTAATTAAAAGTATTAATCAGTCGACATAAACTGTCTGAAATCGTTTTAATATTGGTGTTTCGTGTAGAACACCAGTGTAATGAAGCCAAACTTTAAAAATAATTTTGAAAGTGTATTTTGTTTCAGAATTGTACTTAATAAATGCGAATAATAATAATTTATTTTCTATGAAAATTAAAGTTTAAAACCACATTCCTATTTTCTTGGAGGTTTTCCATATTCTCTATGACTGTTTGTTGGAATTTTTTTATATTCCCATATATAGACTACAGAACGACAAATAGACATTAAACAAAATATTATTTTATAGACAATAACGATTAAAAACAGAATTCTGCATTCGCAGGTACAAAATATCGCTGCATATCGGAGTGGTTACAAAAGTTCACCAACAGCTTCATTGTATTACAGGTGTTGATGTCTTCGCGTCTACGCAAAGTAGGCTCAATTAAGCACAACATTAAGAATTTTACAATCTATGGTACGGCTAATCAGAGCATAGAGCGGAAACAAAAATACTCTAACAAACTCCCTATCTTTTATTCTAGCTGTCAATGGAATACGCATCCAACTGCCAGCATTACTCCGTTCCAAAGCCATTATTGCAATGTTGGATTCGTATTTACTAAAGTGTGTTGTATTCAGTACCAATTACGCTTAAATTTTGAAGCGCGGCTAGTCGCCTTTATTCATTCCAGCTGGCGTTGGAATGGCTTTCATTATTGATTGTACGCATCTAGCCTTGACGATGGCAATCTCTGCGCCGTCTATTAATTGAATCGGCATAACAAAATATTATATATATATATTCTGTCTCTAGCAGCATGCCTCAAGTCTGCAATCGTTTTTAGCCCAGTCCAGTGTCGGTTATTCCTCAGCCAGGACGTTTCTTTCTACCGATGTCACGTTTGCCTTCGATTCTGCCCAATCAATTGTAGTAATTCACATTTTGGGCCTCGGATGATATGACCAAAATACATAGTTTTTCTCGTTTTAACGTATTTTAGGAGTTCTCTATTTTTAGTCAAGCTGCATTATTTGGATGGGGATACATGTTGTACGGCCCTCCTCGATACATCCATACTCCACCTTTGGAGCATTGACAGCGTGGTAGTCAAGGATAATAGACTTACAGAAGGACTGCCTACACGGTGCTTTTAGGCGCATATTAACAACTTTTGTCATTTAGTCTTGTCAATGTCTTCTATAAATTCCATGTTCTTACTTCTGGCCATGATTTAAAGGGTAGCGATGTGAGTTGTTTGTAAGGTATATAAGTAATCTGCATATTATTTAAATTGTTAGCTTGATTTGTAATAATGTTGAAATTTTAAGCTTAAAAGAATGTTGCTTTTTATTAGACGAAGTCGTGGAGACAAGCGTTAAGATTTGCAAAGAGCAGCAGGGAGTGCTGATGAGGATTGCATTAAAAACACTTTGCAGCTAACTTGTAGTATTTATTTTGTAAAACAATACATACACATATTATTTTGTTTCTTTTACTTGATGTACATATTTTTCACAATACATATTTATTTCTGTTACTTATTTTTTTTTTGTAATTTTCTTCTTAAATGAATTTAAAATATGTTCACATTTTAAAGGGGGTTATTCACAAAACATTCAGATGCCATGGTCAAATATATATACATATATATATAGATATATATATATATATATATATATATATATATATATATATATATATATATATATATATATGTGTACGTGTAAGTTTATAATTATAATAATTTGAATAAAAATTACAGTCCATGCTGATAAATTGCCAAAAATTTGGTTTTTGCAATAATTCTCAATTTCATTTTTGTTTAACTACCGATTATATTTCAAACTGTAGCTTAATTAAATATATATTTATATATATATAAATGTTATATATGCGTTATGCATTCAGGAATGAAGCAACGCTCTAACTATGCCATAGTATACATTTACTTTTATATATATATATGTATATATATATATATATATAAATATAATTATCATATATGTACGCACATTTATGTATGCGAAACGTTCACCAAACATCGACTAGAATGTGTGTAAATAAAGCAAAAATAAAAAATAAAAAAAAAACAAAATGGAAATTATTAAATAAACAATTCAATTAAATTGTAAAAATTTAACAAAAATGAGCTGCTTATAACTAAGTTGACCAATATTATGACCAATTATTTATGTTATTAAACGCGGCGCATGCAAACCGTGCACATTCTCAATGGGTGGGCAGTGCGTGGCGCCCGGTGGTCCCCAATCATGTAGACCACGTGAGTTGGCCAAACGATGTGTCAAACGATGAGCAATGCTAAAGCCGCCGCTGCCCTCCAATTGTGTCAATACAATTATGACTTGTCTGTTTGGTAATATAACAAAAGCAAAAATCAATAAAACCCAAACGTTATTATAGCACAAATCACATACCTTTGCAGTGGTGGCACCGAATCCACGGTCTTTAGTTCACCACGCGTTGACACCACGTTATAACTCTCCTGGCAATCACACTTGACATGTATCCATTTGTTTTCATGTCGATTCTCAACCATAACAACCAGTCCAGCCCAACCCTGTGTAGCAAATAATCATTAATATACGCTTATATTGTAGCCATTGCTTGGCTTACTTACCTTGGTCAAATAGTAGGCGGTCATGCCCTCGCGACCCTCATGACGTTGACCTTTGGTCAGTGTCAAGCTTATTATAGCATCGGCCAACAAATGCGGCGAGGGACTTATTTGTTCTACTAGCAAACGCTTTGAGCTATGTATTGCTAATATGCATTGTGGATACTGATGCGGATCCTCGATGCCCGTATGCCAATGATTAAAAGCAAGACAAACCAATAGATATATATCACGCTCCAGCATCTTGTGACAGCCCACAAAGCCGCGCACCTGCAGCAATACGCTTACATTAACAATGTACTACAAGTTTAATGTACTTGAAGCTAACTACCTGACGCTTGCTGTGCTCCACAAGTCTGCCAATTTCTGGTGCGGCTGGCGAGCGTGTACGAAATATCACAACACATAGATCCAACTGTGAACGTTGAGATTTCTCCGAATTTCTTTGACCCTCTTGAAATAGTGTGAATTCCGCTTCGGTTGGTTCCAGCACGGTCAGCAGCACACACGAGATCGAGCACAAAGGTTGCAAAGTACCCTGAAAATGCCCACAAAGCGTTAATGTGCTACACACTACTAGCATTATTATTAAGTTACCTGCAGTCGCACTTCATTCCAGCCCGAACGCACTTTGCATATATCTATGCAATCAAAATAGTTGAGCACATCTTCGAATGAAATCCAAAAAACGCCTTCAGATGCACCATGTGGCATAAGTGCATCGCGTAGTTCATCAGTCCATAGCGTTGAATCATCCGACCAATCACCACGCCACGAATAATGACCCCATGGATTACGCAGCTTTAATAGCCTATGACCCTGTATATCCTTAACATCTAGCACTGAATAGGCATGTCGTGGACGCAGACCCTTATGCTGATATTCTTCTTCGTCCACTTTCATATTGCCACCGCCACAGCTAGCGCCCATGAGAAAGAGCACACAACGTGAGCTTAATAACTGTGCCCAAATTAGATCTTTATCTAGCTCATCCTCGCTGGGCATGGGTAATGAGCTGGCTTGCAGTGGTATGCTCTCGCATGGTGCACCTGTTAGCGTGGCCAGACCTTCTATAGCGCGTCCCGAAACGAGCGCTTCATAGCAACCATGTATCTTAGCCACAGCCTTCTCAATGAGCGGCACCCATAGCTGCTTACGTTTGGCCTGTGAGTAAACCAAATGTCCACGCTTATCGCAGGGCAAGAGATCATCCACCAATACTGTCGTCCACTTGCCATCCTTGCACAAACGCACTTGGTATGCGCCCTGTGCACAAATCTCTTTAGTGACCAACACCTCTTTGACCAAATCCTCACGTTCAGCCAGCACAGCCAGTGCGCTTAGTAGCCAGCAATTGCCCAGCACACCCTGACATATATCCGAAGGTAGCGGCGTGCGAAACACTGCCCAAGGCGGATAAGCGCCGCCATCACAGTTTATCTCATGCGGACGCCGCCATTGTACTACCGGATTACCCTCGGCTGCACTGCTGCCTGGATTATAGTAGAGACTCTTAGGTGCTGGCGGAAAGGAGTCGTCCACAAAGAGCTCATTGTTATCACGACAGTATTGTATTATGTTCTCCCATTTGGTGAGCGCTTCGGTTTCTTCAATTTGACGCAAATTCTCCATTAACTTGCTCTCCTGCCTAATGTCTGTGAGCGCAACGCGTATATATTTGCGCGTCAGCGCATCGCTGAGCACAGTATTGACTAGACCACGTGGACTGGAGCATATATCGCATACCACCGATGCGGCACAGTTCTCATATGTACAAGCCGGACATTGCCACTTCTTTACAAGACCAGCGGCTGCTGCTGAGCCAGCTGCATGCTGCTGCTGCTGTTGTTGTACAATATTGTAGGATGAGGCTGGCTGTGCCATTGCCAGACCGGCAGCTATGGAAATGTTGCGTTGCACAATGGAGCCGCCAGTGCTGTGACGTTTGGGTATGGCACCCGAGCTGCTGCGTTGTTGGCTACCACTAGCCATGCCACGCGGCGAAGGACTGCGCGACGCACGTTGCATAGCAGCGGCTGGTAACTGCAGCTGCTGTTGTTGTACGCTCTTGAGCACTGGTATTGTAGGTGTTTTGGCTTCAAGCGTTAGGGGCAGCGCTTGCGCATCATCTACAGCAGTTGCAGCATTGCTGCTACTATTAGTGTTGCTTGGCTGACGTAATTGTTCTTCATATGACTGACCATCGGGACGCTCGCGTATGGTTTCCACAGGCAGCAGACGCAGAGCCTTGCAGGCACTGCACATGCCAACTGCAAGTGAATTCTTCAAGGTGCAATGACTGCAGGTCCAGAATTCACCCTTACGCAGCGTCATGTCTTCAATGGAAGAGATGCTTTTCAATTTGGAGCCACCACAAACAATGCAGGCCATGGCCGTGGAGTAATTGACTAGTGTGCACTTCTTGCAGGTCCATAAATCATCCAGACGATGTTCGGCTGCAAAATTGGTAGTGAGTGCTAAGTTGAAGGTAATTTATACACTTGTGGGCTTACCAGCTATAATTTGGGAATTGTATATAAGCTGCTCCGGTTTGGGCATGGCATGTGCCGTGGCAATTAAATGATTTTGGTTAACTTGCGCTGGCGCCAACACTGTTGTGGCCGCTGAGTTGCTGCTACGCAATGTTTCGCACATTTCACAACAATCAGTCCATGGGCGATTGTAAGCATAGGAACATTTAATGCATGTCCACATTTTGCGGCTATTTGGTAAGGGTTTATTGTCAGTGCGTGTGTTTTGAGGTATGGCTGCGTTGGCCGTCGCACTCGGCAGCGCCGTTACCGCGGAGGACGATGACGACGACGAAGACGACGAGGAACCAGAATTGGATGTTGCGTTTGATGAGACAATGAGACGATTTGTTGGCTCATTCGTGCTGCAAAAGGTCACACAAACACATACGTTAATTGAGAATGCAACAATTTGCTATTATTATGCGGCGGCATAAATAAAACTTACTATAATTAAAATAAGCTTTAGATAAATAACAAAAAAGTAAAAAAATAAAATGCAGTTTATGCGTTTTTTATGCTACATCGTGTGCTAACACTTTAATACTCTTTTAATGTACAAATAATAAATAATAAGATAGCGTAGGGCCTTGGCCTATGAGTAAGCATTGCAAAAACATGCGTTAACAACAATAACAATAAGCGAGAAACCAAAAAGCGCAATATCAAATGTTATCAATTATCGAGCGATGACGCTGATCAAGCCGATAATGATAACATTCGAAAGAAAAACGAAAAGCGCCATAGGAAATTATAATTATCGAGCGATAAACTGTTAATGCCGTTAATGATAAGATCTGCATTTAATTGTTTGCACGCGTACATTTTTGATTCAGTCGTTTTGCGCGGTCCTTTCCAAACCTTTGCATAAATGGAATGTTCCGCATTAATATCTGCTGTTGTATTTGTTGCTTCACTTAATTCATTCGTTTTATTTGTTGTTTCCACATCGCTGGCCGTTTCACTGTCCTGCTGCATATCGCTGTTGTCGGTCACATCAAATGCAACACATTGCAAATTATTGTTATTTGCAGCAAGCTGTTCACACGCCTTTACGGCTTGCAATTCATTTAAATGTTGCTGCTGCTGCTGTTGTTGTTGCTTCTTTTTTAGCTTATGCTGCTTGTTAACCTGCGCATAGATTGGAGCCGCTGGCTCTATGACAGCTGCTCTTAGCTGTTGGGCAATGGCCACACATTCATTTTCATACAATTGCTGTTTCGCTTTGCTACAATTGTTATTATTATTCGCTGCTGTATTATCACAGTGCATAACTTTGCTTCTGTTGCTTGCTGTGGCACGCAACGGCTCTGACCAATCGTTTACGGCAATGAACACACCATTACGTGGTATGGTGAACTGTGTGCCGCTTGCTGCCGCTGTTGACGATGACGACGACGACGACGACGGTACCGCTTCGTGCACAGTGTCCAGTGGCAGCGCGCTTTTGGGTACACTACGACCCTGAGCAGCTTTGGTAGTGCTGCCAGTTGCAGCTCCCACTGCGCTGTTTTTGTTTTGTGGTTGCTGCTGCTGTTGTGCCTTGGCCGAACGCGATAGCGTCGTTATGGTAAAATTATATTTTTTCTTCGCGCAGCCTTCACGATTTTTATTATTTTGATTCTTGTTATTATTATTCTGTTTGCGGCGACAAAATGTATCATTTGCAATGGCAAAACGTGAATTACTACAGACGGCGGGTAGCTTGCAAGTATCTGCAAAAAAAAAAAAAATAATAAATAAATGAAACTATTAAGCATAAAGCATAATTGTTTAATTAAATTACTTACCGAAACTGGGATTAGCTTTAATGCTTAGAGCGTTTGTTGTCGTTGTGGTTGCAGCACTACTGCTGCTATTATATCTGGCGCTGTTGAGCTTAAATGCAGGTAAATTAAATATATCCTTGCTTTGATTATTCACATAGCATATATGACAGCTACGTCCCGAGAAGGTTTTATCTATCGCAGAGCTAAGACTTTGCGTGCGTCGTATAAATGTAAATTTGCGATTTTTTATATGGCTACCACGCTGTAGCTTTGCTTTGCGCTCATAGGAATGTTGCTTGGAGTGTTCATCTAAGCGCTCACATTGTGCTTCATCTTGGAGCTGTGCCTGTGCTGCAGCTGTTTGTAGCTGCTGTTGCTGACCCTGAACCTGCGCCTGACCTATATTGCTATCACTTGCAGATTCTTGTTGTTGCTGCTGCTGCTGCTGCTGTCTGCGTATGCATAGCGTCTCCTTATAGATGGGTGCCAGATAGCTAACCGTATCGCAAATCACACAATGCCAAGTCACTGAATTATTATCCGTATCGCATTCATGACAAATCCAGCGACGATTTAATGCTGGATTCGAAAAATGACGATATAACTCAATTGAGTTTTTTATATATTTACGCGTATCTTCACAATCAACACAATTAGCGGGCAAATTTTGACTATTACGTTGTGGACGTTTTAAACAGCCGCGTAGCAGTGACTTATAAACGTGTTTATATTCATTTCTGTAAACATATTAGATATATTATAAAAAAATCAAAAAAAAATTGTATGTGTATTTTGCTTTAAGCGCAATTTAAAAATTATTTTTCCGCAGCAGCGCTCGAAGACCAAGTCTTTGTCAAATAAAATGCACAACTAAAATAGTTTTCACACAAAGCACTTTGTGGCACACAAACTAAATCAATAAATTTGTAAACAATGTTTCGTTATACAAATCGATTTTCCCCAATTTTTTTGGCCTTTTGTTGTTATTCGTGTGACCAGATGTGTGTGTATGTGTGTGTGTGTTCGTGTGTGTATGTTTTGTTTTTGCTGCTGTATGTGTGCCTTTGCGCTTACCTTGTTACACCTTTGCTCTTATCAAATGACGTTGCATTGTTGCCACTTGCGGCTGCTCCTTGTGTCTGCTGCGTCTCAGCACCGTTGCCAACAAACTCGGCTGCTACAGCTGCCACCACCACCGCCGGCGGCGGCGACGCCTCTGCATCCAGCAATACATTTTCATTTTGTTGTATCCAATTGCATGGATTACGCTTGTTTTGTTGCAATGTTGCGGTAGGACTTGGAAATACCTTACGCACAGTGCCACAATTGAAACATTTCAAAGATTCAGTTGGATTTATTGTATTGCATTTAGTGCAGGACCACTGTAATACCGATGATATTGTGCCCATTGCTTAAAACAATTCCACACAAAAAAAAAATAAAAATCTCGTATCACGGTTGCAGTCTCTCGATCTCAACAAGCTGCTGCAGCAGCATCCACCAAAAGCATTTAACACTTTTTAAGCGTCGCACTACGTTTATACTTTTAACTGTTGCAGCAACAACACACATAGTTTGCATATATATACATGGAGATAGCTGTTGGTGAGGGCCAAGCTTGTTGTAGATACAGATACACAGAGACTTAAGCAACAATAAGCCCCATCCGCATGTTATTTTCTATCAAAAAAGAACATATGTATTTTAAAACGGTCACACTAATTAAGGGTTGATAACGTCAAATACACTAAATTCATTTAAAAAAAATACCAAAAGTACTTAGATATTGCGCCCTAAAAGGTGAACGCTGCAAATCTCGCAACTTAAGTGAGAAAAACAAAACTTTAATACAATTATAATAAATAAATAATATATAAAATGCTTTATTTAAAATAAAAAAATATATATGCACATTTTAATGTAATGTAACAGTAATAAAAATCAAAGCAAGAAATAAACGTGGTCAAAAAAAATTAAATTGTCATACATTTGTGAATGATACGCTTTAATAAAAAATGAGTTATTTTGTAATTAAAACTAATATTAAGGCATCATGAAGCATGTCTACAATGAGCACTAATTAAAAAGCATTATCATTTGTAAAATTTTTCTAACTTTTTCCACTTCATGTTTGAAACAGCGAAGTCACACAGTTAGTCAAAAATATGTAAAGTTATGAGTGGAACATATACACCCCTAAGAAATGAAGCAGTTGTGACGAAAATCTATCTAATTTTTAGGAATCATAAGAATATCTACAAAAACTAGTTATTTAAACCAATTAGCTCTTGTAAAATTATGCATGCAAAATAAATTTCTGTTAAGATTGTTATTCCAATCAGTCTTATCTCATTTGTCTAAACTTAATAACCCTAAATCCCCATAACAGAGCTCTAAGCGTAGCTTTCCAATATACATATATATTTCTTTGCCTCTGCATGAATCCAATATGTATTAGACGCCAAGCACTATCAATCTGAAACAAAAATGCATACATTGTTTCTGTCGGCTATAAACATGATTTTTCAAGTACCATTGAACAAAAAAATTAATTATGATGCATAATTGTAAAAATTTTGTTGCATCTGCTACTTATGGCTATAATACGGTCACACTGAATATACCAATCACAAATCAAGCATAAAAGTACTATATTGCAGCAGACATAAAAGAACTGATATTTAGTTATAATTTTTTATTTGAAAATTAATTTTGCTTTAATGAAATAATTATCATTATATGAAACAATAAATTAAGGCTTACAATAAGCTGATAAAGCTGAAATTAAAATAAACAAACTAATCGAATTTTATTGTCTTATCGATAACTTCCTTCGTTTACCGATACATAGTGCGAATTTCACGTGCAGTAGTCAACACTAGCGACGGCATGCAAACATTTAAGCGAAACGTGTTTTCAATAATTCTTTTTATTTCGGTTTAAAATGCAAAAACAGAATCTTAAAAATGCCGCCAAAACGGCAGCATATAAACAATTTAAACAGCAAAAGACTGGTAAACAGAAAAAACCTGTTGTCAAGCACAAGGATAAAACAGCAATGAATAAATCAAAGCTATTAGCTACAGATCGGGAAATTAAACAATTGCAGCAGAGTTATGAAAATATAAATACCAATGATATTGAGATATTTGCGCATTTTCCACTCTCGCAGAAAACGCAAAAAGCTTTAAACGAATACAAATACATTACACCCACCGACATACAGCTGCAGAGCATTGGACCTGCTTTACAGGGCAAAGATGTGCTGGGTGCAGCCGTTACGGGCAGTGGAAAAACTCTGGCATTTCTAATACCCGTAAGTAACTGCAGTATGTGCAGTGTGCATTTCTTAATAGCTTATCTTGTCTTGCAGGTGCTAGAGCATTTGTACATTAATAAATGGTCCCGCACAGACGGAGTTGGTGCAATAATTATATCACCTACACGTGAGCTTGCCTATCAAATATTTGAGACACTAAAGAAGGTGGGCAAATATCATGACTTTTCTGCTGGTCTCATTATTGGAGGAAAGAATTTAAAATTTGAGCGTACACGTATGGATCAGTGTAACATATTAATATGCACACCAGGCCGCTTGTTGCAGCACATGGACGAGAATGCTCTATTTAATACAACTACCATGGAAATGCTTGTTTTGGATGAAGCCGATCGTTGCCTAGATATGGGCTTTCAAAAAACCTTAAATTCTATTATAGAGAATTTTCCGCCAGAGCGACAAACTTTGCTATTTTCTGCTACACAAACGAACACGGTTAAGGATCTGGCACGTCTGAACTTACGCTCGCCTGTCTATGTAGGCTATGGCAGTGCAGCAGCAGCAGCGGCGGCAACAGAAGCTACTAGCACACCTGGCGCAGTTTTAGCCTTGCCGGAGCTGCTGCAGCAAAGCTATGTGGTTTTGCCGCTACAGGATAAAATAACTATGCTTTGGTCCTTTATCAAAAATCATCTCAAGCAAAAGATCATTGTATTTGTATCCAGCTGCAAGCAGGCTAAATATTTATATGAAATATTTTGCAAACTACGTCCAGGTGTTAGTCTCTTGGCTTTGTATGGCACATTACACCAGGATCGTCGTATTGCCATATACGAAGACTTTCTGCGTAAAAGTCATGTGGTCATGTTTGCAACAGATGTCGCATCACGTGGCCTAGATTTTCCTGCAGTGAATTGGGTAGTGCAACTCGATTGCCCCGAGGATATATCACAGTATATACATCGTGCCGGTCGCTCTGCGCGCAACAAAGCACGTGGTGAGTGCCTTTTGGTGCTGCTGCCCAATGAAGAGGAGTTCATGATCAATGCGCTGAAAGAGCAGTTGAAAGTAGACATACGTTGTGTGCAAATCGATCCCAAGAAGCTATTCTCACCACGCGTCAAAATTGAAGCGTTTTTGGCACAATTTCCGGAACTTAGAGCATCGGCTCAAAGAGCATTTGTTGCCTATCTAAAGTCGGTGTTCCTAATGCGCAACAAGCGTTTGTTTAACGTTTTTAGTCTGGATTTAGATGCGTATGCTCAATCTTTAGGTTTGGCTGTGACACCGCGTGTGCCGTTCCTGGAAAAACTAAAGTGGCGTCAGAAACAAGCACAGACTGCAGCGGATACTGACAAAACTGCAGTTATTGAAAGCACTCCAGCCGTTGTCCGAAAAACTAAAGCCTTTGCGTTGCAAAACAGCGCTTCGGATGATGAGCTCAATGAGGATGAAGATGACGATGATGATGATTTTATTAAAGTTAAACGTCGCGATCATGATGTGGAACACAATGCTAATGATGATAAACTACTACTAAATGATGAAAGCGCTGCAGAAGAGAGTGATGCCAAAGAGCTGACTGTGCCTAAGCGTGAAAAGAAGTTAATCACCAAAGCAGCTCTAGCCAAGAAAGCTATTAAAAAGAATTTGCAAGTCAATTCAAAGGTTAAGTTTGACGAAGAAGGTGAAACGCTGGCCGATGAACGCAATCAAATGAAGGCACTTAAAACGAAGCAACAGCTGAATAAAGATGATGACGGTGGCATAAGTCTTGTATTATCTAAGGCCTTACTTGTCGAGGAAGATGAGTATGATAAACAGCGTTTTCGCGAATTGGTTAAAAAGCGTCATAAGCTGCAAAGAGAGAAGCTGAGAAAAAAGGCTGAAAGAGAGCAAAGTGATGCTGAAGACGAGGAAGATGAGCAAGATGTTGAAGAGCAATTTAGTGATGCTGAGAGTGAAAATTCAGTGGATCTGTCATGGCTGCCTGATCCAGATAAGATTTATAAAAAGAACAAAGCGCATGCTAAGGAAGAAGCAGAGACTAGCAGCGAGGTTGACCACAATGATGACGACTCCGCTGAGGAAGATGAAGACGACGACGATGATGACGGCGACGAACCAGCCCTTAAGAAATCCAAGCTAACACATAAAATGTCACTGATGGATACAGAAGCTATTGCAGCCAATTTACTAGGGGGAATGTAAAGAGTAATAATATATTAAATTTAAATAATTTGTAAGCTTTGTAACATATTGAGTTTTAGAGATAGTAATAAATAAATTTTGTTATTTATAATCTATTAAATCTTTCGCATGCTTAAATTGTAATTTTTGTAATTTATAACGAGATTGATTAGGTTTTCGGGAACTTCTAAGAATACATAACTACATTGAGTTTTTTTTGTGGCAAAATCGAAAGTTATTACAAATTTAATTTAATGTGTTGTCTTTTCAAAAGCATGAGAAGTTTTTTACTCTGAAGACATTCCTCTCAATCGATAAAGTTCAACGTGAGGACGCCACTTTGGATGCCCTTGAAGGTAATTATAAACGTGTTGCAGCATGTAATAGTAGCAAGGTTATAATTGAGTTTATAATGTTCAGCAGTAAATTTAGCTAATAATTTTTAAGTTCATGTTTAAATGCAACTTTTGAAGTGCCCCAAAAAGCATTATTGCGGAGCATCGTAATGTTAACCACCTTAACCACATTTATTTTATTAAATTCTAAAACCATAATCGGTATTGCTGCATAAAACTGGTTGACCAGAGATCTAAAGTAACAGGCGCAAAAAATAAAATATTTTAAAACCAACCAGAGCATGATTCTAGAGAATTTTTTGGTAAAAAAATGTTTCCTGATAGTATTTCTATGCGTCTAGCAACTTAGCTCCTAAGAGATGAATTTTTTAATTGAAAAGTTCAGAATTTAAAGAAGATCAGCCTATACGTCAGTCTTAAGAAAATAATCATTGTAGTAGGTATGTGCTACCGTAAGTCTAAATTCTTTGTAAATATATAAGAAATGTTTTTGTTCCATTTGTAGTCGTGTTTTAATAAAAATATGTTCAGTTACCACCGCAACTCAGCGCAACAAGCAGTGACGCCGCCCATCTCCACGTAAGAGTTGCATATCACTTCGCGGCAATGAAAAGGGCACAAATCATAGCAAGTGAACTTATCAGTCACTCTTGCATGCTTATTTCAATCGCTTTGTCGCTGCAGATCTTTCTGTCGCTCCATCTGCAGGCAAGCGCTGCCACTATCGGCGCTCACTTATATTTTAAGCTGGAATTATCTCTCACTGCATACCCAGCGTGTGCAGTCAAGTCGCTCAGTATATCCCCCGCTCAGTATATCGACCTTAAAAACTTACGCTGAATTAAGTTTCAATAAACGTTATTTAATACTAAATCGTTTGCTTCAACATTCTTCTTTTTTCAAAAATATCGCAGTCTCCATCAAATTTAACTGATTGATATAAAGTAGGAAATCGATTTGCCAGCCGATCAATTACGTTATCGAACCGCACAAAAATCGCTTTGTAAGCTAGTTATATTTCGATACTTTTAGCGTAAGCCTGGTTACAAACTACTCAAAATACGATACTATTATCGCAAAAACAGTGCTGCCAATTGTTGAACTGCGCTAGCGCACCGTTGAATATGGAGCTGCCATACAATAAAAACGCCATTTGAATTGTTTCACAAATATTTGGAAAATGCCCATTTTTATTTGCATTCACGGGTTTTTATTTTGTTTTGTTTTTAATTTTTTTGTCTATTTTGTTTTTTTTATTACCATTTTTTTTTATTAATAATACACATAGTTATGATGTCGCAGGACAATATTGAGGATCTCTGGCACTTGGTCGGTGCGTTTTCTCAATAGCAAGACGCCAGCAGCACGCCTTAAAAGCCAAAGCCAGGACGAGCTGTGCCAGCAGCCTAGGCGTAACACACACACAAATAGATATTCCAAGTCAGGATCATTAATATTAAATACAGACATATACACACATATATACATATATATATATGTAACTATATATGTATATTTGCATTTATGAATCATCATAAAGAGCACATATTATCATCATCATCATGGTTATCATGAATGCATTGGCATAAAATTTGCTTTTAAAAATATCATTACACATCACGTCAATTATTCTTGTTAATTTTTTTTTAGTTTTTGTTTTTTTTTCTGATACATACATATTTAGGTAGTACGCGTATATAAATAAATGTATACAAATAATGCAATAGACACATATCTATACAAATTATACTATATATGGTTATTTGTTTTGCATTTTTTTTTATATAATTTTTTTGCATTTTTTTTGTATTTTTCTTTTTTTTTAAGTTTGAGGTCCGTTTAGACACAAGATACACAATTAGTTAAGTCCATAAAAAATTAATGTTCAATTACAAGAAATAACACTTATGCTTATGTTGTCTACATTTTTTGTTTCTTTTTGTTTGTATTTCTTTTAATTTCAATTTTATTTAGTTAAAATATAATGTTGCTGCTGTTACGATTTTTCGCAATTTTGTTTTGTTTTTTTTTTTTTTATTTTATTTAGTAGTAATAGCTGAGAGAGAACAAAATATATGTAAAAATATTCTAATACAGCCCCTAATACATTCAGTGGGGAGGATTTTTTGATTTTTTGTTTTGCTTTAAATGTTATTTATTCTTTTTTTTGTTTAGTTTTAGTTGAGAGAGGGCGGGTTGCGCAGTAGTTATAGACATAGTTACATACACATAAAATTACATACAGTACAAACACACACACAGTTGCACATTTAGTAGCTCAAAGTTTTTTTTAAAGATGCCTCTTCTTTTTTTTTGCTTTTTTTTGTTTTTAAATTTATATTATATATAATACCTAGTTATATATTTATATATACTAATATAAATTTCATATTTTTGTTTTTCTTTCATTATAATTAACATACACATACACATATATAACATGCAATACAATACACAATTAATTTACTTTTCCGCCGCGACCTGATTTACCTTTTTCGAAGCTGAAGTATGTCACGCAGAAAATGACAAACAGTTCCAAAAAAGGCAAAATATGCTGGCCCGCAACACGCTGACTACGCTTGCAATATATTATTAAGCTTTATTATGTACTTTAGTTTCACTTAGGATCTTTCTGAACTATGTGAAGTTCTCCGCTCCTGGAGGTCTGACGGCCTAGCCTAATCTAACCTATGTACCTTAGTTCACACTGCCAAGTTCAGCCTAATCTCAATCTGTATGACCACAATTGAGAGCATCAAGGAAGTGTGCGATCTGGATGTGTCATACGCAACAGTTCGCCAAGCCATACTCCGGCAATCGATATTAAAAAACGGCTTACTTTCGCTACTAGGATGCAAAATGAGCCAGGAGATAACTGGGATGTTATTTTCTGCGATAAAATCAAAATGTTGCATTACAACGATGGACCCAACAGGATGTGGCGCAAGGCGCTGAAATACCGCAACATCATAACGACAGTCAAATTTGGCAAACTGTCGCCTATGATTTGGGGTTGCATATCAAGCATACCAAGGAGGCGTAGATTTGGCATTTATAGAAAATACCCCGAATGCAGCACAATATTTAGATATTTTAAAATTAAATTGAGCATACAGCATCCAAAAATTTGGCTTGCAATAAGCTGGAATTTAAATTTTATCAAGACAATGACCCTAAGCCTATGGCGCTTAATTGGAGCAACTGGCTCCTTTACAACTGCGGCAAGGACATCTGTACACTAACTCAGAGCACTGATTTGAAGCCCATTGAAAATTTGTGGACACAGAAATGTATATATTTATACATTGAAAATCAAAAAATACAAATTATTTTCCAAATTGAATGTAGTCTATGGTACACGTGGTAGCTTTGTTCGGGCTGACTGACAAGAACGAGGGAGGCTTTACACAAACTAAGCCGGATTGCGATGAGAGCGCGGCTGTATCGATCACTATGTCTGCTGAGTTTGGTTCTACCCTGTACATGTGCTATAACAAAAAGCCTGCGATGCACTACGAAAAGATGCGATTTGGGCTGTGCTAGAATCCAGAGGTATTGCTACAAAACTAATAAACATAATAAAAAACTTATGCGTCGCAGCTACAAGTAGAGTGCCATTCCCAATCACATCTGCTCTATTATTTATGACCACCCTCTAGATATGATTCTCGAAAGACTAAGCAACCTACGGCCTATGACGGCAATATCATTCTGTTATCCCATAATCACAGCGAAATGCAAGACATACTAAACTCCCTTGCTGCTGTCTCCACAAAAGCTGGTTTAAAAGTAAATGTTGACAAATCAAAGACCTTGCAAGTTAATGCCAAGTATCCGACCGTAATCTTCAAAATGTAGAAGAATTTGAATATCTGGGCAGCGTACGCACTCCAGATGGTGGCAAAGCCAAACGTGCGTATGCCACACTATCCCGTGTATGAAGTGCTGCATTTATAAGAAAGGCAACAAAACTAAATATCTCTAATGCATGCGTCAAAACCGTTCTTTTATATGGAAGCGAAACCTAGCATACGACAAATAACTTCCAAAACATTTCACAGTTTTGTCAACCGACGCATTGTTAGAGTGCATTCAATGTGAGGTTATGGGAGACTACCGAGCAACGGCGGGCCATCATCAAAATCGATATATCGATAGAAAAAATCGCATCGACTGGCAATCGTCGCTGAGGGCGTCCACAGACAGGCGGAGAGTGCTCAACGAAATGTTCAAATCATTTTACAAGCTAAGATTAGAGGCCTAACATTAGTGCAAGCTGGAAACTATTTGTAAATAGACAAAGTTCTTAATAATTTATTATAAGAGAACACGAACACGTCAATAATAATAATAATATATTGCAAGCTTAATAAGCGTTCAAATATTTGCAATTGAGCGAGTTATTTGAATATTATTATAAATTTTGATATTTCATTTGAGTTGATGGGGTTAATGTGTCTTAATTAATGTGTAAGAGCAGAAACACGTTGACAATGAGACGAACAAGCACACGCACAGCTACACCTCACGCATACACACAGCACGCATATAATTGCAACCACAAGTACACATACACACACACACAGGACCACTACATATGCGTTTACAAATATATATGTATCACTGAAACACAACAAAGCCATTAATACAAAATATATATATATATACGAATATATATATATAGCGTTATACACATATAAAAAAATAAATATACCCTATACGTCTAGTTAAATACTCTACATACGCGCGCGCGCACACACTCACTCACTCATACACACACACAGACGCACACGCACACACACTATATACTTATATGCTGACATGAATTTATGTTTTGTTTTGTTTTTTGAATGCAATGTTAAAATACGTTTTTTTCTGATGTTTTTTGTTTTAATGATCTTTAAATCGATCGATGGGTTCTTTCAAACATTTCCACAATATTGTTGCTGCTGCACTATCTCGCTCTAACTAACTCTAAACAACTGCTGTTTCACTCTTGCTGCATAAAAACATTTCTAGCTAGTTTTGTTGCGACTTTTTACTGCTTAAAAAAAAAATATTTGCTTGTGAATACACAAAAAAAAAAATATTAAAAAAAAAAAAATAATTAACATAGTTTCCACACACAAAATACATGCACAACTTTTTCACCTATAAAAAGCACATAACACACACACTCGCTTCACACTTAAACCATAACAAAAGCATCTTTGCCACAGAATAGATAGGGAAATTGATCAATCATTGTTTGTACGATATCCTCTAAATATGGACGCAGTTGCTCAAAATGTCCCATATCGGTAAAATCAATAGGTATCAATGTTGGCCACCAACAAATGGCGAGATTCTTACTATCCATGCTATTTAATTTGGAATTATCGGAGACGCTGCAAACAAAAGTCATACAATTAGTTTAACTCAAAATTCGAATTCCAGTGAAATCCATATAAATACTTACTGCACAAAATGCTGGAATATATATTTGAGTATGGCAAAATTAATTGGTGGCAATTTTTGTAGCAATGATTTTAAAGCTATTAAACGGCAGCTGCGATCAGTTTTAACCTCTACATTTAGCTTGGATGAGCCTACACCACGTGAGCCTGCCAAGACGAGTTAAATACGTTTATTACTAAGTAACACTGCACTTAATTGAGCGCACAACTTACCGGCAATTTCTTCTAGCTCTTTTATAATATCCTTGCTAAATAGCGGCGGTAATCTTTTGGAAAAGAAATCCTTTAGCGCAGTGGCCACCGCATTTACGGGTATATCAAGCACATCGATAATTGTATTTACATCTGAAATTAAAGCTAGTTTAAGATGTTTTATAATTATGCTTGCCAAACCAAAACATGTGTAGAAAAACAAAACATAAAAGTTGCTAAGAGAACAACTACTCAATAACGACTTGGCACTTACCCTCCTCAAAACGTTGAAACAGCATATCGACATGTGCTCTGCTGCCTGGCACACGATAGATGCCCTCCGAGTCCAGTCCTTCCTTTTCTATAAACTCCACACATTTGACCAAAAATATGGGTATTTCATCTTTATCAGATGAGATCATTAATTTGCCAAATTGTGCCTCAGTTGTTTCAGCCAAACCCTTAGCATTTTGCTTTAATTTACGCTTTAGCTTCTTTTCTTGCTCCTTTTCACGTTCTTGCAATTTACGCAGTCTTGCCGTTTCCTCCTTAATGCGACGTTTCTCCAATTTTTCAAAGTCTTTCATGCATTTGGCATTGACCACATAACCGCCATCTGTTAGCTCCGGTACCATCGAATACTTTAATGAGCAAACAAAACAAAATGTTTAAAACAAACTCAAGTTTTAGCCGTAAGGCACTTACCTCAGGCGATTTGTCGCTCTTCATGAAATCAGTAACGCCTCCTTCAGCTTTTTCTATACAAAAAACATTAACTTTATATTACAAATCTATTGCTTTTGCTTTTGCTGCTGCTGACTTATTACTGGACAATCAGTACATCAAATTATTTAGTTAATTAAATAAATAGTAAACTAAAAAATGTAATTAAAAGCACGACACATACTTTTCTCACCTGCTGCGGCCATGCGTTGATAATGTAAGGGTATCTCTGGTGGACTAACATATGCTCCAAATGGCACTCTTGGCGTTTGCACTGGAATGGCAACCTTTTTCTTTTTGTTCTTCTTTGTGGCGGCTGCCTTCTTGTTGGCCTTATAATATGCATTCTGTTGTCGCACACGACGCTCTGTGGAACTGGCGCAGCTATCCGACTCAGTGCAGTCTGCAAAAGAGAGTATAAACTTTATGACAATTATGCGAATTTTCGAGTTGAATAAGTTTTGTGTTGGAAAATAAGTTCAGTTATGGAATTGAGTCTAAATTTTGAGCCATCTATAGGATGAGTGCAAATATAGCTTTGAAACTATAATTCAGTCCATTTTCTTTGTTCTATAACAATATATTCTGTTACGTTTATTGTATAGTCCTTCTATTGTATATTCAAAATAAAAATATTCAGCTAGCTCAAGTTTTCAGTCCCAGTTACTTAAACTTAACCATAGAAATGCAACCTAAAATCTTCAATCTTCTCAATGGCTGCATGCTGTGATTCTGAAGCAAGTTGTTTTAAATTTAAAAAATTAATATATTAATTGCTCTTGACCACGCTGTCAGCGCTCCAGATATTTTTATTCACACGAGTGTTCCATAATGTTGATGATGATGTCACAATAAGCAACGACGCTCCCATGTCCAAGCAAAACTTTCATATAACTTCAATGCGATAATAAGTGCAAAAGACATGCCAAGAGAAGTTGTTATCACTAATCACAACTCCCTTATCACCTCCCTCCCTCTTGCAGGCTTATGTTAATCTCTTTGTCGCTTCGAATCTCTTGTTGTTGTTGTAGCTGTTTCGGTGCACGAGGTATAGGTTGGGCTTCCGAAACATAGGGGGTTTGGCAGTCCTTGGGCAGGCCGGGGCCTGCGTCGATTCCGGTATGAAGGACCGACTGCCGTGGGAATCGTCGAATCTCTGTCTCATCTGCAGGCAAGTGCTGCCACTACCGGCGCTCATCGTTGCTTTAGGCTAAAAATAGTTCTCACGCGCCCACTGGATTCTACTTCTATGTCTTCGCTGCGCTACCGAAATCTCTGGCTCAACTTCACGCCGGTCTTTCAAATACCTTAATTTAAGGCCTTATTGTATAGATAAAAATAAACACTTCATTATTTAAAATTAAAATATTCCTGTAATTTAACTAAGGCAAACGAAAAAGTTCGTTGGCTCAACAACGAGCGTTGCCCTTTATATTTCGGGATTAGAGAACAAAAATAAATATAGATGATTGAAAAACGCTTTGTTTTTTTCTAATATTCCCCATTAAGATCTACACACTTTTGCAAGCGTTTCAACCCAATATCGAAGCACTTTTGCAACTCTGATGGAGGTAACTCCAAAACATGCATTTCGCAACGCATCAAACGCTTCTTCAGTTGTAGAAAAACCATTGTGCTCTCATTTTATTTTTTACGTACAGAATTAAAGAGAAGTCATTTGGTGCCAAGTCAGGACTATATATGGCGGATGAATCATCAAACATGCAGTTGTTTGAGCCGGTTTGTAAGAGCTCTCATTGTGATCCGTTTTCGGCGATTGATTTTTCTGATTTCTTGAAGGACAACTGTCAAACAGATGGTTGTGTACCACTCAGAATTGAGTGTTCTGCTTTGTGCTAGTGATACGGTTGCGACATTTCCAGTTTTTCGACCATTTGCTTGGAAGATCTTAGAGAGCGTACGATTTTTGTTGCATTTGGCTCTTCTTGAAGTCTGCTTACAGTCGACTGCTGTTTACTTTCGGGCTCAGACGCATAAATCCATAATACATCAGCTTTCACATTGCCATAGACGTGTTTTGAGGCAACGCAATCGTATCTTTGGAGCATTACTTTGCACCAATTGACACAAGACTTTTTTTGAGCGATTGGCAAATTGTGTGTGACAAAATGTTTTTTGACAGTCAAATGTCAATTTCAATATTGAAGATGATGAT
The DNA here is from genome assembly GCA_035046065.1 of Chymomyza procnemis. NCBI lineage: Eukaryota > Metazoa > Arthropoda > Insecta > Diptera > Drosophilidae > Chymomyza > Chymomyza procnemis. The sequence goes on along the minus strand of JAWNOJ010000021.1, from coordinate 31,678,261 downwards.
CCCAATAAATATATCAATATTGATGATGATGATCTTCTGCGCATGCTGGTCCGTCCCACTAATGCCTAAGATTGTCTCAATGTCACTATAAGTCACATGACCATCTTGCAATATTAGTTTGCGCACAATGGTTGCCGAAACAACAACTGATTTAGGGCGACCCACGCAAAATCGGTTGTATTCAGCAAACCATCGAAAACACGAAATACTCTGGTACTTGATGAAGCTTCAACGCCAAAAACTGAATTAAGTTCAGCCATGCACTGTTGATGAGGTAATCCACGTCGAAAGTTGTCAAAAAATGTTCACGATTTAATTTCATTTTTTTTTTGCCGCGCTTAATCTTTCAAGTTAGTGTTCACAATACAAATGGCGCTCATATGTGAAAACGTGCTGAGTACATAACATAAAACCTCAAAAACACAAAATTTAAAAGGCAACCTCACCGCCTTCTACTTATTGTCTCTACATAATTTAAGTGATTTTCTTTGCTTGCCTTCATTTTCATAGATTTGTTCATATTCGGCCAACTCCTCAGAGTCCTCATCCTCGCCATCAAGTTGTGCATGATCGTAACGTTTGCCATCCTTATCGCTGCCATCACATGAGGCTAAATATGATTCACCCATGCTGCCGCCACTAAAATTCATTTTGGCCACCGCATCGCTGACCAATTGAAAATTCTTTAAATTCAGCTTACCCGGTTGCTGCACAAGTTCCAAAAAAATAAAACAATAGTTAATTAAAGTTATATTGATATATAGGCAGTGAGCATACCTTTAAAGTCTGGCTCGGACCCTTTGGACGAATTTTATTCAAATTTGAGTCAATATGACGACGGCCCGTGGTATAGGCATGTGTCGAACCGCTAAAGTTATTCCAAATTGAGTTCTTGTTCATATTACGACGCGCATCGCTCTTATCCTCTAGCCAATCTGCAAGTTGTGCAACATTTTATTACTTTTGCATTCGAGACAAGTAGATTTTAAGTTTGTAAATTAATGGGGGGGTTGGTGGTTTCGTATTTTGTGTTGTCTGTTGTTTTGCTTTTTGTTTTTGTAACAACAACAGCCCATAATATGTAATATAGTTATAACCTGCATCATGTGTGGCCAATGAATCCTTAGACCCGCTGACATCCGCTGCTTATTATGAAATGCATTAGGAAAAATATATTCGAAAGAGAGAAAAATACGGGCGTGTTATGCTTAACGCGTAAGACTTTCACATAAAAAGTAAAGAAATTTGAAATATGTAGCACAAATGCAGTAGCGCATAACCGAAAATATTGAGGAAAACTTAATGAAATGGTTAACTAAATTGTTTCATTTTTTTGAACTTTTTTTTTTTTTTACATATATACAATTAAACAATTGCGAAAACAAGTCGTACAATTTGATTGATTTAGGTACCTAGAGTACAGACAATGTGATAAAAACGTAAAACAATAATTACAAAAAGGGAATCATATTAGGTGTAGTACAAAGAAATTATTATTTTTTCAATAGTTGGTGTCGTACGAGGAGGCTTTTTTCTTAACAATTTTGTGCTGAGTTTATTTCTGCTTTTGTTTGAGCGTGCGTCAAAGTTGGACACTAATACGCTATAGAGTCTCTCTTGGAGAAGAACGAAGAACGCAAGCCACACTGGTGCTGGATACTCTTAACAGCCAATCTCACGCGTGCCCTTATTATTCCGCTTGGTAACTTAGGGCATCCACTAAGAACCTGCCATTGAATACTGTTTTTGCGCCATGTTCTGTTCGCCTGGGCTAGTTCTTGAAGCATGTATCTTCTTCTGGTCGCCTTTCGTACTTCCAAGGCTTCTAACATTTCGTTCGTGTTTGTTTTTTGAAATGCCTAGCCTCGAGTTTGGGAATTCTCTTGTATTGGCTTCTGTATGCTACCACCTGACGTCTTCTGGTAGTGACGTCTACGATTATCATTGTTTTTGGTGTTATTGTGAAATGACACGTAGATTTCATAGTCGTGAAAAGACTGGGCGATGCAGTATTAATTTTGACATCATTCATAGCTGCTGTTGTTGTTGCTGTACGCAGAAAAGCGATGAATGGCGCTTGGTTCTATGTTGAGCACTCCATTTAGCTTGGAGGGAAGTGAGAAATGGAGTAAGGCGGTTGCCAAAAATTGTTGCATGGCATTGTGCATTTTTGCTTTCTATTAAGTAGATTGCATTGATTACCTTTTGGTAATACCGATGCCAACGATGCAAAACGCCAATTGTGGAAATTGGCGATAAAATCATGGACATTGTCAAGTCCGACCCTCACGTATAAGCATTGTTTCGATTGCGCAAGAGCTTAAGATTGCCCAAGAACTAAAGATTGCACAAAAAGCCTGTTGGATGCGAAAGAAGCTCTTTGTATGGGTACCAGACGAGTTAACGCCAAAAAAAAAAGCCTCATGGAGTGAATTTCCAACTGTGAATCGACTCATTTTTGAAGCGCTTGCTGACTGGTGAGCTGGTGGAATCTGTGGACAAGCAAGGAAGGATTTGCTGCGTGTTTTCTGAGATTAGCAGCAAATTATCTACTATAAGCTGCTGCCAAACGCCAAAACTCTTAACTCGCAAGTGAACTGTCAACAATTGGACGGACTGTCTAAAGCAAGCAATACCCCAGAAGCGATCCATTTCTGAAGCGCTTGGGAATAGCGGAGAGCTGGCGTGTACGGTGGCCAAGCTAGAAAGAATTAACAGGGAATTAACTACTATGAGCTGCTGCTATAAGGCAAAACTCTTCAGTCGAAAGTGAAGTGTCGACAATTGGATAGCCTGAAGCAAGCAATAGCCCAGAAGCGGCCAGCTTTGGCCAATAGAAGTGGAATCGTTAGTGACTCACCAGAAGCTGCGGCAGCTTGGTTGGTAGATGCTTATGCATACAACTTATAATACCGAACTGGCATCAAGTGATTGCCATTGCAAATTTGGTATGAGAAATTAAAAAATCGCTTTAAGAGAAGCTTGCGAAAATTGACGGTCTGAATTTTTTGTTGCTACGTGCACGAGGTCTGCTATGACAGCGGCTTTTTTAAAGTTTCCCAAAACGATGCCAAGTTATCGCACAAAAAACGGCGCATATTTGAACTAAAACGGATTATACTAACTATGGCAATTGTAGTGTCTACAATTTCATGCAAAAAATAATGTATTTCTTTTTTTTTTGTTTTTTTTTTTACTACACCCAAGTCTAAAATGACGAAAATAATAAGAGAACGAAGAAAAATCATAGTTATGCAGGTAATACATACAGCATTGGAAATAAAAGACTAAGTTTTAATGTTATAGAAATTAATCAAATAGATAGATTACATGTTATTTCTTCCAAACTTGATTCTGAAGCCGAAACGAATTGACTCTTATATGTGCATGTAATGAGCTGATGATCTGGAGGGGCTGGCTCTGGAGGAGTTGTTGGAGGAGGGAATATCTGGAATCCTTTTTTTTTTTGTTTTTTTTTTTTTTTGGTATGGTATGTTTATATTATTTATTAGTTTTTCGCAAAAGGCAATGACAACAACGAATACACACACAGAGATAAATTGATAAAAAAAAAAACAATTGTTATGGTTAATCATTAATAATTAATCATTATAGTTTATAAATGGCGTATATGTATAAATATATATATATATGTTTATAATATGGAAATGTATTTGTTTTGTTTTATGTTAGCAAAGTACGTTGCATATGTAAACATGTTAAAAAGAAAACTATTCGCATATTTGTGTTAAAATATAAACGAAATTATATTATGAACAATGCCTTAAAAATTTCATTCGTAAAGTATGTTGGTTATTTATGTATTTTTTCTTTGGCTTTGTTAGAGTTATTTGAGTTACGGCTTACTTAAGTTAATTAATTTCTGGCATGCTTTAACTTACTTTGATGCAGGTGTTTTGGTTTTTCGTTGTCATCGTAGATTTCATCTAATGATATATCTCTTTCTTCTGTATTTACAACAAACAAACGAAAAAAAAAAAGAAAAAAATACTTGTACAAAATACTTAAGTTACTTGAGTTGATGTGCAGCTTACCATTTAATGAATTTAAAGAGCGTGTAGGAAGCATTTCGTAATTTTCACTGCCTGAACCATCGGTGCCCAGCGTATTGGACAGCATATAACTTTCGTGACGCGGTGGCGGACGCGGCAATTGATTCACCGAATTCTCTAATGTGCCCTCGCCCGAATCTAAAGTAATTGACTCCTCCACATGCAAATTCTCAACCTCGTACTTGTTATCCCAAGCATTTTTAAGGAATGGATTATAAAAAGCAACTGCAATGAAAATAACATAATATTATTATGCAGCACACACACAATGTGCATAAGCTGTTTTGCCAACATACACTTAACATATTGATCCGCGGAAAACGTCATAAAACTGCCCTTAAATCTATCAGCCAGCGAATTGCCTTCCGTTATAAGAAACTGACAGATTTCACTATTGAAAAATGCATTAACGCCGCCGCTCTCGGTAATTGCAATTATTTGCAATGGAATGTTTGCATTTTGAGCTGCCAATATGCTGAAAAAAAAAAACACACACACAAATAAAAATCCAACATTATAGCTATTATTTAGACATGCTTCAACACTCACTTTAGATTGGCCAGCGACGATCTGCGTTTAGCCGAATAGAAATATATATAGCCATGTATTAGCTCATCTCGGTACTGATTTGTGCCATGATATGAGGATAATATAAATTCCACACGCCGCTTGGCATCGCCAATGAATACATCAACTATAATGCTATGCTCATTGGCCTTAACCAATGTGGATTCGGCAATTAGCGGCTGCACAATATTCTCAATATCATATTGATCGCCACAGTATATGCAAAGTAATATGCGTAAATCTGTATGATTCGTAGGATACGGCTCGTAGCTTTTCATTTCGGTTAGCCTTAGTGAGAGTATTACTATATTCAATATGTCATAAACATATTTCTGATGATTTTGCGTGTGGTCTATAAAATCACAGTGCAACATTTCGGATAGACGCATGCCTTCGCTACGTAAATATTCCACTTCATTCTCTTTCAAGTCCTGTGGCTGATAGACCAACACAATTGGCAGATTCTCGAATTTATCCTCAAGCTCCAGATTGCATAGCAATGTGCGCTCAAGGTTGTCCTTAAGCGTTTCAAACGATTGCTGATTAGAATAAACGCAAATCAAGCCTGTCGATATAAGCAATATATTTATATATATTAATGTATTTGCTTACATAATTATGTGCAACGTTTGTATGGTAAACAACATAATACTTACCGCTTGAATAGACATCAATGGCCTTGAATGCCTCCATATCACCATTAGCAATGCGATAGTTGAGATAATACGTTTGATTTTCATATATATACTCGCCCTTGGTACCAGTACAAATACGTATGTCATTGAGCAAATCGCTGGCCAAGTGCTCTGAGCCAACTATGAGCAAATTAAGTGTGCGATCTGTACCATTGCCGCTGGCTTTCCAGCTGCCTAAAGTTTTGTGATTTGTTGACGATTTATCTGAGAGCACCTCCTCGATAAGGCTGTCAACGCAATTATTGAAAAATGCACAATGATCACGTATGGGGCAATGTATGAAGCGTAAGTGTTGCACCAGCATAACGCGACGTTCCTGATCCAAGCGATCAAGCATTTTGTATCTATGGGTAGAACAAATAAAATAAATACATTGCCAAATTTAAACAAGTTTTCATATGCACCTGGAGTCTTCCTGTATAACATCGGTTATCTGTCTGACATCTTCTTGCGTTATTATGTCCACATTTTTGAATTGTAAAAAGTATTGTGCATGCTCCAAGAGTAGTTCTACAAAATTCTGTTTGCTTTTCTCTATAATCTCATCCTGATGTATATCATAGATTTGCTGACAATCATGCTCGGACAAGGCCTCAAAACACTCACGTCCCATGAATAATACACGCACCTCGGACAGCTGCTTGCCAGGCGTCACAAAACCAGACTCTTCAAGTAACATTTTAAATTGCTGCTTCCAGCTGCAAGTACCAAAAAAACAAATGCATTGAAACAATTTAAATAGCCACTAAAACAATTATATAATTAAATAAATATTTACCCAATTTTCTTCTTATCTTGCTGCACAGAGTTCAAGTAATTACGAAATACTGTCTCGGATTCCGAGGTCTCAAGCACATCGAATGGTATGCGCGCCTCATCTTCAGCCTCCTCCATATCGACGAGCTCCGTCCACGAGGCTTGCGGACACTCAAAGAAATACTGCTCAAATTCAACATGATTCTGTAGATAATTGCGTGCACACTCCCAGGCATCATCATCGCTTATATTAAGCGCACTTATATCCGGCAGCAAGTATTCCAATGCCAAAGCAAACTTGTCCAAATATTGATGCAATTTCTTATTAAGATGATCGTCGCGTAACTTTTTCATATGGCGACGAAATAGCTTCTGACCGGCATCATGCCCGAATATATTTAAAAACTCATTCCATTCACGATATTGTGCCAACATTTTGGAACCCTGTGACCACAATATATGATAGTCGGTTATTTGTGTGCGTATAAGTCGTGTTACAGCCTCCGAACGTGTATCCAATAGTTCTTTACGCGATTTAGCCGATTCTTGATATGATATAATCTTGACACGATTCTTAACCTTGTCAATCATTTGTGCTAACATCAGAAATGCCAAATCTATATTTATGGATTCATGTGCGCTAGTCTCTATCAGTTGTACTGTGCTTTTATAGTCCTTGCGCTGGCTTATCTTTTCCGCCTCACGCACATACAGATCATGAGCATCATCGTTTTTGGTTGTAACCAAAACCAAAGGTTTCTTATTCTTTAGTATAGTAGCAATGACATTCTGTACAAATTCAACTTGCTTCTCCACACTACGATTTGGTACTGGACTCACATCGAAGACCACCACAAAACCATCAATACTCAGACGTCCATCGGGCATAACCTTCTGTTCGTACTCCTTTTCAATGCCCAATTGATTTTTGCATATATACATTAGTTTCTCGGCCGAGAAGACCTTTGTGGCTGTGCAGCGCTTTAGATATGGATCCATTTTACCCACTTTAAATGCCTGGAACGTTGAATCATCCATAAACTCGGTCTGCTCAATAATATTGAAGTTATATTCAACGCCCTCATCTGTGGTTTTGCGTACTTCGCCCCAATATAAAAAATGATCATTATTCACAATGCGACCACTGAAATCGCTTTGGCTAAGCACTGATATGTGATCAATGAAGTAATCATCTGCCATGGGCCGCATAAATCTGTTACATAGACATGATTTGCCGACACCGACTTGGCCGCGGTCCTTCTCCGTACCCGATAGTCCAATGACAGAAATGTTAAATTGACGCATCTTGACGCACCTAAATTGATTAAATTAAAAATAAAATGCATATAAATAACTTGAATAACTTTTCATTGCTTAAAAAGCCCAAAAATAAAAACAACTACAAAATGCCCGGATACATTCACAGGATACAGGCAGCCCACAAAATATATAACAAAAAAAAAAAAAATACATAAATACATAAAGAGAGTATGCGCTGTATTGAGTTAGCCGGCGCAAGCAATATAAATTTCCGTTCGTCTGTTCGGCTTTTCTTTTTTTTCCCCCTTGGCTTCATTAGAATTTTTCCAAGGATTTTGCGTTTAAAAACCTTGATTTATTCATTTGCATTTAGAGTTTTCACTTTATAGCGCGTATGCGTCATATGCAAATGTTTAACAAAAACAAACACTTGGTAATTATTGAACGAAGCTACCTTTAATTATTACAACATTATACGAAATACGGTCTGCTCACAATCCTTTTGCACTGCTCCAAAGCAGCGCTCAAACGACGATGACGGTGATGACAACGATGGCAGCACCACCAGCAGCACCAACAGCACCACCATCAGCAGCAGCAGCAGCAGCACCAGCCAACGAGTCAGCAGCAGCCACACAGCGAGAGAGAGAGAGAGAGTGAGCGAAAGACGACCAAGAGCGAGAGATGCACAAAGGCAGCGCAACATACATATATAGCGTGAGAGCGTACTTTGTTATGCTGCGTTCACACTGCTTCATGGCTGTGGCACAGTGTGGCACCATTGGCTTGTTCAAAATGCTTTGGCGGTACTCTGGCGCTGTTGTGAGTTGTTGTTAGTTTCTATCAAGTTTATTCAACTACAACTGTATGCCATAATATGCCAACTGTATCCAAAAGCGAAGATACCTCTATTTATAGCTCTTGGAAGAGAATAAGGATCTACAATTTATAGCCGCATTCTCTTCGCAAAATGATGAGTGTGTGCTGGCCAAACACCATATATAATGCTGAACAGTAGAATAGAATGCAACAAACTAAAAGAAACTTGTAAAGATACGATGTATTACGCAGACAATGTGGCGACTAAGGCAGCCGAAGATGAGTAAAACCAGCAAACATCTGGAGAAAATTTCTACAATCAAAATCGCGCGTTATGAAGTTAAGCTGGAGCGAAGTTAGGAGACTAGCGCAATTTATTGCGGCCCTGGGCTAGATCGGCTACGAATTACATAAACAATTTGACGACCTAACAAGTAGCGCCATCGACTTGAGCACTCAAGGCAGCCAAAGGCGAGGCAAGCCAGAAAACACCTGAAGAATCTTAAGTTAAACTGGAGTGAAGTTAGGAGACTAGCGCAATTTGTTGAGGCCCTGGGCTAGATCGACCACGTAATACGCAGATAATGTGACGACTAACAAGCACTGCCAACGCCCGAGACCCCAAGGGTAGCCGACAACGAGGAAAACCGGTAAACATCTGAAGACGATTGCTAGCATTAGAAACGCGCACTATGAAGCTGAAGAGTTGTAGCGAAGTGAAGAGATTAACGCAAGCAAGATCTGAATAGGGAAATTTTATTGCGACCCTTTGTTCCTGTTTGGAACGCTAGAACCTTTTTATATATGTTAATCATCAGCAGCGCTGTAGTATTGAGTGTGACTTTTGCACCCTTAAGCCAGCATAGCCATGTTCCAGTAAGTTTTAGCCTTTTTAACGACTTCAGCAGGAAAAAATATCTAACAACCCTTTATGGAAATTTAGCATTTGGCTTTGTTAAGCAGTTTTTTTTGCAGAAAACTCAATTGGATCGAAAAAATACCGCCAATTAACCAAATAATTGATAGCTTTAAAGTCAAAAACGTGTTGGTATGCTAGGTAAATACGCTAGGAAATATTTGAGATTAACTATTATATTATTTGCGAAGGCCAAAAGAGGCAGGCACTGTGTATGAAGAACTTTTCTATTATAATGATAAAGTAATTATAATAATGAGTGTTAAGGCAGGTTAGTTTGAAAAACACAAAAAAAATAATGCTTGCAAATTTATCATACGAAAATGACGTACAACATGACGCCATCATTAATGATGTTGATTTCAATTTTTGGGCTAAGCCAGCAAGAAATGTGTATGTAGGACTTGTTTTTAATAATTGAGTAAAATTAAAAATAAGTGTTAAGCCAAGATTGATTGAGGAACTCCAGAAAAAATCATCATATGAAAAAGAAAAGGACCAACAAAAGAACCAACATGATTAATGAAAAAAAAAACAGACATTTCCCTTTTTCCCCACTTTTTTTAAGTTTTCGAGCCAATTTGTATGCTTATAGCAGCTCCTTTTTTGTCACTTGTGGCAAAGAGTTTAACTACATTTTTATTTCATCTGTTGACTCATGCTGGTCCTACAAACTAAGAAAAATTATAACTTAATGTCGAAGTAATATGGGGAAATTTCTTTATACAAATTGAAACGCAAAAAGTTTTTTTTTGGAAATTTGAAGCCTCTTTCCAATTATATTTCTGCTCGTTTTTGCGTTTCATTTATAGCAAATAGTAATAGTAACTACATTTTAATTTCATCTGCTGACTCATATTAACCTTACAAACAAAGGAAAATCGTGACTTAATATCGACATAACTTGAAACATTACAAAGAGCTGTGGCAGAGACCAACATACCTACAGGTCGCGGTGCAAATCTCGCTAAACAATAATACTTTCGTGTATCGACAAGTGCCAAGTCACGTTATAAGTTTTCATATTTAATAAATTCCTAAATTACTCTTACTTTGTTTAGATTTTCATGCATAAATTCATATTCTTTCACACTTCAAACGCCGTATATTATTGCACAAATAAATACAAAATTAAATCCAAACTTCATTTGTCAATCTTATCAATGTTTGAAGTCTTTTGAAGTGCCATACAGTAAATTTGACAATATTATGCAAGTTGTTGATTGATTGCACTTATCTTATCTAAGTAAATATTTAAATTGCAAATATGTTCTGTAAACATGTTTACTGTTTACACTTAAGTGAAGAAAAGTTGCCGCCACAATGAAAAGTATTTTTTAAATCAAATAATAGGGCGCCACTAGCATTTAAACCATATGATTGATATTGACTTTCGACAAAAAAGAGTGCATCATTTTAATAGCTTAGAAAAATAATCTTTTCTTATTTAAAATGATTTTTTAACGTATTTTCGTGTATTAACAGAAAACTATTTTATTAGAAAAAGCAAATGCTGATTGCTATGGGTCTATTAGTTAAGAAAATAAATAACTTATTTTATATCGAAAGAAATTTTTAAAACGGATTTTCGTACGTCAATTAAAAACTTTTTTTATTTCAAAAAAGCAAATGCTGATAAGTCACATTTTACGATAGGCGAAAAATTTGTGTCTTACTAATTGGATAAATTGTTCCACTAAGGATAATACGATCTATGCGAGGGCATGATTCGGGGATATGTTCTTCCTAAAGCTTTTTTTATGCACAATAAGTTGCAATAATAGATTTGCTGCTAGAAAGGTGGCAAAGAAATGAGTAAAAGAATGAGGAATTCAATTTGCGCAAAGTAACTGCCCGACAAGGTCACAATAGCGAAAAAACAAAAAATTTTAGTAATACTGAGTCTGTCATACTGTCATAAAGGGAACAAAGAAATAAGCAAACAAATGTAAGTTCGGATTTGTGAATGCTCTTGTGAAAAGCTCAATGCACAACTCTTAGCAGTATTTGGATATGTTCTTCTGTCTTAAACCCTATTTGTAGCTTATTGTACTTAAAGCAACTAGTACGCAATGCTCAGTTTCGGTTAACAAAATGGAAATTAAGCACCAAAAAGTTAGATTTCATGGCTGTTTGTAAAGCCTTATTTAAATCAAAATAGAAAATTAAGCAAACTACAAATAGGAATCGTAGCGACAGCGTACTCTATTCTTAAACCAAAGATAGAAGCTTTGCTTCTTCGAGCAGCACTGTCTAGCAGCACCGGCATAGCTATTCACCTAGGAAAATCTCTATTAACTTAAGCCACCGTTCGCATTTGACTATAAACTATAGATTACTGTTCTGTTCAAACAGCAACTAATAGAGTTATGACTAGTGAAATGCAAAGTCAAGTGGAATACATTTATTTTACAAGTAAAACTGAAAAATTTTAGCTTGTACTCGATGGCAACGCAGTTAAGCATTAAAAATAAATTTTTTTTAATAAAAAAAATTTGTTCCCTATAAAACTATGGAAACTTTATAGCGCCGCTATCGTAATAGCCAAAATTTGCTTGTGACAAACTTCAACAGCTGCCAGTGTAAACCTAGCATTATGTGGGTGACGTTTGTTGTTGTTGTTTTTCGGCTGCTGCTGCTGCTGCACTTTTCAACTATTTGCGCGCTCTCTCTCTCGCTCTCACACTTTTTGGAGTTTTGATTTTCTTGCCATGTATGTGTGTGAATAGAAATAGTCCTACACACACACACACGCACATGATGAGTAAGTGCTGGTGTGCGTGTGTGGGTGTACTTAAATAAAGCAACACTTAAACTTTAATTGAGTTTTTCCGGCAATAAATGTGTAAAACAACAACAAATTGTATATGCAAAAGTCCATCCGTGCAGACGACACGTGTGTGCATTGGTATGTGTGTTGAGCGCACTGCAGCCAGCACGCAGAATCAGAGACAGAGCAGCAGCACACAAACACATGGCTGTATGTATGTGTAGTTGTTCCAGCAACAGATTTCCCGTACAACAAATGTGTTGATAACAACAACAACAACACAAAAACAGCAACAAATGCATCCCCCACACACACACACACTGCCATGCACACTTTATTTAAACTGATATTAAATTATTATTGTTAAAGAGCAACAACAACAATGGGGAAAAAGGTAGCCTACTAGCTAAACGGGGTTGACAGGCAGCGCATGCTGCAGTGGAGCAGCAACACGGAGCAACCACAAAGCAGCGCATGTTAAGTGCGCGCCCCACTGCTGCGTGCAGCTAGATTATCATCATTGCCGTTTTGTTGCCTAATTGACTTCCAGCCGGATAAAATCAAACGCAAATTGAGATGCAGAGCAATATATTGATGCTGTCATTGCCACCGCCGCCGCTGCTGCTGCTGCTCCCAAACCATGGATTACCTGCACTTGCGCACAAAGCCGTACTCCATGTGTGTGTTTGGAGAGGGGGCAAGTCAGGCTGACGACGGTAACAACGACGACAACGACGACGACAAGAAGCTAGACTCACTTTTGCAGTTGGACTCGACTACTCGCCATCGGTTTTTATCTTAAGCTCTGCTCTGGGCTTCGTGGATGCCAGCAAAAATTTGTTGTAATGCTGCGAGATAACTACATATATACCATGTATATATGCACTAAACACACGAAAATTTGTAATGAATACTACTCAACACAATATGCATTATAATTAATTAATTAATATTATTAAAATTGCGCCATATTTTTTAATTGTTGTTGCTCTGTGCAACAAATTTCAGTGTTATTTGCTTTAATTATTTTTCAAGCAGCCTGTATCAACACACACACACACACACATAAACAAACACACTCACTCACACACGAACGTACACACACAAACACGCACGCACACTGCTTTATGCAGACTCTGGCGCAAACAGAGAGAGTAAGCGAACAAACGCACGAACGAGCGAGCGAGCTAGCGCGAGCGCACCCGACATGTATACAAGAAGACAATTACGAATCAGCATCGTAAAACACACCAAAAAAATTGAAAAAAAAAAGAGGAAAAGAAAAAAAAAACTTCCGACGCAAGTGAAAAATTTTAGGCGTAAACAGTAATTGCCTTTTCCTGTTTGTTTCTGTATTAAACATTATATTTGTTACTCACAATTATTGCACTGTTACAATGCGTTATTAAAACGTTTAATATCAATATTATTAAAACTTGTTTTGTTTTCTCTTCATCCGATCTTCAATAACTTTACAAAAACTATCACTAAAAACAAAATGCACTCAAAGACTTGGCATTAGGGATGTAAGTTGGCTTTCGTTGCAACAATGCTATCGTTATCGATAGCTCAACGCTACAACAGACCCAAAAACTATCGTTGGCTAATAAAATCGCTAGTGTCAACTGATGGAGTTTTGATTTTTAAACATTTATGCAGCATTGACAGTTTGTTGTCATTTAAAAATAAATATGTACATTATTGTAGTTGTCTATTGTGCATGTGCTTTTTTTGTTGTTTTTGTTTACATTTTTTCATGTTAATTAAAAAGCAGCGATGACGATACATTTTGCTTACAATTGAGTGCATTTCCAGCATCCAGCTAAATTCAAAAAAGTAAAAAAAATTTTAATGTTGTTTTCTTGATTTTTTAAACACTTTTAATCTGCAATAACTGCCAAAAAGATAATAGTCGTTTTGATGCACTTTTTGTCTGCAAAAACTGCAAGAAAGATAATAGTCGTTTTGACTGAAGCAAAGTCGAAAATCAGTCTGAGAAAAAGCAGAACTTAATTTACTTTATTCAAAAGTATAAATCTATCCAGTTTTCATTTATTGTTTATTTATTGCAACTAAGTTCCGTTGACCTTATTATTATTTATTGATTATGCTGTCATCGTTCCAATGGCGGAGCTTGGATATAACCCTCTTAATAGCTGTTCAAATCCGAACGGCGGTATCATTAATTAGCGTCAATTTTTTGCTAGCTTTTGGCATGACTCTACCTCTGTAATTGCACCATGAGGTTGCTAAGACACTCTAACAGGAGAAAATGTCATTATTTAAAGTCTAAGTAGGCAGAATTACTGCATTTCTTAGGTAGAAAATCGGGTCCTCGGAACTTATTGTAATGAAACGCTCGTTAATGTTATTTGCGCACTCAATAGTAGCTGCATCTGACAAAGAGTCTGTTTTTGCTCTATCTTAGAATAAACCTAGTTATTATATGAATAGCTGGAAATAAATATAAAAACACATATCTTCTCAGTTTCGTTAAAAAATCTGCATTTGTGGTGGAATTGAGAGGAAATAAAATTATCTAGTAATGCATCTAGTAATGCAAAGTTCAAGCGGCGTTCTGTAAGTTGTCCAACATTTGGCGGATCCTGCCAAATGGCTGAAGTCAGTTCATAAAGAATAAAAGCTATTTATGGGCACAATTATTAATTTCTTATAAACCCCCACGAGTGGAATTGAAGTGGGTCCTATCTAAGTTCTTTAAAATATAACGGCAGTTGCATATTTAGTTTAAACCAGGAAGGGCCAAATGTGGAACCAAATCATGTAATAATAAACATTGGGGACCTTATGACCAATTTAAGCAATGAAGGACAGAATGTGAGCCCAAAGATTGAGGACAAACACATTCTTAAAAAATGTGGAACAAAATCATATCCCAATAAAAATGGTATTGACGATAAACACGTTCTGATTTTGATTTTCTATTAAAATGGCATAAATTGGCTTATATATTTTTTCTATGGTTTTTTAGTTGAATAACATTGCCTCAAATGAATTCGTTTTCACAGCAAATGCTAATATTTGCAACTCATCAGTTATATATTCATGCAGTTCGCAGTGTTTTGCTATAAATCACAAATAAAAGCGGTTTTAATGGCTTTTTGACAAAATTCACATAACGCGACAATGTGTATCACATATAGAGCTGGTCAGTCAGTAAATGAATGGAATGGTAAATCTGCTGACTTTTGATTGTTTTTGTGAGAACATAAGCAGTTTCTGGCAGCAGCTTGTGTCGACGCATGTGCTCAATGGACTCAATGAGGCTTTACTACTTTATTATGTGCTGATCTTTCAATGCGAACAAGCTTGGTGCAAACATCAAAAGAAGCTTCATCAAAGTTTATGCGTTGATTGTTGTATAGTGTTTGTTCATTATTTCGCTGATAGATGCGAAATATTGCCAAGATTAAACAAACTATGATAGAGCGGGTGACGGTACATACAGATGCAACCTATACAAACGTAAACTTATACAATGAGGCACTTTAAGAATTTACAAAAACCTTTTATTTAACGTAATTGTTAATTACTCTACATACATAAATATACAATGTACTACCGCAACTTTTTACCAACGTCAATATTTATATACAAAATACTTAAGACTAAAATACATTTTTTTAAATTGCTTTTTTATAACCTACAACAATGCAATGCAAAGCTATATAACTAATACAAATCAGACTTTTGCATAATAGCCGCAACAAGATCTTTAAAAGCATCTTCAATCATAATTATATGCATTTGAGCATCCCGATATGAGCAAAGCTTGGCGCTGTCGGTAAGTGGCATTTGCATTGTTGTCACACCCAAAGAACTCTGCGAGTGCAGGCTACGGCCCGTGGTCATTAAAATATTAACACAATCGTCTGCCAGTATGGGAAACGTCTTAACAAAACGCACAATGGCGGGCAGTACATTTCTTAAAAATTTACACTTGGCCGATGAGGTTAACAGCGATAATGTGGTTTGTATAATATTTAAACAAAATTTTGATACACCCAAACTCTTTGGTATGGAATAGTTTAGCACCAAGTGAGAGGTTAATTCGATGGTAAAAATTTGCTTGTCCATTTCTGTGACATTCAAGAATTCATGCACAAAATCAATGCATATATGCATAGACGGCACGCTGGCAACAATCATGGGTATAACCGATTTGGGATAGGTTTGGAAGTGCACAAGTTTGGCCAGCGAGGGCTCAGATATAAAGGCCTGATGCACATAGGTGCCAATAATGCCCTGTGTTTCGCGTAGTTCTAATCTAGCAACACGATCATCTGCTTTGCTAGACATATACTCGAGTACCTCGAGTAATATATGCACTGCAGCGCTTTCTTGTGACGCAATTAGTGTAGTTTTAAGTTCTTCACGATCTGCATCGGTTTGTACCAGTCCATTCTTATCCAGCACTTGCTTTTGCTGCATATGCACATTTAAATACGTTTTGGAAGCCGCCAAACTGCCCTTCAAAATGCGCAGTAATATGACCAACAGATAAGGCGAGCAGAACACATGTCTGGGACAGCTGAAAGCAGAAGATTTAGCTGAGCATACGCACTAAATCCAATTAGGCTAATGTTTTACTTACCTCAAGACCTCCATGGGCTCCAGCAAACTTTCATTACCGAAACTTCGGCGATTTGTCGCATCCGAAGTATTTGTTATGGCCTGCAGTGACATTAACCAAAACGTTGTAGGCAAAACGGCATTTAAGCGCAGCCATATATCATAAAATAAATCTTTGATATAACGCGGCACTGCCTTTTGAAACACTTTGGGCATATGATTAACTAACAGCGGCCCATATTGTGCCAAATCCTCTGCTGGCAATTGTAACAATTGTTTGAATACTCTGATGGTCAAATGAGGTTTTTTGTAAATATATGTCAATGCATTGCTCAATGCATCCGGTTTGATTTCAATCTTAACGTTTGCATCCAGAACGCTGCTCACCAAATAATGTTCCTCCAACCAATCGTCTACCATGCTTAAATGCGGATAATTGGATATGATGAGACGTAACAAAGGATGAAACAGCGATAGATAATCATTATGATATTGATGCGCCTTTTGCAGCAAGTATTTTAAAGGTAAACCGCCCATAAAGTTGTTGGAATATTCCTTTTGTTTGCGTCCGCCCACAGCGCTGAGATTCATAAGCCGCGTATCCTCATACAACATAAGATAGTAAATAATCAATAGTTGTGCTGTCAATGGACAACTGACTTCAATTTGCGCCAAGTCCTCGCTTTCGGGTGGCAGATGCATATCTTCGGCAAAATAGGTCAGCTGTGATGTACGAAAGACATGCAAGACTTCCGACTCGGTAAATGGTCGATGCATATGATCTATGTTAACCTTGCCCGCAGGATTCGGTATTATCAGTGTGTTGACAAAAACTTCTACCAACGCCGGCATAACTGGATGCACAGGGCGCACTGAGCTACAAATTTGCTTGAATATCCAAGTCTTAATCGGTACCTTATGCTTTAAAAACGTTCTCGATTTTAGCAACTGATGTATGCAATGCACTGGCAAATATCCCGGTATGGTACCATTTAAGTTAGGCGTTACTGGTACACGCACAGCATGTGAGGCCACAACTTGTTCCGTAAATAAATCCTGCGTAAATAGTTGCTTAATACGATTGGTGCTATTTGGTCTTATGGGTATTTTCATGGCCAACGTGGAGCAGACCATTTCACTGATGGCAGCAATTTGATTGCTGTGAAAATGTATGGCCAACAACAGTAACATTTCGCCCAAAGAGGTGCTAGAGCCGGAACGCTTGCAAAAGAAGGAATCTTCTTTGATAAGCCACTGCAGCCACTCCACCGCTTTGCTTTCTAGTGGCAATGTGGATACAAGCGATGGGCAGGCAATTAGCATGCATAGTGCCAATGTTACAAAACGTACGCCCGATGGTGTGGCCTGCGGGCAGATTGTGACTAGCTGGGACAAGGCATTTATTTCGTCGTCGTTAAATCTGAAATAAATAATTGAGCGTTTCGCAAAAGTTTCTACACATTTTTAAGCTGTTCACTTACTTTAAGCCTCCAATGCCGCGTAGCGCACAATAAAGACGCAGCAGCACAGCTCCTTGCAAGTTAAAATCCTTGAGTTCTGTTGCTTTGCTTGTTACTTCCAGAATCTTTGGTATTAGCTGCGCGCGTACCAAATTCAAGGCAACACCCTTACGCTTTTGACTAGTGCGTATGTAAAGAGCCAGCCAGGAGCGCAAGTTCTGATCATTACCCAGCAAAATTCCAGTAAGGAATGCAATCTGTTCAAAAGCATAAGTTTAAGTAGCATAAATAGTTAAGCAATTACAAACAGTATTTACCAAGTCATCGGGGTGTTTAAATGCCAGCTTTAACATAAACGAAGGCACCTTCATCATGTCCACGCATGTGGAGCGATTTACCAGCGCTTGTGTAGGATTCATTTCACTTAGGGCCAAAAGTAGCAGTAACCTTTGCTTAGCTTCACTGGCCTCTTCGTCACAATTGCCTATGACATGAGACACAACATCGCGATAGCAGTCGGGAAAATTTGCAACTAAAGCACAAATAATACGATAACCATTGGGCACATGCACCAAAGCATCAGTCAGCTCTAGTATATTTAGTAAAGAAGGCAGCTCGGCTAGTGCAATGCAAAGTATGTCTACAACTTCCTCCAGATAGATACCATCGTCAAGTATTTCCGAACAAACGGCAGTCTTTTGTTCGCTAACCTGTTGCTGCAGGCTAAAAATCTCCGATAGCACAACGCGTACCTTACGCGCTACGTCGGCACGTTCAAAGCCCAACGCAATGCCAGACTGCAGTCCAAACTCATGTTGTTGACAATCAAAAACATTGGTTTTTTGACGCGCAAGCAGCTCTTTTTTAAGATCATTTTCCAGCTCATGATAGTTTACTTGCAGATAGGAGACAATGCTGTTGACCACTTCAATGCCTATAAGCACGGCTAGAATTTGTTTACGCGACTCCATAGAGGATTCGGTATTGTCAAGCGGCGAAAGCAAACTCATGCGCACAAGCGATGGTAGTACCGGTCTAATCTCATGCTCTGGATAGCCGGCTAAGGAGGTAATGTCCAGATTTTGCATGGCAGCAAAGACACGCGCTGTGACATCGTACATCTTGAATAGTGGAACGTACAGGCTGCAGTTATGTTTAATTTTGGAAATTAAGTTGGTTTAAAGGTGTGGCGTGTGTGGCACTATTGTGGGCCAACATGCAGCGCCGGGGCTAAGCTGCATATAAAGCGCGTTGAAGCAGTGTGCAGATTAACTTGATGTAAAATGTTAAGGAGCGGAAGAGTTGTATATATAGTTTAGTTTTATTTATGGTAAAGCGCAGCGCAGCAATACAGGATTTGGCAAGTGCAAGCGATAAGTAAATAATTTATTGTAATCGTAAGGCGCTGTTTGTAAAGAGTTGGCAGCGCGCGCTCATTACCAAAGCAAACGCGCACAGTTTGGCAGCATTTTTGCTTTTATAACATTTTGGCAGCCCACGGCAAAACACAAATAGGTTGGCAGGCCTCTAATGCTCTCCTATGTTTTGACTGATACATACATTTTCCATTCAGTTCAAGCAGTCACTTTTTTTTTTACTCGCAAGTGAAGTTGGTACGCAAGAATAACCGAATGAATATATATTTAAACACGCAAAATATATGAGAATTGTGTATTTTATGTATCAATTAGGGCAAACAAAACTAAACAATAAACGAGTAGGTAAGTGCAAGTTACAAAAAATAAAAAAAACTGCAAACAATTAACCGGAAAATAGCACAAAAAAAATATCTATGTCGGAATAGACCAACGCCCAGCCAATCAACCCAACTCGAAAAGAAAAATGTAATATAAAGGCTGCTGCAAATTGAATAACTCAAATTTAAGTGTGTTTTACAACATAATTGTTACCAAGTGGCATAATTTATCTGCTAGATATGCACTATTTATATATGTTACTTTTATATAGAATATATTAAAAACATCATCATCGATTAAAATTGAGCACTGACTATCGCCGCTCGCTCTCTCTCACTCTCACTGCTTTGATGACATCATGCGCTTGTAACTATGTGGTTTGTGTGTGTGTGTGTGTCTGTGTGCGTATGTGTGAAGAGAGCGTGCGCACTCGTACTCAAAAGTTAGCCGAGTGCTGCTCATTATGCTGTTACTGCTCTAATCAAATGGAACAGCGAGCGAGTGTTTTTTTTTTTTTAATCGAAAGCAGTGCCGTACATCTTATTAAATAAAAAAAAGTTTACTAACTTAAGTTTTACCAAAGAAAACCGGAATTATTACAGTGCTTATTATTATTTTTTTTTGGTGTGTGTGTTTAAACAATAAAACATTATTTACATAAAAACTAGTCAGCTAGCTAGACGCTTGCAAAGAAAAACACCTTATTTTTTTTTATATGGTTGACTTATCTAGCAGCGCGTTAAAAATGCGATAAAAAACTGCACATGTATGTGTTAACCAACTTTATATTTATGTACAAATATATATATATATTTAATAAACGTTTAAAACTGTACGTTACTCATGCATATATGTATATACATACAGCCATGGCTATATATATATAGGAAATCCTTCCAAGAGGTCACGAGCACACAACATGAAGTTGCCGCTCGCCTCGTAAACACTTGTAAACACATACATAGAAAGCTCTAGTGCGCGCGTGTGTGTGTGTGTGAGGTCGTTCGACCAAGCCTTGTTTATAGAGCAGCAAATAAATATAAACATTTGTCTCGCTTAGCATTGCAGGCAACATTGTTGCGTTCCATCAAATGAATAAATTATAAAGCAAATTAGGCGCCATTTATCTGCATTTAATTAAAATTCAAACAAATGCCGCTTTGGCACTTGTCTTGTTCCAAAAACTGGCTGCACTTGCTGCATGCCTTTTACAAAATTAAACAGGTTTTTCGTTTTTTTTTTTTGGTTACTTTTTGTTGCTACTTAACTGCAGCTAACTGCTTAACTAAGCCAACAACAAACGCACAGCTAAGCTGCTATCAAGCTCACTTTTTGTTAATCAAGTTAACACTAAATGAGAAGAAAAAAAAATATTGCACAACTTTAGCCACACCCACTAAATAAATCAAAACTATGAAGTCATACACTAACTCATTCACAGCTAGCTGGCTGGCTGGCTGGCTGGCTGGGCTCAATAAGTCTAAAGCTGTGTTTAGTTAAAGCTTTTAATTAAAGTGGCACGCATTTAATGAAAAAAAATTGTGCATAAAAATTCTTTGCATATAAAATATATACAAGTGCAGTCAGCGCAAGTAAGTGTTTGCAACATATCCTTACAGCTTTCTCATTCAAGCACTTTTCGCAATTATTTTTGTTACTCAATCGATAGCTAAATTATAAATATATGTTGTAAATTATTTAAAGCGAACTAGTGCGTCAAAAAATTCCCTATGTTTACGTTTCACAGCTTCATGTGTCGCTGCGAGTGCAAACAGATTTCAACTTACTGGTCAAGGACTTTTTGGATTCATATTTTTTAATCATCTGAAATTGTAGAAAATCACTCGTTGATATAGGAAGCCAAACTCCTTTTAGAAGCTTAAGGACTTCTAACTGTCACTATCTCTAGCAATTGCTCGAAGTTCGTTAAACGATTTGCCAGTTGCCTTCTGAACCGTTCTTCTCCAAGTTGTTTGGAGTCGACCGCCTTTAATATTTACAATCTAAAACGCAAGATGTCTGGTCAGCGGATTACAACATCATATTCAAGCAATTTGCGGCATTATATTTTTTAATCATACCTAGTTGGCCTATGAAATTTTAGGAAGCCACTTCGATAGCTTAATTATGCACAATTTAAATCTGGTAAAGAGATTACATCATTTTCAAGTACTTTTCGGAATTATATTTATAAATCATTCGAAAGCCTGTGATATTTAAGAAAGCTAGCTATACATTATAAACAATTTATAACAAATTAGGTCTGGTTGTGTGTCGTTTGATTAAGTCTTTGCAAAATTGAATTGCGACAAAAAAAAGTAATATCCATTTAAAGCTAGCCTAAAATACATGTGTTTATTTAAAAACAAATGACGTATACATTACCAATTAAAGCCAGTGCAATATGTAACACTCAAAATTCTATTGTCTCAAAACGCACACTCTAGTATTTTCAAAAATTAAATTATCTATTGCTTATCACTTCAGCTTCGTATGCCAAAAGCTTGTAAAACTATTTGTCATCAGTTAAAATGATTATTGCTTCTTGTTAGTCACAATAAAATGTGGATTCAATGCAAAAATAGTACCAATCGAAGAAAATTAATCAGCTGATCGATCGATGAAACAAACGAAGAAAATTAATTTTCAAAACTTTTAAGTGCCCAGAAATCCGAAAGCACTTAAAACGAAAATAAGCTTAATTTGCGTTCACTTTTTTCAGCTTCAAACATGTAGGTCGCCAGTTAAAATTATGATGTACTATAGTTTTTGTAAAATAGAAGTTATATAAGTTATTGACATAATGTTTTTAGAAGCGGTTTTTCATTATATTCAAGCATCATTTTGTATATTGAGGAGTTCTTAACATTAAAAAGCAGAAATATAGAAGTGCATTCGTTTGCTCGGTTGAGTAACACATTTTTAAATCTTCTTTAAACGTTAAAGCTGAGTTGACTAAAGCTGCCGATTATCAGCGATAGTTAAGTGTACTAATTAGACTAACTATATGTTGCTATCATGCATGATTTACACATTTTTGCGTGTGGTGCTTTTGGCATGACATTACCTGTCTAATTGCACCATGCTGGTGTTGAGACACGCTTGTCAGATAGAATGCAATTATTTAAAATCTAGGTTAACATAAGTACTGCACGTCCAAGTTATAGATAGGTTGCTTGGGACCTATTGAAATGAATGGCTCGTTAATGCTGCATAATTGGCACGTTCGCTTTGTACTTTTCTTACTTTAATAAATATATAGACCATTTATATTATGCTACCACGGCTGCAGCGCATGTTGAAACTATATATTTTTGTGAGGCAGTGCCTTACCAGTCTAATTGCATCATGTGGCACGCTCAGTTTGTACTTTGCTAACTTTAATAAGTATATATTATTTATATTGGCTGCAGCGCATGTTCAAACTACATAATTTTGTGAGATCCCCTTTTGGCAGTGCCTTACCTGTCTAATTGCATCATGTGGCTGCTGTGGCACTCTTCAATCAATATATAGACTATCTGTATTATGATACCATGGCTGCAGCACGTATGAAACTGCACTGCCGCAGGACCTTACCTGTCTAATTGCACCATTGGGCTGCTGTAGCACTCTCACTTTGAAATTACTTCGTATGACCCATAATTGCCTCCAATAAACTCTCAATTATGCTGGCAGAACTTCTTATAAATTGTTTTTGTTTGTTTTTTTTTTTTCAGTGATGGCATCATGTATATTGTGAGTGAGTGAGTGAGAGAGAGAGAGAGTTATGTACATACATCAATGCTCATTGCAGCAAAGGTATGCATGTGTGTGTGTGTACATAAAGCTGATGCAGAGTTCAAAACCACCCTACATTTCTGTTACGTTGCGCCGCCCCTTGTCGCTGGCGCTTTTATTAGCTCTAGCTTACTCTCCAAATGAACTCTCAACTCTACGCAATGCGCGCTCTCCTCCGCGCGCGTGTATGTTGTGTGTGTGTGTGTGTAAATGCTGTGTGTTTTGTTGTTGTTAGTCTACATCTGTGCTCTCTCGCCAGTACGCACGCCGCCCGCTCGCAAAGTTTAAGCTACGTTTAAAAAAAAAAAATGAGCAGCAAAAATATTACGTAATAGATAATAGCGCTTTTTGTTTGTTTGCATTAATACATAACTGGACTGTCGTTGTGTGTGTGTGTGTGTGTGCGCGTGTGTGTGTATTGGTTATGTGCTATATTTTGACCTAAGTCAATTGTTCTATTCATTAAAATTGTTGCTACTGTTTGTTGTTGTTTTTGTTGCGGTTGTTGTTGTCATTATTAGTTAGTGTCAAATCGCGTACATCTTGTTTGTTTGTATGTGTTATATACATATATATATATATATATATATATATATGTATGTATTTCGGTGTATTTGCGCATGCTATGTGCACACTGTAGGATGCGAAATGAGCTCATTGAGCGCACAGCCGTCAACGACAACAACGACAACAACAACAAACAACAGCCAACAGTGCGTATGCAATCAGTGTATTCTGTTTGTTCATACGCATACAGTGGCGCATGCAAGTATTTTGATGTGCATTAAATTGCAAACAATTTGCAATTTACTCAACTTTTGCTTTGGTAAAACTCGGTTTACGATTTCTATACTTGCTGTCGCTTCATACGCAAAAAGTGGCTGAAATGGTAAAGAATTTCCATTTATCTGAACTTTCTCAATTTGTCTAAAACTTAGTATACGATTTCAGTATTTGCAATTTATGTATAAGTATAGTTTTTTTTTTTTTTGGTAAAATTCGGTTTACGACTTCAGCGTATGTCAACGATTCATACGCATACAGTGGCTGAAAAAAGTATTTTGATAAGCAAGTTAATTGCTTAAGTATTCTCAACTCGGTATATGATTTCGTTTATATTATATGTATTTTAAAAACGTTCGACACATTTATAACAAAATTTCAAACAAATAAATTACAAACTAATACAGTGTGTGTCATCAGTTCGGTTTGAGCAAGTTGTATAATATTTTAAATTACCAATAGATACAAAAAATAAAGTCTGTACTTTTTAGTTCAGCTTTAAATGTTACCCGCTGACGACAGAACCTGACATATGCGCTGCGAGTGTTCTAGCTGTGAGTTATTTGGTCTAAGCTTTACAATTTATGTAATTAGAATAAAAGAGCATGGAGATATTCCTATTAATAGAATTTCGTAGAGAACACAGAGACCTACAGTCTACAGCAGTCGAATACGAATGTTGGTGTCTTTAAATTAATACAGATTTTCTTTTTCTTAGGCAAATAACATCTAATTATTTGCTGGCTATGTCACAGCTAGGCAAAACAATTTATGAAATATAGATAGATATTGCAACGCCAGCTTTGTTTTCGGATGCTCCTTCGAAAGACACTCGATTGATGAAGCAGCTATTTTTGCAGGCCAGTACAAAGGGAAATGATCTGCGTGTTATTGCTGAAACCCATTTGCTGACATTTTTTTTTTATCTAATCGATTAAAGTATTGACTGCCCGCCATACCACTGCTTATAGGAACTTTGCTACATTTTGCTGCGGAAAATATTTCGTAACGTTGAAAGCTATAACTTTATGTATTATAAATACTATATATGTGGTCAAATGCGAACCCTCATAGACTGGTTCTTTGCAGCAGTTTTGTGATAACCGTCAGACCAGTGAATTGCACTCGTAATCGCAACCGATTTTGTAGTGTCTTCTTCGAAATTAAAATCTATAACATAAAATATAATCTCAAACTGAAAAAACTAAGGTGTGTCTCACTTATCAGTAACGCGAGACCCCAGACTTTGTTGCAATGAAGCAGTTAATAATATTGTATTGTACTCCGCCCATAACGCACCACTTATCTTTAAACTCCGTAAACATAGTGCAACTTTTTGCACTTGTAATAATACTTACTTAACAAACTGTATGCATATAGACTGCTGTGTGTATATAGGGAATGACCTGCGGCACAGTTTTTGCAAAAAAGTTCTTAATACTCACACACCCGCACACACTCGCATCCATTGTGGGGGCGCAGTGTGACAACACTTGGCCATATAAACATGTACATATATATATATATATAGATATACATATATGTATTCATGTATATAGGTAATTTGAAGCGGCACTTTGTTCATTCCAATGGTTTCAGAATTGAATTTCCTGTAATTTCACAGCGATTTCAAATATACAATGTTTGGTACGGCCTTTTTTTTTTGTATACCCCCCAAGTAGCCCCATACCAACATACGTTTGTCTGGGGCGTGACGTAATCCCACTTAGTACATATGTATGTATGTCGTCATGCTGACCACATGCATTATACGATCGTACTTTAGCATTGACCCATGTTGTACTTCCTCCTTCTATAATATCAATGTATACGGGCAGCCAGACAGACACGTAGAGAAAGTATGTCGCTGTCAAGGGGCAGATGGGGAGAGGCATGTCTTATGAATCACACGCAAGTGCAGCCAGCGGGTGGGGCCCCTACGACCCAACAACAGCGACCTAACCCGCCCAAAACACAAAAAAAAACCAAATTTTCTTTCCACTTAATTATTAATTTTTCTCTCAATTTTTCGTTTCACGCACTGCTCGTCGCTCTCGCACTATATCTAGCTCTCTAGCTCTCATACTATATACAACATATAACAACGTGTCGCTCTCTATTAACAGATCATTATGTTCTTATCTCTTGCAGTGATTCTTTGAAGAAAATTTAAATACAATAATTCATATATCGGTTAAATTTAAAATCATAATAATTGTGGAAAACTTGTACAAAAATCAAACAAAATGACGACGGACATTTCAATTGTTCGATGGGACCCTAGTCAAGGTCCAGGAAACGAATATATCGATGAATACGAATACGATGGCGGCAACTCCAGTTCACGCCTTTTCGAGCGTTCACGCATTAAGGCCTTGGCCGAGGAACGTGAAAGTGTGCAAAAGAAAACCTTCACCAAATGGGTTAACTCGCATTTGTGCCGTGTTAATTGTCGCATTGCCGATCTCTATGTGGATATGCGCGATGGCAAGCATTTGATCAAATTGCTAGAGGTATTATCTGGCGAAAGATTGCCAAAGCCAACCAAGGGTAAAATGCGCATACACTGCCTGGAGAATGTGGATAAAGCTTTGCAATTTTTGCGCGAGCAGCGTGTGCATTTGGAGAATATTGGTTCCCATGATATTGTCGATGGCAATGCCTCGCTGAATTTGGGTCTTATATGGACGATTATTTTACGTTTTCAGGTATGTAACTTTATTTTAAAAAGCATCGGCGTTCATCTACATATTATTATTATTATTATTTTTCATGTTCATTTTCGCTAAATTTTACCTAACACTTTTGCCACGCCCTGTCTCATAACCCTAACAGATACAAGATATTACCATTGAAGAGGTTGACAATAAGGAAACCAAATCCGCTAAGGATGCTTTGCTGCTATGGTGTCAAATGAAAACAGCTGGTTATCATAATGTTAACGTTCGTAACTTTACCACTTCTTGGCGCGATGGCCTGGCCTTTAATGCCATCATACACAAACACCGTCCAGATCTAGTGCAATTCGAGAAATTGTCCAAGACAAACGCCATACATAATTTGAACAATGCCTTTGATGTGGCCGAGGATAAGTTGGGCCTAACCAAACTGCTCGATGCCGAAGATGTTGTTGTCGAACATCCCGATGAGAAATCGATTATAACATATGTTGTCACCTATTATCATTACTTCAGCAAACTCAAGCAGGAGACTGTGCAGGGTAAGCGTATTGGCAAGGTTGTTGGCATTGCTATGGAGAACGATAAGATGATACATGACTATGAGCATTTTACCAGTGACTTGTTGAAATGGATTGAGACAACCATACAGAGTTTGGGTGAGCGTGAGTTCGAGAACTCACTGGCCGGTGTACAGGGTCAACTTGCACAGTTCTCCAATTATCGCACAATCGAAAAACCGCCCAAGTTTGTCGAAAAGGGCAATCTGGAGGTATTGCTATTTACTTTGCAATCAAAGATGCGCGCTAACAACCAGAAACCCTATACGCCCAAGGAAGGCAAGATGATATCTGATATCAACAAGGCCTGGGAACGTTTGGAAAAGGCTGAACACGAACGTGAATTGGCTTTACGTGAGGAACTTATACGCCAGGAGAAACTCGAACAGCTGGCTGCTCGCTTTGATCGTAAGGCATCTATGCGTGAGACTTGGCTATCTGAGAATCAACGTTTGGTTAGCCAGGATAACTTTGGTTTCGATTTGGCTGCGGTAGAGGCAGCAGCCAAGAAACACGAGGCTATCGAAACCGATATTTTTGCCTATGAGGAGCGCGTTCAGGCCGTTGTCGCTGTCTGCGACGAACTGGAGTCTGAGCGTTATCATGATGTCAAGCGTATTCTTTTGCGCAAGGACAATGTTATGCGTTTGTGGACGTATTTGTTGGAGCTACTGCGTGCACGTCGTATGCGTTTGGAGATTTCGCTACAGTTGCAACAGAACTTCCAAGAAATGCTTTACATTCTGGATAACATGGAGGAAATCAAGCAGCTACTTATGACAGACGATTATGGCAAGCATTTGATGGGTGTAGAGGATCTGCTGCAAAAGCACTCGCTTGTTGAGGCTGATATTAATATACTGGGCGAGCGCGTTAAGGTCGTTGTGCAGAACTCTCAGAAGTTCCTTAGCGATGATCCTGAATCTTATAAACCTTGCGATCCCGAGATTATTGTTAGTCGCGTGCAGCAGCTAGAAGATGCCTATGCTGAACTGGTACGTTTGGCTGTTGAGCGCCGCAGTCGCTTGGAAGAGAGCCGTAAATTGTGGCAATTCTATTGGGATACAGCCGATGAAGAGAACTGGATTAAGGAGAAGGAACAGATTGTTTCCACTGATGAAATTGGCCATGATTTGACCACAGTTAACTTGCTGTTGAGCAAACACAAGGCTCTGGAGTCTGAGATCACATCGCATGATCCTCAATTGCAGAATGTTGCAAAGGTCGGAGCTGAGCTCATCACTGAAGGTCACTTTGGTGCCGATCGCATTAAGGACCGTTTGAAGGAAATTTTATCCAAATGGGATCATTTGTTGGACTTGACCAAATACAGACGGCAGCGTTTGGAAAATGCTGTGGAATACTTCCAATTGTTTGCTGATGCCGATGATGTCGACAACTGGATGTTGGACACACTACGCATTGTATCTAGCGAAGATGTTGGTCGTGATGAGGCCAATGTACAGTCGCTGCTTAAGAAGCACAAAGATGTCGCTGATGAGCTTAAAAACTATGCCGAAGTCATCGATGCCCTGCACAAACAGGCCGAGACACTCAAGCTCAACGATGCTGAGAAGGCGAATGTGGACAAGAGACTAGAAGCTATTGATACGCGTTACAAGGAGCTTACCGAATTGGCTAAGCTGCGCAAGCAACGTCTGTTGGATGCACTAAGTCTGTATAAGCTCATGTCCGAAGCCGATGGCGTTGAACAATGGATCAAGGAGAAGACAAAGATGCTGGATACAATGACACCTGGCAAGGACATTGAAGATGTTGAGATCATGAAACATCGTTTCGAAGGCTTCGACAAGGAAATGAATGCAAATGCTTCCCGTGTGGCCGTTGTCAATCAATTGGCACGTCAACTATTGCATGTTGAGCATCCCAACTCCGATGAGATTCTTGAGCGTCAGAATCATCTAAACCAAGAGTGGTCCGCATTGCGCGAAAAAGCCGAGGCTAAGATGGATGACCTCAAGTCAGCCCATGGTGTGCAAACCTTCTATATTGAATGCCGTGAAACTATTTCATGGATTGAGGACAAGAAACGCATACTTACCGAAACAGATAGTCTTGAGATGGATTTGACTGGTGTCATGACTTTGCAGCGTCGTCTTAGTGGCATGGATCGCGATTTGGCAGCTATACAAGCTAAACTCTCGAGTCTGGGCCGTGAGGCTGATAGTATTGAGGCCGAGCATCCAGAGGAGGCACAATTAATACGCGAGCGTATTGCACAAATCGAATTGATCTGGGAGCAGTTGACACAAATGCTTAAGGAGCGCGATTCGAAACTGGAAGAGGCCGGCGATTTACATCGTTTCTTACGCGATCTGGATCATTTCCAGACATGGCTAACAAAGACTCAAACAGATGTGGCTTCCGAAGATACACCAACATCGCTGCCAGAGGCTGAGAAGCTTCTCAATCAACATCAGTCGATACGCGAGGAAATTGACAACTACACCGAGGACTATAAGAACATGATGGAATACGGCGAACGTTTAACTTCCGAGGGTAGCACCTCTGATGATCCACAATATATGTTCTTGCGCGAGCGTCTCAATGCGTTGAAGGATGGCTGGGAAGAGTTGCATCAGATGTGGGAGAACCGCCAAGTATTACTATCGCAGAGTCTTGATCAGCAGCTCTTCAATCGTGATGCACGTCAAACAGAAGTATTACTCAGCCAACAAGAGCACTTCCTTAGCAAAGATGATACACCAGTTAATTTGGAACAAGCTGAGAATCAGCTTAAGCGTCACGAAGCCTTCCTTACCACGATGGAAGCTAATGACGATAAGATCAATACATTGTTGCAGGTCGCTGACACCCTGGTCGAAAAGGAACACTTTGATGCGGATAAGATTGGTAAACGCGCCGAAAATATTACCGGACGACGCGATGATAATCGCCAACGTGCGCTTGACCAGCATGAGAAGCTAAAGAATCAGGTTAAACTACATGAATTCCTGCAAGATTTGGAAGAGCTGGCTGAATGGGTACAAGAGAAATACGTGACATCTCAGGATGAGACCTATCGCAGCGCCAAGACCATACACTCCAAATGGACTAGACATCAAGCATTCGAGGCTGAAATTGCTGCCAACAAAGAGCGTCTATATGAGGCTGAAAAATCCGCACAGGAGCTTTCCAAGGAGAAACCCGAATTCAAGGATGTAATTGAGCCCAAGCTAAAGGAACTAGCCAAGCAATTCGAAGATCTCGAAGTGCACACTAAAGAAAAGGGCGCCATGTTGTTCGATGCCAATCGTGAAGTACTTGTACAACAGACATGCGATGACATTGACTCTTATATTACAGACTTGGAGAAGCAGATTGTCAGCGGCGATCAGGCTAATGATTTGACATCGGTTAATATATTGATGCAGAAACAGCATGTGATCCAAACACAGATGGCTGTTAAAGCACGACAAGTTGAGGAAATTGACAAGCAGACCGAATACTTGCAGAAGACTGTGCCTGAGGAGAAGATCGAACCGATCGTTGTCAAGAAGACAGCTGTATTGGAACGCTTTGAGAAAATCAAGGCACCATTGTTGGAGCGTCAAAAGCAATTGGAAAAGAAAAAGGAAGCCTTCCAGTTCTGCCGCGATGTGGAGGATGAGAAATTATGGATTAATGAGAAACTGCCAGTGGCAAATTCCAACGATTATGGTAATTCGCTATTTAATGTACATGTACTCAAGAAGAAGAATCAATCACTGGCCACTGAAATCGACAACCACGAGCCACGCATCAATGCCATATGTAATAATGGCCGTAAACTGATTGATGAGGGTCACGAGGATGCGAAGAAGTTCGAGGCTCTCATTAGCGATCTGACACAAAAATGGCAAGAACTCAAGGATGCTATTGAGCAACGTAAGAAGCATTTGCTTGATTCGGAAAAAGTGCAGCAGTATTTCTTCGATGCTCAGGAGGCTGAATCATGGATGAGTGAGCAGGAGCTGTACATGATGGTTGAGGATCGCGGAAAGGATGAAATAAGCGCACAGAACTTAATGAAGAAACACGAAAACCTAGAGCAATCTGTAGAAGACTATGCCAATACAATACGCCAACTGGGTGAGGTTGCGCGTCAGTTCAGTCCAGACGATGTCTCTAGCGGTGATGCTGTTGCTGTTAAACAATCGCAATTGGACAAACTGTATGCCGGTCTTAAGGATCTGGCCGGTGAGCGTCGTGCGCGTCTCAATGAGGCGCTGCAATTGTTTATGCTGAGCCGTGAAGTTGACGATCTGGAGCAATGGATCACTGATCGTGAGGTTGTCGCTGGCTCACAAGAGCTGGGACAAGATTTCGATCATGTTACTTTGCTATCAGAGCGTTTTAACGAATTTGCACGCGACACAGAGGCTGTAGGCGGTGAGCGTGTAGCAAAGGTTAACAGCATTGCTGACAATCTCATACAGGCTGGACATTCGGATTCAGCTACAATTGCTGAATGGAAAGATAACTTGAACGAATCGTGGCAAGATTTGCTTGAACTAATTGAAACACGCACTCAAATGCTAGCCGCCTCAAGAGAATTACACAAATTCTTCCATGATTGCAAGGATGTGCTTGGTCGTATTTTGGAGAAACAGCATGGTGTTTCCGATGAGTTGGGTCGCGATGCTGGCTCTGTTTCCACATTACAACGCAAACATTACAATTTCTTGCAAGATTTGACCACACTCTACTCCCAAGTACAACAAATACAGGAGGAATCCTCCAAATTGCAGGATGCCTATGCCGGCGATAAGGCTAAGGAGATTACAAATCGTGAGCAGGAGGTGCTACATGCCTGGGACAATTTGCAGGCTATGTGCGATGCGCGCAAACAGAAATTGGCCGACACTGGCGATCTATTTAGATTCTTTAATATGGTGCGCATACTCATGATTTGGATGGAAGATCTCGTGCGTCAAATGAATACTTCAGAAAAGCCACGCGATGTATCCGGCGTTGAGCTGCTGATGAACAATCATCAGAGTCTCAAGGCTGAGATAGATACACGCGAGGACAATTTCAGCGCATGCATATCGCTGGGCAAAGAGCTGCTAACACGTAACCATTATGCCTCGGCTGATATTAAAGATAGATTGTTGCAGCTGAGCAACAGTCGAAATGCCCTACTTAGACGTTGGGAGGAACGATGGGAGAACCTACAGCTAAGTAAGTAGCAATTCTAGCTTCATTATTGCTGCCTCTTTGATGCTTATTGTGCTTTGCATATTTTAGTTTTGGAGGTTTATCAGTTCGCCAGAGATGCTGCCGTTGCGGAGGCTTGGCTTATTGCCCAAGAGCCGTACCTGTTGTCTTCAGAATTGGGACACACAATTGACGAGGTTGAAAACCTGATAAAGAAGCACGAAGCATTTGAGAAATCTGCTGCCGCTCAGGAAGAACGCTTTAGTGCACTTGAGCGTTTGACAACAGTAAGCTACATCAGCCGTATAGGTGTTCGAAACACTTTTTTTTAAACCAAAATGTTTTCTTTTTTGCATTTTTCAGTTTGAGCTTAAGGAAATGAAGAGGCGTCAGGAGCTTGCGGAGGAAGCAGAAAGACAACGCATCAAAGAAGAATTGGAGGCTAAGGCTGCATCAGAGGCTGCCGAACAAGCCAAGCGTGAGGCTGAGCGACGTGATGATGTCGATGTGGGCATATCTGATGACACACAAGGTATTAATTGCCTAAAATTCAATTAAATGTTATGTTAAATTTTAACACACACTTTATGCAATCATTTCATTTATTTCAAACGCCTTATAATTATGTTTTGCGTTTTTTTTTTTTTTGTTAAGAGTCATGCTTTGAATCACGAAATAGACTAATAATATTATAATTTAAGCAACAACTAATTTTATTATAAGCAAGAAAATATACATCTTAAATATTCTAATCTACTCACTCATGCTAACTTAAAATCATGGAATTTCAAAACTATTTATATATATATAAAGCTCATGCCGATGCAGCAGTTGATATAGAGCGTGCTGCCGAAACACAAACAGGTATAACTTTAAGTTTCATTATAATGAACTAACTAAAAGGTGTCTTTATTTGGCATTGGGGAAGGCTAAATTGCATGTCTTATGTTAGGAATAAGTGTAAACAAAAAAAAATTGGGTTAAATTATATATAAAATACTTAATTATTAGATCGTTCCGCCGCACCGGTTGCTGGTGAGGGCCAGGAAGGTTATCTGACACGAAAACACGAATGGGAATCGACCACCAAGAAGGCCTCCAACAGATCTTGGGACAAGGTGCGTACAAATTGTTGTTTGTATCTAAAGAGTTTACTTCACTCTATTAATTTGCTTTATAAATAGGTTTATATGGCTGCGCGAAGCGGACGCATTTCCTTTTTCAAAGATCAAAAGGGTTACAAGAGTAATCCTGAATTGACCTTCCGTGGAGAGCCAAGCTATGACCTACAAGGCGCTGCCGTAGAAATTGCCAGTGATTACACTAAGAAGAAGCACGTCTTGCGAGTCAAGTAAGTTTCCCTCTAGTCATAAAAAAGTCAAACATGTTAGCTAACTTAAAAAAAAATATTAACACATTTACAGGCTCGCCAACGGTGCCGAGTTCTTACTGCAAGCCCATGATGACAACGAAATGTCACAGTGGGTAACTTCACTGAAAGCCCAGACCGATTCGGCAGCTGTTGCAGCAAGCAGGTCCCAAACTTTGCCAGCAACTTCACAAAAGGACGAACCAAAGCGCAGATCGTTTTTTACTTTAAAGAAAAAGTAAAATGAGTAATAAGATCAAACAAAAAAAAAAAATTAAAATATAAAGTATATATTTTTTTCATATATTTAATGCAAAAACTTATTTCATAAAAATTACCAGAAAAAGAGCAAAAAAGTAAACAAATTATTATGCTTATCAAATTTGCACGATAAATACTGCTATTATTGATTAAACGTATGTATCTTATTTATTTAAACAAATACAAAGTAATATAAAATTTAAAACAAACAATTAAGAAACAACTCGTGTATGCATTTCAATGTATTCGATAAATAAAAAAAATATTCCTTTAAAGTACACCAAATGGTTAGAATTTTATATTTTTGCCATATTTTGCGCTGAACTTGGATAAACTGAACCAGCTTTAAATATTGTGTTTTTCTTGGGGTATTTGGTTGGGTAAAACATCAAGTATATATCGATAGCATAGCACAGTTGATACACAGTCAACTACGCAAGTTTGCGATTAAGACTTGGATAAACTTAGAAGCAGTTGGAAATGTAATTTTCTTGGGGTTCGGTGTAATACATAAAGCAATGTTCAAGTATTTAACGCACCTTAAAATACATATCGATAGCACAACCCAGTTAATAAATCGACTTACGCTAGATTGCGATAAAACACATTGTTATCGTTTATGACATATTCTCGATATACCTATTTTATGACAGCACTAAACACAACAAATAAACATGAACAATTGCTTAAAACGTAGAAATTTATTTAGACTTTCGGTATGCATTACTAAATAGGTAAACATTTAATTATTTTATGCATCAATTGTTAAATATTGCAGCTGCATACGCGTCACTATGCTTCGGCACAGGAAAATAGAAAGCCAGTCGGTCTTACACAACCACCAGATCCAGAAACAGCTGGCTGTGATTATATAGGCCCACCGGATCCACAGTCAAATCTGCGTCCTTATGTGCGGCATTATAACAATAATGAAACGGAATTAGCCAAACGTTTACGTCTCAAACGTTTGGAAGTTGATAACTGGAATAATGATTTTTGGAGCAAACATAACAAGCGCTTCTATGAGGTAAGTAAATCACAAAAAATAACATCTGTTGGTGGACTCCGTCCGGCTTGGTTTAACTAATCCACAAGCTTTACATACTATTTACTTTTATTTTATTTTTCAGGAAAAGGCAGATTTCATACGTCTAAACAATGAGGCTGGCACTACCACTGAAGACATCACCGCCGATCGCATGAGTCTTTTTTACAAATCGTTTTTGGACAAAAACAGACGTATGCACATTATGTACAATCTATCATGGTACCTTAAAAATTTCGAAATTCTTACCATGTCATTTCAAGTGTATGTGCAGAATTTAATACGTCGAGCACAACGAAAGGCTTAACGTTGTTGCCGCCTGTGTAGTAATATTAAAATAATAAAATTGTAAACGTATTTATGCGTTGAAATTGATGTAAATGTATTGATTACCAATGCGGTTTCAATTAGAATTGTAAATTGCAATGCTTGATTTTGTCCTCAACAGATGCCGAGTCGCTTAGTTGTTTAGTGCGATAAATCATAAGTGGTTCTATGTCAAATAACATTTCGGGTATTCACAGCATTAATTGAGTTTAGCGGTTAAAAAATTATTTTCAGAAGGCGCACAAATATGTTAAATAAGAATTATAAACTAGTTAATCAACGATATCTGCAATGGCTTGTGGCATTTTTAAGAAATGCCTCCATGTTTTGGGAGGTTGCCGGTCAGCTAAAGGGTTTCGAAAAATATCTTTTTTTTGTATTGTATTTGTTTTGTTAATAAAACGAAATATTAGTTACAATTAGATTCTTTTTAAATGCAATAATATTCGACTTTAATAATAATAATTCAGTAGTCCTGTAAGTTTAGTGAAGTTCAACCTTTTGAGATGTTTTGCCGTACCGCCGTTACAAGATACTGTATTATCATCTGCATGCTCTAATATATAGTCAAGCCAAAGCTGCAATAAAATACAAAAACGTTGTTATCATATTTTTAAGCAAGGTCAAATGGTTTTTAAAAAAGTAAAAAAGTACACAGAAAAAAGATTATAAATGATGTGCAGAAAAACATACGCTAGAGTTTAAACTTTATTGTCTATATACTCACATTTTCAGCCATATTTTAATTATAATTTGAATGGAAATATGATTATGGCTTGATATTAGCATGTAAGCATACAAGACAAAATATTTTTACCTTTATTTTATTTCACTTTTGGTCTTGTAGCTTGATATTTATCTACTTGTAGTCATAATAATTTTTGCAAATAGCATACATAACATATTTGAGAAATTTGGCTTTTCAATTTAAGTTGTAACACGATTGTGAAGCGCGCAAGTGTATTTTATTTTTTTTATTATTATTTACTCACCAAAAAATTTTGCAGCCGAAATCAACAGATTAACTTTAACGCCAGCAATCTTAACAAAACAAAACCTGGGTCAAAAATATCGATAAATATACAATGGTTTAGGGCTGCACAAATTTTCATTATACAATAATATCGATAGGTGCCAGCAGCGATAGGCGATGCATCGGATTTTGTAAGTACAGTTATTTTTGCGAAGAAGAAGACTTTGAAATTGGTTGGGGGTTATTTCGTTGATACAGCTCGAAACTTCTTACCATTTGTATTGGGTCACAATATTTTATTTACTGCATAGGTAAAGACGCTTCTAAAAATTAATTTTGGTCGGACATACATCGATCGATTTGCTTGCATGTTAAAACAACGGTTTTTAAATATCTATATATTTATATATGCATTCAATGAATGTAAAACTTTAATTGTAAAAACTTTTTACTTTTGAACGTAGCTATACATAAGTAAATTTGTTTATAGCTCAAAGTTCCCTTAAAAATAATCTTGTTCACTGGGGCACTATTATGTGAACCTTTTTTCAACTTTTTTCATTATATGCTAGATGCGTTGTTATTAACGCCTTATCTGCTCCGTACTATTCTGTTTGAGTGTTTTCTAGTTCATCCATTTGCGACAATTGGGCGCGCCACAAGCACATGGTATTTTATGTGCATCATCCTCAATATCAAACTTGTAGTCATATGATAACTGTCAAGAAAACAAATTGTTAATAATTGTTAATTTCGAAAAGTATTAGGCTTTGATACGGCACCTCTTCACCGCGATAAACTTTTCTTTTGGCAATTATGATAATGTGCGTGTTGCGACCAATCCGAACAGTTTTGGTTTCACAGTTTGGATTACATGAATGATTTATATATCGTGCCAGGCCGCCTTTTAATGTTGCGTCAATAACAAGATCCTTATCTAAACGGAACATGTAAATACCGCGATTCTGCAAAATACGCAAAAAGCTATTTATAAAACGTCATTCAGAAGACTTTCAGTACATAACTACCTTAATTTCATACTGCTTCTCACGTAGCTCCGAAACTTCGTTGCGTATGACTTCACCAACATACTCTATAATCATTGTGTGCTGCTCAATATCGCGTGCAGCATATAAGCCCAGCCCCTGAATTTTCGAACTGCAAAAATCGAAAGTTTTATATATATTTGAAATGCGATTTTTATAAAATTTATTACTTACCGCGCTACATAAACATTTTTACGCCACTCCTGCTTCATTTTCTTGTACTGTGTGGTTTTTAAGTGCACAAATTGCCTACCATATGGACAAGCGACTTCACCCTCTATGGCAATGCGCTGCGTACCAAAACTGCCCGCTGTTTTGTGAGTATTTGGGTTGCGCCACACCAACAACTGATGTTGCTTGGATTCGGTGCGTGCTGCACCCGAAGTATTTTCAGCGAAACGAAATTTAAACAAGGGTTTACGTTCGAATTTAAAGCGATAATCGGTTAACGTCTCAATACCCGGTAAGCTTTCTAAGATGCGCACAATAGCCGGCTCAGTAAGTCCGAACAAATCCGCACCACTTAAACGCTGCGGAAAAAACTTCAACCTATTCTGTAGCTTACGCAATTGGGTAATAGGCTGCAATATTTTTCGCCAAACCGCTGTCGGAGTACGACCACAATATTCACGATTCGGCTCCTGTCCGTTAACGTCTTGCACAACTATGCGAAATTCTGGACGACAAGCAGCTTCCGCAATGCTGCACACGTATAGACAACGATGATTCGGACGCCGCACGCACCAATAATAGCGATTCTGTGAAAGCAACAAATTTCAACGACGCTAAAATAGTAAATTCCCCAAAGTTTACTTACAACTTTGTAGCCAACGGGATAGATATAGTTCGGTGTGTGAAACGCTACCAGTTGATGCGGCAGCAGTTGGCCCACATTAATAAGCGTTAAATTTCCCACACGCAGCAAAGTGCTTTGCTCCGAATCGTACATTGCTGTAGCTAACTGACATTTTACGTCACGTTGTATAAAGATGCATCTATGCACCACAAACGAACTGAGCTCATTTTCTGTTATGGCTGCGGAACTGGTGCTGGCATGTGCACTACAATGCATTGTTTTGTTCTTATAAAAGACACATCCATCCTTGATTGCACAAGGAAAATGAAAGAGGTTACTACAGCGTGATTTAAAGCATTCAATGGTAGCGCCCAATTGATGACAATATGTACAGGATTGATTTGGGCCAGCCTGCAGCGCAGTTTCGAAATTTTTAAGCGCGCCGGCAACTGTTTCATAGACGCCATTCGACCATAAGGCACAATTGAGATGAACCTGCAAGCACATGGTATATATAAGTAGAGGCAACAAGTGGTTGAACAAACTTAAGACTCACCCATTTATCCACATCAAAGTTAAGCAAACGCGATGGTCCATCCGCATGTCCATCGCCGCGTTGGTTACAAAAAACACACTGACGTGTATCCTCCGGTTTAACGCCGCCCAGGTAATCCGTTTCCCATACCATATTATTCGGCATGCGATTCGGTTTAAAATTAATGGCGGATTGCCTTGGCGTATTACTTGCAAAGCAGTCTTTACTGTAATACTTAATAATACCAAGCGATACTGCTGCTGGTGTTGTTGATTGTGCCGGTTGCAATGTGTTATTAAGCTTCAACTGATCCAGACTATCGCCAGCGTTGTTACTTTTGCAGTTTTCTTGGCCCGGCTCCAAGTTAAAAGTAAAGGCATTGTTCTTCATTGGTTCATCTTTATTGCTGCTACAAGCTGCGGCGGCGTTTAGGAGAGCACCATTTACTGGTACAGCTGGTGAAGTGCCACCTTTGCCGCGATATGTGTACTGCATTAAACATGCACGCCCACAAAAATATGTATGGGCTTCCAATGCCATCAGCACCTTGCTCAGCAGTGTTTGGCTACTTGTCTCCATATCACCCGCCACCAAGTGATTAGGTACACGTATACCGAGCACTATTGCCCCACCACAATTTGGGCACAACTTGCTGAGAGCCTGAACAAGCTGTTGGAGCTGTGCCTTGGTAAAGTACTTCTGCGGTTGTTCTGCAGCACGCTTCAAGTCCTTTTCCCCCTCTACAATTTTATAGGTAAGCGAAGGTGGCAAATGCAGCAAATTAGCCAAATCACGTAATACACCGGGTATATTATTCTGGGCTGATGTATGCAGCGATAATATCACATTTTGGGTTTTCTGCTGATAATTATTGTTATTGTTAGAGGCGCCCATTTCCAGTTGTTGTAATCCCAAGTTGGGATAATGGGTAAGTCGGCTTATGGCTTCGCAGGCTGTTTTTTCATCTGCATGTGTCGTATCTTGTGACTTCACAGCACTCAATGAATTTACATTGTAATGTTTATGCGTGGAGAACTTCTTTTGGTGGTACGTATTTTGAATGTCAAAAACTACTTTGTCATACTGGGCATTACCACCATTACGTGCATTGCCAGCACTCCAATTTTCACTAAAACGTTCGCTATCATACAATGATTTAATGCTTTCATGGCGTTTGCTCATTGTTTGCTCATATTCCCCGTTATCCATTTGATGTTGCATTTGTAGTGCGCGTGATATTGCAAAAGCCGTACATCCATCATGATCTTTTTGTGGGTTTTGCAAAGCTCCACTCAATTTGGTAAAACTTGTGTTTTGCGTACCATGCGGTATACTAGTCATTTGCAAAGCAGCATTTTGCATTTGTTCTGTCAGCTCATTTAGATTGCTTGCAATCTGGTCAGTATGGGCTATGTTACCTGCAGTGCCACCTATATCTGGTGCAGGCTCTGCTGCAGTTCCTCCCACTGAACTGATCTGAACTTTGTTGTCCGCTGCAACAGTTTGTTTAACTGGTGGCTTAGTCAAGGCACCCTCTGCTTGCGCCACTGGTAACATGCGTTCGTAGCAGCGATTGTTGTTATTAAGTAACACAAAGTCTGCAGAATGCGTAAACTTGGACATTCCTTCGGATGATATTGGTGCGCCTGCACATGTCGCATGGTTGCTTTCAATGCAACCAGCATCCATGATCTTGGCGCAATCAAATACGGCTGCGCAATGATCAGTTTTACCTATAATGGTTGGGTTTGTGGAAGAAGCTTCCATAATGGGAGAAACGCATCAATTTTATTTTTACAGCAAATTTTTTGAAACGTTAATCAACTTAATCATAACCTCAAGAGCTATTTAACTAAGTCAACAAATACTGCTGTAAAATTATTGCTTCATCTTAAATGATTAACAAGGAACAAATCGAAATTTTCTTGAATTGATGATTTTAAACAAAATCTTGGGTCAAAAAGATCGATAAATATACAGTTGTTGTGCGGCGGCATAAATGCGCATTGTACAAGAATATCGATGCATGCAAGCAACGATAGGCGATACATCCGATACACGCACAGTTATTTTTGCGAAGAAGAAGAAATGTGACTCGGAGTAGAGTTTGTAAAATGAAGTGTTTAAAAACTATTTTGTAGTGCTTTTATTTAATACAGTTAAAAAAAATATATATATATATATATATATATATAACTTAAGCGACTGAGCAGTGTAAGAACTTAATTAAAAATGTCGCACGCCTGTGGCAAATAAATTGCTGTTAGAAATCATTGTTGTTTTTTTGCGAAATATATTTTCTGTCAGTTCTTTAATAATGCATTTCGCGTGTTGCACATTGTCACCTCTTCGGCGTTTATTGTTTCATGACGATTCATTAAGTTATAAATTAAATCACTAGCTATGTAATAAGCCATCTAACACCAAGGATTTCTCAAGGGTCAAATGAGCGCATCTGCAGTATTTCAAACATTGATTTACTTGTTTGGACTAGTTTGTAAGTAATTTAATTGCCGATTATCTAGGAATCACGAAATTCTATTTGTTTGTAATTCTATCACGTTGTAAATGTAATTTTTTTGTATATATTTTGTACGCAATACCAGCCAACATAACTTCTTTATATTTAAAAAATGGCTACTAATTCAAAGCTAAGAGGAACTATACTTAGTTCTAGAGACATACATATGTGACTTTCAGCATATAAGAATTTAGCTACTTAATTGTTGTTTCGTTTATATGCAGTCTAAGTCTACTAGCTTGTTTATGGATTGACTGTACAAAGCACTGTAGCACCATGAAAAAGTCTTATTCAATTGAATAGTTTGATGGCATTTATTTCTGACAAGTTGTGTTGCAAATAAAAGGTTTAATAAGGTTTAATGTAGACTTTATGGTTTACGACGCTTAGTTCTATTTCAAACGCATCTACATTAATACATATGAGTGGTTATTAAATGGCACCAAAACGTTAATCTACTCAGGTTTTATGAGAAATACAGTCATCTCTAAATACTAAATACTGTGCGAGACAGCTTATTCGTATCGCCATTAAGACTTATATCTGAAGTTTCATATTTACAACCTGCAAAAAATATCTGCTCGGCATTCCTCTTAAGCAGCAACCCACAAAGTTTATAACATTTAGTATATATAGAACTCTACCTCAAATTTTTGTTGTTTCAACTTCTTGAAACCTTAGAATCGTTGGGAAAGCAGCGATATATCGTCTTCGTTTGATCTCTTGGAGTGCCAGTTGTTGACATGTCCAAAAAGTTTTTGTGGAACTTGCCACACAATGTACACAATACAATTTCATGTACGACTTGGGTTCAGTTTTCATATTAATCCGGTATTACATCGTTGAGCTTGAAATTATTTACCTTTTGTGTTGGGCCACCATATTTTAAGTTTGTTTTGAAAATATTTGCCGAAGAACGTTTGACCTGGTTTCCAATATAAAAAAGTTGAGACATAAGCACGTTAGACTTTAAAATTAAGAATTTTGTTTGGATGTTTGTTACTCCAGCCACAATATTATACTTTGGGCATAATATTAGTGCCACAACTTCAGGACTTTCAGGAGCTTTTAAGGTTTGGTTCATATTTATTTACTGCACGTCATTATAACGTTGAAACGACAGTCATAGCCAATCGTTACAGCAAAAACAAATGGTTTTTACCTACTTGTTCAGTAGGTTTGTAAGACCCTGTAACCTGGACCATAAAGACTCTTTGAGAAATATAAAAGCGACAAAAGACAGACAGCCTTGTCTAACAACAGTTTGTGTCGGGAGGAGTTCAGACTAAGGATCGTCATGTAGTGATCAAAGACGGACAGCCTTGTCTAACAACAGTTTGCGTCGGAAGGAGTTCAGACAAATGAACGTTGTGAACTTCGAAATTATTAAAGGGTAACTAGCCCTCAAGGGATCCTTGAACTGCATAGTTTGTCAAAAGCTATGCGGCAGCCTAAGAAAGTGTGTTGTAGAAAAGTTTTATG
The DNA here is from genome assembly GCA_035046065.1 of Chymomyza procnemis. Lineage (NCBI taxonomy): Eukaryota > Metazoa > Arthropoda > Insecta > Diptera > Drosophilidae > Chymomyza > Chymomyza procnemis. Next base: position 31,635,339 of record JAWNOJ010000021.1, on the reverse strand, counting down.
AATCAATGATTTTTTACAATTTTTCAACCAAAGAAAATTTAGTAGACACTCTTTATGAGTGACAGAGAAAGCATGCGGGTAATATATTTTTTGTCTCACATTCCATGTGATACTCTTTATAAGGCCTGCTAAAGTTTGTTGCCCATAATGACTCTATTGAGACTAGATTTCATTTCATTTGAGTTCGCAGTCTATGCCATGTACCAACGCTCAAAAAACGTTCCATGTATCGAGTTTAAATCTTGTAAATAAAGGCAAAAACACAAAGATTTTCATAGCTCCAGATTTCTCATTTCTAACAAGACGAAATGCTCGTATTCTTGCCTGTATTGTAGCTCGATTCGACTCGACTCATACAATACGATTTTCAAAATACTCATCCACATTTACTAGATATATATATGCAGGTTTTCATTAATTTAAATTCCAAAAATAAAGACAAACATTTAACATATACAAACATGTACATATATACATGCATTTCGTCTACAAGTACATAAATACATATACACTTTAATACACAATATTTAATAGATTGGTTTCTTTTTCTTATGTAGTCAATTTTTTCTAGGCTTCTTAATAATTATTTTACAAGTAATGAAAAAAACAAATTATTAACGATGTTCATGATAAGACATACACTTAAAACTAAAGCATTTACTTCATTTAATGCTCTCTTAACTTAAAAGTCGAGTTTAAATGTAAAATATATATATATATATACTATGAAGCAAAGTATAATGTTTGTTATTTACTCAAGTTTTGTAAAAAGAAGTTCAGTGTTTACATAATTTCCAAGTTATTTATTTGTTTTTATATATTTATGTTTATTTTAGTTATAACAAAAACGAAGGCACACACACATAAGTGCCCGGATTCTGGCTAAACTCAGCTTCTACATATTTACAGACATATGTGCATATAAGTACATGATATTTTATATGCAACTGTGTCCAGTTGTGCCCGCGAATGAGCCAATGCTTCAATAAATGAATTTTGTTTTGAGGCGCAGTTCGTACGATTTGCTTGCAAGTTTAGAAAAAAAAACCAAATATATTTTTATAGCTAGCTTAAAAAAAACTGTTTAAAAATGTATATATTACTATATAGTTCTTAAATGAATTTAAAACTTCGAGGTACAAAAGCTTTTGGCTTTTGTGCAATTGCAAGGATAATATTTAGCTATAGGCAATGAGACACGTAGCGCATTCGAGGGCACGTACCATAATCAACTACATAACTTAATAATTATACATAATCACTTAAAATTCCTAGCTATACATAAGTAAATTTGTTTATAGCATTAAGTTTAAATACTATATTACTCATTTGTTCCGTTTAAAAACAATCTTGTTCACTGGGGCACTGTTATGTGAACCTTTTTTTTTTTAACTATTCTCATTGTGCGCTGGGTGTGCTGTTATTAAGGCGTTAGCTGTTCTGTACTATTATGTTTGGGTGCTTTCTAGTTCATCCATTTGCGACAATTAGGCGCGCCACAAGCACATGGTATTTTATGTGCATCATCCTCAATATCAAACTTGTAGTCATATGATAACTGTCAAGAAAACAAATTGTTAATAATTGTTAATTTCGAAAAGTGTTAGGCTTTGATACGGCACCTCTTCACCGCGATAAACTTTTCTTTTGGCAAATATTATAATGCGCACATCGCGATCAACTTCAACAATTTCGGTTACACAATTTGGATTACATGAATGATTTATATACCGTGCCAGGCCGCCGCTTAATGTTGCATCAACAACACGGTCCTCATCTAAACGGAACATGTAAATACCGCGATTCTGCAAAATACGCAAAAAGCTATTTATAAACCCATTCAGCAGACACCATGTGCATAAATAAGCTACCTTGGATTCATACTGTTTCTCGCGTAGCTCCGACACTTCAGTGCGTATGACTTCACCAATATACTCTATAATCATTGTATGCTTCTCAATGTCACGTGCAGCATATAAGCCCAGCCCCTGAATTTTCGAACTGCAAATATCATAATTAATTAATTAATTAATTTAAAATTCCCATCATATTTCTTTATAAGATTTGCAACTTACCGCGCTAGATACACATTATTACGCCACTCCTGCTTCATTTTCTTGTACTGTGAGCTCTTTGAGTGCACAAATTGCTTACTATACGGACACGCCACTTCACCGGCTATGGCCGCTGAATTGGCCATACGCTGCGTACCAGAACTGCCCGCTGTTCTTTGAGTATGCGGCTTGCGCCAGACCAACAACTGACGTTGCTTGGGCTCAGTGCGTGCTGCACCCGATGGATTTATGGCCAAAGGAAATTCAAGCAAAGGATTGCGTCCGTATTTAAAGCGATAATCGGTTAACGTCTCAATACCCGGCAAGCTTTCTAAGATGCGCACAATAGCCGGCTCAGTGAGTCCGAACAAATCCTCACCGCTTATATGTTGCGGGAAAAGCTGCAGCCATTTATGCAATTTACGTAAACGCGTTATAGGCTGCAATATTTTCTGCCAAACCGCTGATGGTGTGCTATCACGAAATTCACGATCCGGTTCCTGTCCGCTAACATCTTGCACAACTATGCGAAATTCTGGACGACAAGCAGCTTCCGCAATGCTGCAGACGTATAGACAACGATGATTCGGACGCCGCACGCACCAATAATAGCGATTCTGTGAAAGCAACAAATTTCAACGACGCTAAAATAGTAAATTCCCCAAAGTTTACTTACAACTTTGTAGCCAATGGGATAGATATAGTGCGGTGTGTGAAACGCTTCCAGTTGATGCGGCAGCAGTTGGCCCACATTAAGAAACGTTAAATTTCCCACACGCAGCAAATTGCTTAGCTCCGAATAATGCATTACTGTGGCCACCTGGCGATTTTCATCACGATCTACAAAGACGCGTCTATGCACCACAAACGAACTGAGCTCGTTTTCAGTCATGCCCGCGGAACTGGTGCTGGCATGTGCACTACAATGCATTGTTTTGTTCTTATAAAAGACACACTCATCCTTGATTGCACAGGGTAAATGAAAGAAATTACTGCAACGTGATTTAAAGCATTTAATGGTAGCGCCCAACTGATGACAGGAGGTACATGATTGATTTAGGCCAGCCTGCAGCGCAGTTTGAAAATTCATAAGCGCGCCGGCAACTGTTTCATAGACGCCATTCGACCATAAGGCACAATTGAGATGAACCTGCAAGCACATGGTATATATAAGTAGAGGCAACAAGTAGTTGAACAAGCTTTGGACTTACCCATTTATCCACATCAAAGTTAAGCAAACGCGATGGTCCATCCGCATGTCCATCGCCGCGTTGGTTACAAAAAACACACTGACGCGTATCCTCCAGTTTTACGCCGCCCAGGTAATCCTTTTCCCAAACCGTATTATTTGGCATGCCATCCGGTTCCAATTTAATGGCCGACTGCGTTGCTGTATCACTTGCAAAGCAGTCTTTATTGAAACACTTGATAATACCTAGCGTTGCTGCTGTTGGTGTTGCTGTTGTTGTTGCCGTTGTTGTTGTTGTTGTTGCAGGTTGCGATGTTTGGCTAAGCTTCAACTGCTCCAGACTAACGCCAGCGTTGTTGCTATTGCAGCTTTCTTGTTCCGGCACCGACTTAATAACAAAGGTATGGTCGTCCTTAATTGGCTCATCTTTGTTGCTGCTATAAGCTGCGTTGGCACTTAGGTTCGCGCCGTCTGCAACATTTGCAGGTGCTGCAGCTGAAGGAGAAGTGCCATCTTTTCCGCGATATTTGTACTGCGTTAAACATGCACGCCCACAAAAATATGTATGTGCAGGCATTGGAAACTTTTTCTGCAGTACCTTGCTTAGCAGTGTTTGGCCACTTGTCTCCGTATAACCAGGCACCAAATGATTGGGTACGCGTATACCAAGCACTATAGCACTACCACAATTCGGGCACAGCTTTCGGCGGCCGTGAACAATCTGCTGGAGCTGTGCATTGGTAAAGTGCTTGCGCGGCTGTTCTGCCGTACGTTTCAAACCCTTTTCCCCCTCTATAATCTTGCAGGTAAGCGAAGGCGCCAAATGCAGCAAATTTGCCAAATCACGTAATACACCGGCTATATTGTCCTGTGCTGATGTATGCAGCGATAATATCACATTTTGGTTTTTCTGCTGATAATTATTGTTATTGTTAGAGGCGCCCATTTCCAGTTGCTGCGATTTCTGCAGCTCTTCGCTACAACTGCGTAGTAAAGGCGAAACAGGCACATGCATGGTCAAGGCATCCTCCGCTTGCGCCACAGGTGACATGCGTCCGTGACAACGATTGTTGTTATTAAGTAACACCAAGCCGGGATAGCGCGTATATCTGGGCATAGATTTCCAGGCTATTTGCCCATCTGCACGTGTGGCATAGTTGCTTTCAATGCAACCAACATCGGCTGGCTCCACAACATCCAATGTTTCTATATTGCAATCTCTAACAGCGGACATAACACGCATTATGCGTTCACGCGGATTACGGTGTATATGCGTGGAGAACTCCTGATCGTAGAAGTCATTTTGTATGGTTGAAACTGCTTTGCCATCGTTGGCATAGTTTCCACCATTGCGCTCATTGCCAGCATGTCCATTGCCACTAAAACGTTCGCTATCATACAATGATTTAATGCTTTCATGCCGCACCTGTCCAAAGCACCCCATTATTTGCTCATACTCCTCGCTATCCAGCTGATGTTGCATTTGTAGCGCCCGTGTTATGGCCAAGGGTTTTAGTTTATCACTTAAACCACCACCGCTGCCTATGGGCATATTGCGATTTAGCAAAGGTTCCAATACCTGAAGTGGCTGCATTTGACGTATATGCGTCATAAGCTTTTCCGTAAAGCCATCATGATCTTCTTCAACCTTGGAAATTTTACGCATGCGCTTCTTTATCATGGGCGAGCCACTAGGTGTGCTATGCGGACTTTGCAAAGCTCCACTCAATCCGGAAACATTTGTGTATTGTGTACCAGGCGGTATGCCAGTCATTTGCACTACAGCAGCATTTGGCATTTGTCCTGGCAGCTCCTTAAGATTGCTAGCATTCTGGTTGGTACGGCGTGGCTTTTGGTACTCTCGTTTACGTCGCTTGCGTTGATCACCGCCTTTAACTGCAGTGCCGCCCATTTCTGGCGGCCCAGGCGGCGCTGTTGGACTTTCTGCCGTCTTCTTCATATAATTGGTGATAGTCGAAATGATCTGCACTTTGTTGTCCGCTGTAAGGCCAGCAGCTTGGCTAACCGGTGGCTGCATAGCAACTCCAGCAGGCATTTGCATTAGCTGTGTATTTGGCTGCTGTTGTGTCACATTACTTGTCACAATGATAGCAGCTGATGAATTGTGCACTTCATTGGGCAGGTTATTAACAGGCTGTTCCACTTTCATTTCACTGGCAGGCTTCTCTTCCAGCTGTAGCTTACGCTTCTGCGCTTCCGGTGGCTTATAGGGTATCTTATTGATGACAACGCTGGAAGTAACACCGGTAACACCAGCTGTTGCGGCTTCTTTGTTGGCTTCAGTCTGCATTTTCCAACTGGGCTCACTTGTTTGCGGCGTTTGCACTGGTGTTGCTATCTGATTTAGCGTTTCCAGCTGGGTACTGCTGCCGTGTTCAGCTGAATTTGTCTCTGCTAGTATATCCCGTTCCTTAGCCTCTCTTGGCTTGGTGGTTATGCTAATGGTTACATTGGAAACAGGCGGTACTGTGCTTAGCTCATAAGGTGGCGGTGGCGGCAAGGGTAAAGTTGATTCTGCTTTAATGTTAGTCAATTGCTCTATTTGCACAGGTAGCTTTGGAACGGGCGTAGATATAAATGAAGTTTCCTTAGAGACAATTTGTACAGTTTGCTTGATATGTTGTGTGGGCGTTGTTTGGGTTGGCATAACGGAGACACCAGCTACAGATACTGGTACGCCCAAAACAGCTGCAGTTGCAGCTGTTCCAACTGCAACATCGCTTTTCCCTTGAACCAACTCGGCGGCTTTAACTTCCACAGACTGCTGTTGCTGTTGCTGCTGCTGCTGTTGTTGCTGCTGTACAACCTGCTGACTATTTGTTGCTGAAACACTTGCGGCATGTGACGCCATTGCCTGTGTCACCACTGCCGCACTGCTTGCCACTGGGCTACTTGTAGTTGGCGTACTGCCAGTGCCGCTGTTTGCTGGCACAGGTGGTATAACAGGCCTTGCCAACTGCGCTTCCAGTGAACTGACCAAACCCATGCTAGGCGCACGCACATTTATAACCTTACGTGCCGAAAGCGATGCCGTACTGGCCGCCACATGTGGAGATGTTATAGACATTTGATTAAGATTATGACTGGAATTGGAGTTTTGCAGTAATTTCTTGAGCAGCGCATTATTGGAATCATCTACTTTGCTTAGCTGCGTTATAGTAGCTGCTGGCGGTGGTGCGGCTGTTGCTACGGTTGTGGTTGGTGTACTTGTGGTAGTGGGTGTGGCATTGATTATGGTGTTGCTAGAGTTGCTTATGGGGGCATTGCTGGTAAATAGCAGACGCTTCTCCGTGCTGGCATCGTCGTTCAACAATTCTGTAGTTTTTTGCTGTTGTTGTTCTTTACTATGGTGTAGCTCAGTGGGCGTGGTGGCTGTAGTTGTCGTAGATTGCTTGACCAGCAAAAGCTCTGTCTTCAGCTTAGTCTTGTTGTCCAAATCTTCATGCTTTTCTTTTGGCGGCTCATTGCAACTAACGCTTATATTTAAACTGCTCGGAGTTGTTAGCTTGTTGGTATTTAGCTTAAGCAGTTGCTGCTGCTGTTGTTGTTTGTTGTCCTGTTCCTGGCTAATTGTATGCATTTGTATGGCATTATTGGCATTTGCTGCTGTGGTGGCCATTTTAGGTTTTTGCTGTGCCGCCGTTGTCTTGGAAAGCACCATCTTTTGTATGGATATTATGGGGCGCGCACCTATACTGTTAATGGGATTACTTATGCATATTGTAGTAGCGCTGGAGCTGGCCTTCGCTACGGCATCATTTAATATTGCAGAAACCGATACGCTTGAGCTGGAGAGTTCCGTATTATTGCTTTGTTGTGGCGCAGCCTGCTGCTGCTGGCTAGGCGTTACAACCTGCACCTGCTGCGTATTGATAGTATTGCCTGCTGGCTGTTTAAATATGTTGATATTTGGCGTGCAATTAAGATTACTCTTGTCCAGCGTTTTAATGACTACACCAAAGTCACTGCCATCGGCGGCACTACTATTGCTATTAGTATCCAAAGATTTGCTTTTGTTTAGTAGTATCTTTTGTATACTTTCATTATAGTTAAGCTTTTGTGTGCTCGTTAGGCGTGTTACCGTTTGGGGCGTCACCTCGTGCTCCTGCTGCTCGGCAGCTTCGTGTAGCTTTTCTTGTACCATGGCATATGATTGATTGGGATTTGTTGTGGTTATGGTTACAATGCTGCCTGTTGCGGGCGTTAGAGTGCCAAGGCCTTGTTGGTGCTGTTGTTGCTGCTGCTGTTGTTGTTGGATTTGTAGCATCTTTTTACTAACCACCTTGGTGGTAACAATTTTGGTATTAGCCGGTTTTATTTGCAGACCCGAAAACGATACAATTGTTGGCGGATTTTTGGCAACACGCTTTACATTCAATACTTTGCTAAAATGTAAATGCTGCTGCGTTTGATTGGGCGCAGTAACCACTGTAGTAACCTGACCCGTTTGCAGCTGCTTGCTGTCCACTATGGTTGCGCCACCCGCAGTTGTTGCGCCGCTGGCACTTATAAGCTGTCCGCCCTGTATAATTTGCGTGGGCCGCGTTTTAAGCAAAGGCACCGAGATGGTTTTACTACCAATACACACTTTAGCTGTGGTACCTGTGGGATGCGTAACCTCAGCCAATTTTTTGGTATTTACAACCAACTGTTGTCCCTTAAGTTTGGGATGCAAATTGACACGATTGAATGTTGTTGACGTTTGGCTGCCAGTTGCAGTGGTGCTGCCAGCTGCGCTTATATTATTGAAGATATTATAGCTGGCTGTATTGGGCTTTTGTGTTAGTACGGTGGTGCCAATGCTGCCAGCAGTAACCGTTGCAGTAGCATGATTTGTATTTAGAATTACTGTGGTGGCAGCTGCAGTTGCATTTGTTTCATGTGCTACTGCTTTCATGTCGGTGCTGGAGGCGGGCAGCAATACAAAGTCCAACTCCTCAACTTTGGTGTTGGCATCTGTAAAGTGCTCACTATTAGTTGGCTCATTTGCAGACGCTGCTGACGTGCCAGCAGCATCTTTTTTGGTAAAGTTGGCATAGTCTGCAAACACACAAACGCATAAATAAAGCAATTCAAGTTGAAAGTAAATAACAAAAATACAGCTTACTCTGCTTTTGGTTATTGTCGATGGTGTCCTCGGGCTTTATTCCGCTCATTTCGGTGTTTGCACCAAAATTACAAACTATAATTTGATCTTCGCAAACATTATCCAAATTTGCAACATTAGCGGCGTTTACTGTACTGGTTGTGTTTGCCTGCGTTGTTGATACCAAGAGTATATGTTGCTTGTCGGCTGCGTCTGTTGGTATTGGAGCTCGGCCAGCTACAACTGTGACCAGGCCCGGGCCAATGGATGTTGAAGCTATGCTTGTGCTTGTATGCGCTGTATCCAATGCAACAGCAGCAGCCGTGGAGTAAGTGTTCACTACGCCAGTGCTGGCAGCAGCACGTTGTTTGGCGGGCAAACTGGAGGACGTTGTGCAAATTATTATATCCGATTTAATTTTCTTGCGATTGCTTTCGTCGTTATCGTCAACTCGGCTACGTTTTTGTATATTAATTGTATTAAAATTAACTGCTGGTGTTGCAGATGTTACACGTTCTGATTTTGCTTTTTCGGCGGTAGCCGCCGCAGCAGCAAGCGATGTTGTCACTTTCGATATATTCATAACAAATCACTAAACACTAATACACTAAATCGCTGGCAATTTATGCTTAATACACTTAAATTTAATATTATATACATATAGAAAATGTTTCAAAACATGCACTTAATTTTCGTGTATGTGTATGCATCATCATCATCTTGATTATTGTTCGACAAGGAGAGTTTACGGTTGCCAGCATGTTAAACAATATAAAACATTACGAAGTTCGTTAGGCAAATGGCAGCGCTGTAATAGATTTTGACCATGTGGCAGCACTAACAGATGTCATTATGGTGCATATGAACTGCTTCATGGCGCAAATTGTTCTTATGAACATTAACTTTTGTTCAAATGAAGCCTCTGAGCCAATTTGCTTGTAACAAATAGTACTAGTTTTTTTTGAACTTATGCCAGCTAGTTGTCTCGCTTGCACTTGTAGTGCTGCGCTAAGGCTGCAATAAAACAATAATTAAAATGTGTTAATGATAATTAGATGGAAAAAAAATTTGCATTTTGGGCGGAGTTGCATTTTATGCTTTACATCGATAACATTAAAAATCGTGTAGAAAAATTTAAATGCGCTTAAAAAAAGCCAGATAAAACAGCAATTTGCATGCGTGCAAAATGCTTATCAAATAACTTTAATTACAATATCCCGATGTTAAAATATCTAGCTGTCGAAGCATGAAAAGTCTCCACATAAAAAAACAAACTTCTGGCAACTCTGTGTAGCTGCAACGAGCTAGGCTAGTTGCTGGTTTTTGGCTAGTCTACAATAAATTAGTAAATTATTAAATAAAAACAATAATGTGGTGTTTAAGGGTTGGCACACAGCTGTTTAAAAACAGCTTAGCCAGTAAGTAAACTAACTTGTTATATAAACAAGTAAGTTTTAATTCTTATTTTCAATTTCAGCTAGCAACATCTTAGCCAATAACACTGCCGGCCTTAAATACTTTGCACCGCCAATTAAATATGAAAGTAAGTTTTGCCAAAAACTTGACCCTACAATTGACTTTAATATTTTGCACCGCCACAGATATCGAAAAGGTGGAGCGACCCAAGCTGCGCATGATGGAGCGCGTACCACAGCATCCGCCCAATCTGCGTCCACCCAAAATGCAAAAACGCTTGCGTTATATGCGTGGACCTGAGCTCGTGCACAATACGCTGCTGCATAAACAATACGGCATTATGGCCACTGGTGGTGGCCGTCTGCGTTGGGGTCACTACGAAATGATGCGTCTGACAATTGGTCGTAAAATGAATATAAATACAATGTTTGCCACATGGCGTGTGCCAGCACCCTGGCAGCCTATAACTAAGAAGGGTCAGGGTCAGCGCATGGGCGGTGGCAAAGGTGCCATCGATCATTATGTAACGCCGGTAAAAGCGGGTCGCATCATTGTGGAGATTGCGGGCAAATGTGAATTTGTTGAAGTAAAAGGTTTTCTACAGCAAGTGGCCAATCAGTTGCCGTTTAAGGCAGCAGTTGTCTCACAGGAGCTGCTGGACGAAATGCAAGCAGAGGAGCAAGCTAAAGAGCGTGAAAATCTAAATCCCTTTACATTTAAGTATGTTATACAGAATAATTTAAATGGTTGCCACAGATGGTTGTCACCTGTTGATCACAAATGGTTTGGCAAATATCTTTAGGCATTAATGTGCACATTTTTTTTTTGTATGTTTGCTAATAAAAAGCGGCTTTTGTTGATTTGTTAAATGACCAAACAGAACGATATGTTTTGAGCTAGATTATTTTAGCGATAAGTGTGGAATCGATTTAATTGTAGACTAGTATCGATAACGCGGACGTTGGGTCGCAACAATAAAGTTTGAAACTGAAAGCAATTATATATAATTATAAACCAAATTTTATAACAGACAAGCTCAATATTGATACAATTGTTAATATGTCAGTATTTCTGTGTAATTGCATCGCCTTTGCAGAATGACATTGAGCACGATAATTAGTTCTGTCAAAGTCAAGTAAAGGAGCTCTCCGAAAATCTATCTGCATCCTCTTTAATTTCATAATAAAAGTGTACAACTAGCGCCGATGTTGTAGCAAGCAATAAAATGTCAAACCAAATAAGTTTAATCCTAAAGCAACATTTGTATTTATCAATTGCATCAAAAAAAATTTAAAAAGTGATCATGCGTGCGACAAGTAGTAAAATTGAAAATAACATGAAAATTGTGTTGTAAGATAGTTCTTACTATTAAAATTTAAATATTTTTCTAATGGGTGCGAAAATCTACTTGGATTTACCTTCTCCATAAGGTAATAACAGGACCCTAGAAGATGAAAGAATGATAACAACTTGATGAAAGAAGGATAAGACTTGGCATGTCCATAGTGAAAATGGTAAATTGTAATGAATAGAATCTTCCTCGAGGTAGTCCACCTTGTAATTGAAGATTTAAATTTTAAACAGCTTCCACTTCTTATTTCATTGGGACACATGTTAAATTATTGTCAGTCTTTATGTGACTCCTGAGCAGGCTGAAACTCAGTGGGCTGAACTCAACGGTCTTGTTACAAACTCAACGATCTTCTTGCAAACTTCAAACTACACATATCGAAACTACACAAATCGAAACTACACAAATCGAAACTACACATATCGAAACTACACAAATCGAAACTACACATATATATTTGTTATATATTTGTTGTTTATAACTGGCTAATTTTTTTAATGTACAATAAAATGATAAAAGCAAAAGTTCTTTCGTATATTGAGTGATGAAAAACGTAACATATAAATCACATATTTTTTCAGGCATAACTGCAGTGAACGTGCACTGTTACAAACATGTCTGGTTGGGTAAATATTTTAACGACAAATCTAGCTTAGAAAGATCAGCAAATTTGTGCTAAACGTGAAGATATTGATTTAGTTTTCTATTTTATAAATGTCCTACAAAAAACATACATTGTAACATAATTTTAATATGGAGAATCTTTTTATACCATTCCTCATTTATTGCTGCATTTTTCACAATCCATAATTAGTTGGCGAAATGGGGCCTAGCGGGTAACGAAGGCAAGATTGACAGCATATGCTGTCTAAACAGGGACGGCTAGGCTGCCGTATTGTAACGGAGGAACCCTTAATTAAAATAAATTATTGACTATGCTGCCATCGCTCCAAAGGCGGAGCATTGAGAAATGTCTTAATAGCTATTCGTAGATAATACGGATGGTGATATCTGTCAATACCATCTATTTGCTAGCTATGCAAGTGCTCGGCAATAACACCAGTGCTGCTAGCTGTAATCACATCACCCACCTTCGGTTTACGAGACGAGTATGCTATCACTAAGCTACCGACGGCTGCGAGCGAATCCCTCAATTTGTTGCTTGTATCTTGGTGTAGAAATCTGCCATCGTACATACTTGGAGGGCTCTCGTCCGTACTGTGCATTTTAAAATCGCTTCTGACTTCTCACAGAATTCATACTAATATCCATTACCAATTACCGTGTTAAAATTAAATAAAGCAGCTAGGCGAGTAGTTTTTGCAGAAAACGACAACAAATTAGATCTAGGAGCCTGCACAATATTTAGAGGTAACTCTAGGATGCTACAGATAAAACGTAGTCTTCTTGGCAAAAGGCGTACATCCTGCCCGTGCTCTTATATGGCACGGAAGCATAGGTCGTGAGCGGACACAGTCGCGTTTATAGTGCATGGGAGAGAGAGAGCAAAATTCTTCGTTTTCGAGTCGTATATTGCAACCGAAACCATAAACAAAAAATATTTCTACAAGTATAACGATGTCGTTCAGCGTATTACGGCACAACGTCTGCGTTGGCTGGGTCAGTAGTTCGTATAGATGAAGGTAGACGCTCCAACCAAGATCTTCGATGCAAATGTCGGTAAAGGAAGTTGATGGAGATGGCCTGGAACCATCTTAGCTTGGAGTGAGCAATGTGCAAAGCTAGACGCAAAGTTGGGACACCTGGCGAGAGCTGGTAAGATAGACTGTAACCCTATAACTGATTGATTTAAACTTAATTTCTAAAAATAGTGTCGCATAGTACGATTGCTTTCGTATATGCTGGTAAAAGCTTTTCATTTATGGTTATAACTTTCTTTGCTTCCAAAAATAGTTCGGCAAAACAATTAAAACTCATTTGAAATAGCTGCTGAGGAACTATTTTTGCTGAAAGTTGTATGGAGGCGTCCTGCTCCACTTGAGAGATGTGCATGTGCATTAAATGACCAACAATTGATTATTTTCAAATCAAAATCAATGTTTACTAATGTTTAATAAGCAAAATTGACTTACAAATGAAATAAATAAATACAAAAATATTAACATAATACAAAGAGCAAATTATAACAAAATGAATTGATGAAAAAATAAATACAAAAATTATTGATTACAAAAATAAATATTAACAAAAATGAATACATGCAAAAATATATACGTATATAACAACAAAACAACTAAAGTTGTATACATAACAAATTTGTTTCAAATAATTAACATTTTTTAAAACATTTTCGATGAACAATGTGCAGCAGCTGTTTAAAATGCGCTTTTGTTTGGTCCCAAAAGGATTCAACGACTCTCTGTACATTTGTTCACAACAAAATAAAATATCAGTAATATTTACATTATTCAAGCTAATGCGTTTTTACAAGCACATTTAACTTCATTTAATGAAAATTCTGACTCAACCGCAGTGTTTGCAGCGCAGTACGTTTCCTGCCCAGTGCCACATGGTCCAAGCAGCTTTAGTAAACGATTCATTAGCGTCAAGCGCCTTGTGCTGCAGTTAAGATTGTTCGGTTTAGAACTGCTAGCGGCTGCTTGCGCTATGGTGGTGGCACTACTATAATGGCTGGCATTGAGCTCGGTTTCGGTTGCATTCAAGTCCGGCTCCAGCTCAATGGCTGAATAATTACTGCTGATGGAGTTATTACGCAAATTAGTACTGGCACCAATTGCTGACTGTGGTTTATTTGTTTCCAATTTAACTGCAATTAAAATAGGTTGTTTATTGACGCACAAGTGTTGGCTGGCGAAGCTTACCCATATTTGTCTGCTTATCCTTTGTGTAAGGCACAAACTGTTGAAAATGTATGACAATATTTGCTGCATATCCTGCACATGCCATTGATTCTGGCAGGTATTTGCTGTCTTGTGCCTGCGCCAATACCAGTGTTGGCCATGGCAAATCCGTTTGGCTCGCACTATCAATGCAACGCTGCTCCTTTAATGCATTCTTATATTGACACTCAGTTAGTTCGGAACGCATTGAGCTACAACTTTGCTTTAATTGCACATTTTCTTGAATTTTTTCAAATAGACTTTCTTTCAAAAACTCATTGTATGTTTGTATGTTTTTAATATAATGCCAGCTATCATCTGGCTGCATGGAGCTTTGTATATCAGTTGCCACTTCAAACTCCACGTCGTCTGCCGCCTTGCTAGCCATTGCCTGTTCTTGCTGACATTTTTTGGCATTTTCTCTACGCTGACGATCTTGTGCATCTATAGCTTCAATATATTGCGCCACCTTGCTAACCACATGTTTATAACGACGTTTTGTATACGCTGAATGCTTATCCAGATATGAATTTACTTCTGCAAGTAAAAAATTAATTTCAGCATTAAGCTACACAAAGTACTTGATTTTTTGTTGTTTATGCAGACCATGTTGTTTGTCGTCTGCCTTAGCTGCAGCTTTGGCAGTTTGGTTATCCACAATTATGACAGAGTCATTCATTAACTCGTCAAAAGGAAATGTTTCATCCTCAAGACTCATTGTTGCACCAAAAAAACACAAATTAATTTAAACAAAAAAAATTTATTTTTTGCAAAAAATGCATGTAAAATGGTGCCGTTAGACTGGAAAAGAACCGTTTGTTAGTGGTGGAACAACAACAAGCGCTACAACATTTCATTGATAATTTGCATACATCGATGATTTGAACGAACTATCGATGTAGTCGATAACACTACAATAAATTTTGACCCACTGTTGGAACTTGTAAAATTATTGTTAACTTTAAATGTTTATAATATAAAGCTTAAGTTATAGCAGTTAAAAAATAGATTCCATAATGGGTGCGACATACTTGCGTTATTTTTTTTCCAAATAGTATGCCTAACCTAGCATCACTCTGATCTATGTGAGGTGCCCTGCCTTGGAGGCCTGCAGGCCTAACCTAAACTATTCTAGTTCACTAAACGAATTTACTCTTGCAGATTTCGGGACTACTTTTCGTTTAAATAGCTAAAAAAAGTTAAGCTTTTTTAAAGGCGAACGAACGTGTTTGGCGTAATTAAACTTTCATACTTATACAAGGTTCAGCATTCAAAGTAAAACCAATTCAAAAGTTCATAAAAACAATTTAGAACACACAACTTAGTTAACTCAAAGTATTAAAGGTTAAATAATGCAAAATTCGAAACATTTTTTTTTGCTCTAAATCGTTTTCTTTTCACGTATTTTGACGCACAACGGTTTCTTTTAGCGCTTCATAATTAATCCGTTTTAAGACTGCGAATTGCTTTAATGTAAAAATTTTCTTGCCAGAAAACACAATCTTAGCAAACCAAGCTACTTCTTCGCTCTCTCAAGTCTTCGGTGGGGGATCATGCGCCTTTTGAATTTGTAAGGCTTGAACTTGACATCATTTTTCAATATGCGTACGTATGCTACGTTAAGATATTTTCAGTTCTTTTGCAAGTTGAGGTTACGTAGTTGGGGATTTCGCTCAAGTCGTTGCTTCACTTTTTGAACCATATCAGATGACGTTGTAATCTTTTGATGACCATCTACATGACATTTTACGATGCTAGCTGACGAAAACTTTATACACTTTAAGGTATTTCTGCTCACTGGCAAATGCTTGTGATTTTCCAGCTGAATATAATGGAATATAAAAATATTTGCAACTGTTATTTAGCTAACAGACAGCTTACGTCCGTGCGTCAGCTACTCGAGTCTTCTGTTGCTTACACTTCCAGTGCAGACCTTGTAAAGATTTAAACTGACAATTTGACATACATATTCTTAGAAATATAATAAATGACCACTGTCACATAAATCCTTAGCAATAAGTAATGCAATATAAAGGAAATGGATTATTATTACTATAGTTTTGTGAAATTTGTCTTAAATGCTTGCGTTTAAAATGCAGCACCATATTAGCAATTAGCGCAATTTGGTTTTCGTTATGCGTGAGTTTATGAAACAAAATAGAGATAGACTATCTGATATGTTATGGAAACGAAATGTTACAATTGATTGTTTTTAAAAGAAATGCAAAATGGCGAAAAGTAGCCACTTGGAAGGGTACTATCAAAATACGGCCAACTTTAACTTATACAAATGAGCAATTGTTTATATAAATGCACATTAATTTGCCGAAATTTACATTTTTTAAATAAGACGCAAAGCGTGAACAACAAATTTTGTTGCGTGTGGGCGTAGCTTAATTAAGGCGTTTGATAAAAAAAATCAAACTTTTAATCGATTAATCGACAAGTGCATTTGTCAATCACATGTGTGCTTACACTTAGCGCCACAAGTTTATGCATACAACGCAAATTTTTATGATTTTCTATTGCTTTAGCTAAAACTCACTGTCTTTCTTTATGAACTTTTATTGTTTTTAACTATATAAACAGCATAATTTAATTAATAAAGTCGCTTTTAATGTGCTTATAATAGTAGAGCCTGCACATGTGTGCACATACGCACATATGTATGTATGTATATGCACACAAACACACGTACACACACACACACACACACCCGCACGCAACGATTGTGCATGTGTGCGTGATGTGCTGTTCTATCAAATATTTAGTTCATATTGAACGAAACGCAAATATTGTTAGTTATTTGTTTTGTCTGTTTAGCATTAGTTTCCATGACTTATAATACGTTTGGCGGCGACAATGACGGTCTTGGCGTCTCTTCAAAATTAGCTGTGTGCCTTTTATATTTTATATTGGCCATAATATCGGGCGGCGCACTTAAGCACTGCATTATCGGACGCTGGACACTTGCCGGCTATGGACTTTGTTTTGCGCACAGCGTGCTCTGCCTGCTGCGACATATACATCCGAATCCTGGCCAGGTGCAACGCAGCATATGCGAAAAATCGCGACGTTATGCGCCAGTTGTGTTCATAACTTTAGTTATTGGTGAAATGTTGCAGCTGCATAGCAATATGCGTCTATTGCTGGGCATGAATTGGCGTGTGGTTAGCCTGGAACTGTATGCCAGCATTGTGCTCTTGGCGGTTTGCAAGCATTTTATGCACAAAAAAACATTTTTTATAGACGCTCAACGCATGTGCCTTAATGTTTGCGTGATTTGGAATTGTTATTGCTTGCTGCATATTGCACTGACGGCACAGTGCTACTGGGCCTTGGGTTTGGCCATACAGCTGCCACTCAATCATTTTGTGCTTTGGCGTCTGGCCTTGCACTTTAATATATCACAGCTGGAAATTGGCACCGTGGGCATGTGTTTCTCCATTATCTTTGCCATCAATTCTACACAGGAGCTGCTCGAGGAGCTCAACAGCAGCAGCAGCAGCAGCAGCTGATGTAGTCAGCGTAACTCCAATAACAAAAGACAATTCTCATGTAGACGCACAAAAATGCTTCCAAGTTTTTTAATGCACATTAAATGTTTACTCTTCTTTTAGTTAATAAATAGACACATTCAAAAATAAGACAGTAAAATATAGCTTTTTTATTTAGTTTAAGTGATTGTTGTTGCTTTCATATTGGAAAAGCAAATACAGTGTAAAACATATACGTTATTAATTGTACATAAACTTTTAAACTTAGGCAAGTTATAGATATAAAAAAGGGGAAAAAAACTGGGGCTTGCTGCAGCAGCGCAATATTTATAGTAAATTGAGCAAAGTGAGAGATCTCGACGAAATCCTTCAACTGCTCGCGTGTAAAACATGATTGTTAATTTTTTATACATAAACTTTAAATCTTAAGTAAATAATATATATATAAAAAAAAGAAAGAACTGGGGCTTACTGCAGCAGCGCAATATTTTTATTAAACTAAGTATTGTGAAAAGAACTATGTGTGTGTGTGTGTTGTCATCCTCGACGTAATCCTTGGCCTGCTCGCGTTCAGCACAATCCATGTGACCAAACTTATAACGCAGCAACGTATCCGCTTAGCTCGCGTAGCATAATTTATATTAAGTGAAGCATTGTAAAATATCTATGCGTGTGTGTTGTCATCCTCGACGAAATCCTTGGCTTGCTCGCGTGTAACACAATCAATGTGACTTACCTTATTACGAAATCGTACGCCATAGAACTTGTGTGCATTCTCCAGCAACTCTGGCCTAAAAGTGGTGGTTATAAACTGCGCCGTATCGCTTAGCTCGTGTATCATATCCGCCACAGCCTTACGATGCATTGCATCCAGCGCCTGGGGGAAAGTGTAAAAAGTTCGCTTAAACCATTCATACAAGCTATACACGGCTCTATGCTCACCTGATCAATCTCATCGAACAGATAGAACGGCGCTGGATCGCATTTTTGTATGGAAAATATTAGCGCCAAGGCTACCAGTGACTTTTGACCGCCGGATAGCTGATTCATTTCACGCATTTCCGCATCAATGCCTGTAAAACTAACACGTATGCCTATGCCTGTAAATGCATCCGAATTGGCCACTTCTTTCTCCATCTCTTCCCCTTCATTATCCTTGGTCTTAAGTATTAAAAAGCCCGCACCCTGTGGTACTAGTTTTTTAAAGACTTTCGTAAAGTTCTGTGCCACCTGTTTAAAGGTAAACTGTATGGCCTCGACTTTTTGCATCTCCAGCGATTGTATGAGCAGTTGTATCTTTTGGCCACCTATATCCAGCTCCGCCTTACGCCTGTAGAGTTTCTCCTTTTGTTCGGAGAAACTTAAAAACTGATCGAGTGCCTTTTTGTTCACATGATTATATTTCTTTAAATGCTGATTGGCTTTTTCCAGTTCTTTGAATATGTTTTTCAGCGATATGCGACTGTAGCCAGCATCCACTTGTGGTAACGCACCCAAGCTGGCTATTTTCTCAGTGCATTCATCAATCTTTTGATTTAGCATGTTCTCTTTTGTTGTCCATTTTTCCACCTGCTTGGAGTCCTTGTTTATGTTTTCTTCAGCTTCTTTCTCTTTACGCACATGTGTCTCCAGCTCCAGTTGCAGCTCCTTTTGTAGCTGTACCGCCTCGTTAACACGCTTTTCAATCTCTTCCAGATCCGTATTAACCTTCTTAATGCGCTTCTCTGTGGAAACCAGCTCAGTTTTGCAATTATTCAGCTTACGCTTACGATCTTCGACAGATATCTCCTGCAGCGCCTGTATAAGCTCATCCCTGCGCCTAAATAAATTATTTATAAGCAAATTGTCTAACTTATTCTTGACCACTTCCAGCTGCATACGCTGTGTAAATGCCTCCTTGTTCTCCTGATTCAAACGACGTATATCATCGTTTAACTGATCAATTTCGCGTTGATCCTGCACAGATAATGTTGACATAAGCTCTTGTTTTAATTCCGCCTCCAAGCTAGATTTTGTGCTATTCATGGCCTCCAATGAGGCTTTGCATTGCGCAAGTGAGCGTTCCTTTGGCGCCCGGTATTTCTCAATGCGCACCAGCTCCTCTTTCATTAGACGTATTTCCCCCTGCACCTTCTCAAACACATCCTTGGACTTGCCTTGCTTGGTCTCGGTCTTTTGCATTTCCGAGACAATCGAATTAATATTGTTCTCCGTGGACTTGAGTTCATTGCGTAGCTTACTTAACTTTTTCTCAAAGTCGGTTATTTGCTGCGTGTACTCTGTGCGCTTCTTTTGCATTTCCAAACGTGAACGTGACGTATTGAAGTAGCCACCCGTCAGCGAACCTTTAGAGGACACCTGATCGCCGTCTAGTGTCACACAGTCCAAACCTGTGCTTTTTGCCAATTCAGTGGCTCGCTCAAGATTACGACAGATAAGCGTTTTGCCAAATATGTAACGCAAAGCCTTGTCGTGTTGTTCATCATATTTCAACTTGGATATCATCGGTATGGAATCAGGATCATCAGGATAATCGTGTATCTTCACCTGTAAGCGATTTAATGGCATAAATGTTACCTCACCCGGCAGCTTGAGCTTATTCATCTCCTTTAAAATTTGCGTGCCTTCATATTCTGACTCAACAATATGATGGAAAAGTCTGTTGGCGGCTGTTACCTCCACAGCTGTGTAGATGGTCTTGTCGCAGCTGAAATTCTCAATTACTGGACCATAGTAGGCGCGTGCAATTTCCGCAGATTGACCACCGCGCTCTAGAAAACTATCCAATACCTTGCGCACTGAATCGCAGCCATTTAAAATGGGCTTACCAGCCATGCTACGCAGCGCTTGATCTGCACGTGATAACTCTTCCTTTTGTGTTTGCAATTGTTGTGTCATTTGGGTTTCCTTGCGCCATAGCTCATTTCGCATGGACTGATGCTGATCTTTTGTTTTCTTAAGCTCATAGTATTTCTTATTATGTTCGTCGATTTGCAAACGCAGCTGCTCTAGTTCGGATGAATGTTCCTCAATTTTGGTGCCCAAATCTTTTTCGGAGGTAGCATCCTTTTTAAGATCTTCTACTAGTTTGGCATGATGATTTATTTTATCCTTAATTTGCTTGCTTAGCGACTTTAGTTCATTGTGTATCCATTTGTCACGATCTTCACGTGACGAAAACTGCGAACCACGCCCTTGCTTGGCATAAAGTTCTTTCCGCTTTTGTTCCTTTAATGCCAGCTCCCTTGAACAGTCATCCTCCTTACGCTTCATGGACTCATACTTAGGCTTAACATCGTCGAGTTCCTTTTCCTTTTCTGCAATGGTCACTTTCAGCTTCTTTAACTCTTGATCTGCACGTTCCTTGGACTTGTTATCACCTTGCACTTCGTCATTGAGATCAACTATCGTTAGATCCAGCTTGGTTTTCTCGCGCAACAACTGCTGCTGTTCGGTCATGAGCACAGAACGCTCTTCTTTTGTAGTCACTACTTTTTTCTTCGCTTCCTTAAGATTCTTCTGCACATCTTTGATTTTCTCCTGTGCTTTTTGTATCTCTATGCTATAGATCTTCTTTTTATCTGATGATGACTTTCGCTGTAGTAGCAAATCTTCCAGCGCTCTCCGCGTATCTTTTAACTCGGTCTCATAGCGTATATATTCCAAAGTTCGTCGTGTTTTATCCCATTTTTGATACTCCTTAAGTTCTTCCTTTTCCTCTTCCAGCGTTTGTAACCTATCCTCAATAGTCTTTAAATACTCGCATATTTTCTCCACTTTACCATCCGTTTCGCGCAGCAAATTTAAAGATTCTTCTTTGCGCTCATCATACACACGTGTACCCGCCACCTCACGCAACAGCTTTAGCCGATAGGAATCTGCCGCAGTGGCCATTTGATTGATTTTACCTTGTTTAACAATATAGTAGGGATTCGAGCTGGAGAAACCAGCTGATTCCAGCAAATTAACGACTTCATTGCGCGGCACAACTTTTTTGTTTAAAAAATATTGATCTTTCTTGGCGCCAATAACACGACGCAAATATATCTCCTCCTTGTCAATCTGCAAGAGATTTAAACAATTATAGAGTAACTGCTTGGGAACGTCTTACTTTTAAAGTACTTACCGGCACACGATTATCAGAGTTGTCAAAGATAATCTCTACATAGGCGGATATAACACGCGCTCCCGTGCCCTCATGTAAGAGTGCTTGCCGCTGTTCAGGCCGCAAATGTGTAAACTCATCACTTAGCACAAACTGTATTGCTGCAGTTTATAAATAAAATTTTTAAATGAAAAAGTTTCGCGCCGCGTAACAAAAAACTGTTCAAAGCACACCAAAACCAAAGCCCCGGATAAGAACACACAAATTGTTGACGACTACCGCATTCGAAAAAAGAACTACGAGTGGAGCATATGCACCTGGAATATCCGGACCATTACTAGGGACGGTGCCTCTAGCCAACTGGCAGATGTCACCGAAATGAAGGCTAATATAACCGCCATTCAGGAAATGAGACAGGCAGGAAAATGTCGCTTTTAGCAATCAAGCTGTAATATTTACTACAGCTGCCATGATGCCAGGATTCGTAGTAAGCTGGAGACTTCGCTAACAAGTCAAAATTTACTTCTGTGCGCGCACGCCCTAAGAAAAGGACAATGCTGTTAAAAAAGCGATCTATGCGACATTCGAGAACACCTTTGGCCGCTGCCCAACCATGACGTGAAGATCATCTTCGGAGGCTTCAATTCGTAGGTTGGACGAGAACGAATTTTTAATCCCACTGTCGGTGAGTTCAGCCTCCATGAGACTACCTTCAACAACGGTCTTCGGTTGAAACATGATAGTAGCACCAGATTTAAACACCCTGATATTCACAAGGATAGTTGGCTGCCCCCAATTTAAAAATACATAACCAAATTGGTCATAATGTGGTCGACGGAACACATACATCGAGCATATTGGACTTGCGTACACTTCACGGTGTCAACTTTTCAGACAGGAAAAACGGGGGCATGAGAGCCAGAGATCAGAGCACTTTACTGCCGAGATGGAAATGGAAATCACAGTGTTAACTGGGATTATAGAGAGATCATTTCTCCAAACTACTCGCAGGCGAAGACGTGACAAATCTCGCCATTGGTAAAAATGGAGCTATACACCCAAACGACGATAATGTGGATGTCACTCCAACTAGCAAAAACTTGCAATAACGCTGCTTAAAATCAACGTGGCAGCCGGTGCTGATGGACTGCTTGCAGAGTTCTTTAAGACTGGCGGCGACGAGCTGATAAGGTGGAAGCATCAGCTCCTCTGCAAAATATGGCGAGCAGAATGCATGTCATTTGGAATCTCATACAAAGTCCTATCGCGCATTCTCTGTGAAAGACTAAAGCCAATACACTGATCGGATCTTATCAGTGCGGCTTCAGACCTAATATATCCACCATTGACCAGGTCTTCACACTGCGCCAAATTCTGGAGATCATACAATCTCTTCGTCGATTATAAAGTTGCATTCGTTTACCCGATAAGTAAGCGCCTGTACGCAACACTGCCAGAGTTCGGTATTGCTGCGAAGTTGATTCGACTTTGCAGAATGACATTGAGTCACCATTAGATCTGTCACGGTAAGAAATAACGCCTTCGAACCATTTAATACCCTTCGAGGTTACAGACAAGGCGCTCTCTATCGTGCAACCTCTTCAATTTCATATTGGAAGAGATACTGCTGAAGGCTGGTGTACATCGTACTATTTTCTACAAAAGTGTCCACCTCCTTGCATACGCCGATGATATTGATATCATAGGGCGTTGTAAGCGAGATGTTACCGCTGCGTTTTCTGCAATCGAAAAGGAGTCAGCGAAAGTAGGTCCTGTGGTTAACAAGGACATGTTAAAGCGGAAGGCTATATTTTTGAAATTACCAAGAAATTCACGTACGTTGGCACCGCCGTTAACACCGAAAATAATATTAGCCTGGAGATTGGACGAAGAATCACACTTGCCCATAGTTGTTACTATGGTCTTAATAAGCAAATGTGTCGCAGAGACCTCTCTGGATTGACAAAATGAACGCTCTTCAAGACGCTTATACTGTTCTAGCTGTTATATGGCGCAGAAGAATGGGTTGTGTAGCGGACGGATGCAGCTGTGTTTTGAGTGTGCGAGAGAAATATTTTGCACAAAATCTTCGATGCCTTCCAGATTGTGGACGGCTTTCGCGCCCGAACGAACCGTAAGCTGTATGAGCTCTACAACGACATAGATATTACGGCACAACGTATGCGTTGGCTCGGTCATATCGTTTGTATGAACGATTTCGCTCCACGGCAAAAGGTTTTCGATGGAAAGACCAAGTGAATGAAGAACTATCTTCACTTGGATGGAGCAACTGTAGACGGCGAATGCAAAGCAAGGGAGCTTGGCGAGAGTTAGTGAGATCGGCTTGTGATGGCGAAGTAAACTAAGTGATAAGATTTGTTTTTATCAAAATAGGCCAACAAAACTAACGCTTTTTAAGAGGCTCGTCCTTATATGGCGCAGAAATATGGATTGCGTCTCAGCCGGTTGGAGCTGTGCTTGAAATATTCGAGAGATAAATTAATCCTTCCCTTGCGGATGAGCTGTATTGGCTCTACAACGCCATTTCTTCAGCGTATTATGGCATAACATCTGCGCGGGATCGGTCATGTCGTGCGTATGAATAAAGACGGTTCGGCAGAGACTGCGAAAGCCGTCGAAAGGGTCGATCAAATATATGAAAGACTAAGTGTAGGATGACCTATCTTCCCTAGAAGTGAGAGCTTATGAGTACAGTTGTAATGGCCAACTTAAGTAAATCAGTAGTTTTCTAAGCAGCATCAGTTGTTGAGTAGGTAAAGACATGCGGCAGCACATCAACAAAACTATTTAAAGCTGCGAACCAAATAAGGATATATATAGTTTTGTAGGAGCAGCGCTCCACATGCACTATCTAACGCTAAAGTTTATTATATTGCACTTGATCATACCATAAAAGAAGTTACTTTTGCCTGAACCATTACGACCGACAACTACATTATGACGCTTGTCGAATGGTTCCACCACCGTCTGGTCCTTGTAACTTTTGAAGCCTTGTATAATAATCTGCAAGTATTTAAAATTCACAAAAACTACGCTGCCTTATTTGCACAACTAACTTACCTGCTTAATATGCATTTTATTATAATAAAGGGCGATTTTTTTATTAAAAAAATCGCGCTCTTTTTGTTTACAAATACATAAATACTAAATTATCAGCGATGCGCAACTTTTGCATGCGCAGGCTAGCACTGGCAACACCAACGATAACCTAGCGATATATATGTGCGCGATAAGCGATAAGTGTTAAGCGATAATCGATTTATAACGGCGGCTTAGTAATCGACATCGCAATGGTAATGCACGACAGCTTGAAGACAACAAACACACGTACATATGCAGTACTCGTCACTGCGTCCCGCTCTCGCTCTATCTGCCGCCTATACGTGTTGTTGCTGCCAATGAAAATACAACGAGATCGCTGGCAGTTAGACAGTCAGAGCCGCAGTCGGAGCCACAGTTGTCGTTTTATTGCTCGCGCATTAATAACAATGGTTTATACGCCGTCAGCATTTAGCCCAACTACCAAGTGTTTCCACTAAGCCATTATATATTTTACAATATTTCTTTCATAAAAATATTTTTTTTTTTTTGTATTTTGATTTGTTATTGTTTATAAATATTTATTTTTAAACTAAGCTAAGGTTTAGCTAGTGTGTTATGTTTAAAACAAAATGCGCGCACAATAACTACGTTTTGTTAACAAATCGCTGCACTACTACTACGGGTAAGCGTATTTTAACAATTGTTGTTGCTTAACAAATGACACATTATAAACGGTATTAAGTGCTTGTTAGTTCGATTTTTTTTTGCTTTTTTTTGTAAAACATTTAATAACAACTGCCGCGCTTCATAAAGGGAAACATTTGTGCACACATAGATGCAGCTGCAGCAAACGGATTCCATGCCTGCTTTGTGTACATAGGTTTGTGCACATATGATTGTGTGTGTGTCTACAGTGAGCACACAAAGTATACATACACTTTGAAGAACAATAACTTTTGCTGTGCATATAATGAAATAATTTTGGTTAAATAATGTAGACCAGTAGACCAAACGCAAATCTGTAGTATATTGAAAGAATGAGTGAGAAATAATATTTTTTATATAAAAATAATACAAAATATAAATAAAAATAAAATTTAATAACTATATTAAAAAAAAAATAATAAAATGTGAATAAAACCAAAAACTTACTATTTTTACGCACAACAACTATGTGAAATCTTAGTCGAAATTTTTAATTTTAAAGTAAGAAAGTTTAAGAATATTTAGTATTGCCAACTTGGTCCTTACTTGCTACATGGCACAATCGACTCATGTTCCATGCTATCAGCTGGCGTAATATTAACCAATGTAAGTCTAATAAGAAATTTTATAGAATTTCTTTAAGCAACACAAAAATTTGGCTATTTTCACGCAGAACAATTATTTGCACACTTAGTGTATTTTTCAATTTTCGTAGATCCAACTTGAACTTTAATTACTACTTACCATTCTCCATGTTGTCTTCTATTGTAATATTGTTATTAATTTATTATGCCTATATATACATATATGCTATTTTTTGTACTACTTTGATATGGTAATCATTTTTTTTAATTCACGAGGTTTTCAGAGAACGTTTTCTGCAGCAAAGTTTATGTAATTGCCGCATCGTTGCTTTGTTGGAAAACTAAAAATGCCAGAATTAGACTCACTGGGCAGTAAATTTGTTTTTAAAATATATATATTTATAAAAGTTGCGCGACGTCGGCAGTATGCCCTATACAAATCCGAAAATGTAACATTAAAAATATTAATTACACCTCGACAGTTCTATAATACGATCAGGTTGATTAGAATAGTCGATATACATATATGCAGCTCCCTAAATCGCAAGCGCTGCACTTAAAAAACTTTTCAATATTGACGTACTCGCCACTATAATAGAAAGTGGTTGTTTCGCTTCTTCGCAGCAACACTGCTGGAAAAACTTTTTTGCCCAAGTAAATATAGTGAATTAAAAAAAATGATTACCATATCAAAGTAGTAAAAAAAATAGCATATATGTTTATATAGGCATAATATATTAATATATTTTTTGTTATATTTTTAACTTGGCGTTAATTTATGTGATTTTTAAGTGTACATTGAACGGACTATTAAGCTGAGATTTGGTTATAATTTAGAGCGTTTCTGGTTTCTAAAAATAAGGTTTGGCAAACGCCATTTTATTTTATGTTTATTTAGCGCTTAAATGGTTTTTCCAGCATCATGTAGACAGACAAACGCGCAATATTAGGCGCATTATTTTATTTTTTATATAAGTCAACAATTTTCGAGGTTTTGCCTTAAGAATGCTACTAAAAATTTGGCTTCAAATCATCGCTAAATGTAGTTGTTTCTCTTTACTTAGAATGCATGTTTTTTAATGTTTTACCTGTGAGTACTGCAAGCGCTTAAAACTCGATTATGTAGTGACTAGTGGCAAATGGAAAGTGTGCGCATAATTCGTGTGCTCACTGTATATGCACATATATATATGTGCCTGTGTATATGCAGCTAATGATAAAGAAGCTGCTGTTTGTCAGCCTACAATAATGCGACAGCATTCCAGAATTCCACCCTCTCTTGCACTTTATATAGCCGAGATCAACATCATGGCACACACACACACCGCACACACGCATACACACATTGGTCATACTTCACCCGACCAAATGTGATCCCTCCCCTACTTTGTTCATTCCAATATTCCCTTTGGTTCCATTCGTATTTGTACCTTTAACAACATTTTTTTTCGCTCTTTAAAACTTTATTTTGAAAGCTTCCGACTTCCAGCTGCTGACCTTCATACACTGCTCCGCCAACACAGAGCTTCCCCAAAGTCAATCTTTTGTCGAAGATGAATCATGCCGTGATGATGCTTGGCAATATGTAGCTTTCATGCTCAAAATGCAATGACGCGTTTTTCAGGCATGCCGCCAGCGTTAAGAAGCATTTATTACGAATTATAAAAGTTATTTTATAATAATATAATTTGAAAAAAAAAACCCAAATTTGTAATGTCTTCAATATGCATATAATCACATATATATGTATATTCACGTATAATATTGTTTATCTGGTATTTTGACCACGTTGTGCGAAACTCTCTGGGAATAGTCAGCAAAAATTGTGCGTTTTTTTAATACAAACAAAAATATTAGCATTTACAAAAGTATATAAGTTTGTCGTATACGATAAATACATGCATGTTTATATAATTAAATATATAGGAGTTTGGATACATACATACATATATATCGGAGGGCTTGTTAGCATGTCCCTGACTTTGCGTAAAACTCATTTGCGGCTCTTATCAAATTTCGTAAACAAACAGCGAAAACTTCTTTTGATTTCTTAAGAGCAGGGAGCGCGTTATTGACTGATGTAATATTATTCTTTAGTTTAGGATAGCCATATAGGCTTATTGTTAAACCTTAAATAAATAACTTGTTTTTACATAATATGTTTTATATTACATGAGGCATAATAACTTGCAAAAGAGAGAGAGAAAAAACCCAGTTTTATTTTGCGTCAGATCTTTTTATAAGAACTACGGCATGAGTATTATCAAAAGCTTCAATTTTCTAGACATAAACAAGCATTTTAAAGTAAAAACCTATTGGCGTGCAAGTACTGAGCAGTAGCAGTATTGTTTTAAGCAACTTATAATAGTTAGTTATAATTCTGCAAAGTAGCAAAGAATATAAACAATAGATTATGCAACATAAGCTTAAATCGATAACCGTTCTATCAGCTTCAAATCCACATATTTTATGAGCATTACGTTTGAAATCGTAAGTTTCGTGCTGCCAATTTCATCAATGCATTATCATCGACCACTGGATAATGGTGCAAGATAACTAGCCAACCAAACTGGCACCATCACAAATTCGCTGCTAAAGCATCGCAGTAAATAGATAATAATCTTACGTTATTAAGATTTGTAGTTTTTCAAGTACTTATTAATTTATTAAGGTAATTGGCAAGGCTGGCGAAAATATGCTATTTGCCTAGGTAAAATCTACATTAATTAAAGGCAACGCAGTTTGGTTTCGACTATAAACTATAAGTCCCTGTTGTCTTCGTACCTAGCTTAGTAAAATAAAATAATATTATATTATTATTATAAAAACTGAACATTTTTAGAGTTCCAAAACTGATCAAATCGTTATACTTTACCGCATAGCCTTCACAAAAATTCATATTACTTACGACATATCTTTTGTCATTATCGCTTATTAGCTACTAGATTGCATTCACTTATAAATTGTTCGTAAAGTGTATGCGAAAGTCGTCTGCGTAGGACTTTAACGTATGCTGTTTTTTATACCCTGTAGCAAAATGGTACAAAAGGCTTATTAATTTTATGCGCCACCCAGCCGAGTAAGTCGGCTGTCCATAGCTATGCAAAATATGAACATGATGGCTAGAAAACTCTAAATGTGCGTCCGTATGCCGACCATAATTTCAGTAAAGATTTGTTGTTAGAACAGGGAATGCAAGTTTTTTTTTAGCTGACAAAATGCAAATATAAGATAGATAATAAAATGTGTTTGGCTGAATGGGATTTATAAAGACTTTAAAAGTAAAATCAAGTCAAATTTTATGAATATCGGCTAATTAGATTTTATAGCTACTATAGGGCAAATTGTGGGCATTAGTAGCGTAGTGATAGCACATTCGCCTCCTAGTCGGAAGGTCGTTAATTCAATTGCAGCCTGCAGCACGTATGCATACGTGGCCTGGCGTTGTATGTCCAGCGTAAAGCTGCTGACTGTATTTAACTTGGCGACCGCCTGGGCGATCTTTGGCTCATACAATTCCAAGTTGATGCACAGCCTACCCGCGGCAGCAGCTGAGCAGCCCCACCACAGGGATATAAGTAGCATTTGGCCAAACAGCAGGTGATTAATTAGATTAATAAGCAAACAAATAGACGACGCTATTTACCTAGGAAAATGCTCTATCGCCGTTCGGATGCGGCTTTAAACTGTAGGGCTCTGTTCGCTTCCAACAGCTATTCAAGCAGATAACTTGGCCTTTGGAGCCGTGAGCACAGTCACGGGGAATAAATTTAATAAAAAATTAGTTTTTCCACGCGCTTTGTAGGTTTACAATGATAATGTCGAACAACTAAAGGTATTTGTATGCAGCAAGGTGGTACAGAGTATGCAAAAGTCGTCTGCACTTTTTTTTTTGTAACTTATGAAACAATAGCAGCTGAATCATAGCAAGAACTTAAAAAAAGGAGTTCTAAAGCTTGTAGCTGGTTTGTTTTTTTTAGGGAAATATCTAAAAGCTGACTCTCTCAAAGAAACTCAAAAAAAAAAAACCATAAATTAAAATGATAAAAAAGCTAATTCTCATAAAGCAACGAAAATGATATAAACATCAAATATTGCTGAAGAGCATTTCCAATGCGTTTGCAATCGATGCAACACTTGAGAATGGCTTGCAAAGAACTTTTTTTTTTTGTCGATTCCAAAGGGAATCAATTATGTTGGGGACAGATAAGACCGTATGACATGTTTGTAAACATAAATAAGTCGTACGGACACCCAAACATATATATGTATATACATATCTCTGGCAGAGCTCGGCAAAGTGGTATGCCTCGCTGCTGTTGCATGCATATTCTGATTTCAATTTGTGGCTCCCCTATCCAAAAAAAAAAAAAAAAAAAAAAAAAGAGCAGCACCAAACAAAGACAAATACACAGCGCCAAGCATGAAATATGTATGTATGTGTACACACACATGTTGATCATGCATGAAAGCCGCCGCCGCCGCCGCCGCGCACCCACGTTCGCACCCGCGTCATTGCCTTAGCGCCCTTAGGCCGCCCCACAGAACTCTGCATGTAGAGAACCTCTATGTCACTTTGGTGGCTGCAGTTCCCAGAAGAACGCACCGGAAACAGCGTTAAATGCGTAACAGCGCGCTTTTTCATTTAACCGATCCAAATAAAAGCATTAAATAAATGAAATTGTGTGTATGCAAAAGAGTTGACGTTGTTGTTCTTGTTCTTGTTGTTGTTATTGTTGGTTATCAGTCCGTCAGCTTTTGAAACAACAAAATAAAAAGCTTAAAAAAGTAAACTAAATAAAATAAAATGAAAGAATGCTACAAAAAAAGAGTACAATAAAAGTAAAGCGCGTAATTGAAAGTATAATTTATTTTGTGTAACATTTTAATGTTGAGTGTCGCGTTGCAAGGTTCGAAATAGCGTTTTCCTGCCACATTAGAAAAAAATACATTCCAAAAAAAAAATGACTTAAAACCTACCAAGTATTCCAGTGCGTTTGGTGTATTATCTGTACTTGCATTTTTTAAGTGCTTCTCCTTGTCTATAAGGTAGGTCTAAGCGTTGAGCAGCGAAACAACATACATAAAATACAATGCGCTCTACATTATCTAGACTTGGAAAACCCTTGTCTCTTGTCATTTGACTTTTGTGCAGTGAAAAAATGTCGTAGAATGCAGCTACATGAAAGACAACTTACAAATATACAAGTAAATCGATAATAAAACAATTTTGTTATATTTCTCAAATTGCAAAACATTTTTGTTATGCGAAGATGATAATGATGATGAGATCATTGCTAGCATTCAATACAAAACGTATTTGCATTTGATAAAACCGGATCGTATCTTTCAAACATACATAACTTGGTTTATACGCTTAGGCTCATGTCTGAAAGTATGTGCTTCGAATCACACAGAGTAATACTTACAGATCTTACAGATATTCAGTCAAAAAACTACTGGGGTATTCAAAAATTCGATTACGTTTGAAATCCGTAATCCAATTTTTAAATTCCTCAGCAGTTTGCTGACTGATTTGCTTACTCCCAATTTCATCAATCTGTTACTGTTGCAGGTGGATAATAATATAATATAATTTAATAATAATTTAGTAACGATAAAAATTCACTGATTTAAAACGAAATGATTTTGCACCAAACATATGGGATTTGTATAAATAATCATTTTAAAGCATTTAAAAATAAGTGCAGGGGAAGTACAAATATATCACGCAACTTGCCTTATTGATGGTCCAAACAGCAGACATATCGACATACTATATAATATTGTTTACACAAAAACATACAACAATTTCAATGTTTAATTGCTTGAAGTATGTCAAACATGCTAAAACATTGTTAGATACTTTATATTCTATATTATTATACCTATTATACCTTTATACTTTTGGCATCAAATGTGATTTCCTTGTATTGCGTCTGCGACTATAAAATTCCTTCAAATCTCACAGATATGAATATCTGAAGACGTCAGAATCTGTAAGATCTGTTAGTGTTTACTTATACTTATTGGAATCGAAATTAATTTATTTGTATGTAGGGTGTCTCAAAGTCGTCTTTGACTTTAAAGTGCTTAAAGATGCTGTAGATGTTTGAAGTAACCCAAACTTTTGAGATATTGAAAAATTGCTTAAACTATTACTTTTTAAAATGGAAATTCCTTTACTTGTACACTGAGCAGCTAAGCTGATTTGAATTAAATAATTTTTTTCAGTTGCGTCGAAATCTGACAATGTTAAAACCGCATTTTTTTAAATAAGGATAACTAAAAATAAATTGAAAAATTAAAAAAATATGAATACTTAAAACAGGACAAACTCTTAAAACAGAAAAACTTAAAATAGCATTGACATGCTGCATCCTGACATTCGATTTTCGGTCTCGCACAAAATTCAAGTTCGGATTTGCTTATTTTAAGTCTAAGCAGTAATGGAATCGAAATTAATTTATTTATAGGTGATTTCAAAGTTGTTTTTGACTTTCATGTGCCTGTAGTTTTTCTAGATTCTCTTAGCAGCAGAAACCAAAACTTTGAAAATATTGAAAAATTAATTCTGGAGTTGTACGTTCAACAAGAGTTTTTAAATTTATATTGCAAATAACTTACAAGTGAATATATACTAATCCAATAATAAAAAAAAATACTTAAAACAAGAGCAATATTGCAAGCAAATTTCGATCTCGCACAATTTCGGTTTTGGTAATTTTAGCGTATCTCATAGTCGTCTGTGAGAAACAAAAGTTTGCAAGTAATAGGAGTTAGCAGCAGCTGCTTAAAAATATCTCTTAAGTAATGCTAATTGTATTATTGACTTTAACAGCAAATGCAATTATATATTTTATTGTTAATTATCTATCCAACAAACAGCATGGATATGGATGCTTCACTAGCAACGACAACCAACTCTATATACCCGCATTCAGCGACGCTTTTTGCAGCCATCAGCGCATGCGTCTTCGTCATAATTGGAGTCTTTGGTAAGTTTCTCTAAAGCTGGCGCTGGACGCCAATTGAAACAAAGTTTTAATTATTTTATTTACTACTAATCGATGTTGTTTTTTTTTTATTGTCTTCAGGCAATTCTATTACTTTGCTGGCGCTACTTACGAGCCCCGCGATACGCGAACATGCGACCACAGCTTTTGTCATATCGTTGAGTATATCCGATTTGCTCTTTTGTTCCTTTAGTTTGCCACTGACGGCAATGCGTTTCTTTCAGGAGGTAACTATTGTCTCGAATGTACTATAAAAAACAAAATCTTCTACAAAAACCTTATTTTTCAAACATTACGCAGAGTTGGACATTCGGCACAACACTGTGTAAAATATTTCCCGTCATTTTTTATGGCAATGTAGCCGTTTCATTGCTTAGCATGGTGGGCATTACGCTAAATAGGTAAGTCCAAAAATGTGCTTAACAACAATATACACAAAATTAGTAACTTCTTTTGCTCTGATAGATATATACTAATTGCTTGCCATAGCAGATACGCACGCATCTACAAGCAAAAATTCATTATACTTCAATTGCTTTTTGTTTGGGCTGTTTCATTTTTACTGCTGGTAAGTTATTAAGATATTTTTAGTTCAAGTACAAAGTATAACGACTATATTAAGTACTGACGTCAAGTCAGTGACTACAATTTTTCCTCATGTTGTTGTCATTGTCTTTATTTATTTCACTGCAAGTGCAATTCTTTCTATTAAAAGCTATTTAGGACTCTTGGAAATATGTATATATATAATTTAGTCTTTCAGCGAGTTCCGTGTTCGATTAAAAAACTATGTTGAGCTGTTGTGGGATTCAATCAGAGCACGATTAACCCAACTGAATTTGTGTTTTCCAACTTCAAAGTATTACTTTATTCAAATTATGTCGATAGATTTTTCCCTTTTGTAACTTGTTGGCCTAAGAGAATTTACTTTTGATTTTTTTTTGATTGCAAATTAAACAACTGGAGGATACAATGGGTAGTCTACTCAAATCTCTTAAAATTAATCGAGAAACGCGTCCTAATCACTATATGCGACATGCTTATCATGAGCTACATCCAACAAGCCTATCGGACACAGTGTACAAGGCAGTAAACCACAAATACCCAAAACGAATAATTCTAAACATTCGGTCAAACATAGTTAACGAATGTTGGGTATTTTGGTTCTGTTTTCAAGTGACATTTTTGCTTTTATCAATCTGCTATTAGTTTCGAAATTCCAAGCACTGTTTAAAAAGTAGCTGCTTCAATGGCAAAACCTGCAATATCTTATCGTTATCGATAATTTGCTTAATCAGCTGTTTTGCAAATTTATCAACATTTTTTAAAGCAATTCTATTTGCGCAACAAATGTTTACAAAAATTTGCTTTTCTTTTTGCTTAAGTTACATTTTCATGCAGTTCCCAGCAATGAATATGTCTTTACGCTCATGCATTAAAATATTTCTTTTATTGCCATCAAAATTCTTCATAAATTTTTACCTTAAACTTTTGGTTTTAACGTCTGACTGTCATGGTATTTGCTTTGTTGTAATATTTTAATTTACATATTATGCACCATTCTTAGGGTTGCTTGATGGAACACAGTGCCTCAAGAAACAAATCAAAATTCGATTTAATTAAAGCAACGCATTTGATTTGCCTTCAAGAATACCGCTTCTACTTTAAATTATCGCCTCCAGATATGGGCTGGTTCCCATCGCCTGCGATTCCCTCGATGATTCCAGTCTAACTTCTTGTGAAGTCATCATGAGCTTTACGCAGCGTTTGTCCAATTCACTTCGTGGATTTCTATATTTACAGGTGTTTGTTTGATTGCAGTCGAGAGATCAGCGTTGCTTATAACTTCGGATCAGATTATTCTCATTATCTTGCGGAGTCTGGTTATGTAAAGGTTACAGCAATTGTATACAGCTGTTAAATTCTAGGTTTTGCAATCATATAAGACTAGCATTGTTAGGCTGCGTGCGTCTAAAAACATGTGTAAGTTTTTGAAACAATGCTAACGAGATAACAGAATTCATCAACTTCATCAAGCAGCGTGCCGACAATCTGGAGCACTTGCTGACAATCTGCTTTCGCTGATGTCCTATAGTTATACTTATTTCCTATACCTTCCTTACAATATACACCAATAAACACATTGCCTATATATACTTACAGCTACCACCCATTTTGGGCATTTGGGGAGAAATGGGACTGGACGAGTCGACCTTCTCATGCACAATACTCAAAAAGAATGGTAAATCGATTAAGAAAACACTCTTCCTAATTGGTTTCCTGCTGCCATGTCTGGTCATCATCATTTCGTATTCCTGCATCTATATCACTGTCTTACATCAAAAGAAGAAAATCAAGAGTCATGATAATTTTCAAATTGGTTCTGCCGCTGGCAAGGCATCAACGAGTACCTACATAACCACGACCAGTACACGCAAGGCACGTGAGGATAATCGCCTAACTGTGATGATGGTCACAATATTTTTGTGCTTTCTCATCTGTTTCTTGCCGCTTATGCTGGCCAATGTTGTGGACGATGAACGTAATACATCGTATCCGTGGCTGCATATTATTGCTTCGGTCATGGCCTGGGCGTCAAGTGTCATCAATCCGATCATATATGCGGCCAGTAATCGCAATTACAGGTAAGTTGCAGCAAAATATACACATATATATTTTTTAGCGAGAAACTATTAATAATTTTATTTATCGCAGAGTGGCCTTTTATAAGATTTTCGCAATGTTGAAGTTCTGGGGAGAACCATTGTCACCGATGCCAAGTAGAAACTATCACCAAAGCAAAAACTCGAAGGAATTATCGGGCGTAATACGCAGCACGCCATTGTTTCATGCTGTTCAAAAGAATAGTATTAACCAAATGTGCCAAACATATTCAGTATGAGTCTTTTGTATTAAGAGTTTGTAATTCATACCAATAAATATTATTACTTATTATCTATATGTATGTAAATCGTGACATTCGAGCACGAATCGATAAGAAAATAATATAATATATAAAATATATAGTTTATATAGACAAATGAAACAATTACAATGTGCATTTCCTTAAACTGTTGCATCTTTCTTGAAAGACTCGTAGTAAAGTGTATGAAAGAAACAAGATGAAAAATGTGCGCAGTTGTAAGTTGGGAGCCAGCAAGAATGAGTCCGATAGATACGATGGCTACAAATAAAAGCGTCTAGTTGTTAAGGCTCACTCAGCGCCTGTTTTGTAGTTGGGCACAAAGAAGCACTTCCCGATGACTGAACGCTTCCTTCGATGGTACCGTCATTGACGGTATCTCTATTAATTGCTGTTTGAAGAAAACAGGAACCTAAAATTTATAGCCGAACGCATACGGTGATGTCTTTAATCACAAGAGATTAACTTAAGCAAGGTGCGCTTCTTTGTTAGCCATGCCACGTATTATGCACACAATGTGACGATCTAACAAGAACCGCCATCGACTGGAACTCCGAGCGAGCAAAAATTAGAAAGACCAGCAAACACCTGGAGACGAATGCTAGAATCAGTTACTCGCGCTATGAAGCTAAGTTGATGAGAAAAGAGCTTAAGAGTGAGAAGTTGCCGCTATTTCGGACAGACAGAGGCAGCAGCGGATTTGTGGAAGACAGAAGCTGTAGCTGATTTGAGGTTGCCAGAAGCTGCAGTAGATTTGGGGAAGTTAGAAGCTTATTACCGACAAATGCTGAAGCTGATTTCGCGCTGTAGCGGATTTGAGATGCCAGAAACGGCAGCTGATTTAGGGCATCAAGATGCTGAAGCTGGTTTCAGACAAACGCTGAAGCTGATTTAAGGCGGTCAGACGCTGTAGCGGATTTGACATGCCTGGAACGGCAGCAAGCTGCTGAAGCTGATTCCAGACAATTGCTGAAGCTGATTTGGGGAAGTCAAAAACGGCAGCGGAATTGGGAAAGCAAGATGCTGAAGCTTATTTTAAGCGGTCAGAAGTTGCCGCTGATTTCAGGCAGATGCTGACTTGAGGATGTCAGAAGCTGCAGTTGATTTGAAATTTCACGACGTCATCGCGTCAACTGGTTGAACCTGCACTCATGCAGCTAGATACTAACAGTCATCCATAATGCAGCAGATATACCCAATGGTTCGCCAGACCAAGTGTATAGTTAACGCAGTGTCAATCTGTACGTGATGTTTGATATTTGGCTGCAGCATAACACAAAGGCACAGCTGGCATAGCAACGTTCAACCAGTAACTTGGTAAAGATATGCACTAACTTAATAAAGCAGCTAGCTATGGCTAAGCCTCAAGGGCTGTTGGCTGTGAACCACAAACCATTGCCATACAACTTTTCGCCAACTTTGACGCACTTAAACAACAAAAAAAAAAAATACACAATTTGCACAATAAGATTTCACATTAAAAAAAAGGTTTTATTTCTTTCTTTTATCCGTTTGTTGCCTTCTTGGTAGAACTCTTAACGCACACTAGAAATAACACGTTAGCGGGAGTTGCCGCCTTATGCCTTGACGGCATATTTACGTTGTGGGTAGATGGAACGCTTGCGGATTTCCTTCAGCGTCTTTCTGTTTGCATCACGGGGCGATAGTGCCTTACGGATGGCGCGTGTCTTCTTTCTGCGCAAGTCCAAGGGCTTGTACTTTTTGTTCTTAAACACCTTACGCAGGTTCTCCTTCTGCTTCTGATGCATGACAATGTAGACACGTGCGATGGCTTTACGCACAACGCGGCTGCAATGAACAAATAAGTTTACACAAATGCTGCTGTAGCGGGGGGTTTTTTTTTTTTCGTTTGGCATCTGGTACTTACATTTTGGACAGCTTCGATGGTGCGCCGCCGGTAACTTTGGCAACACGCAAGCTAAGCAGCTCATTTTTGAGCTCATCCAATTGCTTGGTGAGCTCTTTTTTGTCCTTGGTTCTCAACTCGGAGCACTTAACCTTCACCTGTGTAAAATGAGCGAAATAACAAAATATTTGTAGGCATCAAATAACATAATAAGAAGACGCGTTTACGCAAAAACAATTATATAAACAGTAATTCGACACTTTTGTATGCATATTTAACATATTTTGGCGTTGTTTTATGCACGGATGCAAGTTATTTTAAAGAATTAATATGAACACAATTTTAGTACCAACCATTTTTATCGCTGGTCACGTCAAAAAGAAAAAACAAACGCTGTTTTTGACAGATGTCAAATTTGTGTACGCGCATAGCGAGTAGCTTTTTTATGCGCTAACAGTGTGACACTAGTTTTTGGCATTGTGCAACACTGTTCGCAGGCAGCGCTTAAAATATAAACAAAACAAACAGTTGGCAGCACCACTAGCATCAGCAGCAGCAGCAGCAGCGGCAGAACAATTTCGTAAAGTGATTAATTGTATTTATAAACTTTTATTTTGCAAACGCAAATGCAATTATAAACACACACACAAATATAGCTAAGTTTATCAACAAATGGCCGATCGTACTATAAAACTGCTTATTATAGGCGAAAGTGGCGTTGGCAAATCCAGGTAACTTAAAAACAACTCAAGCTTTTATTTATATTTTTAAGCTGCTGCGTATTAAATACAGACAAACAATTTTAGTATGCGTACTGCGTACTGTCTGCAAAGTTCGCAACATTTGTTATTGTAAAACATTGCTTAATGCTTTTTAACTTTAGCCTAATACGTCGCTTTGTGGAGAACAAATTCGATGATCACCATGACGTCACAATTGGCATGGACTTTAAAAGCAAAGTAATGAATGTGGATGGCATTGATTATAAAGTAGCTCTATGGGACACAGCCGGCGCCGAAAGATTTCGCAGTCTAACGCCTAGTTTTTATCGTAAAGCGCTTGGTGCCATACTCGTCTATGACATATCCAATCGTGATTCATTAATCAAACTGGAGGCCTGGATAAACGAATTGGATAGCTATAGTGATAATCCGAATATATCGTTAATTGTGGTGGGCAATAAAATCGATATGGAACGCACGGTGGAACGCGAGGAGGGACGCAACTTTGCGCGCAAACATCGCGCATTATTCATAGAAACCTCGGCCAAATGTGCACAGTTTGTCAGCGATGTCTTTCAGGATATTGTCGAAAAGGTATGTTTGCTGCAAAACGATTACTTACTATACTGAAATGGTTTTATCCATGCTTGCAGATTGTTTGCTCGGAGTACTATAATAATGCAAGTACAGCGGACAGTTTGGATGTAGCAGCTGGCAGTCAGGGCCCAAACGCCTCAACGTGTAACTGCTGATATGCTTGGTCTGTGTTGAGTAGAGCTACGCAAAACATGCACATAAAGTTGTACTCATCGACTCAATATCAGACTATAATTTGCCTTTATTTAAGCTCCATATAACAATGTTTTACAGCTCTACAGTGTTTAGCGTTTCTACTTTAAGTGCTTTTTCATTGATTTGTGTCAATTTTATAGCAGTTATAAAATGATATACTTTTTGCATAAATGTTTTATTGCTACAAACCAACATAAGACATCACAAAATTAGTTAAAACTTTAGGCTTCCAGTTGTTAAACATTGATGTAAGGCATTGAAGCTTAATAAAGGCAACGCACAGAGTTTCAAAGTGAATCTCTTTAGTTTTATCATATGCCATACATCAATGTTGGTACGCAAGCGTAAAACTAACAACAACAAAAATCCCAGTATTTACTATATTGTTTTTAATGCTGTTCAGTTTTTTTTTGGTTAAATCAATTAAGAATAGTAAATTGTGTCAGCAACTAACTTGTAATTGGAAACCAAGCATTTTTGTTATGAAACTAAGTTAAACACTGCGCTACATGTATTCAGTTTTTCTTGTTTAAAATTGGCTAAGTATAGTAAATTGTGTCAGCTAGTAACTATTGAAACATACAACTTGTAATTGCAAATAACTTAAGCATTTTTGTAATGAAACTAAGTTTAATACCAAAATTTAATGCATTTCTTTGCTGTTTAGTTTTTATTGTTTAAAATCGTTTAAAGCAACTTTAAAATCTATCATACTTTGTAAACTCTGTACAAGCTGTGGCTACAGCTGCAAGAGCTGTAGGTTTACTTAAGAGGTTACAAGTAACATCTACAGCTCTTGAAGCTGCAGCTCTTAAATAGTCAAAATTATACACTTTCATTTTACTCAGCCATGACAACTCTTTATAGTGCTACAGCCAACCTGACCAATTCTCACCTGGCGCTCCTGCTTTGCGTGCGCCTTTTGCAATTGGTCTTTTCATCTGAGTTTTGGTCGTCCCCTGCGTCTTTCGACGTAGGACTTTTGCATCGCAAACCTTCGCTGAAGCGTCTTCGTCCATGCGCACGACATGGCCAAGTCAACGCAGAAGTTGTGACATAATACACTGCGCGACATCTATGTCGTTGTAGAGCTCATGCAGCTCATGGTTCGTTCGCTTGCAATAGTGTCGTCCCCAATACGAAAGGCGATCGAAGAATTTTTGGGAGAACCTAGCTTCTATTTGTAATCGCAGTAAAACGATAGTTCATTACGAATGGCGCGTGATATTTTTTTTTTTTTTTGAGCAAGTTCAAGGGCTTGTTTTTTTTGTTCTTGAATACCTCAGGCGGATTCTCCGTCTATGCATTACAATGTAGATGTGAGCATTGCTTTGTGTAAATTAAGCAAAACATGTCGAAACATACATAAAAGTAATAATAAGTTGAATATAATATCTTTAGACCTATATTGATTCTTAGGTACAGAACTGCTCATCTTCAAGCTGATCGTAGTATCAATCTAATTTTTGACATGTTCAGATGAACTGAAGTACAGGTAGTAGTGAAATGGTATAGCATCTCGAAAATACGGCGGGTGTATTAAAATCTGCCATATTAACTTTTTCAATTATTATTACCACTTTTGTGACGTGGGGTCGAGCATTGTCATGCTGGTGAATGACCGGGTTACGTCTCTTCTTGTATTGGGATGGTTTTTGTTTTCCTTATCGGTTCAAATGAAACAACCGAGTTTGGTTTGGATGCTCTGTGACAGTTTCACTTGGATTCAGCTGCTCATATTATGAGCTTTCTACAATCGGTCTATCTGATTTGGGGTTCTTGTAAGAACCCCATTTTTCGTCGCCAGTTACGATGTGAACATGAAATCTCTCACGATTTTGCCTTTTAAGATGCTGTTTATAAGTAAAGATAAACAGGCCACTCGATATCTCTCGGTTTCAAGTGACACGGTACCCACTGTCCTTGCTGCTGTATCATTCCCATGGCTTTGAGGCGTTTGAAAATGTCTTTGTGTTTTTTTGACATGGCTTGCTGAGTCACTTGCCATGAATCTGCCAATTCTTCTTGCGTTTGGCATGCGTTTTGCTCAAGTAATGCTTCTAACACTTTCTTTCACTACGATCAGCCTCGTAAGTATGCAAGAATAATCCATGCACATCAGCCGCACTTTTATTGGAATTGTAAAAGAAGAGCAACACTTGACGTAAATAACGCGAATACGTCAACAACTATCGTTTTCAAACAGATATTCACAAATATTATGATGCAATAATATAGACGGATTTCCAAGTTAGAGACAACTATTGAAAAATGGCGTGCGCTAATATGAACGTTTTCCTAAAATTTACAATTTAGTTAGTTTGCAGTAAATTCTATTCTTGACACTAATTAATTGAATGCTTATTCACATTTACCACAAATCGTTATATTGCCATCGATCACTCCTACTAGGCAAACAGTTCTGTCTACCAAATTGCAAACTGGTTACAGTTGAGTTGTGTAGCCAGTGTGACTTTGTCACTAACTATATTGCAATACTTATACATAGTTTAGTTTATTGTTTGTTGTTTTATGTGGTTTTATTTACTATTTGTAGTTTTGACTAAGACT
Organism: Chymomyza procnemis; assembly: GCA_035046065.1. Classification (NCBI taxonomy): domain Eukaryota; kingdom Metazoa; phylum Arthropoda; class Insecta; order Diptera; family Drosophilidae; genus Chymomyza; species Chymomyza procnemis. Next base: position 31,593,516 of record JAWNOJ010000021.1, on the reverse strand, counting down.
AAATTGTAAACAAAGTTTTATTGTACATTTTTGAAAAAAAAAAAAAAACATTGTTTTCTTTTTTTTTTTGCATTTCTCAAATTTTGGCAAAACTATAGTGTAACTCTACGGGTAGAGTCGTCCCAGTAGTGGCTCTCAAACATGGTCTTACTAAAACAATCGTAGTTATTTCACAAACCATTGTTTATGCTGCTTTAGCCCATGTTATTTTTGTATTTACAATAATTCAGCGCAGCTGGTGACTCTATCTGTACAGTTGCACTATGTGCAAAATATTTTACTTTTAATTATATTAATATAGTTTTAAGAACTATGTTTAATTTATGGAGGTAAAGTATAATTATATATATATATATATGCATATTATGCACAAACTAACTGCTGCTGATCCAAGTATCACGTCTATTTACCAGCAAGTCCGCTCTTTTTGGCATCCAATTCGTAGATGAGCAAACGCCACATTTTTACAACAAACACTTCGGCCTCTTCATCAAGCACCTAAGAGCAAGCAAATGTTATAAATAGTTGTGCTGTTGATTATTTGAATTTAATTGTACATACCATTTGCACATCGTCAAGTATGCTTTGCGGCGGACTGCCGGCCAAGACTTTTGAGCAGATAAAGTCGACTAAGGTTGGCTCTGGCTCACCAATATATTCAATGATTTTCTTATTTATCCAGGGACGTATTTTGCGTTCCATTAGTCCATTGTCAATCTCATTGCGATCAAGCTTATAGTTAAATAGTTCCTCCTTTTGTGTGGGAATTCTGTCAATAATGCTTTTTATATGGCGACGTTTTTCATCTTGTATTTTAGCTCCATTTTCGTCTTTTTTAGCATTTGCTGCAGCAGCAGCATCTGCACTAGTTGCTGCTCCAGCTGCTGTATCATTCTTGCCATGCTTGCTGCTACTGTGCTTACTATTCTGACCACTTTTGCCACTGCCAGATGATGTGGCACCACTGCCACCTACGCTTGCTATCTTTTGGTTAACAGCAGCGGCTGCAGCATTTGCTGCACTTACGGCAGAATTGGTGCGATCTGCAGCAGTTGTTGTTGTAGGTGTACTATTGCTTATATTGTCATCGTAATCTGTAAACCGAAAAATAGCATTCATTATCATCATATATTGTCAATGGTACTTTGTGCCATACCAAGTGGAACCAATTTGCGCTTTCTGGGATTAATACTATCATCGTTGTCGTCATCGTTTACAAAAACGCCAGTAGCCCCGATTTTCATCTTTTTTAAACTATTGCCCAATGTTAGTGTAATGAGTGACATTGTTACGGGCGGTGTGGCAGATGTCAGTTCGTTACTTGAGTTCATATCCATGGTAGTTTGTGTGGGCGTATGTATATTGGCCAGAGAGTCTCTGGACACGGAACTCTCTCTGCTAACACTACCGTCATGGGCCTTTGTGTCATTATTGTTCTTCGGTTGTGTATAGACGCTGGCATTGGAGGCTGTGTCAGCCAACGAACCGTGATCATCATTTGAAATAGAATCATCTGAGACAACTTTGTGCACTGCATTGTCTGCATCATTGAGATGGGTGGCATCTTTGCGACCCTTGTCGGAGGCGGCTGGTTGCTGTTGGATTTCGGACTCATGGCGCTTTGCGCTCTCGTTTACATTAATTAAAATACGCGGCTCATACAGCTTTTCAATAGCCTTTCGTGCCTTTTCATATTCTTGTGATGGATTCTCATATTCACCGTTGAATATGCGATGTTTCAGTTCGGCCATTTCTTCTGCTTCTTTTTCGCGATCCTTGGAATCGGCGTCGGCTTCACGTACGCGTTCTGCCAAACGCTGCTGCAGTTCACGACCTCTATAATATAAGGCATCATCGCGTTCATCATCATAGTCCTCAACGAATTCCTTTAAACGCTTTGCATCCTTTTCACGCTCTTCATGGCGCTGCAACTCTTTTTGGCGATACTATAATGACGTAAATAATTACATTATAAATATGTATATATAAATTTTTACCAAACTTGAATAATTTTTTAAATACCTTTTCATATTCCTTGGATTTGCGCTTTTCACGCGCTTCCCAGTTAGCCAAGCGTGCCTGATATGCTATCTCCTTTTCGCGTGCTTTCTTCTCAGCCTTTTTGCGATCGCGTATCTCTTCTTCCATTTCCTTTTCACGTCTTGTATCACGCACGGTTTTAACCGATTTCTCATCACGCTCCCTGGAAATTTTAAAATTTTTTATTTTAATTCTCTATGAAAGAAAAAAAAAACAATTGTCTGCGAGTGGCCCAAAGTACCAGCAGGTCGCACTCGCGCAGCTTGCGATTCGTTTTTGGAGCGTCTCATGGCCGCAGTCAAGGCAAAAGGTGCTCATATCGAGCAAAAGTGAATTGTTGCTGAATATTGTATTCTTTTTTAACTACAAGTAAAAGTTATTTTCAAAAGTGGCCTTTTTAAGCGGACTCTGGAACCTAATTTGAATGTACCTGTCGTTATTTGTTTCTTTTCAATTGGCTTACCTCTCTCTTTCGCGCTCACGCAACTCAACGCGCTCGCGTTCACGCTCGCGCTCTCTTTCTCGTTCTCTCTCACGTTCACGCTCACGCTCGCGTTCACGATCTCTTTCGCGTTCTTTGTCGCGTAGCTCGCGTAACTCACGCTGCAGATCTCTATCACGCTCGTGATCCTTTTGGCGTGATTGTGAACGTTTACGTCGCGAATCTTTGGTGTCTAAGATGCGCTCTTTGTGTTCCTTGCGTCCAGGTGAAGCATCTAGGTTTATTACGGCTTCCTTGCGACTGCTGGTACGGTCGCTGCGTCGTTCGCTGTTGGGTGTGATTAAAATGCCATTCTTGTCATCTATTTCCACAACCTCATCAACGATGTTATTGCCAGTAGTTGGCTTGTTGTTACTACTGCTGCTAGTCTTACGCTCGTCGCGTGTCTTTTTGCGATCTTTGTCGCTGCGCTCTTTGTCCTTCTTCTCTAATTTTTCTTTTTCCTTCTCCTTTTCAAGTTCTTTGCGATGCTCATCGGCCTCGGCACGCTTGCGAAATTTGCCAATTTCACTGCTGATCAAATTACGTTTTTCCTCCTCCAAGGCATTGTCGTTAAGCGCCTTGATTTTAATGTCATCCTCGCGACGCACCTTTGTCTTTCGATTGCTACCAAACAAATCGCCACGATTAGTGCTATCAAAGCCCTCAAATTCATGCTTATGCTCATCCAACAATTCACGCATTTGGCTTATGGCATACTCATCTTCAGTCTTTTCGTCCACCGAGTTAGCACCGTCAGCACTGCCATTCTTGAGCTCCTTTTCTTTATAATCCTCTATCAATACTTTATTTTTTGCGTCCACTTTTGCCAACAGCTTCTTGCCATCAATTTCCATTTCGCTTAACAAGCGCACTGCGCGCATTGCAGCTATAGGTCCACTGTTTAATTACAAAAAGATAAAAATTTAGTTGCAAAGATTTAAGGCGCCATGCTTCACTAACTTACTCAAATTCGCAGTATCCAAATGTAGAAACGCGCTTCCAGTTAATAACCACGCCGCAAGTGGCTAATATGCGTTTCAGCAATGCCTCGGGAATGCGTTCACTGATGTTACCTAAATTAATGGACACAGCGTATTAAATGTCTTCAATATAAACCTTGATTTATTTATGGCTTACCCACAAACACGGTAATAATTGGACCACGAAATTGTGGTTGCGGCTCAGGGGGTCTATGGTATACAGTTGGCTGTGAGCTTATTGTAGCCGAATTGCGAAAACTGCGAGGCTGCGGAGTGGTCATGTTTTGCATCATCTAAAAATCGGGCACAAATACGTTAGGTGTGTCTGCGAGTGCTCACTAATAAAATGTGCAACGACTTACATGCGGATGCGGCGGCAAAGGCGCATTTATAAATGGCGGCAACGGAGGACGCGGTGGATAAGACATCTTTGCAAGTTTCGTCTTCCTTTGCCCAATTTAACTTCTATCAAAGTTGGCGTGCGTGCAAATTAATGCCGACAAACGCACACACACACACACACACGCACGCTAAAGTAAAGCCGAACAAGCTTTGCAGTTTTGTTAAATACAATTAAATACAGTTTACATTAACTATAAGTGCTGGCTGGCGTTGTATATATATATATAAACATACCAAGTTTAGCTGTATTCTTTTAAAATTACACGTAAATCGAACGAACTTACCTTTTTTTTCACAATTTTGCGGGCGCAAATTTATAGAGATGTGATAAATGGCTATAAACCGACTATCGATAAGTAACAAAGCATTGTGATGCACCGCATTGTTTAATATCGATAATATTGATATATCGCTTGCGAGGCTAAACAACAAGTTATGTGATAATTATAATCCCTAAGCGCTGTGTAAACTATTTTTAATTTTAGTTGTTCTATTAAAGTAAATAAAAAATGCGCATCAATTATGTGCTTAAATTTCGAAACAGCCCTTTGCAATGGCATGGTGTTAGGCAGCAATATGTGCCACAGCACAAGCCAGCTCATGACAATGATATAAAGCGTTTGGAGGATTTTTTGCTCTCAAAACCCAACATACTGGTGCTTACAGGTGCAGGCATATCAACGGAATCGGGTATTTATATAAGGTCTGCCCAATGATAAAGCTGCTCAGTATATGTATTTATATGGTTTATTCATATAGGCATACCAGATTATCGTTCAGCAGGCGTGGGTCTCTATGCGCGCACCAACCACAAGCCCATACAGCATATTGAATTCCTAAAATCTGCAAACGTGCGCAAACGTTATTGGGCGCGTAACTTTGTTGGTTGGCCCAACTTTTCAGCCACACAACCCAATGGCACGCATCATGCTTTGGCACGCTTTGAACGTGAGGCGCGCATACAGTCTGTGGTTACACAAAATGTGGACCGTCTGCATACAAAAGCTGGTAGCAAGCAGGTTGTAGAGCTGCATGGCAGCGGCTATGTGGTCAAGTGTTTAAGCTGTGATTATCGCATAGAGCGCCATGAGTTTCAAAACATATTGGCCTCATTGAATCCATCTTTTAAAGATGCACCTGATATGATAAGACCTGATGGTGATGTGGAAATACCTGTAGAATATATAGAAAACTTTCATATACCTGAATGCCCGCAGTGCAGTGGCCAACTAAAACCTGAAATTGTTTTCTTCGGCGATTGTGTGCCCAAGCAGCGCATCGAAAAGATTGCCGAAATGGTTTACAACAGCGATGGGCTTTTAGTTTTGGGCTCCAGTTTATTGGTCTTCTCCGGCTATCGCATTGTCTTGCAAACGAAAGATCTAAAGTTGCCCGTTGCTATTGTCAACATTGGTGAAACGCGTGCAGACCATTTGGCAGACATTAAAATTTCAGCTAAATGCGGCGATGTGATACCAAAATTATTTGATTTCCGTAAGAATCGTAACAATTAACTTGAACTTTTTGGATTTGTTTACGCAATTTTATTGTATTAAAGAAAGACCTTAAACATTTTCATTAATACTGGCTATGTAGTCATCAATCTCTTGATAAATTCCTCGATCATCATCGTAGAACCACAAATCATCCTCAGTAAGTTCTATGTGTTTTAAATGCTCAAATGAAAGATCTTGAATGCGTTCATCATCTTTGGCAATACGATATATGGAAGTGCCTACACACTGCCGTCTATTGTTGTACCTATAGACTTCCATATAAAAATATGGCTCGTCTGAGGACATAAAATGTGACCTTATAGCCAAAATTGGTTTTTTAATTTTTGCAGCTTTACTGGACGGCATCGCATCTACAACTGCTCCATCGGCAGTCTTTTGCGGCAGTTCAGTATTTTCATGCACCAATAATTCTTGACTTGTTGCTGTTTCTTTTTCTAGGTCTTGCCCCGATTTCATCTCATTTTCAAAAATTTTATTTATTTGTGATTCGATGACAGTTACTTGGCTGCAACTTGACACTGTTTCCTCATCCGAAAATACAGGAGTTTCATCATCTGCAGCCATAACCATATCACGACTCTCTTTACGCATATAAAATGTGCCATCAATTTGGTCATTTTGTGCATGTTCTGTGATAGCCTTACGGTTCTTCTGTAGCTTTTCTTCTGTTTCTTGGCATGTTTGACATTTTAACTGGACTGTGTTTGACGCGTTGCGTGACTCGCGTAGCTGGCCAGTAAGACATTTACTATGTGCACCTGTTGCAGCACATAGCACACAAAGTACAATTTTCCAAGTGTTCTTATTGTAATCACGTCCATTGGGACAGAGGCAATCTGGCATATCACAACGTTTGTGCTGATTGTACAGCTCGTTAAAGGCTCTTGGTTCGCGCTCCCATGTAGCATCACGATCAGGCACAAAAATAGACTGCTTAGGTATGAGTTTACGAAATGTCTCGGAGCGACACCAAATGCAGCGTAGATAGTAACCAGAGGTCAACGCATAACGTTGCATGCATATCCGATGCGCAAATCCTTTGCGACAAATTGGACAATATACAACTGAGGCAAGCGAAAATCCTAAAATCGCTTGAAAGCATATATCGCATTGTGCATTTTGTGGCGGATTTGCTAATAACTGACGCTGATAGCTATCTAGCGGAGCACAGCACTCGCAAAATGTAGGAAATTCATCACAAAAATAGCTAATGCAGCGGTTGGCTACGCTGCACTCCAAATGACAATAAACGCCGCATTTGGAGCAGGCAATGCTAGCACCAATTTTCTTACAGTAGATACATTTACGACGTTTAGCTGCTACTACTTCCTGGCGTATGTCTCGTATAAGAAAACCCAGTATGCCGCTGGAGTCACCGCCGCGTTGTGGCAAATTTGTGGATAACAGCTGCAAAAGCAAACACAAATTGTATATACCATTGTTTTATTTATACAATGCAACTTACCAAGCAAAAGTAGTGAACGGTGCAGTTTTGTTTCATCATCCATTCACCATATAACATTATATCGTTACCACCATCGCTGGTAGCTCTGCATATGTCACATGTATGCATATTTCAACAATTTTCAGCAGCTAAGTTTATGTTTATAAAAACAATTTAGTATTACGCGGTTTACATGCGGAACTTATCGATTACAAAGCAAGCTAAAGTTATCGCATCGAAAGCAACTTTAGTTACGATTGGCACATATCTAAGGTGGCAAAAGACCGACACCGAAAAAAACATAACACATAGTTTTTGATTTTATTGTTAGCAACAAACGGCTTCAAAATGGCATATGACTTAAAAAAGGAGTCTGAAGTTAAAGAGTACATTGATAAATTGGGCATAGAGTATCGTTTTGGCTGTTATTCAGAGAAAAAACCGGAAGGTATAAAAATACGCAAATACAACAAAAAATTCTGTTGCACTAACCTAGGATTTTGTTTCTAATTTAATTACAAAACATAACACAACAAAGTGAAGATGGTTTTTAAGCACTAACAATATGTTAAATATTTTCCAGTATGCCATCTATTAGGCGACTATTTGGAGGGCATTAAAAAAGACTTCGAAAAGGCGGCAAAAGTGTATAAATCGACATGTGACGACTACGGTTACGCAAAATCGTGCTACAAATATGGCAACTATAGTTTCCTTGGTAAAGGCAAGAGTGGCAGCAAGGGTGAGCCCCGTACTGCATATCAATACTATGAAAAAGGTTGCGTTTTAAATGATTCCGATGCATGTTTGCATTCCGGCTTGTTGCTGGTCTCTCGTTCTATGCCTAAAGAAATTGACAGAAATGTGCCTAAGGTAGGTTTGTTAAGACAATAACTTATGCAGCAGATTAATTTAATTTTTATTTTTGTCTAGGGCTTGGAATTCTTGACAAAAAGCTGTGACATGAACAATGCAACTGCTTGTTTTTATCTTTCCGGCATGCATATATCTGGCGTACAGAAGAAACCCGAAGATGCAGCTGCCGGCAGCAGTACTGGCTCTATGGCTGCCAACAAGGGGCTCAAAGACTCCGATTTCATAGTGCTCAAGGATATGAAAAAGGCTTTCCAGTATGCCTACAAGGCCTGTGAATTGCGTAACATGTACGCTTGTGCAAATCTAAGCCAAATGTATGCTCGCGGCGATGGCATTGAGAAAAACGAAAAAGAGGCTGAAAAATATAAGAAGCTGGCTTTAGAGATGCAAGATGAGGGTAAAAAGCAACAGGAAACGCTTGGTTTTCAACAGGGCGTCGGTATGCCGAACTGATGCCTTTCTCCAGTTTGTCTGCATTATATACTGACACTTAGCTTAAGACTTGGTGACGTAACATAAATATTTTAGTTGTTTTATTAATACTTTTGAATTATTTTATGTTTACTGAGCATAGACCAATTGTTTTTTCTTGTTTATTTAGTTTAGTTTCCATTTGCATATGCTTAACTTTGCGTTCCTCTTCGATTTATGTACATAAATAAGCATTTTTTAATGCTTTTTGCGATATGTTTTTATGATATATATATTTTTTTTTGCAATTTCTAGTTGTAATTGTTAAAAGGTACAGCCACGTACAAAAATATATTACTTATACATAAAACAAAAGTAATAACATTTGCATGTTAATTTCAAAAGCTTGTGTATAGCTTAGACCAAAAAAAACATGAAGCAAGCTTAAATTGTTTTATAATAAAATATACTTTTATGAAGCGTGTAGTACAGCTTAGTTATAAACGGTTTAAAAAACCCACAAACTGTTGTGCAATTCTTTTAAAATGTAACAGCAAAGCAATTAGGCGCGTTTTGTTACTTTGCAAAAGCAACTTTTTAATGCTCACAATGCTAACGTTAAGTATAATTGTAAATTCTATGATTTAATTGATAAAGAGCAGCTATATCGCATGCTACATGAGAAAGAGACGTGTGTGCTAATAATTTTTCATATTACAATTATTATTTAGTTGGCGCGTTGCTTCGCGTGTCAAAAAATTTCAATCTCTATTTGTGCGCTCTAATCATCAGGCCTGTCCATTTTAATATGCCTACATACATATCTTTACTTATATAGTATATATGTATTTATGTACAAACAATTGTGTGTATATATCTGTGTTATAATCTATCTCAATTTCTTTTGTTGATTGGCATATACATTGTTAATTTCGCAACTAGAAGCGGCTTATTTTTGTGCTTAATTAAATACGATCGTATTCAATTAGTCGGTATAAATCGTATACACAAAACAATTGTACTAGTTGTTGAAATTGAAATAAATATAAATACTATATATATATATATATGATTAAAGGTTAGCCGTTTCTAAAAAATGCTGAGTATAGCTCTATTTATGTCCCTTTAGGTTTTTGTATAAATTTAAAAAAAAATGCTGTAAAAATATTGTATACCTTGAGTCTGTCTCGATCCAATAAGCCGCAACTTTCTCATGGCGCACATTGAAGTAGGAACGACTTTGACAATGCTCTGCAATTAAGTTAGTTATATTGGGTAAATTACTCCTAAAGATATTTCTTAGTTAACGTTTTTTTCTGAATATTCTTACAAATTGTAAGTAATAGGCAACTATTTTGGGCAGATTTGCTCTAACGAAGCTATATTATGTCAACTGATTTTGTTTCAGCTTGTGACAGTCTTTGGTCACCTTCTAGTAAAGAAATCTCGAGAAATTAACGAAAAACAATATATTTTGTTCTTATGTTGTTTGTCTAGTAATATCATCAACTAGTTTTGCTCAAATCTAATAGAGCGTATGTGAAAAATGTTTTTGAAGTAACGTATTTGGTTGGAAGAACTTTATAAATAAACTTATTATTTATTTATGGAGCTCAAATACAAGTTTCAGCTTCTGTTTAATGGAAGGGTATTTGATAGTGTACCCCGCAAGTGAATTGGAGCAGTTCTGCAGAATAGAGTGGTATTTATTATGCTGATCAAGCAAAGCTTTAGCAATGCAAACTTTTTGCTCTTATATATAGTCAAATTATCAGACCCCCTCAGTACTGCGAGTGGTGTCTGGCAGGGATGCTTACACCACTATTGTTCCATATCGTCATTGGCGTTGACACCAATGAAGCTCTCAGCGACCGCCGCCGTTGCAGGGGTATACAGTGGCAAATTAACAACCAGTTCCCAAGTGGTTAAGGTGTGTAAAGGCCTGTTTGCTCTCAGGCAACATCACCAACCATCACCACAGTCGCTTAGCGAGATCTCCAAGCCAGCTGGTTGTAAATCTTAAGTATTGGGAGACTCAAAGTGATCGAGAAGTTTTGTTATCTGAGCTGTAGCGTCACGGCAGATAGAAGCGCTGAATTGGACATTGACAATCGAAACAGCAAGTCCAAAGCTGCTTTTGGCATTTTTACAAGCTGCAACTGAATGCTAACAGACAATGCAAAATCTTATAAAGCTTGCAAGTTGGAAGACCACCTAACACCTGAAGAAGTTTCGCAGAAGTGGAAATACAGCCACTGAATTTAAGTTGAAGCGAATTAAGAAATATATCCCAAAATTAAGATCACTGGAAGATGGCAATTAAAGACGCACTATGCTCTAAGAGGAGATGAAGGAATATATAAATGTATAATCCAACGAAGGTCGTAGTTCACTCCTAGACGAATTTCATGTAGGTCATCAAAAAGATGATGAATCATGGATTTACGCGTATGAGCCCCATAGTAAGTAGCAGTCGACTGTATGGGTGTTTAAAGAAGAGCCAAATCCAACAAAAGTTTTTTGCGCACGAAAAACTTCCAAACAAATGTTCGCAGATTTTTTCGGAAAAACTATATTTCGCAATTGCATACCACTAGAACAGTCAATTCTGAGTGGTATACAACCATCTGTTTGCCAGTTATCTTTCAAGAAATCAGCAAACGCAACCTCCGTTTAATATAATACATGCTCTTATTAAGGTTTTTTCTTCCTACTTTCCTTGTTTATATATTATTAACTTGAATGTAAATAATTGTACTTAACACATATATAAATTTCTCAGTTATAAAGTTTCAAATAATTAAACTCTGTAAAATACTTATAGTTCACTAGCTTAAGAAATTGTTATAATCATAGAAAATGCAAATACATGAAAAAAAATTAATATATCCTTTGTATCATGTAGAAAACTAAAGCGAAAATTGCGAAATATGTCATTTTTCTTGAACACTTTCTAATATTGTTTAAAACGAATGGAATTAATTAACTATAAAAATGCAGATTGTTTATAAATATATAAGTTAATATTCAGCTTTGAGCTTAGCACACGCACAATTAGGGTATTTACGGTTTAAGAGTTGCAAAACAGATTTAATGTATCGTTTATCGATTGTTCTACTGGCAACTACTAAACTTTACACAAACTGTGAATACCCTAAATAAATATTTTATGCAACAACCTACTATGATTTTTTTTTGTTTTATAAAAAACTAAAAACTAGTATGCTATGCGTTCAAAGTCTATAGCTTTGCCTCAGTACGCATATATTTCGCATCGAGAATCATTCGCTCATAAGCTTCAAAAAATTCAAAAATTTCAACTTGAAAATATACAAAATTATTTCCATATTATAGCTGCTGTTACAAATTTTTTACAAAAAATAAAAGCCAACATAATGTCTGAGGAAAGGAAAGCTTTGGAGGACATATGTCAATTATTTGAAAAGTATAGAGAGGAGCGTCGCATGATTATGTGGGATGCGGTCAGGAACATGCGTTGCTGTGAGTGCGGTCATCGTAAACGTATTGAGGAATTCAAGCGCCGTGCCCGAAAACGTTGGATACGTTCAAAGATAGCATTGGCGTGTTTCATAATATTCTTTGCGTTTATTATACTCTTCTTTTACACGGTACGGAGATATAATATTGTACGCACTTACGGCGGAGGCTCCTGCGCGACAAGCATTTTATTTGGCGATCCGGACATCGATATGCAATACTGATGAAACCTATTGACCTTGGCAGCTGCGGTTTTTGGGTTTTGGGCACGTTTAATAAATCTTGTTAATTCTAATAATATTGCTTTCATTTTGGTCATAGGGAATTATATTATATATAATATTTATTGGATTCTAGTAAGGTGCTACCAAGAAATGGCAAAATTTCTTCCAAAAAATTTGTAGCCGGAATGAGCAGCTCTACGAAAAACTAAACTAAGTCAGTAAGAAAGTATGTCTTGCGATTGCGCAACCTAGTGCTACACAGTGTAGCGCCGGCATTGCAAAGATCCTAAGCATTGTCTGCCCATTGTCAGAGCTACTGCGGAAGTCAGGCTGGGCAGGGCACACTTGAGAATGCTTTGTAGTTCCTTGTCTAGCCAGTTCTTGCGCAATGCTAGCGCTTTTGACATCCCACATCTGCGCTTGAAACTTTCCAACTTGGAACATTCAACTTGGAACTATCTAAATTGGACGATTGTAGGTTACAATGGGTAGTTATCTGAAATCTCCTCAACATAAAACAAGGACGCGTCCGTCACATGAACTAACTGGGTATCGGACACTTGCTGTCCAATGGAATATATTGTCATTGTCTGGTGCTGTTAACAGTCCCCCAAAGGCTCATTGCTCAGGATCAGCAACTCGTGGTGGTGGAGCCTATGTGAGGCACGGCGTCGTATATGGAATTTGTTAACTGTCTTTGCCCAGGGACCGTCCATTTTCATTGGGTCGCAGCTCCAAATTCCTGTAGTTCATATCATGGTGCAGGTTAAATTAAAGCAATAAGTGGAGCTAACACAGTTGCAGAGAGATATTGTTCGAACGGCTTCAATTTGCTTACGTAGAGGATCTGCTCTGTAAATCTTTGATGATCTTGCTGCGGCATTTTGTGAGCTACGGACTGCGGCTATTATTTCGTATTGGAGGTATTTTTTGGCTTAGGCGAAAAAGATAAATTTACAACGAAGTAAATACTTAGTTAAACAATTTAGTGACAATTTGTTAAATACATATACTTGTATTTCATATATATCGAAAGACTTGGAATGAAATTTCGTAGAATATAACCATTTTTAAATTGAGGTTATTTAAAAAAAAATGTGTTGAAGGGTATGAAATATATTTATACGAAGCTTTTAAGATTATAAAGTTTTTCTCTTAAAGGTGAAATGACAAAATGGTAGAAATACAAATGATGCAGCTTCTTATATTTCAAGCTATCAATCATTGTAGACGACCTGCTTATCTTGAGCCACTAAAAAACCAAATAACCAAGATTGAAATTTGTAAATGAATTACCTTAATCTCCTATTAGAGCATACGGCGTCTTTAATTGCCATATTTCATACGACTCCATTTTGGGGTATGTTTTCCAATTAATTCCAGCTTCAATCTAGGGGCTGTATTTTCGCTTCTGTGAACCTGCTCCAGCCACTTTCTTCTCGTCTAATTTCGATGGCAATATCAGTATGCTTTGCTTTGCGGAAAAGTTTGAACTTTAAGATAAGGTAATCATTAAAAAGTAAAATCTAAAATAAGAAAACTAACTTTTCCCTGTAGGAATTTCTTCAACCCAATTTTCTTCGTCAAAATCGCTTCAGCTACTCGTAAGGTACGTCTGTCCAAGTGATCTTAGACACTTTAATCTTGGGTCAAGTCAGCGCTGAGTCCCACTTCTAAAAGCTGAGGTTTTTGGTATTTGTATATGGAAATATTTTTTATTTAATCGAGACTTTACTTAGGTGGTCCTTGGACGCGAAAACTGATTGCATACGATCATCTCTGTTTAAGATTCTCGGGGTTGTGCCTCGAGATTCTACGTATTTGTATGATTACATGTAATCGAGTAGTTGTTGTTTTGGTGACTACCGCCAGACAGATTTAGCCTTGGTGCTAGATTTTTTCCGAAATATCAACACATCGTAGTCGCATGCAAAACAACAAGAAGTATGCCATTAAGCACACTCAAGTCTTTTGTATATAGTATTTATTTTAAATTTAAAGTGCTCGTCTCTAAATCGGCGGGTCGGTGGTTTGATTTCACCCAGCAGCACTGGTGCATTTGCCTAGCAGTGCTAGGGCTAGCAAATAGACGCTATTTACCAAGGAAACTCAGCCTAATACTATTCTCAGCGGAATACTATTCGAATATAACAGGAATCTTCAGTTTGTAGCGTCTATTTGCTAGCTATGCCAGTGCTAGGCACGTGCAGCAGTGCTGCGAGCAATCAAAGCACCGAACGCCGAGTTTTTAAGGCAAAAAGAAATAGGAAATTTTCAGTAATTCCAGTGATTTATTTTTAATTGTAAATTTATTCCCCCGAACTATGCTGTCATTGCTTCAATGGTGGAGCAGGCAGATATCTCTATTTATAGCTATACGAAGAGAAACAGGACCTACAGTTTTTAATCGAATACGAACGGCGTTGTCTTTAATTCCTAGAGATTTAACTAGCGTCTGCGGAAAATCAAAGCAGAAAGAAATTTCCAGCGCTGTTAAATTGATTTATTAAACGTCTATTTTTTACAAATTTATAATTGAAAAAAACAGCAACGTTAGAGAACATTAAGTGCTTAGACGCACCGCCAGTTGGCGCCACTAACGTTTGCAGCGTAAATTTCGAAAATTTCTGGCACGAGTCGTGTTAATTAGTTGATCGCTGTACCATGACTTGACCTTTAACTGCAATAAATTTTGCTAGTAAACAAAAATTTGTATTGAAAAAAAGTCAAAATGTCGTTATTATTGTGAAATTGAACAGAGCCGTAAGTTTAAAACAAAAAAAAAAAAAAAATATAACAATAAGAATAAACATTGCTGGTCAGTCAAAGGCCCACACACACACACACACACACACACACTGGGACAAACACACCCATATATAGACATATTAGGGGGCTTAGCATGCACTAATGCTAGTTAAAAGCTATATAGTTGTTGCTGCTTATATATAACTACTATGTATATATATGTACATAACTGACATGAATGTGTATATATGTATGTGCTGTAGTAGCAAACAAAATTCAAGCACGACAAATTCTACGCTCAGTTTCGACTAAAACGCTCAAAACATCGAATCAGTTTAACGTCGACGTCGGCGGCAACAAGACAATACAACACAAACCACAAAAGTTCCAACACTCCCCTCCACAAAAAAAAAAAAAACAGAAAATAAATATAGAAGAAAATAACGTTTTCAAAATCAAAAGCTCAGAGACGTTAACTATAACAACAGCTTGCTTCGCACAAGAATTTTCAAGCCTCAAATGGAAAATAAAATGCAAAGCTACATGCCAACTGCTATATAGTACTATATCATATAATATAGTGTTGTCGTTCATTTTTTTTTATTTTTTATATTAATATTAATATTGTGTATAAAGATTTGTTTGTTTTTTTTTTGTTGATTTTTTTTTGAGAGAGTGTGACAAAAAACCAAAAAAAAAAAAAAAATAAAGGCGACGGAAACGCGGTTTAACGTAGCGCAACAGAAAGAGCAGACTAGCTACAGAAATAATAAAAAAAAAAAAACAAAGATAAGAGAAGAAACCGAGCATCATTTATGATTGCCCCTTGATTTATGCCTTAAAGTAGCCGACGTGAAATGTGCATTAAGTGAGACTTTTCTCTCTGTCTGCGTGTGCGTCTCACTGTGTGTGTGCGTGTGTGTATATATATATATCTGCGCCCCGCGTCTTGCGCCTAAATTACCGTAACAGAGGCCCTCTCAATTGGATATAACGCGCGTTTGAAGCCCCCCGGCTAGACGACACAACATGTATCTATAGCCTGAAGACACTGCTGACACTGCGTGTGCGGGTGTTACTCTGTGTATATATGTGCGTGTGTGTGTGTGTGTGCACGCGCGCGTGTGTGTGTGTATGTGTACGTGTGTCTTAGTGCAAGTATATAGTATGTGCCATAAGTAATGCTACGCTCTGCAAACGTACATACTGAACTAAACTAACTATAACGTTGAGTGTCTTGCGCGCGCAACATCATTATCAGCAAAACAACATCAACAGCATTATCAACAACATCATCAGCGTTGTGATCATTATCAGCAGCAGCAGCAGCAGCAGCGCAGCCGCAGCAACAGTAGCAACAACAACAACAACAACAACAACACCAACAAACACAAGCCCAAATCAACACCACAGCACAGACTGTGACTCTGAAGTGCCAGAGATTGAGATTGAGATTGAGATTGCGTTTCATATAGCGTCGCAGCGCAGTTTACGAGTGTCCATCACCACTACAACACCGTGCAGCAATGGAAGACTATTGGGGTCTTAGCAGCACTACGGGTACTAAAACCTAATATACAATATATTGTATATATATATATATATATATCAGACTATAAATAAAACTGTGTAGCCACTATATATGCTTATATGTAAAGCATAATTAAGTGTTTAACAACAATTAAGCGTAAAATCCCTTAAAAAATAACCCAAAATTCTAACGTGCTGCTCAAGTGTGTTTTAATTCAATTAAAAGTTTAAAATATTAACGCATAAGTTATATCTATATGTATATATATGCATAACTAACAAGCATATATATACATAACTGCTCTGCATATATATACTAAATTATTTTTTTCTTTGTGTTGCGCCGCCGCAGCGGCAAAAAGTTCAAAAATTGTTAAATAAATTAAACCACGTAATGCAACAAAATTAATTGGTGTATGTGCAGTGTCATCTATTAGTGTATTTCGCTGTGTGTGTGCGTGTGTTTGTGTGTGTCTGCCAATGACGTCATTGACTATATACTATGTACATATGTGTGTTTGTCTGCCTGCCACTAGTGGCTACAACTTATCCATCCAATCCCAAGCCCCTGCCTAAGCTCAAGCCAACGTCGTCGTTTAGCAATTCTTCAATAGAATTGCCTTTGTACAAAGCATATGCCAGTGTATGTGTGCGTGTGTCGCTCTCTGTGTGTGTGTGTGTGTGTGTCTCTGTGTGTGTGTGTGTGTGCGTAAACTAAAGCATGGATCAATTGTCTAAATTGGCTCATTAAGTGAAACTTAATGACATTTACATACTATAGATGCTGTGTGTGTGTGTGTGTGTGCGACCTGCTATGCCTCTGCTGCTGCTTCTTTGCCTTCTCCTTCATCTAGTTGTTGACATTTGTATTTTTTTTTCGTTTTTTTTTTGTATTTTAGTTAAACATTTTGTTGTTTTTTTTTGTTTTTTTTTTTTGGAAAATTTAGTTTTTCTGCTTTGATTTTTTTTTGTTGCTTGTACAATGCGGCGTATGCGCAATGTACTTTGTTTGCTTTGCTAGCGAGTGCAAAGGAACTTTAGGCAATGACTAAAATTATCATGTTGAGTTATTCGCATTATGCTTAGTAATTCTAAACCATTTACTAAGTTTTCTGACAAATATCCTTGATTTATAATAAATAGCAGTAATACACAAAGTTAGTTAATTAATAGTTGGCTTAGTTTAGTCTTTTGCTTTTGGCATTTTAATTAGTAACTTATACTACATTAACTTAGTTAAGTATTTTGATGCTTAGTAATATAGTTAGTTTTTTGCTTTTAGCGATTTCATTATTAAATTTTAACTGCATTAATAACTTTATGTTAAACGGACACATATAGCACAGCATTTTTCATTATCCTAGTAGAAAAGACAGCGAATAAAAGCTAATCTCTGTAATAATTTGTATACAAAATTACATATATTAATTATTTAAATTAAAATCAAAAATTATTTCCAGCTGCTAAAGTAATTCTTTGAATTGAACTAGAAATTATGTATTTTCAGTATTTAATTTCTACAATTGAAACACTTGGCCCTAACATTTAAGACCAGTTACTTCCAAATTATACTCTCTTTGAACAATTTATGAAAATAATTTATGTACAATATGCAAAAAATCAGTGTGCAGCTTAATTTTTATTTGAAATAATAATATTTTTATAGCTCGTTAGCGTAGCTTATAGTGTACTCGCCACTAGCTGCTGCTCGGATTCTTCTATAAATTGTAGCTCCGAGGTATTAATAGAGATATCTCAATTCACGCACTTTGAAGCGATGATGTCCAGAGAAAAAAAAAATAATTTTTCTTGCACTGCGACCTGTAGCTCTACTATCTTTGAGATTAGCTCTATTTATTGATTTATTGACTTATAATTAATTAAGCCGTACAACTCAATCCAGTTGTTCTATAGATAAAATTATTTCAAAATTAGGAAATATTAAATAATAACGAGGAAAATAATATAAAATTAATCCGTATCTCTAGCTTGTTGGGTGAATTTTTTACAGATATGCAACATTTCACATACAATATAATAAAATATGAAAACAGCAAGAAAGCTGCCAAGTTGGGTCAAAAATGCTCGATTTGGCGAATCAATTTAAGTTAAGAGGGGTATTGAATAGACCGTTCCGAAGATACAAAATCATAGAGTTTATTATAGTTTGCTCGATTTGGCGAATCAAGATAAATGAAGAGGGACAAAGAGATGAATTGAATAGACCGTTTGTAAGATAGAAAATCGTAGAGTTTTTTACAGTCTGCACATAAGATAATACATAATTAGATCTACAAAACGGATCTACAAACGGTTTAGAGGTAGAAAATTACGAGTTACTCTGGACGAAATGGCAAAAGATATTTTGTGAGGGATTGTATTAGAGTATATGAATCCGAGTAAAAGATTATGCAAAAATAACACGCCGTCGCATATTCTATGATCATTAAGAGAAGGGTAATTTTAAAATGCAAAGTCCACAAGTATAGCTAGGAAATCGATCGTAGAAATGTGCCTTATGATATAATTCTATATCCTCTATTATAAGATAATTTATTATCTTTTCTCTTTGCTGCATCAGCGCTAGGCTTCCAATATGTGCTTTGAAGTTTCATCATCTCTTTGCAGAATGTTGGACAATATTTCCAGTTAAGTAAGTTGATAGTTGAACTAGCAGTAACCTGGTAGCACTCCTGTCATAATTCTTAACTCTGCTTCATATATTCTTTAAGCAAGACTTAATTTAAGCAAGACTTCATAGAAGAGCAGGACACTTGTTATTGCATCAAGTGGTTAATGTAAAGTAAGCCATCAGTGTATTAAGTGTTTTTTAAACGTCACATTCGATTCTTTAGTTATTTACCCATTTCTCGGCGTTAATCTAAAACTTACTGCTCTTACAGAAATCCATTTCTTCTTTGTAACAGTACACAGATGTAATTCATCTTAGTTTCATCACTAAAAAGAATATTTAAATTGTTTATAAAAGGATGCTGCAGAAATCAATTTATTTTTCTCTATTGTGCTAGAATAAAGAAGACACGGCTTATTATTTACCATATATTATTTACTATTATTTCAAATTTATAGAAAGCTGCTGCAGAAATCTACATATATTCCTAGTTTGTGTCGAAATAAAGAAGACACAGATTTCTGTAGAAGCTTTATTTATTTATTTTTTTAAACTATAACTTAGCTGTAATAATTGGCTTGTTTGTTTTAGACAAGCTTCTGACTTTACAAGTTCCAAGTTTATGGAAGAAGCTACTAAATCATAAACTTGAGTTAAAAGGTCACAAATAATAATAAAATTGACTATGTTCATCGCTTCAAAGGCTTAAAGTTGTTTGAAAAAAAAAAAATTAAAAATCATAAACTGAAAATAAAGTGAATTTTTCTTAGGTGGCGCCCTCTACTTTATTCAATATTTTTGTTAGCATAAAAAGTTACTTTTATAAATGTAGAACAAAATGTTTGAATATGTTTTTATTTTAGATCAACTTGTTTTTTTTTTACCATTATTGGAAAATGTCTTTTTTAGTGGCGCCATCTACGCATATTTCGCTTATTTTTTGTTAACGCGTAGTTGTAGTAAACTTCCTTTTTGTTAGATCAGACTACTGCAAATATTTTGGGGCTTGCGGTAAAAAATTAAAAAAAAAATATGCATTACTTGATACTCAACTTACATTTTTATAAATTTAATGATTATTTAGGAAATAATTTTAGTATAAAAGTATTTACATGAATCTTTTTGAGCCTTTTGCAATGGAATAAAACTTTTTCTAAGCAGATAAAAAATTCGAAACTGGACTTTTAAAGTTTTTCCACAAAAATGTATATATTTTATTTATTTTTTTTTTAAATTAAGCTGAAAATTACAAAAATACAAAACACACACACACACACAGATATGCACGCGACGAGCATTTTATGAGTTTTCTCAACTAAAAATTACTTAAATGGTTTACAAAAGTCATATTAAAAAGCATTGTCGCGTTGATTTGGCCTACTCATATATATGCAAAGTAAATAGGTATTGCATCTATGTATATATATATGCGTGTGTGTGTGTGTGTATAAACAAATATGTACAAATATATTCAAATAAACATTTATAGCACAGATTTGTGTATATTTACTTGTGCCCAGTAGCATTAGCTTTTCTAAAAGTTTGTTCGTTGAACAACATCACGTATACTTAATGCTTCAGTAATTAAATGCTAAATGTTTAAAAAAAAGTGTAGAGAAGACACAAAATAAACTGAAAGTACCGTTTGTTTGGCTAAAAAAAATAAAATGTACAAAAAAAAATAATATTTAACATGCAGTAAATCTTTTTTCCGTGACCAAGCACATAATTTGGAAGCTTTAAAATTATTTGTTTGACAAATGCAAAATATTTCTGAATATGCTTATATGGGCTTATTATAACTTCTAGTTTCGAAAATTAATATTACCATATATCAAAAAAAGTAAGAAAATTTAAAGATTTATCTTAAATTTATTGCAAATCTTTGTTTAGAAAGTTGAGATTTATGATTTTCTGCTTAATTTTGTTGATTGGCAATAATAGTTATGTCATAGCAAGCGATACCATAACTTAGCCAATCTTAAAAATTAATATTGTGAAGCTCTAAATAAAATGTTATATTTTATCATTATGAATGCTCTCAATTTTTCGCTTACTATCGATTGTGAGCAATAACATTGTTATCTGAATCTTACAACTTTTCGATCAATTTTGCGCACTTCGATTTGTTTATTTACTTTTACTCTGGCTCTTCAAATTCACTTTTGTGTTTATTTTTTTTTATGTTGTCCTCTAATTAGTGCTCGGTACTCATTCAATCTGTAATTTTAATACTCATTTCGTATTTAAAGAACACGGGTTTTTTAGGCAAGCAGCTTTATATGCTTTTATTTTTAGTTTAATTTCAAGATTTCATTTAACAACAGTCCAATGCTATACATAATCTCCATTCTCTATATACACACAGTTCTTTATCATCTATTTTATGACTTTATTAACTATTCTCTTTGCTGCATCAGCAATATACAGGCTTCCAATATATGCTTCGAAGTTTCATCATCTCTTTGAAGTATTTGCAAACTTTGTTGGAGAATATTGCCAGTTTAGTTGATAGTTTGAAAGTTTCACAAATTTTAACAGCATTTTTGAAAGCAGTGGGAGAAATATACCGATTTTTAATAAATGTAGAGCAAATAAGGCAAAAAAAAATGGTGCTAATTTGGAGATGATAAAGATTACAGCTTAACTGCATGCATTTGCTGAATGGAATCTCTTTCTATTTAGCAGCTCTATTATTTTTATTAGTTTTAAGCTTAATATACAACAATCGAACAGCTAGGAATACAAAAAAAAGTACAATACTATTTTTAGCATTTCATTTTGTCAGATATACAAAAATGATTTCTTGCAAAATAGAGCGTCGTAAAAACAATTTCATTTCCTAACTGCTGTGTCTGTGTATTTTTACTGTAAAACGATATAGATTTTGATCGACATTGATATATAAACTCTTGTATCTAATAGAATTTCTAGATATTAAACCTTTGATATTTGATTATTATTGTTGTGAGAGATTTATAGCACGAACCCCTCTATTGGGGCACAAATAAATAATAATACATTGCAAGATGCATTTATAACTTGTAACAAATCAAAATGTAGTCATGAAAAAAAAGCAATATAGATGGCGCCAGTGCTTAATTCCGTTTTAAGTGAACTTAAAAACGAAACTGAATTGTTTGGTAAATTTTTACTTTGTGTACTTTGCAGCAGGTTAAACATTTTTATTAAAATTGGTTGCTATTCGAAAATTATATCACACATGCAACATACAAATAGTGTATTTGCCGCGTTGTCGAAATCACGCTCATACTTTTTTTCAAAATTAATAATTTACGCAAAATAATTGAATTAAGCAGTTAAATAACATAATTTTCTAGAGCAACGCGTGACTTAAGTGTTTCAAAATTACTTATTTTGTTGCATGAGGAAAAAAAAAGCGTAAATACATTGAAGTTGAAATTAAATGCTGAAATAATTTATATAAGCTTTATGGCTATTTTTGTAGTTGCGTATGAGAGAGTTCATACTCTACAATATTTTTACTATTTTTTTCCCCAAAGTTAGCCTGCTTTAGCCGAAATAAAGTTTTTTTTTTGTGATTTGTTTAGCTCAAATGGTCAATTTTTAATAGTAATAATAGAGTTCGAAGCCTTATAAATATAAGTAGATGGCGCCAGCAATAAATTCGTCTAGGCAAACGCATTGTAACGTCTATAAATTTAATTGTTTGCCTCAGTTTCTTGCTTTACTGTAATTTGTCTTCTCCTTTAGTTTGCCCGATTTTATACTAGAGGTATCTTCGAGTGTGGGTCTCGGTAGCGTAGTGGCTCGTAAGGTCGGTGGTACGATTTTCATCTAGCAGTGGCACTTTTATTGAAAGACGCCGCCGTTCGGATTCGGCTGTAAGCTGCAGTTCCCTGTTCTCTTCAGCTATTAAAAAAGATATCTCCATGTTAAAAGTTCGAGATGTAGAAAATTGAAATCTTAAATTTAGTTGCATTGAATTAGACTCTCTTTAGCGTCGTAAATTATAGTTAATTGGATAGCAAAATGTTTGTTACTTTCCAAAGGGAATGCCAATTTACATAGCACAAACGATGAATACGGTTTAATTTTAAGTGTGCTCTACTACATCTTATCCTAATGCTGTCTGTAGAAATGAATACTGTATCTAACTTTATATGATATAGTTATTTATTCTGTATATTTTCAGTATGTATCAAAAGCTCATAATCTTTCTACTTTCGTGCATGAGTACTGCTTCAGGGTTTTCGTCATGCTCATTTCTTTTTTTAGAATCGTGTTGGTTTGTATCTGTACGTTGTGCGCGCTTAGATCCCAACCAAATAAAAGGAGCAACTTGACTCAAGCGTTGTCTGATTACTGCCCAGTTACTGCTTTAAATCTTCAAAAGCTTGTTTATAAAATACCAACAATATTTACACAGCAAATATTACGTGACACTGCTTGAAAATCTCTATACCGCCCAACTTTTCCAAAAATAATTCAAAACCCTCAAATGTCTTATTTGCATGCAAATGCTAAGCTTGCTTACCCAGAAGACTTCAATCAAAATAAAACTATTTCCTCACACACTCTCAGCCAACCCAGAGGCACCTAAGTGCGCCGCCAAGTGTGTAGGCGCTTCATTTACTGCTCCAGTGTTTATGTGTGCCTCTTATTGAATTAAAGTGATCATAATGAATTATGTGTTTGAATGTATTTCTGATTGTTATCCATCCAAGTTAAATTTATTATCATTAACCCAAGACTCCCTTTGCCACATGCAATATGCCGTACGGAGTGTAAAATGTTTATTAAGTATTATTGCATTATGCGGGTCTCAACTTACAAAATGCTCCTCTTTTTTGTATCAATTGACCTCAGCTTTATGTTGTTATTGTTTTCTTACAAACACACAATCATTCACACTCACTTATGTATACGTGTGTGTGTGTGTGCGTGTGTGTTGTGTGTGTGTGTTGAATGTGCGACGTTGATAAATATGATATATGAGCTAGAAGCCACGTCGAGAATTGTCTTCAATTATTTATCGAAATTTATGCAAATTGCATTTAAACGTTATAGTAGCTCGCATAGTTAGTATAAATATAAAGATAAAATATTATGTACCAGTTATCAGATAGTCACAATGGGAATTATTATTGAAAGATCTGTAATTGTTTTTGTTGAAGCTACATTGATGATACAATGGCTGAATATTGATATCCGTACTTGTTTTAGCAAAACATCTTCATATTATTACTGAGTCTTCCTCGCAAAGTGCGGTAGTCCGGAACTTTTCTTTCACACCCTCTAATAAGCGCAAAGACTATTCGTCTTTACCTTATGCTGAAACTGTTCAGAAAAGCTATTGTTATGTAAAACTTGTTAATATCTTATTAAATTTTATATATGGGATTTCTTCTGGTGTTCAATTCGCTGCTTTGTGGAAATCTCCACTGCGCTTGAAAGCAATATTCAAGTCGCAAAACATTTTGAGCAGATTGGGGCTCTGACAACATCGCATTTTGGTTGAGCTATCAGTTACCATGGCTTTAGCAGAAGGTGTCTGTTGGTTTTATTGTCATAAAAACGGAGTCTATATTCTGAAGATTTTGTTAACTCTGCTAGTATCTCTTTATATCTTAAGTGGGTAAGTCTGGTTGTTTCATTATATTCAAAACAAAGTCGACACCTTAAGGCACCAGCAGTTCAGCTAATTCTACTCCTAACTTTTTCATTAAAAAACTTTAAATGACTGAAATAATTCTCTTCTAAAGTGCATAAATCTAGTGGTTTCAATATCTTCAAAACAAAAACTTAACGAAATCCGCTACTCAAACCAGAATTTGCATTCCTAATACTATAAGTTATAAGCGGCTAAATCGATTCACTTCAACAGAGCGAAAAGCTAGTATTTTCATTATCTTCAAAACAGAATCTGCACTTTTAATACTCCAGTAAGTTTTATAGTCTTTCTTTTGTTAAGCTTAAGCTGTACCGATTGTTTCTCATCAGAGGGGCTTAGTCTGGTTGATTCATTGTCCTCAAAATAGAGTCGATACTTCTACTTATTAACTAATGCTATACGTGACTGAATCGTTTGTATTCTAAAGAGCGAGAATCTAGTATTTTCATTATCTTCAAAACAAAATCTGCACTCTAAATACTCCAGTAAGTTTTATAGTCTTTCTTTTTTAAGCTTAAGCTATAAGTGACTTAATTGTTCCTGTACTAGAGGGGCTTAGTCTAGTTGTTTCGTTGTTTTCAATATAAAGTCGACATTCTATTGAATCACGTCTCTTCTAAAGAGTTTACATTTAGTGTTTTCCTGATCTTCAAAACAAAAACTGCACTCTTATTACTCCGGTATTCAGAGCTGTTGTCTTCTCTAGAATCATGGGCTTTACAAACACTCTTAATTCTCGCAGCCTTGTTAAGTAAAACCGGGTTGATCAACAGCGATCTTCATAATATCTAATAACTTTAAGTCTTCCGCTATCGCATAAAACTCTGTTTAAAAAAGATACGTCATTTCGTCGTAGAAAATATAATTGTATTTCTGGAAAAATAAAATGTTCATTCCCTAGTTTCTTTATAAATGTTATATATATATTCTATATTGAATTGTATTTCAATAAATATTCTGTAGTCTCGTCTGGGTTCAGGCTTAGCAGTTGAACCCATTTGCAAATTATACTTAGAACACGGCTTTTTCAACATTGACTGCTTGGTTCCATAGTGTCCATTGCTGTGGGCTTTCACGAATAGATTTCTTCTAGTCGTCTGCATATTTACGTTCTCTTGCAACCATTTTAAGACGATTTGCCTAATAAAACTTTTCTGCAGATTTGTCCATGTAATGTTCGACATAGAAACTAGCTGGTAATTTCTGGCGGGCGTTAGAGTTACCTGAAGGAGAATTTGAGAATTTAAAGTAAGATTAGCATAATATTGAGTTGAAAACACAACTTTATAGCCGATAAATTTCCGCGCAATTGGTCAGCAAGTTTGCATCTAGCAAGAGGGTATTCGCTGTCTGGCGTTTGAGGCCTCTCAAAACGAGAACTAGTAAGCTTTATTTGAAAAGTTTCAAGACGTAGAGAGATTTTAGCTATTTCATCTAAGCACACGCATAATCTTCATACCATTGCTCATGCTTGTGCTGGACTTCAAAGGCAATAGAGCGACTTTGACCTCCCCCACGTCACTACGAGTACGTAGGGGTCTGTGCTTGCATGCAGTCTGAATTTTTTTCTTTTGATCGACGGCAAGCGTTTGTTTTGCTCAATTTGATGACATCAAAGCATATTTATCATTTCCGTTGCAAAAAATTAAAAAATTAGAAACAAAAGAAACGAATACGAAAAGTCTCGAATGCTTTATCGATAATCAAGTACTAAGCTCAATAAGTAACGAGCGGCAACTTACTTTATCGATTTACTCATTTTAGTTTAGATCGTCTCTCATTTATATGCTTGTTCTTCTTGTTCTTATTATTTCCCTACTTGATCGCAGCTGCAGCCCTATCCCTAGCGCTGCCCAGTAGACGAATCAACAACAGAAAAAATTTTAGTCAAGTGTACGTTCTTTCAACTTCGTTGTTTTAGTTCTAAAACGTCGCTTGAGATAGACTTGCAAAAAAAAATAAAAACATAGAAACAAATTAATAATATTTAAAAAAAAAATTGTGTGAAAAATTCTTGTGCAAAAATAATTTGTTTTTTTTTGTTGTGGTTTGTGTAACTGCGCAATTAATATGAAATGTGCGCTAAAAATAAATTAATTCATTTAGCGTAAAGCATATTAAGAATAATCTTAAAAACACAGCTAATTTTTAAATATCATACAATTGCAAGAACGTGAAAAACGGCAAATACGAAATAAGCTTATTAAGCTAACATTGTTTTTTATTTTTGGCACATAATAATATATCATTTTTAAGCAGCTTCATTGAAACACGAACTGTACTACTTTTTGAAGCTTTTTTTTAAATGAATAAATTGAAAGAGAGAATGGCATTTTCCGCTAAAAGTTTTTTTTTTTTTGAAATAAATCATATGCTAGAGAATCAAATGTGCGAAGACTGTCATTATGTCTGAGTTTCGAATTATTCTGCTAGAACTTGCAGCTTTTCCACTTCGAACTCATTTTGCGAAATTAATGTTTTTGAGCTGGTCGATTCGAATAAATTTTACTCATTTGTTTAAATAATTGTTCAATACATTTACTCGCCTAATCCTGTGTAGAGAGTTTTCGATTAATTATAGCAATAAAATTCTTATTTTTTTTTAAAGCGTCTGAATGAAAAACAAATTGGAGCTTAATTAATATTAATTTCTGCTCTTGAACTCGCAATTTCAAAAAAATTATATGAAAAATGTATTAATTGGCAAACTCCTACACAGAGAGATAAACAAGTTCGATCTATATTCAAGTGATTTTTTCGAAAGCCGAAAATTGGCTAACTTAAAAAATTGATTTATCAGAGAACCCCGAAACTAAGGGATAAACAAGTTCAATATATATAAAAGACTAATTTTCTACTGAGAGTTGAATCTTATAAAAACATACAACAATAATTAAAAAGAATTGCTCATAATTTATTAAAACTGCTTAAAGACGAAAACAACTGCGATCTAAATTAATGTGTTTCTGCTCTTAGACTCGCAATCTTTAAAAAATTGTGAGAAAAATAATTGGAAACGGCGTTTATTCTTCTTTTGAATCGAGAATTATTTGAAAAAAAACGCTTAAAATAAATACCTAATCGATTTGGTGGCTTTTTTTCGGCATCTTTCCAAGCTGGGCAGTTCTCCAGAAAATATTTTCGAATAATTTATTGTACTAAAAAAATTGCCTACATGGAATAATGAATGGTTTCTTGTAAGAGTTATGAAAACTTAAAGCCATCCAAATGCAATTGTTCGATTTAGTTTTTTTTACGGAACGTGATTCCTTATTGGTTATATAAGCGGCCAGATACGCTAAAGGTTTACGAGTTTTTCACGCTGAAAAAAATCGGTCTTAATTGAAGAAGTTGCAGGGGGGGCATTTAAAAAAAATGGAAAAACGCAGACACTTGAAAAATGCTCAAATATTTTGACTCATTTTATGACAGAAAACTCCTTAAAATTAGAGTATCTAGAAAATGTTTGATCACACACGGCGTATTTTTATGTATTTTCTTCTCAGTCGTAGTTGACTTGTTCAAGTACGTTTTGAGCATCGTTCAACATTCGAATGCATTCAAGCATACGGGTCTGACGTCTGCTGACGACTACGATTTTCGTAGCATTTTCTTCTAGAATTTTCCCAACATTTCATATGTTCATAAGTACTTAAAGTTGTTACTTTTCATCAATTTTGTCTTACTGATAGATATATATGAACTTCGTCGGTCGCTTTTTGTTTTTAAAGAAATTTATTGGGGAGCAATTCCGTCTATTTGTGCTAATTTTCAGTCCACTTTTGGCAAAGCATTTCGCAAGGCTACATTTTTTAAGCTACCCAAAACCACATCAAATGCAAAAGTATGTGGTATATCCGATTCGTCACCGAAATTATTTGCCTATAAAAATCTCCATTAATTAAAGACTCTGCTGTTTGAATTCGGCTATAACTGTAGAGATCCTCATGCTTTGCTTTGAAGCGAAAGGTATTATTATATTTACACAAATCTTTGTTTTTATATGTAAGATCTGTACCGATCTATGTGAATACCAAGTCTACGCAAGTCAAAGTATTTACCACATTTTCGAGCTGTTGGGGATGTATAGTATTTCGCTAGTGATACTATTAATATTGGTCTTGAAGATGTATACACATAAATATTAAATTATAAAATTGTAAAGCTCACTTCTAACTTTTGCAACGAATTGAGATGATGCCAACAATTTTTAATTTCATTTACAGCTGCTTCAACAAAAACGATATATTTTTCGGTTCGTGCATTTTGAAACGTCAAAACAGCTCAAAATGAATTGAGAATTCTAATGAATATTTATTCATAATTTCCTTATAAATCTCAAGGATTCGAAGATGTTGTAGTGATGTGAATCTTCTCAAGTTGAATTGTCAGTTTTATAGCTGAAAAACATCGCTATATCGATAAATAGATTGGTGACATTTAGGCAATAGTAGTACGCATTTCGTAATATTAGAGAAGGAAATGTTCTTTGTCTATATTTTTTAGTAAATTTAAACTTTGATATATATACATTTACAAGAGTTCTCTAAGGACTTAAGAGCTAATATAAATCGTCTCTGCTGGTGAGCTATTTGTCGTATCTGGTGCTAGTTCATTCTTCAATTCGATATCGATTTGTCTGCGTTATGTGTAGGGCGGCATATGCTTGTGTCTTATTTGTCTTGCATGTTTCGAATAATTGTATTTCGTTTTAGGTATTGAGAGTTGAGTTGTGGTATTTACAGAGTTGCGTTTGTTATTGTCTGGGTCACAGAAGATGTGCAGTATTTTGCAGAAGCAGCATTTGATAAATACTTGAAGTAGCTACAGATGACGAGAGTTACCATTCAAGTTAAACCATCATAAAATATTCTTGGTGGTAATAAAACTTGAAATGCTAACTCCGGCCTACTGCAGCCACTTCAAGCATTTATCAAACGCAATTTATTGCGAACTATTCATTACGTTTTAAACGCGATACTTTAATTTGAGCTTTATTTAAAGTTAATACAGCTGGCTCAAAAAATTTCTTCTAAAAATTTTAATTTACTTAAAAAGCATACGTTACTTGGTGACTCTTAAGTTCTTAAGGCAAATTGATTTTCTTTGTTTTAAATATGTTTATTTTATTCTCTATCAAATTCTTTGTATTTAATATATTTTTAATAAAATTAAAAATTAAGTAGCAGTAAGCAGTTTAAAATAGTTTTTTTATGGCATTTATATAAAGTGCTCGAAAGTTTTAAAATGGCTTAAAGCTTGTATAATTAAAATATAATTTAATGGTTAATGGTTAATTCTAAGCGAATATTAATAAGAGTTTACTATTAAACACGAGAAATTGGGTTAAATTAAGTTTTAATTACAGCAAATAGTTTTCTGCGCCAACGTGACGTATGATTAATGTAGCCTGTAAGTAGGCAACACAATTTTTGAATGCAATACAATTTGTTTTTTGAGGTGTTTAATTTGAGTTAAAAATTTTTATTAAAAACTATAACTCTCTACTGGATGTGCAAATGTCTATGAAGCAACATTTAAAATACTTTTACATAATAATCGATATATGCATATCGATAATAATTTTTATTATATCGCAAGTTTACGTTTAAAAATTATGCCTATAAATACATTTTCTTTAATAGTTAAGTTAATTTTGTAGTCTTATATTTAATACATTTTACAAATTGTTTGTTATTTTTGTTTTTTTTGCAGATATAAATTGCACTCAGCCCGCCATTGATGATTTCCCCAGAGATTTATTCACTGAGGCACAGAGACAGTCCGGTGCTGTTGTACTTCATGTTATAGCAAGTTTATATTTATTTCTAGCATTAGCAGTAGTGTGTGATGAGTACTTTGTGCCAGCAGTTGAGAAAATATGTGCAGGTAAATAATAATAATAATAATAATAATAATATGCATATTGCTATATTTGGAAAATCAAGCGAAACTCTAAAACTGACTTAGTTGATAACGCTGCTGAAAGCTAAATGCCAAAGAAACAATTCATATGACAAAACTTGTATAAATTTATTTATGTGTTTGTAAACAAAAAAAGTTGAAAAGTTTTTGGTTAATTTTTCTATTGGTATATAAGCGATCATCAATTAGAAATCTACTATTTAAAAATAAAGCTCAGTCCAACTAACTTAAGCTTAGTTAAACAGAAAATCAACATAATTTATCTTGCCGTCATCATGATGGTTGCTCAAAATGCTTATGATGCTTTAAGGTAGATGATGCCGAGTCAGATGAAGGGTAAAACTTATGTAAACAAGCATTTCTTTATAAGGGGAAACAGAGCGGTCAGCAATAGCGCAAATGATAAGCGCGATAGCGACAAATACCTGTGCGTGAGCTGATACATTTGCAAATGAGAGTCTGTCCGCCGCTGATCTAGGAACTAGAATTACGACTCATTACAGCTACAGACTTTGATGCATTTTAAGAATACTCCATAGAAGGGTTGGTTACAAATGATTATGAATGGAGAACTATGAATGGAGAACTACGGCAACAGAGTATGATAACTTTTTTTAAGAATGCTTCATGGAAGAAGGATTGCTTGCATAATCATAACAGAAATAAGGAATTTCTTATTTTTGACAACTATTCTTTTTCTGATTTACCCGATACTCCTCTACCGCGCAAAACTTCAAATTAACTCGCGGTCAACAGTATCAAACGCCTTTTCAAAATTAATAAACGGAAGATGAAGTTTGAGTTTAAACTCCATACACTGGTCAATTATTAATCTGAGCGCGTTGGTATGCCCTGCATACGTTCTTTCTTCTCGAAATACAAAAGTACAAATTAATTTGAGTGACTGCCTTGTAATTATGATACGGACCAACTGAAAGTTTGATTACCCTAGCAAGAAACAAAATTGAGTTTTTGTCTAAGCAAAAAGTAACAGACAACTCTGCGCAGCATGCCAGCGTTAGCTCCACTTAAATTTTGAACTTCTCTTCCAATATTTGCAGCACTTAACATGTCCAATGATGTGGCAGGTGCCACATTCATGGCAGCTGCAACATCAGCACCAGAGCTTTTTGTCAATGTGATAGGCACATTCATCACGGAGGGTGACATCGGTGTGGGCACAATTGTGGGATCGGCTGTCTTTAATATATTGGCAGTTGCCGCATGTTGCGGCATTGGTGCGGGCATGGTAAGTAACTGTTGCATGCACAGCTTAGCCTGGGTAACTACAGTTGCTACTTGCAGACCATACCGCTGGATTGGTGGCCACTGACAAGGGACAGCATTGCCTATGGCGTAACAGTGGCCATATTGATTTGTGTAATGCACGATGAGCGTGTGGAATGGTACGAGGCGCTCATATTGGTCTCTCTCTATGCCGTCTACTTGGCTGTCATGTATTTTGATAAGACCTTTCAAAAATGTGCCAAAGGTAAGTGGAGCAGTGTTAGTCCAACATCACAGCTGCCCATAACAATACAGACACTACCAGGAAACAAACAATCAAACATGCATACAAAACAAACTCTTATACACACAGGTGGCGTTAAACAGGCTCGTTCGAGGAGTCGCTCCTCCAACTGCAGCATACACACAAAGAACAGCAATGAAAAGGAACCAGGTACACAAACCCAAGCAAAACAAGCAACAAACAAATATAAAAAATCAAGACTAAATGCTGCAATTTAATATTTGTTTAGCGCATAATTTTAACGCATTTTGAACTAATCTTTGCAGAAATTGTGGAGAATCGCATCTGCCAGAATATGGCCACAATTCAGTTAAATGGCGGTCTCAATAATGATCAATCCAAGGCTGCTTCAACAACGGCAGCGACGACTGCAACAACAGCTGCCGGCACAGGCACAGCAAGCAGTGGAGCAGTTATTGCGATAGCACCAGCTGCTACGGCGCCTGTGGACAATGCCGAGGCAGAGGCACAACAAATTGCAGTGGTGGCCGATGAGCAAGAGGAGGGCTACTCTTTGTTAACCTATCCCAAGGATAAGAGTTGCTTTGCTCAGTTCACATGGATCATAATATGGCCCATACATTTGCTATTTCGCATTGCCATACCCGATTGCAAAAAGGCCAAAAACAATCGCATATTTCCATTAACCTTTATCATGTGCATTGTCTGGATTGGATCGTTGTCGTATGTTGTGGCGTGGATGATTACCATAATTGGTGGGTCTGCATAGTATAGCTGTTATCATAAACTAATCCTGCGCTTGTTTTTGCCTAGGTGATACGCTGAAGATACCCGACTCAGTGATGGGCATAACATTTTTGGCAGCTGGCACCAGTGTGCCCGAGGCCGTGTCCAGCGTCATAGTAGCCAAGCGAGGTGAGTGGTTAAGTGGGGAAGTGTTGCAATAGTGAACACTTCTAGTGCAGCTTAAAGCAGCAAAATTAATCGTTCATCGATAATTGTTGGCATCACATACAGCTGGAAAATATCGTTTTATCGCGTTTTTCAATTAGCAAAATAAATTAAGTAGCAAAATTTTATTCAACGTTAATTTTGCTTTTACACATTATCTGTGTTTTTTCAACTCGCTTATAATTAATTTATAAATAATTTTAACTTAAAATGCAATACAAAATACATTGATTTTAATTTAAGAAATTCTGAAGTGCCAAAAACTAAATGAAATATAAAATTAACTTATTTTTAATTACTTGCAGGTCACGGTTCGATGGGCATTTGCAATTCGATTGGTTCAAATACATTCGATATATTATTGTGCCTGGGTGTACCCTGGCTCATTAAGGCCGTCTTCTTTCCCATACAACCGGGCCAAAATTATGTGGCCATTAATTCAGCCGGTCTGGAGTACTCGGCCATAACACTGCTCTCCACACTATTTCTATTATATTTGACATTCTCCACGAATAAGTTCAAGCTGGACAAGAAGGTCGGCACCGCCTGTCTGGTCATGTATTTGGTTTTCATGGTCTTTGCCTCGCTTATCGAACTCAATGTGTTCTTCCGTGTGAATCTACCAACCTGCGGACGGTCATGAGTCGTATCGAGTATAGTCGTTGGACTTGGGTGTGCTGTCGTTTAATTAATTAATATGTATTTTCTGTTCTATTCTATCTACCTTGATAGTTGAGTTACGTTATGCTGTTATTGTAATATTATTTTTTTTTTTTTATTATTATTAAAGTAGAATTTTTCATATTTGGTCGCTCTGTCGCAGGGGATGAAATGAAGAAACAAACCAAAAAAACACAAAATCCAAAAAATCAAAAAAAAAAAAAACAAAAACAAAACAAAAAAATGCTAAAAATTAAACAAAATGAATTCAAATAATGTATTTATATGATTAATATATGAGATTTAACAAAGATAAAAGAAAATGTCAAAATGGCGTTATCAAAAATGTTTTTATTCGTAGGGAATTTTATTTTTTTAGTATATTATTCTTTGTTAGCTGCAAAAGTTAAGGTTTGTATAGGACAAAAAGATGAATAACATTCTTTAATCTTGTTGATATTTTACGCAAGATGGCGCCACTAAAAGTTTCACAATTAGTTTTTTGCAGACTTTAAATAGGGCGCATAGTTTAATCTTCATAGTAACTTTTTGTTTGTTACATATTTTTCAATATTTTAGTACTTTTTAAGATAATGCACATTATAGCATACTTTTAGGGAAATCTGGTTGAATTCAAATTTATCATTCAAAGAGTATAAAAAAGCAGGCAAGGCTGTCCTCTATCGCCGCTGCTCTTGATGAAGTCATAAGGGAAGTATGCCAATCCAAGTGTGGAATCACGTGGCGCCTTAATAGCCAGCAGAGTTGGTTTCGAGATAAACGCAGCCAAAAGAAAAATAATGCGCTTCAATCATTTCAGCCAAGGAAATATCACAGAAATGCGAATCAAATCGAATTTGCAAACAACTTCCCTTACCTTGGCAGCGTTATCTGTAATGGATGACGATGTCTTGAGGCTCGTGCAGCATGCGGGAGATTGCAACGCAAATGTAGAAGCCGGAAGACGAAACTCCGTAGCTTCAATGCGTGTGTAAATCCATCCTGCTATATGATAGTGAGACATGGCTCACCACAAAAAAAAGAATAGCTCAAAAACTGATCGGTTTGCTGCAACAAATGCCAGAGAATTATATGCGGGTTATTCTGCCTAAACAGAATATAAAATGCATAGCTAAGGAGGATCAAAAAAAGAAAATGGACCTGGAGCATGCACTGCTCTCAGAAAGAACCCAAGCAGCATTATCCGAATGACACTAGATTGAAACCCTCAATAAAGCGTACCAACAGGACGACCAAAAGCAATTTGGAAACGAATCGATCTTCAAGAACTAGATCAGATCAGCTCATCGTGGGACACCGCTAAGCAGACGAGGAAAACCTTCGTAGAGCCCTTAGACCCCAAGTGGAATAGGAAAAGGAAGAAACGCCTTTTTTGTAAATTATAGTTGCGGAGACCTCCCTGAGGAAAAGTAATCAGAGTCAATTACCTAACGCGATTTTTGTATCATAATTCCGTAATAATTGTGCTTTAAAGTGCCAAGGTAATGTTTTGGAATAATTTGTTTAATTTGTAACAAAATTGAGAAAAAAATTAGAATAGAAACGAAAAAAAAATTTGGGAACTGAACATAAAACAGAAAAACCAAGGATAGCTGAGGTCAAGAAGACGATAGCATGGAGTTGCAGCAGGTGTAATGAGACACCTCTGCTAGATCCAATAAACAATTAACGCAGATTCTAAGCCAAAAAGAAATTAAAAGCGCTTTAAGCCAAGCAAACAAATAATACTTTCCAGTGTATATATTATGTTATGTTATATGTTATGTCCATTTTAGCCTATAGGGAGAGATTTAAGTTTTTATGTCCAAGAAAGGACGTGCATGAACATTGCGATGCAGCTTGCAAACTCGCATGCAGAAGAATTGATAAGACTTTCCCAAAAAGACTGTCTGCTGAAAACTAAACCTGTTCTGACAAGTCTAAAAGGCGCAAATAGTTATCGAAACAAATAGCTGATGGCAGTTAGCATCTTTTATTTTTATCAAGATCAACAATTCCATCTGCCACGCCTTATTCATACAATTTAAGAACAGCCAAAAAATATATTTTAGAATAATTAAATATTTTGAATAAAAATTGAGTATGTATTTACTGATTGGGCAGGAGTTCAAAATTAAACACTTAAAATTCACAACTGAATATTTATGTTGAAACATATTTTCAGTCTTCGATTTTTTTTAGAAGTTTGTCTGGGTTTCACAAGCTTGTAGCAAAAATATTTAGCCTTAGATGATTAGTAGTGAGTTTGACTAAGGTGAAGAGGATGCATAAATGCTATACAGCTTAAAATGGCTTTGAACAAACCTAAAACCAAATATACCCTTACTGTCTTAACAATCGATGAGCAGCAACTTAATTGCTGTATTCTGTTCAGGCACGCAACTTAAGTTTAATAAATTGCCCATAGATCAAATCCAAACAAGATTACGTATCTAGGTAAGCATCTTGACAGACGACTCGCATGGGGTAGATGCATAGGAATCGCCTGAAATATTTTCTCTACAAATTTTTCGTTTCGTTTTTCAAACAAGCAGGCTATGAAAAACACTGTCACTAGCCAACAATCGTAAGAAACATTCATATACATAAAGAAACAGCATTTACAACCCACATAAATATAATATACAAAAATTACAATCGGGAAGGATTTGCGCCATGAAGAATAATATGACTTCAATAAAATATCAGAATAATCAAAATTATAAGTACAATGCCATCATTGTGGGTTGGATAAGTCTCATAATATCCAGTCTCGTGCTATACAGTTCGTGTATAGCCTCCGAACTACCATCGAAACTTGGGCTGCTTTTTAAGGAGTATTTTTTAATGGGACTTGAGCAGAAACAGCAGAATATTCTCTTAAGCTGTAAGTATTACTTGGGTTGGAAATACAAGTGCCTGGCATTAATTTAACTGCCACCTAGTGTCGGACATATTGGGTAACCTCTCGACGGGATTAGCGTCGGCCAACATTGTCGTAAATCTACTGCTGCTCGCCAGCTTGGCCAAGGTAAATGCAAAACTATTTGCCATTTAATGCTTTTCGCTTAATTTAAGATTTTTTTTTTTGCAGAATTCATTACTTTTGGTATTGCCTTGGCTGCTTTTCTACAGCGCCTTGTTTGGCATTTCAATTTATTTGGCTTTTATTTTCATCGTAGTCGGTCTTTTCGTAGATGTGTCTGGATTTTTGCTAAGTTTCATGGTGTTTGCGCTCATAATGGGTATGTCTAATATAATAAAGTTCATAGCAAAAATGTAAATTATTAATCGCTTTTATGTCCAAACAGTTATATTCTATAAAATTTACCACGACATATTTGCACTGGCTTATACAATGTTATCTCAACTGTGTTTCAATTACCAGGATCCCAACCATGCTGATGCTGAACGTGGCTTGGCTCTCTATTTGCCCCACATGACCTCGCAGCTATAATCTAAATTATGAAACAATTGTTTCAAAGCTTAAAAAATTGCTTTTATTATTGCAAGTTTAAGAAACACACAAATAAAAAACAGCTCACCAAATAGAGTAATAAACGTTTTCTTTGGCTTGATAGAAGATTTGAGAAAACTATATTTGGTCTTCTGCAATAACAGACTGCAGAATATGACAGCACTAAATTTGCTAGCAAATTTTGTTAGCAGCAATTCTTTCCCAAAAATAAAAGTTAATATAATATATTGTGCTTTTTATAATAGACAATTTTGTCTTTACTGTAAAACAATATCACAACCCCTTCAAATGCAGCTTTGTAAACGACTTAGAGATGCTGTGTGTCGGATTTGAATGTATGGATTTCTGCCTGGATTTGACACAGGGTAAAAGACTGGCTTACGGTGGAACCGCTCGCAATCTACTACAAGATACACTTGTTTGAGTTAGCGGAATGCCTGATTTTGCGATAGTTCGAGCATATTGTCCTGCCAGCTTTCTTTAGTAAGGACATTGGGAAAGAAATACCGGAATGTTCAATTATCGTCATGCCCGCATTCGATTTGTTGACGATTTGATGCAGAAATCACGAGTTATTTATGTTAAGCTAATTTTTTATATTATATTTAGTTGCTGATAAATACTTATAGTTCTGAATTTATAAACGAAAGAATTGTCAAAAGTATGGTGAAAAATATTTTGAAAAATTGCTTTAAAACAACACGGTAGAACATTATCGTATATATTTCCATCAAAAGTTTAAGGCTTTGTTTAAAGGAAGGATAACCATTACACGTAAAGGGTGTCTCTTTTGAACTTGAAGTTGGCATTACGGTTTAACAGCTCTCAAGTGATTCATTCTCAGTTTGGATTGGCAATTCATGAATAGACGAAACGATCATTAAGCAAATCGATCGTCGCCGCAACGAAAATGATAAGTCGATTCGATAAACGATGAAGTTTTTTGCATCAATTCGATGTATGTAATGAATTCCGCGATTAATGCCCATAGAAGAATTAATTTCTACCGAAAATTTTGCTATCTCCTTTTCCAATCTGCTTTTGGGCCCAAAAGGTGATTGCCGTTGTTCCCGATTTACATAAGCGAATTTTGTTTAGCGATGCAGCGCACTTCTGATTGAATCGCTACGTCAGCAAACAAAACCGCCGCATTTGGAGTAAAGCTAATCCTCAAATGTATGTCGAAACACCGTTACATCCAGAACAACTCTTGACAGACTGTTTGGTGCGTTTTATGTGCTGGTGGAATCATAAGTCCGTACTTCTTCAAAAACGATGATGGCCAGAACGTTACTGTTAATGGTGTTCATTCCTGAATTGAGCAACCATGATGTCCAGAAGCAATATGTTCCACAGCTCGTGCCACAAACGTTTTATTGAAAGACACGTTTGGTGATCGGCTAATTTCACATTTTGCACCTGTGAATTGGCCTCCAAGATCTTGTGATTTAACAGCGCTGGACTACTTTCTGTGGGGCTGTGTAAAGCCATTGGCCTTTGCGGATAAGCCACAAACGCTTAACCATTCGGAAGACAGCATTCGCCGTGTTATTGCCGATCGATATAAAAATAAACCATCGTTGTCTTATTCTACACATCTATACATTAAAAAAAAAAACACCCTTTATGTATTTTAGACGAAAGAAGCTGAATATGAAATTGCATTTCGGCTATTTTTTTTCGTATAGTATTTTTCAATAAATTCTACAAGTATTGGTTTGTAAATGTTTTCCTTCTATACAAGATTTATTATCTCAACCTAAAAAAAAAAAACACACAATTTTTTAATGTGATTTAATTTATAAAGTCTAAAATAATTTTTCACAATTTAATTTTTGTTTTACTTAGCCAAAATATGTTAACAAGTTTCTCGACTTATCTGCAAGATAACTATACTCTGCTGATTCAATATCGCAGGTTGGACGGAGCCAATATATCTCTAAACCGATCGCAAATACTAGGAATATAATATAGACGATTAGTGCCATATAACCAACCACTTTGCCTAGGACAAATTTGGTCAATAAAAAACATATGTATAGCAAGGCAGCTGTTATAATCAAAAATCCTGCAGTTGCAAACATGGCGTGCGACTCAATACCAATATTCTTACCGCCAATAAGAATCTTGAGTGTCCAAGGCAGGCCGAGGCAGATCAATATATCGAAAGTATTTGAGCCGATGGCATTGCACATGGCCATTGAACCATAGCCTAGTATAGGTAGAGAAACCAATATGCTGTTAATTAAGCCCATGTTTTAGCTTAAGTACATACCTTTTTTAAAGACTATATATGATGAAACAGCTTCGGGTATACTTGTGCCTGCCGCTAGCACCGTCAGACCCATTATGGAGTCGGGTATCAAAAGATTATAGCCAACAATTGTTAGAAACCACGCAATCAAATACGATATAATTGAAATCCAAATAATGGCAACAATCATCGTCAAAACGTAGATGGTACGCACACTGGGGGTAGTACAAGCCAGTATTAATTTGCAAGGATATTGAATGATGAAGCATATTTTGGAACAAGCGTTGCGATGGGAGGGATACCCGCAAACATGTTCGCGAAAAGTCATTAGTGGTTCTTCCTCACGTTCCATGGGATCTTCAGTAAGTAGTTCTGTTTCTTCCACCTCCCCTAATGAGCAAAAAAAAAAAAAAAAAAAAGATAAGATATCGACTATGCGATGTCTTGCTATTTAACTTACTGTGGCAAAATTTTTGTATGCGACGATCAAATATAAGCGTTGTGAGATAAATTAAGTAGATCACAAGTAGTATAGCTGATTCGTAAATGTTAACAAAGTCGTCCAATAGCACAATGCACAGTAAGATAACCGATATTAAATACCAAACGACATCCCTAGTCAGCGGCCACCAATCCAATTTGGTTGTCTGTAAGTTAAGAGCAAGTTATATATTTAGGTGTGCAGGCGCAATGCTGCCGCCCAGTACTTACCACACCAGTGAGGACGCCACAAACGACGGCTATGCCCAGCATATTGAAGACCGAGGAGCCCACAATGGTACCCACACCAATATCACCCTGTGTAATAAAAGTGCCAACAAAGTTAACAAACAATTCTGGCGCTGATGTTGCTACGGCCATAAATGTAGCTCCAGCTATGTCATAAGTCATCCTCAGTGCTAGCAAGCGTAAAAAAAATGTCATCAATTTAGTATATTTTATAATTATCAAAATGGTTTTACCATAGCATATTCGTTCCATTGAGGGCACCAAATAATCGTCGCATACAATGGCCAGAAATAGAAATAGATACATGCTCAATATAAAGGCCACTATCGGATGAATTATATTCTTTTTACGCATGAAATTGGGAAACTCGAGTATGGCTGGTATAAGACAGGTTAGATTTGAGTCATCTCCTCGAATTCGATACTCAAACTCTGGAACTAAGCAACGTTGTTAATTTTAAGAAAAAATATTTTTATATTAGCGCTTATTCTTACAGAATCCATCTTCAGGTAGTACTTCTTCCACATCACCATCATAGACCACATCGAAACCCATTATATTATTCTTAGCACTGCTAAATTTTGAAAAGAGTACACAATTTTATGCTTAAAAAAAATATTATTTTTTTTGTATGTGTTAAAGATATTGCAAAAAGCCGAATGACATATTGAACAAAGTAAAATTTATTTTGATATTTTTTGTATAAATTCCCAATGCCTATTTGAATGCATGTTAGAGTGTT
Source organism: Chymomyza procnemis (assembly GCA_035046065.1). Lineage (NCBI taxonomy): Eukaryota > Metazoa > Arthropoda > Insecta > Diptera > Drosophilidae > Chymomyza > Chymomyza procnemis. The sequence goes on along the minus strand of JAWNOJ010000021.1, from coordinate 31,552,843 downwards.
GATCTTTTAAGGATGTCTAAATTGCTGAACGTAACTCTTGTTTGTTTTTTTTTTTTTTTTTGAAATGATGGAAACGGCTATCGCAAGCAAGCGAACCAAGAGCTGCATGAGCTCCACAACGACACAGATGTCGTCCAGCGTATTACGGCACAACGTCTGGGTTGGCTTGGCCATGTCGTGCGTATGGATGAAGACGCTCAGAAGCGCAGAAGGTTTTCGATGCGAAAAACGACGTAGAAAGACAAATGGAACGATCTAAGCTCAGATGAAACGACCAAGTGAAGGAGAACCTATCGTTACTTGAAGTGACCAACTGGAAAAGTTGTAAAACAGGGGCGCCTGGCGAGAGCTGCTGAGGTCGGCTGCAACCAGCTAACGGCTTGTTATGGCCAAAAAAACTTATAAAAAATAAAATATCGAAAAAATTAAACTAAATAAGTGGGATACCAGTTCGTTGCGTTTTTTGTGTGCAGCAATAGTTTTTTTATTACGTCGAAGGCGAGTACTTTACTCCAACTCTCTGCTAAACTTTGTATATCATCTTTTTCGATTACTTAAAACGACTCGAATAGGTGGTCCCCAAAAATTTGTAAAGAAAAATTTTTGATTTGTTAAGCTGCCATTACTCCAAGGGCAGAGCATGAATATATATGTCTTTGAACAGAAGATTAATTACAGACATGTGAGTGCTGCCCAAGCGTTTGAAGTGCTCTGTACAAAAAGAGCAATTTTATCCCATCATCTCCCATCATACGTCTGCCTCATTTTTCTGATAGACAACGCCCTTTGAAGCTACACACATGAAATACACCCAGAGTAAGCCATGGATTACCTACAATTTGCAGCTAAACTATTGCTCGGTCTTGTCTGACTTTCTTAATAAAGTTATTTCAAGTGTTGCTTATAGGGTAGCTCTTAATTTTGTTTGCTTAATCCAACAATTGTGGGCCTCGGTAGCGCAGTGGTAGCGCACTCACCACTAAACCAAAATGTCGATTGTTCGATTCTATTTTTAATCGGTTTAAATGAGACTTCTGATACTCTAATAAAGTTACTTTCAGTGTGGCTTCTACAATAATTCGCAATGTTCCCGATCTTATTTGACTAATTCTTTCTTTTAAATGCTAATTAATAATTATTTCTTGTTTCTCGTTGTTATACAAGGCACAAACTCTGCGTATACTACGCAGCGATTAACATCTAGATAATCGTGGCCGTGTTCTTCCATTAGCTGCTGACATTTCCAAACCGAATCGATCCGCGTAAAAATCCACTTCCAAACAACTAAATTACTTTACACCCATTCCCTTAATTTCCAGCAGTATTGATTATCTCGAGGACCGTCACCTTTATACTAATGCTTGTCATCGCTAGTAGGCACTAAATAGAGTTTAGAACCGCGAGATTTGGGGCCTCAATTGTTGCAATCAAGCATCAATCCTAAATATCATTGCCTGTATAATGTACTTTCTTTTGAACTGCCATTCAATCGAACACTGCCTCTATGCAAAGTCATCTGGCATAATTCTGAATGTTTATCTTCTGCGAATTTTGGCTCTTTTTCTGAAATATTTTTTAAATAACATCAGCAATCCTTCTCTTTTTCTAGCTTAGCTATTATAGATCTTAGTCATTGATCTATTTTTCTTGCATGTTGCATGTTTATTGCAAATAAGTTCATACAGCGGCTGAAAAACGCATCTTATCTTATATAAATTCTACGCTTTATATTTTTTTATTATTATTTAAATTGAAGTTAAGCTCAACTGTGCAAAGTTGTTCTCAATGTATAATTAAAATTTTCTTATTCAATTTATATATCTTTATTTAAGCAATTTAATTGAGACTTTTGGCTACTAAAACTGAAATTGACAAACCTTTACTTCAATTTTTTTTACAGTAAGGATGACTTTCGATATTTGTTATTGTTTTTCATTGGGTAAAGTTCAGGTTAAAGTTACACTTTTTTACAATAATTCTCGGCTTAAGTTCGAGTTTGCTGCGTACAGCCAGCGAAAGCGGAAACTTTCATTGCTCAGCTTTCATTCGGGTTTTGAAAGTACAGTCTGCATGAAGTCGATTCTTCTATAGCAAAACAATCGTGCTTTCATTTGAGCATTTAGTTCGGATTTTTGCATTGTTTCCAACAAATGAAACGACATTCTGACTTAGTATTTTTCGAAAATTATGCATAATATTTCAACAATACAACCAGTTGTTATAGTGAAAAAACATCAATAGGCATAGCAATTGATCTCTCAAAGTTGTAAAATAAAATGAAAAAAGTGTTATACTACATGTTATACATACTACATACAGCATATCAAATCGGAAATAACGCTTGGCTTTGCCAAAAACCATTAGCCAAATTGAATTATATGCCTTGTCCTGTGTACACAACGAATACGTAATATAACATATATGCAGCTGCTATATACTGATTAGCTTATGCTTAACTGAATTATTTGCCCTCTTATGTGATTCGATTAGATTTGACTGAAATTAGCCACAATTGTCTATATGTGTGTCCGTTTCAATTTATGGGGTTCCAAGGCGGCATTATCACCCCAGCTCGTGACTGCTATCGGATATTGTATGTGGGTGCCATTTACTGGCTGTTAATCTTGCGCGACCTCCCACTCGAATTCTCCCTTGTTTCAGCCTATTTCCTGCTAATCTTGAGCACTTGAACTTGGGTTTTTATTTTGTTTTTAACTTCTTTTTCTTCTTTTTTTTCGCCAAAAATAGTTTTGGCGTTTTGTATGATTATAAAGTAGCAGCGAAATTAAGTTAAGATCATCCTTGTCAGATTGCCTATGGCGTCATTGAAATTTATGGTATTTGCTTGAAGTAAAGAGTTTTGGCTTATCGTTGAAATCGGTCAATGAGCTTTCTGTGCTAATAGTTTAATTTTACCTATAACTCTTGGCTAGAAAGTCGCTGCAGCTTAAAACGTATTTTTTTAACTAGCGCCATCTACTTATTTATACTCCAACAACAAGTTTTTATGGCGCAAAAACTACAGCAAAGCAACAAAATTCACACAATTAGTTGGATTTCAAAGTTTAAGCATTTTTATATTATTTTGTACTACTTCTTTTTCTAACTATTTCCCATAAAAAATCACCCAAATATTTGCGTCATAAACAGACTTATGACATCGCCACTTACAGTTAAAACAAAAACCGATTAAATATTTATTAACAATTTATGGCAAACTGCTAAATTTTAAATTGATACACAACTGTGTGCACCGCAGATAAGTTGCTCGTACTAGACACATAAGACTAATTAAACCCCCCAAAAAAGGCCCCTTACACAAACCTATACATATGCACCTTCCGACATTTAAAAAGTTAAACCATCAATTTGTCCATCAACATTATATTGTCAAAACCTAACTACTGACAGGCTACCCTTATCGTTGCGTTGATATATTGTAGTGCCAGGCGATATTACGCCATTGTTTCAATGATTTTTTGGCCAAAGCTGTGACGTAGTTTTTGGCCATATGACGTCCATTTGCGTACTACCATAAAATAAAAGAAATTTTGATTTAACAAGAAAAAAGAAATCAAAAAAAAAAAAAATGTGAAAGTTTCCATACAATCAATAATACAATTGACCACAAGCGTGTAGAATGGGCACTATGGGCGAAGTTGGGCAAAATTTGAACAAAATGCAATTGTACGAAATTTTCCAAGTTAACGATTTTATTAAAAAGTTAAGAAATACTTAAGATCGACTCAAATCAGGTGGGTTTTATTAAAATATCATTTCAAACCAATTTCTTTAATGTCATACAATGCGTATACGTAATTTATAATATAAAGTTATACATTATTTTTATTAAGAATATTAAAAGAAAAACTGCAATTTAATGGCAAAAGCTTGTTGATACAATTTATTTTGCCAATTTTCTGAGTTCTTCTCAACGAAAATTTCCGTTTTTAAATCACATAAACCAAACACGTTGAAATTTACAGCACTAAACATTTTTCGCTTTTAAAATTATAATCATTGAGTGGTTTGGCGTTCGTTTTCATAATTAAATTAATGTTTTAGTAACTATATTAAATGTTATTCCAAAGTGTTCTGCAAAAGCACTAACCATGCTTAGACTTGGTTTCCCATCGCTATTAGTTAGTACAAGTGTTGTAGCACAATTTTTTAACCAAAAGCTGGCAGTTTTGTGCCATAGTGCAGTGTGCTGATTTGATTTGTGGTTAAACGATAAAAGTTTATAAATAAAAATTGATAGCTTTCAAGATAGATTTAAAGTCTTAATACAAAATGGAAAGACGTAAACGGCACGCCATTTTTAATTTGTATTCTACATTTTTTCGATAGACGTTTTCTCTTAAGACGGCACTGCTTATATTAAACTTTTCTTATTTTTTGGGGGGAAAATATATAGTGAACTTACTTCAAAATTAAAATAAAATCTTGTTTAGTACAGTTTATACGCATAATATTTTAATTATATTTATATAGTTATTTATATTCATTATAAAATAAGTTTGTTTCACGTTTTCCATAAATTCTTCCAGCAATTCTAAAAAAAAAATTAATTCAATGCGGAATCCTTGCGTGCTTCAGAAAATGAATTTTTTCTTTGGCGCCATCTTCTTATGTTTTCCAAGCTCTTTGACTGGGACGGCATTACAATTTTGTAGCAACATATTATTGAAACTATTCAATTTCTACATGCAACATAAATCTAAAGCAAAATTTTATACATATTTAGGAGATTTTTTAATAATAATGCTACCTAGTTTAAAGCAAGATTATACAACTTATGCAATAAATCTCAACGAAAACATTCGTTTTTAAAACACACACAGTGAAAATTTAAGCACCAGCGGTTCGAACCTGTTTTCATCAATTTTATATTAAATATTTTTCTCAAGTTTATTGCAAAACTGTTGGGCATTTTCCTTTCTGTTCAAATAGATACAGTTTTGGTACAAAAACTTGTATATAAAATTACCTGCTTGCTTTTTTGCCAAGTTTTTGGCCGTTAACAGCAGAATTTTGTAAATTTATCGATTTGATGAAGAAACCTTTATCGTATATCGAAACTATTTAATATGAGAAACGTTATCGTTTATCGTCGTCGTGCTGCCATTTGGCAGCGTTTGAGTCGCTTTAAACAAGAATTGACCAATTTTGATGACCCTTCGTTGGAGCGTTTACGTGGGGTTGCCTTTTATATTTCCGGATTGGGCAATCCTAGTATTGCAATCTGACAACTGACAGCACTATCGTCAGGTTTGGCATTTTCGAGGTTATACGTACTTAGAACGATTTGACATATAAACGCTCTTTGTGTTGTTTATACTAACTTAAAAGCTCTATCCAGGCCAAAAAATGGAATTAAATCGTGAATATTTTCGTTGGATTATTTTTTACAACTATCAACGTGGATTATCTCAACAACATGAACGTGGATGAACTTAATTCAATTTTTGGCTATGAAGCTCCATCAAGGACCAGATAATTTATCGATGGTACGGTGAATGCAACCGATTGAGCAGTTCACTCCAAGACGAATTCCGTGAAGGTTGTTGTTATTCCGGAAACCAATGATACTGTGTGCAAACTAATCAATATTGATATTTGATATATATTGAGATCATTATCATCAATATTGATATTTGATATATATATTGAGTTCATCATCATCAATATTGAAATTGACATTTGACTGCCAAAAAAATTTGTTCGCGTTGGATACCACACAATTTTGTCAATCGCTCAAAAAAAAAGTCATGTGTCAATTGGTCCAAAGTAATGCTCCAAAGATACGATTGCGTAGCCTCAAAACACGTCTATGGCATTGTGAAAGCTGATGTATTATGGATTTATGCGTCTGAGCCCGAAAGTAAACTGCAGTCGACTGTAAGAAGACTTCCAGAATAGCCAAATCCACGAAGCACTTTCAAGCAAATGATCGCCTGTTTTTTCGTAAAAACTGGACATGTCGCAACCGTACCACTAGCACAAAGCAGAACAGTTCATTCTGATTGTTACACAACCATCTGTTTGACAGTTGTCTTCCAAGAAGTCAAGAAAACCAACCGCCGACAATGCGAGCTCTCACAAATCGGCTCAAACAACTGCTTATTTGAGCACTTAAAACATAAATTTGATAAGTCATCCGCCATATAGTCCTGACTTGGCACCGAACGACTTCGCTTTAATCCTGTACGTTAGAAATAAAATGAGAGGTCAACGTTTTTCAACAACTGAAGAATCGGTTGAAGCCTCCATTGGAGTTACCTCAATCAGAGTGACAAAAGTGCTACGACAATTGGCATGCAAAAGTGTATAGAACTTAATGGGGAATATTTTGAAAAAACAAGAAAGCGTTTTTCAATCATCTATATTTACTTTTTTGGCGCTAATCCCGAAATATATACGGCAACCCTCGTACCAAGCTTTATCAACAATTCTTGTTTTAAAAGTATGTCTTTTCAGCATTATGAATTCTTGGCTTAAGTGAAAAAAATCATTTAATTAGAATCGACATTTTTTTCGCTGTAGAATTCCCTAAGCAAACGAAATGAATTTAAGGCAGTAGGATATAAACCCTATAAGGGGCAGTCGCGGTAACCCGGCCAGTCTTCCAGCCAAACCTTTGGTTATTTTCGAGGCCATATGCTCGTTAAGGAAAATTATGACGAGGATGTTAATGATTAAAGTTATTGGCTCTGTTGCACTCCAGTTGCCACAGCTGGATTGTAAATTAATGGTTTATTTTATATATTCATATCACCTATAAATAATATATAAAATCTTATAATAAAGCTGTAAGTTTTGTTTAATTCAAAATTAAACGAACATGTTTTCAAATATAAATATGCAAATTTCGTGCGCGCGCGCTAATTAATTGAAATTCTATGCATCTCAAAACGTTTTGCAGAAAATCGTCAATTTTTGGCGGAACTTAAGAGCACGGAACGGAAACACAAAAACACGCCTAGATAGGTGCTAGATAAACAAAACGCATAACATGAACTTATATAACTAGTTTAGCGTTACCACCATGCCCTTTGCCCTAGTTTACATACATAAGATCATTGTAAGGCTTACGCCAAGTTACCAACATAAGTCAGTCAGACATGATTTATCTAAATGACCTTAAGTTTATGGCGACTCAACGACTATCTTCGAGCTCTCCGATATGCGTGTGGCCAATGCGGCTAACAAAAAAAAAAAAAACTAGCCATACCTGTTTTTCCACGATTTGGATGTTTATCACGATTAAAAATTCTGATATTTAATATACGTCAAAGTTTTTCAATTACAACTAAAAGCAAAACAATTTAAGCAGCGATCGATATTGTGCGCTTGTTAAGTTGAAGCACTTTTAATATCATATCTCAAAAAACACACAAAAATAGTTTTCAATGTTAACCGCACCGATACGAGAAATTGGCTGATCAATTGATTACAAAGAACTCCAAGCAATTGTGCCCCCAAAATCGTACCATTTTGGAAATTGGCTATGAAAATATTAATAGTACTCGCCTAATTTAAGGAATTTCTTATCCGCAGCTTAAATCGTTGGAATTTCATTATAATATTGTCTGTGTAAATCACAGAGATTCTCGTTAAGTTTGTAATTACCCAAAACTGTTCGATAATCAACACATTTGAGTATCTATATATAGTATTTTGTGCACATTTAGCGCGGCATACATACAAATGAGCTTGCTGCTCATTTATGAAGTGAACCGACGTCGTCAGACTTGTTGATTGATAAAAAAAAGTCCGGGGAAACAGTATTGTCATTTTTCCCTTATCAAAACGTACTAAATTAATGACAAAATATGGAGAGTGAGAGCTTAAGAAAGAAAGAGCGCTACGAACCAGTCAGCCAAAGCCCTATGACTTAAAATCTTTGGACAATAAAAATAATGAGAGAAGTCACTGACAGACGTTGTCCGAGAGTCGAAAATTTTGAAAGAGCGCCATTTTTTAACGAAAAACTTAGCCAGTGACAGACATGAAGTGGATCGATTAACTTTGGCACGTCGCTGTGTGAATACTCTACTTTTCTTTGTTACTTGTTTTGTGTGTAAATCTTAGCAAGATTTTCCAAGGTCGCAAGATTTTGAGTAGTTATCATGTAGTACTGCTGAGTACTTACTGAATGTGGCTAGTGCAGTACATTGATGATTTCCAGCAGCTGACTGACTGTAGATTGCTTTAAGTTACTTTACCTTTTAAGTTTACTAGACATAATTAGAGCAATTTCGACATTCGTAGTACTACCGGGGAAAACTCTCAGCAGCTGGGTAGAAGTTTATGAGCTCTAACCGACTGAGTGTAGGCAGTAAATGACAGGGCAACTTAACCAGTGCAAAAACAGCTTGCCTATTGTAGGTAGCACATGTTTCACCTCTATCACACACATATGAACTTGATTTTCGCTCTTGCGCTCATTTGCTCTCTTGCTGCCTGTAGCTTTTACTCATATTACTATTATTATTGGCCAAATATTGCAACATGGTCAGTCTCTCATATAAACAGATACTATTTGAACTATTCGGCTTATGGCACGATTTTACTTATGTGCAGCAAATAATTCGGCACATTGTATGTATTACAGCGCTTCAGTCCTTGCAGTACTCACAGGATTTTTTACTATTTTAAAATTACTCATCTTAAAACCCGCAAAACTTAGGCATTTTATGGAATTACTGCAAAGTATAAGCGTAATTTTCTTCTTCCCATTTTAAGAATTCACAGTGAACTACAATTTCACCAAATATTCTGTGAACATAAAGATATACTTTTTCTTATGTAATCAAATACTCTTTCAAATCTCGTCAGTCTAAAAGTAATGCTCTAGTAGAGTAGTAATTGGTAGAAGGCTTCTTACCAGTGGGATTCTACAGGTGCAGTAAAAGTGATGCACATTTTAGTATATTATCTACTCAGAATGAGATGCAAATGGCCTCTACTCTTCAGGCAAATTACGGCCTATTTAAAAGCGAACAGTTGTTACCAACTTTGAGCTTAAAATTCACCCAGCTCTTTCGAAATTTTTAACATAAAAACCATTTAAGCAAAGAAAATACTAACGCGTTTTCAAGTTTTGAATTATTGTACGGAATTTGCATATGCTATAGTCTTAATTAGTCAAAAATAAGTTTTTCGCAGACCAAATATTAGAACCAAAAATTTTACTAAAACAATTAGAGCCCAACTATATCTGCCATAAAAGCCAAACTTCAAAAAGCGACTCCAAAATATTAATTTTTTTTGTTCATTTACAAAATTGGGATAGTTTCAACTGACAATATCTTTTCCAACTTTAATGCAATATATCGGATTCGTCAGTAAACGTAACGTACGCCATTTTTTTTTTGCAATAACAACTTCTGTGTTAGTCCAAAAATTCTATTTCAACATAAACTTTTTGGAAATAAACAAATAAGAGAAAAAGAAAATACTGTGCCTGACATCGTGTCGGTCAAATTTAACGATAACTGCAATATACCATCAAAACGAATAAGGCAAATGAGTGAACCGAGTCGAAACAAATCGTCGAGTGAATTGAACGACTTGACTTAACTTGTCTGCTGGTTGGTCGATTGGTCGATCGGTTGGTTGCTTGGCTGTATGTTTAGTTGGCGTTGAGCCCCAATGCATGCCGCCGAGAGATATCTTTATAATATAAACGTCAATACCGAGCAACGGTGACGGAGTTATTGGCAACGCGGCAGCAACAGCAGCAGCAGCGACGTCAACGCCAATCGCGCTGTCAACGTCGCAGTCGACGCCGATATGCGGCTTATTATTAAGACGCGCGCGCGTTGTTCGAACCTAATTAGTTGTGCGATACAATTCTAGCCAAGCGGTTGCTGGTAACGAGCGGGAATCCGACATCCGACGCCAACAACTAGGACGATTAACGACAAAAACTCGAGCAGCGCTCAGTGTATTTGATTCTGCGCGCCTAGCACATCAAATTACAAAATATTGCGCATACGCCGCGTGTGCCAGCACTTTAATATCTGTGAACTTTTTTTTATGTTGTTTACATGCCAAACGTGTGCAGCACGTGTACTAGTTGAAACTTTGTTGTTGTTTTTTTTTATTGAAGTACTTAATTTAATTTTAACAATTAAAGGCAATAAGTTTAAAATAAAGTTAAACAAAAATCATTAGCGGCAAAGTATAATGGTTAAATCCAAGCGCCTTCTTCTTGGCGTATTTTTATTATTTGCCATCTTTGTAACGGATACGCAATGTGCCGGTAAGTTGTGATGATATTTGGTATCTGAAAATGTTGAGTTTGATTTAATTTTGACTAAAGTATATGCAGATTTTATATGCTGCAAAAAAATTCTAAGTTGTCAGTATAATGGTTGACTTTTTGTTAACAACAAACAAGTGCTGAATTGGTAGAGAAATTGTAAAACTATATAATAAATGATAAGACTTGCAATTCTAACTTGTCTAAGTGCTTGATATTTTTGCGCAAACTTTTTGTTACACAATTTTTATTCGAGAGTTATATATTGCAAAAATAAGCCTAAGCCATAAAAGTGCTCGCTTTTGGCCATCATTATTGTTGGCAAATATAATATATATGAGCTTTTTGGTACATAAGTAGTACCATTGTTTATAGAGACTTGAAGTAGTAATTTTGTTAAATAAGTTTATGCCCCTTGACTATGGTCTTCGCTTCAAAGGCGAAACATGCAGTTATCTCAATTAATAGCTATTATAAGAGAAAAGCACTCTATAGTTTATAGTCGCATAGGTATGGTCAACCTACATAACTCTTTTGAACAAAATAAAGCTTAAATATGTTTTTGGTATATATTGTTCTTAAAATAAATTTGTTTCCCAAGACTATGCCGTCATTGCTGCAAAAGGGATAAAACAGGCAGATAGCTCTATTACTAGCTGCTTAAAGAGAACTGGGACCTACAGGTACAGATTTTTCTAGGTAAATGGCGTCTATAAATTTGCTGGCCATGCCACTGCCACTGATAAATGCAGCAGTATTGCAGTGTGGCAACGAACCAACGACCTTACGTCACGGAGGCGTGTAGGCTGCCACTATGCTTCGATGCACAAAGTTTACTATATTTTGTGTTTTATTTTTTTTCATAAAACTTTTTTGTTCAAATGCAAAATTAGTTATTTCAAATAAGTCCGAACAGCACTTTAAAAAATCAATTTATGCCCCTTAACTCTATCAAACCTGCCATCGCTATCTATTAACAGCTGTGCGTTGAGAACAAGAAGCTACAATTTATAGACGAATCTGAAATGCAGTGACTTTAATAATTAGAGATTTTAATAGAAAAATAGCATCATCATATTGCCAGCTATGATAGTACTTACAAGTAATAAATAAGTTAATACTAAATTTGAACTTCTTCTACGTTTTCATTTTCTAATAACGTTTTTTTAGCTGTGTCATCGAATTAAGCTTTACATATTTATATCGCCAATCGTTATCGAACTTTTCATTGAAAGAGCTCAATAAAAGCAAAAGTTATAGTGAGTTATTTTATTTTTTAAGCGTAGCTAGATTTTTCGTTAAATTTATCTTTTAAACTTGTAAAATATAGTGCAAATGCTAAAACATAATAATGAATAAAAATAAATAATAAACGCAGCAGTTGGACCATTTCGACTGAAACGTTTGCATTTTTTTTGCCAAAATCGATTTCTTTAAAAACTTAGTCTAGTCTTAAAGTTTCAAGTTTTTTCAAGTTTCTTCTCAAATAACTTATAATACTGAAAAGCTGTTTTTATGTTTTATACTGATTCTATATAATGCAGGCAGCACTTCTTAAGATATAAAACTGTATTCCATAAAATTAATTTTCAATAAAGTTATGCAGTTATTTATTTATAATGGCATTTGGCGGTAAAATTGCCTTGTTTGTTTGTATTGACACAGTTTCAAAAGAAGATATATATCAACATTGGTATTTTCTTCAAGAAGTTCTGCATTGGGAACCTTGAGTTTAAGCCAAAAAAGCCAGTAAGGCAAGTTTCATATCTCCATCTGCAGGACTTTTCCAGCAAATAAGTAACAAGAATTAGAATCCATATAGCCACACATATAAGCACAAATAATACCTTGACACAACATTGGAAGAAAAATTAAAATTATTAGAAGGAGAATTATTCAATATTTTATTTACAATCTGTCTTTAGACAATAGGTAATTTGGTAATATCTATAAAAACTAACAAGAATAATAGATTTCCATTGAACTCCACTATTTTATTTAACATTTCATGTTTGCTTAAATTACCTACCTGAGAGATAAGAGAAGAAAATGAACCTTGTCTTAGGAACACTTAATCATATATTAAGGCCTATTACCTATGCAGATTTAGTTGCAATTCTCGCTGTTAACTTTTTTATGGCAAAACAATCCTAAAATGTGTAAACACTTTATTTAAACTCATAGCATTATAGTCAGAAAATTGATTTAATTTTTAAGAAATCGACATTAGTCTTAAAGCAGTAAACAAAACAGATTGTGTTCGCTCAAAAAAAAATCCTTATATATATATATGTATATGGGCATCGATGTTCTCTAAAGAGTTTGTAGTAAAACAACTTTTTTTTATAATTGAAATATGTACAGATATATCATTTTTTTTGCTCAAAACTTGGCGGTGGAAATTGTACAATACATTTATTAACAATTATCCATAGATGGCATAATAATAGCTTACTTCTGGAACTCCAAAATCGAAGATTTGATTATCCGCAGCATCACTGATCTTGCTGAAAAGAATCCCAAGAAAATCTTTACAAAATATCTTCTAAATCTTGAGACTTGATTTTACTTTACTAAAACAAACGCTCTACTGAAATCTACAGATATTGATACATGGATTTCTCTAGTCGTACTGACAGTATTAGAGAACTGCAGAAATCTGGGTATTTTTTTAATGTTACATTTTCGTATAGCCGAAAATATGTAGGGTATCATTTGATAATATATTTTTCAAAATTTTACATTTTCGAATAGAATACTAATAGTAATAATCATTGTTGATTAGTAAAGTTTGCATATATATTATGTAAGTTTTCACCGCTGGAGAGACTTACCCAAACTCGTTTGACTTCGATTTGTATTTTTAGCAAACTTTAATCTTAATTTTATTAGCTGGAAATAAAAATTATTTCTGACTAAAATAGACCTATAATTTGTGGGCTGTTTATACAAAAAATTTATAATTTATTAACTACTAATAAAAATTATAAATTGTTTAAAAATTATATATTTTTATAGCGCTTTTTATTTATAATTGATTGCCTTCCTTATTATGAAACAATTTTTCATATTATTTTTTATATAAATGGGGCGGAATCGGGCATCTCTCAGCTTTAGACATTAAATTTAAATATCTATTAAACGGCAATATTTCAATAATATTAATAATATTTTTCTATAGAACGCATAAACAGCTATGTTTCTTGCATAAAACAAGCCATTTCAATTACCAAACTTATTTTATTATTGCAAGTTAAAAGAGATTTTCTTTGACAAATAGCGTCAATTTGCTAGTGCTGCCAGTGCTAGGCAAATGCATCGACCTACCAGTTTGGCAGAGAGCACGCAACCACTACGCTTCCGAGGCCGACATAAATTTGATGATTAATATTACATAACATGCTCGGAAGATTTTCAGAAAATTAATTGCACTCGTTTTTATAGTATTTAAAGTATATAGTTCATATTTATTTTTAGGAATTTTTTTTTAGTTTGCAAGACTCCCTGTATAAGTTGTTTACAAATTAGATTTTATACTCAGATTTTTAGAAATCAATTTTTCTTGTTTTTATAGAATTTCAGCGATTTAATACAGGTTCTTCTTAAACTTTTTTTTTTTACTCACAATTAGGGAAGTTCTATTAAGGGAGTTAATTATATCTCTTTGAGCATAGCATGCTATTTGGCATCGAACCACCGACCTATTACTAATAGTTGCAGCTTAACGATTACTTTCAATATAGAAGTATTCCACTGTGTCTTAAATGAATAGTCTTTTACTTAGAAATTAGCCTACAGCTATGTCAGTGCTAGCCTATTTGAGCGAGCAATTGCTTTTGGCGTTAGCTTTTAAACTTTTTGTACTATATCATCGAACTAGCATACATTACTAAAATAAAAATTATAGAAATTTCAGACTTAAACAATATTACAAGCTTAAGAAACAAACAAAGTAAACAAAGCAAAACCATAGTTATTTATAATCTTATAAAAAAAATATAATAATTAACAAGGTAAAACGTTTGTTTGGAACTTCTACTCCATATATGTGAGTACCAGTTAATGAACGCACTAAAATTTTCCAGCTGGTTTTTGGAGTACTTTTTAGCTATTTTTGTCGTAGGCTTCCTGTTTTGCAACTTAAATGCCATCATCGATTAAATATCTGTCAACAAATTGACATGCAACAAAAAAAAACAAAAAAAGAAATAAAACACATCGATCAATCAATATGCACTTACCTCTAACGAATTTTGGCTAAAGCATTTAGGCTGTGTGAACTGAGCAATAGGTGGATCTATATGTCTATAGCGCGATAAACAGTTATTGTTGAACTCTGTGAAGTTATAACAAAGCCTATAGGGCTTAAGGCTGCTGTAATCTAAACTCCAAAATTTTACACATTTTAAAATAAATTAAAATTAAAGTGTACAGCATAGTCGTCTGGCTTTTTGTCTGCACATACTTCTAATCTCCCCACAAACAGCACGCACAATTTTGGCATTACGTTTTAAACTAAATATAGTTTTCCGAAATAATATTTGGATATCACTTCTTGGATAAGCTGCTATCTAAGTATGCTCTGTAAGTCTCGATAGACAACTATTTATACAACGAGCTGGACGTGCTGCTCAATTCGTCATCGGTATACAGCGCGCTGTCTACCGCGATATCAGACGCTTATCAGTTACGAAGTTCTTGCAGATGCAGCAAATATCCACAGAAATTTATGAAACTAGATGAACACGTGGAATACAAAGTTCTTATAAAAATTTGTTACCTTCTTAAATATGTTTAATTTATGAATAAACCATTTTGGCCAAAGTAAATTTAGTTTAGCAAGTTTGTTTTTTTTTTTTTTTTTGGACATACAAAAGAGCCAACGGAAGTGAGCGCTCAGTTGTCAGCCATAAAAAATAACAACATAAATTTATGTATTTGTACTTTTCAGCAATTTTGTGTGGGATTTTGATTCTGTAGCATTATCACAAAGATTGGCAATGGACAATGTGCAAAGTGTATATAGAAGTGCTCTAATCTTTTGTATGCTGATTTCTGTTACTGATTGATTTCTAATATTGTTTTCACGCACTTCAAAACACATTCAATTTTATAATACTTATTATTAATATATTTCTGTACGTTATCATTGTCAAGACTTTCATTTAAATTGTATTTCTGTTGATTAAGCAGCTTGATATATCACGTTGTTCAGAGCAGCGTTGATAAGACAGACAGGCAGTTAACATGTTTCGTAAATTGCTTGGTTACACACGGCGTATGCGTAATGTGCTATCGAAACCGAGCAAAATTTGCGCTTGTAGCTTTTGAGCAAGCTGAAGGAGAAATGTATGCAAAAGTGTCGGAAAGGTCCAGCCAAGTATCAAATGAAATTATTCCTCTTTCAAATTTTGTAAATTGCTTGGTTTTACCAGGCGTATGCGTAATGTGTTAACAGAGCAGTAAAACTCAGCGCTTGTAGCTTTTGAGCAAGCTGCAGGCAAATAAATGCTAAATTGCTAGAAAGCTCAAGCCAAGACTGAAAGAAAAGAAAATACTATTCAATCAAATTTCGTAAATTGCTTGGTCACACAAGGCGTATGCGCAATGTGTGAACAGAATAGAAAAGCCCTGCACTTGTAGCCTTTGAGCCAGCAGGGAAATGATTGCAATTGCTCGAAACATTAAGCCAAGACTGAAAGGAATGAAAAGAAATTTAATTATTAATTAATTAAATTGGTCACACTAGAGAGTAGTGTGCTACGCGTGGATTTTGGCAATTGAATTACGCTGTCGCTGGTTCCCGGTAATCAATGGCAGAAACTGAACTTTGAGCAGACCTTTAAAGTGTTAGGGTTGTACTACAGGTTCAATATGGTGGAAAGGTTGCTTGCAACGGACGAGTGGCACAGCGCCTACGGGGACGCTATATTGTTTCTCGCACATCACACAGGAAGGTCAAATGATTCAATTTAAAATTGAGATGTGGTTCTTAAATTTAAAAAAACAATATCAAAATTTCCTGATTAAAAAATGACAACTAAATACTTTCGGTTCACATGATATACAACATATGATGATACAAAGCGTTTGAAGAGTTTAAAGGACTACCTAGACTTCCGCAGTTTTCTTATACGAGCTAGTTGACTAGCGAGGTCCTGAAGCCTGTATATAATAAGCGCTATACTGAGAGAAAATTGCCATATTTCCTACCACAAAAAATTAAAAAATTTGTTTCGCCGCAGCAGCAGTGGTGCCTATTACTGGCAAAGCAAAGTAAATCCATATAAGTTAAAGATACCGCCTACTAAATTCGACTATAAACTGTAGCTGCCTGATATTAATAGCAATAAAATGATGAAATAATAGAAATTCTAACTAGATTTGATTTCAAATCCAAAAATTTTATCATGTTGAATTCTAAAATATAGAATCCATAACCACTACTTTAAGATTTCAACTTATTTTGTAACTTAAGCTGGGTAATATAAACTTGGATACCCCAGCATGTTGAGTTCTAGAATCTAAATTACTTAACTACTAACTTTTTTTTACACTTTTATGTAAATTCTTTCATAACTTGTCAATTTAATTGAAGGTAAATATTCTTTTTTTAAGAATATCTTTAAACTATTCAAAATTTCTGATATTAGCACGCCCGAAAACCCCAAAATACATTTTTTTTAGTTCGATATTTTTAGAACTCACTTAGCTCGTGCTGGAACTTGAGCTAAACAAAAGATGTTACTGCGTGTTTTGTTTTTTTAAATCCTGTTGGGGGTTTTTTTGAGTGGGCCGCACGTGTGCGGATTCTGCGAAGCTAAAAAAGCGCCTAATCTGTTTCAAAGAAAAATTATTAGAGATTTATGATGAATAGTTCCAAACGTATTCATGGAATAACATAATAAACAGATTTTTTATGAAATTATAAACAACAACTCTCTCTGTTTGTTTTTTATTTTCGTTTTTTTTTTTTTTGTGTACATTTTGTCATTTTATAACCGTTTTACAATAGCTTGATAAGATGTTTGGCTTTCATAAAAACTTCCAACTAATTCAATTAATGACTGACAGCAAGTTGTCTGCACTTGGCCATAATTAAGCAGTCAAAGCTATTAACTCATATTACTTACCTATATCAAGTACTTATAATTAAGCATAGCAAAAGCCATAATTCTAATGAATTTTAGCCGTAGCTGTTGGCCATCCCTATAGACAGACGCATAGAGAGTAACCGCCAAGCATGAAAAGGTGAATCCCATAAATCCCAACCCAGCTACGCAACTAAAAATAACCAGCATTCCATTTACGAATGCTGTAAGAACAATGTATTTTCACTGGAAGCATGAAGAAGCGTTTTTTTTACAATTTACGTTTTCGATTTCGACGCTATTTTTTTGTTGTTTTATTTTTTTTTGTTCGATTTGTCTTGACTTTGATTTTATGCTCTGCAGCTGCAGCAGACTAAATACACTAGCGTGCATAAGTATGCGTACCACTCCAATGTCATAATAAGGTAAGCTGCTGTTTTTTACGCTCGGCGGGCTTCTCATAAACGCGCAAACAACACCTGCTGCACGTTGTGGGCAACCCCTCGATCTTGTGCTGCGATGTTGAGCACACAGCTTGGCGCATTCTTCTTAATTGGTAACTGCAATACGCGTGCTTTGCTTTAATTGCATTTGATTTTATGCAGTTTTTCCCACAGTCTTGTGACGTTTTCGTTTGCTGCTCTTGCCATTTAAATGCATTTAAATATAGTATTATTTATTATTTATTTAGTATTTTGCCGCGCATATTTAACTGCTATTTGCCAAGTAAATAAATAAACAAACTATTGTTGTTAAATGACTAAGTTGTTGCCGCAGCACTGCACGCCGCCGTCTTCTAATTAATATTTAAATAGTTTATGCAGTTTGCAAAATAATTTAAACTGCTTATGTAAACTTGTTTTAGTTTAAATATTTTCAAACTAATTGTGGCAGCTCCAGCTTAGATTATTGCGCTGTTTTCCAACACTGCCAGTTGCTTCGGTTGCTTCTTCTTCCTTTGTACTGTTGCAAACCGTTATTGCATAACGGTGCAGCACTACAACTACCGTTGCTTTCTGCAAGTTAAAGCTATACATTTGATGTTTCCCAGCATTTAGCTCAAAAAATGCCCCCAACTTTGTCTTCAAAGATCAACGTTGAATGATTCCCAGCATTTAGCCCAAAAAATACATCCAACTTTGTCTTCAAAGATCAACGCTTAGTGTTTTCCAGAATTTAGCCCTAAAAATACCCCCAACTTTGTCTTCAAAGATCAACGCTTAGTGTTTTCCAGAATTTAGCCCTTGAAAATGCTCTCTACTCAGTCTTTAAAAGTTGTTTACTTTATTGCAAATATTAATTAATAATCAAAACTATTTACCTATCATTAGGAAACTGTTTGAAGAGCGCTTTTTTTTCAAAGCAATCGTTTTGCATTTTCAACCGCAATAATCAAACAAAAAGCAACAACTCAGCATAAACAATGAAATGACAACAAATTGTAATTAAAAAAAAATTGTACTTCCTATATACAAATTTTGTAAAGAATTTGTTTAAAAATTACACAAAAAAAAGAAATCCCAGTTAAAAAAAACTACTATAGATAAGTTATTATTAGGCATTAAAAGCTGCTAGAGTCGGAAACTAACCACAAAAAATGAAAGGGTTACCCTCACTTGGACAGTGTGCAATATGCCAATACGGAACAACGAACAAGTGTCGATCGGGACGTGCGCGCAAATTAGGCAAAGATTAAGAAATTTTGCCTCAATACGAATTATAGCCAGCCGATCACTCACAGTGGCAATTCTAGAGACGTTTTGGGGCAGTCTTTGGCTTACTACGTGCCATTCCGCTTGGTACCTGTAGTAGATATCACAACTTGTTTGCCTAGAGCTACCTTATGCTTTTCGTTCAATTTGCTAGATGGCGGTTATATCGGCCTTAACTTTTTCTAGAACATCCGCTAGTTGCATAGAAGCACCATCCCTCGTAACGATTCGCACATGCCAGATGTATTTTACAAGGCGGTGTTCGTGAACCTAAGAAGATTTCTTAAGCGAGGTTTTGCTGTTGGTATTATTTGGATGCTTTCTTTTATGAGCCGGAGAACCAATCCCGACGCACAAACATTTACAATGCGGACGACTCGCTGCACACAATAGCTTAATATTTGGCAGCTGCTAAGGTGGTGCCGCATGTAGCCTGTGTGCCAACTTGCTATCATTTGAGACAAAGATCCACTACGTTGACAGCAGTCAGGAACATTACTCTGTGCGAATGAGAGCAAACTCACTGAAAAAATGTCTATTTGTCGCAGATTACTGCGATTAACCTATGACATCATTATCCAACGGAACTCTATGTATTCGCTAGGAACTTCTCTCAAGTTGTGCATTACAACTGTTTTTATCGGCTCTACGGATGCATGGTTCAGTCATACGAAATAAATCAGCAAACTGAGAACGTTGTTTGGAAAATTTTTAAAATTTTCTAATGCACTTAAGATTGACTTTTTCGAAGAATATCGATATATTAGAAGTTTACTTGTCAAGAGAAATTCTTTCTGGAGTCTTCTTTCTTTATATACGAAATACTTAATGTTTTTTCTTATTCTAACAATTTTAATGCTGAGACTTATTTTTTGGATGATGCAAATTTAGTTATTCACCTAAAAACTTAATTATTTAGTTATAATCATTTTTTATTATTAATATTATTAACTAGAAAAAAAAAACAAAATTGACTAGATTTGCCATAGCTTAGGCTATGTGTGAGTTAAGTTAATCTAAGTAACAAGTTTCCTGTGATCTTACTAGCATTGTTCTCTTTAACTACAAAAATTTGGTACAACAATTTAAGTAACTTGCTCTTCCTGACTCCTACGAACTCTCTCTGCAATCATTGTTCTACTTATCTCAACAAATTTGGTAAAAGGATTTTATTTCCTATATGCATTGATCATACATACTTTCACAAGAATGCACCTTTCAGTATAATCATACAAAATATTCAATCAGAATGTATCTACAAGATACAGATAACTTACAAATACTTTGGTTGATAAAAACAAAAAAAAAACAACAACTGCAGCATGGGGTTTGCCCTCCTCGCCTAGCGAAATTTCCACATTTTCCGCCAATTTACCAATACATCACATTGGGTATTTCATATCAGGTAATGCATTTTAATGCCGGCTGACAAGTTCAACAAACTTGTTTGCTATTCGCGGCGAGCAGTTCTCCAGATGCACACATAGATACATATGTCAAGTTGGGAAGTGAGGTAAACGAGTGTAGAGCGTGAAATAAGAGCGAACTTAGGAGGTGCTGCGTTGAATAATTTCTGCGGAAAAAACGAATTTAAATAAAATTAATTCATTTTAATGAAAAAACTAACGAGCTTTTTAGTGCTATCTATTTGTGCTATATCAGATTAAGTAAATGAGTTAAAGCAAACGATAATTAAGACCTCTCGATTTGGGTGAAGTGTATGTCGTAGACGTATCATATAAATAATTTTATAAAGTAAGTTGTTTTAGTTCTAGAATTGCTTAAATAGAGAAACATTTAGGAAATATTAGTTATTAACATGTGGAATCCTCGCTAGTAGTAAACAATATTTTTTAAAATCTTAATCTAAATATATTTATTAAAATTTGAATATTCTTCAATATTTCTAAGCAGCTGAAAACTAAGAAATTTTTATGGTTCCACAAAAATTTTATAATTGAGATACGAAAGATATTATATATGAGTTTGTGACGAACTAACAATACTTTAATCGCCATCGACTGGAATCCCCAAGTTAGCCCAAGACGTGGCAGACCAGCAAACACCTGGAGTTGATTGATAGAATCAGAAACAAAAAGATACTAACGCCAGACAGCTTCGAGTGAAGCAAATTTGTTGCAGCTCTTTGTTTCCTCTTGGAGAGTTTTAACAAATTATTTAATATTTTTAAACCTGATGCGAAACTGAAGACGAAGAACTTTTTCAAAAAAATTTGCTTAAAGATGCAATAAAAATAAACTAAAACTTTTGGGGCTCGTACTTCTATAGATCGTTGCTTTTGGCTTTTATATCTAATACTTGAGCACATTCAGAAAACCTTTTTTTTCGCAAAACTCTTACCAACTTTGTGTTGTAAACCAACGTAAGCTAACAAGCTTTTTTCAATATAAATTGGAACCTATTGTTAGCTGACAGAACTTAAACGTTTTAAGACATATAGATAATGTTGGGTCGGACAGACATACTTTTGAAATGAGTATACGTTTTTAAGTAGCTGAGAAAAATTCCTTTCTGAATGTAGCAGAACTTAATTATTTGCTTATAAATTCTATATATTGATCAACATTTTGTTGTACTACAGAAAACTATCTCTTCTCAATTTCCTTAAAAAAAATATACACATAATGGTTGTATTTTAGCACAGAATCGTGAAGAAATAAATTTTGCTAGAACCCCAGATAACTTGCAGTTTTTTAAACATTCTTAGAAAAAAATCAAATTTTTATTGTTGGGCTTTTTCTTGCTATGAAAATGGAACTCTCAGAAGTTCAACCCAAAACTATCTTCAAGTAATCAATTTGATAACACAAGCAAAATGATAAGCCTGACATCTTGCTAACTAAAGATGACACTCGAAAAAAATGCTCACATTTTATTTTAACAATACTTTGACTTTATCTCAAAAATATTAAAAAAAAAAAAAACTTATGTTGCAGCATAAGATTTAAGCGATCAAGTGGTATTTCCTGCCCCAAAATTTAGACACATTTAATGATTTGTTTTTTTATATGACTTATCTTGTTTAATCTTCGTACAAAATGATTTGAAAAATTTAGCTTAAATCGAGCAACAGATTTTAATGCTCAAGTATTTAGCGAATTGTAGTTGAAATTAAAAAGAAAAAAACAAGTTATTATATAATCTTTGGGAAATCTTTAATGTGAGTTGGTAAAAAGTTCAACCAGTAGGCTGTAGATTTAGTTTTTTCTATATCTATCTGTTTTCTGTTTATATCTTTCAATTATTTTAAGCTCAACGGCACTTTGTTTTTCAATAAATATTTAGAAAAAAGAAAATTATATTCTAAATTTTAGTAATTAAAGTTAGTAGTTCTTTTTAAGAAAACTCACCTAACCGGCTAGGGATACGGTTTAGTTGTATGTATTGTAATTTCTACGTTATTATTTAATATTTCTTAACTTTAATGTTTTTAGTTGTACCCATAAAATAAGAATAAATTAATTAGTTTAAGATTTGTAACTTTATACGAAAAACCTTTTAAAATGGCGCAAAACATACTTCAAAATCTTCAACAAGTTCCAAAACAAGATTTACGTTAATTAATTTTAATTTACAAAAACTGCACCCAATGAGTGTTTGGTTATTTTTTAATTATTAAATTCCATGTTGGATTGCAATTTAATTTGTGAGTGCTTTGTTTTTTTTATAATTTAACTTAACTCTGACAAATAACTAACAATACCAAACAGCTGCAAAATACGCGTACACGCCATTTTCAACAATTAATTAATAAACTTAATAATTATGAGTACAACATAGTTGGAAAAATAAAAGAAAAGAAGCTGTGAAAATTTTTCGAGCGTAACTCAACAGCAAGCTGCAAAAGGTCAAGAACTTGAAATTAATTGCAATTGCATTAAATGCTTGAAAATTTGTAGTTTAGAATAACATAAACCAAAATTCACTAAAACTTTAAGTAAACATCTTTTTTTTTAATTTTTTCTTATATTTTAATTTTTTTTTAATACATTTCCGCTTAACATTTATAGAAAGTTTCATAAAATCGTAAACTATGTCATGCAAAAATTGAACCAGCTATTTGATTCAACTTACAAAATTTGCAACATAAACTAAATGCACTACTTACTACTTGAATTCCTTAAAAATTGCTGCTCTAATATTACAATAGAAATATTTAAGAATTGTTTTCCGTTTATTGATAAGGCAGCAGACACGGCCAGACCCGTAGACTCGCTCATTTCGCAGTTTATAGGGTTTCCAGCAAACCAATGTTGGTGGCGTGTACTGAGCTTTAATTATGGGCACTTCTGACGAATTTTTATCATATTTTAGATAGCGCTACAACAACAACAACAACAACAATAATAACAACTACATCACAACGTCTGCGAAGCTTATTGTTTGGCCTTATAAGCCAAATATTACAAGCGGCTATAAAAAAATAAAAATAAAAAAAAAACAAGTAAATACCAAATAAAAACAAAAGTTGTTTGTTGTCCATGACTGTCCTATTTATTTTTGGCTGCCAATCGAATTACTTCCCACTAATCATATCGTTTGGGCTATAAGCTGGGGAAGTATAAATCATCGAAACCAAAACAAAAATATTATAAAAATCTATTAAAACGCCATCAAAATCAAACCATTGATAGCATAAATGTGAGTTAAGAGAGTTATTTTTGTGTTGTTATTATTGTGACTATTACGTTTTTTTCGGAGACTGTAGACCGGGTCTTGAGGCTGTCAAGTTGTTGAAAGATTGTAATGTAGACATACCAAATGTCTTTGCACTAATGAAGCAGAAAAAGGTATGAAGAAAGCATTAAAGAGTCTTATTCTGCATATAGAAGAGAATGTTTGAGTTCGGAGCAGTCTTGAGGCTGCTAAAGCGACTTAAAATTTCAATGTACACAGTTGAATTCGCAGAAAAGGCAGCAAGAGTATGATGCTGTAGGGTATGGAGTGTTTTACTTATTAGAAGAAAGTCTTTGAGCTGTAGGCCTAGTTATTTTTTATGTTTGTGGGAAATTTTCAAAACGACCTCTAGGCATATTGTGCCCACTTATTTAATCTTAGCAATTATCTACTATCTAAATGGTGTTTTTTTAGAGGTATAGAACTTTATATTGCAATAAAACAACGATGGATTTTTCAATTGACATGCATCTTATTTTTCCGAAAGATAATCTTATGGCATTACATTTTATATATTATTTCTGACATATCACCGCCACGACTGGCTTGAATGTAGTCCAATCTGAGCGTCCAATTTTCGTTGACTTTTTCCAACATTTGTGGCCGTATATCGATAGGCAATAACACGGTGAATGTTGTGAAGCGTTTGTGGCTATATCCGCATGGACCAATGACTTTACATAGCCCCACAGAAAGTAGTCTAGCGCTGTTAAATCACAATATCTTGGAAGCCAATTCCCAGGTCCAAAATGTGAAATAAGGCGGTCACCAAATTGTTTGTGGCACGAGCTGTGTGATATGTTGCGCCATCTTGTTGAAACCACAACTTCTGGACATCATGATTGTTCTATTCAGAAATCTCGCTTTGGGCACTATTCGTTCTATTTCGAAGCGTGGTTCAGCTGTGAATCTATTGACGATGAAAACCCAGCTGAGAATAAATCACTTGACAGCTGTTAAATGGGTCGAAATTTTGAAAAGTGATGCCAGCTTAAAGTGCTGTACCTCGAAAAAAAAACACCCTTTATATCTTTACTATTTGATGTTTCATAAGCTATATAAACTTGCTTCTTTCGTACATCAGCGTTGAGCAGTCTCCCAACCTATATCTCATTTACAGAATCTACAAGCTTTCTTTGAGAACACATCAACCTGTTAGAATTCCTGTACCAATTCTAAAACGGTTCTTTGTCACTCTCAAACATTTTTAGGTTATAAAATTCTACAAGCAGTTTGGAGTTTAGGAGTGCGGATAGGCCATTTCAGTACTTTTCTACTTCTCTCTTTATTGTGCCTAAACTACGAAAGAAGTCTCAGCTACCATTTGTGTCTAAATTTTCATAATTCATAATTCCAATGTGTTTTTCCAGACATTCCATTAGCCGTTTCGATATTATCTGGTGTAAGTAGAGCGAATTGATGGCTGTTTGGTAGTATGGCAATTTTTGGCTTACGTTTTGAGTTTAAAGCAGAGGTTCCGAGTAACTTTATATTGATCCCACTGCTACAGCTTCATTATGTCTAAAGGATAATTTTGAGTTGCTTTATAGGTTTCAGATACATTTTCCCATTCTTCAATATTACTGCGTCCTATTTGAAATCATTTTACAAAATTGTATCACCATCGGCTTTAAGTATGAAAAGAACTGGAAAAGACCCAAGGCATGCAAAAAAAAAATTAATGAATTCAAGTCAGAGGTAAGCACAATCTCAATTTTAATAGCCAGAAAAAAATAATATCTACTAAATGTGTTGAGCATAGCAGGCTACGGCTAAAAACTAGTATAGTCTCAAAAAACCCCCACAAAAAACTGTACATATATGAACTTATTTCTGAATACCTTCAAAGATATTGAATAATTTCCAAATCATTTACTGCCTAGGCGTCTACAAATACATAGTATAATTTTCACCTGTCAACTTTAGTACCCCCGTTTCCGCATTCTGCTGCACATTATAGATTAAGTCTTATATTATAGATTAAGATATATAAAAAGAATATAACCTTAGTAGATATAGTTACTATTATACTTTATGCTATGAGTCACGCCTACTTTATTCCAACAAATTTAAATGCGAACTGATAAGAGCGAATGCACGCACTTAAGTCTTGGGGGACAATTGAAAACAAGCGCATGTT
Organism: Chymomyza procnemis; assembly: GCA_035046065.1. Lineage (NCBI taxonomy): Eukaryota > Metazoa > Arthropoda > Insecta > Diptera > Drosophilidae > Chymomyza > Chymomyza procnemis. The sequence goes on along the minus strand of JAWNOJ010000021.1, from coordinate 31,526,932 downwards.
ACAAATACTCAACGCTAGCAATTAACTTATAGCAATGATTCATTGCAAACAAATCAAATGCATAATATTTAGACATACTTCAAAAAACAAAAAACCCAAATAAATAATTTTGCGTATTACAATCAATTTTTTTGTGGCGCCATCTACATACATCTATTTCGCTTGCCTTTTCTCAGCTAATTTCTTGTACAAATAAATCAAAACCATTTCAATTGCATTTTATTGAGACTGACTACGAAAAACCGAAACGCATATTTTTGTGGCGCCATCTACTTATTTCGCTTGCCTCTTGTCAGCAAAATTTGTATAAAAAAAATTGTTTAAAATTGACGTAACTTGATACTATTTAGACTGTCGACGAAAAATGAATAATCAAGGCGTGCAAAGGCAAACGCATATTTTTGTGGCGCCATCTACTTCATATTTCGCTTGCCTCTTGTCCGCAATTTTATCTTAACAATGTTTCATCGAAATTAATGCAACTGCATATGACGTAGAAAGGCTATGAAAAAACGAAAACAAACAATGGGTATCGCATATTTTTGTGGCGCCATCTACTTTGTTCGCTTGTCTCTTGTCAGCAAATTTCTTTTAGAAATAATTTATTAAAATGAATGTTATTTGATATTATTAAGAAAAACGAAAAATCAAGGCGAACAAAGGCAAATGCATATTTTTGTGGCGCCATCTACCTATTTCGCAAGCCTCTTCTCTGATATTTTCTTATAGAAATAATAAATCAAAATTAAAGTAATTGCATATTATTTATCCAAAACAAAAATTCAAAACGAACTATCGACATGCATATTTTTGTGGCGCCATCTACTTTTGTCTATCTTGTCTGCTGTTAGCGTATTACTTCGTTTTTTTAGCGTAATCGAAACAATTTTTGCAATTCGCTGAAGCATTACTTTAAAGCGTATCAATTATTCCTTACGACTATGTAACTTTTTTTTCTGAAGTTTTTCATATTTTGGTTGCTGAATTCTTTTGTTTGATTTATTTATATAGACATTTATATGATTATTTGTATGGCCCGTTTATAGGCGGGCATTAAAATTGCATCTGCTTTAATTACTGCCTTCTATATAATTTTTGTATTTTATCAGTCGACGAATGTTAACAACTTATTGTTATTGTTGTTGAAACAGTTATTATTGTCACTGCCATCGTTGTTGACAAGGTCGTCAATCTGTAATAATTTATTTCGAAAATTTATTTCAATCTTATCGCAGCATAATATTTGATAAACCTGATAAATATGTTTCCCATTTTGTGTTTATTTTCTTACAGATTATAATGAGAGTAATTTTCTGGAAGCTTCTTTAAACTATCTGGATGATCAATTATTAAATTTCGATCTATTGCCACGTGCTGCCTGCCCAAGCGATGATGATTCATCGCCACTAGATGATTTTTCCGAAATCTTTACAAGTAAGTTAAATAAGCATGATAAGTATTAACTTATCAAGCTAGATACTATACGGCGTGTTTGTGCTTGAACTTGTCTGGTTTATAACATTTACAAAAAAATAAAACTTTTCCTGGCACACTTTTTACCAGGTCAACATATTGCAATGCTGATAAGAAAGCTCAACTCAATGACCAATTAATCAATCAGTCAAGGTGCACAATTGCTTAATAATGTCATAAACTGAAGACAGCCAGCCAACTAAAGACCTTCCGATAAACCTAGCGTACTATATACTATAACTAACTATAACCAATGCTAGCTAAAATTTCTATAGTATATTGCTAGTTATTTTTATTACTTACAACACATGCTAGGCCCACCGGGTGAGTACGTACATATTTCCGAGTGCAGCTTGATTTTTAATAGTGTTTTCAAAGACACGACAGACCCTGTATATATTGATTAGCTGACACTGTCTTATAATCGCTAGGAACTTGAAAAATACTTGCGCACATATCTCTCTAATATCTCGCTGTCTATAAATATATAGTATTTATATAGTAACAGTAACGACCAACTCCAACCGACAAAAGACAAAACATCACATGAATGGCAAATATTGTTCAGACATTACAGGAAAAAAAAAATATAACTTATATATCAAAAAATATTAGAAACTGCGATTAGATTTCGTACGCCATAGCACTAGCAACTTATTTTGTTAGTTGGCGTTTTGTATGTATCATCATATATTTTGTTAAAACCTATCAAAGAGTTTGTTTATTAAATTTGCGGACATGTTTTGCCAAATGCTATAGTGATGATATAGAAAAGTGAAAGCAGAGGGCTTCGCAAATACGACATGAGTTCCAACAGAATCCGATTACAAATTGTCGGACAGTTCGATAATACATGAATTCGAAATGTGAAAAGAGAGAAGTTTAAAATGGAAAACAAAAAGTATTATTTACGAAAAGGACTGCGCAAATCCCATAAATCTTGCTGGCTACTGTGATAGAAAATCTGTAAGCCAATAATATATATACTCGGCCTGCTGAGGCACAGTGGAACGAAAACTCATCAAGACAGTGAAAAATGTTAAGTGAGAGTTCAAAGTTATCATAGGGTTTATTGCAATTAAATAATGTTTTAAACAATAAGGACTCAGCTAAACGGAAATCTTGCTACGAAATTTGTGATAGTTCGATAAAACAGCGCATATTACAACATTAAGAGGCAAAAACTTTTATTTACGAAAAGAATGCCGAAAATTCCACAAATCTCACTGAATTTGTGAAAGAGATTCTGGAATCCAATAATACAAAAGCTAAAAAATCATGGCAAAAAGCATATCTGCTATAATAATCAAGTTAGTTTTATGAAAAAAAATGGGAATCGAAAGAAATATGCTGAGTGAGAGTTAAAGTGAGTGTTCTTAGGCATTATAAGGCCTTTTCTTTTTTACTGATATTCAATAATGTTCCAAATATTTTCTAAACGCAAAATCTATAACAAAAAAAAAACAAAGCCAATCATATATTTCTATGTGGCTTTCATTGAGCGTGCCGAGTGAGCATAGACTGTGTGAAAACTTATTAAGAGTAATGTTCCAATGTTACTATGTGACAACCTGATTTAAGACACTTTTTGAGAATTTTTGTAATGACCTTTGAAACAATAGAGTTTTTAACTTTTAAATGATTTAATAGCATTTCAAAAGTATTTTAAGAGTTTCAAATAAGTTTCCTTAGTAAAATATAAATTGCACTTCCTTGGAGATATCCGACTTCTCACTAACTTTACGTTCTAAGCTATAACTGATTGGCTTATGGAAATATGAAACTGGAAAAAAAAAGGAATCATCATTCTATTCGTTATACTCATTCGCAATGGCCGCCAACAAGGCACGCACTTTTATTTTTTTTATTTTTTTTAATAATTCCCCAAGACTATGGTCATCGCTCCAAAGACCGACCTTAGGAAGATTTTTCTAGATAAATAGCGATCTTATTGCTAGCCAAACCACTGCTAGGCAAATTCACCAGTGCCATCGACCTTCCGATTCAGAGGCAAGTGGACTACCACTACGATATCGAGGCCCACATGCACGCGCATTTATCATGTCGCCAAAAAATTTGAGCGTTTCAAGCAGAGGGGGTTTCAAAATGGTTTCCCTGAAGTTCACTTGTGCATCCATTGTTGGAGAAACATAATGCTGTCTAGCCGTCGCCACTTTGCTCAACTAGATGAACTCTGGTCCAGTGGTATGGGGGGCTTGAATGTGTTCAAGACCGGATGTCAAATGTTGGGCGCCACCAATCCAGCCGTTTTAATGCCCAGCACTATTCGTGGCTCCGGTCAACAAAAAGATTGCACTCTGGTTTAACGAGAAAGAAGTTGCTAGCTGGACTTCAGCTGCCAGCAACCGTATAGAATCTCAAAAAAACTAAAATTCTTATAAAGAAATAAACTTTAGTAAATAATTGTTAACCAAAATAGCTTGAAAACTAACGATGTTGGAACCCGTTTAAAAATAGTTTCCCCATTCATATTGCCTTTGCTCAAAGCTACCAGTTTACTCTTTACATCTATTATGCACATCATTCACAACACTAACCGCTCTTTTTGTACAATTTTCCAGTCGAGCAACTGCGTCAAGGCTGGGTTGTGCTACACGTATTCGCCGCTGTCTATTTCTTCATACTGCTGGCCATTATATGTAATGACTACTTTCTACCCACGGTTGAATGTATTTGCGAGGATTTGCATTTATCCAAAGATGTTGCTGCAGCCACATTTATGGCCACGGCCACATCAATGCCCGAGTTCTTTACAAACACCATCAGCACATTGATATTGACATCGGACATGGGTTTGGGCACAATTATAGGCTCATTGATGTTTAATACGCTGGGCGTAGCGGGTCTGGCGGCATTGGCTATTGATAAGGTAGGCGGTGTAGTGCTGCTCTTGGCACATGTGCTTTGTTAAGTGCTCCACACACACGCACACATGGGCACATGTGCTCCAAAGATCTTTGACTGTGACAATGTGCTTACCCTTCTTACACACTTTACAGCCCGTGCAACTTGATTGGTGGCCCATTGCGCGCGACTGCGTCATCTATGGCTTCAATACGATTATTTTATTGGTGCTTGCCTGGGGCGGAAGCATTAGCTTTATCGAGTCATGCATTATGATGGGCTTCTTAGTTATTTACTATTTGATAACGTTTAACAATAACAAATTCATGCCAGCCATACGCGTCTTTATCGAGGATAAAATGAACTGTTGCTTCTCCACACGTTATGGTAAGACATCGCCAAAGTAGTATTTCGCTAAGCAAATCTTATGCATTTGAATTTTTGCAGATCTAACCGAACCACCAGAGAACAGCGCAAAAGCTCAATTACCGCTTAAGAAGGATCCGCTGACAGGAAATGGTCTATTTGTGGTGAATTTACCCGAGAATACCTCATCCATGTCTTCCACAACTAATCTGACACACTCCAAGAGCTGTAAGTATATTTTTGTTATCGATGTGAATGCTGTGTTAAATATTGTTTAAGTCTGGTTGGAAAAAACTTTATATTAACACTTAAAACTTATTAAGGATATATTCATTATCAAACTATACTCGAGGACGCGCGTTGATGCTGAAAGTCAACGTTTCTAGAACACGCTTTCCAGTAGAAAATCGCTTAAACTTAGGTTTTGCCATGGTATGGTTACCCATAATTATCAATTCTCGTAGCGAATTTTGGGATTACCCTGTAGAAAATACAATTTTTTTATCTCTCTTTAAATCCTTGTGGCGTAATTTGGGATGATACATAAGTTGGGCGGCAACCATTACGACACCTTATCGGATTACAGCTAAACTCAGTAGTTCACTTCAATCTAAAAAAGATCCCTTTCTTAAGTAACAAAAACTTTTTCCGAGCATTGCTATAAATTTTGGGCTATCACTTTTGTTTTTGTGTTTTTTTTTAATAAAACGAATTGTAGCTGGCGCCATCTATGCATTATAATGAGCGAAAAAACATTAACTATTTTTTTTTTATTTCTTTCTGCACAGGGAATGGTGAAGATGACGAGGAAGATGCAGAACCAGCTAAACTTTTCGCCTTTCCACATAAAGCCACGCGTTTTATGAAATTCTGGTGGATCTTTACATTTCCCATCAAATTGGTGCTAGCTTTGCTCATACCCAATCCAATGAAATTTCGTAAACTTTATCCCATATCGTTTATTATGTGCGTTTTGTGCATAGGCGGCAATGCTTACTTAATTGTTTGGATGTTAACAGCATTTGGTGTGGCCATACACGTGCCCACCATAGTCATGGGTTTGACCTTTTTAGCTGCCGGCTCGACTATGCCCGAAGCTGTCTCCAGCTTGATATCACTGCGCAATGGTAAGTTGGGCGCATGTTTTGAGCCAGCTTTGGTTATATTAACAATTCTAAAACAATTTCAGGTGAAAGTGGCATTGGCGTTTCGAATTCACTGGGCGCCAACTCGCTGGCCATACTATTGTCACTGGGCGTGCCCTGGTTCATCAAGAATTGCCTAAACTACAGCACAGGCGAGTGGCAGCAAGTGGGCACCCAAGGCATCGAATATAATATACTTATATTGATTGTATCCACGGTGGCGCTCTTTATAATACTCAGCTGCAGTGGTTATCGTCTGACCAAGCGCGTTGGAGTGGCGCTCTTCAGTGTCTATACAGTGCTCATTGTGCTGCAGATACTGATCGAGATGAATGTGTTCTTTGCCCGAGATTGTAGCAGCTAAAATCGATTTAAGTAGTTACTAGTGCGATTTGTGTATATATTACGAAAAACTCTAAAAAATTGTGTATTTTTTTTTTTTTGTTATTTTTATTTGTTGCTTAGCTGTATTATTATTAAGACTGTCTAGACTGCAGAAATGCTCTTTCTGCTATAGATCTTTTATGTATTTATTAGACTTAAGTAACGTTAAACCGGAACCAAAGTCAATTTTGAAAAAACAAAAAAATCACAAGATAATAAGCTAAAGCCAAAATCAATCAACAAATCACAAATATCTAAGCCAAATGCTAAGCGTATTTAACTTTCTATATATGATTATATATTGACTATATAGAGCTGTATATATGTACATATATGTGTTTGTATTTATGTAACTATCCAAGTGCCCTGCGATATTGAAAGTCCTTCGAGTTTCATGAGTAAGTTGTGATAATGTTTCTAAAACACTATCAATATTGATATTCTATAATATATACTATATGTACTACTATTATTAATTGTTAACTAATATTTTTTTGTAATTTATTTATAAATAAAATTTAAGCAGAAATGTGTAATACTGAAATATTCTATTGTTTGTTTACATGTTTAAAACTGATAAAAGATTGGCAAGACTTGTTTTTCAAGCAGCTGCGTTGAGAGGGGGGGTTTTTTTTTTCTGTGCTGTGACGTCACAATGCACACGAAGAGAATGCAGAGATAGTGCGATAAAGACATTGAGTACCCAATCGAACTTTACGTGCATCAAGTAGTTCCCCAAAGCTGATATTAATCGTAGCAGTTATAATTAATTTTACAGAAGAATTAACAATTTTTCTTATCAGATGACTTGTGATTTATTTAATAAGTACTAAGTTACAATCACAGTAGGTAAGAATAGATGAGGAATTTACCCTGCGCTACGTCCTGAAACAAAAATCCCCCACGAGAAACAGCACAACACACATCATGTCTTTGTCGATTTGTCAATAAGGTAACGCCTGTATGCTACAGTGTCTAAATTTGGATTAATTATTAATTGTTGTTTGTAACAAATAAAAAAATACTATACATCAATATCAATTTAAAGTAAAAAGTGTGTTGAAATAATACAAAATTCAGAAACAATTCACTTTTGCTCGATATGACTAGATCTTGCCTTGACTAAGTAAGGCCTTGAGTCGTTCCAAAAATGAATCTCGAGCTAATCGAATATGATTTGCTGAACCCACATGTCATCCGTATACATGTCTTCAATTTCGGGCTAAAAAAAATCGGTTAATAACGTGTTGGAAAAGTCCAAATGCTGAGCTCGTCGTGGAATCGAAGCAATCGGGTCTTTGTTTGTACTGGCAGCAACAGCAGCAATATTGTCGGCTGAACGAGCATTACTATGTTGCACAGGTCTTCCAATATCTACTGCGGAGCCAGTTCGCTCGAATATTTGCACTACCTATCCAATTTTTTGTTGTGTTGGTCTGAACCATGACGACCAAAATCTTTTCGCAATGCTTTAAAAACATTCACTGGTTTTTCACCAAACAAGGGTCTTTACTTTTGAAAGACCTAACTAGAATATTGGTCCACTCGCGCACAAAGAGAATAATGCACCCTAAAGAGAATAATGCATCGAGCGCCATTGTGTGGGCGTAATAAAGCTTGGAACATTATTTTGCAGCTATGTCTGGTTCACGGTGGTGCATGGACAGCCACCGAAATACTTGTCTACCCACGGCTTGAAAGCAACCTTCAAAATACTTTCCGGATAAGATAACATCTGAACAGCAACCCAAAACTATTATCTGTGGCTATATTTGTTTACTGGAGCCAAATTGATGTCCTAAATCAATCTTGTATGAACGGTTCCCATCGTTTTCAGAATAAACGCTGCTCAATTATATAAGTTTTTCTCGTGAGAAATTTTCATTTTCGAAAATTAAGCACTTTTAGCCAAGCGAAGCAACTGTAACACTTCAAGTGCCGCATCCTATAACAACGCATTTCTTATCAAAATTTTTTTTGTCATTCGATTTAGAATTATATAATATATAATTATATAAATTTTCTCGTGAGAAATTTTCAAAAATTGAGCACTTTTAACTCCCAATTTTCGACTTTTAGCACTATTATTTCATAGATATAATTATAGTTTGCACAATTCCTACGGCGTCTTATGCTTTTACTTTATGAATCCTAACAATTGTCTCTCACAAATGTTTCAATTCAATTCATCTTCTCTATCTTAACTCGCCGTGACGGCAAATCGAGCATCTTTGCACAAATGTATGATATGAATGCCCCTGACATTTTTTATAAAAAAAAATGTTTAAACTATTTTGTAACTTTCTATGTGAACGTTCATATTGTGAATCTCAAATTTCTAGCCAGCCCCAGATGTGCATACCTACAAAAAAAAATTACTTCTCAGCCTAGGTAAGCGAATTATTATTAATTAAGGGGTACAACTAAGTCCAGTTAAGCTTATAATTAAACAGTTTTAAAATTATTTTAAGAAATTTTAATATAAAACTAATTCGTATGCCTTGCCTGATGGGTAAATGGTTCCATATCTCTCACCTTTATGTACCTCACATATGGAGCTGGCTAAGAACTTGGATTTACAATGCAAAAGTTCTAAAAGAGAAGCAATATAAAAGTTTAAACATTTCCTAAACAAGAAGCCAAAAGATCAGTGTTGAAATTGTTGGGGTTTCATAGTTAATGATTGTTCGTAGATGCTGATTCAATTGAGTTAAAATAGCGAAAGAGATGAATTGAATAAGCCGTTGATAGAATAGAAAATCGTAAAGATTATTATTGTTTGCGCATAAGACGCGATTAATTTTATATTATACTTTCCTCACTCTTGTAATAAGTTTAAATATAAAGTCGACTTGACTTGATTGCAGTAACTTACGCTAGTTGCGCAACTTTAAGTAAGACAGAAAACATACTAAATGACACAAATAAACTAAACAAGTTGTTAAGTCAAATCAAAGAGACCGCTTTTTAAATAAAACATATTTGTTTATTTTTTTATATATTTGATTTATAAGGGATTTTATAACCCTTTGCAAATGAAGTAAGTAAACTTTAAATGAGATCAAACATTTTGCTGTTAGAACATATAGTACATTCATATAAAACAATTAATTGCAATTGGAAGAAATAAATGTTTGCTGTTGTTATTACAAACTTTAAGTATATCTCTGTGTATAACATTCTGTGTAGTTTAGTTTATATTTATAATATCTACTTAATTTGCTAAGACATGCTTGCAAATGTTTTTAGTTGCGAACGCATGTTTTCACTTTAACATAAAATTTTCATTTTAAATATGCAATTATTTTGGGAGTTTTTATATTATAATACAATACGTAAATAAATACTTAAAATTAGTTGCTTGCTTTTTGTTTTTACACAATATGAATATCATTTTTTTTTTTTGCTTTTTTTGTTATTACTACAAATGCAATACATATATAGTATATGTATTTGTTTATATTATTTATATATATATATATATATATATGAAAAGTTTTATAAACTTTGCATATTTACCAATGCCTATATAATTTTCAATTTTCAATCGCATGCTTTTCCATGTTATGAACAAATCAGTCTGAGCAAATACAGTTTTTAAAATGTGCTTGCAAATTAAGTTCCATGTTTTGGTTTTTGTTTTTTTTTTTTTCTTTTCTAACTTTTTGTTTAACAAAAAAATAGAAAATTAGCACACAAAGTTATAAAATAATAATTAAACAGTTAAACAGCCTGACGTTGACTGCGAAAGTCCAGAGATTCCAGTTAAAATTACAAAATGTATACAAAGAATAAAGCTCATTCGAATATTGTAACTAGCAGTTACAATTTTTAACACCTTTTTGTTTTTATCGAACTCCATTGGCACAATACAATATTTAACATATATTTTAAATGTGTAGTAGCAGCTGTTTAGTTGTTTTTTTTTTTTTTTGGGAAACAAATAAACAAAATGCTTCACAAAGCGGGGCAGACAGTGCGAGAGTTCCAAATTGGCTGCATCGCTATATATATATATATGCATTAGGTGCAGCAATGATGTCCATTTTTAACATAATAATTATGCATTGCTACGGTGCCATTTTTGCTATAACTGCTGCTGCTGGCACCATTATATTGTGCGCTATTGGCCAGTCCAAAACTGCCAGTGGCAGCAGCAGCAGCACTTTTGGTAGCAACGCCACTATTGTTGCCAGCAGCAGCATTGTCATCTGTATTGGTGGCTGCATCTAATGCTTTAATATGGTTCTGTATAATCTTACACGAGAACTGACGATGCTGGCCCGCTTCCTGGCAATAGAAGTAAAGAAATTTCCATTAATAAAGTCTCTTATGTCAACTTGGCTGGCTCAATAGCAACAAGTATGTTATGTACCTTTGGTTGAATTGGAAAACAACACCAAAGTATGAATGCAATGAACGCCACTAGTGTGCCGACCAATAGTATAAAGTCCTCAATTGTCTGCATGAACAAAATCAATTTTTATGCGTATGTGTATGTAGGTGCGCCGCGCGTCTACGCAAATTGTATATTTATTTTACTTACCGGTTCCTCACCCAGCAGGACGTGATTAATCAAATAGACAAAGTCATCGAATGGTGTCATTTCGAAACTGTTTGCTGATCCATTAAAATATAGCAAGTTTTTTGGGTTTTTTTTAATGGAGTTTCAAGCGTTAAGCGTTGTAGTGCTTACGGCTGTTATTTATGAGACGACAGAGGGACTGCCTTGGCCTTGCCCTTCACAAACGCAGTGGCATTAACGTTGACGGCAACAGTGCTGCGTTGTATGCAACGTTTTTAATGACGGCCAAGTTGCCGCTTTTGCGTTTGCGGCACTACACGCACACAAGCGCACAAAATGTGTGCATAGTCTTTATTTTTTTTTCTTTGCAAACAAAGTGTTGCAATTATGTGCAAAAATGCAGCAAGCGCAGCGCTTTGTGATGTCAGTCTGCCAGACAATGCACTGCTGGTGGGGCTTAAAAGCGATAAATATTAATTGCACATTATCGATAGCAAGCAGTGCTGTAAAATTCAAACAGTGCGCAACAACAATAATATACAGCTATCGATAGACAGACAACAGCTGTTTGCGCGTTTGCTTGGTGCTTGCACTAAACATATTTTTAAGTTGGCCATTAATTGGCTCTATCAAAACAGTTAAAATATTACAGGCAAACATTAAATATGACAAAAACTACCGGCAAAAGAGCGAACGCTTCCAGCAAATCAGCGCTGTCATCTGGCAGTGATGAAAACTCTAAAGAGGCAACCGCCAAATCGCACAGTGAATATGCCAAAAAGACGCGTAAGGCTGCACGCAGTAGCTCATCATCTTCATGCAGCAGCTCTATGAGTAGCAACTCTGCATCCAACTCATCATCCTCAACAACTTCTAGTTCCAATTCATCCAGCAAAAATAAAAAGTACAGCAAGCAGCAAAAGAAAACAAAACGTGAGCACGTACAGCAAAAGCGTGATAGTGCCGCCGCCAATGCTGCAAATGATGCCAAGCTGCAAGAACAGCGTTCAAAATGGGATAGCCCTGAGCGTAGCGGCCAGCGGCACAATGCAAGAAGTACAAAACAACGTCGCCACAGCCGTAGTCGTTCGCGTAGCCCGCAGCGGGACAATCAGCGTTATGAGCGCAATGAACGTGTACGTAACGAACGTGCACGTAGTCGCAGCAAGGAACGCAGACAGCGTAGCTCACCACAGCGTCAACAACGTAGACGCAGTACCGAGCGGCGTGACAAAGATCGCTATGCCGATGAGCGTCGTCCACAGCGGTAAGTCTAGCCATAGCAATCTGTTCATTTTCATTGAATAACATTAAATCCAAACTATAGGCGTAGCCGCAGTCGCGAGCGAGATTATCAGAATAATCGCGGAGGACGCGATTTTGGGCAGTCGCGTCGCAACAATCAACACTATGAACAACGAAGCAAAAATGATGAACAATACAAATGGGGTAATGATAAAAAAGACGAGCAGCACAAGTGGGGCAGTGATAAGAAAGACGAAGAAACCATAGACAAGGAGAAACCCAATTTTGGTTTAAGTGGCGCACTCACCGAAGACACTAACAAAGTAAACGGCATTGTGGTCAAATACTCTGAGCCGCCAGAGGCGCGCAAGCCAAAGCGACGCTGGCGTTTGTATCCGTTCAAGGGTGAAACTGCTTTACCCACGCTGCATATACATCGACAGAGCTGCTTTTTGGTGGGACGTGATCGTAAAGTTGTTGACTTGGCCGTCGATCATCCCAGTTGTTCCAAACAACATGCTGCACTGCAGTATCGCTTGGTGCCTTTCGAGCGTGACGATGGCACAGTGGGCAAACGTGTACGCTTGTATATAATAGACTTGGAATCAGCCAATGGCACATTTTTAAATAACAAGAAAATCGATGGACGAAAATATTACGAACTAATGGAAAAGGATGTCATTAAGTTTGGCTTTAGCTCACGTGAATATGTGTTGCTGCATGAGAACAGCAAGGAGGATCAAGAAGACGATGATGTGCATATCAAAGAAGAACCAGACGATGTACCAACTGATCCTAACCCATAAAATTGATTAAGCTTAACAAACGCTACTCGTTCTGCAGGCGTTTTTGATACATATTTTTTTTTTAAATTTTATCAAACTAATTAAGATTTTATGTTTAAGAAAAATGCCGTAAATTACAAAGCTGCAACACAATTAAATATTTTAAGCAGAAAGTTCTTTTAAATAAAAACAATTACATGCTAATTATCTTGTAAATAAACAGTCAACTAAAATACTGTAGAAATAACAATTATCAGTTATTTATATAGTTATACTGCCAACAAAAATAAATTCTCAAAAATGTATGTCACTTGTTTAAGTTAAATTACGACAAGTTATTATTATTACTGGAGCTATTTCGATGACTGGCTGCCATCATACGTTGCTGCCTCGCATGCTTCTTCTCCAAATGGTAACGCCAAGTTCTGACCAGGCTCACTTGGTTTTCACAACGCTTTGGGTACAGCCACAGTTTATTCCTCCATACGAACTCTGCAATCCAGTCATCATAGGCGCTGCAGCTTCAATTAAAATTTATTCCATTTCATGCAGCCTCGTCGTTTCATCTTTGGCATGAAACAAGACTGCAGAAACTACAACCATATATTAGCACCAAAAAAATGACTACCTTGTAATGTGTTGTCTTTGTCTATCTATCGAGAGATAGCTCGTAGAGCTAAGTGGCCTGCTGAGACCGATGTAGCATATGTGGCTAGCGTTATTCTTAGTTTTATATTTACCTTTAAGCGAAGAATCACAAAGGTGTTTCTCTACTCTTACTCAACAGTTGTTGACCGGTACAACTAACGCTCAACAAGACGCTCATGCTGCCCGTGCTTTAATATGACGCAGGGACATAGCTTGTGTCTGGCCGGGTTGGATGCCAAAGTGCACACAATACCAAACTTCGTATCACTCTTATGCCTTATTTGTGGATTCGGGGAGGAGATGGAAAGTAGACCACACCTACTTAGCGACTGTTTAGACTGTCTTATTTCAAAGAAGTTCGGCCTTTAAGCAAAGTCTTACATAAAACCCTGGAGAATCTGCCAAATGTGCCCATGGCTAGCTGGCTGCCTTTGTCAACACCTCGGTTTTAAAATATTTTTGCCTTGCAGCGACTTGAATTGCCCACGGATATTACTTAGTAATTGTACATTATATTATATTCTAGCACAACATTTCGTTGCTCAATTAACATTCTTCCCCCTTTTTTTTCCTTAACTTGGCTTCACAATAGAGCCCAGCCTTAGGTCTTCGGTTGGTTCCAACTTAGTTGGAACTGAAACCATTTCGTATTAACTCAATTATTTGCATTGCATTCACAAACCACATGGCATTGAAACCACAGCGCGACCTTGAAAAGAAACTTAAGTAAACTACTACTCATAGACCATTTTTGTATTTTTTTGTTGCAATTATTGCGGGTTTATTGTGTCTTAACGCTTTGTTTACGGCTTTCGAAAGCAATTTCAATGCTGAGCGCTGCAATAATGCACCACAATGCACGAAATTCTCGCTAGGGGGGAATTTGACAATGGGCCCAACTTTTAATAAACCAAAGACAGTGAACTGTGAAAGAGCATGAAGTTCGTAATATTTTGCCTTTGTGGTTTGCTATGTGCATGTTTCATAAGCAGCTCCTTGCAGCAATGTCTACTTTTGCGTGATGCAGTAATGGCACCCAACGTGCCATTGTATTTATTTCAACGTCTGCCACGCCAGGTGGTAACGCCCACTTGGTTAATTGGGCCAACTCAGCCCAGCACGCAGTCTGCGGATGTGCGTGTTACGCCGCAAAATTTGGAAGAGGCCACAGCCATACGTGAATCCATACAGCAGGCTGTCAGAGAAGATACCTATGCGGTAACAACTAGTCCAATGAGCACAAGAGAGGTAAGTGAGAATTAATTGGACTGCAATGTGTGACAGAATTTGTGGGTTGCAGGCAGAGAAAATTGTTGTTGAACGTAAACAGTTTCCCAGGCGCATTTGTGGCTTGAAAAACGACAAAAGATTTTGGGCAAAGTACAGTTTCGCTGCTTCAAAATAATGTTAACAAAGTGTTCAGCTAATGCGAATTTCAACGATAGTTTCTGGGTCTCTGACGCGGCATTTGATTGTCACATTTTATAAGCGCTCTGGCCGCCATAACATCCTAAGCGAACATTTGAGTTTCACCGCTTTCAGATCTAGAATAGTTGCAGGAGTTGTGAAGCGTGTTCAATTGGTCGCTCATCAAAACTGCTGTTAAGAAGGAGACCGATAAAGTCAAATAGGTGTTATATGATTTTCCGGCATTTCTTATGAAACGAGTTCCTGCTGATGAGAAGTTTGGCTAAGTGTACATAGTCATATTTTCCTCTTATTTCGCAAACTGTTTTAGCATAAAATCAAGCTATTTATTTTCCTTACATTGGATATGAATTTAGTTCCTGATGATGAGTTGTTTCAACTAAGTGCCCATAGCGTTACTTGCCTTTTAATTCCAAAATCCCATCCATTGGATACAGAATATAGTAGATGGTTAACTCCCCAAATTTTGGTTTATAGAAAGATTGAAACGGAAAGGTTTTATAATTTAAATACAAGTTGTAGTAAAAAAAAACTCATTATTTTTAATGCAATTGAAGACTCCAATTACCATAGTTAGAATGATCCGATTTAGTTCAAATATGCGATGTTTTATGCGATAACTTGTTGCCACTTTAAAGATAATTTCATTATTCATCTCTCATAGAAGCACTTGTTCGCTTCTTCTCCTATCTAGCCTTATTTTTGTGCAATCTTTGGCGCTTGGGCAATTGAAACAATACCTACATGATGCTCGGACCCGACAATGTACATGATTTCAACTACATTTTCGACATTTGGCCTTGCAGTGCGTGTTGCATCTTTGACATCGGAATTACCGAACCTATATCAATGCAATCTACTTAATAGAAAGCATTTTTCAATTGCACAATACCATTCAATAATTTTCGGCAACCGCCTTTCCCCATATTTAACCCCACCTCCAAGCTAAATGGAGGGCTCAACATCCATCCAAGCGCAATTCATCGCTTTTCTGCGTACAGCAACAACAACACCAGCTATAAATGATGCCAAAATTAATACTGTATCGTCCAGTCTTTCACGATTCAAAGATTTCAAATCTACGTGTCATTTCACAATAACACCTAAAACAATGGTAATCGTAGACGCCATTCCCAGAAGACGTCAGGTGGCTGCGCCACCACTGGCAAGCAGAAACCGATACAAGAGAATTAAACATAAAAGGCTTCCCAAACTCGATGACAACCACGAATTGAACAACGGAATGTTAGAACCCTTGGAAGACCTAAAGGCGACCAGAAGAAGATACATGCTTCAAGAACTGGACCGGGCGAACACAAAAACCGTGCTCAATGGAAGGCTCTAAGTAGAGGCTCTAAGAGTATCCCGCACCATAAACGCAATTCACATTATCAGCCGCCTGGCTTGCGTTTTCGATTTTATCAAAGAGAAACTCTAAAATATTGCATAACTTTGCTGGTGTTCATTTTTGACGCACGCTCAAACAAAACTGTCCGCGAAACTTTTTTCGGAATGCTATAGACCGATTTGAACAATAACAATTTGAACTGATTTACTTTGTTCATACCATAAAGCACGTTACCCAGCGGATATCCCACGCTATATATTGTTATAGATCCATATATCTATAGTTTGTAGTTTACAAATTTCGTTTTTTGAATTTTTGTATTTGCAGTTTTTGGAAAATCTCAGTCAATGGCGCAGCAATCCTATTCAGATGAGCTGGACACTACCACCCATCAACTTTAAAGCAATACAGCTGCCCAACTGGCCAAATTGGCTAAATCCACAGCAAACTCAAACTGCTTGATATACTTTTTATTATATTTTATTTCATTAACTTTTTAATTATTTATTAAAATTCGTTTGTTTCTGCATTTTCAAAATTGCCCTTTTAACGTTCAAAGAGATGCGGAAATTTCAAGAGTTTTCGCGCCTTGAGAAACTGTAAAAATTAAAGAGAATTAAGTTTAATTAAAAATTACAATACCAGCTAGCAATAATTATAATACCCCAACAATTTAGCATTAGTTTATGTTTTTATTCAAAAAAAATAAGGAATGTATATATATTATACATATATAGGAAATAAACTACAATTTATATGTATATAAACATTTGCAATATTTGTTGTTTTGCTTTTTCTTTTCTCTTTTTTTTTTGTTGTTTGCTACTTGCATCGTATGACGCTGCTTTGTACAAAATTACCTTAAATAATATAACTAACAATTTTTAAATCTAGCACTAAATTATGTGTAAACTCAAACGAAAATTTCCTCTAAAATATATCGCATATATAAATATTTTTTTATGTTTTATGTATATCAATGCATTGGTTATGCTTACATAATTTTAACAAAAAAAATTTTATTTATTTATGTATATGGCATGCCAACAACAATTTACATAATATTTATAACTTTAGCAGTTAAGTAGCAGCGTAATCATTGTATTTATTTATTTATATTTCCTTTTATTTTAAACTAGTTACTAATTTGCGGTGGTTAGGCTACGCTTAGTAGACAGACAGACACACGGCTAGCTACTGCCTCTATATGTTGACGACTAGTGCGTAGACTAGTGTTAACTGCACTAGTTCAAGCCTACTACAATTATGGTAAGTTAAGCCTGCATTTATCAATTATAAGCTAAATGTTTACATATATATGCTATATGCATTTAAGGTCTGCTTAGTACATAGCATAATATTTATTTATATATTTAATAAAAATCATTTTATATCATTTTCGAGTGCGTCTTTAGAAGTTTTGTTCCCGTTTGTAATCAATATAAAGTTGTACAACGAAAAATAAATTAAATTATGGGCTCAGTTTAGTTGAAAAATGTTGCTGTAAATTATGGTCGCCAGCGATTTATAAAAAGTAAAAATAATTTATTATATAAAATTGCCAAACAAAATATTACAAATATTTATCGCTTTATTTTTAACTGTGACAAAAGTATTGAATATTTATTTGTATAGCAATTTTTAAAAAATGTACATTTTCGTGGTAGCTATAGCAAAATTGTTTAAAAAATGTCTTATATTTATTTAAATGGCAGGGCTATAGCAAAATTAAATTAAAAAATCATTTTTTATTTATTTAAATTGCTACAGCTAAAATTTTACTAAAAACATATTTTTTATTTAACTTAAGTTGATTCTCCATAGCTGTGTCTTAGCTTTTGTATAACTTTAAGCCAATTTTTTTTAAATAAGCATGGTTTTTGTAACTATTCCAATTTCTGCTCTTTGATCAAAGAAATTTCTTACAATAAAAAAAATGTTTTATAAGCGTTTTGACTGCACTATTGCTATTGTATCACCTTTTGAAATTGCATTTATATTTAACCCAAAAATTTGCATAAAAAAAAACAAATAATTTTGTAAAAGCTAAATATGTTGTATAAAATAATAAATATAAAACAAATAAATTAAAATTCTATTATTTTTCCTAAAAAGGTTGTGTCTGAGCTGCTACATCATTTTTGAACAATTTGTTTTCAATTCAATTTTTTTTCATTTTTTTTAAGTTATAAATATTTTTTTAGGAAATTTTTAATTTTCCTTTGATCAAAGAATTTTATTGAAATTAATTAAATTTTGTTGTAGTTTTTAAGCGTTTTTAAACGAGTTTGGCAGCGCTTCATAATACATTTTTTTTAATTTCATTTATTGTTGGACCTTTAAAAATAAACAAACAATTTTGTGCGAATTTCAAAATTTTCTTTAAAATGTGAATAAATTAAATTTGAATAAATTTTCTATCTAGAAAACTATCTATAGTATCTTATTTTCTTGGAATTTAAACTAAAAAAAAAACTAAAAGAAAAAATTTCATTTTTCTTTAAACAAAAAATTTCCTTTAAAATATTCTTTAAAAAATGCGCATGTTATTATTTTTTTAAGTATTTTGCTAAAAAGTTGAGTCTAAGCAAAACTTTGAATCATTTTTTGAAAGTTATCAACACGGCAATTTTAATTAATATTTTATTTTTCTTTAATCCAGCAAAATGTTTAAAATAAAACATTTTTAATATTTTATTTAAGTTTTATTTTAAAAAAGTTGTGTCAGAGCTATTGCATCATGTTGAATCAATTGTTTTTAATGCTAAAAATTAGCTTGCTTTAACAAGAAATTACTTTCAAAAATAGAAATAAAAATAAAATATTTCAAACAAAATTAACAATTTTCTTTAAAAAAAAAAACAAATAAAGTTGAAATGCTATTATTTTACATAATTCCCAAGCAAATGATTCTTTGTGGACAAACAATTGTCTTTAAATAACAAATTTCCTTAATAAAAAGACAAAAAATTAAAATGTGATAAATAAAAAGTGTTATATTTTTTTCTTAGAAAGCTGCATAACTTTGAAACAATTGTTTTTGCTTTAAATTTTATTTTCTTTCTTTAAAAAAAAAAAAAACAATAAAAAAGAAGTATCTTAAGAAAACGACGTGCTTAAACCGCTTAACCTTTCAATTATTTTTTTTTAACAAAAAATTAAAATTGCTTTTAAAAACAATGCAACTTTTCACTCGAAAGAACTATCATACACTCACAAACCGACGTAGTAAAAAATATATTTTAAAAAAATAACATTTTTTAATGCCTTTTTTAAACAAATTGTTTAGTTAAAAAAAATACAATAAATAAACAATTAATAGCTTACATAAGTGCTAAGGTGCAACAAAGGTCAGCAATGGCTAGCATACAAAACAAATATTTAGCTTAGTCATAACTAAATAAAAACAAAAACAAATCATTTTTTTAAGTTACGCCAACTTTAAACATTAAAATTTGAAAAGAATTTTAAGATTTTTTTTTCTAAATCGCTGGCTACAATTTACAGCGACCTTTTGCAATTTTATAATAAACAGCATAACAACAAATAACACTTGGCATAATTACAATATTTAAATGTTTACATTAAGTTTACGATCATAACGATATTTTAGGCTGTAAGTATGAATATATATATATATTATGTTTTTAATATACATGTATATATTTTTTCAAATTATTCATATATTCAGCTTAGTTACAATTTAGCTTAAGTATGAAGGCATTAAGAACTAGTATATATATATAAGGCGTATTCAGATCGAGGTTTACAGCTTATAGTGAGCGTCAGTGAGAGAGTGGGAGCGAGGGAGTGTAGGGAGTAGAGCGTAAGTTTAGGCCAAGCAAACTAGTATAATATATAATAAATAAATATATGAAATTTTGCAATTGTGCACAATGTGGCATATAAGTGGCACATGCCACATGCCACAAGTTTGCCTGACAAACGCAACAGCTTTGACGCAATTATGACCACAGTCACCGACGAAACGGCCGCAAAACTGAAACTCAAACAACTTATTATCAAATGGCTGTCAGGCGTTTGGAAATTTTCCTACTCTTGCACATTTTACAAAAAAGCTTGGTTTTTTTGTTTTTTTTTTTTTTTTTTTGTGGCGTTGACACGAAAAGTTCTTTCATGAAACGCTTATGGCATATGTAGTTTCTAAACATTAATTTAATAAATTTAAAACAATAGCTTGTAAGCAATGTCTTTTAAATTTCATTGGAATGCTGAATTTTTGCTCAGTCCTGTTCTGGCTTGTATACGTAACTAAATACTAAACAAACTGCATTTTACGCATAATAAAATTCAAAAATAAAAACAAAAAAAAACAGTAAATTACAACTATTTAAGGCTCTCTACATGCAAGTAGCTTAATTTTGTTAAGCTAACACAACTCGGCTGGTTAGTCTTATGGATACAACTTGGCTTTGGACTGCTCTCAACTGGTATGTGATTTGGGTTTTGAAGAAGTGTGATGTCTGGCACATTTAAGGGGGTTCTACTGTGTGATGCAGTACAAAACTATTATTAAGTAATATTTGCTGAAATTCCAAATCCATGTGCAGTACTACACCAAATTAAACAATTCTTTGGTATGTATGTAAAAAGTAAAAATTACACATAGCACAATATGTCACACGGTAGCATCCTCTTAAAATAGAAAAAGGCTTGAGTAAATGTGATGCAGCAAAGTAAACGCCATTTTGAAATCGACGCCATTTGTCATAAATATGAGTTTGTTAGTTATCGATAATTATCGAACAACGCAGTGCACTTTGCTGCGTCTTTTTTGTTCAATCCTTTCGATGACAATTCGATTACTTAATGCACATTAACAATTTAACAACAAATTTTACATTTTGCAGTTTTAAATTAGCTTATAATTTTTTGGCTTTATCTAAAGAACATTTAACCCATTAACGTTTAGACATAAGACCAATTGTTGCTATATACAAAGCAGGTTTGTTGTTTTTATATGTATATAATTAAATAAATAAGCTCTAGACGCACAATTTAACAATACTCTGTACAGCTTTAACCATTGGCCGTGTTGTCAAATTAACAAAAAAAAATTATATTAAATATAAACAAATTATGAACTACGAAAATTATATTAACAAAAAAAAATGAAAGCTTACAAATGTTTTAAATAATAAAGCATGACAAATTTTAGCATAGTTTAGTTCTACAGCGTAGCTGTTGTTCTAAATGTTGCATGTATTATTAAGACAAACTATAGAAAGCTTTCAATCAGAATTCGTCAATCATCTCGATGTCTTTCTCCAATGCTTGTTAGGGTATTCACGCTTTGTGTCGCTTTGACGAGATGAAAATTGCAGAACGCTGGTTTTCTTTCAACTCTCAACTACATTATGTTCAGTGGTTAGGAATGATTATTGCGATCATTTCGACATTATATTCGCTAGTCCGTAATAGTAAAAAAGTAACACAAGTTAAAAAATTATAAACTACACGGTTTGGAAATGCTCAAACGAGCTAGCACCCTCCCAGACGCTATTGACGGATTTTGGTCGAATATAGATTCCGCCCAACGGAATCCATAGTCGTCCATAGCGTCGCCTACAACGAAAGCCATCATGTAAAATACAGGGAGCAGAGTAAAGAACGGCGCTAATTCAGGCAGTAAAAATAGAAGCAGGACAGGCGCAAGCGAGAGGAACTTGAGATGTTTAGGCGCAGAAATGATGCTCGAAAATTCTACCAACATATCAACCGTCTGACGCAACGTCTGATTACAGCTAGTCAGAGTACCCTGAGATTATGGAGGTAGCATTTGTCCAAGCTGCTAGCAGACGACATTGCCGCCAATGTGGATGTCACTTCACCTAGCAATAATATAGGCAGAGCTGCAAAATGTGACTCAAAAATAAAAAAGCAACAGGTGCTGATGGCCTGATGGATCATGCATCAAGTTTTCTGCAAAAATGGCAAGTAAAAAGCTTGGCTGATGATTTGAAACTCAGTCTGAAGAAGCTTGACCCGACGATATGCGCTAAGTGCCGGGGAATTTGTCTAATTGCCATCTCATATCAGTTGTATGCCAATACGTTTTTCAGACCTTATCGTGTGGTTTTAGACCTGGAAAGGAGGTTTTTTCACGAAATACTGCAAAAGATACAAAAAAAAAAATGGATCGCGACATATCATCATTGGCAAGATGCTGCGTTGTCTGCAATCGAAAAAGATTAAGCGAAAGTGAGTAAGGAAATGACGACGCCGAGCCCTTTAACACCGTGCGAGGTTTCAAACAAGGCGACCCCCTACTGTGCAACCTCTTCAATTTCATAATAGAAAGAGTATAGCGAAAGGCTGGTATACATCGTACTGGCGCTATTTTCTACTGTTCAGTTCAGCTCCTTGCATAAGCCCATGATATTGAACTCAACAGAGGGGATTTACACTTTTGCTTCGTTGACTCTCGTTCGACTACTCAACTAACTGCACACAAACCGTGAATACCCTATTATGATTTTATAATTTTGTGCTAATTTTTGGCATATTGCACTATATAATACGATTATTGCACTTTAACATGAAATCTTAAGTGTATAACATTGCTACAACAATTTTAACTGGCTGACATTAATGGGTTAAATATGCAATGAAATAATTTAAGCAAAAACAAAAAATGTTTCAGTCCATATACTGCAAATCCCAATGCAATCTTAATTGGCTGGCGCTCTAAATTGTTCTAGTTGTGGTTGTTGTTGTTGCAACGATTGTCGTTGTGTTTTTGTTGTTGTTGTTGTGGTTGTCTCTGGCCCATATGCATATATACATATATATATATAGTATATAATAGCATATTATATATATATATATATATATATATGCGTGTGTCTTGTTACTGATGCAAGCATGGATGTGGCATATAGATGAAGATATATTCTTATCTAACCTCATCGATGTCCTCGCCCTCAGACGAGCTGCGTATTGTGTTGTATTGCGAATTACGGCTGCGCAGCATACGTAGGAAACTGCCTACGGCAAATATCGTACGTCTATGTCGATGAAAAATACCCTGGTATAAGGCCTCTCGTAAGGTTTTGCGATCTTCAACATCAACCGATGACGTCAGCGATGTTTGATGCGGCAAACGTGCTGAGAATACAATAAAAATTTATATATATATTAAGTATATATGCATAAACAATATATAAACTATAATTTTAGTATTAGTATTGACATAAAAATTAGAGCAATTGTATGTGATCCCGTGGCGTTAGGTTATCAACTTAAAGCAAAACAAAATACTCTTTGTATATTCCATGTATGCGAAGTTATAGTATATGGTAGGTCCATTAGGTGTCGTAGATCAGTTTCGTATAACAAGAGGCATGTGCCAGATACTAGAGAAAATAATGTCTGGACAGAAGTTTGCTTGTCTCTATATATATATATGTCTATTAGGTGTCGCTGATAAGTTACATAGAACTGAACACATACAACAGATTCTTGGGAAAATAATGTCTGAACAGAAGTCTACTTCATTCTGTACATATATGTCTATTAAGTGTCGCAGATCAGTTTCTTATAACAAGAGACATATGCCAGATTCTCGATACATTTATGTTCATTAGGTGTCATAGATGAGTTTCGTATAACTTTCTAGAGAAAAGATTGTTTAGCCGTAAGTCTGCTAAAGCTACAAAATAAACAAGTGATTTCTTAGAGAGCAGGTGCAGCTTGTCTCAAAGAACAAGAGTTCGATGTAATGCACAGTTAAAAATAATTTAAAAATATATAAGCCAATCTGCGTCTGCGGACCGCTGCTTGAACTTTTTATCAATAAAACTCACAACAAATTCTGGCCAAAGACCAAGTTTTACAACAGACAAGACGTAAAGAGCTACATAATCCCATAAAATCTAAGCTTAATAATAAGAGAGCCAAATTTGCAGCATTGTTTCTATAGATGATAAGGTTATGGAATTGCACGATTATACACAAGTTGATTTGAATTCAATCGAAGAAGTTATAGTTTGAATGGAAACTTAGTAGAACTGCATAACATGTATTGCCCTAGACGATGCTGTCATCGCTACCAAGTCGGAGCATGCAGATATCTTTATTAACAGCTGTTTGAAGAGAATGGGGATCTACAGTTTATAGTCAAATCCTAACAGTTTTGACTTTAACTAATAGAGATTTACTTCAGCAAATAGCGTCTTTTGTGCAGCTAAATCCGTGTTAGGCTGATGCAGTTGAGCTGTTGTGTGGAATGGAACTTCCGAAATACGGTATCAGAGGCGAGTACATTTCCATAAGCTAAGCTGAACTTGCTTGCCCAGAAAGGTTGCTGTAACATCGACGTACAAAAAATGGATCAATGTTTTAAAAATAATAATTTAAAGAAAAAAGAGATAGTTTTAATGCTGCAAAGGAATTTCGAAAATAATTTCGAGAAAAGATAGAATGACTTTGTCATGTACGCAGGTTAGAATGAATTGATTTCTAACGAAATATATTATATTCTAATATTCTAAGTCAACGTTCCCTATTTTATTTCTTTTTAAGACCAAGCTCATTGTGTCAACTCTAAGCCAACTAACAAACATCTTTCGAATGATATCAGAAGATGTAAAATATGCCCAAACCAAAACAACGCAGTGTTCGCATATTCACTTAATATAAGGCAAGCAGCAGAATGGAAACCTCTTCGTGCACTTTCAAATTAAAAAAAAAACTAACTGCTCCAAATTAAAAATTCTAAAAAGTTTTCTAAAGTCAACTAACTGTTGATGGCACTATTTTATGTAAAATGATGTGAACTTGTTTCTGACTTTGGGTTGAAAGTAAAATTTATCGCATTTTAAACCAAAATCGAAATATTTAAAAAATACCCAATCACTTAAAATAAAACTTAGCTTATTATAAAAGAAATTTCTAAAAGTAGTGTGCGACCTTAACATGTGTATGATCTACTATTTTAAGTTTGTTCTTATGTAAGAAAATCTGCGGCATTACGAAGCAAATCGAACAATAATGGCAAAGAACTATTTGGCAGATTTTAGTTAAATCTTCTGTAATTAAATTAATTTAAATTAACGATAGTTTTAATGTTAACCACAAGGTACTTCAAATGAACTCTCTAAACAGTAGAAATGTACGTAATCGGAACGTTCTGAAATGTTTAAAGCTACACAGACATTGCATTTCCGAGTATTTTTACCGAATATCGACATCCAACGTTTATTGCATTTCGGAATATTTTTCCCCGAACTCGAAATCTAAAACCTGCACAAAAATTTCAGTCATAGCACAGTACACAAAATACATGGCTGTGCTCTCATTTCCGAACAAACAAATAGCAAGATTTTATATGGATTTGCTTTTCCGCGCTGCCATTTTTGCTTAATTTTGCCAATTTCAATAGAATTACATTAAGCCATGGATAAAATCTCTCATCCTTTTATACGAAATTCGCAAGTTGTTTCATTCATTTTCTTAATTTATATATTTTCAGCTAATAGCAAGCATAAAATGATATATTGAACGTGTAATAAATATAAACGTTGCTATGTTTTTCATACTACAGAGAAAATAAACGATTTGTTTAATTTAATTTAATTAAATTTCGTTTTAAACAAAACAGCTCACATAACTATTACAGTTGCACAATTTTTTACTTTGTGTTATTTACCTTTTTCTTTTCATTAAAATGGTTAAACGTCTTTATTGAGAATTGCATTTTATTTCATAATACAGAAATATTACTTTAGCAACAAATTTATTGCAATTCAATGTGACTTTGATATTTATATATTTGTTACAAATTGCAATTGCTTTGTGCGGGTCAGCAAGCCTGCTGAACACTTTCTTAAACAAAGAAGGTTTCGTCAGAATAAAAATTAATTAAAAATTGTTATTACTTAAAATGCAGCATGACGTTGACAAAAATACAATCTAGAAATATCAAAGAAACAACTAAGGAATTATTTCAAATTGTATGTAGTGCATTTTATTATAAATTAAGCAAATAAAATATGCGAATTAGGATAATTCGAAATACGAAAATAACGTTTTCAAACGTTAAACGCATAAAACATGTGGATTCGATACTAGAAGCACGGCTGTTTATATAAAAATCGACGAGCAAGCTATATTTAACATTCAGAATCAGGTCTTAATTTCACATGTAATAAAACCGTCAAAATTTTTCCATATAAAACATGCAAATGAGCGAAATTGGAGGTACCAAACATGTGGATTTCATACTGGAACGACGAGCAATCTATAATAAGCAACTCCATATAAAATCATGCGGATTTGGGACCACGGCTGATATATTATTGGCCTTAATTTCACATGTAACAAAACAGTCGAAATTAAACCACATAAAATATGCGAATTAGTGAAATTGGAAGCACAAAAGTTACGTTTTCATACGAATTGGAGGAATACGAAATCTCTGCGCGAAATTAAACACTCGAAATCGCAGCACGGCTGATATATTATCGGCCTTAATTCCACATAAAACTAAACTGTCGAAATTAGACCACATAAAATATGCGAATTAGTGGAATTGGAAGCACAAAAGTTACGTTTTCAAACGTAGCCGGCATAAAACATGCAAATTTCTGCAACTGGAAGAAATTTTGGTTTTAAAGATGGATTCCATATCCGGAAGCACAGCTGATAAAGGCACAAGTGTTAATTTAAATTTTTCTAACAGAAACTTGAGCTTCTCTGACACATTGTGCATTGATCGAAGCTAATTTTACTAACTAACCAAATAGAAGTCAATTTACATAAACATGAGTCTGCATGTTCTCACATGCTCACTCCAAACCTGGAAAAAATTTGCAATAATTTTGCACTTACCCGCTATTGGTGATTTTGGCGACTTGAGTGAATATTCATCTAGATTTTTGCCACCCAAATCTAGTTTTAGCACCTTTTTGGTTAGTTGCTGTGTGGCCAACTCCATGTTTGTTGTCTTATCGATTTTAATATCAACATTACGTTGGCTAACCGCGCTCTTGGTGGCTGCCAGCTCTGGCGCATCCGTGCCGCTTATGGTTTTCTTTGAAATGGCAACGTCTGCAGCATGCTCAACGTTGGCTTTCGTTTCATCAATTATATCTGACATGTTGCTGTTGTTGTTGTTGTTGGCGATGTTGATGTTGCTGCTGCTATTATTGTTATTGTTAATGATGTGGTCGTCCGTTTGCGACTGCGACTGTTGATTATTAATATTATTATTATTATTATTGTTATTGGCCAGTGATGTCGCCTGTGTATCGCTTGGGCTTGCAACCGTTATTGGAGCAATAGTCAAATCAATGCTGCAATTTAGCTGCTTCAACGGCGTTGTCGTTGTTGTACTTGTTGCTTCTGCTACTGTTGTTGTTGTTGTTGTTTGGCTCGTTTCATAACATACAGCGGCAGCAACAACCATTGTTCGAACACCAAATACGCAGTTAGTTTAAGCCGTTTTTATTTTATTTTTTTATTTGTAATTTATGTATGTATTTATTTGGTTTGTTGTATTTTTTTATACATACGTTATTGTTGCTATTTGTTTGTCGTTTGCATATAAACGATTTCCGCTGACGTGCGCGCGCCTATGCTTTTTGTTTAGAATTTTTTTTTTTTTGTCGTTTTTGGCTGTTATTGTTTTGCATTTAATTGCAAGCTGCGCCAAGTTGTTAAATGCGAAAAAAAGCACACAAAAAAACAAAAAAAAAAATTAAACGTTTTGTGTTACCAAATTAACTAAAAGCGTGTATGTAGGTAGTAGCACAATCTACGGTGGTCTAGCTTCGCTCTGATAGTCATCCAATTCGTTGGGTATTTGCAATTTGCCAGCAGCAGCTAGAATATCAAATTTACGACTGTCGCAGTTAATGCTGCTGCCGCCGCCGTAGCCGTTGACTTTGCCAAACCAAAGCGCCGCCTGTTGTGTGTAATCGCTGAACGTTATTTTTGGCAGCTGTTCGTTATCGTTATCGATATGATCGTTCAAGTTCACTTGGCTTAGATTATCGATTATTTTTGAAAATGTACGTTGCTGATCGTGGATTGTCGGTAATGTGGTATTTGTTTGATGATTATTTGCACTATTATTAATAAAATCGCACATGCTCTGTGTCGCTGTCGTTGTTGTTGCATGCAATACAGACTCCTTTGTCACTGTTGCTGTTGCTGTTACTGTTGTTGTTGTTGTTGCGTTGCTGCGCTTTACAGGCTTTATATGCACGCGTATAGCATCCGTATCATTTGGGCACACTGCAGCGCCTTGTGTTATCCGTGTTGTTTGTTTGTTATAAACTAAATTGTCAACTGTTTGTTGCTGCTGCCAAGCGCACAATGAATGACGACGTGGACGTGCTCGTTGTTGCCGTTGTTCTTGTTGCGCATTTATTTGCTCTTGTTCTTGTTGCCGCTGTTGGTGCTGCTGCTGCTGCTGCTGGCTTATTGCATTACGCGCACCAATCGATTGCAAGTACTTGATATTAGCTTGCAATCCGCTTTCATAGTATGCACTGGCCAATTGTAAATATGTGTAAAAGTCAATGTGCCGCTGCAAGCGGTTCTTGGCCACTATTTTAGCGGTTGGATTTTGTAAGTTTTCCACCTCGCTTGTATTAATATTTAGCAGTTGACGCTCATAACTATCACGATTGCCACTTTTGTTAGTGCTGCTGCTGCTGCTGCTGCTATTGTTGTTGTTGTTGTTGCCTCCAGCGACATGGCCATGGTTAAGAGGTTTGTCGTTAGTCTGCTCGTTGTCGTCATTGCTAGCATGCTGTTGTTGCAGCCGTGTTGTCGTCGTCGTCGTCGGCGTCGTAGTCGTTGTTGTCGTCGTGGGTTTCCTCCTTGTCCTAGTGCCGCTCCCTCGTTGCTTTGTGTATGAGCTAATTGTTGTTATGACCCCTTTTGCCCTCGCGTTGTTGTGGTGTCAGGCAAGTCTTAGTTGTTGCTCTACAAGCGCCTTTAGCTGGTCACAGCTCTGTGCACTTTTTATTCGACGTACGGTATCGTTGTAGGTGTCGTCAGGTGGTTCACATGAGCAAATAGCCAGCCGCCCACGGGGCGCATACGTATCAGCGAATCTGTAATTAGCCCAAGAATAGAAACAAAAAACATTAATTATATTATGACTGATGATGATGACGACCATGATAATGCTGATAATGATGCGTTAGCGTTAAAGTATAATAATAATAATAAAAAAGGGTTTGGTCAATATTTTGAAAACTATTGTTTTATTTTTAGAATGAATTTAGGTCTATTTGTTGTGAGCACCGTCTATGACCTATAATTGGTTCAAAGTGCAATGGAAGCGCACGTCAACAACTAATATATCTTATTTGATTAAAATATGGTATATAAATTGAATTATATTTTTTTGAGGAATGGTGACAAATGCCGCAGTCATGTGCATTGTTGAAAGGCTGAGCATAGTATACAAACTCAGTATTACCCCAAAATCAGCACTTCAAATTATTTGGCGCAGAATCTTTGCTACTTTCAAGTTTATGTAGCAGATTTTTTGTCACCCCTTAGTTAAGTATCATAACATTTATCATTCATGCACCAAGTTATGGCTATTCTTTGCACTCTCGACTCACTTTTGTAATCCAAACTATACCCCATAAGCTGACTCATGTACATTTTTGGGTTTATCTTCTTGTCGAAGCTTGGCGTTATATCTACGCTTTTAGCAAAATTTTGCCACAAGATAACGCACACATATCACATAACGCATACATATCGATACGTAGGTATGGCATAAATATTTACTTTTTTTTCTTTTTGAAAAATGTGTGCTTTTATTTAAAAAACTCAGACCGTATCTGTTACCATAAAAAAAAAACCAAACAAATATTTACATAATTAAAAATGAAATGCTATATTTTTATTTGTATATAAGTTGGCAATGATTCAACTTTATTATCATAAAAAGATACAAAATTCTTTAAAGTGTTAAATTTGTTTAACTATTAATTTGAAATAAGAAAAGCACAATTTACCTAATTTCAGACGTGCAAATATATTATTTATTAAGTTAACCACGTTTGTGAAGCAATAAGTTATAAATTGAATGCGTGCTAAATCTAAAATGAAAGTTATATAAAAAGATATTTCGAAATACATGCCAGATATCTTCAAATTCGTTTTGAAAACTATAATATACTGCTTTTAAAGCAATGATTCCTAGCACTAATAGAGCTAGCTAAAAGATGGCATATAATTAAAGATAATATTGTTCGAATACAGCTATAAACTTTAGGCCCCTGTTCTCCTGGAACAGCTGTTAAGAGCGTTGTCTGCTTTGGAGCGATGACAACATAATTAAGGGGAGCACTGATTCATAGTTAGACTTTGAAATACCAAGTGTAATACGATGACAGTTTGTGAAGTAAAACATTTATTTATTTAAAAATTGTTAAAAACAATAACTTGTACGATAATGCTGTTGGCAAATTAAACCTGTTGCCACTTGGGCGCATCTGGAGCGCCTGCACACGAGTGACTGTTTCATAGCACTTTAATAGAAAAGTTACTGTGTGCTAGCAACTGCTAATGATAATATATAAAGCGTCCAAAAAATATATTCAAATAAATAATCAAAAGAAGTTCCAGCTTGGAAAAAATTAAATTTTCCTTAATTCCTATAACGAGGCCCATAGAAAATGCGGCTTTTAAACTCTAAATGAATGTTTAAACTTTAAAAACCCGAACAAATTAATCGTTTTGGTATTTTCGATTACCGCCGCGGCTGCTAACTTGAGCGTCAACTTTCTGTCAATAAAAATATATTCAAATAAATAATCAAAAGAGGCACTGTGTACCACCTAGGAACTTTGGAAAAAAAAAAACCTATTTAAATTTAATCAAAAATGAAAGTTAGGTTTAATCCCATAATATGGTCCATTAAAAAGCCGCTTTAAAACTCTACATGGATGACTTCTTAATGAAGCTCACAACATAAAGCATAAATTCGCAACGATTTTGTAGCAATACTATTGCTCTAGCACAACTTATTAATTATAAAAAGTGTAAAATTTTAAATAATTAAACAAAAATATTTCAAAAACTTTTAACTGTTCCATTTATGCGTCCTTAAATCTACAGGATTTGCATATTTTATGCTTCGGCGCTTTGTTCTATAGCAACTCACTTCAAGCACACACTGACGTCAGCTCCTCTCTTAAATTCATAGAAAAACTTCGGCAGCTAAAGATTGAACGGAAATATTCATGGGCAGATACAAAGCAGCAATCCAATCTGACCCAACCTATGTTTATGGACAGCCGTATAGATAGCTATACACGCACACAGGCATCCGCACCCGCACACACACACACACACAGAGACAGACAGACCGTGTGCCACACAAAAGCAGTCAACATAGCTGGCACACCCGGACACTTTGAAATTACGGACTTTACCATGCATATATGTATGTTAACCGTTACCGAAACTACCTTGGAAAGTAGTGCACATGCGTTGGCAGTACACCACGAAACTGCGCATATTGTGATACTAATGATGCCTCCGTCATGCCCACACTTGGACCCACATTGCCCAGCGTATCTATTGTCATATGATGGAACATGCGTCGCGGACGGCAGAGCACCTGACGACGTCGTCGGCGACGCGGCAAGATGCGTAAATGTGGCTGCATTTTATAATCACGATAATGATTCGCAACCTCATGTTTATAGTGCTCCGGTGCAAAGCATTTTGTATTATAGATGCGTCTCATGGTCAGCTGAGCATTGCCTTTATCGGCCAGTTGCAGGTGTACGCCCACCACTTTAAGTTGGGACAACATTTCCAAATGTTTTTCAAAGACCGAATGCTTTTTGTTTCTGAAGACCGAACCGCCCTAACTGAGCCAAAAAAATCAACTATATTAAAATGCTTTGACTTTGTACCCCGAATGTCATTGTTGTTAGAACTTGTAATATAATAGGTAGTTTGTCTGAAGAACGTCATAATACATACAATATATATAAGTATATTTATGAATGCTACAAATTATATACTTTTGTGTATTGTAAATATGTTTGTAATTTGTTGTATGTACATTGATTGATTGAGTGAACAACACAAAACGGGAAAAAGAGAGACATTTGAACGTTGTTGCATGACCGTGGTATACTCTGCATTGCGAACCAAGAATGCCAATTGTTTCGTTACTTTTAATGCGAACTAGTTTT
The DNA here is from genome assembly GCA_035046065.1 of Chymomyza procnemis. Classification (NCBI taxonomy): domain Eukaryota; kingdom Metazoa; phylum Arthropoda; class Insecta; order Diptera; family Drosophilidae; genus Chymomyza; species Chymomyza procnemis. The sequence goes on along the minus strand of JAWNOJ010000021.1, from coordinate 31,494,518 downwards.
CACAACCAAGATCTTTTGCAAAAGAAACAAAATTTCGTGGAAAATGCAGTTTTTTTTGGCGCCATCTATGACTGTGGCATGCCTTCCCTACGGTACGCAGTTCACTGATAATCAAATTTCTGCAGGCAAAGTTTTCGCCTTAAGAGCGACAGCACCTTGAGAGCACTGATCGAAACATATATCAGGAGCAAGAAACTAAAAAATGCTAAGAAGAGCTCAAAGCACATGTCGTCATTTTTTTTTCTCCTCGAATGCTTCTTTGTTGACTTACTCTTACTTAATTATAAGCCTTTATCAGCTTTGAAATACGCATCATAGGTTTCAGCGATGGCATAATGCAAAATTCACATGCCTGCCGAAATACGTAGAGAACGTATACCCACTCGCGTAGGGGTAATCAGGAGTTGGACCTCCCCAACATAATATGGGGAATCTGCTTCGAACTGTAATAAGAAAGGTTTAAAGTATCAAATATGGCAAACTCGTAACATCAAAGGGGTCTCAGCGATTGCCAAGAACGGAATGCTGCCGGAAAACGCTGAAATGAGCAAAATCTTTATATTATCGGATCTTCAGAAAAACCTAACATTTCAAAAATTGGATTAACATTAAATTCTAAATATCTAAAGTAATTAAATTACAAGACAAACAAAAATTGTAAAGTCAGAGCTTCAAGATCTGTTGACGTAACGGCGCTTGATGGAAACGGGCCCACAAATTCTCTATTAGAAGTGCTAAAGGGCCAGAAAATTCTCAGAGGCTAAGGCAACGATTTAGCTTTTGAAAATCTGCGGCAACCCCATTCCGGTTTTGGCAGCCTGGTATGCGTAAGGGCGCTTGATGGAAACGGGATTGTTTCCTCTTAAGCTCAACTGAACATAGTTGTACACCTAAATGATATAAATAAATAAGTGCTCGCAGCCGATAATAAGCATTTCCAAACAACTAAAAGCGTCCTGTGCTTTACAAAAACCCACAACACCCTGAATCCAATAATTACAGTGTATAAAAGGTATTCCTCCTGGTAGCAACAACTTTGCGGTTATTTGTTATCACGTCAGGCAGCGATTTGTTGCCGTTCCTTTGCACATCACAACCTATCGATATACATACTTAAAATACAACCATGCCAAAGACCCCCACCCAAGCCAAGTGCTTGTAAGCCGGAAAGTAGTATAATGCTTGCAGGCAATAGAAAAATTAATAGTTTTCATGTCGTTAACCATTGTAACTGGTACATCTTCATTGTTAGTCCGTCAGTCAGTCAGTCAGCCTTGTCAGTTGGGCCTTGTTACGTTTCTCTATTTTTTTTTTTTTTGCTGTGCTAAGCATTTGGCATTATTACTTAACATTTCCAAAGCCCATTTACCGAAAATCCCCCCTACCTATTGCCACTTTTACTATTTACCAACCGTCCTTTTGCAAACAAACAGCAACAACAATAATCAGACGCTGTGCAAATACATACAAAAGTAAATAATGACTATGCAAAATAATTTCCATGCCCCCATTAGTATCAATTAAAATTGTAGGTACACTATCGAAATTCATTCAATCTATGGTATTTTAGATAATATGTTAAATACATGGATACAGACCACCAATCATCTTCAAAAATATGATACCATCTAGACGACCCTTAGATCGCCCTAGTGCTACACACTACCGCGTTTTAATCAATTTCAGCAATTAGCTTCAAAAAAATATTCTTACGCTTGAACATAGTTTAAATTTTGAAATCTGCAAAAAATGTACAGTGTAAACATGAAAAAAAAAATAATTAGCTGTAATAATTCCCAATAAAAAATGTTATCTAATAATTGAAGACCCCGCCCTTCGGGTGCGGTCATTAACTATAGGTTCCTGTTATCTTCGATCAGCTATTACTAGAGATATTATCCATGCTTAGCCTTTAAAGCGTTGGCAGTACAGTCAAAAGAAATCCATTTTTTTTGGCCGCACAAGGGCTGCACAAACAAAAAAGTGCAATTTATTGAAATCGTTATCGAAAATCAGCTGTTCTTTACAAATAGCAAATGTTCCGTTTTGCGAAATTTAACAAATTTTGTGTATAAATCTTAAGATACAGGTTTTTCGCTATTCTATCAGACAATGCTCTAGTTATTAACTGCACTAGAAATTAAAAAGAAAATATTAAAATAAAGCACGTAGGGATAGTTGCAGGAAAAGTTGCAGCTGTAGCAGAGTCAACCAATAATATACATGCCACAGCTGAGTGCGAGACTCGTATTATTCAACGAAATATTTCTGGTTTATAATTATTTTTTTTTGATACAATAATTAACAAAAATAATATTAAACATAAGCGCGTAACGATATCTACACTCTACTCAGCTACTGTTTGCCAAAACATTGAAATCTACCATTTTGTGGTTTTTTGGATTTTGGCAGGATTCTGCCAATTTTAAGTATTTCAAATTTTGACTGCTTTACAATATTTACGCCGACTAGCAATACGGACAGAAATTGTCACGCGCAATCTAGTTCATTACCCAATGCAGACATTTGTTCCAATAAAATATGAAATCCATTTTGTGGTTGGCAGCATTCTGAAAGATTGCAATTCGAATTTCGACGTAATTTAACTTTACGTAATTTATTCCGACTAAGCAGTGCGGAAAGTAAATGTGGAACGCAATCTAATTCGTTACCTAATGCAGACATTTGTTCCAAAAAATATTAATTCAAACATTTAATAGTACTTCTAAGTATTTCAAATTTCGACTGCTTTACGACCGATAAGTCCGATTAGCAATACGAGCAGAAACTTATAGAGCGCTGAACTAATTCGTTGAAAAAAACATGACATTCAACATTTAGTAGTTGGCAGGAATCTAAACAAATTTTAGGTATACATATACATATTTCGAAATACGCTGTAATTATACGATCGGAAACAATGCAAAAATTTAGCGCATTTTGCGAAATCTGGCAAATTTCTTACTTCAAAGTGCAACATGTTACCTGATGCTCTAACTAATATGCCTGCCCAGCGATACGTAGCGCGCACAGTTATGGCATATATACCAACCACAACAACTACTATTGAATTTTATTTACTAGTAATATTTATACAGTTTATTATTGTTTTCCATATCATATTATTATTATTATTACAATGATTATTTATACAAATGTCTGCAGTTTATGGCAAAACAAATTGAGTTCTTGTAAATGCAGCAAGTAAGCAGGCAAGCAGGCAAGTAGCGAGCAGTTATAAAGCTGAATGATTAATTTCAAATTCTGATTATATGCCGACATGCAATAAAATGGCAACGCCAGTGAATTCCAAGAAGCTATCAAGAACCTGCCACATGTAGCACAACTCAAGAAACTTTTTTTTTCTTTTGTTCTACAAAATAAAGTAAAATGCAGATAATATGAGAACAAGCGTCTTTGACGACTCATATCATATGCAATGGCAATGATTGATTGCAGTCGTTCGTACTTTTAAGGATTTCCATAATACAATTTAAATGTGAATTTGTTTTCCAATGAAAATGCGTTGTCTGCGTCGTTGTCGCCGTCATCTTCTTCCTAAGTTGGTTCTTATGTGTTATTAGAGTGTGGCCTCTGTGTGTGTGTCAAAAGAGTCCATTAAATATCTCACACTTAGTCCAACTTACTTATGTATACATTAATTTATGTGTATGTATTTTTGTATATCCTGGAAAAATGTTGGACTTTGTAGCCAAGGTTTTGTGTTAGTATGCCAGCCCCATTACGGATAATTGCCGTGTTTGTTTGTATATGCAGGACTCTCGCTCTCTCTCACTCTCTCTCTCTCTCTCTTACTTTCGGTGCCATCAAAACAGGCAAGCTATTTGCATTACAAACAGTGCGGTAAAAAAATATACCAACAGCTTTGTCAGATCAATGAAAACCGAAAAGCTACGACTATTGGAATGGGCTTTTTGTTTTTTGTTTTTATTTTCTGAAGCGAACTGCTGTGTTGGCTTAAAATTTCAATAAGTTGAAAGCTGGAAATTAGAAGAGTGTCCGTATTTTTCAAACCACTTGTTCTATGCGTATTAGGTTTGAAGCCGTAACTTTGGTGACTCCAAAGTCACCAATCCGCATGTTTTATGTGATGTGTGAAATAAAAACCAATAATATATCAGCTCTGCTCCAAATTCTGAATATGATTTTATATAGATTTGCTTGTTATAGATGGCACATTGTAGATTTTTATAAATATTATATACGAGCTGTGCCTTTATCTTCGAATCTACATGTTAGAGAGATTAGGTTTGAAAACGAAATTTTCGTGCTTTTAGTTTAAACAATCTGCATGATTTATGCGCAATTAAAAAAATAGAATAAAAATACAGATGAAAACAAAAAATAAAATTGTGCAAACACTACGGCAGACATGTAAGCTGCGAAAAACACATTGAAATTGTAGAATGCTAGAAATATAGTTCATAGATATTGTCGCGTTGACAGCATCAAATGCAAGTGAATACTGAACCGTAAAGCTTTGGAAGGCTGCTGTCAAAACTGCTGAACATCTCTTTCACGGATGTACATTTTCCTTTTGGTTTCGGATAGCTGCTTTGTCGTACCAATTACATTTCAATTTGTTTGAATGCTTCTATTTGGATACAAAATGCTATCAATTTTAGAACTTCAAAAACAACAAACCAAGATGGCATTATATTTAACTGGACGTCTAATTTATTGCTTATGTATAAGTTTAGATTGCAATTTTGCGTTTGCAGATTCTACAAAATTTTGCATGACTCCGGCTATGCGTGTTTTTTGATGGTTCGCAAGTTCGCAACGTATTTTCTTGCAAGCAAAAGAGCATTTTGCGAAATCGCTAATAGTCTGTTGGTATGGCAGAAGTGATGCATCACATGTCCAGCCCAGCCAGGTTCTATCAAAACGACAACATTGAAGAGAAGCGAAACAACACTGTCGCGAGTTTCCCAGCTTGCCAGAGGACAATGCAGATTATGAGCCACCGCCACACGCACACGTTTGCCGAATGTTCGGGTATTGCAAATTTTTATGTTTGTTGCACACGCTGCCACTACTAAAAGCCCAATATTTGTAGGAAGCATCAAGTTTAGAAGCTGAGCTTCACCATCCAAAACATCTTTGCCAACTTCAACGTTAACATCATCCAAAGAGCAAACGAACTCTAAGCTCAGCCACAAAAAGCCATCAAGACGTGTTGATTTTCTGCGCCTCGAACTAAAAACTAGAAAATTAAATTTTTTAACTGCCAAAATTGTACGAACTGAAGTCCACATTGCACTACTGCTGATAACTTACATTTTGTTTAATATGAAATATTTGTTCTGTTCGTTAACGACCGCACTAAAAAATATACTAATTTGAATTTTTGTTTGTTATATAAATATAGTGACAGTGATATTTAAAAATCAGGCTGGTTTGCTTTGATTTGTTGTTGTTTGTCATTGAAGTTACTAGACCCGTATACTGAGTGAGAAAGTGTCACCTAAAATTATACTGGAATTTTTTTAATTCAAAATAAAGTGCAAGTTTTAAAAAAATATATTGCACTTTTTGCAAAACTTGATTGAGCCATATGAGAATTTATGTATGCATTGAGGGATATTTATAGGCAAAATTCGAAGTACGCATAAACCCATTTGAATCATGAGGAAATGAAAGCACAGATGATAGATATATATTTTTTTCTTGTCTTGAATATTATGTTAAAACAATTTTTTTAAGTATGAAGTCGTTATGAAGATTTATTAGATATATTGCGAGACGTACCCGCAGTACTTGAAATGCTAAAAGAGATTGTTTTTAATTTAATCTTCGGCAAAACTTTATCTATCATATCACATATTCGCGCTGCAACCCGTAGCCCAAACAACTTGGAGAAGAACGGTTCAGAAGGAAACCGACCAATTGTTTAACGAGCTTCGAGCAATTTCTAGAAATTTAAGCTCCTAGAAGGAGTATGCATAACAATTAATTAGCGATTTATTGAAAATATTTAGGATGCTGCAGTAAGCATTAACATTAAAAAAGATCATAAAATTTGTAACTTTTTTTTTCAAAGTTCTGCGAAAATTGAATCTTCAATGTGTTTATTTAAATCTAATTAACTCAGTACCGGAAGGCTTACGCAAATACTACTTTTTGCAAGAAAGACAAATAAATCAGACAATTTCTAATAAAGTTTCTTTTTGGAACTCGTAGTAGCACTATTTACTTTCCAATAAAGTTTTTCAATTTAAATTCATTATTAAATGTATATACTTATATATACAAAGTCAAACTTCTCTCCTTGCTTGGGAGAATCCTATGAACAACTAACATGACAATTTGCAGCCAGCTGGCGCATAAAAGTAGGCAACAGATGAACACATTTAACGATAATTTGGTACAGCCACCAGGCCTATCTACATTTTTGCAGCTCTCTGTAAATTGAAAAGCTTTACTTATATTGAAAGACATTTCAGTTTGTATGTCTGCGTTTTTCACTTAAACGCAAAAATTGTATATATATGTATATACATCAGGACAATCAAGTTTTGCTACATTTTGAAATGAGAGCGAGTCCTTCATTCGTAATTTATGCTCTTCTACCTTTGCCAACTGTTTACAATAGATTTGAAGCAAACTGTTTCCTTCTGCTTGCAGGATTTTACAAATTTCCGTTAATTTTATGCAAATTTAAATAGAATTTAAAAGCATTCAAGACTTTCAGTTAAGAAGTCGTCTCTACCTATGCGACTAAGTAGACACTTAGGTAAATCAGAAAATTTTTCATTTAAATTGTTCAATGTATCGAAGCAGCGCGCAACAACGTTTTTATGCTACAGTGCGTCAAAAATGTTTCGAGTCCACAAAAGTGTTTGATAAAATAAGTTTTTTTTTGAAAGTGCTTCATATGAACAGCAATGGCGATGCAAAATGAAAGTCAAATATATTTGGGTAGTTCTTTTTAAAAAACATTTACTGTGAACTGTAATAATGATATGTTGTGCACAAACCATAGCCCCAATCGCTTAAGGAAAAAAAATAGCCAAACCTATTGCCCAAAATTCAAACACTGCTGTGGCAGTTCGAAATGCAGCTATATTGGACACTTTTTAGAATGCAAAGATCTTCAGAAATGCCAATATATAAAAATACAATAATTTTAAACAACTTTGTATGGGTCCATTTTTGTTGAATTCATGTCACGATTATTGAAAAACTGTGACTAAAGCTCTAAAATTGCGGTGGCAGTCAAAAAAATAGATATTTTGGAAACTTTTTAGTAAACTAGTACTTTTGTTACAATGAATGTTTTAAGAAATAAGTGTACAATTTCTATTATTTTCTTCAGAAATGCCAACATATAAAAATAAAATCTAAAAAAGCAGTAAAAACTACTTTGCGTTCATCTTTTTTGTAAATCTAGACAGACGACTAACATGGCGTAGGCACATTGAAACCAAAAAGGCCCAACGCTCTACATTGGCTGTTACGCGCTCGTTCCCCGCTGAGCCTGGACCACAAGGTACTACTCTACAACTCCGTACTTAAACCAATTTGTACCTACGGCTTTCAGCTGTGGAACAACACCAGCAATAGCCACATAGACATCATCAAACGAGCCCAATCCAAGACCCTCACAACCATCAGCGGGGCACCGTGGTACCTTCGAAATGAAAACATTGAACGAGATCTGTACATCCCATCAGTCAAAAATGAAATAGCCGAACTCAAGCGGAAATAATATTTCAAGCTAATTTATCTTCCTCACCAACTAGCGGGAGGTCTGATGCATCTCAGCAGCCAATCCCGTCTCCACCAAAACGACCAACCCGCCCAGAACTTAAGATTTTAAAACTTATAAATAGTTCTCTAATTTCAAGAGAATAGAAAATAAATAAATGCAATGCAAAAAAAAATCTTAAGCCTAAATGTTTTGGAAAATTTTAAAATTATTTCAATAATATTGCCGACTAGATAATGAACATTTTGCTTATTTTGTGAATATTTTTACTTGCGATAAAAAAGTAATTTGGTATCAGAATATAAGTGCGTGCTGCATAAGTTTTAAATAAAATTGCTTACGATTTCTGCTGATTTCTTAAGTTTGAGCATTAAAAATAAATTACTTTAGCATTATAAGCTGCGCGACGTGGTACAAAGAGGCTGCATAATCTGTGCTTTAGACACTAAAATCTTCAGCTTATTTTTATTTATAGCTATCCTTCAACTCAAGACTTACTCAACTAAGCAAACTAAGCCAGAAGTGAGTAAAATCAGCTAATTTTTATTGAAACCGCAATCGTTATGGTGACAAAAAAGTAAAAAAAAACTTTGGTGTTTTATTACTTTTTTTTTTTCAAAAATTGGAACTCAAAGTTTGTTAAATACTTAGAGCAGATAATTGCGCAAAGAATTTTGAAAATCTTAAATAATGCATTTATTGTTAAATAATAAAAGTGCATAGCGTTATGTTAATTGTAAATTTTGAACTTTACATGCTCTGCGCTAAGAAAGTATCGCATTTGTTAAGCTTAATTATTGGTAAATACCTATAAAAGTTCAAAGTTTTGTAAGTTTAAAATAATGTGTGTTTTATTATTGTTAAATACCTATGAAAGTTCAAAGTTTGGTAAATCTTATAAATGTTATGATTTTGTAAGAAATACTTATAAAAGTTCATAGTTTCGTAAAAATTTGAATATCTAAATAATCTATGCCCTCTGCGCAAACAGATTGCACTTGCATTACGAAAGTATTTGTCATTTGTTAAAAAAGCATGAGCTTCTGTAAATTGTGCTTAAACGTACGAAGGTTCGCATTGTTTGCTAATAATAATAATTTTGTTATTAAATAAAACTTTTTAAGCTTTTGCAATAATTATAATGGGTAATTTTAATTGCTGCCAATTTGTTGTTTAATGTTAGCATACTTTTCAAGCCAAGTATGAGAAATATGTCATTTACATTGGCGCTGTGGCAGGACTATTTTGATGCACTGTACGTGTCCGTGTGACACACTTATTTTGCCTTATCACATATACATACATACATGCGCATGCAAAAACAACACACACACACACACAACACGCGTGTAGCTGTGTTGTTGCTTTTTTCACTTTTACGGTCAATAAACTGCTGAGCTCCTTGCAGCAAGCATTGAGACAAGGGATTGACAGAGACAATGGCAGCGAGAGTGAGAGTTAGAGCGAGTGCGGCAGCATTGCCAGCATAACAATAACAACAACAACAGGAGTAAAGACCGCAAACACACACACTCATGCACACACGCGCGCAGACATACCAATACAAAATGAGTGCCTTGTTGCGCTATTATGCCATTTGAATAATTAATTTAAATTCGTTAAAAACCAACAAAAACTGCACAACTATATATATATATACGCATACTAGTAAAACAAAACTATATTGATTGCTAGCGCGTATTAACAAGAAAGGTAAAAATAAATGTATATAAAAACAAAAAAAAACAAATATACCGCCAACCTGTCTTAGTGTTTGTGCGCGTTTTGTTGTTGTTGTTGGTGGTGTTGTTGGTGTCACTGGCGCCGCCGTCAACGTTCGCAACGTTTGAAGTGGGAAAAACAATTACAACAGCTGGTTGTACCGCTGCCAAATGTTTTTAAACTTCTTTTAGCTTTATTTTGCACAATTTTAATAAGTTTATTTATATTGTTTTTGTTATGTGTTTTATTTTATTTGCTTTTAATTTATGTTCGCTTCATTAAACAACTTGCTTGCACTTCAATTTTTTTTTTGCTTTTTTTTAAATTAACACTTATTGCTTAGTTATATGCGCGTTTTGTTATAAATACTTAACAATTGTTTGAAATGTTAATTCCGTTGTTGTATAGGCACAATGCGCATAAAACTTAAAAAACAAAAATTCATTCTTACGGATAAATTGTTACAACTTTAGACGACGCAGAAAGTGCTAGCTCAATTAATACTGAATGAAACCAGAGTTCAGAGCAAAATAAATGCAACAACAATGTGTGCTGCCAACTTTGGCTGGCTTATCGAAATGTGCAGCAGTCGATAACCGATAGGCTGGAGCAGGCGCAATACGATAACATAGCAGTGCGTTCAGTTAAAAAACTGCACTATTTAAAATAAATTTATTTTTGATTATGCCAAAGTCAATTGAAATATGAGCAAGCACGTAAAATGAAAATAGAAAAAAAAACCGAACACCTACCCAACTACATGGCTCATTTTAAACAACAAATACTACTAGCACAAAAATGCAGCCAAATTTGCTTTATTCAACGCAAATGCGTATTTTTATTTATAAAATTTTATATTTGTGTTACAATAAGATTACAGTTGCAATGTTAGTTGTGCAATGAGCATAATACACAGTTGGTAATGTTTCTGGCATAATGATGTTAAGTTGCCATTGTTTTATATGTTATATGTGTATTATGTATTTAAATAACTTAGATGGTATCATTATTTAAATACATCGAGTGTTGTTTTAAACTGCTTGGCATTTAGTTTTGCATCACGTTTGTCTATAAATATTATTATTTTTTTTTTGAAAAGTGCAATCAACGAAAGTAATTTGGAAAATATAAAAACTTGCTATTGTCCGCATAATAATTGAAAAATATGTGTAATGTAATTGTAAAACAAATGCAATTTTAATATTTATATTACTTTATAAGTATTAATATTGCATTTGCTAAACGTGATACAACTTTTGAATAAAGTACATGTTTGTTAATTTGGGAAAACGCGCATCAGCTTGACTGACTTGCTCGTCTTCGGGTTTTTTTTTTTTTTGATTGTGTAATAAGTCTTACTGCATTTACTGGTCTGGTTAAGAAGCCCAGTAAAAACGATTGCTGCGACGCGCCATAGATCTAGTGCGACTGGATACCGGTGCAGTATCATCCACATTAGTGTTACGTTGAATGTTAGATTCTGACAAAGTAATTTCTTCTTCGCTGTCATCAGATTCAGTGAGATCTACGGTAATACGATTGGGTGATCTGGAGCGGTCCCTCTCAAAGTCGGTGTAACGGTCCAACTGCCAAGATGATGTTGGTGATGAACGCGCGCGTGGCATTACTGGATATTCAATAACGGCTCTTGGTTGTGCGGCTACGCCCGGCATGCTGGGCGAAAACATTTGCTGGTTACGCATCTGCAAATGGTTTTAGGTTTAGCCGGCTAACAAATTATTAAGCTTAAAACTTACTGGATTGTCCGTGTCACAAGCATGACAGACATAATCGATCTGAGTATCGCTGATGCATACACCATGCACTGAATTGGAACCACACATAGTGCAACGCACTAGTGTTGATAGATCACCATAACGACCGTGCGGCCAACGGCAGAGTGGTGCTACACATGGCCCAATATGTGTAGTGAAGATTGCGGGGTCCTCTTCCCATGCTGATGTACTAAAAAATTGAGTGAAAATTTTGTTTTTGGAAAAAACTTTCATAGTCAGTTATTGAATATAATGAATTTTATAATTGTACTTACCGCTTTGGCACATAAATGCCCCAATAGGACATATCATAAAAATCCGTACGGTCATTACACAGTGGACACTTAAAACGTGTGGCTGAGGCCAAAGCATAACGCTGCATGCATTCCCAGTGGAACCAACCGTTCAAGCAGCAAGGAGGCTGCAAAATTTTATGCGGCATGAACTCTTCTTCATCTTCCATCAACGCTTGGAAACACATATTACAATCGTCTCCAACCTTAGGTGTATTGCGTGTAGCGGCCCTAACAAAATGTTGAGGGCAGTACGACTTATACAGCCTGGAGTTGAAATTGCTAACACAGTTGTTCTCAATACCGCATCCGGTATGAAATCGTTTATTGCAGCCGCTGTGGGCACAGCGTAAATTGGCACCTTCATCATAACAGTAGGAGCACATCTAAAACGAACATTTCAATGCATGTAATGCCAGGAAATCTCAACAAAAGCTTACCACTGATTTGATGCGATTTGCAGCAGCGCGCACCTCGTTTACCTTAAACTGGGACAAGTACTGCATATTTCTGCCGGTTATAACGGTAAGAAACTGAAAAAAAAAAAAACATAAAGACGCCATTTTTTTCGTCCGCAGCGACAGGCAGTGCATGCAGCAAAACTACACTTTTTTTTAATTGCCAAATATCAAGCATTTTTTAAGTGCGGAATATATTGCAGAAAATTTTGCACAAGAATAACTAAAAAGTTTGCCGCCAATTTTGTGTGTGGCCGGCCAATGGCGTCAGGCGCTCGCAGCAGCAGAGCAAGCTTTAAAACTAATCTAAATTTTGCTGTTTTTTTTATTGCGGCTTACCAAACACTTTTCGTGTGCAGAAACTCTTTCGGAAACTTTATGCATTTTTCCAAATTTAACTTCATCATCCTCAAAAGAGCTACAAAGCAAACAACGACTCATTTTTACTATTTTACTGCTCAAGCACACGTTCCGAAAGCACCGACTCCGATTGTTTAAACACTAATTATAACTGAATGCCTACTGCCGGCTTTCTGAGGATGACAATTTCTAATGAAAGCTGTCAGATTTATTTATCGATAAATTAGCAATCGTATGCATATGTTTTTGTCAATGAGTGCAATTCGTATAAGCCATGAGCATATAAAATTTAGCAAGTTAGCATTATGTAGTTGTATAAACATTTGGTAAATGTTTTTTATAAATTAAGTACTATTAAATAAATACACACATCGTTTAACTTGCATAAATGTATCGATAGCGTCGATTATTGTTCAATGCTCTCCTACGCTCACGATGTGGCAATGAAAAATGCGCTAAAAATTTGAGTAATGGCGTTATGCGGATATCGTAACGTGCATGTCTAAATATTATGCATTTTTATTTATTTCTTCTTCTTCAAACTTTACTTATTTATTATGGCTAATGGTTTTTATTACTATTGTGGTCGTTTTACAACGCAAACTATATGGCTATTTTACCGGCTTCATTCATTTTAGAGCTTATGTGTTCATCTAATTCTATGCAAAATGTTTTGTAGCCACTTTTTATTTAATTTTATATGCTTTAGTTATCTACTAAACAGCCTCTGTTTTGTATCTGTACTGCATCGCATGCAAGAAGCTAATTATTCTTCTCGTAGTAATTGACCAGTTCGCTGTAGTTGCTCAGGCGCTACCTGATAATTGTTGTCGGGGAGTTATACAGCAACCGTGGCACGCCAAGTTTTCTCGTGTGGCTACATGGGTTGCAGCTGGTGTTCGCTCCTGCTCTCTGTCCATCTTGGCCGATGTCACATCTAAACATAACACTTCCTATTGAGTAATAATTCTGCCATGCCCGTTTGTGAAGTTGTCCCACGTGGAGTTGATGCAGCCAACTTGCACCAGTAATACAATCAGCATGTAATGTGAAGCTGCTGTACGTACGTGTAGGTACTCCAGCCGACTTGCACTTATAGTACAATCAACACTCGTTGAACGCCTAGTTTTGCTGCATGGGTACGTGGGCTCCAGCTGGGATCTTAGACCTGCAACTGGCCAAGTTTTTTTTATTGCGTAGTTTGCCTTCTGTCCAACTTAACCGATGTGCCATGCCTGATGTGAAAGCACTCCACGTGAGGCAGATTTCGTAAGCGCTTGTTGGTGCAATTGTTTGGCTGGCGTATAAACAAAGGCCAAAATTGAGGACTTATGGCAGCAGGCACAAGTAGTAGTCCAAAAAGTTCAAGGACCTGAGGCAGCACTAGCTATGCACAGTGTTGGCATCACAACATCAAATCAGACGAGTGTGAAATTGATGATAGATGAAACGGACATTGAACTAGTCATCACGTAGGCTAATACAACGCGTGCCAAGGCTATAAAAGTCAACGCTATCATGGAGCTAACTGTGCTCTGAGGCACTGTGCGGAACACACTTTTCCACTGCGTTGCACCAAAGTACCCGTCAGATTATCAGGCGCATGATGTTCTCTCACTCATTAGCTACAGAAGTTAAGTAGTCGATTAACAATTTGCGTTTAATTTTTTAACTACGACTTAATCCAAAATTCTTATAAAACATTTAAACAAAATAACATATACAACTAAAATTGTTACATCGTTTGGCCGTACACTTTATTTAATACATACATACATTGGATTTGATGTGTTTCTTGCGATAAAAACAAATATATTTAATAAATAACTTGCTGCATTTGACGTTAACTTAAGGGCGCATGCTAGAGACAATTAAAATAAACGTTTTAGCATGCTAATTGCAGTATTGCCTAAGGATAAGGACTTACATTATAGAATTATACATAAATATTTAATTAAAACTAACTGACGATGTTGCCATATTTAACGCTGTTTAACTTCTATATTGCCTGTTTGTTTATGTTTAAAATTAATTATATTATGCAAACATTTGAAGCATATTTTTGATGCTTCCATGCGTTGACTTATATACCAGCGCGTTCCAATGCACTTAACTGAGTGCCCAAACGCTCCTCCTTGGCCTTACGCTCTGCGCTTATCTTCTTTGAATGCTGATACGTGTTTAGAAACGTTTGCACATCGATTTTACCATTAAGGAAATGCTCTACATGACGATCGCAATCTGTGTCCGCATTGGAGGCAGCTATTTGCAAGAGTTCCTAAAAGAAAGTGAAATTAGCAATTTGTTTAGTCAATGCCGCTTCAGCCCCAAGCCCTGCGACTGTGATTTTGTTTAAGTCAATGTTTGGCACAGCTTTGCGTCTTGGTCCTGTGCCCTTGTTCAAAACAATGATTGGCACAGCTCCCTATGAATTTGTTTAAAACAATGATTTGCACAGCTCCACGCAATGTAGCCTTTGCTTCTGTTTAAAAAAATGTATGCTCCCTGAGACTATGTTGAATATATGAGTTTTTGACTTTTGTCTAAAACACTGTTTTGCGCAGTTCCACGCCAAGCGCCAGCTGCTTGTCTTAGACAAATATACAACTACTTATTACCCTTATGTGCTGTGGCGCGTATTCCTCCGACTTTTTCAAGTACTTCTTATTCAGCTGATCGCATTTTTCACCCAACGTCTTGAGCGCGCTATAATCATCGCTAAGTCGTCGCTTAAGTTCAACCAAATGTGTGCCCTTGCTCTCGTTTTCACCTGTAAATCTTTGGACATTATTGTGCATGCTTCAGTGCATCATTTGGCAACTTACGCGATATATTATCCACTTGATTCATCATAGAATCGAGTTCCTCATTTAAATGCTGCACTACAGACATTTCCTCAATAAAATCATCAAAAAATTCCGGATCTCTATCCAGCTGCTTCAGCTCTTCCAACGAAAGTGTCGACAAATTTGGCATATTGCTATCCTCGAAATTGATATCGTTGATGGCATTGTCATCATTGGCTTGCGCGTGTGCAGCATCAAGTTGCAAGGCCTGCTGTTGTGGCTGCTGCGGCGATTGCTGTGCCGTTGGCATTTTCTGAAGGTTACAGTCCTTTGCACGTGTGTTTCGTCGTTAAGGCAAGTTCAAGGCAATGACTGTTAAGTCTACCAAGGCTTATTGATCTATGTAGAAATACATAGCACATGGCCTGCACATTTAACCTTGTCAATAATAATAAACATATGCAGGCAAACTTACGTTTAATGGCACAAGTACTTGCTGCTCAGCGCCTGTACTAAACATTTGCATCCGTTTAATTTCGGCCAAGTACGTTGGCAACTACAATTTAGCTGCACTTGGAGTTGAAAGCTGTTAAAAGTTTAAATAGACAGACTGCATGCATTTTAGGCAACTTACCTTTGTTTTAAATTTGAATTTTAATACGTTTGTTTGAGTTGAAAAATAAAAAATAGTGTAATAATTACGAGCTGCTTTTGTTGCATGTTTCAACAATAACAAGTTTTTTATAAAGCACCGTTTTTTGCTGCAGCTGTTGGCTGGGTTGTCATCATTCCGTTTTGGCAAATGTTGTTCAAGCTTTTACTTACTTAATTGCTTTTTTCCAACATTAAACAATTTTTTATATATTGCAATATTAAAGTGTTTTTTTTTTTGTGTGGAATTTTGCTTGGTAAGCGTTTTGTGAATGTTTCGGCAGTGGCGCATGTATTTAATGCTGACACTGCATAAAACGTTGCCACCCTGGTCAACAGCTGTTGCCAATTGTCATTGTTTACATTTTCGGCGCACAAAGTAAAATTGTGCATAGATTTTATATAACAAAAACAAAGTCGTTTTAAATTGTTTTCTACAACATGGCATTATTTCAAATGAAATGGCTGCGCCGTTTTGTGCGACGCAACACAAATCCCATACCGGAGCATCGTGCGGATTTGTGGAAACGCCGCTTGAGCTTTGCCTATGCTATCATCGCTTGGAATGCTTTTGGTATGGTCTGCTACATGGTCTATACGGGACGTAATGATTGGGCCAAGTATTACGGACTGAAAACAGAGGAGGATTTAGCATTATCGCCGGCACAGCAGTTTGCCCAGACTATTAAAGCCGAGGGCAAAGGCAAAATCATACGCTTGTCGGGCTTCAGCAAAGTGAACGAGGTGCCCTTTGACTCAAGCACTGTGC
Source organism: Chymomyza procnemis (assembly GCA_035046065.1). NCBI lineage: Eukaryota > Metazoa > Arthropoda > Insecta > Diptera > Drosophilidae > Chymomyza > Chymomyza procnemis. The sequence continues at coordinate 31,477,972 of JAWNOJ010000021.1, read as the reverse complement.
AGCCCCGTACAAAGCCGGAGTAAACTTAAGCTGACTAGTAACTATTTTTTTTTTGTTTTTGTTAGTGCCGCCAAATGGTTAAATGCATACTTATAATTAAAAAAAATTAATTTAAAAAATGCAACAAATTTGTTTTTGTTTTTACTGGCGTTGCCATCATTTTGCAAGTACGGTAACACTGTTTTCGTTAACATCGCTGTTAAGTTAACATGCTGTTATAAATCAGCTGTTGCTTAACTTAAGGAAAAGTTAACGTTTTTGAATCGATTTAAAATCAATTATTCAAAATAATTCTCCACAGTCAAACAACTAAAGAGCGTTAGTAAGCAGTAAAAGTTAAATTATTTTAAAATTGTTATTCCATTTTTTGTTAGCCATTTAGTAGCGCAGTAAGTTATAATTAATTAGTTTCATTAAGTTCCATGTTGCAATTTGTATTAAATTTCACAAGCAAAAATGTAAATTGCTTCTATTGCATTTTTGTTGCTCTCCTCGTTTTATTAGTGTTTGGAATATTTGCACCGCAAGTTGCAAGACTATTGTGGCCTGTTGTTTTCGTAACTGGGTTTCTTTTTATTCAGAAATAGCTACAAATTACATTTAAATACAGAAACTTGGCTTGACGAACAGTTAAATCAGCGAGCTTGCAGCTGCACTTTTATTGCTTAAAATGTGATTAATTCTCCGAAAAATAATTGTGACTTTATACTACACAGCGTAGCAGTAAAATTTGATATTTTAAAATGATTATTATTCAAATTATAAAGTCTAAATAAATAATATCAAAGCAACGCATCAGTTCTGTTATTATTGATGTCGCAGCTTAATTGGCGTTGGGTAAGTTTATATTTTAAAAAAGTTAGCTGTAACTTTGTTTGTATTTGTTAGTTAATAAAGTTTATTATTTAATTTAAAAGTTATAACTGAAAAATATCAAACCAAAGCATAAAATTGGCAAACATTAAATTTGTCTTTATTATAGCTTTGTATGAGTTTAGTTTTATAGAAAGAGAATGACTCCTGAAATAAATTTCTGGTAGTAAAAACTATTTTTAGATAGAAAGGTAATGTATTTATTATAAATTGAAAACTCTTTGAGTATAGTATATCTACATTGGCGTAAATATCATTCATTGGGCATTAAATAGGCCCTGAATCCTTAAATTAAAAAAAAATGCATTACCATTTTGAACTTGTATTTTCAATGAAAAAGTATAATACTCTCTCTGAGCAAAACTTAAGTTAAGAGTTACAATCTAAGATTGGTTTACAGCCTTGTATAAGCCTTTGTTAAAATGCTTTAGCTCAATATAAATCGTGACTACCTCAGTAAAGATTTATATGAATAATTTAAGCGCTGTCTAACTGCTGTCTGAAATAAAGGAAAAAGGTTTTGCTGCATTTGCTCTGTTTATTGTCTGTACTTGTCATTATGTCATCAATGAATCAATTCTTTCGTTAAAGTTAGTTGTATTATAGCAAAAAATATTTACTTTTATATAAAGCAACAAAGACACGCATTTTTTTAATGTTTCATACGATTGATACTCATCTTAAGCGACTCATCAAGACTATAGAGCTCTTTACCACCTTCGTAAAAACACTTAAATCACGCCTAATACGGTTTAGAACTCCTTGGTAGAAAGTTTCAAAAATAATTGTTTTTTTGTTCTTTGTTTGAGTTGCGGCTGTGCTACCATTTCACATACAATCAAATCCGCATGATTTTACATAGAGTTGCTTTAGCGTGCTTACATTTACACATAATTTTTGTTAATTCGCCTTTTTTATTTGCAGTGATTTTAAGTAAATCAAATAAAAGTAAATATACTTTAAAACATGGATAAGATCTCACATAGTTTGACTGCAAAGAAAAGTTTGCGATATTTTGTTTATTAAATGAATTATACTTTCTTAATTTCAGCATTTTAAGCTAAAGTATATATATTCGCATCGGAGAACCTCCTTGCAAGTTCAGGCACATGGAACATTTAATTTTTCCAATAATTTTGTGTAAACCTGCCTGCTTTTTTCTTTGCAGTAAGTAGCATGTTGTTTTTACGCTTTAGCCTGTACTACATATATATTTGTAGCATTAATTTGCTTTTTGAACAATTCTAGAGAGCGCAAATATATTTCGTTTTAAGCAAACAAGCTGATATAACTTAGTTGTGCGCAATTTGACCCTTTGTGTTACACATATTTTATGTTCATTCAAATTTGGCTGCTGCTTATTAAGAATTTTATTTAATTTCTCAATAAAGTAACAGCAATAATGGTTATTGCAATAAAGCACGATTTTGATATTTTTGTTAAAACTTTCATGAGCATAAATAGATTCGTTTGCTGCTTTTAGAAGAAAAAATATGATATTCTTGTTTATGCAACGTAAAGTTTTTTTTGCGATTTTATTATTATTATTTTAAAAAAATTATTACAAAATTAAAGTAGTGTATTTTAAGCTAGATTTGAGCGATTTTAGTATTGTTATTTTAAAAAAATTATTTCAAAATGAATGTAGTGCATTTTAAGCTAGAAAATTATTACAAAAAAACTTAAAACTTATTACAAAATTAATATATTCTATTTTAAGCTAGCTTCTGGCGATTTGATTATTATTTTAAAAAAATTCTTCCGAAATTAATGTAGGTCCTTTTAAGCTTTATTTTGGCGTTTCAGTTCTTCACTTGCAACAAAGCTGACGCAATAAAAACACATAAAACATGCGAATTATTCAAATTTAAAGCAAGAAACTTTTGTTATACAACAAGGAGAGACTGGCAGCACGCCTGCATATTCATTATTTTTGTTAATTATTTCAAATATTGCGCACTTCAATACTGTTAAATAATGCAACGATAGGTAGTCAGTTGCAATAGCATTGCCGCCTATCGACAACTTGTCTAGCCGCGAACGTATATCGAACTATCGTTAGCATAACAACAACAGAAATAACAACAACAACAACAACAACTGCTGGTCTATTTATGTTGCTTTTTATTTTTCATCTTTCATTTCATATTTTCGTTTCGTATCGTTCGCGTCGTGAGCGCTCGAACGCAGTTAGGGAGCAACAATAACAACAGCAACAACAACATAATTCCCGTAAGCCGCTCTCGCTCTGGCTAACCGAGTTTGCAGCCGCAACAACAACAACAACAGACACACCGCAGCAATAACAAAAACAATAATAGTTAATAATAATAATGCGCTTTTTGGCAGCCGCAGCAACAATGATTAAAACGTGTTAAATGTGCATTTGTTTTTTCATTGCATTTTGTCTTTGTTTTGCTGGCAATTATTGTTATTTGTGTTTTTGTTTTTTTTTTTTTTATTAATTTTTGCTGCGCTAAAAATAAAACAAACTGCATGGAAATGTGCTGCAGCAGCAGCAGCAGCGACAAACGCACAAAGGCCTAGAGCGACACACACACACGCGCACACACAAATATAAACAATAAAATATTTTTTAATTATAACAAAAAACAAATAAATGAATATTAATTGGCTATCATCAAGCGTGCAGCGCAGTTGAGGTCAAGTGTGCATGTGTATGTAAAATAACGGGATAAGCAAACAAATGGCATATATATGTATGTGCATGTGCAGACATGTGTGTGCCTGTGTGTGTGTGTGTGTAGCGCCGCTCAGCTAATTGCTTTGGTATTTGTGCAAAGACAATTGCAATAACAATTGCTGCAAGCGCAATAATTACTAATTAGCCGCAGTTGGCATTTTTCTTAATTATTTATTTAAATGCAGACAAATGCAAGAAAATTGTACAATATATATATTATATAGAGTGCCGTTGTGCAGCTGTCTGCTTGGAAGGCTTCGCATCGACACGCATACGAATTTCTAATGTAATTAATGTTGCTGCGTCGCTGCCGACGTCGTATAAACCGCATGCAGCTGTTTAGAAAAATGTGTGTGTGCGCGTTGCGTGCGTCTCGGCCCCGTGTGTGCAAGTGTTGCATATGTAAATTTCTTATGTGTTTTTTGTTTTTGTTTTGTTTTTGTAGCACAGCAAATAACTGACAAGTGCAAGTGTTAACAACAACAACAATAATACAACTGCAACAACAACAACAAATATTGCCCTCGCAGCATATAAGTGTGTCAAAAAAAAGAAAGAAAAACAAAAACAAAATCAACAACAGCGACGTCCGACAAAAACAACAACAACAGCAACAACGACGACGACAACAAAGCGCCACAGCTTTACGCAGCGGTAATTTAGCCAAGACGCAAACCAACAGCAGCACCACCAATACCACTACAACTGCATGCAGTAATTTGCAGCAAATTGTTGTTGTGACAACAGTAAATTTTACGGGTAAGTTCATATATATGTATACGCATATGTCTATGTATTGTGCACACAAGTGTACATATGCATGTGTAGGCTATAGAGATGACAACGTGATGGCGACGTGAGTTGGTTTTGGTTTTGTTTTTTCGCATCGTTTCATATTTAAAATAGCAAAAAATATACATAAAAATGTGCAAAAGTCAATGTCTTAGGTGTAAGTTAAGCAACAAATACAGCTTTGCTACTAAAGTTTGAATTACCATATAAAATAATTAAACATATTATAGATTTTGATATCGCCAATAGTACTTGAATTCGCAAAAAAATGTTGCATATTGATTCGTGTGCTTTTGTCAGAATTAAAATTGTGTAAAGTTAAGCTCAAAAATGAATAAAGAACTTTGTATAAATGTACCATATAAAATTAGAAAAAAAATCATGTATAGACTAGTGACAAAATCGAATTTTTCGTTAATAGAGCGAAATAAATTAGTGCTAAGTGCGCTAGATTCATATTAACAAATTTTAAATGGCGTGCTTATTAAAAAATTAATTTCTATATATGATATTAACTATAATTAACATTATACCATATAAACGCACTCACGCCGATCACTCTAGTACTTTCGTTAATTTAAAGATTTAGTTCTTTGCCATATATAATTATATATTATATATAATAATTATTATGTCGAACATTTGAATATATATTTTTCATAAATATAGTACAAACCAAAAGATTATAGAATGTATCTTTCTAACTGCATTGAAAGCGTTAAAATCCAATTACCAAGATTTACGTTAAGCTGTCGTCAGTACAAAAAAACCAAATTCACTTTTAATTGTTAAAGCAGCTATCGCATACGCGCAAGTCACGTCACGTTGTCAGCTCTAGAATGCATTTGATTTGGGTGTGTACCAGAAATCTCTTGCCATTGCATTTTCCTGACTTTACAAAAAAAATATTGTAGAATAAGCAAAGCTTTGAAAAAACATCAAAACCATCTAGAGATTTCTGGCCAACACCATTTTGTTGTTGTTGTTGGTCAGCGGCATTAAAATTTTTTCAAAAAGCCGAAAGCGAAACAATCGAAATACATAAATTATATAACAAAATCTCGAGTGAAATTTAGTGGCGCAAACTTCACTTTCTACTTCTAAGCGAGCAGCAACAACACTAACACAATGAAATTTATAATATTATTAACAAAAAAAAGTTACAACAAAAAATAAAAATAGAAAAAAAAACAAGCCAACAATTAAAACGAAACGAAAAGCAAAAGCCAAATACCAAAGGTAACAAACAGTGGCGTAGAATTGGGAGTTCTAAAACTTGTGGAGGGGGGATTAGTTCTTGCTGGTAGTTATTTGCTTTTGGAATATGGGTTACAGATATTAATAGCTATTAAAAGGGTGATTTTTTGTGAGATAGTTGCTTTTTTTATCCATAATGAAAATGAGAAGTATAAGTTCTAATAAAAAGGGTAATTTTTTGCGAACGAGCTGGTAGTTCTTTTTATTCAAAAAACTAACTATTAAAATGGTAATTTTCTGTGAGATGGCTGTATTTTTAGCCAAAGTTTGAGTTTATAGGCATTAGTTCTCATAAAAAGGGTAATTTTTTGTGAAGCAGCTGGTAGATCTTTTAATTTTAAAATTTTTATGTGAGATGACAGTTTGTTTTTAGCCAAAGTTGGAGTTGGAGGCATTAGTTCTCATAAAAAGGGTAATTTTTTGTGAAGCAGCTGGTAGATCTTTTAATTTTAACATTTTTATGTGAGATGACAGTTTGTTTTTAGTCAAAGTTGGAGTTGGAGGCATTAATTCTTATATAAAGGGTTATTTTTTTTGAGTGAAAAATAGATTAAAAGCATTTATTGCTAGTAATTCTTGTAAAGAGAGGTAACAGATTTTTATGTCAAAACTATGTTCAAAGCATTAGTTCCAATAAATTGTGTGATATCGTTTTTGAATACTATATAGTTTTTCTGCTTAAGCGTAGGCTACCAATTTGAATAATAATTATATAGAAAAGATTGTCACAATAGTAAACAATTAACACAAATTGTGCAACGCCAGCTCACATGAAAGCAGATTCCATTTGGATTCCATTTTTTTTTTTTTTTAATTTTTGGAATAACAGTTGAAATTGCCTAAGAAACCCCCTCAAATCTACGCCACTGTTTCGAGCTTACAACATATTTCATGAAAAGGCTTTAGAAACCTTGTACGTTTAGTTAACTAAATAAAAGTTAGTTTCTATTTCTATGAGCAACACTTTTGCAGTCTGGCCCTTGTATCAGCGTGAAACAGTTTTCTAAAAATATATATTTATTGCATGCGAACAACGCAGCAATACCAAGCAAATATAATACAAATAAAAGAGATCATAATAATTAATAATAAAAGTATAAGCTACAAGCAACACCACTGAACCCACAGACAGATCCGGCCGAACTGTATTAAAAAATCATTATACAGCCAAGCGTCGTAAAATGTAAAACATATGGTAAAAATAAAAAAAAAAAAACAATAACAAAAATGAATATAAAGTAGAAATGAAATATGAATAATGAAATAAACATAAGCGCCCCCCGCCAAATACAAGAGACAACAAAAAACATAATAATATTATACATATAATGCAGATGGGAAAGCAAAAGAAAGCAAAGACCCCAGAGCAAGTGGCTAATAGCGAAAGGTTAAAGCGCTGCTTGGGTCGCTATAAGTTGAGACGAAATAGATTCTCTAGCAACTCGCCTAGTTATCGATAACAGCGATAGCAATAAATCGTAACAAGTGGCATTTTGTTTCGCAAAAAAAACTGCTGTGTTTTCTTAAGTGTTTCGGCGATTTAACAAGCCATGCTTTTTAATGAATCCATTATATTGAATCATTATATCTATTAACTTTGGTTACGCATTTTATTGACAAGCGTTCTTTTTTTTTTCTTTCACAAAAAAGAAAACAGCTTAATAAATACATTTATTGTTTACGTCATTGAGTGAAACAGCTGTTTAAATTTGAGTACGCAGCAAATCTGTTTGATCAAAGCTGCGCCACTCGCAACGAATTCGTAGAAATAAATATTAATGCGCTTGCTTTTTGTTTTTTATTGTATAATATAGGGTGTTTTTTTTGGAAAGTTGGCATGGTAGTGTCGCTGCAATTTAGAAAAATGCAACATACAAAGTAATTCATTCGCGTTCTTAGGCTGTTGGGTGGGTTGAGTTTATTGTAGAGATGCACGACTCACAACTGGCTAGAAGTGCCATAAAATTGCAAAGTTTTTTTAAGAAAAGTTGATCAATTGCAGGATTGGCCAAAGGAGCTCGAAGTGGCAGAGAGCAAATCATAAAGGTAATTCCACTTCGACTAAGTCGTGCAAAGCATTCTGCAGAGCATAATTAGAGCTTCCAAACTTTTTTAGAACGAAGAGAACACGCCATGGCATGTTCTTTGATAATATAAGGAAAACGCTCTTTTTTCGTCGGATGTTAGGATATCTGTCTTGATAAAGGTGTTTTGGTGTTCTCTTAAGGGGCGTCTGCTCATCAATTGCCTACTAAAAAGGCGATCACGGGGATTGGCCTATTCGAAAATGGCAGGCACAGTCGATATGTTTCTTGATTTTATCAATATTTTTGGAGTAGCGCTTCGCGTGGTCAGCAGATTGGTTTGGCACTCATGTGCTAATTATAGTTTAATTAAAGAAAATCTTTACAGTTTAAATATTTAAAAAAAACTGGAACCGTTTTAAACTTACATTCCTAGCAGCCATTTCTTGTACCTTTAGTCTTCAAGAGAAATGCATAGAAGCTCTCTCTGTAGCATTACAAAAATTTATGATTATTATTTTTATTATTATTAATACCAGTATTTTTCTGATGAAAGTCGAGCTTATGTAAACTGTAACAGCTAATTGCCGTTAGATTGGGCCTTTCCAAATGCCCAACCGAGCACAAAAACTAATGCGCTTAACCAACTGTAGCGTATCTCTGCTGTCCCAACAAAGCGTAACACTCACTCCAACCAGTGAATGCCCAAGGGAGTGGGGGGTGGTGCTATACAATATATTGCCATAAACCATGTTGACTTGGACCCGGTTCGACTTCTGTTTAATGTTTGTTAAATATGTCATGCTCACTGGCCAGTCAAAGACCATTATTATGGACAAGCACAACTGTGTCCATTGCCTTTTTTCTATGGCAAAGTAATAGGATCCACAAATACCATACAAAGATCGAGGGCCCAGGGCGCGCACCGGCTCTGCTCTGTACAACTTTCCCAATGTCCAATGTTTGTTTTTATATTGTGAGGCGATGGGCATGCAGAACTTGGGTTTTTGTATTGCCGTCAGCTTGACCAAAAACAATAGCAAGTGGGCTGCATAACTCTAGGCTCTCGACTATTTCATACACTTTCTGAAGACAAGTTTTCTTAGTCTTTGCTTGTTATGAAGTTCTGTATGAATAACTTTACGAAGAGGCGGCGACGAAACTCTGGTTGAAGCGTTCTTATCTTGAATTAAGAGAGATATTCTTGTGACGTCATAAAACATGAGAAAGTGAGAGAGCAAGGGAAAAAGAGACTGATTGAGAGTAAACTGCAGCACAATCTGCTCTTCTGTAACTTATGCAGTTTATAGAAATTATAGGAACACATTTGAATTAGCATCTGAAAGTCTTCAATCAATCAAATACTATGTCCTCACTGGGACGTATTCATGTCAACTAGTCTTAATTGTTCAGCCTAGAGCTATACAGAAGTATTCTTAGGGATGATATATCAGATCTTTATGCATGTAAATTGATACTTTGTCAAGGAAATCGTTCGGTGCAAAGTGTATTTTCTCTTTGAATCGGAGCGAACTTTATGTATTACCTCTTTTACTTTCTGTGTAGCAGCAGCCGGTGGAGAACGCAACTCCACGCTGAACCAATGTGACGCTCTGATCCCACAAGGAGGCCATACTCTATGAGTGTGCTTGGAACCAAGCTCAATCCACGGTACCACTGAAATTGAAGGGCTGGATGGGCACTGCCCTGTCTGCCATAGCAGTGTATTGCATTAGAGATCATGAAATATTTCTGTATGGTTGGCATAATAAAGTCTTATCGCAAGCGAACGACTGTCATCCCTCACTCTCTTGTAATCAAGTCCAAGTCTTTCCCATAAACTTTTGTGGTTGCAAAATTTCGGAAAACATTACGCAGAATTGATGGCTATATTTCCTTTGTATGCAGAATCTCTGTGCTGACCATTGGTTTTGGGCAGTATCGTGGGAGCTGTGGTTTACTATCGAAGTGCGGGTATAGCTTTCTATCTTATTGCTTTTCAACGTGCATGAACCGTCATTCTTTTGCGATCAAGTCCAAGTCCACGTCTTTCCCATTTCTTTCACAATTGTTTGTTACAACGGATCTGTCATTATTTTTGAAGAATAGTTGCAGGATGTGGCTGCATGGGATTTCCAACGATAAGTTGATGGTTTTGCTGAGCGAAAAATCTGCTTTGTACGAAATATTGAAAAAATATATCAAAGATGCGTTCTCTATAAACTTTCCGTAACGCTTATCTCATTCAGGCAATCAGATATATAACTTTTTAAAATTATATATATGGAATATATTTTCAACGTCTTCTGGTGTTGTTGAACAGTTATCCAGAGGTTCGTTTCTAATGATCAACAACTTATGCTGGATTCTTCTTGAGGCACTACCTCTTACATGGTTTTTTACATCTTCAGGATCGTTATAGTTTGCTTCATGGAAATAGTTCAAGGTATTCGTTAAGTCTGCTTGCACAGCGTTCGTTTCTTTTCATTGGGTTGCAGCTCCAAATTCCTGTAGTTCATTTCTTGGTGGAAGCTAACATTTGCATAAAAATATTTTTTGAACGAATCTTTCGCGGTATTCGAAGCTGGAGATGTGGATGGGCTTGTATTAGTTGCGACATCTGCCCTATAGATGCTTGATCATCTTGTTGGGGCTTTTTGCAAGCTACGGACTTCGGTGGTTGTTTCGTATTGAAGGTATTTTTTGGTTCAGGCGAAGAAGATAAATCGAGAATGAATCGATGTACTTGTATTTATAGCGAAAGAATTGTAATGAAATTTCGTAGAATCAAACACTCTCCATGGGTTAAACTTTATAAAGAGTAAAAATCATACTTATACTAAACGTTTGAGTTGATATAGGCGAGCTGACAGTAAGGTATGGAGAGACCGAAAAGTGCATGAAGAACAGAGGCACATGCTATGCTCCTAAACTCTTTATGCTTTAAGAGCCAAGTCCAACATACTCCTTAGCCTTTCGGATGTAGTGTATGAAGTGTGGACAAAAAAAAAACAAACATTGAAGTAGCAAAAATGCAGAAAACCGCAAATACCCGACGCGCTTTGTGGTTTTTGTGGTTCCGGAAGCTTTCGTGCGGTCATTGGCGCTTTAGCATTTGAGATAAGCCGTACTCACGCACACACTCTCCCTCTCTCTCTCTCGCGTCGTCTCTGTTGCTATGTATCTAGGTGTGACGGTGCCAATCTTTGCGGGGCGAGCGCGCTCTACAAAGAGAAGAAAATAAAGGGGAGGGGAAAAAAAACACCTTATAATGCTTGGTAATTAGCTGTGAAAGAGAAATGAAACTGAATGTCATCGGTGCTTGGCATTCATTTATTTCCTTCGATTTCTCATGTGGGGATTAGCTGAGAAGTTGAGAGAATCTCTTGGTATTTGGTATGTAAGCCTCACAAGTTGTGTTTGTTGTGAATTTTAATTAGATAAAGTGACAGGTTCCCAGCAGAAATGCTTTCCGATTCTTGTTAGTCACGACGAATTCTAAATTCGATGCAGTAATAGAGTCGAGTCGCAGCGAAGTAAATTTATTGTCAAAACTTTTAATGGCCATAAATTCTAAATGAAGAGACTTGTAGCGATAATAAGCTGGCTATATTTTTTATTTTTTTCAAACTCTAAAGCCAAAAGTTGCTAAAACCCGCAGACTCCCAGCAAGCATTATTACAGATTCGCGTTGGGCATAGAGGTAACTTATTTTGAAACATTTAAATGACCATACTTAATCTTGATCGAAAAGTTGTCGGAACTTATTCATGTTTATACATCAAAATCGATATTGTTCCCTATCCCATTGACTGCAACGCACTTATGCCAGCTCTCTCTCTCTCTTGATTCAATTTTGAAAACATTTTTCATACTCAGCTTGCGGTATGGCCAACAGAACCAACTACGATTATTTCCTGATCTCATTTCGAATGCTAAAACGGTGTCCACGGAGCGAGCGATTTCTTGTGTCGCCCGAGTAGGTAAAAATCGTAGGGAGGCAAATTAGCTGCATTTTGTGTCCACCACAGCCAACATGAAAATCCCACAAGTAGGTCGAACTCCGTGAACTTGCATGGGAACATGCTCAAAACATGGCATCGAATTTGAAGAGCTTGTTGGGCCGGTCCTACACTTTTGTAGTGTGAGTATCGTATCAGAGATCTTGACGTACTTTCGTTTTGTTTTTAGCCAAATGTTCACGCATAACGATGACATTGTGCGACGACGCCTGCTTTTCGACGATGACGTGGTTTTTACGTTCGCAAACCCTTTGCTTGCATGATGTCTAGCTTGCGTGTCATATTCATAAATCCACGTCTCGTCTGCAATAATGAGGCGTTTGATGAACGTTGGCGCTAATTTGGCCTTGGAAGTCGTAGCTTTTGCGACAAAATTAATCAAAAAGTTTTGGTTTTTTTTTTTTGAAGGCAAACAGCGAATATAATTATCAGAATTTTGACTTCTGCCGCAAGCTCTTTAAGTTAGAGCTGAAAAATGAAACGTATTTAGCGTCTGAAATAAGTTTACAAACTGATTTTTCTTTCTTTGGAATAAATACATTTCTTTTAAACTCTTTTATGTATAATTTATTTTGCAGTCAACCTTTAGGTTTAAATTACAACGCTGCTTTGTACGCAGCATCGCCAATTTGGGAAAAATAAAAAAACCGAAACGAAAAAATGAAATTTTCGCATAAATTAATTCGGCAGCATTTTATTTTGCGATTTTGCGCCTTTAGACTGAAACCACAGAAAACATGCAAATTCGTGAAATTAGAAGCACGCAAATGGGAGCACAACTTTTTATTAATTAACTTGGCCTATTTTGTTTTAAATTTTTGCGTCTTAGGCAAAAATTACAAAAATTTGAATTTTGCGCGCTTGTTGCAAGCCAAACAATTGCTGTCTGCTATAACACAGCAATATAAGCGCTTAGCGCACAATGCACGCATGCGTTGTATGCAGCACGCGTCTATTAGCGCCATCTATTGTTAAATTCGTGTACTTGTGCATGTTAATGCACTGTTAAAATTAACATTCTCATAAAATAAACGCAAGGTGGCGGCATAGATTTGGGTATGTTGCGCGTGTGTGACGTCATGCGTCATACGTTTGGGCAGCAGAAATGTTGAAAAATCGTTGCCAAAATTTATAATTTTTAAATTTTGAGTTTGTTGTTAGCGCAATAAGCAGATTTCCGCATTACTATTGAAGTTACAGCCGTAGGTATGGTTGATGTGACAGTCGGTAAACCAAAATGTTGTTATTAGCAATTTTTTTGTATGTTTTTTTTTTGAAATTGTGAAACGTTTCAAAATCTACATTATGATTTTTGGGTACAACTCCATTTAGCTGAGACCTGAACACTCAATTGAAAGCCTCAATATGTGTCGTTTATTGTTATTATTATTATTGGCTTGCTCTCTTATCATAAATTATTATTATTTTCCCTATTGTTAGGCTAAAAATCTTAACGTGTTCAACGTTTTGTACGTTAGGTTGAGTAGTGTCCGCTTACAAGTAGTCTGCGGATGCACTCTGCGACGATTGCCCATGCTGCACATGCCATATTTCTGTTGTCTCTCTGCTGAGGGCTTGTGCGAACCATCTATATTCTCCGATCGATATGTCGCTTTTGCTGCTCCCCGTTGGTTGCTGGTCTCACATAATCATGCATTGCATATTTCAAATGGAATGCCACAAGCTTATCTTTCGCATAAATAAAATGCATGTCAATCGTATAAACCATCTTTGTTTTAGGTTGCTTACACTTTAAATGGTCTATTGGCAACCTTATTGTCTAACTAAATATTTTGTTTATATTAAAAAGAATTTAGTGAGTTGCTGAAACAACTGTGCGTTACCTTTGTTTTGCTACCCGCTGCCTGCAGTAGCGCCATCTACTGTTAATGTTAAGCAAACTAAACTAGCTGCGCTGTTAATAACATGCGCATAACATAGGCCGGCTGCAGCTGCGTCGTTGTTGCCAACAACAAATACTAAAATACTTCACTGCGCATTTTCAACAACTTCGCCTTTGCCTACCAAAAATACCAAAAAAAAAAAAAACAAACTAAAAACTAGACTGCCAACTTTAGTTTGGATAAAAACCTATCGATATCTGATAGCTAATTACCAACACACGATTGTCACTTATTATTATTATTATTTTTTTTTTGTAAACATAGTCGCAGCTTCATTAACACACTCGCGGTAGTTATGTGCGCTTTAGCCTGTTGTTGGTGTTATTTGGCTTGCTAAAAATGTACACAAAATTGTAAAATTATAAAACGCGTCGTCCTCGCCGTCGGCTGTGCATAAAAGTTTAATAACAAAAAAGGCAAAAAATAAAAAAGAAAAGAAAACACTTGAGACTAACTAACAAGCTGCGCGTTTGGCTTAAATTGTTTTACTTTATTTTTTTTTTTCGACTGCTAACGTCGCGCGTTATGTATTTGGCCTTTTAGTTAATTTTAGTGTTTCTCGTACAAAACGTTTTATTTATTTACATATAACTTTACGCTGTTTTGTTGGCGTATGTAATCCGGTTTTTGTGTCTCACAAATATCAAAAACAACAAAAAAAAAGAGAAATATTTTACGTGTTTTGCTGTGTGTGTGTGTGCATGTCGTATGTTGTGTGTGTGTGTGTGTGTGTGTGTGTGTGTGTTTTAGTTGTTAAAGAAAAAGTGCGAAATTCATAACATAAATAAAGTCTGATCTTAAGTTTTATTTGTTGCAAACAATTGAAATATGGGCTAATTATGTGTGTGTGCGTGTGCGTGTGCGTGTGAGTCGCTATCAAGCGGCCTATGTGCATGTACATACATGTGTGTGCGTGTGTGCGTGTTGAATTCATTTTTTTTCTTTTTTTTTTTTGGTGGCAGCAACAGCAGCCACTGCATTGTTGTTGCTGTTGTTGTAATGTGAACAACACACGCGACACTTTCAAGTGCTGCTTGGCTGCTGCAGCCGCTGTGGGTTTGCTTCTGCGTCTTTCATTGAATTTTCTTATAAATGCCACACCATTGTTGCAGCAACAGTTTGCATTTGTATTCGTTTGTGTGTGTATTTGTGCATAATTGAAGGGCAAAAAAAAAGAAAATCTCACAAACGCATACACTGCGCTCTCTCCGCTGCACATCCTGTTCGTGTGCAGCTTGTGCATTTTAAGTGTTGCAAAACGTCTTGCATACTACATAGACTGCAATAAGGCGCGCGCTTTATTTCTTTATTTCTGCTACTCATTTGAGTAATTGCATATTGTTTATGGCTTAAAAAGTGCAAACAATTTTGGTTAAGCTTCTTGCATCCTATCCTGCCAGCAAAACTGCTGCTTAAAGTGTTGTAAAATGCTTACTTTTATAGGTTTGCATATTTGCATATGGTTGTTTTCATTTGAACTTAAGTTAACAGCTCGTTGCAAGTGCTGCTGCTTAAATGCTATAAAATGCATTTGCATTCACTCCCCGGCCCCTGCGTGCAGCATCCTGCTCATGCTCGCTAAGACTCTTTTTACCAACTGCAGTCTTAGTGTTGTAAAATGCGTGCAGTCATACACTGCAAGTAGGCGCGCTGCATTGCGTTATTCAACATATAAATTATTAACTTAAATTAAGCATTTGCATATTGATTGGCTTAAAAAGTGCATGCAATTTTCTAACGCTTCTTGCATGCTGCCTCTGCGCTGCTACAAACTACACACTTAAGTGTTGTAAAATGCTTGCAGTCATACACTGCACAAAACCGCGTATATTGTTTATGGCTTGCAACTAGTCGCAACGTTGTAGAAAGTTTATTTTAAAAGGTAATTTTTTGGCTATTTGCAGCAAATCAATTCTTGCAATTAAAATCGATTAAGTGCTCGTTGCCAGTTTTACTGCTTAACCCCTCTACCGGCACCTGTTCCATATAAATATAACTTTCAACAGACACATATTGCCTGGCTGTGCCCCCATGTATTTCAATGGTTTTTTGTGAAAATATATTGCATTTGACTTCAGCTGTCAGGTTAACAATAGCTTACCCCTCACCTTTGTAATATGTTTTCTCATAAAACGATTGCATTTTTTCATATTGTTGATAAACTAGATCGTAGATTTAATCAGTATGTTTAGCGCTTTGCTATTTGCATGCTGCAAAATACAATTGCATACACTCTCCAACGGGTACTCTTGTGATCTATGCAGCATGCTGCTTGTGCTAGCTAATACACCCATACAAACTGCAGTCAAAGTGTTGTCAAAATGCTTGTCTGCTATAAGCGGCGCGAAAATTGTACAATCAATCAAGCATTTGAATATCAATTATTTATTATTAATAAAGGTCATTGCAATGTGATGCTAAGGTATTGCAAACTACTGGCTAGTAACCAGTCAATAATCGTAACAATCTACAGCACGAAAAAGAATAATTTTCGAATTTTTATTTCGCTTAATAAAAGAAGCCACTTCCTTAAAGATCTACAACATGGTAATTCCCAAAATTTGGCTGTTAAAGTTGAAAACAATAAAAATAAAGAGAAATAATTAAAAAAAATGGCTAAGACATTTGTTAGAAGCAGTTTTCTCCTCACTAAGTCCGAATTAATCCGAAATATTATGTCGCGATTTCAGTCACTTTTCGGCTGCCTAAAACTTAAGAATATAGGCGATTGTGGATGCGAGTAGGGTTCATAAGTGCGGAAATAATGGCATGGGAATTTATTTCTTTTTGTAAAAAGTATAAATAATAAGCGGGAAACTTATAAACAAAGTGCAACTCTATGCTCTTATATAAACTTAAGGCAATCAGCATACTGTGAAGGAGATGAAGACCTACAGAAATATTTTTGGGAATTTTTTCTTTTTGTATAAAAACTATGAATAATAAGCATTTTGGAGTACAAAAATCGAATACCTACAATGTGGGGAAGGTAAAAAAGTACTATTTTTAAAAAAAAGTATAAATAATAAGCAGCTAGAAGTAAGAAAAACTATATTCTACAAAGCGGGGAACTTAAACACAAAGTGGTACTTTTTGCGCTTATCAAAACTTCAGGGAATCTACGCTTGATAGCAGATTGTCTGAGATCTATTACTGCGCGAAAATAGACTTATTTTTGGGCATTTTTTTCTTTTTATAAAAAATATGACTAATAAGCAACCACAACTACTTCCACGCGGCTGCGGTTTGCCGCTGCGGTCAACGATAGATAACCTAGCTACTGTAATTTTTCAACTGAAACAAAAAACTTAAACATTTTTGACCTTGGGCGGATTTCTCAAAGTGTGTATTCCCTTGGAATAACTTGAAGTAACGAACTAGTTACGACTAGAACAATTAGTTATTTATTGTAATAAAGCTCGATAAAAAGGTCGGTATGCCATTTTTTCAAGTTAATCCCTTTTTTCATTTTCATATCGATTAATATATCGATTTACATGCTGCTCGCTGTCGCTCTTTCTCACAAAACTGCAGCTTAAGTGTTGCAAAATGTCTGTTTGTTTTAAAGTTTGGCGCGTGTTTTATTAAACAAATTTGCATTTGAATTTGTAATTGTTGAATAAACAAATGTGATGAAAACAAGGCAGCAGAAATATAAACAACATAATACTATTGAAATGTTGGCCTTAAGCTTATCTATGACAAGTTTTATATTTGTATGTCCCTGACATCTTGTGGCGAATTTGCGTGTTATTTTTTTTTGATTTAATGTAATATAACGCGGCTGTCATAAACGTATACAGGGTGGACTATTATTAAATTGGAATATAATTTTGAAAAAAAAAGTAAAGATTAAACGGCTCAATATTTGTCAATGTTGCAACTTTTATTGCAAAGCATTTTGTTATGAAATTTTTTGTAAATTAAAGTTGCGGTCAAATGGTCATCAAGGAAACAGCGCAGCAGTTTAGCGGTTTTGGAACTAATGTCAGTAAAAGCGCAGCTTGTTTTTGGTAATTGAGATGTTGAGTTCACAATTAAATTGTTGTCGTAACAAGGAAAATAGTTGTACTGCGTCAAAGTGCAGCTTTGCGTAGATGAATTCACATCATCTTTTTTTGCCGATTCTGCTTTATTCGCAGCGAGTATCCTAAGTATTGATTATAGCGAAGACCGTTTGGTATATAACTTTATTCTGTTGAAACCCAAGATCAACTAAGTTTGCCTCTACAATAGGTGTGAAGTAAAAATGTATCAAAAGGCTTAACATTGCTGATTATGGCGACTCTCTTTTTATTTTCGAAGTAAAATTAGCCAAATGTTTGGCACGAAGTGTATGTAGCAAGTCTTCTGGGCTTGAGGTAAGCCCTCCACTTTTAGTCCAGATAGACTCTGTACGCAGCGTAAGTATCGTAACAGAGTTCTTGAAATATTTCCGCATATCTGACATATCCAAGTCTTATCGCTTCCCAACGACTATAAACCGACGTTCTATTCTATTCAGTCTTTCGCCTCCCTTTTTTTATTAGGAAATTATGACGCACAATTGAAAGTTACAATAGCCTCTGTCATTAGTTTTGAAGACAGATCAAATTCTGCAATGTCTGTTGAGTCACTGAATGTGGCTCATTGGTTTTGTCTCTAGGATAAGGTGGCGGTTTGTTTGGCGCTATAAAAATGAGCAACCTATTTAAAGATGTATTTTCATTATTGTATTGAATATCATAATTGTTATTTGCCAAATGATATGCGACTTTTTTTAACTTTTGTATGCAATAACTCGAAATACAAAGTGACATAGCTACTAGCAAGAAGACGCTATTTGCCCAAGTGAATATTTCTGAAATTAAGCTGTAGGTACCATTTCTCATTGATAGTCAACACAAAAACCCAACCCTAGATGTACCACCGTGTATTTGAAATATATTTCGTGTTAGTTATTATTCAGATTGAACTGTAGCAATCGTTTGCGGCAGTCATCCCAGTGCTCGTTGACTTCTCTTGGCAAAACCATACGTAGTAAATTTATTCAATTTAAATATTTATTATTGACACAGTCAGACAAGGCATAAATAAAGGTTTTTTTTTTTTTAAACATTTGGGCATTATTGGTAGCTACTAGCGCTGCTAGTCGATTACTAAATCGTCAAGTTTTGCAACTAATAACTGGCGCATCCCAACCACTCGAGACAACAAAACCATAAGCCTTAGCGTCTATTGCATTTTTCTTTGAAAATAATCTTAAGCTTTTGAAGCACATTATCAG
This sequence comes from Chymomyza procnemis, assembly GCA_035046065.1. Lineage (NCBI taxonomy): Eukaryota > Metazoa > Arthropoda > Insecta > Diptera > Drosophilidae > Chymomyza > Chymomyza procnemis. Next base: position 31,459,130 of record JAWNOJ010000021.1, on the reverse strand, counting down.
AGTGCAAACAGATAAAACCCCCTTTGGGGCACATAATTCACCCACTCATTTCACTCTCTCTGCCTCTTCTGATTGTTTAGCACAAAAGTTAAACTACTTTTGTAAGCCAACAATACACCTGTTTGCTGATAAAACTCATAAGCAATTAAAGGTATTGCGCAAGTCCAAAAAAATATTACTACAATGAAAAAAAAAATCACATTTGCGCCGCTTTTGCCTTAAAAATTGCGCTAAATTGCGCGCATGATGTCATATTTTCTTTCATGTTTTTTATTTATTTTTTTTGTGTTTCAATTTAAATGTCGCAAAATGTTGCTAGTATTGTCAAGAGAGACGCCAAAACAAAATAAAACATATTTTCAGTGTATCTTGGCGGTTTGTGTGTGGGCCGGCGGCACGCAGGTCGTTGTCCAAGCTGAATATAATTTCAGTTACAATCGCCATAAATGGCATTTGAATGTTTGCTGTGTTTGTCTGTTTAGCATTTTACAACACTGTTGCATGCATATGTTGCAAGCTGCGGTCAGCTGTCATTGCCATGTTAATGCACACATTTCCATTTTTTGACATGTGCTGCGTAGCTTTCCATTGCGGAGAAAGGGGAAAGGCGGCGGGCAATCTATGCGTATGAGTAATCCCCTGACATATGACAATGGAAAACACATGGGCAAACACACACACGCACACTCACATAGCTACACTTTTTTGTTATTCGAAGAGAATTATTTACCGGCTCTAGTCGATAAACGAAACATGTGAATATTGACAATATTTCGACTTTACAGCTAATTTAAATATAGACACTTTGAAGAGAAATTTTTTTTTTTAATTATCGAATATTGCAATTTTGGAGAAAATGTTCTTTTTAAGTGTGTCTTTTAGTGTGCACAAAATCGAGTTCTTAAAGTTTTAAACGATTTTACTATGAAAACCCACTTTTTTTTTGCTGGCGCCATCTATTTATATTTATTTTTGGCAAGTTTTTTTGGTAAAAAATATGTGTTTTCAAAACACTTAATTTAATTTAAATTATTTGCAGGTAAAATGTTTTTGGCTCTGCTTTAGCGTGCATAAAATCGAACCACCTACTCATTTTAATTTTTGACTAAAAAGGATGCATCTTCATCTTCATCAAATGGATTACTTTTTTGCTATTGTGTCTAGTTTCCTAAGTAAGCCTAGTTCTCTAGATTCCAGACCTTACTATTTATGTGCCGATCTTGCCAATTTTCTTGTCAACTGATTTAAGGACTTAAACAGATTTTCCTACAGCATTTTATTTATTATGCTTCCGCAGGTTGCCATATTATATAATTAATGATATATATATTATTTTAAAAAATAAAAAACATTGTCTAATCACAGATTACTTTGAAAAACGTTATCCACGTTATCCTCCCTATTTCTTGCCCCAGGTGTTTTTTGGTCTGCCTCTACCTCTGGAGCCTTGAGGATTCCATTCCAGTACTGCGTGGGTGATTTCTTTCCAATTTTTGCGTAGGGTATGAGCCAACCATCCGTATTTTTGATTTTTTAACGGACTTTTGCCCGCAAACTTCCCAAAGTCCTTGGTTTGATATAGTTCTGGGCCAGTAAAATGCGTAATATGTTACGCCAACAACGATTAACAAATGTTTGTAGTTTTTTAGTTGTTGCTAGAGTGGTGAGCCAGGTCTCACAGCCGCATAAAAGGACAGATTTAATGCAGGCGTTAAAAATTTAAATTTAAATTTAATTAATTTAGTCTGATGGACGTAATTCACACTCCAGAAGGTACTCGAATTGATCTACTAATTTACTACTAATCTACTAATTTATATATAATTAAACAAAGGCGGAACGCTTTCTTTTAAATAAAAATTTGAGAATTATGTAGACTTTGCTGAAGTATACAAACCTGAAGAACTTTGTCCTGCTCAAGTATTCAGTGCGGCTTTGGTATTTTAAGCTAGCAGGTAGCGGAAGCCCTTTTTGTATAAGTCCGTAGTTATAAATGAAAAATACGAGTTAAAGAATTATACAGACCTAGGTAAAAAGCCGCACTTTAGCATAATCAAGTGTGCGGATTTGGCTTTGTCAGCCACGAATTTTGTGTGTGCTAAACAAAATGGACTATTCAATTGGCGCGGAGTGTATACAGAATTATTATATCTCTCACTCTCTATAGAGAGAGAGAATGAGAGTCTTATTCATGCCTTGACGCTGTTATTATGCATTTGTATGCCCTGCAATGTGCCCGGTCTCTACTCTTTTGCATTTCAATTCAATTTGCGCTGACATTTAAAGCATATTAATTAAGTTGAAGTGAATGTGAATCTTGTTTTTGTTTATTTATTTTTTTAATGCTATTTATAAATTTAATTTGAACTGACGCCCACACACTTGACTGGCGTTTGTCTAATACCCCGTTTAGATGATTAATATTTTTTTAATTTGTTCATAACTTTGTTTTGTTGTACGTCGGAAACCTAAGTCAATTAAATTGTCAATAATTAAGGAAACAACTGCAATTGACTGACTACTAAATAGTGTAAAATAAATAATGAAAGTTTTTTTTTTTGATTGTAGGTAGTAAATTATTGTTAGATTGTTAATTCTATTAAATAGTGGTCTGCGAGTAAATTCTTGCATTAAGGAAACAATAACGCAATTAAGTCATGCATTTTGTACTCATTTATTTTTTAATTTGTGATTTGGGCTAGTGAAATATAAAATGATTCATAGAAAATGTCTACAAACACTTTTCTCATTGACTTGGAACTTGAGAGACAAGCTGTTTTTGTATTTATTATTCAGTTGTGCTTATAGTCGATGTTATTTTAAGGCTTTATCTGAATATTGGTAGCGGTTGCGAAAATGTTAAAAATTTAAGTTCATTTCATAAAACAAATCACTCACATAGGTACGAAAGCTCAGAGCTCTTGCGGCAGATCTCGAAGTTCAGACATTTAGACATTCTTTTCGCAATTCATTATTTAGTATATATATTTTTAAGACTTCTAACTAACTTATTTTCGAAATTTCTGTGATGATGAAAAATATGAACTTCGGCGATTTAGTAAAAATGAAATTTGCACTTATACATGTTTTTCCCGCATTTGCTTATATTTTTGAAGAAGCTTAATGACTTTGTGCTCATTTTTTTTTAATTTTTAGAAGATTCTTTAGTAGTGTAAGCTCCCTATTTTTTTATTGATTTAGTAAATTTCACACATTTTGACATTCTTGCCGCATTTCATGCTTTGGTATATATTTTTTTGAAGAACTTTAATGACTACGATGGTTTTCTTTCTAAAAATTCCTTGGTGATGTAGACGCTAAACGGGCGTAAATAAAATGTTTTTTGTGAAATAGGTGCGTTGACGATTTACTACAATTTTTTCGATTTTGTTCTTGTTTTTGTGCCATTCAAACAGTAAGACATTCTTCATGCATTTTATGCTTTAGTAATGATGCGCAATTTTATATGTGCATCGACGATTTGGTAAAAATTGAACTATTTTGTTGTTGTTTTGGTGAAGTATGTTCTGGTTTAGCTTTTCGGGAAGCTGAGCACCATTTTTTTTTTTTTTTTTTTTTTTGAAATTCTTTATTGTAAGCATTTTTTGGATCGGCTTGGAATTGTTGACTACATAATATTTTAGGCCCTTAATTATAATACCAAGCATTAAGTAGGGTATTCACATTTCGTCTTTATTGACGGATTTAACCTTAGCAACGTTATGTTAGTTAACATTACAGAGCACTGATAAACTGCACGCACACACACACACACACACACACACACACACACACACACACACACACACACACACACACACACTCACTCACTCATATGCACAAAATGCTCCCGCTCTACTCTCTCGCTGCTCAGCAGCGGCAAGTTTAAGACTTTCATTCAACAGTTTCAGTTCGATTTGCTTTTGGCCCTGTCTCTTTGTTGTGTCTCCTCTGGCTTGTTACCATTTGTTGCGTTTGTTGCTGCAGAAATTTCACTTTTTCTTGCACTTTCTTGGCTATCGATGACGCGCGCGCACACACACACAGTCATACACACCGCGACACACACACACACACAGCAAACAGAGCAACAAAAATTATTATTTATGTTTTGGTTCAAACACAGTTTATAAAAAAAATGCAATAAATTAAACACAGTGTAAACAAAATTAACACTTTTTTAAATAAAATACCAATACACGCGCACATGATAACATCAATAAATTGCAAAACGATAACGATTTAACGATAACAACAAAACGAAAAGAAAACTGTTTCATTTGTTGATCGAACACCCCCAAACGACGTTGTGCAAAAACCAAAGAGTGCAACGAATCAAATATTTATTAATATTGTTAATGCCAATTAACAAACAAACAATATAGAACTTAAACGAAAACATAATGATTAAATTAAAATCATTGTTTCGCAGAGGACAAGGAACCTCAAGTTCTGCATCCTCCAATACATCATCACATAAACAACAACAGCAGCATTCCAACAACAATCGGCAAAAGTCACAATCGAGCACATCCTTGAATACAGCGCATGAGCAGCAGCAACAGCAGCAACACAACAACGCCGCCGCAAACGCCACAACAACAACAAATTCGACAACGAAATTTTATCCAAACAACGACGCTACATACGAACGCGGCGTTGATGTGGGCGATGAGGATGCGCTGCTGCTGACAGCACAGCAGCAACAACAGCAACAGCAACAAAGGCGCCAGCAGCAGCCGCAGCAAACCAATACTTTGCCACAAAAGAAATCCAAATTAAAAGGACAAAAACTGCCAAAACAATTGCCGCAGCAGCAACCACAGCAACAGCAACAACAAGCAGCAGCGAAGAGCAACTGCAGCAATGTACAGCAGCCGGCCCAGCAACTGCCTACTCAGCAACAGCAACTGATGACGTCCATTGCAGCCGTGCCACCAGCGGCGCAAACCACAAATAACAACAATAACTTGCAAGATGCCGGCATGGTTGTTGGCGGCGGAGCAGCAGTCGTTGCTGCTGGTGGCGGTGGAGGAGTCAATGTTGCCAGTTTGGCAGATTGTCAAGACTTTTATCAGCAATTAGCGGCAACAACTACAGCAGCAGCAACAACAAACACAAACGCTGCGGTGGTAAACGCATTTCCGGCTGCCGCAGCAGCCGTTGCCGTTGCGGCAGTTGCAGCCAGCAGTTATCAGCAGCAGCAGCAGCAGCAGCAGCAGCAGCAACAGCAACAACAGCTTATCAACAACGAACAACAACAACAGCTAATCTTAGAGGTAAGCGCCAGAGCTAAAATCCTGTTTGCACTGCATTTGCGTTAGATTTGCGTTTTGAATTAAGTGTAAACATGCTATGATGTGATGTTTACACTATGATATGATGTTCACACTAGATTTGCATGAGATATGCGTTTTTGATGGATAAAAATAGACTAAATATAGCACAAGTTTTCGACGCTCCATATTGCCAAAGATTGATATAGTTTTGGGCGGTTTCGGAGCAGTAGCATGATTTAGAGTTGTAGTAGGGATTAAACGAAACAAACCGTTTTTTGGGGTTTTATTTTTTGTTTAGTTTTTGATTCCGAAAAATTCTTTAAATTGCTTTAAAGTTTCATTTGGTTTACGCCTAAATTGTTAAAGAATCTTAACTAAATAGTCTTCTTCAAAAAATAAAAAGATAACAAATAATCAAAAATAGTAAAACAAATTTGAATTAATTGCAAGAGAAATGGCATAAATCACTAACAGTGTACAAATTTTTTATTTTATAAATAAACCAAAAAGATTTAGAGCAAAAAAATTGCGAAAAAATAAAAAAACCCAACAAAATTTATATTTTACATTATCCAAGAAGTAATACAAAATTTTTAAAGTAGAATTTTATCTCTAAAATGAGTAGGAAAATAAAATTGTACCCTTAATGCAGTTAAAAATTAGGCTAATTTTTCGCAATTTCACAAAACGAAAACGCAAATCTATAGCTTTATGTAGCGCAAACGACGTTTTATCATCAACTTCATAAGACACAAAAGTTAATGGAATTTCGCCCCGCAGGCTAATAACAAAATGCAGGAGTTACAAACGCAGCTGGAACGTTCGAATCGTGAGCAATTGCAGCTGGAAACACGCATTACGGAGCTGTTGCCATACCAAAGCGAGGTGGCCAAACTTAAGGGTGATCTAGTAAAAATGCAGGTGGGACTTATGCTACCTAATACCCATATTTCCCAATCCCATCCCTCAAACATCACCAGACTACGTTAACCACATGCAAAAAAAATAATAAAAAAAAAACTATTGTGGTTGTTGTTGTTGTCAATCAGTCAGTCGATCGGACGTAGAGCCGTTGGGTCGCTTGGTCGGTCCGTAATACGTTGCTCTGTCAATTTGTTAGCGCAACGCTCGATGACTAAACATCGTGGCCGGAACGTTGCGCTTGATTACTTTAACCAATCTATTGATTGATATTCAATATGATCTATATGATATAGAGTTAAGTTTTTTTCCTATTTTTTTTATTGCAAATACTGCGCGCTCCTTTAATTGAATCTCGAGCACAGTGGTTGCAAAAGTTGAGCGCATGGCTGGGAATCCAAACACAGATCTGATTTATAAACGCACGCCGTGAAAGCACTTGCAATTCGAAAGATGGCCAGTTTCAGCAGCACGAGTGTATTAAATATACAGAATTCAGATTATATAGATTATAGGATGCAATTTATTTTTAAAGTCTACAAAAAGCTTTATTTAAAATACTCCTCGTCTTGATATAGAGTATACTTTACTTTCCAAGTCTGCTGAAAGCTTTATTTGTAATTCTGTTTATCCTCAAAGTGAGCTGAAAGCCAGTTATAGCTTCTAATTTGTAATTGGTTACGAATTTATTATGGGAATATTAAACTTTGTTTTAATTATTTATTTAGATTTTTTTTTAGATTTCGATTCCGACAAAAATATTGTACTTGCAAACATAAAGAGCAGTAAACGATGAGTCCAAGTGGTTTTTCAGGCTTGTTCTACATTTCGATTCCGGCAAAATCGGTTGGAATCGTAAAGGGCGGTGTAGGGAGATTTCAAGTATTTATTCATTCTTATAGATTGTAATTCGAATAAGAACGATGTACGGTGATTTCGACGGCTTAGTCTTAATTTCGATAACGACAATAACATTTAGAATTGCAAAGAACGATTTACGGCGATTTTGAATGTTATTATTTGGGGTTTAGTCTAGATTTCGATGCCGACAAAAACACTGGGAATTGCGAATAACAATGTACGGCGATTTCGAATCTATTTGTCGAACTTAAAAAAAAAAATGTTTTGTCTGCTCTAAAAACTACGTTCGATGATTCAAATAATAGACTTTCTCGAAATCTAAATGATTTGAAGCAACTGATGCTTGGTGTGGGTGTTATAATTATTGCAGCAAGTGTAAATTATATGCATGCAATGCGACAACAACAACAACAACAACAAACCCCAACAGAAATACTACAATTCATAACTATTAACAATAAACTAACTTACCTGTTCTGCGCTCTCTTTTTGTTTTACAGAATCTACAGGAGAAAACACAAATGGAAATCGGCAATTTAAAATATGAAAATGAATCTTTGCGCAATCGTTTGCGCGACGTTGTCAACTCGCCACTGTCGGATGCGGAAAAGCATCAGCTTATACAAGATTCACAACGTTTGCATAGTTCAGCGCCCGCCTCCATAGCACTGCCCAGTGTAAGTAGCAAATGATGACCAAAAATCTTAAAACTTATTCGATATTTTGTTGTAGAGCAACGAAGCGCACGATGGCACACCGTGTCTTACGCCGGATTGGGATAAGCATTCATCCTCTAGCGAGATCTCAGTAGCGTGCCTGCAGGACAGAATCATACAAATGGAGGAAACACATTATTCCACCAATGAAGAGCTGCAGGCTACACTACAAGAGTTGGCCGATCTGCAAACGCAATTGAGTGATACACAAACGGAAAACGAGCGTCTTGCTGAGGAAAAGGATGTGCTCTTTCAGTCGTTGTGTCGCCAAACGGAAAAGCTTAATGAGTCACGTACACAGATAAGCACGCTGCAAGAGCTGCTGCTGCGTGACACAAAGCAAGCGGCAGAAGTGTGCACCTCAGAGCGTGAAAAGAAGCTACTTGATCTGATAAAGACCTCACAAGAGGAGCGTGAAACTGTGCTGGTCAAGCAAGAGGAGCTCAATGCCGAGTTGGCTGAGCTACGTCAAACGCGTGATGCGGCACAGCTCGAACAGCAGCGTCAACGTGAACGCAATGCCTTACTTGAATCTCAGCTAGATGCAGCAACGGCGGAGCGTAAGCAAACTGAAGCACAGCTCTCCCAAACCAAAGAGGAGGTATCACAGCGTGCCATTGAAATAAGTCGTTTAAGCACGCTGCTGGAGAATGCGCGTAGCAAAATTGAAGAGCTGGAGGCTGACTTGTCGCGCGGTGATAAGGCAGACTTAAGCGATGTCTTGGAGGCTGCACGTCGTGAAAAAGATGCACTGGAGGAGCGTGTAGCCGAGCTGCAAGATCAATGTTCACGCAATCAGGCTGAGCTGCGGCGTTTGCGTGAACAATTGGCTGGCCTAAGCGAGGAGTGTAAGGTGGCCAAGAACAATGCCAAATGTGCTGTCTCGGATTTGGAATATCGTTTGGAGCAGTTGCAGCATGATAAAGACAAGCTGGCCGGTGATTGTCAGGCGCTAGAGGAACGCATGGCTGAGCTGCAGGTGCAGTGTAAATGCCATCAGGAGGATAAGGCGCAGCTGCAGACGCTGCTAAGCGAGACGCAAAGGCATTTGGGTGATATGCAACTGCAATTAAGCGATAGCGAATCGCGGCTGGAGAAGGAGACACAGTTGCGTCGCCTAGAGGCTGAGGAATGGCAACAATTTCAGGCGGATCTCTTGATGACTGTGCGTGTTGCAAACGATTTTAAGACTGAAGCATTGAGTGCCCGCGAGCAGCTGGTGCTTGATAACAAAACGCAAAAGGAGAAGATAAGGCTGCTGGAGCAGCAGCTCGAAAAGTTGACCAAGCAGCGTAAGTAATTGGTGGTTGGTTGATTATTGGTTTGTTTGCGCAACTAAGTGTGTTTGTTTCTATGCCAGCAGAACTGCAACAAACGGAGACGCAACAATCGGTGCTATCCACTGTGCAACAGGAAATGGCATCGCGGCGTAAGCTCAATTTTAGCAGGCAGGATTCACGTTTGTCTGTCAAGACGCTCATCGAGAGCATAGAGACAAACAATAAACAGGTAAGTGTTGGCAAGATAAATGTGCAGACGCATACAATAACTTGCTATTTGTTTGTACAGGGCAAATCGGATGAGACCGAGTCGCATTATAGCTCCACATCAAGCCTTAATAGCGGCACGCCTGAAATTGGACATACGCCCATCATATTGCCCACGGCCGCAGATTGGCATGAAAGCGTAGGTTTATTTATTGCAAATTTTTATGTGCATATTACGAAGTAATCAATCTCCTGTCTCTTTATAGTTGCGTTTGCCCATCTTGCAGAGCAGCAATGTGCGTGCGAATAACCACAATGCAACAACAAGTATACCAACAACAACCACAGCTAACACTACCAAAGTAACGTTGCCATTGCGCGAACAGCAGCAACAGCAACAACAACAACAAACTCAGAATCAGCAGCAACAACAGCAACAACAACAACAGTTGTCCATGCAATCTACACAAAGTACGCCCAGCACACAGCAGCCGCCTAGTCTGACGCCTGTCCAAACACCAAGTAGTGCGCTGGTCGGCAGCCTAAGCTTTGGCAATGTCTCAAAATCTTTTATTAGCGGTGAGTATGGGAGTAGCCTGCAACGGGATTGGAATTAGTTGTGAAACAACATTTTTTGGGTGCTGACTTCCTGACTGCGTGGGATTGAGTTGTTGCTTGTTAGGAATTTTGCTGTGAGCTGCTGCAGAACCAGTTCAGTTGCATGATGAGCTCAGCCAGAAGCACCATAGCATGTATATGGCAGGGCTAACAACGTTCAGCGTTAAGACAACCAAGAGTTTATTTCATTTGTTAAATCCGTGCATGCCATGCACGCTAATTCCGCCTTCCTAGTGAGGTGGAAGTTATATTTTTGACTGCTCATCTCTTGTTAACTTGAATTTTCAAACGCAATATTATTGAAAAGAGCGCAGTACGACGAGCAGTTGTGTAATGTTACCTTCATACATACGCCAACCCATTGCCTGCACTTCTTGCAGCTTAATAGTTATCCTACAAAGGCGCGACGCATTGCCCTATGCTATTGCTCTAGACGTGACTGAATTTTTACAGCATCGGGACGATGTTTTTGCATATTTCTCGCTGTGACATCAATGTCAGCGGTTTAGCTTTGCTATAGTGTGAAGGTTCCAAAAGAGGGCCTATAGTGCCCCGTCTAAGGACAGCCGCTTGTCCTCCAGTCTTTGAAGCATCTGGATTTGGTTTTTCAATATTTGTCTCTGTGACAACGATGTCAGCAGCATTGCCTTCAGCCGTCTCTGGCCTCCAGTAGTGAGCATGTAGTGTCCCGCCTATGTACAGCCATAAAAGTTTAGACATTTCCTAAAAAGGAATCCAAAATCTCAGCGTTGAGTAAGTTGGGATTTCATAGGTCGTGATTGGTTGCACGATTTGGCGAATCAAGCCAGTTTAGATAGACAAAGATGTAAATTTAAAAGGCCCTTCATAGGTTAGGAAATACAAACTAGAAAATGCTAATGCTAGAGCTTGATAATTACAAGTTACCCTGGACGGAATGCTAAAATAAATTTTGTTAAGGAGTGTATTAGAGCTAGCAAAGCCGTATGGCATGTTCTGCGATCATTTAGAGAATGTAATTTTATAAGGCGTTGGGATCTCAATTTGAAGCCCTACCCTATGCCTTGCCAATTCAAAACTCAAGGCTTCTCTTATACTTTTTCAGTGCCAAATTCTAAGCGCACACAGACGCAGTGAAAACAGTCGTTGCGGATTAGTGATGGGCCGCTGCTAACTTGCAACTTACCAAGGCTTTCTACTAAAATGCATTTAAATCTTGTCTTTCAGGTGAACGCAAGGATCCACTCAACATGTTGGCCAAAAACGGTGGCTCCAAGCGTAATGCATTGCTCAAGTGGTGCCAAACTAAGACCGTTGGCTATCGCAATATTGATATAACGAATTTTAGCTCATCGTGGAACGATGGCTTAGCATTCTGTGCGATTTTACATTCCTATCTGCCGGATCGCATACCCTACGATACGCTCAATCCGACCAATAAACGGCGCAACTTTTCGCTGGCCTTTGCCGCAGCCGAATCAGTTGGTATTGGCACCACGCTGGTAAGTAACAATGTTGGCCTAAATGAATGTGCTCAATTAACTTAATGTTTGTTTGAACGCAGAACATCAACGATATGTGCCAGATTGAACGCCCCGATTGGACGCAAGTCATGTCCTATGTCACGGCTATATACAAATACTTCGAAACGTAAAAGCGGACGTACTACTTTTTGTATATGTAAATTCTCTGCGTTTAATTATTTTAAACTAAACTATGTTATTTTTTTTTTGTCCTCTTCTTCATGTTGCCGCTTGGTAACTATTTATTACTACTCTATCTATAATTGATATGCGCATTTGGCCAACTCGTTTTGGTCATCAAGTTTTAAGCCCAAAAACTGTATTAAAAATTGTATGATTATTATTATTATAATTTTTTTTTGTAAATTTAAATAATTGGTATTATTGCGCATTGTTAATGTAGTTCAAATGCTTAGAAAGTTACTTTTGAAAAAATATATATATATACATTAATTATTTATTTTTTTTTTTTGTAATGCTAAATTCAAATGAAATATTTTTATATTTATGCAATCGTTCAGTATGGTAGTCTAGTTGTTTTTATATTTTTTTATAACTTAAAAGTGTTTAGAGTTACTTCGAAACTATATGTCACATTTAGCTGCTAGCTCTTTAAAGTTTTAAACTAAAAATTATATAAACAATAAAAAAAGCTACAAAACGGTGAAAGATTAGTAGTATTTTTCACTTTGAAATTGTTTATTTAATTAAAGCACGCAAAGCATATTAAGCTGTAGCTTGTGAAACTTAAACTAACTAGGCCACTTGGTAGTAGGTCACTCACTAATTTTAATATTTCTCAAAAGAAAACTTAAATAACTAAAGATTTTGCTCATGTTATTAGCCATATAACTACACTTGGCTTAAAGCATTTTTATGCACTCCTAAATAACTTATAACTATCACATATATCTATATATATATAAAATAAGCAACTTGTCTGCACTAACCATACTGAGCGTTAATTATAATTATAAATAATAATATTATGCTTAGTTATAGCGCTGAACATAAACATAAATATAAAAGGCCGATTAGCTTTAGCATATTTATAATTTAACAAAGATTGATGCAAACTTGCTAATAAAAATAAAAACCAATTGTATTTTTTTATATTACACTCAAAAAATACTATAAAAATAAAGCAAAAATTTAAAAAGTGTGTGAGTCCAGCTTTGATTTAATTAATTTAAACTACAACTTTTCGAACATGTGTTAAGCTTAATTTTACAAATAATCTGCTATGTGAAACTTTTTTTGCTTAGTTTTTGAAAACCGCAGCACTGCAGCAGGACTATCGGTTCCAGTGTGTACGAACTGAAAAAAAGTGTTTTTGTGGGTGTATTACTGTGGCGGAAGTTGTGTGATCTATTCTGTCCGTTTTGTTAATCTTACGAGATCATCTCTTAGTACAATGTCATCTAAAAAGTTTGGTGTTTATAAGCTTTCTATTTTCATGCATCAGTGCTGTGCAGGCTGCCAACCAATGCTTCGGAGTTTCGGCATTCTCTTTGGCAGAATCACATTAGTTTTTTTCTGTACTTCCTCAAATTTCCTTCTCTAGTATTGAAACTAGCTAAGTTACTGCATCTCTGCTTTTTGACTGTTTTTTGGCTGTTGATGTTGACCGGGAGTTGTATAGCTATCATTGTACCCCAAATTTTTGCCGTGTGGGTATGGGGGCCTGAAGTTTGGGTGTTAGCCTTCAAACTAACCAAGTTTTTTTATTGAGATGCGCTTCTACTGTCTGTGCCATCCCAGCATGAGACTTTCTATTGAATAATGGTTGTCCAACGCCCGTTGTGAAGTTGCTCCATATGGAGTTGGTGCAGCCGGCATGCAGCCGTACGCCTAGTTGCTGGACTGCAGCTGGGTGTCTTCACCCAAGTTTTTTACGATTTCACTTTTGGCTATCTTATTGTATGACATGATTGATGTGAATCTATTGCCAGCCGCATTACATGTATTAGATGCAGCCGAATTCCAATAAGAAAACACGGCACGTACATAGATACCTGTTGGTTCCGCTATTCTACTAGCGGCAATACGCTTCGCGGTCGAGTAGATGGGATAAGCACTTTATTATATTGAAAGTTTTACATTTATACAATTTCGTTACAAATGCAATTTATTAAAAAATATTGCTTGAACAATATTTCCATGCATACGAACGACATGGCCGAGCCGACGCAGACGTTTTGCTGTAACACGCTCGACGACATCCATGTCATAGTAGCGCTCATATAGCTCATGTTTCATTTGGTTAGTCGTACCCAATTCGATAGCAATCGAAAAGCTTGGAGTGCCAAGGTGTGTGATTTTCTTGACATCTTCAAAAGTATTGCCTAGGAAGGGAGCCTAGGCATCGTGCAGCCCCGTTTTTAGTCAGCATATACTTGTTAACCGCAAGACGCACTGTTGCTGACTCCTTTCCGATGGTGGAAAATGCAGCGGTAACATCTAGCTTACAACTCCAAATGATATTAATATCATGGGCATATGCAAGGAGCTGGACACTTGCAGAAAGTAGTACCAGTACGATGTACACTAGCTTTTGCAGTACCTCTTCCATTATAAAATTAAAGAGGTTGCACGATAGAGAGTCGCCTAGTCTGAAACGTCAAACGGCATTAAAGGGTTGTACGGAGAGTAATCTATCTAATCTAATACATATCCGATGCGAAGACTAATGTCACACATTTTGGCAAGTGTGCTTCCGGGATTAATCTCCAGGATTTTGGTTTTTGAGACGATGCCAAGGTGCGTAAATTCCTTGGTAACTAGTCCTACCTAGTCCTAAATTACAAACGGCTGACCTCTTTTCAATTATAGAAAATGCAGCAGTAAATGCAAAGATCCTCCACTCTTGACGAACGTACATTAAAATAAAGACATACTATCAAATATATAGTGTATAAAAATATATTATGTTTTTGTGTGGGACATTCATAAATACAAATAAAATTGAACATTTAACAAGTGTAAGTTTTAGGCGCTAATATTGTTGTCTTTGCTGCGTGTTTGTCGTTAATATCGTCTTTAAGCCTCAAAAAGAGATTCCTTTCAAAATCGATTAAGCCATAATACTTTGAGCATTTCGTGTGTTGTTGTGATTTTCCCCCCAACAACAACGAAATGGTATATATATTGTCATTGTTTACTCTCAATTAAACACAAAATGTAACTGATCTGAGAAAAGAAAGTAACAACTTGATATCGATAATTTCATATTTTTAAGCAAATTACTTACAAATAGAATTCAGCAAGAACACACAATATGCTGAACTCTGAAAAACTCGAGCTGTCGTAGCTTCTCGAATTTTCCTTATCCTGAAATTATTATACTTAATATATATATATTTTTCAATTATTACATTTTTATACTTACCATAATAGCAGTTTTTCAAAACCATGTATGTAAATGTTATGCAGAGCAGTGCCTTATCTGTAGACTCGTCCTAAATGCGATAGCAGCGATAGTAAGAGGTATTTAAATATACTGCAGTGTTTTATTGTCGATTTATTTAACAAATATTTTCCGTAAATAATGCAGATATTACGGAAAATAATGACGAGTTAGCAAGCATCGGCATTCAAACAGTGTTATTTTTCCCCAACTGTTTTACACAAACAATTTTTTGTCTCCAGGTTTGTATTTTTAATTTTATTCGAAAAATATTGTTTATTTAAATTTTTTTGAAACCAAAATTATTTTACTTTGAATTTTGTTTTTCCATTTTAAATGTTAACACTTTATAATTTTGTGGTTCTGCTCTATTCGAGCTTCCAAAAACAACTAAAAAAATAAAAGAATTGCTTTGGGGTATCAAAATTTTGGTTTGACATTTTGTTTTTTGTCGCATGCTAGATACATTTTTTCAAATGCTTTATTTGCTAGTGTATTCAAATGTTTAAATACTCCGAAAAGCTTCGGAGTTGGAAGCATTCCGCAGCAGTTGATAAATCTAAATTTTCCTTTTCTTCAATGCTTGCTACAAACTGGGGGTCTAGTCGTACGTGAATCCCTGTTTGTAGACAGCATGTACTTTGTCTTGCCTTCATTTCATTAAGTTTTTTGCATAAAATTTTGCACATGGTCAATGAACTACGCCTTATAAATAAATGGACATTTCTCTAAACTTGCCTTTATTCAGTCAAACTTTCTCATTCTTCTTGCTAAGCGGATATCTTATGGACAGCCTAAAATAGATATATCGTCTACATGAATTGTTAGAAAGTTGATGGTATCAAAATTGGGCCATCATGATTTAGTTATGTACATTTTGATGTTATGCTGCGTATTCTCTAGATCTCAGGACTTGTGTAGGGTACTTAAAATTAGACCCTTAAAAGTAGACTAAGCAGGCAGCTTAAACGGCTCCACCCGACTACGTGAGACATCAACATTAATTACTATTCATAGATTTTTAATTTTAATTTTTAACTTCCAATGATTCAACTTGATAACTATTGGATGATAAATATTAAAAAAAAAATGGGTTAAAATCTGGATGATTGGTCTGCACAGGCTCAAAAACTCAAAATTCTATGATGGGTCAATTCTGAACTCGGAGTTGTGCGAGGTTTGCCTTTTATATTTCGGGATTAGAGAACAAAAGTAGATTACAAAAAAACAATGAAAATAACTTTATTGTATTTCGAAATATTCCCAATTAAGATTTTTTGCCACTCTGATTGAGATATCTCCAAATCATGCATTTTGGAACGCATCAACCGCTTCTTCAGTTGTTGGAAAACGTTGTACTCTCATTTTAATTTTTACATACATAAATACATAAAAAAAAGAAGTTATTCGGTGCCAAGTCAGGACTAATGGCGGATGACTCAAGTCGATGTTTTGAGTGCTTAAAAATGTAGTTGTTTGAGCCGATGTGTGAGAGCTCGCACTGTCGTGGTTAAGAGTGACCCGTCTTCGGCGCTTCCTGATTGCTTGGAAAACAACTGACAAACAAATGGTTATCTATCACTCAGCATTGACTGTTCTGCGTTGTACTAGTGGTACAGTTGGGACATGTCCAGTTTTTCCGAAAAAGCAGGCGAACATTTGCTTGGAAGTGCTTTGTGTGCGAACAACTTTTGTTGTATTTGGGATATTTCCCTCGTTATTATTTTATATTTCATGATTTTTAAATTTTTCAATCTTAAGGTCAACTGTACACATAAATAAATAATAATAATAATTTTTCTGCTTGACTCGCACCCAGAGGCAGCCCAAAGGCCATAGTGGTTGACTAACTCCTCCATAGTCACGACTCACAGCCGACAAACTCCTGCCGGCCTATCCTAACCTAATAACAGTGCTGAAAATTTGAAGTTAATTAGTTTTTTATTGTTTAATTTTTTATTTGCCGCGGATTTCAATCAACCAGTTTATATATTCTTTTTTAACAAAAGTTCTGAAAACTCTTAACTTCATCGTTATTTTAACTTTATTATTTCAATAAAAATTTTGCATTTTATAAATTTCTTCCGTACGGTTTCTAAAGTTCTGTATATGTATATGGAATTTATGATACTTTTACAAGCCCCTTTTCAAAAAAAAACATAAATACTCATTACATTATTCAAAAAAAGGTTTTGCTTATTAAACATAGTTTCCGCTTAAATCTCCAAGTAATCTTCAAGTAAAATGCAGCTCAAAGCTGACAATATGCTACACACAACAACTTATTAAAAATTCCTGCGTCTTATTTGTAATCAGGATTTAAGACCGCTTATTAAATAGATCAATCTTCTGGCTAGCAAAACACACTTACAGGACGAAAAAGATAAACCCCAGTGTAACGCCCGCAACCGCAATGAAAAATGTTTTAAAGAAATTTTTAAACAGCGTCAAACCGAGACAAGGAGCAGCAGCAGGAGAATAAAAGAAAATGGCGCGCTTGCAGCAGCAGCTTGTAAATTTCCCTAAAAATATCCCAATAGGATATTTGCGCATGAGAGCGGCGCGTGTGCCAGAAAGAGAGACATATGTTGCACATGCTTTGTTGTCACAGTGGGCGGGATTCAAAAGCTGTGTCTTTTTTTTTGTTTTGTGCTTGACGGGAAGATACAATGGGGCGGAATTTAATTAAGTGATAAAAGTTGCTTTCAAACAGACAAACGGACGTACGGGCGGACGTACGGACGGATGGATGGGCGAAAGTTGGCTTTAGGAAACTTGGAAAACAGCGTGCGATTTTTTAAAATTAAAACAAGCTGATGATTGATGTACTCGAGGCTAATAAGTGTCGGGCAAGTTCTCTATACTGTCTATTCTGCCTGCGCCTGGGGGTAAGTTAAGATGAACTGTAGGCCGTTTATGACTGTTTTTTTATACAAGTAGTAAAAAGTAGATATATAATACGCGGAATAACTAAGTAACTGTGTTGTTTGAAAGGGATTTAATTATAAGGAATTACAATTTGTTTTTTTTTGACTATGCGAAAAGTTGTGATAATATCAATAAATTATATGGGATTGATAAAGTTAGGGATGTGCGAGATACAAGTTTGTGTTCACTGCAGAGTTGAGCTTGCATGCATGTGTGTAAGTTTAAGGAATGTTTGAGAAGATTACGACGGAGGTATTATTGCAGTATTGTAGTGCAGTATTGTAGGGTAGTATTGCAGTGTTTTTAACGAATGTCTACGACGTAGTCACGATGTTGTCAACCAAGGCGAACTGTATATGAAACGCAATCTGGAACCTAAGGCAAGCTTTATAAAAATTACGCAAATGCAGCTTGATAGAACGCACATTGTAAAACGACTCTCTTCGGCAAGCTTTTGACTGTAATGGGATATAATATTTTCGACAAGACGTAGAGTCTTTTACATAAAGAAATGGAAGGGAATTTGGAATATATTAAAATTAAAGAAATAAAATAAATAAATTTATTCCCCTTGACTATGGTCATCACTTTAAGGGCGGAGTATGGTAATATTTCTATTAATAGCTGTTCGAACAAGGACTTACAGTTCATAGGCAAATCCGAACGGCGGTGTCTTTTCATAGGTAGCCATGACACAACTAGACAAGGGCACTAGTGCTGCTGGGTGGAATCTAACCACCGATCTTCCGATTTAGAGGCGCTACTGAGGCCTTTAGAACTTATGAAATATGCAAGCAAAAAAAACAGAGAGCTGAAAACCAAAAACCATAAAGCAATGTTTGTTTTTGGCGCTTTGCTGCAGTGGGAGACAATGCAGGGAATGGTCATGGCGACGAAGCTTATGATTATGATGAAGGAATTTAGCCATGAGATGGTTTAAAAACAATTATTTTTTTCAAGTTAAATGTCTAATTTTGAAGTCGTTATCAAAATACAATAGATAAAAAAGTTACGCCGTTTGATATGTGTAGGCTTTAAGGCATTATAGGGTCATAACAAAGTTCATCCAGTCTCTTGATTTCACTTTAGTTCTTGTTTCCTTTTTAGGTGCAATTTCAATTCAGATGCTTTAAGAGCTGTGCACATTCTGTAATTCGAAGTTATTTCCAAGATATATAAAAGAAGTTATGCCATTTGACATATATCTATATAACATATATTCACAGGCCTACAGGCAGTAAAGTGCCATAACGCAGTTCCTCCATTTTCTGTTCTCTTGCGTCAATTTCTTGATATCACTTCAGATCTTGTTTGTTTGTCTTAGTTTCAATTACGATTCAGTTAAAGTTCTAATAAAATCTTATAAAACGCAGATGGAAAATCTATTTGTAATGTTTACAAAACGACATTTGTTGTGCTCGTAGCAGATATTCGAGTTGGTGAGGTTTAACTGTTTTATGGTTTTATGGCTTACTTTGAATATTAAGTCGAAAAGAGAAACATTTCTGGTTTTAACTATAACTAAAGTAACCAATTTTCTAGGTGGTTTTAGGAATTTTTAACAAACTGTGACATCTCGTCATTTAGGTTAAAGGACTAGTAAATATTTGAGGAAAATTATGGGGTGTCTGAAATAAATTTATACGACTATTTCTTTTGATTTGTGGATTCCTCATATAAAATAAAAACAAATTTATTCCCCTTGACTATGGTTATTCGCACCAAAGGCGGAGGATTATGGGGGATAGCTGACTTATAGCTGTTCGAAGAGAACAGGTAACTACAGTTGAGCAATGCTGCGCTGTGAAATTGAGCACCGATCTTCCAATTTCTCATAAGATTACGAAATAAACTAGCACGTTGGCTTGCTGCAAAGGTTTTCGAAAGAGTAGTAGAAGAAAAACAAGCGCATTCGTCGCATTCGGTTTCAAAATAATTGGCAATTATTTTAACATTGTACGAAAACCTCTAAGCACTTTTTGCTGCTATCTATAGCATATTTACAGCTCCATAGAAAATCCTCAATTAAATTCTAAATTTATTGTCATTGTCCAAAATACTTGTTTAGTGTAATTGGATTAGCAGCGTAAAGCCCGTATTGGTTGCAATCCACCAACCGCTTAAATGCTTTAACTCTTTAATCGATAAGGATTTCGTGTAATTTATGGTTCTGCTAAATCTGCTAAAATCTTTCAACAACACGTAGTGCAATCTTAATACCTACCAAAACGTTGACCACATCGGGCCCGCTACCCCCAGCCTGGAGCGTTAACCCAAAGAAACTATCAATTAAGTGTTCATACTTTTCGCATTGTTTTGTATTAGTTTTAGTTCGTGTGTATCATTTAATGTCGGACACATGTCACAGGGCTAGTTCATATGAAGTCCGAAAAGTTGGTAAAAATAAACGCTGACGCATTCACGGGACTGACCAACACACACAGACCATGGACTTGGACTTAAGTTGTCTTTGACGTTGAAATAAAAGAAATATGCCCAGTCATAAATCAAGAAATCGGTAAATAAATTTCAAATGTGCCACATTTTAATATACAAAATAGTCCGGACAATGCACTCACTCACTGCAACTATAATAAAAATATTATCTATAGTTTCCACTTAGCTGCACAGTGGCACGGCACTTACCGGACCAATGTCAAGCCAAGGCCGGCATTGTGACACTGTAATGGGGTTGGGTGTCCTTTTGGCTATCTCTGTTGGGTGTAAATCATAAAGGCATCATAACGACTAATGTGCACTCATAAATGGATAAGCTTATGGCCATATGTTCTGGGTGGTTGGTTAGTTGATTGGTACGCATCGGCGCCTGTACCGTTGTTGTTTGTATGCCGCAGGAAGAACTAATAACCTTCAGGTTGCATTTAATCGTTTTACAGAAGTCTTTACAAATGTGGTTTGTGGCTGCTTGTTAGGATTTCATATTGCGGGGTCAGTTGTCATTTGTGAGTCAATTGTGTGTAGGGAGTTGGCTGTTACTTTTGGGCTTACGTCTTCACAACGTGATTGTATCTAATTAGTTCAAATGGATCACGAAAATGAGTGAAATTAAACCTAGTGTAAAAACATTGCTTAAAAGTATATAACTTTTTGATAAGTTCCAAAATTTTGTGCTCCGCTGGTCTCTTTAGTGACACTTTAGGTGAATACAACCTAAGAGTAACTTTTTATAAAAAGTCACCAAAGAATATAAGTATTTTTTTTGGCTATCGCGTAGGTCACTTTAATGTGCGACATTACAATCCAAAATTTACTTTTTATTAATAAGTCTCCACACGAATACACATGTCACAGTTGTCGTCTTTATTTTAAAGGGTTATCCATTTTGTGGTTCGGAGATCACTTTACTATGTCTTTAGTTTAGGTGCCCACTACAACCCATTATCAGGCTTCAGCCAACTTCACTTACTCTCGTCAAGCGCTACTGGTTTTGTGCGCGCTCCAGTTCGTCACGCCACGGCCAAATTAATCCTCCTGCACTTGGCCTTTCCATTCTAGCCTAGGTCATCCCTTTCATCGAAAATTATTGCCTTTCGCGTCGAACAATTTCCTTGCTGGAGCTTCATCTATACGCAAGAAATGTCCGAGTCAGTGCAGACCTGGATCGATAATACGCTCGACGACATCCATGTCATAGTAGCGCTAATACAGCTAACGGTTCATCCGGAAGCGATAATCGTCCTCAATTCAAAAACAGATCTTATCATGCATTTTTCTTTCGAATACCCCACACGCTGCTGTGTAACATAGTAATAACATAGTAACACCTATTGGCAAGTGTACTTTCTGGGATTAATCGCCAAGTACATGGATTTCTTGGCAACTTTAGAAGTAAAGCTGTACGCTTCAACCTAGCAGCCTAGGCTATCGACCCAGACCCGATTTTGCCTACTCGCTTTCGATTGAGGTAAATGCTACATGAGAAATGGTATCAAAAGCTCCACCACCATCACAACCAATACTACAAAACATGCATTCTGAACGCATCAACCGCATCTTCAGTTGTCGAAAGACGTTGACCTCTCATTTTTAGTTTTTACGTACAGAATTAAAGAGGGGTCATTCGGTGCCAAGTCAGGACTATATGGCGGATTTCTTGGCTTCTAAAGCGCTGCCGAGGTACGTGGATTTCTTAGCTGTCCGCTGCAATCTAGGAGCCTAGCCGTCAAATCTTCAAAACGGCACAGACTATTTTGCCTAATCGCTTTCGATTGAGATAAATGCTACAAGAAATGGTGTATAAACATTTTATTAAAATATATTGTTTTTTGTGAGACATTTATAAACATAAATAATATAGAACAAATAACAAGTGTAAGTGTTAGGCGCTAATATTGTTGTCAATGCTGCATGTTTGTCGTTAATATCGTCTTTAAGCCTCCAAAAGAAAAAGATTATTTTACAACTACGATTGTCATAATCCTTGATCATTTCGTATATTGTTGTGCTTCACTCGCCCAACAATAACGAAATGGTATGTGCAAATTATATATAAAAATAATGTCGCTGAAAATACAAGCTTGTTATCGAGATAAATGCAGATTTTTTAAGCAAATTTATTACTTACAATTCTTGTACTGCAACATTGTAAGGCAGCGTAAATCGGTAGTTCAACGAAGTGGTTTGTAAATCAACTAAATTATGCCCGCGCAGTATTTCCGAACCTGTAAATATATATATATATATATATTGAACATTATCCTTATGTTTGGTTGCAAACTTATTACTCACAGATGCAACACAAGTTAATACCAAACTTGGAAAACTCGACCAGTTGATTTTGTCGAGTTTATTTTGCACTGGGAATACTTTTTTAAAATGAACACTATATATCGGCAGTGAATATATAGTATTATAGTGTCTGATCCAATATTTTCCAAATTATCATGTGGACTTACATGTGTAACTGTATAACAGAGCAGTGCCTTTCTCCTAAATGCGATAGCAGCGATAGAGTCGATATAATTTCCGTAAATAATGCAGATATCACGAAAAATATTGACAAGTTAGTGCATCGGCATTTGAACAGCGTTATTTTTCCCAACTGTTTTACACAAACAATTTTACAATTTTTTGTCTCCACTTTTATATTTTAAATTTTTATCGAAAAATATTGTTTATTGAAAATTTTTGAAATCAAAATTATTTTGCTTAAAATTTTTTTTTTTTCATTTTAAATGTTTACACTTTATAATTTTGTAGCTCCGCTTTGTGTGTGTTTCCGAAATAAATTGAATAAATAAAAATATTGCTTTGGGGTATCAAAATTTTGGTTTGACATTTTGTTGTTTGTCGCATGCTAGATCCATTTTTTCAAATGCTTGAGTTGTTAGTGTATTCAAATGTTGAACCAAGGTGTCGTATGAGTAGCTTGGAAAGCGCTTTGGAGTTGGGAGCAGTCCGTAACAGTTGAGAAATACAATTTTTTCTTCATGGAGGACACTTCAATGCTTGCTACAACCTGGGGGCATAGTTCTTGCCTTTTTAAACCGCTTAACCCGCTGATTTGTTGACTGCTTTTCAATTGCGCAAATTGCCGCGGTATCATCTTGTTTATAACGCCCAATGATACTGGTAGAACAATCTACACCGGTCTTTGCTTTACGAAATAACGATAAAGGATATAAATATATTTATTTATAAAAATAACTTTGTTCGATGTATGTTATGTTCGGCAAATCATCTCGTACTAAATTTAACTCTACCTCATGTTAGAGAATGCTTAAAGAGACCTAGTCAGATGCAGGCACCTAATTATAACTTAATTAATCAACCGTAACTAGAGATACCACCGTTGATGTTAAATAAAAGTCCAACATAAAACATATCCCTCCACAAGTGTCAGCTACTGCAACTTTATCAATTGGGGTGCCATGACATGATCTAGTATCGAAATGTCCCCATACCTCTGAAGGAGCATAAGCGAGTCCAAAATAGGGCTAACAAAGGTTTGCAACAGGTAGACCTTGCAATTGTAATAATAATATATAGGATAGTGCACAAAAAAATTCAATACTTAAAACTTTCAATATAACAAACTTTTGATATTTTTGTATTCTTACCATCCCATGTTCTCGCCCGCATTGGCTGCTAGTTATACAAGGGGACCAGGATGTACCTATGTACTTGCCGTAAGTATATTTGTGAATATCGAGTCCATTACCTCCGCGTGCTGCGGCTGGTCACGGTTTTACATCGGGCATGGCACATAAGCATTACTTAATGGGGAGTCTCTTGCTCCGATGTGAAATAGGCCAAAACGAACTGATGGGTGGACCGAACTTCTATAACAAAAACTTGACTGGTTGGAAGGCTTACACTCAAGCTTCAGTCCACGTACCCGCACGATAAAAATTGGAGTACAACGATTACTCTTCAAGAACAACAGCAAGCCGAGAAGCGTAGTAGCAGTTATTGACTATTTTTCAGGTACCGTCTGAACCAAAGAGCGAACTGCTTAAATACTGCGAAAAGCTGAAGTTGCACCTAACCAAATACTTGGATGCGCACAGCGATATAGGGAAAGTACAGACACAAACCAAAGTTTTTCAGCGAAGAGAATGACGAAACTCCGTAGTATATGTTGGGAACTTTCCCAGCGAAAGTAGAAACATTATCAACTGTCATATAATACAGAATGAAAAACTAGATCATATAAAGTTAGGCAGACTGCGAAACTTTATGGGCGGCATTCGGCTAAGAGATAATCTCTAAAAAAATCGAAGGGTCTCGGTGCATAATTCCCCAAACCTTATTAGTTTTCTGTATCTTTAAAAACGATTCCTTTGTTTTCTCCACTACAACAACTTAACAAGTTTTAGGCACATGCTGAAAAAACACCTCAAGGTATTCTCAATAAGTAGTACCACTTCATATCCGTACATTCTGTTACACAAAAACAATCTGAAAATATTTTTTCGTAATCCCTAAAATTTATTGATCATTAATTCAATTGGAGAGCTGAAATCCACTTACTCATTGCAGTTATACAATGCTCTTCCAAACAGAGCATAATAGAGCTATGTATCTTTTTAGTATTTCCTGTAACAAAACAGCAAGAGCAGAGAAAACTAGGCTAAGAACTGAGGGAGAGAGAGTGAGAGAGGGAGACAGAGCAAGAGAGGGGAAGAGAGAGCTACCAAGCTGATGGACACAGTGAAACAATGTGTCATGCTTGTTGATTTGTAAGGATGC
This sequence comes from Chymomyza procnemis, assembly GCA_035046065.1. NCBI lineage: Eukaryota > Metazoa > Arthropoda > Insecta > Diptera > Drosophilidae > Chymomyza > Chymomyza procnemis. Next base: position 31,434,200 of record JAWNOJ010000021.1, on the reverse strand, counting down.
GAGAGACGCAGCCATTTCAATTGTATTGACCGGAAAACCATAAAGCTCTTTGTGCCGCCTGCTACAAGCGGTACTTGGATTGAAGGGCGACAGCGCGGGGTTGCAAGCATTGCCATTGGAAGCGGTCGCGTCATCGCGTCATGGTCAATCGTGGTTCTTCTGGTTTTTTTTTCTCTGATGCCATTACAATTTTTTTTTTTTGGATTTATGAGCTGCCGGAAGTGTTGCCTACTTTGTTGTCTGGCTCTCTACGTTGCGTTTGGTTTGACAATAATATAATCCTTTTTTTACATTTTTTTTTTTGGTTTAGTTTTGTTAAGTCTTTGGCGAGTTTCCGCCGCCAAGTTGAGTTTTCTTTATTATGGAAAACTGTTTATAAGTTGACAGGCAGTAAACAGGATTTGTTTGGATGCAATCGGAAATGCCAAGACCAAATTGTTGCAGAAGGGTTTTTAAGAAAAAAAAAAAATGTAAAAAAATGTTTTAAAAATGATCATCAAAGTATGACAGGAAGTTAATGTGTTGCATAAGAAGTATGTATATGAGTGTGTAGGTTGGCTTATGGTATATATGTGTGTGTGGTCGTTACTTGCAACTAGAGAGCAAGAGGAAGAGGAAGTGGCAGCTAAGCTCTTAAATGGCCCATTGTGCGCTGTAGCCATCAAGAGCGCAGCGTATGGAGAGCGGTGCTAGAATGCTGCATAGGTTTGGTCAATTGGAGGTAGTTAATGTGTATAAGCTGGTTTTAACGCTACAAGGATTTGCAGAATATAAGAAAGCTGCAAACTGTATAATTGCATACATTTTATTCAATTGCAACTGCAGCACCATCTATCACGCCATCTAGCGACAACTGGTTTGCCAACAAAATCAATCAACAAATTACAAAATTGTCATTTCCTATATCTACTTGGGCATCCGCTAATTATGTTCCATTCTACTCAATGGGCTGGAATCTTGAACTTTAAAAATCATAAGAATGAATAGAATTGAACCTTTTAAAATGTGCTGCTACAGACGTATTCTGAAGGTTCCTTGCACTGTTAAAATGTCAAATGTGGGTGTTTTTAAGAAGATTCGGTAAAGATGGAGTATTCCTCAAAACCGTTGAAACGAGGAAAACTATGTCGTTTGGTCACATCATTCGAGACCCAAAATATGAATTACTACAATTGATTCTGCAAGACAGAATCGAAGGCAAACATGGGATGAGAATGTCTTGGCTGAGGAATATACGTCACTGGACTGGGCTAAAAATTATTGCAGACTTTATACATAATGCTAGAGACAGAGAAAACTTCAAAAACTTATAATATTTTGTAATTTTTTGTGATTGTATAACATTCAATTTGTGAATAAACAATTAAAGAAGAAGAATATCTTCATACTATATAAATTTTTAAAGACGGTGCAGTCTTCATTTGAATGTATGGCTGAAATATTTTACATAGTTGCTGCATTTTGATTGGTTCTAGTTATGAGGCGTGGTGTTCCACCTAGAACTTTCCGAATTCTAATGTCATTAGTTTTTGAAAAGAAGCGAAAATCATAACTTTACACTGCAAGGCTCCTATTATTTTTCGAATTTATTTAAAAAAAGCTCTGTACTTAAAAAATATTGTTAGTACTTAGGAACGTGCGTAAAAAACTAAATTTTTTTAATTCTTTCAGATAATCCGATATTCAGTCATTCTAGTTTTAAATTTCTAAAAATTCTCGGAATCGAATTCGTAATTAGCGGTTTAGCGTATTTTTGCCGAAATCGAAAACTAGGAGAACATGCCTGTAAATGTAAACTTAAAATTTCAAACGTCGATTTCGAGTGTATTTTAGCGAAATTGAAATCTGAAGCATGTCTCAAAAACATACATAAGATTTAAATACTAGAAAATACTTTAAAAATGGGAATGGGAATCGTAATGAACGATGAACGTCAATTTTGAGATTTTTTGTCGAAATCAAAATGTAGCACATTTGTGGAAAATGTGCGTAAGTCTTAAACGCCGACAGTTTCAATTAACACTAAATCTGAATCACAATGAAGGTAAAATCGAAATCTGGAATATGTTTGAAAAATGTGCTTGAGATTCCATTAAGATTCAAATACAATATTCAAATTCAATAAAAATCGAAAACGCAATGAAGCAAGAACGTAAATTTCATGTGATCTTTTCGGAAACTGAATCTAGAACATGGCTAAATGTGCTTAAAGCTTAAAGAAAATTTAATAAATATCGGAATCGCAACAAACGAATGTCAATTTAGAGTTTTTTTTATCAGAAGCGAAATTTATTATATGCCTGAAAACTGTGTTTAGTGGGAACGAAAGTAGTTTTTCAGTATTTTTTTTTATCTAAATCAAGATCAGATCTGACAAATATGCTTTAGAATCAATTATAAGAAAATTACAACAAAAAAGCTTAGAAGCAAATAAAAATTATTCAAAAAAGTTTAAAAATCTAATGTTTATTGCACCCATTTTGAACGTAATGAATTTTGGCTGTAGCTGGAAACGTATTTTTTTTATTTCAAATCAAAGTAAATATTTTAGTGAGAGAGAGCCGGATTTTATTTCGAACGTAACGAAGTTTTCATGTAGGTGGAGACAATTATTTTAATGATACAGAATTACGAAGTTAAGTTTTATTATTATTATTATTATTATTGGTATGCTCTCTTATAATAGATTATTAATAACTTAGTCTGTTTACAAATAGTTTCCAGCTTTCTCTATTATTAGCTAAAAACCTTAACTCATTAAACAATTTGGACGTTTCGTTGAGCACTGCTCGCATCCAAGTAGTCCTCGGAAGCCCACTGCGACAATTGCCAATGTGGCTGCATTCGAGACTTACGCTTGCAATATTTCTGTTGTTTCTCCTGACGCTGTGGCTGATCCATCTATATTTTCTGATCGATATGTCGCTTTTGAAGATGACTTTTGGCTAGTTAAAAAAAGTCTTCATTTAAAAAAAATTTTAAACAACCATCAATCAAAACTTTTTTTTCGTAGTTCTGTACCTGTACCTGTTTTTACCTACAAAAAAAATTCTTTACGATCAAATAGTTTTTTTTTTAATTCTAATAACAAAAATAGCTGTAAAACGTTTAATACAAGTCAAGGTCAAAAGTGCTTACAAGCAGCATGTGCAATCTAGATAGATGGCGCCAGCAGAAAAAATATATTTTTAGAGTTAACCAAAACAAAAAACGACGTAGAAGCAGCAAATTGACCAAACCCCTTTCCCACCCCCACGACTCTGTCATACGCATGCAATCCAAAACTTTCTTGCGCCCCGCTCGTGCCGCAAAGCAATATGTTGAAAAGCGGATAACAAGCTCATGAATCTTGGCAGCTAATACGCATCAAGTTAAACGCACCATTCTTATAAATGTCATACCCCGCCTCACCTCTGCTTACCACACATGCCACATGCCACATGCCCCTTGCCACACTTGGCCCAGCTCTTTAACCACTTTGCTCACTTTGATTTGCACGCATGAGTCGACAACAAACCTCGTAGTAGTATCAATGTTTGCTTTGTTCCGGCTGCAGCAGCCCTTCCTGGGCCCACAACTCACCCCCTCAGCTGGTGGTCCAAAGCCAAACCAGATTTCAATTTGTGCGCAAAGTGTTTATGAGATTTTTCTTTTTTCTGTCGTGTTAAATGGCCGGGGTGTTGGCTTGGGGGTGGCACGAAGTTTTGACTGCCTTGAGATTTACTTTTGGTTGGCTTTTGTTTGGCTGCCATTGTCAGCCCTACTCCGGCGACAACTTTATTTGGCTCGTTGTTGTTTTGGGTGCTATGATACTTTTTTTTTTTTTTGATGTAATGTGACATGATGGCTTCATCAAAAGCGCATTAAAAACAAAGCAAAAATGGCAACAACAAAGCGTGTAAATTGCTTTTGGCCAAACAAAACATGAGTAAGAACAACAACGATAACAATTGAGAATAGACACTTTTGTTTACAATGCTGGCCACATAAAAATGTCTTAAATAGTGAAAAATTTAATGTTATAGTTAAACGTTTGATATATACGTGAAAGAGCGTAGCCTGTGTGAGCAGTAAAGTTCTGGGCAGGAAAGTTGTAGCTGTGCCGACATTTTGCAACACTAAAAATTGATTGAAATTTGGTAATAAAGTATTTAATGTGTGTGTTGATTAGATTAGCTCATGCAGTTTCCAATCATTTAAAACATTGATAAAACGCTAGGGTTTTGCGAATCATAATTTCTGCTGCTCTTAAGAAAAGCAGTAGATCTGCAACTGTTGCCAGATGCAGCCTAATTGTAACTGATACCAGTAATTGCATCTGGCAATGCTGTATCAGCATCTTGTTCAAAAACATATTGAAATCGCAGTGTTTTGTGACTGAAAATTCCATGCATAATATTTTCAATATCATATCTTCTACTTATTTATGATTTAGTAGGACAAGTAATTGATAATAATAAAAGTTATAACAAATTATTGATGCTTAAATTGAAGCTAGAAATGCAGCGCATTATTTAAGAGAACCGCTTCTTAAGAATTCCTAATACGACTCGTGGTTCGCTATGACGCTGAAGCATGATTGTTCGTCAAAGTAATTTCGAGGGTATCTGAGCAGTCTGAGTCTTTCGTTGCATTTTTGAACCATTGGCGACTTTTGCACAAAAACTTAAGCAAAACAAGTATTGCAAGAGGTAATGCTGTACGTCTGGTGGAACTGAAAAGTTATAGTTCATTTTGATCTTCTATAAACTGCTTAAATGATTTATTTCATTTTCTAGTAGTTTGCCTGATCAACAGAAAAGCAGTGCTATTTTACGCCGGAGTACAAATATTATTTGTTCTTCCTTAACTTGGTCAACGATTTATATTGATTTCTGGAAGATTGCTAGAGATGGCCAAAACTGGACAACATAAAAGTTGGTGTGTTCTATCAAAACAACGCCGGATTACAAATATTCTTAGGCTGTAAAGATGTGGGTCTGCTAGGATTGAAAAACTGTTTTTCATTATGATCTTTCACATCATCTGAATACTATTTTCTAGCAGTTTGCTAAAGATGGTAGGCACAACAGAAAAGCTGCGGAGTTCTATCATAACAATGGCGAATTACAATTATTTTTGGTCTGGTAGAAACTAAATGAGAGCATAAAACTCAGAGTTTGATTCCAAGCGTATTTGCGTTCTGAGAACCTTAGTTTACGAAATGTATTTGCAGTAAAATTTTCTTTTATACGGTTTCAATTTCATTATCTGTTTCAGACTGTAAAATTTCTTAAATGGGTTTTATTTAAATGCATTTTGATCAATTTATGGTGCAAAAATCTCAAAGTTCTCTACAGAAGCAGCATTTAGTTAGGTCTGAAAGCCATGCGACGTTGTCGAACAATTCAGATAATAACATTTTTTCAACCATAAGTACAAATATTTTTGGATAATTCTGTAAGCAAACGCCACGTCTAGAACTCGGATTGGGTGACTATATCAAATATATATATATAAGCTATACAATTCAATACTAGTTTTGGCCATATCTTCGTCGTTAAGTTATTTATTTTAGATATATATGAGATTTTAAGATATGAATTGTAATATTTAAAAATTGTTATGAACTCAGATAAATAGATAGATAGATACTTTAAGTACAAAAAATGCAAGAGCCAGCTCCCGAGTTGTTTTGCAGAAAAACAATATTAGCTAGAAAGTCAAATTTAACTATAACTCAAACTTTAATGCAATTATTTTGCCCTTACAGTTCAGTTAATTGCATAAAAGCAACTTATCTATAAATTTGCAAATTTTTGCATAATTCAAAAAGCAGCAAAAATGATTTACGCCCCTGACAAGGATATATGAGTTCAAAAAAAAAAAAAAATTCTGTGAATATAATTATATTCAGCTAAAAGAATCAAAACCATACGAAGGAATGCCATGGGATGGCATACAAGAAAAAAAAGGCTGCTGAGAATTATTACAGGCCAATGCACTTTACACAAGTGGAGCCAACGAAATGAAATGTAAACAAGCCAAAAGTTGGCAACAACAAAAACCAAATCAAACCTAGCCGCAGCAAAACAGCCAAAGGATTCAGGCCATTAAGTTCCGGAAGTACGTTGATAACCAGACAGCAAGCACCGCAACAACAGCAACTACACGTACACTACTATCTATGACTACGATGGCAACTGGAATGTCCTGACTAAGAACATATTGCACAAGCAATTCGCAGCCGGGACAAGTCAACCAAGCAGCCGGTTAGGATGAGCGACTTGGACGTTCACTTGGGTTTTCTGCATATGCAAAAATGCCAGCAAAAACTTTAGACCGTTAAATTCATTCTATTTGCACAACAACAAAAATAATAATAATAATAAAAGTCTCGATTGCGTTTAGGCGATTGCGGAATGCACTACTTTTGAAATGTTTTGTTCGTGATGCTCATGTGACAAACTAATAACTATTCACATTTTTTTTCAGTAAGAAATATTTATTGCTTCTGTTATTTGATATCCGTTCTTTTCGAACAATCCTTAAGTTTTTTGAAAAAGACTCCGCGGAGGAATATTTAATGTTCATGGTTTCTCATTGCTTCATTCCTATCCTTATTGCCTATTCTATAACTGAATCAGTAGGTGTGTTCTTCTAAGTCTGCTGGTTGGACTATTGTGCCAGTTCATTTAGGTGGTATCGATGTATCTGGCTTACCCTATAACTTCGTGAACACAGGGAACACATAGTTCGTTGGCATAATGTCTTTGTATGTATGTCAAGACCTTATTTTGGAGGTGTTGGGTGGGCTATTTAGCCTGAGAATCTGAGGCGGTAGTTTTGTCGCCACTGCCACACGCACCCCATAGCTGGATTCCGTACATCTTCCTTGGCTTTGAGTATGTTTTTAAGTTCTAAGCGCCAGCCCATCATCCATAGATATTGCCTCCATCTCTCTTAGGCTTATTGGCTTTTGCGTTGGAAAATCATCACGGACGACGTAGGTCGCGACAATAAGCATTATCTTTGCTAATGACACGGGGTTTCTTGCAACTGCCTACATACGATTTGACGTATCTGCTAATCTACAGAGACAACTGGATGCCATTGAGCCTGTCACAGGACTAGTGCTATTGTAAGGCAATTTTCGATATCGGTGCAAATAATATTTTTATGTTTTTTTAAGAAGTTTGGGTAGATCTCTGCACCAATTTCACATGTGATTTAATCATATCTCCGGGTGAAAACGCGTCATCGCTAAAGTAAATTCCATGCGAAATAAAGTGCGTACCAAAGAATCGCTCCTTTTTTTTATTAAATGATAAACCTTTAACCGTTTACTTACTACATCTCTTACATGGCAGGGTATGCAATAGTCGTCCTAGCAGCTGTTTAATCTGAACGATTTGCTAAAAACTTCACTTACATCTGAGAACCAATATGCTGCTCCATAATTGTTATATTGTTGGCTAGACAATTTTTGTTACTAGCAAAAAGGATATAAATAAAATTTGCCGTCAACACGAATTAAGCAACCCTTCCGTTCCAAATAAATCAACAAATTAATAAAGCTACAAATAGATTATGTAGCACAATATAAGCCAAAGTGCAGTGCCCGAGACGTACTGTACTCGAGCCGGCCCATGGTTGTCCAAGGATGCGGAAACGGAAACGCACACACAGTTAGAGCCGCGTGATTTCAATGAAAAGTTATGCGACTTTAACAATGTATTTTGCCTCTTAAAATCGTCATTGAAAGTCCTTATATATCAAGTGCTGTCTTTAAAAATTGCTTTTTTTGCGGCCGATTTTAAAATCACGCAAATTGTATAAATTCGTTTTAAAATTCTTGCACATTTCCGGTTTCCGTTTGTTATGCGAAAAACGTTTTCAAGCCGAACAGTGCGAAGCCAGTAAATAGATTTGCCCGAAATTCGTACTCTTGTTGTTGGCTTTTCCGTATCATTTGGCAAACGATTTCATTAGCTAAAAAGCGCAGCGCTACAAGGGCGCGCAAGAAAACTCAGGGGATGTCGCCGTTGTCCGTAGCATATTGTCCGCGCGGGGCTAAATGTGCATGTTCTGTAAACTATTGGGCGGCTATATGACCCTTCCTTCAATGGGGTTTTTCGCTATTTTTTTTTTTTTTTATCGCCATTCAAGTTTGTTTTTCCGCTTAAAGTATTTTTATTGAAAAGTCTTATCGTTTTTTATAGCCAGACAGACACTCACTCGCCTGTGTCCTGACAAACTGCCAAGCTGGCAATTCCCCCGCAGTTCCACGCATCGTAGCTGCTTTTGTTGTCCATTAATGCTAATCTAAACAAATTTTGTCATTAAAGACAGTGTGTGTCCTGGCGAACTGTCAGCCGTCCCTTGCGGAAACGGCTACCATTCCATGCCAACTTCATACTTACATATAAAATATTGTCAATCAATTCAATTACAAGTTGACATCATTGTTAGTTATTGTTGACGTCAATTGTCCGGTTGCGTATTCACTCGTGATTTATTTATATGGGCACTTGCTATCTTCCTACGAACTTGCTCCACTCGAAACTGCAGAAGTCCAGCTGTCCAGAGAGTTGCTCGTTGTCTGCTGCAATTAGAGCTGGGGTGAAGTCCGGCGCATAAAAAACTCTTGCAAGCAGGGGACCTCAAGTAATGTCCTACGCACCGAGAGAAGAAGTATGGCACGAGTAACGAGGCCAAGTAACTACAGATTAGCAGGCGCTTAAGGAACCCTATTGACAGAACCAATAACAGTATTAAAGTAATGGGAATTGCTTAAGATAGACAAGTTTTTTTTTTTTGCAAGAATAGTGCTTCAAGGCTTTCACAAAAAGCTACAGAAAGTTGAGAGAAAAAGTAGGTTACAACTAAAAATTATCTAAGCCGAGAAATCTCACTTAACAGGATACTTTTAAAATAAGAATGTATAACTTTAAATAAGAAATTACATCTCAGTATTTTCGATCACCTATTCAAACTAGTTTACGTTACCTAATTAAGTGTATGAAATACTACAGCTTTTTCCGGTGCAGAAGTTTATTGCTTTGGTTAGATATTTTTTAGTAAGCTAGAAGAATTGGGAATTAATAAAGCTAAAAGAACCAATCTTGATATTTGGACCTGAAGCAGAGGTAGTTCGAAATCTTGCGCCAAGGCCAGACTACTCTTCTGTGCTGCATTGAAGAGAGAGCAGCACGATGCGCTACCGAGAAGCCATGCTCCAACAAATGCACATGACTGTCACGACAGTTTGTTCATCTGCCTATGCCATTTTATCTATCTCGACAACCTTCAACGAGGGCTTGAAACAGTTTCTAGACAATTGCTTTGATTTTCGATAGTACGATTCAAACCGTAGAAGCTTCTTGGCTATTGTATTAGATTAACTTAGGATGCAAGAATGCAACTTGGCAATAATCCGAGGTTATTGGATATAATGTGATCCTGTAATTTTTTTCGAGCTTTAATCAAGTCCATATGCAATCCGTGCAGCAGAAGATATTCAATGCCGAAGTTTTAATAAATTAGGTGTCTACTACGAATGCTCTCATGATCGTGGTTCTCTAAGGATGTGAGGTTATATGGAAATCGCAGTTTAAAAGAGGTGCAGAACGACTCCAAAATTGAGAAGGTTAGTTTTGAATTGCCACAATTTAAAGCTGAACGGGTAGGAATCAGCAGATGCATGTTTCGATTCTTTCGGGCAACTAGAAAGGGCTGGGGTCTTTATGCTGGAACGCCACTGTCCAGCGGCATAGCAACGCATACTCGAACTATTATTATCTCAGCAGTTTCAACCTGCAGTTGGAAGTTTGTTGGTATTACAGGATTTTTAGTTGAGCAAATTATCTTGACAAAGTATTGCATACGTTGAGGAGCTGCGTTCATGACAGAGCATCATCAGGAGCGCTGTTGCGCCGCATCATTGTTGCTAGTAGTTGGACAGTGGGCAAAACAGCCTAAGAACATAGACTCGGAAGCAATTCTACTGCATTTCTGAGGGTACGCTTTCTCCCAAGCAGTCTGTATTGTAACCGAAGCCATAAGCCATGGTCCCCAAAAACAAAGGATATAAATAGAGAATAGACATAAATCTTGAAAAGAACCATTGGAATATGGTGATACAACCAAAATTATTATAACGAGAACTCCAAGGAGTATAAATATGGTTGCACATGGCCAGAAGAGCCAGGGAGGTCTTTAGTTGTACAAGTTGCGCGTTTGGGAAATAATTCAGATTCATTTTCTACAATTTCTCTATTAAACGATTACCAGTCAAACGATGTTCAGAAATTCGGAACATACATAAAAGTTACGCAAAACGTCGAAACATAACTTGAGCACAACTGCTCCATTTCAAAATAAAGAACTTTGAAATGAACTCGTAACATCTCTGTGTTTCGTTATAGAAAGCCATTGACAGAGACATAGACATAGCATTTCTTATCTTCGAGTTGTACAGTAAACCTAATACGTCGAGTAAAAAAAATTAGAAATAAATCCAAAAATGTCTAGTAAAACGCTAAAATCGAATCCCATATAACTATCCCATGTTGACCAGGTGTTTAACAAATATTATAATTTAGCGGCCACCCCTCTGAGCTTCGGGACTCTCTGCGTGCTATGTAAATGACAAGCTGCGGCTACTAATAGCTAGGCACTTAATTGTTGTTTGTTGATTTAAATTTGAATTCCAAAGATGCCCAATGTGACCCGTACACACGACAAAGTCATATCAATATCGTGGGAAGCACTAAACACACACGAGGCCGTCAGTAACGTCATCCGACCAATATTTAAATTAGTCAAACAACGTCGCCAACCACCAACTGGAGGTCATGTGAAAGTGCAAAATTTGATTGGTTTAATGGCTTTTTTTTGGCTTTGATTTCTAGAGGCAACTGGCAACCACTATGTTTGGGTTTTCAGTTAGTCAATACGTCAGTAAGTCAGTCAGTCGTTTGGGCCTTTAACCCCCGCCCTTGCGTGCGTCCTTTATGCAAATCATTCTGGTAATGCAATATTCTGGTATACAGTATACGGTCGTTCGCCTGCCGCACAATAGCTCGTCGCTGACGGCCTAATGGTTTCAAGGCTTAGCTTTTGGATGGTCGTTGTAGTCGTCGTAGTAGTGCTATATAGATCAATGGAGATACTATATGAAGTTATTGTTAGGGGTAAGTGCATGCAACTAATAGCCATTGTCATGTTAATTATAATGCCACAAATGATTTTCAAGTCGCAATTCGTGTGAATTTCTCAGACGTCAAGAAGTTAACGATGCAATCAGATATTTATTGCAGTTTATTAAATTTATTAGATGGCTAATGTGAAGTATAGAAATTATGAAAATGCATTAGATGGGCATTTGAGTGAAGGTAGTTAATCTTTGGATGGAAAGAAAAAATGATTGCCTCAAAATGGGAACTGCATTCTGTGCTGCTGAATAGTTCGATAGAAGCGCAGCGTTCCATTAAAAAATAAGCTCTGGACAGATATCTACGTTGATCTACAGATCTCGACAAGTTTAGCGAACGGGCTAGGGATTTCCTAAGCAGCACAGCTGCACATCATTTCAATAATAATGAAGAGATTTCCGCAAGAAACCTTGTAGCGGCGCTCTGCTCCCTCGAGGATCCAATCGGAAAAAACAGCATTTGCGGTAGCTCAAAAGTTCACGGCCATGACAGTCTCCACAGCCGGAATCGTGCACTTGAATCTTAAGCTACTCAATGACCTAGTTTGTATTAGCGATATGACTATCCCACAAGTTGTAAGGCGAAGCGTGGAGTTTGTTGAGTTGGGAGTTTGTAGTTGGACAAACTACCTTGGTCAACAAGCGCATTCGTCAAGGAATTGCGTTCTTGCGAGAGAATCATAAGTATATGTTGCTGATCATTGAAGCCTTATTGATTTGCAAAATGGTGACAGCTCTTTGAGATCATATTCAATCTATAATCTTTATTCACTCATTTTGATTGATTGATTTGTAATTCTTCAGAAATAGTAGTAGTACCAGTATTCGTTTCCAGTCTGTTTAATATTTTCTTAGTATTTTGTTATTTAAGCTTTATTGCATTATTATTTGTAAATAAACAAAGCAGTTGTGCTGTGTGACAAGGTTGCGGGGTAACATCGACTCACATCGACTCACAATATGTGGCGGGGGTGAAGTGCAATTCAAAACCAAGAATAACAATAGAGAAATCAATCAATAGAAATCCTTGTCAAAACAACAACTACCAAGAACAACAAATAAAACCTACAGGCGCCGACGATAGCGACGAGTGGTGCAATTAACTGCCTGGCCGCGCTTTGAACCTGAACCACAGCAAACGGAAGTCATTATGCTTGCCACTGAAAGGGTTGCGGACGGGCAATCGATGGCATCGATGTGCTCTTTTGGAAGCCCCGTGCGCGACGTGTGCAACCTAATTGCGTGGGCCACAGTCACACGAGGCGCGCGATGTGAAATTTGAGAACCATTTGGTGGCATGCAAATGGCTATGTTATGTGGCCTAGCAACACCTATGCTCAGGTTACGAGCAAGTTACCTGAGCATAAACTGAGGTTCGAGGGGAGAAACTATAATGTTGGTAGAATTTTAAAATAAAATTGAAGAATTTTTTTTTTGGGGATATTTTTGTGTGAAGTTTAAGAACGAAAAATGGATTCATAAGAAATTGTTGTTTTGGATTTGAAATCTGAAATCTCAAAGTTGTTGTGTGACTTCGAAGTGGTAAGTGTATGAGATGCATGAGATTGTGTAGGAAACAAAACGTTGCCTTAGAGAAGCCAGAAAATTATATTAAGCACTTTTATTATAATTTTAACGGATTTAAAAGACATTACTGCTTTCGATTTGAATTCTGAAATATTAAAACTGTAGAGTGACTTCTAATTGATTAGTGCATGAGATTCAGAAGATTGCTTAGCGAACAAGACATTGCCTCAAGGAAGGCGGAGTTTTAAAATGAAAGTCCTTAATTTCATGTAACGTTGTATTTATAAGACATTCCTGCTTTAGATTTGAATTTTCAAAATAACTAAGTTGTATAGTGACTTTGTCGTTAAAGAAATCGAATTTTGAAAATTGAGGAATATGACTTTGACTTGATATATGCATCAGAATCGTAGGAGTGAACAAGACGTAAGTTGAGACTACTCTCAAGTAAAATATATTATAATGAAGGCAGAATTTTAAAATTAGGTAATTGCTTTGGTATTTTTAATTGAATGATTTAAGCCGCTAGGAGAAAGCCGTATTGCCCGCTACGTTCCATCAATTCTATGTGATGCGGCTGGTAACGGTTCGCATCGGGAATGCCACAACTATTACTTATTAGGGAGTGTTGTGCTCGGATTGGAAATAGGCCAAGATAGGCAATCGGTTGGAGCGAATCTCTCAACTACCGTACCCATATGATAAAAATTGGATATAACAACTGCTGTACAACTCCATCAACTTCAACAGGAACTCAAGGAGCATACCGCATGAGCCAAACAGCGTACAACGAGATGCAATGAAATATAAAGAAGTACAGATAAAAGCCAACGAGATACTGCGAACGGAATGATGAAACTACGAAGCTTAAGTGCATTTCCGGCACTGATGCATGACAGAAGGAAAACTATGAACTGTCCTATAATTCAGGATAAACAAATGTATCATATAAAGATAGCAACACTTAATCTGATAGACAGCTCTGGATTAACAGAGAATCCTATAAAGAAGAAGGGTATACAACAGACCTACCGGTTGCGGCTCAAATTTGCCACAACAGATATAATGAGCTTCTATACCTGTATTTGGACTTCGGAAATATTGTTCCTTTCGATTCCGTTGCTGAAAAGTTTAAAAAATCAAAGTTTCTACAAATAGCGTCTAATAGAGATGCTACTTTAGAGTTTTGTTTTTAGAGAGATTATTTTTATCCCAAATCTCGCTGCACCTAACTTTGAGCTCGCTTACAATATTCAATTCACTCTCAACAACAATAAAAAAGGTAAGTAGACTAGCTGACCTTTCAGGATAATTTGTGCGACAAGTTGTTATCGAAAGTCAACTGACGCATGGAAATACAATGTAGAGAGAGACCTTGGCTAAGCAAACAAATCCCAAACCAGCCGCAAGTAAAGTCACACTGGGCTTACAAATGGCTGCAACATATTGGCCACATCTTAATAAACAACAAAGTGTGAGTAGATACGAGGAACACGCGTGCACACCCAAAATGCACGTGCCTGGAACGTCATCAAAACCAACATAAATATAACACATAGACTCCCCCATCCGTGCAGCAGCGGCAGCAGCAGGAGTAGGAGCAGCATAATAGAGTAGCAACCAACCCAAAAACAATTGACTCGACAAGATTACATGCAGGAAATTCACTTTTAAAAGCAGCTGCCACGTGTCCTTTTAGTGCTTGAAATTGTTACAGTTATATTGCAGGGTTGCTGTTGTTGTTGTTTCCGATGCCTGTCCTTTTGTGGGTTGTTGTCAGTCATCGTCAGCCGTTGCCAGGCCAGTTCTCTGCACTAGCCAACAAAATACAGGCTCTCAGTGGCTGCACTGCCAGTCAATGCGTCCAACTCGTCCTGACTGCTTGGACATTATGAATGTATAATTTTCCTTTTTTTTTTGCCAACATGAAACTTAAAATTGACTACGACGTAAAAAGCGTCCTGACGATGATTATGATGAAGTCAGTGTGTATGCGCTCTAGTAGTATGTACTTTGGCAACGCTTAAGCGGAAACGGAAACACACCACCAACACCAAACCCAAGTTAGGTGGCAATGATGCCGCCAACGACGAGTACGACAACAGCGACGACGTGTTAATTTGCAGGGTGCTTTTTTAAGCGTTTGAGTAAGACATGAATGAGAATGGGACTAGGATGACGACGGCGTTGCGGTGGCTAAAAGGGCGTGTGATTGACTTAATTGACTATGAAAATGAGAAATTACATGCTGATAATGATGTTGGCCGCGAAATGAACAACAAACAACAACAGCAACAATAAAAAAGCAAATATTTTTAAATAACTTGAACAACTTGAAAATACACTATAATGCAGTAAATGCAGATGAACATATGTCTCTAGATATAGATAGGATGATAGCTGTAGCTTTTTAGATTTTCAACTTCTCGTAATGTACTATAAGTAACCGATTTTAACCAATGCCAGCTGTTTCGAAATGTTTCGGGAACTTTGTCATTCCGAAGCAAAACAAATTCACATTCATATAACAAAGTCTAGTTGATAATCCTTGCTTTTACAAAAAAGTTGCTTATACGGTATCTCGGCCATAATTTCAGAAATGTTGTCTTTTAAATGTTCAAGAGTTTGTAGATTGTTGGCTTAGACTCGATCTTTAGCGTAGGTAGGTAGCCCCAATCAAAAAATGTACAAAGGGTTTAAATATGATCTCTCGATGGCGAATTGACATTGCCACAATGCGAAATTATGCGTCCGTCAAATTTCCTTCGCAATATGGCCATATTCGTTCGTGTTGTGTGGTCCTGTTGGACCCATATGTCACCCGTAGCCATATCTTCTATTTCAGGCCAAAAAAAACCATTTTGGCGTAAGCAATGGCCTCCCAAAAATCACGTGTGGATTTACTAAGTCCCATATACGGGAATTTTGGGTGTTCACACAGCCACCGAGCTCAAAATGTGCTTCATCGCTGTAAAAAATTTCCTGTATATCAAGTTTTGCCTTCTATTTTGGTATCGTTATCATCATGCCGGCATTAAGTCGCTGATTAACGCTTACCAAAGCCATGGACTCGTTTTTCTTACAGGGTATAAACATTGCCAAGCAGCAGCATTATTAAATTTTGAACTTACCCCACAATGTGCCCCATGCAACAGCAGCAGCAACAGCAACAACCAGGACTGAATGTAAAATGCGGCAACAACTTTGACTTAATTTGATTTGATTTGTAAGCGCCCACAAGGCGTGTCCCCTCAATCTAACCCCCACTAAACATAAACCCTGCCAGCCCTAACCAAAATCAAACCAATCCCTGCCAGCCTTTGTACTGTTAACACCCCCCATGGTGTTGTCTTCCGGCGCTTTATTGCATCACGTCGGCTAATTAGAATTGTGCCATGAGCCCAACTTTGTAGGCATTATGTACAATGCGACGGGGCCAGAGGTTATACCTATATAACTCTCCATATGTATATATAGTAACTTAATGGTTGTCCACATTGTGTAAGAGTTTTGTCATTAAAATTGCATTTCATTTGTGGCCAATAAGAGGCACTACGTCGAAAATGAAAAACATTTATAGATTCATTTGGTCACACGTTAATTGTGCCCGGGAGAGTCATTCTATGGATATTTCCCACACAACGGTTGGGTATTGTAGAAAATAAAACATTTCATTTATTTATGGTTGTTTGCAATATTTAATCAATTATTTAACATCTTGTCAATAGGGTTGTGTCTCATTTTTAAATGTCTGCAGCACGTTTTTTCTCGGCTTAGTGAGATAAGTCCTGTACGCCTCGGTCAAAATCTTTCAACAGAAAATAATTTTGCAGATTTAAAAAAAAAACGGTCGGTGCCTTATTAAAAATATTTTTAAGATTTTTGTGGAAATCATATATGCATCAAATTTGATCCAAATATATAGATCTAAGTAGGTTAAATAAAAGGTGATCCATCTAGTGTTTGGAAAAATAAAATGTGAAAATAAAATTTACGAAATAGGATCCACAATACGATCAAAAAAATTGAAAAACGTTGAAATCGATCGAGGGGTATTAAAAGTGTGGTCGAGCCACTTTGTTTTTGGATCAAATTTTAATGGTTGTGTCAATAAGCTAAACTGCTGCATCTTAAAATTTTTTATGTGCTCCCCTTGACTATGCTGCCCCTTGATTATGCTGCCATCTCTCCATTACTAATAGCTGCTCGAAGAGAACAGAGTCCCACGCCATATCCTAATGACGGAAGTTATCTCTAATTAATACCTAGAGCGACTTTTTACGAGATTCTTGAGGATTTCAATCTATGATATCAGCAGGAACTTTTCTCAGCGTTTGACCAATGCAGATAAGCAGATAAGCAATAAAATACTTTCCTTAGACTATTCCCTCATCGCTTCTTGGGCATTTTTCTAATAATATCTCTTTCATACACGTTGCCGAACTGCCGTGTCTGAAATAAGTATTAAAGATATTCTTACGACAATTGCATATTTATTTTAGTGCCGCATTTGCGAAATATAAGATCCTCACCTCATCGTAGTGATCTTAATGAACTCCTAAAGAACAAATGCTTATAACGGATTTGGGTCTTTAATATGCATAGGCCCATTTTTCTTCATGAATTAGTCAATGAGCGTGGTCAGATTTCATTTCGAACAAACGGGTTTTCATAAAAAATTGTCATAAAAGATTTAAAATATTTAAAAATATTAAACCTTTTCTTTGGGAGCAAAATGTAATATAAATTTTTACTAATCCAGACAATATATTCTGCAGTCCATAAATGTATGATATTTTTAAAAAGTTCTGAGTTTTCGAAATCGATATCACTGAAAAATTTTGAAAACTTGAAATACTTTTTGAAAATATCAATATACAATAATATTACCAAGCAAGGCCTAATAGCTCGTCTGGGTAAGTCTTATATCAAAACTTAAAAAAATTAACGAAATTCATAACAAAAATACTGTTCAGCTGAAGCCTCTAAAAACTTCGATATATCGAGACTTAATCTGGTTAACAATAATCTATAAAGACGACTATTGTCGTCTCAAAATTCAAACTCCTGAAAACGAAGTTATCTTTTTTTTACCTTCCTATTTATAGCTCAATAAATCAATGTTTCTAGCTCTATTTGGTATATGGTAGATTTTAAAATTATTTTTTATAGAGTATTTTATTATTTGATATTAAAAATAAAGTAATATTCCCTAGCTAAAGCCACTTATCGATTATTTTATTAATTGTAATCTTATTTATTTGCTTTATTGCTGCTTTTACTTTGTTTAATTTCCATTTGGTTTTTTTTATTTCGTTTATTTTTACTTCCATTACACTTTATTGATTGAAGTTTATTTTGTGATAAACTTATTTATTCGTTCGATTTGTTTCTGAATGTATGTATATTTTATCAATTTTTCATTACAAGCTGCCCAAGTTGGACGTCATAAGGCGCCTCTGCCTGTCCACATTATCAATGCCAAATTAAAAATGTGGCGAAGAATAAAACTTGTCCGAGATTGACTTTCAGATGCCCTTTTTGCATATACGTTCGATTATTTTCGTGAAGCTAGGAATTTGAGAAATTCCTGAATCTAGGATTTTAAGCTAAAATAAAAAAATTCGTTATAGTTTTAGTCATTGGATATGATCTTAAATAAATATACTATCTTATCAAATCTTGAAAGGGACTTAAGCGACTGGCTCAAGTTTTATTTTTCAAATTCATCAAATTTTTTATATAGACCTTCAAGCGTAGATACCTTAAAATATATTGCTGTTTAACTTATTTTTTTCTATGTTCTGGTGATCAATAGAAACGAATTATACCTCTTAACCGAAACTATAGAGTATTATAAAAATCACACTTAGACATTCATTAAAGTACTTGTATCATCCATACAATATATATATACATTTATATGGTCAGAAATCGGTGCTTATTAGTTATTGTAAGTTAGTAAGTGGAAATCGTAGAGCCCCACTTGTTTCCTGTACACGTTGTCTATGGATGTTCATGACAAGTGCCTGATGTCGCGTTTGGGACGCTCAGATAAAGAATACATTTTTTTTCGTATTCTTTTGGAGTGGCTTACATCTATGTAGCTTACCTTGTGCTGCTAACCCAGTTGAGTTTGCAATTGCAATTTTAATCAGTGGATTTTTCTGGGAACGCTGCTAGGTAAATATTTTGGAGCTACAACTTGGTCAATGTCGCAGTTAGTTACGATGTGTGAGATATGCGTTTGACTGTCATGAGGAGATATTGCATCTCAAAAGATGTTTTGAACTACGTACACTGCATCTCCCAAACCCTAATTAGCTTATGCTATTCTATGGGTAGGCGATCTCAGTGTTCTTCTTCAGGCACTGCGATGAAGTCCATTGAAATCAGAAACTATATTAATAAAAAATCGCAAAGAAAACGCAAATAATTTGCTTACAAGCAGTTGTGGAGCCAGTGGGGTTTATATTGAAGCTGCCAAATTTTTGGAGTGAACTATTAAGTTTTCGAGCTTTATTCTAGATCGTCGATGTAACTTGTATTCAAGCAGCAAATTTTAACCGCTTTACCTTTAAGATCAACAGAAACATTATCAGAAATCTTATTTGTACTAATGCAATATAGGGAAGAAGTATATCGTCAAAGTTACATATTTTGTCACAGGAGAGCAGAGAGACTGTGGCTTTTGGTGTATACAGCAGAAGGTCCCCTATGCAAGTAAAAACTTAAGAAATAGTACGAGGTAGCATCCCTATAAACATTTATGCCTCAGCGGGGGCTGAATATTTTGGGGCAGAGTTCTTGCAAGTTTGAAAAATGCATCGAAAGTTTGTTACTAATGTATTAATAGTATATGAATCTTAAGCTCGACCTTATTCTCCCAAAATGGCAATTAACAGAATTTCGAAGAGAATGAGTTCAGGAAACGAACCTGAAAGCTTTCAACTGCACAATAGGTTGTACCAACAACAAAGTTATCGAAGATCTGGCTGTTTGTATAATAATCGCTCCCGGTTACAGGATACAAGTCTAGTCACTCAATTTCTTATCACACCGCGGGCAATTTTGTAATTCTCTTCACGGCTGGGAAGTCCATGGTGCAGAGATCATATGCAAGTTGTCAAAGATCTGCATAGCTGGCGGTTATAGAGTAGAAATCAAGTCAATATATTATTTTTCATGCCCGCAGCCAATTTTGTAATTCTCTTCACGGCTGGGAAGTCCATGGAGCTGGACATTTGCAAGTTGTCAAAGATCTGAATGCTTGTATAATAATATCTGGCGTATACAGTGTAGAAGTCTAGTCAATCTATTTCTTATCATACCTGCAGATAAGACAGTAATTGTCTCCACGGCTGGGAACCCCTTAAATATCCTGGTTGGGCTCTTGCGAAATTGCAGCAGTTCGAGGCATAGTTTTATATTGTATTTTGGTTATCTTGTTGTTCTGCATCATAAATGCACAACTAAGTAAACTCCAAGGTGCTTTTACTATATCAATTCACTGATTGATTCAGAGTTATCCCAGAGTGTTCAGTTACTGATTGAGAGATGCCTATGGGTGTATTTTGGCGCTCTAACGTTAGAACTAAGATCCGTAGCATATGCCATAACATTTCAAACACTCATAGCGAATCTTTTAAATAGTTTTTCATGATTTTTAACAATACCAAATTGTTTCCTTCATTAGTAAGCTGAGGAACCCCCCGTCCCCATTCATGGCAAGCTGTCAACCCAAAGCTTATACTTAAAACAACTACCCCATTAGGGTCTTCAGCTAACTAACATAAAGCTTATTGATAAGCTTGCACGTTTGTACTTGACATGACGGCCATGCATGCTGACCAATGGTATCGACATCATGCATACCCAAACAAAACCCACATGATATAGGTGTATATATGTCGGTGTGTATAGAGCTCATAAGCTAGGGCAGTCTGGGAGGTATTTGGAAATGAAGAATGTTGCCGGAATTGCCATATTTGTAGATATATTAGAGGCATTAGTTGGATGTTGAACAGATAAACTCAGACATGCGCTTCCAACTAGAGCACAATTGTGGGTAGAAGATTTCATTACCGGTATGCTGCCTCTTACGACAACTGCATTAACTTCCCTCGCTAGCTAGCCTCATGAAGTTATTTAAACAGATCGCTGGCTATGGCAGCTGTCCGGTTGTTGTCGGCAGACATATCGCTGATACCAGCTTGGTCACACTTCCAACCCGTAGCCGGACCTAGCGGCCGTAGCTTATCAACAAAATAATAACAAAAACTTTATTATTGTGTTAACTAAATGCTTGGATCCGTTGACTGTTTGATTGCTGCTGTTGCTGCTGCTGCTGGTGTTGGATCGCAGGTTTTGTCGTCGTCGTCGTTGGCATTTCCTTGGTTCATGCCAATATCAGTCTTTAGCAGTTATTATTTGCCTAATCTTGATCAGTTAAGTAGTACGTTGGCACACACACATATAGCCATAAATTGTACTCGGTTTGTGGGCCAATAAAATAATCAACATCCTGTTTGATAACTGCCAACTGGCACTGTATGCAAATGATTATGACTTGTACTTGAAGTTTAGTTGGCTATCATAAAACTTTTTAAAGTGATTGTTACTCGAAATGATTTTATGATTGTGGATCGACGACATATTCTTTGGACGAACTGAAGAGTTACTCAATAGAACTTGACTGTAAAGTGATTAATTGAGGGTTATTTATTTTTTTTTTGGGACATAAACTACAAGAAATTGATTTAAAATTAAAAGTATCTTTTGAGTGCATTTTTATGTTCATTCTTTTGAGTTATAATTAAGAGTACTTCAAGGAACATGCTGAGTGCTTAGGATTAGCTGTTGGGCAAATATAAGTAGCTACGTTTTGGAATATGTATGTGTAAAAAGGCTTGGTATGAATAAGCATATTTTTTAAAAATTTTAAGAATGTAACAGTTGAGATTAATCGGGAAGCTCCAATGACAAAAAAATTCTGACACTATAAAATGGTCAGAAGAAGAAAGTGTGACGGTGACTGCAAAATGAAATTTGATATGTTTAAATTTTATATGGAAAACCAATTTGAACAATTTATTTGATTTAATAACGAATCATGAAGTTTTTCCATGCAAACCAATGTCTTGTTGCGCAACGAATTAATAAGAATCGTCAAAATTGGTTCAAAGTATAACATTTTTCGACTGATCTATCCAATCGACTTTGGAACTCTTAAAACTTAAAAAAAAAAGAGTTTTACCGATCTGTTTTAGGCAAGTTATATAGTAGCCTATTCTGATTGACTTTGGTAGAGTGATTGGCCGCTCCAAAATTCATTTGAGTCACCAATTTTGTTTCTAAATTTTCATAAACAAATAAACGCCAAATTGAAAATGGAAAAAAATTGCAATACAAAATTCTTGCAATATCGGTAAACGAAATGTCTTTGGTAAAAAGTTAACTAAAATCGATAAACTTAAATGCTCAATAGAAAAAATAAAATAAATAAATGCAAGCTACTGTACCAAAAGCTAAAGAATTAGTTTAACTTTCGCTATTTTTCAAAATATATTCGATTTCACGGTTCGATTTCACGGACAGCCGTTTTTTTTTATTTTCCAAGACGCACAATTAATACACCCGAACAACTTATCGTTCTCTTAAAGAATTTCACTGCTCCATTTTCGAGAATTACTACGAGTATGAAAAAAGCAAATATATTTGCTTCATTGCTGTAAATTTCAGGAATCTTAATGCAACAATTGCGAATTACTATTACTATTTATTTGTGTAATACAAATTTGCTATAATATCTTATGCGTTAAGAGCAAACCTTTAACTAAACATGCAACGATTGTACGATAGTTTGGCAAACATGTGCTGTTTTTTTTTTTAAATTCGGATGACCAAATGGATATGCCTATAGTTAGTAAATGGCGAATAAATAATAAATAAAGCTACTCGCTATAGTATTAGATAAATATAGTTACATACGAAAGCAAAAACTTACTGTAAATATTAAAAAAAAATCTGTATTTTGGTATCTATAGCACTGACCATCTCTTAAGATAGCCTTTGTCAACTTCTTTAGTTTGATTCTGATAATTTTAGGTTAACTTAAATTTTGTGTTTGAAATAATACACATATAGAGGGTTGTTTTTTTCGAGGTAAAGAACTTTAAGTTGACATTACTGTTCAAGATGGCGACCGATTTAACAGCTATCAAATGATTAATTCTCAGTTTGGTTTGGCAAGGCGTAGATCCATCGAATGGGCCCAAAACGAGATTGCCGTTGTTCCCGATTTTCATTAGCGAATTTTCTTTCTGCTTGAATGGCTACGTCAACAAACAAAATTGAGGCATTTGGAGTGAAGCTAATCCTCAAATGTATGTCGAAACAACGTTACATCCAGAAAAACTCTTGACTGACTGTTTGGTGCGCTTTATGGGCTGGTGGAAACATTGCTCCGTACTTCTTCAAAAACAATGATGGCCAGCACGTAACAGTCAATGGTGATCGGTAAAGAGCCATGGTTACTAACTTTTTCATTCCTGCAATGAACAACCATGATGTTCATGAGCTGTGGTTCCAACAAGACGGCGCCATATGTCACACAGCTCGTGCCATAATCGATTCACGTTTGGTGACCGCCTAATTTTTATCTTTTTCACCTGTGAATTGTTCTCCAAGATCTTGTGATTGAACAGCGCTAGACTACTTGCTGTGGGACTATGTAAAGTCATTGGTCCATGCGGGTGAGCCACAAACGCTTAACCATTTGGAAGACAACATTCCCCAATTGGACTACATCCGAGCCAGCCGTGGCGGTCATATGCCAGAAATCATACTTCAAATGCAATGCCGCAAAAGTAAAATTCATGTGAATCGCATAATTCATCGATGTTTTATTGCAATTTAAAGTTCTATAATTCAAAGACAAACACTCTTTACAAATTTACAAACGCTATACAGAAATAGAGAGGTAAATTTTCTCAAAAAGGTTTAACCTTTTTTTTATCTTACAAAATTAAAGTAAAACCATCGTAGTAGTTGTAGTTTTTACCCATAAGAAAATAAAACTTATAAAAGCTAGTGCCGACTGTTTTTTTACATCCCAGTTTTGATTCTGAAAAAATATACGATAACGCATCGTATAAGTATTTTTAGTGTTACTAAAAAAAGTTTAAGTTTAAGTTTAAAAGTTTTAAATATCATGCTTCAACTACAGCATAGATCTTGAAATTCCATATTTATTGCATTTTGAAGTGTGCTTCACATTTTTCTACAGATTTCCACAATTCGATAAACCTAAATATTTTCAACGTGGAGTAGCAGTTTATAATTTTTTGTTCTTATCATATTGAAATTTTTCAGTATCAAAATAAACTTATCATTGTCAAAATTTTCATTCATAACTTTTGTACAAATTACAAAGCACTATATTGCTTCTGTTTTTTTCGGGGCCTCTCGATGTTTAGATAAATCTAATAAACAAAAAAAAAAAAAAAACACCATAAATACAATTTATGGCACTTCAATAGTTGTTGAGTTTATGGGCTCTGTGAAAAAAAAAATAAATAAAATAAGCAACGATTTTTGGCTTGTTGCTGCGCAAACATAATATATGTACATATATCTACTTATATACAAAGGCTGCTTATACTAAATATAAATATTATATACTTAGGTACATAATAATTTTATGCTTATGTTTAGTACGTTTATTGGCATAAATAAAAGCAGCAAGTAAGTCCATCAATGGCTTCAATAAGTATCGCTTATGGCGCATTAGTTTGATATACAATTATATTTATATTATTATTATTTCGTTGTTATTAGTAATTGTGTGGTATTTTTTTTTGGAACCAGTTCTCGAGTGTTGCCAGTGCTCATTGATGAGTAATTTAATTTGTCGTTTATTAGAATAGCACTCATTTATTTTATGAGATACTCCAAAACATCTACTTGAGTTCGAGTTCTTTATTTGCGCAAATTATGTGTACACACTTACAAATAAACTACTAGAATTTTGTTTCTAGATTTTGATTTGAGGCAGCCGTCGCTCAATATTGCCGCCGGCAATGATAATAACTCTATCGTTTAGCTTTAAAAACAAAAAAAAATGTTACGATCCGATAAAATTACACGTCCAGTGTTGACCCATATATATCACACGGCTGTATCATTAGGGCCGTAATTGCATGATGTGGTGGGCACACATTGTAAACTCAATGTGTGGTAACTGCTACCTACTAGTGCAAATCGTATAATTATTCTGCGGACCCAGTTGCTTATCTTGTACACGGTTTTAAACGGCTTTAACGACAACAATACGTACAAAAAAAAAAACAAACTACGTAGCGTAATCAATAACGGATTACGATGCTAATCGCGTATTTTGGAATTGGTCTTTGGTCATTATAAAACAAGTGCAGAACCATAATAATCATAATAATCAGGGCTGCAAAATCATGGGATAATCCGTTTTAATAGAGTCAAAAATAAGCTCTAATAAGTAAAAAGTGGATACCACAAAAAGGGCCAACCAAAAGTATACAACAAAATTTGAAGCTTTTTTTGAACTTTTTTGGGAACGGTAAGTCTATTCTGACCCCTTTATAATTTGGCTTCCAGCGGTTGCCAAATTTGATTCACCTTATAACGCAAAAGACAACGTAGTGCGCATTATGAACTTTGCAACCAAATGTTAGAGGCGCCCTCTATTGGTTGCAACTAAAACGTTTGAGTTGAGCGTTCCCAACACTCACACAAAGACAGGACAATACTTCTGCATATCATTGTTTTGTCAAATGTTTTGAAGTTCGTAAAATCATACCTGAAAATTTTCAAATGGAAAATTCTACACCACGCACCGTCCGTACTCACCTGATGTGTTTTACGCATTCCAATAATTTGATCCAAGAGCTCTTTAGTTCTTACGAAGAAATAGAGCTATTCGTGTATGGAAAATCAGCTCTTTTGAATGAGGAATTTCAAAGCTCAAAATGCTGTGGTATATATATATATATCTTTTTACGACGAAATTGGATCTTTTCATGGCTGGAAAAGTAGCTATTTTCAACGAGCAATTTCAAAACTGCAAAAACGAGCTCAACATGTTGTGCTCTATAATGTTCGAAGTAGTGGCTTTCGTTCTAACGAAGAAATTGGATCTATTCATGGTTGGAAAAGGATCTATTTTCAAAGCTACAATGTTCGAAGTTTTGGCTTTTGTCTATACGACGAAATTGGATCTAATCGAGGCTGGAAAAGCAGCAATTTTCAACCAACAATTCCAAACAAAAACATGTTGTGGTCTTTAATGTTCGAAGTTGTGGCGAGGAATTCCAAAACTGCCACATCGAGGGAAATAAGTCGTTGTTGCCATTAAAACTTTAAATCGTCAATAATAAAATAAGTTAAAAACCTCGATATTTTGTTCTATTAAAATTGAAAAAGCGATTATGAATATTTCATATATGACAAGGCGGTCGGAAGGGGAATAATGCGGAATCACCTAATTGTAATTACAGCTATATGCTTCTCATGAGGGCGGCTGGAAGCAGACCCAATATACGACAATATGGTGCTGACACAGCAAAGAACACTCTTTATCATTTCCCCAAGCTTAGGTGGAACAGTCTATCTGAGGCTCTATCTCGAGTATTGGTAGTTGCAAAACTACTGTTAATGTCAACAGCAACCTGAGAAGCAGAGTAGCTGCAGCTGGCTATTCTACCAGGGGACGGACAAGAATCAGATACCGCTTGAGCCAATTCGGAGAACTGCACAAATACTGCAAGAAGTACTTGACCCAAGGCAAAACGCCATATGGAGTATTACATTTACAAACTAACTCGATTCTGCAAAGTGTATGATGAAAATTCGATGCGTATATTGAGATGCTGCCCAGTTTTGATTCACGAAAGAATGTAGATTATTAACTGAAAGCAATATAAAGAACTATTTCATAAAAATATAGGCAAACTACAATGCAAAACTTAAAAGATGGCTTTGAATTAAGATATAAACTCTAAGATAAGAAAAGAGGTCACAATAGATCTACATTAAAAATAATTCAAATGTGATGAGCTTCTTATTTATATATAGACTTTTAACTCGAATTCGGCACTTAGGCAAATTCATAATGTAAAAATCATCTGTTCTAAAAAGTTAATTTAAAAAAAAATTTTCCCTTTGAAAGGTAATTTAAGGTTAATTAATAATGCTTTTAAATACAATTTATACCATACATTTTAGCTTAAGATTTAAAGAAACATTCATCGCACATATATCCAAAGAATTTTCTAAAATAAGCAACTGACTATTTTCAAAGTGGAAGATATTGGATGTAGTAAAAAGAAGTCCACTAGAAGAAGTCCGCCAATAGATGGCGTCATTTATCTGCATCTCGCCTTGTATAAGTCCGATCGGGTTGCAACGGATGGCATTGGAAAGATTACATTTCCTACAGAATATGCTTTATTGATTGATTCAGTTTGGATTGAGATGATCATTAGCAAAGAGAGAATACGCTATATTAAACAGTTTTTCTTCGATAAGGACGAAAACGCAAGCCAGGCGGCTGATGATACTGTAACAGCCAATCACGCGCAATTGTGGTTTCGTCGATTACGTTCCGGTAATTCCATGTCAAAGATGCACCATGCACCCGAAGGCCAAATCTCGAAAATGTTAAGCACTGTTTTGATTGCACAAGCGGTAACGATTGCACAAAGACCATTTGGAACCAGTTGCATATAGCTGGATAAGAAAAGTAGCTCGATGTATGGGTGCCAAGCGAGTTAAGGCAAAAAAACCTCATCGATCGAATTTCCATCCACGAATCGCAACAAAATTGAAACCTTTCTGAAGCGGTTGTTGACTGGCTATGAAAAGTGGAGCACTTACAACAAGGTCAAGTGCATACGTTCGTGGTCCAATTACGGTGAGCTGGAGTAAACGATGCCAAAGCCAGAATTCATGGCCAGAATGGCCAATAGGAGAGAAATTGTCAGTGCCAGTTCACACAAATTGATAGTGACTCGCCAGAAGCTCGGGGAGCTAGGTTGAAAAGTGGATCGCTTACGAGAACGTGCAGCGAAATCGGTCGACAAATGATACTTTTCTTTTGCGATTACAAATGGTTTTCGGATACTTTTCCTTTAGCTTCAAATGCTCACAACTGGAGCAAATGTAGCAAGCTGTTGATTGGTTTGTGGGCTGGCGAGCGAAGTGAGCAGCTTTCCGTTCCCAATAAAAAATATTCGTTTTTTGTAATTTTTGTAAATATTTTATTTAAACACTAAATTGTATTGAATCTTTATATGCATTTGTTATTGTTTATATATATATATATATTTAAACTTTTATTTTAACATTTAAGAACTCATTACATGCTATAAATTCAAAGAGCGTTTTATATTTTATTGACTATACACACACACAAAAAAAATGGTTATTATTTTGTACACTAACAGCTAAGTATTATTAAAAAAAAATATTTTCCTACAAATTGAACACTACATTTTTATATATACTTTTTTTTATATATATGCATATCATTTTTAAATATATGTATACTCTTTTATTTATGTATATAAAGTACATTTAATTGCCTTGTTTAATATTTACAATATTTATAATTTTTAGTTCTATGCTAAACAAAAAAAAAAAAAAAAAAAAAACACACGCTATATCTACATTATTTTTTAAGTATTATCAACTTGTGCTAAAAAAAATTTATATTTTATATTTATCTTTTTCATATATATATATATGTACCAAAAATTAAACCTAAATGGGCTACAACTTTTGAGTTGCAGCAAAAAAAATGCTTAACTAAATATAGCAAAGTTTTTTTTTTTTGTTAAACTTTAATAGACTTAAAAAATATGTTTTTGTTTTAAATTTTATGCATTGCTTTATGTACACATTTTTTTTATTAAATAGGCCAGAACACTTCCAACTTATTAAAAAAAAAAAAACGTTAGGTTGTGGCGCTTTGTTTTAATCATTTGGCTTGGCATTTTTAAAAACAAAATTAAGTTTTTGTTTTGCCTATATTTTTTTATATATTTATTTTGTTTAGTGTTCTTTGGGGTGCGTGAAAGTTTTGCCGTTTTTTGTTTTGATTAATTTTTGTTTTAATTTTTAAGGTTTTTTTTGTGTTTTTAGTTTATTGCACCAAATTTTTTTTTTTGTTCGAATTTTAAACTCAAACTCAGACTGCCAATTCCAGCTGCATCTTCGTTAAGCAAACCCCATTTTATTGTCCAATATTCGAGCTAACTATTGCAAGAATCTTTGACCGAACTTGAGCGCTGTGCCATACCCCCAACCCCCAACTCTTTCTACAAAAACTGAGCACGCAGCAGCGTACAGCTTTTAGCATGCGGCACCGCCGCGACCCAGCTGCGCCCACTGCGTCCACCTGGCCTAGCAATATTAGGGCCACCAGGGTGAGCGCTGCGCATGTGGATGTGGATGTCCATGTGCATGGGCATGCAGTCCAGCCGCTGCTGCAGCGGCCACATGCTGATAGGCGGCTGCGCCATTGAGTGCTGCCAAATGATGTGCTGCCGCTGCACTCTGCATGGCTGAGGCCGTGGTGACGCAGTCCTGTGGCAGCTTGCTACCATCGCCCAGGCAGGGCTTGCCATTGCGCACCAGCACTGGTACTGCAACGCGACGCGGCGGTGGCAAAGCCGTTGGATGATGCGGATGTGTGGCATGACCATGTAATAGACCTGGATGCTCGTAGCCCTTCTCGTTCTGTGCACGCTTTGTCTTGTATCGATGATTTTGAAACCAGATTTTTACCTGGGTGGGTGTAAGGCGTATGAGACTGGCTAAATGCTCGCGTTCGGGTGCGCTCAGATAGCGTTGCTGACGAAAACGACGTTCCAGCTCGTAAGTCTGCGCTTTGGTAAACAGCACACGGCGCTTGCGTTTTTTGTTGGGCATGCCATCGGCATTGGTGCCGCCACCGCCAGCACTGCCATCCGCATCGTCCACATCATCGATGTCCTCCTCGATGCCATCCTCATTCAAGCTGTCGTCATGTGCACCGCCAGAGTTGGCCGAGTCATGCTTTATGTTGTTATTATTATTATTGTTATGCAGCGCATGCGCAGCGGAGCTGCCACCAGTTGGTGCACCGTGCAGCGTATGCAAGGCATCACCCACGGAGAGTGCATCGCTATCGGCCGAACGGCTATAGCTCTTGTAGTCACCGGAGAGCGCAGGTGAGGTTTGACAATTGGAGCCGATATAGGTGTAGGAGACCTCCGAGGTGACGGGCGAGGTGCTGTCCGGACTAGCGGGCTGTGGCATGCCTGTAGAGTAGAAAGAGAGAGAGAGTGCAGAAGTTAGTTGGAGTTTCAATAGTCAAGGATACATTGGGAATTTATTCCCTTCTCAAGAGATCCTTTGCATATTCTCAACTAGCTGCAGCTTATCAATAACATTTTATTGAATGCAGCTATAGCCCATAAGCCACAAGAATCACACCCAGCTATAAATCACTGGGATGCTGCTTCAATAAAACAAAATGGGCGTGTAAGACAAAGGGCGGCGGCGGCACACAAACCGGAAGGATATGTATGAATGAATACAGGAAGCAAGGCAAAACGCAAAACGTTAGTTAGTTGGACAGTCAGTCAAAAGGTTTGCAGTGCGCTGGCATTGTTGCCGGGATGTGCCTAATAGACAGCCTATAAACATGGTGTGAGTGCGCGTCCAGAGTGCGTCCAGCATGTACAATGACATTGCCTTTTGCGCCAAAAACAAAAAGGAAAAACGAAAAGCGTATGAAAGAAAAAAAATCATTATGAAGGTCAGCCCAACAGTCAAGCAGTCAAACTGCGTGTACTGTGTGCCCTCAAAAGGTGTTTCACTCCGCAGGGTTACGTCCGGGAAGACCAGGTAGTTGCTGCTATTGGCACAAAGGCATCTAACGACATTACGACCCGCAGCGTTGTCAATTTTTGGTCTTTAATTGATGTTATTAGCTGGGTTGCTAAACATGTTCTGGGGGTTGTAGGGTAGCCACCCTGATTAACCACAGCCTCGCACCACTCTCTCTCTCACACACACACATGCACTCATTTCTAATCCAATTGTGCACCCCTACTTACTGTTTGCTGACTGACTTTTAATTTTACTCTTGTTGGCTTCTAATTTTGTTGTTGCAAGGGTTTCCATTTTATTTTCTATTAGGTAGTCAAAATCCTGCCTGGTCATGGGGTGTGCCAATGCATTAATTTTCCAAATTGCTGACAAATTTTTTGAAAACATTTTAACGGTTGTATGGTTTGTTTACACAAAAGCTAAGCCTTCAATTGCAACAGCATTTCGAGTTCATAGCCAGAGAAGTTCGATAAGCAATATGTCACTGGAAAGTATTTTTCGTCGACTTACTGAACTAGTTAGTTTTGACACTTGGAGTGAATAGGCAACCCTCAAAATTTTCGCGCTGCTATTTTTAAGCAGAATTAACTCTTTCACTTGAGATTTTTTCTTTTAACTTGTGACAGAAAGCTATCAATATTTTGTATCCCAGGCTTATTGTATTTAGGAGCTTTTAAAATGTGTTCCAACAAAATATGCTAATCAACAAGTATGATCTAAGTTAGTTCAGCAGAAAGATTGCAAGGTATGTGCATCGGATAAAGGAGATGTGATTCAAGAGACTTACTCAACAGCCAAAGCAGCAATAGTTCAATGCTGTCATGACAGATATCCAATAAAACAAAAATAAAATGGCTAAAGCCTCGGCAATACAGGTCTACATAGGATTTCTCATGCCCCAGAAGAATTTAGTCTGTAGGCAGTTTTTTGAATTTAAAAAAAAAATAACAAAGGTTGGGCCTTCCCAGCAAACCCGCAAGTCCATATGGGCGACAATAGGGATGTAGTTGGCAAACTGTAGCGTTCTTGAGACACTTTCGTTTCTTTTTAAGAAGTTATTGCTTTTTTGTAGACAAGGGTAAGCGTGTATTTAGGGAATAGAGGTAGGAGCCAGTAAATATTGCAATTCTGCTGGCGACAGACGTGTAAGTTCCTGTCTGTTATTGTAGAGTTAGAAGAAGGGGCAGCTACAGTGTGAACGTTTTACAGAGGCTAGAACGATCGCTTCTTCTAGAAAAGTCTCCGTTTTGAAGACTTGAAGAGTCTTGGAAAATGACTTAAAATAAATGTAATCAATATAGAACTACAGGTCGCACTGTTGGGAAAGCCAATAATAATATTTGAATTCCTAAAACATTTCAACAAGCACAATCTATTAATATGCCATCTTAGCATTCCAGATAATTGCATTGATTTTATAGTAATGTCTCTGCTTCGGAAATCCATCTCAATTGCTCACATTCCGCCACAATTGACTAAACACATTAATTTGCTTGCAAACGGTCTGCGCCTCAAACCCACTTGGTCTTGAGCTACCTGCTCAACATAAAAGTAATTCCATTCACCATGACAACTCTAACAAATTAATAACTTAATATAATCAAATCGACTCGGCTTACAGCTGCGAAAATTCCCAAAAAAAATGAATAGGGAAATTTATATATATAATAATACAAAAAAAAAAACGGCAAGAGGCAACAATTATAATTATAGCCAGGCATAGAAAGACGTAGCAGAAATCGAAAAACGACAGGACCTAACGGAAGTGCGTGCCATAAATTTCCAGGCTACTAAAATGTTTTGCAGAGCACAACAATGAGGGGGGTACAACAACCAAAAAAAAAAATAAAAATCGAAATACGAAAAAAATAACAAAATTAATCCTCAAGTGTGAAGCGCATACAAACTATTAGTCAAGATTAAGTCGGGAACAAAAAAAAAAAAAAACAACAATATGCTATATGGCAGAGCATCTAAGGGTGGTTCGGTACAGCACTTCAATGAAGCACCTGAAACGATATTGAAAGGTCTGCCACAAAGGCGTGGCACACAGGCGCAGCCAGCAAGCTAACCAGCCACATAAAATGGCTAAGGGTTAGCCGTATGCATATGTTGCTTTTGGGGGGGGGGATTTGAGCCTAAAGTGGCTATAGCAAGGATATTTGGATGTGGCTGAGTATGAGTAGGTCTACTTTAACGATGACGTCGCTGTTGATATGCAAACACAGCTGCCTTTTGTCAGGGCAATTACTAAACAATATTATTAGATGACGGGCGCGAAGAAACCCCCCGATGTGCAGGCGACAGTTCAAATCGAGGGTTTTGCGCATAAACTAGGTTGAAGGACTGTTTGGTTTGCAAGATCTTTGTATTTTTTAAAAGATATCAACGCAGAACTTAGTTATGATCGTTGAGACTTTAAGAGGACTACAAACAATTGTGAAAGCTCTCTTAGTTATTAAAAGTTTGCTGCTCGAAATCTTGCTATTTCTTGAACATACTAAAGTTCATAGTAGTTCACGCTTGGGTAAGCCCACAAGTAGACCTCCCTTCGATCAGACATGCACGCTTAACTAAGTGGTAAACAAGACAATATTACGAACTTTACTCACCATACATCTCATTCTCTTTGATCCATGCACTGCGTCCCGAATGCGAGAGCATTGTCTGTGCCATATGATGATATGAGGACATCTCATCTCCGAAGCTACCGGCAAAATTCTTTGGCAAATATTGTCCTGCAACTACGGCAGCAGCTGCAGCTGCATTATGACTAGCCAATAGATGGGCAGCGGCTTGGGCGCCCACATGTGACATGGCTGGCTGTTGTGTTCCGGCCGTAGCACTGCCATGATGATGTGATAGCGCCAGTGGTGCTACCGGTGCCTGTTGTGGCTGCCCATGTGGCGGCTGATGGTGCAGATGTGTTGGCTGCTGCAGATGATGCGGCTGCTGATGTGGTGGCGCTTGCAATTGATGCGATTGTGCATGATGCTCAGTTGTTTGATGCTCGCCATGTGCCGCTGGTGCATGCTCCTCACTGACTGTGGCGCCGCCACTGGCCGTGGGCAATGCTGTGGTTGGCGTCGGTGATAGCGCTGTGGGCGTAGGATGAGCATGTCCGTTGCTGGGCTCGCCAGCACCCTGACTAATATCTGTGCTATGAGTGTGCGCATTTTTCAGTTCCGAACCATCCAGATTAAGTATGTCGGAGATATGAAAGCCGGAACGTTGCGACGAGGGCACCTTGGCATCAAAGAGTCTGCAATGCGAGATAGAGAGAGAGAGAGAATTGATACAGGTTTAGTTGTATATAGTACACATCCGGTGCGTGTGGATCTTAAGTGGCTATCAATATCACTGTCTCTTTGTGCTAGTCATGAATGGCCGGAAGCGTACACAATGAATTGCACTACACTTGCTACCTGCCGCCAACCATAAACCCAGACGGCACAAAAACCCAACTTGGTTTACCTGCTCTGGCTGTGACTTTAAGAAATTGCACATACCAAGTAATTTTTCACACCTTTTGGGCAATACTCGCAGTGCAACGCGTTCAGGAATTAACTTTGATTAAGTGTGTGCAAATCGTGGGATTATTGACACCTTGCTATCTACCCATGGGTTACTGCCCCTAATGCAAATTTGATTTTCCACTAATACCATCAACAATTAAAAGCAAAGCCGCTTTGGAAACGCTTAAGCTACGCTGGTCCAGTTCGACACGTGCGAACTACCTGTACCGCAGTACTGACTGACTACACATGTTGGCGCAAGTTTTGCCTTGTTTTGTTTAGTTGTAGTTTTTGCTTCCGGTTTTTCCAAATTGAATTTTCCCAAATTTTCATTTTTTTTTGTCGTTTTGTTTTCCTGTGCATGTGAGTGCGAAATTCCCACGCAATGCACTGTGCAGCGCATTTGCCGATTGCAATACCGGCACGGAATTCCCTATTTGGCCTCTGGCAGACAGTGTGTCGCCGGCACAGTTTGCCGTGTAACTCTGTGCCGTGCCACAGAGCATCATCAGCGTCTGTTGCACACATGTTGCAAGGTTTGGCTGTTGTCTAGCTTGGGGTTTTCCTCACCTATGGGAATTTTTGCTGCAGGACTTAGACCTGCAAGACTCAATGCAAGTGACTAGCCTTGAGCAAATCTTAGCGAAACCGAGGGGGAATTACGTCGATCAGTAGGATGCGCTCTGGGTAATTTGCTTAAGAGGCTGTGCGCGGGGCAAGTGCAGCAGTTAGTACACACATACATCCTATGGTAGATGTGGTTTAGTTGGATTAGTGCGCAAAGTCTATTAAAGATTTCCAGCCATTCTAGCCTAGAATAATATGTGCAAGTTTTAGACTAAGCCACTGTGGGTGTGAGTGGTAGCATTAGTATAAGGCCAGCATGACTTGGACACGGAGTACACTTCTGTGTAAGATGATTGTGATGCTGAAGGCTGTGATTCATTGGCCAAAGCTTAGTTTGATTCAAAAAAAAAAAAATCGCTATTAAGTCTGTGAGGCTATTTCCCATGATGAATTAAACAGGTTATCAAATGCCAATTGCTGGAAAACTGAGGGTCACTTCCGACTTGGTTTGCTGCATAGTATCTGAATCCGATCACTTGCAATATTTTGATCCATTCGTAGTTGTATAATATACATATATATCAAATTACTCAAAATTCTGACGTGATGAGCCAATTTGGATGCCAGATTCCGATTCTATGCAGCAATACTTGAAATTTTCCCATAGCTAAAACATATTAATCTGCCTTGTTAATAAAGATCTCTGATCCTCTGATTTATTCAAATTGATATTTTTAATGTGATTCGTTGTCTTTGAATATTATGTGATATGATCTGGTGTACGTAGCTTCAGCTTTGACAGGAATTCTTCGCATTCTTAGAAGAATTCTTCAATTTTATATGTTTAAATTCGACAGTAAAAAATTAAAAACAGACTGCTTGGTATACCCATTAAGTGACATCTAAAAGATGTTTGTAGAAATTATTAATACTTTGTGTTTTTACTGGTTTTACAGATTACAAGATTCAATTACTATACAAAAGGCATATTTTACTTTCGCTACGATACAACTTGTTTATCGGCAGTTATTCCTGACGCGCAGAGCTTCCAACTCATCATTACAATTGCCGGAATATCCCACTAGAGCATAGAACTTCAAACTACTGCAAAACATCGTATAAATTTCTAAATTTAAGAATTTAATGCCACATTCGCAGATACAACCAAGTTCCAAGCTGGATAACTTTAAATTCTTCCCAATAATTCCGTATACTTTGCTTACCCTGGCAGCGCATTGCGCAAGGCCGCAGGATAGAATGCCGCCGGCAGCAGTGCATGACCCCAAGGCGGTAACAAAATGGGTGACCAGGGTAAAAATGGTGCAGCCGCTGCAGCAGCGGCAGCCGCCGATGGCACCATTAGACTGCTCATGCTATGCAAACCGGGAAAGCCACTAAAAGCGGCTGCACCCGTCGGAATGCGTAAATGCTCGCTGGCCGATAAGGTGCCACATGGCGTGGTCGTAGGCACAGTGGTGCTAGCCGTAGTTCTTGGTATGCTCGAGCGTTCCGCTGCCGTTGTCGAGGGTGTTGAGGTACGCAAAGGACGCTTTGGTGTTGTGGGCGTATTAGGCGTAATGGGACTGATTGTATGCGCGCTTTGCGGTGAAGCGGGCAGACTGCCGGCGCTGCCCAGACCGCTGCTATTGCCGCTGCTGTTAGTGGTAGCGCTGCTTGTGGCCTGCTGCTGCTGTTGCTGCTGCTGTTGTTGTTGCTGCAGCTTATGGGGCGTGCGCTCCACCATGGCGCTACTGGTCATATCCGTTGGCGGCGTGACGCTGGAGCGTGCCGGTGGCGTGGTTATTACACGCTGACCCGTACAGGATTTGCGTCGCTGCGGCGGTGAACGTTGCGCGTTTGGCGACGGTGAGCGTTTATGTTTTTCCGCCACTTTGATGCCGGTTTATACAAAATTTGCACGTGAAAAAAAAATTCGAAATCTTTTCGAAACACTTGCACAATAAATTACGAAAATTATTTCTCGATATATATTTTGACACTGACAGTTGGAGCAAAGCAAACGTGTCGCTGGATCTTTTACCAATTTAATCTGTTTCAAAATTGCACTGAAAACACATGCACAGTACACAGGGAACTTTAGACGCGCGATTTATCGTTCTTAATAAACATAATATGCAATTTCCATGCACTTGGTAAGCGCGTCTCGAGTCGAGGTCGTTGTCAGCCGCACTCTAAACATTCCAAACTGAAGTGTCATCAACAACTAACGAGACATCAAGAACTCGACACGAGTCCAACCAGCCAACGGCAGAAAAGTACCAAAAAAAAAAACCAACATACTATATCACACACACGCATTGGGAAAGGGCCATGTACAAGGCATATCCATCCACCATTGGGTATATAGCACATACACACACACTCTCACATACACACACACACACACACACACTCTCAGAGAGCCGCGATTGTTTAGCCGCGACGCGCTCATCGCATTTTTACTAAGTGG
Source organism: Chymomyza procnemis (assembly GCA_035046065.1). Classification (NCBI taxonomy): domain Eukaryota; kingdom Metazoa; phylum Arthropoda; class Insecta; order Diptera; family Drosophilidae; genus Chymomyza; species Chymomyza procnemis. The sequence goes on along the minus strand of JAWNOJ010000021.1, from coordinate 31,397,017 downwards.
CTTCTCATGTCCTTTTCAACAAGGATACTACAACAACAGCAGCAAGCGCAGCGTCAGCAGCGCCGCCAGCAACAGCTACAGCAATCCTGTGAGTGGCCCATTCAACCACCAACAACAACAACTACTCAACTACCACCATTTGCCCTGACAATGGCGCATCCTTGCTGCCATATGTCAAACAAGGCCAACCTCATAGCAGCAGAAGCAGGCCGTCTCGTTCTGGCACTCACGCTGACGAGTACCCACTTGAGTACTCCTCTATCCCTGTGTGTACATGTATGTGTGTTAGCTCCGTGCTCGCGCGCTCGAGTTCGAGTTGTAACGACGAGAGGCTGCTATTGTGCCCGCTCGAGTAGCCAGCCAGCCAGCCAGCCAGTCCGTTGTAGGTAGAGAGCACCATGCACACCGTGTACAACCCATACCAATCGAGACCTGAACCCTGCTTACCCAGGCCTGCCATGTGCCCAGCCAGTCAGACAAGTCTCTTTGGCCAGGCTCTTTCATTCATGCCTATTGCCCAATTGCCTGACTCGCTCTTGCCTCGCTTTGTGCCTGGTATTCCCTGGTATGCCTCATGCTCTGCACTTGATGTTGTCAACAATTGCCGCGTCATTATATTGTATTTATCATTATCATCTCTCCAGAGTGACGCACCTACTAGGCACCACTCTCTTTCTCTATCTCGTTGTCATTCGCTCTCTATATTACTTGCCGTCTGGGGGTTTTACTCTGACTTTTATTAGAACTAAGTTTTTATGAGTATTTCCATGCAGGTTTCTTGTAAGTTGGTCGCCTTAACTTCATGATATCATGATGAAGAATAAATTCTTCAATGAAGTGTAAGCTTCCAACAACAAAGATACAAATGGTTTGGGTTAACCTAGGAATGTTTGATAGACGTAGTACTATAGTTGATATGTATCTAACGAAACAATTAGCAGAAACAACAATAGGACTTTCGATAAATATGGCAGTTTAGTCTAGATTCTTGAATAGTAACATCGATATGGGAAATATAAAAAACACTTCCTCGATCAGTTTAGTCCCCATTCGAATGTTTATTTCCAAAAGATCTTATGAAGATCTTTGTTTTGAGATAAATAATAACACCACGGTATCAGTAGCATATCAACGTTTTTCAAAACGAAATTTTGTAATTCCTAAACCTGCTCTATAACTGCTTTTTTTAAAAAGATTAAATTTAAAAAAAATTGCTTAGAAGTTAAAAAAAATCATTTTTTTTTTAAATAAAATTTTTTTCCGAAAACAAATTTTGGCAGTTTATGAAAGTTCACAGCTGTTTAAGCAGACTGTGGAAATATTTGGAAAAACATCGTTAAACGGATGCGTAAATTGTAGGGAAGTTCGAGAACGAATCCGAAGGGGAAAATAAATAATAAATTTCTTCAAAGCAAGATATTTTTTTCATTTTGCAGCCAACTATTTTTAAGGGATCATTCCAAACGAAAAACATGTTCCCCAATCACGGGTTGTGATGGCCAAATAAAGTAAAGTATGTAAGTATTATTATTCTTTACTTCTTAATCACAGGAACTTATTTATATAAATATAAGTGTCAAAAAACTTAGTATTACCTTATTCGACGCCTGGAAATTTTAGGTAATTATTCGTTGTCGATTTATTAAAAAAGAAATGGTTGCGGAATTTTTTAGAAGTTTAAGCGAAGCGAAGTTAGACATTTGATCAAAGAGAAAAATTGTTTAAGTCAAATTGCTTGTTTTTAAAAATAACCCTATTAAACTCGAAGAGCAACTCCCAATTTTTCGAAATATCTAAGGTAATTAATAAAATAAATATTAATTGATATATATTATTAAAAAACGGTATATTCAAAACTTATAAGACTTTCGAAACTTTAATTTTCACAAGATCTCACTTAAGTATGAGAATAGTTTGACAACACCAACATTCCAACTTCCATAATTTTGCTGGCCCGACCAACATTTCAATCGTTAAGAGACTTATTTTCCGCTACATTTCGATGTATCTCTTTCAAACCAATTTTTTGGAATCCAGAACCTCTACGTATGAAAAAATTTTACTAGCTAATACTTGGAAGCAAAAACTCTTTTCTCAAATATGACATTCCATTACTGATTATTTTGTAGCAATATTATTGGGAGAGATATGCATCGCGACCTACAGGTCTACTCTGTACAAGCGTATTGTATATTATAAAAACAAATCACAAAAACTTTTTAATAATGCGAATTACTGACTAACTTTGTTTTGATTTTGATTTTTCAAATACCCCATATAAAAAACAATAGAATAAGAACCAAATTTCCTTATTAATTTTTTTGTAAAAAATAACTTTTTCGAAAAATACTTTGATTATATTTTGAACTTTCCGAATGGCCGAAATTTCTTATGTATGTATCCCATTTATGTCATCAAATATGCTGTGTCTAGGTACCTTATTTGGCCATCTTGTTGTATTTATCGATACTACCTGTTCTAGCATGAAAGTCCTAAATAACACTTAGTAAATAATATCTGGAGAAGGATTATGAATCTAATAAATCTTAAATGCAGTTATTCTTATTCTCTGAGTACTCAGCACTTCCAAAATGTTCAATATATGCTCATTCAACATTTTCGAGTTCGTTACGTGACGATTTTGCTTGTTTCTAATAAACTCGAAACAACAATCTGCTTTCGTGACTCTCAAAGCTTGTCATACTGACCCATTACATTTCCATTTTATATGAAAATCCATAATTATATATGTACAAAAAAAAAAAAACGAAATATATATTGTATAACTAACATACAAATTACTTACATACGCTCACTGCTTTGGTTATATTGAAAGCAATCCTTAAAGCAGGACACACCCAGAAGCACTCAAGCAAAAAACATAATCAACATGGCCATTAGCTAACTTGAACAATGTTCCATGTGGCAACAAGAGGTAGATACCAAAAAATAGGGAGCAAAACACTGCTGCACATATATAAGGCGGCAGGGAGGGGAACCCCATAAAGTATCGCACAAAAGTTTTAGCAATTGAAAAAATAACTGACATGCCATGTTAGTAGCGAGTTACACTTATTTATATAAGTATGTGCATATGGCTGGCTCTGGCTCCAAATATATGTATATATACATGGCACATGGAACACATTATATATATATATATAACTGATGAGGCTTATATGTATAATACATAATGGGCCACCTTGCTAAGGGTGCCAAAAGTGAATGAGTGAGCGTGTGTGTATGTGTGTGCGTTGGGGGTCTCCACTAAATGCTGCTCTCCAAATGCGAACACATAAGAGGCCACTCCATGACAAAAGAAGCAGCAGTATAAACAGCTAAGGCAGCAGGATTTCGAAATGAAAATGGTCGAAAGCAGCTAACATTCGGCATTGGTAAAGTTGTAATACTCTATAAAGCAGTGACGTCATAAGGCAGCTGTCTTAGAATAGAATTTTTACTAGATGTGATGTGTGAAATAGAATAATACCATGAAACTGCTTTGCAGAAAGTAAGTTTGGGTATATTTTTAAGTACAAATATTTTTTCTCTTATATAGAAACAGACTTTCGCTTGTCAATTCGCATACTTCGAATAAAATCCTTACATATTCTTTAGAAATTACTTTATGAAAGTCGTTTTACGCATATTGAATGGCATCATTGCATTGGAGGGCGTTTATCTTTTGTCAGCAAATTAAATGACTAAATTAAATAATAACTATAACAAACGTTCAATATATTATAATTAAAAGCTTACAAATGGGTATTTGATGTTGAATCTAGTGCTTTTGTCAATTCGATTATTTATTTTCTTTCCAAATTGAATTTTACTATTACAAGATGATTTTATGAATTTCCACAAAAAAATACTTGGGTAAATATTCGTTTTTCGAACGAAACCAAAAAGTTATTGCCAATTTTGTATGAAAAGCTATATAGCTTTGATGTTTAGTTGTAGTTGTTAGTGAAGTATGTAATTTTTCAGAGCACAATGATCCTACAGCTTGCGGCGCAAGTCCACTCCAACAATAATTAATATTTTCAAGAACACTACCCAATAGCAAACCCTACGAGCTATTTAACAAAAAAAAGATTTCTTTCTTTCACTAAAGACCCTCCAAATATTAAACGAAGCTGTGTTGATTGTAACTCAAAAACAGCTAAAAAGATTTTTCTGAACTATCGTTTGTTGTCTTCAGTCTAGAATATAGAATAATCACAAAAATATATATATAAAAAAAACCACACATAAATCGTTAGCTCCCTTGCCAGCTCATTTTTGAGATTAATATTCATGCATCAAATAGTTCTATCAGAGCTCTTGGTATTCTGATGCTACTAAAAAGTTGTAGAGCTGATACAGCTCATGGTTCGATGGCATGCGATTGCCATTCCCAAACCTAAGATTTTGCAAAAGAATTTTTCTTACTGACACTCCACGCGCAACTGCATAACTCCGAGACACAACCCATGCTTCTGCGCCACATAACAGCACGGGCAGGATGAGCGTCTTTTAGAGCGTTATTTGGCCCGCCCAGTATTGAGATTTACCGAAATCAAATATAGTAGTTCTATCTCTTTGCATTCTGCTTATTAATATTATTCTCTAATTGCTACAAAAATATAGCAATATTTTTAAAATTTTTTCTTTCTTTAATTTGTTACAATTGCTGAAGCCACAAAATCGATTATTGAAATTGAACTAAATCAAATATTTCTATCAGAACTCTTAATATTCCACTCACTGTTCATACTTATACTCCTTTTACTACAAAATATTGCAAACCATTTGATAAAATGCATAATACTTTGCAACTTGTGCAGTGTATAAAAATGAGTGAAAGAAAGAGGCGCCCATGGCTCAAAACTTGAACACTCTTTCGAATTGATGGAGGGTGGCCAAAGAGGGGCAGTCATACTGCATAGAAAGAGGGGGGCCATAGCGGGCTTAAACAAAGCCGTCGGCAAAAGAGATACAAAGTAGGCGCGCCGCTGTGCTGCTCATACATGGCAATACCGCTGGCCAATAGCAGTGCTGTGCGAGTGAGCAGACTAGCTATTGGCATTGCATGTGACGCGCATGTTTGGGAAATTTTTTCATGCTTGCAGGATAAGGACAGGGACAAAAGGGAAATTTCTTTGTAACAAACGCACGCCCATTTTGTATTTATATATAAAGCATGTATATATGTATAAAATGCGTGTGTGCGTACGCGCGCGCGTGTGTGTGTGTGTGTGTATGAGTGAGTGACAGTGATTGCCATTGTTATGTGCTTAATGATGATGTTGCATTTAATAATACAAGCAGCAGCAACAACAAAAATAACAACAACTGAACTGAATTAAAAAAAAAAAAAATGTAAAAGCCTTTCAAAGGCAGCAGCGCAGTTTGATTTGCTTCCTCTTTAGCCGCTCTTTACGCTTTTGTTTCTTTTTATTTCTGTTATAGTTTGACTTCCGCATTTTGTGTTACAGTCGGAAGTTTAAGTAGCCAACAGCAACAACAACATGAACAATGACAGCTTTTTTTTTGATGGAGGGGGATATCTTTGCAGAAGATTCAAGCTGAATGAATATATTCAATGCCATTCGAATTTAATTGAAATTTTGCACAAAACTGGTTTATTTTTTATTTTATTATTCGTGTCTTTTGTTTGAAATACAGAGGCGTAGTCAGGCGGCAACTTTAAATATTTGTAGTATGTGATCTCTCTGTGCTGACCGAAGAAGCTAATGCAGAAATGTAACATCACGCCAAAATGTCACGTCTTGAAGATAGCACTTATAATAAGTGCCTTGTGTATTAAATCTTCTTTTTAGAAATATTTAGAATACTTTTATAAATCCTTAAATATATTTTTATTTACTCATTAGGTGTAGTTTTATTCAAAAGTCGATTTTTGTCTAAGTTTTCTACGTGAGCATTGACATTTTCTTTCGATTTTTTATTTTTCGTATTCTTGCCTGTTCGCCAATTCGCATTTTTCATTCTTCTTTAGAAATATTCAACTTTTTCTGTCCATTATATTGCAATTATATCTTATATATAAAATGTGATGGACGTCAAAAACGTTTTTGTCTAATAGAGCGATTTATTTGGGGCGTACAACTGTGATCCAGTTCTATACCTAATGTCAGTTTCAAACACTTGTCAGGATATGCACTGCTTACGCTTGAGAACGGAAATAGAAGTTGGCTAAAATTGTCGCAATTCCGAAAATATTGTCCAATTAGCCTTTAGGGCGGATTTTCAAACATTTTAAAGCGTATTTTAAAATCAAGACTTAACTCTATTATGGAGTATAATTATGTTCTTCCGCAGCTGTATTCATTCGCTCAAAAAACTGAAGAATGACATAAATCAAAAAACGCAGTTGTATCCATTCTCTTATCAAACTAATCAATGACATAAAGCATAATCTTACATTAATAAATTCAATAACTATAATAACTTTAGATATACAATCGGCATTAGAGCATAAGACGAAAAATTGTGCAAAGCATAATGAGATCTACAAAATGGTAGAGCTAAAGCTTGAAAACTACGAGTTTATCTGGATTTCAAAACAAACGCGAATTTGTTAAAGAAGTGTATTTGAGTCAATGAGCCCGTGTAAGAGCTTACAAAGAAACAACACGCCGTGGCATGTTCTAAGATCATATTGGGAAAGCAATAACAAATTGACAAATCTAATTTTGTTATCCAAAAGTTTTGCATGATAAGCGACAGTGCATTGATCACTCTCTGCCTCTCTCTTGTGTATCTCCAACAAACTCACAGTATCTTCCAGTGGTTATAATAATCTTAGGAACAAGAAGGGCGGCGGAAGCGGCTAAACTGTTGAGTCCACACAAAGAACGGTTGAACATCTACGTGAACAGTGAGGCATCCTTACACTTAAACTTATTAAGCTCTGGATGTCTCCTAGAAAGTAGGAAACCACTGGAAATGCTTTAGCAACGAACGTTGGGCAAAACAAAACTGTACAACACTGTACAATCTGGTGTTTAGGGTTACCACATACTGCAGATTCTTTAGAAGGATTCACAAAACATACAAAGTGCTGCCAGCAAAATTACTGCGAATACTGAATACTAAAGAAGCAACTGACATTACAATCTATTTACATCGAAGTATATATGCCAAGTCTGGATGGGAAAAACCACTAAGCTTCCTTATGCTAGGAGCTTATATTATATTACAAGGACTGCACTTGAAGCCGTTTTTTGTTCTGCTACGAAAAGAATTATTTTTTTTAAATTAAATGAAAATGTACCCCCTCTTTGACCAGCTGACTACGCCCTTGAATATATATATATATTTTTTTTTGCACGCTTTGTATACATTATTTATTTATTTTTACACTTCAAACTATGTACTTTAACGGTTTACTCTGTTCATGTTATTATTTAAGGGTTAAGTAGTTCGGTTCGTGCTTTTTTTTCTGTACAAAAAATCACTATGTAAATTTAGTTTCAGCAAAGGATTTGGTTTTCAGTCTATTTTGCATATTTTTAAACTAGATTTTGATTTATTTGCTTAGAACTTGAGCCTTTTGGCTGCCTTGAAGTTGGTTTATTTTGTGGTGGTTAAATGAGATAACGTTTTTTGTTTTTCGTCATCATTGTTATTATGAAGTTTCAGGTAAGTTACAAAAAACTTTGACGAAATACGAACATATTTTGACTCTTTTTATAAATATAGACAGAGTTTAGCGAAGTTATGATAATTTGTATTAAGTGTGTTGAAGGAGCTTGGAAAAAGATAATTATATGTTTTATAGATTTTATTATGTGAAATATAATGCGTTTATCTAAGTAAAATTGTTCAAACGATTCGCAGAAAAGAAGCTTGAATAACACAAATAGGAAACATGAAAGAGGGCTTGATCGGGTTCCAAGTGTAGTATACACTGCTGGAGCAATTTTTTTTGCTTATTTTTGAAATTTTAATCTTTTGAATAATTAAAATTTAATCGATTCAAATTATTCCTAAAATGAAATATTTAGCTGTTCTAACTGCGAGCAGAACGATTTTGGAGATAATAGGCTATAGCTCAAAACTAACAGTATCGAAACACAAAGAAACAATCGGACTATACTATAAATTTGTAAGGAAAGTGATAAAAAATAATATTAAGATATCCTCATGCTGCTCTGCCTTTCGAGCGATGATAGTGCAGAGGAATGTATTAGTAGGCTGTCCATAGCAGCTGTACCGATTCGTATAAAACTTCAACTTATTGCATTTTAACCCAGAATAATTAATTAAATGCTGCATCTTTTCACTAAAATAACAATATACTAGGGGCCAGCAACCGGCTGACAACGCACACTCTGTTGACTCCAGAGACTCAATATTTTATATGGTCCTCGCGGTACTCACATGAATTTGTATATTATATGAAAAGATAGCTCAAAGTCACTTTTTTGCTTCAAAAAGAAGATGCTATAATTTGTATAATGGTAAAATCAATTGAAGGTAACGACATGTTCATAAAGAAGTTTTCCATATTAAAATTATTTAAAAATTCTGTAAAATTTAACTAAGAAAAGCTAACAAAAATCAATATGGAAAAGCCTTGCTATAAGATAGTATAAAACTTGCTTTATTTCTGATACTTCATCTATCTATATTATCTATATTTCCTAATAACTGACAAAATTAAGGACTGTCCTAAGCCTTAAACCCAAGAGCAGTTGAAAGTCTTTTGTTAGTTCTACAAACAATACAAAAAAAAAATCGCAGAAACTAATAACTTTAGTCACCCAAACGGAATTCCATTACAATCGTAAAAAAAAAATTCACAAAATTACCGGGGCAGCTGGTCGCTGTTACAAAAACTATAAGAGTGCGTTTTTTTTTTTTTTTGTGTTTGTTGCACTAATACCCCCTTGGCCTCGTGAAGTGTGACAACGTGTAGGCCACTCCATTTGGCAAAAGGCAGTTAGTTGGATAGTCCAAAAGCCGTATCCGACAGATACAATTAACAACAATAACTCAACACAGTGGCGGCTGCGCGTACTCAGCTTTTAAAAATCTATACAAATACAATAAAATATGTTTAATGTCAGTTTTACGGAAGGCAAGATCATTGCGGCGGCTGTTTTGGGATATTTAGGGGCGGGCAGCAGTAGTATCGTCCTAACAACCCCAATTAAACGCTTCATTTTCAGATACTGGTACATGCGGCTGCAAAGAGTAAATGAGCGTAAAAAATCACACACACGCATATGCACATGGCCAAAGGACAGCAAGGATACAATTTTTGGCAAAAGGTGTTTGTTCAGCTATATATTAGCTACATGGTTGGCATGCTAACTATGAGATACATTTGCAGCCATGACAGCAGCGTGCCGTGCACACCTTGACAAAGACACACACACACATACCCAGCCAGCCATTCATTCAATGCTCGTTTATATAGTGTAGCCAGCTCATCCATTGTCATCCATTTTAATTTACCTTCCGGTTTTCGTTTGTTACGTTTTCCTTTCGCTTCTCCTGTTTTTCTCCAACCAACAACGCTTCTTTTCCAGCCATTCTGCGCTCGTGTTGTCAATTGACGGCCATGACAATTTTTCCCAATTCGTTGCGCGGAAGTGATTTACCCAAAAATAAAAAAAAACTGATATTTTTGTGCTAAGGAGTTTCTAATGGACGGAAATAGCTCATTCAGCTTACAATCCATAGACGTAACCAGGTCTGCCCCCCAACCTATTGCTTTTTGAGTTTTGATTGATCTTCAATGGGCTTTGTATTGGGTTTGTTTAACATGCCGACCAAGCATTTTGGATGACCAATGCTCGCTCGCTGGCGTGATCTTGGGCCAGCTGTTGCGTGGGCTGCTGCTGCTGCTGCTGCTGCTGCTAAGGCACCAATTTGTCTCATTGACTTTTGAGTTATGGATGCGAATTCAATGAATGATTTCAAGGAATTGCTGTCTTTAGTGCTTTGTTTATATATAGCCGATTTTGCAGGGTGCAAGCGTTGCGAAGGCGTTACTACTGTTCTACTTAAATGCTTACAATGGTTCTTTTAGATTATTTTATTTGGAAGCTGTGCACATACAGCTGGCTGGCCGCATGTTATTTGCGTAAGATTTCGGGAAACAGTTGCATACGGGAACAATTTATAACTAAAACTCTGCGAGACAACCTTTAGATATAATGAAACTGAAGAAGCAAAATGTAGCTAACAGCGTAGAGTAGACAGAGAGACTGCCCAAAGGAGGCTAAGATGTTATCTGAGTCACTGAGTAGTGTCTAACTAAGGAAGGTGTACAATAATAGATCGTCGTGAAATAAAAACTATTGCAACAAAAGATTGTATTAGATTTTTTTTGGTCTCTACCCAAGAATAAAAATGTAAGTGAAGTTCAAATTTTTTGAAGAAATTCGTATAATTTCTGCAACGACGCCTTCTCGACGCTTTCGCTAACTCCCCAACAGAGATGTTATCATTGGTTTTTACGTTTCTCTTATTCAGCTGTTTTGAATTATTTTTAATGCTTTGCTATTTAAAAAAATTCATCAAGAAGTTTGGGTCATTCTGTGAATGGCCAAAACCCACTTAGCGACGGCACATATAAAATAACTAAAAATAATATTTTTCCTCTTCATTATGCTGTTACACATCCAAAGGCGGATCATAGGATCATTATCTCCATTAAAAGCTGATTCAAGAGAACAGAAACCTACAGTTTACAGCTGAATCCTTAATTAATGAAAGCGACAGCTCATGTAAGCTGTAAAAAATATTATTAAAATATCTGGAAATGAAATCAAGCGAAAACGAAAATACAGTATTTTTTTTTTAATAATATTAATATTTTTCAGTTTGTTGAAAGATCTTTTTATTTGGATGGCATTTAGTTTGTCTCAATTGACTGTAGGTTTTTCCCTGGCAAAATTATTTGTTGTAGCATAATTTTCGCAGATAATGATTCCCAATCGATTAACTGTATGCAGATCCATATCCAATAAGACGAGATATATATATTTTCTCATTAAAAAGGAATCTATGAGTTAATTTTTTTTTAAAGTTCCTTACTGCTATAAGTTTTTAACAGTTTTATAAATTTTGGATTATGAGTTTTAGCTGATAACTGGGAAATAATGGAAAGCCAGATACTGTAGAGTCCCTTGCCTAGTTGGTTGATGTGCAATATGAATATGAAAGAACATAGCTTTTCTTTAGAGATGATATGAGAATAGTTTTCAATTGCAATAGCTTGCCGATAATCTGGCTAGACATGAAGATATACATATAAGAAATATTTCTATACATATACAAAAAACAAATAATCCAAGTCTACCTTATATTTTGATTATATAAAATGTAATAAGTATAATAATAGAGTAAGGAAAATATATAATATAATAGTAATCCGCGCTCCTAGCCTGATGGGTGAATTTTTAATAAATAGATATGCACCGCGTCACATCTGGAGGTTGTCTGGAAACTTGGATTTTCAATGTAAAAAGTAGGTAAGTAAAGATGAGCTAAGATAGAAGAAGTAATGGATTGAACAAACCGTACGTAAGGTAGGAAATATGAATCTTAGAGCAAATGAAGCGGAAGGGATTGTGCAAAGTATAATTATTTTTAAAGAATGAGAAACCAAAAACGAATATTACGAGTTACGCTGGGTGGAATGACAAAACTAATTGGAGAAAACGCCGTGGAATATTCGGCGATCATTTAGGAAAGACAATTATATAAGCTTAAGTGTAAGTGGATACGATGGCAAGCGGATAATGGTATTTCGATTTAAGCTACGTAAAATTAAAAGTTTTAAATTCAAGCTAAAAGGTTCTAAAGAGTAGGTTGCATTCCAAGCTTTACAAGCATAAAACGTCAGAACTTTGATCTTTGTTGTGTAATCCGTGGTACTGAGGTGGTAAGAGTATCAAACGCCATTTTAGAACTATGCAGGCTGCCGCAGCGCCTTAAGTTTTGATTGGGGAAAGATAAAGGTGCATGGTGGAGGTAACCCAACGTACATTTTATTGGTTGTAAGTAAGCGGCACTGCGTCCTAAACTAAACAGCGCAACCAAACTAATAGTTAATGAAATATTGAATACCAAAGTTAAACACAAACGTAATTAATTAGAAAAAAGAGTTGGTAATATTTCAAATTTGACGATCCTGAGATAATTTTCTCACATTTTCAAGAATTAAAATGCAAAATGATTTTTGATGCCTACAGCTTGGTAAATTGAGATAAATTACTTCCTACTTTGAACTGAGTTCCATTACGTTTTTTTTTTTTTTTTGATACCAATTTCGTTGAATCTTTGTGTGATAGCCGTGAAATCCAAATGCCGAAATGCAGCACCGGATGCTATGTACTCCAATGGCAATGACAATGCCAATGGGATTCACTTAGATGCGACAATAAACGATTGTAGCCAACAAACAATCACAAAAGATACAAACTCATTGACTATTAAAAAAACAACAACAAAAAGGCGCTCAATGTGTGCGTGCGTGTGTATGCTGGTGTGTGTGTGTGTGAGCCAAAAGGCAAACAAACTGAACATGGCTTGATGGGATACCAGAAGGCCGGCTGTAATGCCGTGAGTGGCCATAAACCTAAGGCCTATAGATGGCCGTAACTTGACAAATGGGTTTGCGCCGTGTATCCCACTGTGTCGTAGGGACATACAGACATGCCGACTGGGTTGGCAAGTTTGTCATGCATTTGGGTTAACTTCCTCTGCTTACTTCCTATTTCCTACACAGCGTGACGCATCCACAAGATACATTTGCAATTTATTTCAAATGCCAAACAATTTCAATTGCAATATTTTTATGAATGGAACGCAACATGAACAGGAACACCAACACTTTGACCATATTTGTGGTTGTTGTTTTTGCGCATTGATCCGAAATCTTTTTGCTGCTCTCTCTCTCTCTCTCTCTGTTTCTCTCACTATTTTGGCAAATTTCTATAGATACAAATTTGTATCTATGTGATTGTCTGTATTGCTTGAATGCGTGTGTGTTAAGTGTATTGTGCGTTTAATTGTTGCTTTTTGTTACATTTGATTTGTGGGCGAGTTTCTGTGCAGGGCTTATGACACATTAGAAAAATGCAAAAAAAAATCCAAACTAAAATTGAAACTCAAAGGTAGCCGCATTTTTGAAAAGTATCTGCATGCCGGAAGTGCCAAGTGTGAGTGCGAGTGCTCGTGGAATATTTTCACTTTAGTTGAAAAATTGCTGACACTGCGAATTAAGCTACATATAGGTCAAGTAAAGGGTGTTTTTTTTTGAACTAATGAATTTTGTTGTCCTATATTTACGCTATGACCTATATATAAGAGTATAAAGTTGGTTTAATGTATTAAATGTTTTTTAATTTGTGCGCTGCTAGATACGCAGTGCAATCCAGATTGTGTATAAAATGCAGAATTTCGAGAATTCTTTTTTTACCATTTTGGATGCCTTTGCGGCACCCGCCCTATTTTGAGATGATGCTCGAGTTTTTCATTTCTAACTAAATACCATCAATGAAGAACTTATGCGTGTTTTGGGTATTATCCTAGGAGTGTCTAAGCTCCACATAGGAGCGTCAATTTAACTTTATTATTTTTATTTTTACTTTGTTGTATTATTTTGTAATAGATTTGGCAAGGAATTATAAAAAAATGGCAACATGGTTGGGCCTGGCTTTCGTATAGCTTTAGATTATTTTCAACCAAGCAGCAATCAGAGCGATCTTTGTTTGAAATGATTACAAGTTGACACAAAGCATTCACGCGGCGTCTCCTGGGTAGCTATCCGTCCGGACGATAAACGGGTGTGCGCAGAGATTGGTTCCCCGCCTCTTAACAAAAAATCAAACTAGGCTCTATGCTTCACTTAGAAGAGGACGGCCACTATGCTATCCGAAAGTTGCTCATTGAAAGCCAACGAGATTAATCAGCTGGAAATAAATAGTGCGCATACAACCTTGATATTAAAACAGATTTGTCAGCTTCTACAAACCCAGGACCAAGAAATACATGGAAAGATGACATTGAAAGACGACTAAGAAAACACACAGCTGTAGAGCAGAGGAACTACAGGAAAACTGTGGAAGAAGCTCTGGCCCAATTCCGTACTGTGAAGCTAAGAACTAGTAAAAGATCTATAACGAAATCTTAAAAATTTTTCTTAGGCGTATTTTCAGATTTTTCAACTACCCTACCTAGAAATACTTAAACTCTTTCCTCAGCAGTGCCTAAATCTGCTTATAAGAAAAAAAAAATACCGACTATAATTTTAAGTTGCCAGCATATACTTTCAATTCGCATACACCTCATGCCCTCAAGGCACTGCAAGAGAGCTCCTCAAATTGCATGTCAATTTTCGAGTGATGGAGCTGCCGTTGCTTGTGACACTTCAAAGAATCACATGCTTCATTATATTCATAATATATTTGATGGCACAAATGGGGCATGTTGTACGCTTCTGGAACTTGTTTTTTATTGCAAGATGTCATTTTTATTGTGTTATATTCGCATATATTCACAAGGTGCATGCGACGCCATTGACAAAACTGACAAAATGGCATTAAATGTCACATAGTCACGCGTGTCACGTCACAGCAACTTGAAAGAATCTCGCAAAATAAAAAGAAAAATACTCCAAAAAAAAACAAGCCATGAAAATATCAATTTTTGATTTTTCCGCCACACACACACAGACACAGCTGCTTCAGATACAATTGTATGAATGTATATGTGTCCTCTGTATATATGTGAGTACAAATATTTTGTGCTATAAATGCCTGACATGCAGCAGACAGCAAGTGGCTCCTTTGACAGCGTCGTTTTATCCAAAGAAGAAGATACTAAAGTTTTTTGGTTTCCATTTTTTTGTCTTGTATCGTAAATAGTTGACAGTTGTGCAAAAACAATTCAGAAGTCCAAAGAAAAAAAATACATTTCGAAAGTCTCAAACAAACCCCAACAGACACACTTAAAACGGCAATGCTATTGACACCGGTAACCAAAATAAAAATACAAAACTAAGGATTTAATATTTGCTGAAAAAAACAAGAAATAATAATAAAAAAAAGCAAGATATATACAAATTAGGAGCAGGCCAAAAGCAGCGACCAGAAAAAAAAAAAAAATGAACTCAAAATGGAAAAGTCGCGCGCATTAAACGCATTTCAACATGCAACATGCCAGAGTTGTATACTCTATAAATATGCAGTATTTAGATTTTCGTATGCAGCTGGCAACAGCTAGGCGCGAGTTAAAGCAACGCTTGGTTTTCGCCAGGATATTAAGGATAATTTCTGATTTTTACGCGGATAACAGCAGATGATGGCTTCGTTGTATATTGCTTCCCCAATTTAGTTTTCTGACAATAACTTTATAAGGTGTTTTTTTTTGAACTAATAAAGAAATTCCATAGCGAATGTGGTAATATTCATAAAAAAATAGTAAATGGGCTGAACGATCAGAACGATCGAACATTATGGCTACCAGAAACCAGTTATAAGAAGTACACAAATATTTTTTACGAAAATATAAAAGTTTATGCTGTTGGTATAACATATAAGCCCCGATTCGCCTTTATAAGGCAAACAGCAACCGCTTAAGTTTACTTTATGAAGCAGATTGAAAAAAAAAAATATTTTAAAATTACTAAACGTAGTTTAAAACTTCTTTAATGAATTAAGATTCATTAATTTATTTTAAGTTTATTTGGAGGAAGAATTTTCGAACTTATTCTAAAATTTAAGGATAAAATGCTTAAAGTTCGCATTTGCTTTACAAAACATTTTTTTAAATAAAAAATTTTTTTAAGTAAAAAAAACAAATTTTTTGCAGTTTTTGTCAGTTTTAAGCTTGGAGCCTTTTGTATCAGTTTCAGTAATCTTTCGATTTGAGAAATTACTAGTTTATTATTGTTTAATATTTATTAATTAATGCGCTTAATATATGTATTATGAGAAGAATTAACATGAAAGTCAAATTCAATACGTAATGAAAAAAGTGTAGACGTAACGTAACGCCAACAATTATAAATTATTCATATGTGTGTCCAGAATAAAGTAATAAACTTAATTTGAAAAAAACGTATAATGAGAAAAGTTGTGTCATATCAAGATTATTTCAATTTTATTTTTGTAACACAGCAATATTTCTTTGCAGTTTTGCACTTCGATGTAATTGAATTTCTAACTTAAAA
The DNA here is from genome assembly GCA_035046065.1 of Chymomyza procnemis. Lineage (NCBI taxonomy): Eukaryota > Metazoa > Arthropoda > Insecta > Diptera > Drosophilidae > Chymomyza > Chymomyza procnemis. The sequence continues at coordinate 31,380,819 of JAWNOJ010000021.1, read as the reverse complement.
AATGTTAATGTTCCCCGTTAATTTGCATGCTTGCAGTAATATTCTTTCCATTTGTTTGTACTGACACACTTTTTCGCATACACGTAACATGACGCCAAATTGCAAATCTCTGCAATCTCCAATAGATAAAAAACAATTGGTTGCAAATAAAATAACATTTTTTCCAATGCTGCATACTTTTTCTCTATTCTTCTTATACTTTTAAGAAGAATCTAATATTATTGTAAAAGTCTCATTTTTTTTACATTTTGCTTACTCTTATAGGTTCGGAATATAAGATCTCAAAAAGTGTTATCCAGTGGAAATAATATTTTTATTTTTAATATCAAATCCTTTTCCATATTCTTCTTATTATTCTTCAATGTCTTAAAAAGTGTCTTCGAAGCAACAAAAAGTATTATTTTCAGCCACTATCTTTTTCGCTATTCAATCTATAGATTAGACAAATATGTTATATGTCTCTAGCACAAGATGTTAAAGAGTGCATTCCAAAGCAGATAATATTTATTATTTGTTATGTTTGTAAAACATGAAACAAATATATCTAAAATATTTTATAAACATATATAGAGAAGTTCAGTCTTTATACCAAATTGTTAAATGAAGTAAGCCCATGTACAGGTAGCAAAACTTAAACCATTTTGGACTTGGAGACATCTGGAAAACATAACCAATTCAAATTTCAACAAGAAATTTATATATTTACAAATACATTTCACAACTGCCTTACAGTGCATCTACAAGTCGTTGTTGCCCGCACCAAATTAACTTTAAATATCTTAGTTTGTTACAAATTTTTTTAGCATTTTTTTTTCGCTGCCCTGTTTACTTCCTGGCGGCTCATCCGATGGATCGACGTCGAAAACATGTGCACACATTCCCAGACATTTAAAGCTTACGATTCTTATAACTTTTTTTCTCTCCTGTTGGGTTTTTTTTTTGGAGTACGTTCAACTTGACTGACTGCGTTTCCGAATTGCGTTTAGTAACGCTCCTCATGCCACATTTACCTGCAACTTATGCCCTTTCAGCAGCTTTGTTTTTTTTTTCCTTATTAATAAATATCATAAAATTATATTTTCGAACTTCATATTTCAGGGGGGCAGGCATAGCAATTGTTTTCCTGTTTTTTTTTCTATCTCTCTGTTGTTGGCGTGTTGGTTGTACTTTAGGATAGCTCAAGTTGTTTGTTTGTACTCGAGCTGGTTGGTTAGTTGGTTGGTTGGGTTAGTTGCACACTTCAGGACAAGTAGCTGACAAAGTGTGTGTGTGTGTGTGTGATTGGCGTTGGAAATAAGTCGTACAGATCTTGGTAGGTGTGTGCGGTTCGCACAACTAATTATGAGTAATTATTTGCGTTTTCAACATAATTGCTATAAACAAGATGAGTGGAAAATACTTAATCTCAGTGATTGGTCAAAGCTTATATAAACAAAAGTTTCTTTATATGAGCAAGCAGCGCAGTCAGCGCGTGCGAAAATGAGCGCGAGAGCGAGAATCAAGCAAATCCGTCGAGGTAGTTGAGGCAGGCATACGCACACTGCGACACTACGGCAGATTTTTGGACCCTTGGTAAATTGAGAGTCTAGCGACCTCAAGCCTAGAGGCTGTTTGTCTAAGAACATAGTTTCATTTTAGAGTTCTGCATGCTACAGACTCTTCAATCTATAAGTTGCTAGTTGCAGAAAATTTTTGCAGCTGCTGCTGTTTATTATGCAGAGTTGGGTAACTAAAAGTTCGAAAACTCTGCACAAATGTTGTATATCTCGCTCTTTGTATAAGATTACAAAAACAACCTATGAATGGTATTTGTATCCAATATAGAAGCTGCTTGTTGAAGATATTCTGTGTTGCTGCTGCCGTTTTTTATGCAAATATGGGACACTGATGGTCCAAAAGTCTTTCGTATAATTTTTCCAAACATTGCATATCTCGTTATATTGTATCAAATGAATCTATAAATGGTACTTCAACCCGTTTCACGGTCTTATATTTGAAGGCAAAATGGTTTTGGTTGTGTAAAAAGTAAAGATGCTTTTGCTTAAAATACTTTCGCCAAGATTACGATTTAGCTATTTGGAGCATTTTAGATTTTAAGGATTCTTTAGCGTGCAACCCATTACTAGACTCAGTTGGAAGGACCAAGTGGAGGAGAGTCTATTTTGCCTGAAGAAGGTGCCTTCAAAGCAAGGGTGTCTGGCGAGAGCTAGGCAGTTCGGATCTAACCTGATAACGGATTGTAATGGTCAGTAGCTGGCTAAAGTAAAGTAAGCTACATTTTTCACAATCGAAAAGGAGTCAGCGAAAGTGGTTCGAGTGGTTAAGGAGGGCTAGACAAAGTATGGGTTGACTGCAAACAGGGAAGCCAGGACAACTGTAGCAAGCATTAAAGTGTCGCCCGTAAAGGAAAATTTTGATTTATCAACTGCTGCGGACTGCTCCCAACTCCAAAGCGCTTTCCAAGCTACTCATACGACACCTTGGTTCAACATTTGAATACACTAACAACTCAAGCATTTGAAAAAATGGATCTAGCATGCGACAAACAACAAAATGTCAAACCAAAATTTTGATACCCCAAAGCAATATTTTTATTTATTCAATTTATTTCGGAAACACACACAAAGCGGAGCTACAAAATTATACAGTGTAAACATTTAAAATGAAAAAAAAAAATTTTAAGCAAAATAATTTTGATTTCAAAAATTTTCAATAAACAATATTTTTCGATAAAAATTTAAAATATAAAAGTGGAGACAAAAAATTGTAAAATTGTTTGTGTAAAACAGTTGGGAAAAATAACGCTGTTCAAATGCCGATGCACTAACTTGTCAATATTTTTCGTGATATCTGCATTATTTACGGAAATTATATCGACTCTATCGCTGCTATCGCATTTAGGAGAAAGGCACTGCTCTGTTATACAGTTACACATGTAAGTCCACATGATAATTTGAAAAATAATGGATCAGACACTATATAATACTATGTATTCACTGCCGATATATAGTGTTCATTTTAAAAAAGTATTCCCAGTGCAAAATAAACTCGACAAAATCAACTGGTCGAGTTTTCCAAGTTTGGTACATATCATCTTGTGTTGCATCTGTGAGTAATAAGTTTGCAACCAAACATAAGGATAATATTCAATATATATATATTTACAGGTTCGGAAATACTGCGCGGGCATAATTTAGTTGATTTACAAACCACTTCGTTGAACTACCGATTTACGCTGCCTTACAATGTTGCAGTACAAGAATTGTAAGTAATAAATTTGCTTAAAAAATCTGCATTTATCTCGATAACAAGCTTGTATTTTCAGCGACATTATTTTTATATATAATTTGCACATACCATTTCGTTATTGTTGGGCGAGTGAAGCACAACAATATACGAAATGATCAAGGATTATGACAATCGTAGTTGTAAAATAATCTTTTTCTTTTGGAGGCTTAAAGACGATATTAACGACAAACATGCAGCATTGACAACAATATTAGCGCCTAACACTTACACTTGTTATTTGTTCTATATTATTTATGTTTATAAATGTCTCACAAAAAACAATATATTTTAATAAAATGTTGATACACCATATTTTGTAGTATTGGTGGTGGTGGTTGAGGAGCATTTATCTCAATCGAAAGCGAGTAGGCTTTATTGGTTAACAAGATTTGACGGCTAGGCTCCAAGGTTGCAGCGGACAGCTAAGAAATTCACGTACCTCGGCAGCGCTTTAGAAACCAATAACCTGGAGATTAATTTCAGAAAGATCGCTTGCCAATAGGCTCCTAGGCGCGCACGAACCAATTCTAAGCAAATGGTTTTCGCAATCCTACCACTAGCTCAACGCAGAACAGTACACGAGTGGTGGACAAGAAATCGGGAAATCCAACCGCCGATAATGGATCACTCTTCACCACGACACATTGGCTCAAACAACTGCATTTTTGAGTCATCCGCCATATAGTCCTGACTTGGCACCGAATGAGTTCTCTTTAATTCTGTACGTAAAAACTAAAATGAGAGGTCAACGTCTTTCGACAACTGAAGAAGCGGTTGATGCGTTCAGCATGCATATGTTGGAGATGCCAACAATTGATTCAAACGCATGCGATTTTCAATGATTAATTTGTTTTTGGTCTCGTATCGCGAAATATAATAGGCAACCCTCGTATTTCGAAGGCTTGCACTGCTGTAGTAATCCTTAATCAAGAAACGGATTATTTTGAGGTTGCAAAGTTTATTTTTAAACCAAAACTGCTAAATTTGAAAGTTTTCGCTTTTAATACAAGTAACAAACTTCTAGAACTAATCCAAGCAGGCTGCAGCCATAAACCAGTTGCTGGCTTATAGCCTGAACGACCCATTTTGTTTAGCTGTTGCGAAATTGTGCAACTTTTGTGCTAAGATAATGGAGATTTTTGCGAAATAACAAAACATTTAATTGACAATAATGAGTGCTATGCGGCTTGTTTTTATTTTAATTGCATTCTTAATCTTGACAAAATGCACGAAAACTGCCAAAACATTTGATCTTAATGCCGTTGGATGTGCAAAGAATGAAAAGTACAAAAAAAAAAAAAAATAAACACACACACGCACAGACACACCGCAGTTTTCCACCAACAACCTGTGCACACATATGTCAACTGGAAAATCCAATTCAAACAGTGGCCAAACGGAGCTCTAGAAAAATATCAATGAAAAACATCAAAAGTATAGAAAATAAACTGAAATAAAAATGCTTTTATTTGGCAAACAGTATTATCCGAGATTAGCCGAGGGTTCGATGCAACGATTATGGACAAACCCAATTAAACTAAAATTTGTGAAAAACTACTGTGCGCGTGTGTGTGCGTGCGTGTGTGTGATTTTCCAAACGATTTGAGCAAACATGTGTTTTGGTTTTTCAAAGTGCTGAAGCGAAAAAACCCCGCAACGAGTTTGCACAGTTTTGGAAGCGGGAACGAGACTGCGAGAAAAGGTGACAAGGTGGAAATAATGCGCATTGTTTTGAGTGTCATGTACATAGCACAAACACGCATACACTGTGTGTCCTTTACCTCTGCCAAAGGACTTAGTACAAGAAAACACATTGTACATGTACATGCTCGAAGCACAGAGCGCTACGTACCGATATGGTATGACGGTTCCGGTTGGGTTTACTCGCCTTGTCACAATGCCGTAACATTGGCTTAGCCCTTATGCTGTGCCAAAAACCAGGGGCTTAAGCGTCCAACACATATACCACAGCAAGGGACTTTGCCTACGACATATGTACATATATGATTTGAGTACGAAAAATAAGAGAAAATACCAATTTCATTATATTATGCCATTAAATGATCGGCTTGCTTGCGGCTTGCGTATTAAGTGATCCTTTGAACTTGCCTTGTCCTGCCCTATTCTGGCCCTGCCTTGTCTTACAATTGTGTTTTCTTTGCTGATTTAAAATCAAATTGTTTTTAATTGCCTTCGCAGGAATTCTGAGAAATTGTTTTGACACATCTTTAAGTTGACGTGCGTGTGTGGGATGATGTCCTGACAAGTGAAACGCATGCAACACAATTGCAACAGTTTTTGAGGGAATTTATTTCATAATAATACATAACAAGTTGTACATTGGGTTGGTTACCTTATGTAAATGGCTTAAGCAGTATTAGCCAAGTGTCCATAGGCATATGAAAATAAGCAAAAAAATTGAATATTTCAAGATTCCTTAAAAGTGTTTTACACACTTCTGAAAGTACTTATATGCTTAAAGTAAATAGTTTATTTTAATTTTATTTTATTTAACTCAAAAAAAAAATATAATAGGAAAACGCTCCGTTCATAACCTTGATTCAATTCACTTTTTTCTACACCCGTATTTTCTGATTAAATCTAAAGTGGCGAAGCGTCTAAGTAGCTACAAAGAATCTGAGTCCATCTATTATTGCGAAATATAGGATTTTGATTCCCCACAACGAACTTGAAAATACCATGTACCTTAAATGCAAAATATTTTTATCTATAACGCGTTTCAGATGTATCAGATGGCTACTTGTAGCACAAGACAGGAGTCAACGAAAATGAAATCTAAACAATTGCCTGCTTAAGAGGTTTCTGGTTTCCCGACTTAAAACGATCTTAGTTGAAATGATCTATCATAGCTTATAACTGTTGCTTTACAAGTTTATAGCGAAATATGGAATTCTGAAACAGCACTGCGGACTTGGAGGTGTCATGTGCCTTGAATATAAAATGATTCTATCTAAATTGTGTTCCCGATCTTTATATAGCTACTTGTAGGGCAAGCCATATATATAACATGGTATTCGTTAGAGGTGTCTGGTTTTCTGATTTGAAGCGTCCTTAGTAAATGTGATCTTTCACAGCTGATAACTCACTCTCAGAACACTTTTGCTTAGAAATATGGAATTTTCTTCTTTAGAACGGACTTGAAGTTGCCATGTGAAACGCTATCTAAAAAATCTATTGCGAAATATGGAATTTTCATTCTTTACAACGGACTTGAAGTTGCCATGTACCTTGAATATGAAATTAACATTTTTATCGGAAATAATAAAGCTTAAAAAGCTTCTACGCGTATATTTAAAATTTTATCATTCTTTGTGGAAATCAAAAATTTGGAAAATTTAACCAAACTCAAATGTACTGCTGTATGTCTTATTATTTACCCTTTACTCGGTCTTGTCTTCAATATCTACTTAGGATGATTCGAATATTTTTGTCAAGCATATTATTTAACTCTAAACTAGTTTGCTACAGAAACCCTCTATCTCGTCTTTGTGACAAACCTCGGGTTTTTGTGTGAAACAATTGAGAAGAAATAGATTTCTGCAGTAGTCTTGAAAAAACTTGATTTGCAGATGCAATCTTTTTGATTTTTTTAGAAAAATCGAAGTTCTAAACACCTAACTAAGCTGGAAATAGAGTCTAACTTGTAGATTTTGCTAAGAGAATGACGAAGCTGCGAGGGATACATTAGGAGCCTACACAGCGCCGATGCACGAAAGAAACGTAATTGTGAAATATCATATTATGCAGCATACGAAACTGTATCATCTCAAAATAGGCACAGCACTAAACTTGAAAGATAGCATTCTATTAAGAGATACTCATTAAGATTTAAAAAGAAGGGGCAAAATAGACCTACAGGCCGCGGTGCAAAACGCTTAGAAGAATACTAAAGCTTGAGCTAAATAAAAAATAAACTAAAAAAATTGCTGAAATATATAATATTAAGGTGATCTCTAAGATTAAACAGGACGGGCACAATAGACATGCCGCGGTGCAAAACTCCGCCAACAATAAATAATAAAAGCTTTTTAAAAAAAAATTGCGCTTCTTTAAAGAATTAATAATTTGCTACTGCCGCACAACTATTTCGCGAAAACTATAATAAACTGTTTCGTCTCATTTCTAGAAAAATTTAGATCGATAATAATTCTTCTATATTAAAAGCTCTACAGCGGCAAGTGATAGTCGAGAGTTTTTGTTTTTCAAAATCAAGACAAACATAATGTTGTATCATAAAATTGATAATAAAAATTGGAAAAATAGCATCCACTTCACTTCGCACATTGTATGCTAGCCTTAAGGCATATTTTTAAAATATTTCCAGTGAAGTATTTCCGGCGGTTTTAATAATGTCAGAACGTTAAGTGTTTTGGAGCTTACATTCACAGTTCATTTTCTTTTTTTGTGTATAGATACTTACTCATAAACCTGTTTGTTGTACTCATAATCCGGCTGCATGCAATAATCCTGTTGATATACATTATTTGTATAATAGCCGCAATCATCAAAATAACCACAATTTTGATTATAATTGCTCATAATTTTAAACAAAAAAAAAATAAAAAAACTAAACGGGAACTACGACGCAATGCAACACAACACTATTATTATTATTTTTTTTTTCAAAGGCCTTGCTTTCTTTTTGTTTCAGATATTTATTATTAAGCTTTTATTCTAAAAAAATTATGACTAAATGCCTAATAATTATGAATTGGCTTGTCACTAATAGTGATTTATTTATTAGTCGTTTATTGACGCGCCACGATTACTTTGATTTATTAACGCAAAATATTTGTAACAATTTATTTTGAACATTAAGAATTTGCACAAGCTTGCGCTATTTGTTGTTGTTTACATTTTTTGCACAATACAAAAATTTTACATAAAAATTTATTTTATTATTTGGATCTTGAAAGAACTTGTGTGTGGCTGAAGTGTTTTGAGCGTTAAGATGCGCGCGCGCTTGCGACAGTCGTTGCGTTTTTGAATGGGGCCATAAAAATGCCACAAAACAAAAAACCTGATGTCCCCGTCTAGAACAAAATGCTGCTCCAAAATCTCTATTGACTAAAACAAGCCAACAATTGCAGATACGCCTGCGCACTACTTGCACGAATACGCAGTCTATCTCACTCGATCGCAAACGAAAAACGTAAAAAATAAATCGAAACGAAATCCGAGTTTTTTTGCAAAAATATATTTTGCTGCTTTTCACTCGACAAACTATATGCAATACGTTCTGTTCTGTTAAATTAAAGCAACTGTTTGTCTGGGGCCTGAAACCAACGCGTAGTTGCTCCTCACTTGATCCAAGCCAACACGCATACACGCTCACGCACGCACTCACTCACGAGCATATCATTCCTGTGTAGCGATGTCTGCGTGTGTGTGTGTGTGTGTGTGTGTGGAGTAGCACAACGTTCCACAACACTTTAAATGCTACAACAATCACTTATTAAAGTCAAATAGGTATTAAACAAAAAAAAAATGAAACCAACAACAACAACAACTGAGTTAAACAAATATAAATAAAAAGAAGCAGAAAAAAAAGTGTACCAGTGCGAGCCAAAACCCCGTACGCGTCCAATACATATCGATAATGTGTGATAGTGAGTGAGATACGATATGGACAATATATTTGTATGATCTGTGTGTACATACCCCAGGTAAGCTCAGCACTCATATACATATATACACAGCGAAAAAAAAATAAAATAAAAACAACATAAAATAAAATCATATTTTTTTTTTTACAGTGAAACAAATGTTTATTAGACGCATTGAGTTTTAGCTCAGACGATTTGATTTTCACTCATAGTAATCGGCATCTCTTACTTGTAATTTCTGACGAATTTTAAGCAGTCGCGACTGACGCGATTATAAATAAACTAAGTAATAAAAACTCTTTAGTAACTTGACTGAGAGAACAGCAATCTATAGTGTTTAGCCCAGATCGTTTAAAGCGATCTTTAGTTAATAACGTAATCCTTAGGTTGGGTTTCAAAACGGCAACCTTTTCTTAACGCTTTTAACGAAAATATTTCAAAAATAAAGCACATTAGGCAAGCAAATGATAAAAAAAAACCTTTACATTCTGCTTGGTGCTGCGTTAGTCTAATTTTTTGCTGGCGCCATCTATGCATTTTACAATTGCTCAGCTTAAGTACTGCTTTTAAGTGTAGTTTTTTCATGATTATGCACTGCCTATTAAAATAGAAAACTATACAAAAAATGTTCACTTTTTTATACAATAGCTAACGATCTATAGAATTCTATGCAAAATGTAACATTTGCACTACTTTATGCAAGATACAATCTTTGTCTTTTTTATAATAAACTATGCGGTTTCTTATCTTGCAAATGGTCTAAATCTCTTGCGCTATCTTAACTCACCTTCATCATCGCCAAAGCGATTTACTAGCTATGAAAACATAACTTGGTCAAAGCTAATATTTTGGCTTCTTTGTTAAGAGTTATTTAAACTTTTACCTTACCTCCTGCTTCAAACTTACGCATTGTAAATCCAAGTTACTAGCTAACCAGAGACGTTGATACCTTGGCTATCTATAAAAAATTCTTCCTTTAGGCAAGCGATACGGATAAGTTTCGTTTGACTTCAATATATTCTTATTTTCATATTATTTAAATATAAGTATCTTTACATTTGTATATAAATATTCCTAGCCAGACCCAGATATCAGACATTGCATATAAAGTGCACTGCATTAGGCTAGCGGTACGTATAAATTTTATATTATAATTTATACCTCGTCCTTATTTAATATATCTTAATTTTAAAGGTTTTCAATTATTAGTTCAACTGGACTTGGTTGTAGCCGCCATTAATAATATTAAAATAAAAATAATACAAAAGGTGCGACTACCGCTGGTTGGAAAACATCCGAACAAAGCTATTTAAATTAGAAAAACATATTTATTTTCCTTGATTATGGTCATCGCTTCAAAGGCGAAGCATGAAGATATATCTGTAAATAGCTATTCGAAGAGATCTGGCACCTACAGTTTAAAGCCGAATCGGAACGGCGCTATAGAGGTTTTCCTAGATAAATAGTGACTCTTTATTTGCTAGCTTTGCCAGTGCTGGACAAATGCGTTAGTTAGTGCTGCAGGGTGGAATCGAACCAACGATCTACCGTTTTAGAGGCGAGTGCGCTACCACTACGCTATCGAGGCTCGCTGATCAAACCTATATAGTGACTCTTTATGAAAATATAAACCATCTCTAAATGTCAGCCTGCTGGACCAACAACCAGACCACAAAAATTCCCCAAAGAATACACCTACTGGACTTTGCTAACGAATAGGCATAAAATTCCTAATACCCTGACTGTTACACTGAAGCAATGAAGCTTTTGATTGATTTTTATGATTTTAGAAAATTTAACTATACTTCAAAAGGAATAGATCTTAAATATTGAAAGCAATAATGATTTGTAACCCAAACAAACACAAAAAATATATATATGTAAAGGGAAAAGCCGTAGTTACCAAGAACTTTTGTTAATACATAAAAATATTTACTTTGGTACTATGAAAAATATAAAATATATTTTGAAGATTTCTGCGTCTAAAACACTCTATTTTTTAATAATATACTGATCATTAATTGCAGTTCATCATACAATACAGCATTCGTTTTAGTCCAACCATATAAAACGTTAACTTTGGTGAAAATGGCAATCTAAATATTTGTTTTCTCATCAAGTCGAAAAAATTAGTCGTTCTAACTATTCTGAAATTATTGCAGATTATACCAACCAAACTTTTGAGGGTTGACAATCAAACAATAATAATAATAATAATAAGAAATACAGAGTTAGTCTTTACGTAGTCTAAATTTTACAATAGAGCTGTTGTCCTACTGTCCTATATATACCATTTACCAATATGGATCGTTGAACTATTGCAGAAAACTACTAATTTGATTTTTTTTATTCAGTGAGGAGATATAATTTCCGCTTAGTTTTCATGTTACCATCAAGAGATGATTCGCAGAAGTCAATGTGTGCCTCGGCGCGAACTTTCTTCAGTGTGAAATCGAGAGATCACTACAAAAAGTCAATGGGTAGTATACCAGTTATACTTCTTTGAAAATGAACTAGATGCAATTCTTACCGTCATGGAAAAATCACACAAGGAACGAGTTCTATGGGATTACTTATGCAAGCCTGTGCCCCAATAAACATTTATGCAAAGTTTTGCATATTGCAGCATAAGTCCTAAAACAGAACCATGGGGCACACCTGCGGTTATAGGTTTACGACTTGACTTGGCACCATATTTCAAGCAAAAAATTTCTTTCTGTTACAAGCTTTTAATGCCTTGTAAAAGTAACGCAATTTTCTTAAGCAAATTTGGCCATACGAGTTAGTTCAATTAAAAAGAAAACAAGCAGTTTTTAATCACATGAAATAAGCATTTTGTTAGTACCGCGAGGAAATGTGAATTATAAGCACACATTTCTTACAAAATTAAGGAGTTAATATATAAATGCAAACGTATTTCGCTTACTGATATGTCATCAAATTAAACATCTCCGTTGGTTTTGCAGACATTGTGAATGTTTGTTTTGTACTTTTCACTTCAACAAAATATTTCACAAACTTCTTTTGCACTTAATATGCACAATAAACTAAGTTTTTATAATCTTTTCAAAATGTTCTAATAACATTTACAACAAGAGTCAGTAACATAACCGTAACGAAAGAAAATAAAATGATTACTGAATGCAAATGCAACACGCGCCTACACAGGCCCTAAGCCACTTGCCGTACACAATGAGCGGAAAAATTACCGGGAATAAACTTAGCTCAAGATCTGCGCTTATGAAAAGCTTAAATATCATTTTGCGAATTTGAAAAGAACTACTTAAATGCAACATGGGAATAGATTAGAAAAAAATGTGATAACCATTAAATTAATAGCAATTATGGGCTTCTAATAAATGTTTATTTATTTATGAGCTCTAAAGGTGAATGAACTTAGAACATTTTTTTAAAGCGAGCAGCTTTTTGTCATTAACTACACATCAGTGAATACGAAAATATTTCAGAACAAAAGTATTTTTTAGCTCTTGCGAATTTGAAGGCACGAATCAAAATTTAAGATTGTTTTTTTTTTTTTTTTAATTTTTAGTATTTATAATACTTAAAATTTATACTTTTACATTTTTTAAAAATGGTCAAACAACTGAATTTGTTACAAAAAACTAGTTGTATCCTGGCTCCAAGAAATGATAAGTGAAGCCAGCGTCCGATACAGAGAATCTACAAAACTACTCAAATGTACTAGCGATCATCCAGACGACAAGCAGACTACGAAGAACACACTCCCTTGACCTTCCTAACGATTAGAAATAAAATTCCTAATACCACTACCAAACATTGATAAATCACGAACAAGCATTTCAATTTCCACTGCAGTCTATTTTAAAAATTAAATTATTTATTGTTGTTGTTTTATGATTTTATTATCTTAAATGTGTTTCCATTATCCGAGGCCCTGAAGGACGTTGTTGAGAGTTCATTATAGGTGTGCTTTTTGCAGGGTGGGTTGTAGGTCCAACACACAAGCTACGAATTTAGAATTCCATCATAAGGCCATATGGAGCAGAAATTTGGACCATGACGGCAGCAGACGAAGAATATCTAAGAATCTTTGAGAGATAAATACTGCGAAAAGCGTTTGAGCCAAAGCTAAATGAACGCGGTGACTACATTCCAAGGAACAATGATGATCTGCTGAGCTTAAGCCATGGCGAAGATGTAGTCGAATTCATTAAACCCCAGAGGCTAAGTTGGATAGGTCCTACGGATGGAACAGAACAGAGCAAAAAAGCTTGTATTGGCATACACACCACTCTTCACAAGAAACAGAGGTCGACCAGGAAAGCACCTTATTGACAATATTGACAATGACATGCTGAAGAAGAAAGTAAGGAACTGGCGCGAACAACAGAGGCGAATGTAGAAGAATTGTTGCGAAAGCCAAAACCCAGCCCGGGTTGTAGAGTTGAATGTTGATGATGATGATGAAGATTATCTTAATTATAAGAAGTAATATAGAGTTCGAACTTCAAAATCGTCCTGTAAAGGAAAAAGCCTTAGTTACCAAAAACTTTTTCTAATATTTAAAAATATAACTCGCTTAACTCAATGAACCATATAATCAAAAATATTTTACAAATTTCTGTATTTATTTTTATTTTAAGAATCTTCAAATGCATAGCGCTGTACAATAGGAATGTGAAATAATATGCTCTTGCTTTTCTTAGGCATTTTTATCGATTTCTTTAGTGCAAAATTCATTTTGTTGCAAATCTTTCACACAAAATTTAAGAGATGGTATGAATATGCAAAAAGTATTTCGCTTACTGTTTTTTCTTTAAATTCGACATCTTCCTTGGTTTTACAGGCATTTCGGGTGTTTGTTTTGTATTTTTCACTTATTTCAATTAACTATACACTATACTACACAAAAAGTTCTAAAAATGCCAACTACGAGATTCAGTCCCATAACCGTAACAAGCGAATAGAAAAAGATTACTGAATGCGAATGCAACACACGCCAATACAGGCTTACGGCACTTGCCGTACACATAGAGCGGAAAAATTACCGGGAATAAACTTAGCTCAAGATCTGCGCTTATGAAAAGCTTAAATATCTTTTTGCGAATTTTATAAGTACTACTTAAATGCAGCTTGAGTGTAAGTAAGAAAAAAACGTGACACCCACCAGTTGGTTTAAAGTTTAAGAACAATTATAGTTATCGGTTATTTATTAAATATTTATTATTTTTTAGCCTTTAAGGTGAACAAACTTAGAAAGTTTAGTAAAAGACAAGCAGCTTCTTCATCGAGTAAGTATATGTTGATTGGGAACTTTGTAAAAATAAGAATTTTTTCAACCTATTGCAGATTTTATTGTGTGTCAAAATTTAAGTATTTTTTTAAGATCTGTTTTCTCTAAATATACAACACTTCCAAAGTAGGGCCTACAAATGGTCTAGCACCCGGCCCCACTTTGACATCGCGACTATATCTAATGAACTGGGTGCTTGCTGGTTACAAGAAACAATAAGGAAAACCAGCCGTAGATACAACGAGAATCTATAAAACCACCCAAATCTACTGATTATCAGACTGCTGGAAACACACACAAGTTGACTCCAATGAATATATCCCCTTGATCTTACTAGGGAATAGGCATAAAATTCTTAATACCCGCACCACAACCCTGAAGCAATTATAAAAGATAACCAAATAAATGTTCATCTATGTCAAAATATTCAGAAACGTATAAAATATGATAATGAAAATTTTACTTCGGAAATAGCGCTCCACTTTGCACTAACTAAACTTTTTCGACTTGTATAACTATAAAAAGAAATAGTTGTGTTTTCAAATTGATGCGATAGAGAAACAAGAAATCTATCTAAAAACGTATACATAAAAATCGTATAAAGCTCCGCATCTGATTAAAAATTGGATATGTTTGAAAACAACAGAGAATTTTGGTTTATAACCGAAGGGAACGTTGCTGTCTCAAATTAATCGAAATTTACTTAAGCAAATATCGCCATTTAAGAGATCCTTGTTCATTGAAATTGATTACTTTTTTTGTGGTATCTGTACCAACTTTTTTTTAGCAAATGACCATTACTGCATAAATAAATAAATGTATATCCCTTGACTTTATTGCTCCATGGAGCTATTTCTCTAAATAGCTGTTCGAAGAGAACAGTGAGCTATAGTTTATAGCCGAATCCGAACAGCCGCGTCTTTAATTAATAGAGACTTAATTATGCTAGATCCTCGCTAGATCCTAATCTCCATGACTGTTCGTTGATAATCACTAAAAAATTTTTATAAAAATTACCAAGTCGAAGAGACCATACAAAAAAGAAGAAAGAAGAGACCATGCAAAAATATCAGAATTTTAAAGATATTGCAAAAAACTGACTTGCAAGAACCATTATTTTTGTTGACTTATCTGTTGTCTGAAATTATTAAAAAATCTTTTAGAAAGAATTGCAAAGCAAGTGATGGTGTTTTGATTCTAAAGATTTATTGCAAGAAACGAATTTTCATAATTATTATAATTTTGGAAATAAAATTTTTGCAAAAAATAAAGAACATTTTTTAAACTGATCATAACTATTGCAATCAATTTTGCAAACATTTTCTTAGCAATTTGTATTTCGACTTAAAGAATTATGCCAAAAACATAAAATAAACATAATTGTATAATGACGCAACTCTTTGTATTTTCAAAAACAAAAATTATTTAGAATTGTTCATTCTAAGCAAAAGAATACATTTACATCTTAGTTTTTCTCTCAGTGTAGCCACATAAGCAAACATTTGTACTTATAAATTGTCAGGAGTACCTCTATTTGTTTTTGTTACCGTTCTGTGGTGCTCTGCTTACTTACTTCAATTGCCCAGTGGTTTACTTATTACAAAGCCACGATTAAACCACTGTTGAGCCACTCCAAACATACATTTTTCACATGCCAATCAAGCAATATTCTACTTCTAGGTTCAAGTTCTATGCATTTGGTTGGATCATAAAAAATATACAAACATTTGGCTACCGTCCAGTCGCGAGTCACAAGTCACTCACTCAGTCACTCACTACTCACTCTATGCGAGTCATAAAATAATAATGCCCCAACAATATTATCATTATTATTATTATTATGGCGATTATGTGGCGCGTATACTTTTTTATTGACTAACAATATCGGAACCGGGAGTTGGGCTCCTGTGGGGCCACTGTTGTTGTTGTTGTTGATATTTCTCGATTCTTGGTTAGTTGTTGGTGCGTGCCCCACAGTTGGTATAGCCTGAAAACTGCATACAACTTTGTTTGTACAACTCGTTGCGATATCGTTTTTGATATGAACAATCTGATAATAATACCAAAACAACCTAAATACAATCTTTGTTTGTATGCCCTCTGCGTTTGTGTGTGCGTGTGTGTGTGTGTTTGGTATATGTATACATTACAATTTTTTTTGGATACGATTAAAGATAATACCTACGGTTCGACATCTGCAAGTTCAAAGTTCTGGGAGTAAGTTCTCTTGTTTTTTAAGGCAACAAAGCTTTTATATGGAAATAAATATTTGCATTTTTTTAAATAAATTTCTGTTTTTTTTTTTTTTTTGTGATGTTATATCACAAAAAATTGAAACAATCCATAGCATCAAAATTCCTTTTGTGTGCGATCTGGAATTTTCAATATTAACTAAATATAAAATTATTATTTTATTCAAGTCAGCTGTCTAAATTTAAATATCTCAGTTTGAGTTACAATTTAGAGCCCCTGAAAAATTGTTGTCAGTTGAACACCTTATTATTATTAAACTTGAGGTAGAGTGTATACTGTCTAGGTTTATAATGTCACAGACGGTACTAGAATGCAATCGCAGTTAAAAGAAAAACACATTTTAGATCAAATAACTATATAGTATACATGCGAGTCTAGTATAGCCGTTTTCCGTGGAAGCCCGATGACGAAAAAATCTACTTGATTCTAATGCAATAATTGTAGGAATTTGTATACGATCTAGGAATTTTTTTTCAGTTAGAATAGAATCTTTATAGATCTATAGACTAAATGAGTTTAATTATAAATACTTGACAAACCAAGCATTTTCAGAGTTTACTACAACGAACTTGAAACCACGGATCAGTTTCACTTAGCCGTGCAATTTGAAAGTAAAAACTAATAATTGCTTGAATGAGTTTTACCTAACACTGATTTTTTTTGGAATGAGGGTAGATCAGATTGAGTAGGCTGGTTAGTTAAAAAAGGAACTCATTCAAAGGCGCCAAAACGCAGTGTGATGGCTTAATAGTAATAAGAGAAAAACGTGATGAAAATAAAGAAAACATAGAGAATAATGAAGTAGAAAAAAAGGAAAAGACGCATAACAAGAAAATAATGATAATTAGAAGTTGTTTTCAAAAACCTTTTGGGCACTAAAAGTCACCCGACACCTTGGAGTTGCAGCACTAATTCAGGGAATTCAGGTGTGCTACATAAGATAACTCAACAAGGTGTTCAGAGTATATTTCCATAAATAGACTACCTCATCTAGAAGGGGCAAAGCACATTCAAAGCATATGTTGGGTACCGTCTATCTATTTCTCGTCTCCTCAGTTTGGGCACGAAGTCGAGGAAGGGGACATACATTTACCTATCAAGGCTTAAGTGCAGCAGCCTCTTCGAACTGCGTACATCATTCTGTTCTTATTATTGCAAAGCACTAGAGTTCAGATGTGGCTCTCGATAGCGTACTCTTAAACTGAAAGTCAGTGGTCGTATTTTCCGCATTAGCACTGGTGTATTTGCCTAGCACTGACATAGCTAGCAAAAAAAAACACAGTTTTTGCTTTGGAAATCTCAGTTAATTAAAAATAACGGCGTTCGGATTGTGGGCCACAATAGCGTAGTGGTAGCGTACTCGGCTCTTAACCAGAAAGCGAAATATGAAATGTTGCCTTTAAGCAGCTATTAATAGAATTATCTCCATGTTTCCACTTCGAAACCTTGACAGCTATGGGGTTTAATTTAAAAAAGAGTAGAGATGCTTGCTTCGAACTGTGCGCACCAGAAAGTGCGTACCATGCTTTTTTCCGTCTTAGCGTTGGACAATACCCTAGTTTACCACACAAGGATCTGTAGGGCTTTTTTTATATCCGTAAGAGCCATGTTTGCTGGCAGTGCGGAATGGTTTGTCCCACACCTACATAGCTGCCTCTTGGTAGATCAGCAGGACTCGCTGCCCGCTAGAAGACGATTAAGTGCTGTTCGTTACGATTGGCTTTTTAGGGAATAATTGCACATAAATTAGGGTCTGTGTACTAAAAATCCAATGGTACTTTTGATATAACTGACTACAACTTAAGATTGCATACATTTAGTAGATGCTTTCGATATGCATGAGTATTTCGTATAGCCGTCGGAACATTGCAAGAACACAATCTTGCATTGTTATCACAAAACTTGTATACATTCAGAAATCCAAACAGTGAAAAAAAATAACACTCGACCAGTCAACAAATTGCCGCGAAACGTACGGCCCCCAAAGTGTACCCAGTGTTTACTAGCTGTCCCGTTCTTTTGTGGCACTTTTGTTTAGTTTTTGTAGTACACGCTTATCTGATATTTTGACGAGAAACCGAGCTCACTTGGTTATCGACAGTCGGCAGGAGTACGGGTTGTTGTTGCAAGAGGGTACTCTGCCGCCTAGATAGCTAGCTGGCTACTATCTATGGCTAGCCCATTCTAGTTGGGTCAGTCTCTGTCTAGCCTGCCCGTTCTAATAAAATTGTACCATATATTTTTTTTTTCCTTTCAATTTTTGCCAGTTAGTAATGACTTATAAAAGTTTTCGAGAACAAGTTAATGAATTTGATTTGTTCGTGGTGCCAGCTGCCTATCAAAATTTTTTTATAGTCCCCGCATATCTTGGCGCTGACATCTCTTAGAGCTGTTGACTGACAGCCCTAAATGGTAGTAGTTTTGGTATGTAGCTGGTTAAAGATGACAAGTGCTTTGATTGTTTGATGAGCTATTCAAATTGTGATTTGAAGAGGCTTAAGGCATCTTCAGCGAACTTGTTGTCGGCACTACTTGACTTGAACTATTTTTGTATCTTTTGTAGTTTGCTGTAGATTATGTAACTGCTGCTGCACTAGGCTAGAGCTAAAGCAATATATCATCTCTTTTGTTTTTTTTTCGTTCTATCATTGTGCAAATAGTTTTCAATAATGCAACAGCAACTCAAGTGCATTTTGAAGTTTGTGTTGTCGTTTTTTGCCAACATCTAAGTACATCTATGTTTCTACTATCTAAAAGTACATTGTTGATAGAGCTACGTTCTGATATATTTGTCTTATTTATGTCTTTCATGTAGCTACACAGTATTTACCATTTAACACATTTGGTTGGGCTAACCCATATAGACTGGTTGAGCTGAGAGTGTTTCCCGTCTGTCTAGATTACCTAGTTGTAATTATGGCGCAAACTGTTGCAATACCCTAGACGGGCTTACATATCGATCATGCGAGAGACCCAACACACAATGTGCGACATTCGACGTTGGACGGCCCATATATCAAAATGTACGTCAATTTTCATGCTTCGGACACTTGATAGACTGAAGTGCTTTACATTGATTTCATGAATACTTTTTCAAGTGATTTATTGTAAAGGCTTGTTCGAACACTCGAACTAGAGACTCATAATGAAACAAATAATACATAGCGCAATAAATAGGTAAAAAAAAAAACAAAATTCCAAATTGACATAGAAACTAATTTGTTAAGTGGGGCGGAGCCGAATGCGTAATTTCTATGTACTTTTGAGAAAAAATGGCGTACAACGTTGTCAAGAAATACTTTATCTTTGGCAAAACTACTGTAACTTATTTTTCGAAATTAGCAAAAATGTGCACTTCGCAGTTAACAATCTACTGACTAAATATCTTACTATAACGCGCAATGATTTTGATAGTACTATAAGATTTGTTTTTCAAGGGTTGCGTCGAAAGCCCTAAGTACGCAATTTTTTGGAATATGCAACACGTACTTCATCAAAAATAAAAAAAATATAATACTTTAAGAGTTACTTGAACTACTTACAGCTCGCTGACCATGCACCAATATTTTGATAGTTGCTTTCGCTTTAGTTTTTGACATAAATGATATAATAATATAAAAAGAAGAAGTATCTTAAGGTCAGTATATAAATTATATAATATATTATATAGCATAATATCGGTAATGGTGAAGTGGCAGATATACGACATACGGATAAGCAGACAGTTAAGCCAGAAGACGCAACTCCATATCCACAATGCGTATGTTATATATAGATATGCCTCACCAAAAAGAAAGAAACTCAAAAACTGCAGGTTTTCAACAAAAAATGCCTGAGAATAATCCATGAGATACTCTGGCCAAACAGAATATCAAATGTAGAGCTGTGGAGCGTCTCAGGTGAGCCCCCTATTCACCTTCAAATCAGAAAAAGAAAATGGACATGGTTAGGGTATGCTCTCAGAAAGAACCCAAGCAACATTATACGAAAGACAGTAGACTAGACGAACAGCATGACCAAAAGCAACTTGCAGACGAACCGTTCTTCAAGAACTAGGTCAGATCAGCTCGTCGTGAGACACCGCTAAGCAGACAGCACAAAAAAGAGTCCATTGGAAAGCCTTTGTAGAAGTGATAAGTTTCCAAGTGGAATAACAAAGAAAAAAAAAATAGTATAATAGACGAAGTATCTGAACATAAGCTCAGAATTATACTAGGCTTGGATATTACTTAAAATTCCCATAGAAAGAAATTTAAATATGAAAAAATGAGTTCAAGCTAATGGAGATTCGCATATTAATCTTGACCTAGAACACAGGGTGTGTAATAAATTGAAGAATAAATTACCTCAAAAATGATAATGTGCAGAAGTACAAATCAAATATGCTTTTTTTGAGCTTTGATTACGTATTCTCCTTGCGAATTAAGTTAAAATTAAATGGACGCTTTTATGTGACTTTTGTGCGGATTTCCTCAATAACTCTAGGAAATTAAAGAAAAAACTTTCAGTACTATGTACATAAAAAATCGACAGTAAAAAATCGACAATAAAAATTACAAATCAAAATAAAAAAAAAAACAGGTACGTACGGATTCCAGTTCATGTTTAGAAACCCCAATGGAGTCAGTTCTCCATATTATAAAAAAAAAACATTCAATTCAATTGAAATAGAAAAAAAAACTATTCTGTATCCCTAGCCTGATGGGGGTGCGTTTTTGGCAGATATGCAGCGTCCCACATATGGGGCTGGCTAGAAACTTGGATGTACAATGTGAAAGTTGGAAACAGGAATCAGCATAAGAGCTCACAAAGAAGAAAGAAGATCAGCTTTGTCCAATTTGGGTTCATAGTTCATGATTGCTCAAAGATGCTCGCTTTGGCGTCTCAAGTTAAGTTCAGGTAGAGAAATAGTTGAATTGAATAGACCGTTCATAATATAGGAAATCGTAAAGATTATTCTAGTTAGCGCATAAACCGCAAAAGTCACATACAATGCGTGATTGAATCTACAAAATGGCAGTAGTATTTCACAAATCATTTTTTTAAATTCGTTTTTGAAAACTTCAAAATATATATGAAAAGAGCGATATATTTAAAATCAGAAAATGATCGATAAATTAGTGAAGTTCAAAAACCCAAGCGCAGCAATGCTTCATATTAAACGATATTTTCTATAGATTGAGTTCAAGCTGAAAGTTTTTCGATTTTTTGAATCTTCAATTCGTATTCAAGAACCCTAATGACCAAAGGATCCCCCATATGAGATATCTCTGCTTGTTTGAGAAGAGCAGGGCCCTACAGTTCATAGTCGAATCTAAACGGCGGTGCGGTAATAATAGATATAAACTTAGGTAAGTATCATATTTTATGCTAGCTATGATACATACCAGTGCTGCTGCGGGGAATTGAAGGACCTACCAATGTTTTCAGATGCGAATGCGCTACCACTACGCTACCGACGGCCACCTAAAAGACACTTCCAGCAGTTTATAAATGAAGCTTAGGAATCTTTCAACATCCACTAAATCAAATTGTTAGTGTTGGGATTTTCGAATACGGACTCAATAACTTCAAAAGTATATTTATATTTAGGTACTAGGTAGGTAGGGTTTCAGCAAGTATAATATGCGTAGGCATTCGAAGTGAATTCGAATCTAGGCGTAAGTTTAAATAATAATTAAGAAATACTTATTTTTATTCTAGTGAGTTAAATGCTTCCACAAAGAGCTCATAAAAGCTTAATTCCTCAACTCAAACTCATATCGCCATCTCCTTGTACCTTAAATCGCACTAATTTAACATTAAATAAAATATTATACGCGCATTTAAAAAATAGCAAATTTTTTGCTTATCACAACAGCCCTAAATATTTTTATGGGTCATAATTTTTTAATTTTTTTTATTATTTTCTGTTTTCAATTCGATAATTCGCAGTCAGGAAAAAGAATTTGATTGAAAAAATGAATTTAATCTACTTTAATAGTCGTCTAAATGAATTAGTGCACTCATAATATGATAAGGCGCACGAAATTTTTATTTGCTATTGTAAATTTTAAATATAAAAACGTTTTTAATTTGAAAATTACACTCCCAATCAACTCAATAGACAGACCCAGCAGGGTATTCTAATCAATCTTTTAATTTCCGGTGTCATGAAGTAAACTATTATTGCCTTTGTTTCTTATGTTTTTGTTAACACAGCTTAAAATTAAGAAATAGACAGGATATTGGGTTATGGAGTGTGTAAACTAAGAGATTTTATAAAGTTTGGACTGTTTTGTCACTGCTGCTAAAAGGTCCAACAAAACATGAGAAAACTTAAAAAAACCTGCAATCAAATTAATTTTTATTTTAAGGCGCGAAGAGTCCATCGAGAAATATTTTTTTTAAAAAATTTTCTAATTTCTAAAACCTATTATAATTTGTGAAAAACTAAAAATAAGTGGCTCTTCTCAGGAGTTAATAGAGTGTATGTAGACTGTTGTTAGTCTTTTTTCATTTTATAAATCCATAATGATTCCGTGTATGGGAATTCGTTTTTGTGCATTGTCCTTAAGCCTTATTATGAGTGCATTTTCTATTTTTTCTTAAACAGCAAATCAATTGTATGATAAAGACTTAACAGATAACTTCGTTTCGGAAATCACCGATTGCCTAAATGCAATTTCATTCTTATTATAGTTAATACTGTGGCTACAATTAAACTGCACATTTCGGCAGGAAATGTTGAGCCTTTTCTATTTCGAAGGCGATCTAATACTTCAATATTAGTTTCCAAAGAAATTGCCGTGTAAAAACAGAATCAGATATATATATAAGAACAGTTTGCAAAACCATAATGAATAGGAGAAGAAAGTTCTACATGGTAAGTAGATTTAAGAACTAAAAGACCCACACATTGTTTCACAATTGATGCCAAGTAACACAACTTTATGATATTTTTTTTTTGTTTTTCTGTTATTTTATTTATTTATGCAAAATATTTCGAAAAAGAACACAAAAAGTCAAAATTAAATTATATGATTATACATTGAAAATTTTGTTGTGGTTTTTTTTTGTTTTGTTATTTCTCTTAAGTTTTATATATTTTTTGTTTTTTTATATTTTTCTTATTTTTTGTGAAACATTTTACAAGTTTTTTTTGCAAAATATGCTTTTACATTTTGTTTTATTTCTTCAATGCATTTTGTTTTGCGTTTTTATGTTTTTTTTTTGCTTTTTGAGTTTTAGAGTTGTTCTGGCGACGAATTTGCTGCGCTAATTGCTGGTTGGCTGCTGCTGCTCTCTCTTGCCTTGGAGCTTAACCGTAAGCAGACGCCATTTTGCATGCAATGCTCTCTCTTGCGTCGCATTCAGCTGTATAGAGTTGCCAAGTTTTTGCTTTGAATTAATGCGCGCTGCAGCAATTGCGTTTAAGTTTTTAAGAAATTTTGTATTTTTTTATTTGAATTTTTTTTGTTTGTTATATTGTATGCTGCTTGGCATATAATCATGTCAATTTTAATAATAATACATATATATATATATATATAGCGTACAATTATTGTTGCAATTACAATTGTCACGAGTACATTTAAGATTTAAACTTTTTTTAATATGTTTTGCAATTTCAACTTATTACAAATTATATTTATATATATATGTAAGTACATAGTTGCAAAAAAAAAATGTAAACAAAAAAAATATATATTATTACACATTTGTTTAATGATGAGACTACGACAAAAACACATGCGAGTTGTTCTCTGACATATTATTTTTTTTTTGCTTTTAATGTTTATTTTTTTTTTAAATTGTGTAAATTTTCATTTTGCATTTTTTGATATTTTATTCTTATTTTGTTTTTTTTTTCTTTAATTTTATTTACGCAGGACGGGGTTTATTTCTTACACATTTGCATTTTTTTTTGCTTTATACGTTTTTACTTTTTACCTTTTCATTTTTTTTTTGTTTGCTTCACTAAGTGTAAATATCAATGTTTTTTTTTTTTGCTTTTTTATATATATATATACTTTTCATTTTTTATAGTAATGAATAAATTAAAAAATATTCAAGCTTTGACTAGTTAGATTTTGTTATTTATGTTTGGGTTTTGTTGTTTTTTTGTAGTGTTTGCGGTTTTTTGAAATATATTTTATGTTTTGAAGCTGCTACAGGGCTGTGTGTGTGTGTGTGTTTGTATGTATGCGAGCATTGTATAAATTTTTTGTAGTCAAAATTTGCCAGCGTTAAGTTTTGCAGCGCTGCATACGCGGCGTATGCGCAATTTGCAGCACTTGACCTTGAGCGGCCTTAATGCTTGCTAACTTTTTATTTAATATTAAATTTTTGTTGAATTTTTCTTTTTTATATAATGCTCTTGTTTTGCTTTTATTTTTTGTTTTTTTGTTTTTTCTTTTTTTTTTTGATATATGTATGCAAGTTTAGCGAAATGTTTGACCTTAGCAAAGCTGGCTAGCAACTTGTTTTATATTATTATTTTTTTGTTTGGTTTTATTATTTTGCGCAGTTATTAGAGTTTATATGTTTGTTGCTTTTTATTTTTTGTATATATATATATATATCAATGTTGTATGTATATATATGTATAATGTGTCACAGCAATATCTGGGGGTGGTAGAGGCCTGAGAAATGCAACGAAATGCAAAATTAATGACTAGAACGTTGCTTTGCTTATATGCAATTAACAAATAATGCAGCTTAAAATTTTTAAAGCAAAAATTCGACTTTAACTAAATAAATAAATATTAACTTGTTTATCAATATCAAGTGCCATTTGGAATTGATTTCAATGGTTTTTTTTTTAAATTTTTTTTTTGTTTTGTTAATTTTTGCTCTATATATTCAATATACATACATATATACTTTTATTATTTAAATATATAGTAAACACATACATGTACGCTTAAACATATATATATGAGTGTTTTTGTGTGTGTGGCAAAAAAAATAACGTTGCTACAAATTGCAGACGTATGAGTTTTAGTGTAAACGAGCAGCTCGACAAAAAAAATTGTACATTATTCCTATATATATGGCATACCTTTTTGATATTTACCAAGCAATTGAGCTTGAAATTAAACTAATAGCAAGTATCAGGGTTTTATCGCTGCCTGCTATAACTATAGCTCGCTGACGTCGGCAACGATCTTGTAACAAGAAAAAAAAAGTGCGACAATAATAGAGGGTTATCCATTTAGTGCTTTTTTAAGCACTTTGCTACTCTCATTACTTTTGGTGTTCGAACATTGCCGAATATCAATTGAATACGTACATGCTGAAGCATATAACGCATAGCAACTGCTGTTGAACCAAGTTTAGCTGCCTGAATTATGCAGAAATATGTATTTGTAGCATTTTTGTTCGATCTTGCCTTTATGTGTGAAATACAATATTATGTAAATGTCGTGTTCGTTGAATTCTTAAAAGCGCTCTCTCTACTTGTTGGCTAATTTTTGTTGGCAAATTTAGGCTAATTACGCTTCTAGACCAAATGGCATAGCTTATGCCGAGTTTAAAGATAATGCTCTCTCAGCAGTGATAGGAGCACATTTACTGACTTATATACGACAAATTTGGTTGAATTATATTGTTGCCAGTGTGCATAATTTGCGCACAATTGTATAGTTATTTTTCAACAAATATTTACTATTTTTGCAACATTTAGCAACAAATAAACAAAATATATTGTAATCTATCGCTTGTTTTGTTTGGTTAAAGTGCAACATGCAGCAGGCAATGGATAACCCTATATCAATCAAACGTAAATACAATATTGAAGATATTTCTTTTGTTTCATTTTTATAGTTAGGGTATACAAAAATTACTTCCAATAAATTGTCTAATTATAGGAAAATATATATTTGATATGACATACATACACAATAATTGTGTGTGTGTGTGTTGGTGTTGGTGTGGGAGTTAGTGCTTTGCTGCGGGCGGCCATTTGCCAGCGCAGCCCAAAAGTATGCAACGTTTTTTGTAAACAAAACTGAGTGGTGGTCACTTGAAATCGCATTCAAATTTGCAATTTTTTGAAACATATATATTTTTTATAATTGTCTAGCACATTTTAGCTTGGGACGGGTAAGCAGTAGCTTTTGGAAAATTATGTGAGAGTTTTATTTTTTTTTGTGTTTGTTTTTAAGCTGCTTCAATACTCTTCAGTTGGAGCGCATAGACTGAAACAAAACACAAAATTGCTGCATATATAATGTAACAGTGTTTAAGCTAGCAAGAAAAATATGCTTAATTGCATGTTTTGCACTGAAGAGTATTTAAGTTTCGGTCAGCCCGAAGCATCTCTCTTGAAGTATTTGGTTTTTCTTATTTGTTTTTTAATTTTTTTTTTTTGTTTTTAGCGGTGTGTGTATAGATACATAAATACATTTATGGACATTTTTGCATTGCATTTTGTTTTTTTTTACTTTTTATTACATTTATTGTATATATATATATAATTTGTATGACCATATATATAGCTGTATATATGTTTTATATATATAGAGATTAGTACGCGTAGGTAGCTCTTAGGTTCACATGTGTGTGTGTGTGTGTATGTGTGTGTGTTTGTCTGCGTGTGCGTAACTTGGCTTACGTATTTACTTTATTAAAGTTGATATTTTTTAACAAAATTAGCAAAATTTTATGCTAAAAATGTAAAATTGCAAAGTTCAAGTGGCAACGCTTAAAAGTATGCTGCACTTTTTTTGACAAATTTTTTTGTGTTGCTTAGCTCAAAAGGCGCGCATGTATAAGTAGACACTTAGTGTATGTTGTGTTTGTGTATTGTGTATCTAGCTGTGTGTGTGTTTGTGTCTAGCTGTGTGTGTGTGTGGGTGTGTGTATGCATGTAACTTGAGAATTTATTTACTAGGAATATGTTTCATGTGTTTTAATTTGCTCTTTTTTGCTTCTCTTGCTGCATTGCCATTTTGCGCTTGTTTATACTTTTGCTTTTACAATTTTTTATATATATATATATATATATATATAATTCTTTGTGTTTTTGCTTAAACATTAAATTTACTTTTTATTCATTACACACAAAAATGTTTTACTGCTTTTGCATTTGCTTAGCTTTATGTATTCCAAATTATTGTTTATTTTGCTAGAACAAACACAAAGTGAGTTTGAAACAAAGAGCGTGTAAGAGACACGCTTTTTTAATGCGCTCTCTTTGCACTAAACTTTTTGATATTCTGTATGTGAGAGACAAAAAATGCTTGCTTTTTGTTTTTGCTGATTTTCTCTTGCTGCGCAACTTGGTAGCTTTACTTAAGTTGAAAGAGAAAGATAGATAAAGAGAGCTAGTTTTTGGGGGCAATGTTTTGTGATTTTTGTTTTGTTTTTTTTGCTGCTGCTGTTTTTGGTTTTTTTTTAACATTTTAATACTTAAATTTAATTGCTTGCTTTATATTTTTGCATTTTTTTATTATTAATTTATTTTTATATTCTTCGCATTTTATATATATACTTGTAGATGTATTTGTTTTTTTTTGTTTTGCTTCATTTCATTTTTGGAACTGCGCTCCTTTTGACGAAAAAAAAATGTTTTTTTTTATGTTTATTTTTTTACGTTTTGTTTGTTGTTGTTGTTGTGCCGTACCGCTTTTTTTGCTGTTGTTATTGTTTGAAGTGATGCACGCGCATTTATTGTTGTTGTTGATTTATTTGTTGTTGCAAGTTTAATGTTTACTCTTTCACCTCAAAATATTTGTAAGTTGGATTTTCGTATCCATTGATTTGCATATTCGGCACAATCTTCTCCTCCTGCACGATGGGATGGTGTGTGGTAACATTCTGTGTTGAGAGAATGCAAAAAAGTTAGTGTATATATTGAGCATGAGAAGAGAGAGAGAGAGAGAGAGAGAGAGAGAAGTAACTAATGCATTTTCTAGCAAAGATAGAGATAGAGAGGTTTTCCGCTTTCGCCGTTTTTCAAGTTGTATATAGGGGTAAGTGTTGATCGTGTCTACTTTATGGCATCAGAACAGTGTTCATTAAAAATGTCAATTTTTACACCAAATTTGGGAAGTGTTGTTTTTCTTTTACAATTCAAAGAAAATTGCAGCTGCTGCTTATCGTTTGGTCTTGAATACCTACGACAAGGCTGCACTTAGTGAAGTAACGGCTTCAAGAATAATAATTTTCCAGTTAAAAATGTCAGTACTATGGTTTCAACGCTTGACAAATGTTGAGTTTAACATCGAAGATCAGCATGTTTTCCAAGATGCAAAATTTGAAGCATTACTCGACCAAAACGCATTCCAAACGTCAGAGGAATTTGCAGATTCAGTACATTAGTAACTCTGCAGGCCGTGTCAGAATGCCTCAAAGTCATGAGAATGACACAGAAACAAGTACACTCTGTTAGGTATGACTTAAGACCGAGAGATGTCGAAAGGCCTTTCTTTGCGTGTTTACAGCTTCTTCAGAGACAAAATCGTAAGGGATTTCTGCATCGCATCGTAACTGACGACAATAAATGGGTCCATAACCATAAACCGAAGAGTAGAAACACCGCAAATACCTCCACTTTTGCAGAAAAACCCAATAATCATAGCACCATTTGGTGGGAGCAGCAAGTTGAAGCCAAGCGAAACGATCACAGGAAATCAATAACAAACACAGTGGATGCGTTTGACCCGAGAACTAAAATAAAATCGGCCATAATACAAGGAAAGATATAACAAAATCATTTTTCAGCAAGACATTGCTTAACCACATGTCGCCAAAATGGTCATTCAATACTTAGAAATACTGAAATGGGGCATCATACCCCACCCGCCATACTCTCCAGACATTGCCTATTTTAACTACCACCTGTTTCGAACGAAGGCACATAAAAAAAAGTACATAGAATGCGAACAGCTGTGGAAAAGGTAGGCCTGAATTAGAGCTTTTTCTGAAAAATCTTTTGGCAATCTAAAGGTGTCAAGAACAGGACAGCTGCAGGAGTAGCCTGATAACGCAAAAGAAGAGTTAAGGCAAAATGCTGGACGTAAGCTATTGTTGAGAAACACCTAAGACAAATGTTTGCATTCTTTGCCTTAAAATTTATTGAGTCTTCCTTAAAAGGCTGAACTCTCATATAGTAGATGTTGCCTTCTTCTTAGCCAAAACAATGCTCTCAACCATAAACACCTAGATAGCTTTTGTTACTCAGACTGTGGTGCCACATCTCCAACGTTTTTCTTTCTTTCTAGAAACTATTGTTAAAGGCGAACTCAACAGTACTTCAGTAACTTATTGCCATTCCCAAATGATTCCTTACTCCATTTATCGTTGCTATGCAGTTCCCGTCTCTGGCACAACTCACCTGATCCACCTCAATGAAGCCCTGCGCATGAGGTGAGCGGGATGTTCGCCACTTGGCAACGGCGACACCAACAAAGATGGCGGCCATTAGCGCAATGCCGGCAAAAGAGAGCGTGAAGTAAACATTGCGTCCCTCTTTGGTCGCATGCGCGTGCGCAAAGTCGCGACGCAGCGAGAAGCTCTGCAATGAGAATGAGAGAGGATAGACTTTAGGAAGATGCGGCACGAGTTGCGGACGCAGCTCAAATACCGATTCACGGTGACCCAGATCGTGGGCCAGGAAATGCTGTACTGGTGGCTCAGCCTCCTGATGGGCCACAGCAGCGGCTACATCCTCAACGGCACGCTGTACGGCATCATCGTCGACCGTTGGCAAAACGGTTTGCACCTTGGTGCTGCTGCAGTTAGCGATAAAGGATAAACGTTTGAGTTAATTCAACAAAATGCATATGCTTCGTTACACTTACCTAACGGTGGCCTCAGCGTACTCAGCATCAGCCAGCTCCTTCTCGCTCTTTGTCGTATCGAGATTCAAATTAGCTGCAGTTACCAAGCCACCATCAGCGCCTAGTTCCTTGCTATTGATGTTCTTATCCTGCTGCTGTTGCTGTCCTTGTACCTGCTGCTGTTGCACCTGTTGCTCGGCTGCCTGCGATTTGAGCATATCGTCCACCTTCTTAGCCTCCATGCGCAGCTTCTCCTCACGTAGTTTCTCACGCTCAGCGGCACGCTGCTCCTTGCGCTGCTTCTCAGCCAAACGTAGACGTTCCTTTTCAGCCACCTTGCGTTCAATTTCAATGCGATATTTGTCCAAAATGCCAGCCTCAGCCTCCTCGCTCATGCCCAGCGATGAGCCGGGTATATCATCCTTGCTGCGCAATGCCAAAATATAATCATTCATCAGCTGTGCTATCTTGGCAGACAATTCGGGATAACGCTTGAGCATGGTCATGGATTGATTTACAGCGCGATCAATATCAATTAGGCGCTCCAAAGTGCGTGGTCGCTCCGAGGCAGCAGCCTCCAGACCACCAGGACCGCCCGAATTCAACAAATGACGATAATGTGCCAAGGCATGTGCACGATCCTTGTGCAGTGCACGCAGCAATTTTTGTAAGCATTTCTCGACATGATGAGCCTAAACCGGCAAATAAATGTCAACAGGCAGCTCGAATTTTGGCAAAACGTTTAAAACTTACATTTGGTGGAGACTCGGTTAGCGCTTGAGTGTAGCAAGTCATGGCCTCTCGCTTGCGCTGATTGATGTGAGCCAGCACACGTTGCTGATGCATGGCCGCCAGTTGGTGCTTCTCAGCATTGCCTTCTTCCTCGAGTGCCTGAACAGAAGTCTAAAATTACATTCCCATATAAAGACGTATTGCACACCAAGAGAGAAAGATTATCAGCATGAAGAATTTGTTTTTTCATTTCGTTTTTTATCACTTTTTTCTAATTTTTCAATTTATAAGTTTTTTTTTTAGATTTGGTTTTTTTTTTTGCTTGTTAGTTTAGCTCAAAATGTACAGTTTGTGGTTGAAATGCTTGGGATTTCAGTTCGGGTATCCGTCAGTATTTTATTTGTATTTGTGGAAAAGTGCCAGTGCTATGACAATTCTATATAAAATTGGGTTGGAAATTGTGCTACTGAATGTTGGTTGGTATTATTTCACATGATTTTGTTGTTGTGCATTTATAGAAACGAGTGCAACCCCAAAGAGTAGGCTACAAAAAAATGATTTACGATGGAACTGACGACGTAGGTGACTGATGCGACTGATGCTACGAAATTTTGGCATATAAGTTGAACTATTTTATATTTATTTTTAAATCTTATACGGGTCAGTCAAGGTCAAGGTCGAGACTATTGCCAAAATCGTTAGTAATTCAACATCTCTAAAATGCAACTAGCTGCTTGAGAAATTTGCTAAATGAAGTTATTAGCCTGCTGTATTTGAAGCTTTTATAGTTTTTATTTATATTATTTTATTTTATTATTATTATTTTTTCGCTGTTTTTATGCAGATTTAATGTTTATTTATTTTAGTAAATTTTGCTTTGATGGCTTTGACATTCTTTAAATGATGTACCACAAATCCAAGACAATTAATTTATAACAGCAGGTTTGAGGAAAAAAGAAACAAATTATAAAAAGTAATAGGTTTTAACTTTGTAAGCGGTTCCAACGGACTAGCATCAAAAAATTAAAAAAAAAATCGACTTCTTATGCAAGGATTACAGAATTTGGATACTTATATCTTTCGTTTTGTAAATTTAGATTCAGATAGTAGTCTACTTTTCTGTGTTGCTGTATAGAACAAGTAAATTGCAAGCATTTTCTACTCCTGCACGTTTAATTAAAAGAAAAAGAATATATGAAATATATAAAGTAAGCCTTAATTGGAGTAGTTGGCGTGCTTAAAGGAAACAGACAAATATGAAATTGGAACAGGCTGACTTAAATTTTTTAGCCAATTCGATATATTCTTGCATTATGTTCAAAAGTAACTTAAAGGCAGTTAAGATAAACATTTTCTAAACTGTTTGTCCGTACTAACGGTTGTGCCATCTGAATTGGGTCAATAGAAAAGTCGCATTAGGAATTTTCTATATATTACAAAATTTTTTTTTTTATAATCGAGATCACCTTTGTACAATTTGTTTAAGCTATTTTCCAAAAACAACATCGACCAAAAGACTCCCTTTATTAGGAATACAAAAGCGGGCTGTTTGTTTTTTGGTGTTTTCCAGCACAATCACATGTGTTTCTTTTAGTTCTTTAGGTCTTCGACATTTTGGCACAAATAGTCGATTGTAGCAGTTGCTGTGCGGCATATTGCGCTATCTTGTTGGAACCAAACATTTTCCAGCTCTTTTCACTCGTTTGGGGTAACACAAAGTGTGCCAACATTTATATAAATCGATTGCCGTTGAAAGTCTCAGCTGGTCTGAAGAAGAACGATAATTATATCGTAGATAACATGAGGTTTATTGGTGCCTCCCCCCAAAAGCAATAATTTTATCTGTTGACAGAGACGCTGCAGTTCGGCTGACCGATTATTTGTAAAGTAAAGCGATACTATTTCGGCGCGTTCTTGAGCTGCTATGCGGTATCAAACTATACGAAACAGTAGTGGTGAAGACGTTCGGTGGAAAATTGTCAACTTATTACATTTTTCTATTGATCCGATTCAGCTGGCACACCCTGTATAATTTGCAGTACATCAATAGTTAGCCATTGAGCGCTAAGCTTTAACTGTTTAGTAAATACTGCAGCAGCATCCAAATCTTTTAAACATTAAATCTTTGTAAAAGTTGAAAAAAATCGTATAATTGTTTAATACTTATAGCCTAAAAGCGTAGCGTTTAGCATAATTTTGAAAAGCAATTAGCCATAAAAGCCAAGTCTACTACATATACGCTGTTACTCGTTACTCGTTACTTGCTGACTCGTTACATTCAGTTGCAGTTGCGGTTACAAGTACATGTACAAGGTACAGTTGCGTTTGGGTTAGTTAGTTATTTGGTATTTGTTTTGTTTTTTTTTTTTTTTTGATTAACGGCTAATTGATTAGACAAGAAATGAAAAAAGCGTCAACTAAGGGTATTCATACATTAAAGCCAATCAGTTTCAACTACAAAGCACTTTGTATTATAATTGATAATCACTAGTTATTGGTATTAAGTATTTTTGTTGTTTTAATTGTTAATATACGAGCAGTACGTTAGCTGTACTTGGTTAATATGTATGTTTGTTGTAGTATTTTTGGTATTTTCTCTTTTTTTTTGTTTTTTTGTTATTATTGTATTATAATCTGATGCCTCTTTCGCTCCCATTTGCCATACATGGATACACAAAGAAAATACGGAAGAAGAAAAATCATAAGCAAAACAAATAAAAATAAAAATAATGTATAACATACACATGCACACAAACAACACACACGCACGCACACAGTTACACTCGCATAAGAATAATAATATTATGTTAATAGATAGGCGTCTAAATGATATAAGAGCATGATATAATAGTTACATTAATACAGACAGCATAATGAAGTGAAACATAAAAGGGATAATGATAAATTGATGCGAATAATATTATGTTAACAGCTACGGAATATATTGTTTGGGTGTTATAGAGATTGTATGCGTTGGTACTGTATGGGATGGAACTCAGTATGTAGACCAAATTAGTGTGGGACTTAAGAAAAATGCCAAGGTGCAATTCTTTGCTTAGTTTGAGTCAAGTTTTGGTTTAAGACATTTTTTTTATGTTTTCAGTTACATAAAATTGTTTTAAAATTTTTAAAATTTGCATAAATGTTTCAAAATTAATTGCACAGCCTTTTTTTTATTAATTAATTTCAAGAAAAAATTACACATAAGTTTCAAAAGAATTGCCCTCAAGGCACTTTTTGCACGCAAACACGCACACACACACGCTCACGCACACGTACAGTTAGATAGAGAGATTTTGGGAGTGAGAGTCAGTTATAGAGACAGACAGAGAAAGAGAGAGAGAGTGACAGTGAGAGGGAGACAGTTACATTTACAGTTACATATAGACATTGTTAATAGTTACAGTTAATACAACTACTTAAACGTTTTTTGTTTTTTTTTTTTTTTTTTTGCTAGCCATTTTGAGTGACGCCAGATGGCGCTACCACCCTTCATGCCAGTTTTTGCGTAGCCACAAACCTGGAAACGTGCAGTCATGCGTTGTTTAAAGCTCTGCGCTGCCTTGGGATCGGCCAAACGCATATCCTGATACTTCTCCTCCAAGTCAGACCAGTCCTTCATCACACGGGTCACCTTCTCGCGATGGGATTCCTCAAGGCGCTGTTGGGCTTCCTTTGTTTAGAATACGTTTTGTTTTTCTTGGATAAATAAACCTGCGCCGTCAAGGTTAACACTTACTTTCTGACTTACTTTGTAGCTCTGATGCTCGTAGTGGGGATCGAAGTGTGTGAAATACGGATCGGATGTGGGCTGTGCCGTCGATGGTGGTGCACCAGCAGCAACTGCAGCATTGGCCGCTGCAGCCGCAGCGGCAGCAGCAGCAACCGATAGCTGTGGTGTGCTGGTAGCACCAGTTGCAGCATTGCCATCTAGTTTGCCGGAATTGGAAACGGAATCGCTGCTCTTCAATTTATCAGCATCTGCCGCAAGTGCACTGCCCGCATTTGGTGATAGGGTAGCTTTGAGCAACAGCGGTATGGGTTTGGCGCCACTAGCGCTGCCATTTTGATCCCAGCTATCAGGCACAGCCACATCACTATCAGAGCCAGCACCATCCTCCTCATAGTTATCGCTATCCTCTCCGCTGTCATATTCCGCATTAATATCATCCAGTGCACCACTATTTGCATCGCTGCCCACACCCGTGCCGCTAGCAGCTGCCTCATCGGCGACCATTTCATCCTCCTCATCATCACCCAACAAATCATCTTCATCGTCCAGCTCATCATCATTGCCATCCTTGGAGTAATTGGAATCATTATCATCATCATCATTGCCATTAAGCTCATCATTGGCCGAGGTGATCTGTGCCGGTGGCATAACAGCCATATCGGTCTTCTTAATGCGTATATCATCGGCTGTGGATAGAAGATATATATGAATGCTATACGCTTTAAAAGTCCATTTTGGTTGCGACATACTCTTAAAGTGCTTGGGACAGCAGACAAATTCAACGCCAGAGAAGAGCGAAATGCCGCAGGGCAGCAACATGGCAAAGCTGCGCATTTGCATGCCACGTTCCTGGCAAGCAGCTGCACCAGTTTGATTCCATCGCACGAAGGGCCAGCAGCGTGAGGCATTATGTATGTGATCAAAGAGACAGCCTTCGGGCACCAGCAAAGCGTCCGATTGGAAAGGTCCTTCTGAAGCCAAAGGTGACAGCAGCAAACGAGCATGATATATAAAACACAACCAAGTTGGAGTAGCCGTTATACGTTATGGCTGCAAGTAATAGCTTACCCAAGCAACGGAATGGCTTAATCCAACGATGTGCACCTTTGCATTTGGCGGAGTTCAAAGCACCCTGACGACACCAGCCGCCAATCTTTTGATAATGCGATGATTCCACAATGTTGGTTATATCACGATTGGGATATGCCTGTAATGAGTTGAAGCGAGAGGGTTTCTTTTGAGTGAATGATAATCAAAGGCTTTCTGATTTTATGCAAAAGCAGGTAATATGCTATAGAGAGATCATATGGAAATTATACAGGTTCCGGAAGCTAAAGTTTTTATTTCAATATATTGGTTCAGAATATTTTTGAAATTCGCAGCAGCCAGTGGATAGCTAGCACTCTTTTTACTTTTTGGGCGCTTATTATTTTGGGCCCATTTTAGTTGTGTTACATTTTTCATGTCAATAGCTTTTAGTCGCTTTACATGGCCTCTTAAGCAACATGTTAACCTAAATTAATCAGCTGCCAAAACACCTGTTAAAAAAAAGTGTAGCCCACCGCCTACTACAAAAAAAAGAAGAATCGTTTTCCATCCACTTGTACTTCGATTGGCCAAAGAGCAGCTCCAAGCACGTACACACTTAAGCACAGCTGCCCAAATATACATATAAGTACATTGTATTTGCCTGCATGTGTGTGTGGGAGTGTTGGTGTGTGTGGTGTGTTGGTGTATGTTGTTGTGTGTGAGTGAGTGTTGCCAATAACTTTGCTATTTTTAAAAACAGCAACAACAACATAAAGTATCTAAAGTGTCGCTTCAAGTGTTGCCATGCGTTTTGTTGACTGCTTTTAGGCGCACGCTCATTTTTTCAAGTGCCACACAATATGGCGGTGTGTGTGCGTGTGAATGTGTATATGCGTGTGAGTGTGTGTGTTTTTGACATTTCTACCAAACACTTGATGTAAATGAGTGCGCCCAACACTACCTACACCAACTACAGCGAATACATAGCACTGCCTGGATGCAAGCGCCTTGGCTTCAATTTGAAGGCCCAACAATATGCTTTTGTATGCTTTCGTCCTGTTCAATGAACTTGTTGTTAACACAAAAAAAAAAAAAAATAAAAATAAAAAAAGAGAAAGGAAAAATGAGAAAAAAAAGGAGAACAGAGAAAAAACTTCACAATAAGCCAGGGCGATGTTCTGAGGGCTCGCTATTGGCCAATTGCGTAAAAAGTTTACAATATTTGTCAATTTGCCTTACAGCAACTCAATATGATTTTTTGTTACGAATTTCTTTCATAAAAGCAGCAGAAATGGTCAAGGAAGTCAAATATGAGTAACTTATTACAATCAAATAAATAAAGCTTTATAAAGTTGTGAACCAATTTGCCTTAAACTACATGTAATTTCATAATATATATTTTTTTTTTTCATGACAAATAGCTTAAAGCATTGTCAGACGATTATCATATATTTAGTAGAGGGCTTGTGGAAACTAATCGAATTTTATGTGAACCTCGGTAGTGTAGTGCTATGTAGACTTTATGTACCTAGAAAAATCTCTATTCAGCAAAATAGTTGATTTGAAGTTGAGCCTAAAAAGTCTATCCAAAGGAAAAATTTAGAAATTTCGAAAAGTAAAACGAAAGCGTTGCCGACAGTTATTTGATCTTGTTTTATTTTATACAAAGTTAAATGGTTTTATTTTTCTTATCCCTATACCAAGCCTAGGTTCTTATACTATATACCTGATAATTAATTTTATAAAAACATTAAAGTTTTTGGCGAGATTTTGTTAAGTATTCTTTATTGATTATGTCTCGTAATACACTATATGATATATATTTCCTAATAATTCAAAATACGCCTGAACACAATTTATGCCAACAATTAAATCAGTTTTAAACGTTTTTCCAATGTCTTTCATTGCTGCGTAAACGTTATCTTTTTAAAGTCTGTTAATATTACCTAAATTGAAGCCATATTCCCCGAAAAAAAGATTCAGACTATGATGATGATGACAACATTGCCAGTATATTGCTATTCGACTCAACTTTAAGCCAAGGAAAATCACAGTGGTTTATTGCTATGCCCCAACAGTCAATTAGATCTAACACT
The DNA here is from genome assembly GCA_035046065.1 of Chymomyza procnemis. Classification (NCBI taxonomy): domain Eukaryota; kingdom Metazoa; phylum Arthropoda; class Insecta; order Diptera; family Drosophilidae; genus Chymomyza; species Chymomyza procnemis. The sequence goes on along the minus strand of JAWNOJ010000021.1, from coordinate 31,343,020 downwards.
GCTCGAAACGCAGAATATTGAATGCTGAAAAGTATCGAATTCTGATCAATGGGTTCCAACTTAAATTTCACAGTACGATGATAAGTTTTTTCGATTCATAAACATTACCGCAAAACCATACCAACGCATTTTCAGTATTATTATTTTTAAGAGTATACGAGTGAATTTTTAATTCGCTGCTTAAAATGTTTCATAAAATCCCTCAAAAGCATAATGTTCATAAAATTCCTAAAATTCATTTAACTCCTAAAGTATCTACAATTCATAAAACTCCACTTCCAAATACAATTTTAAGCTGTACAGTTTCCAAATATCTCCCACTCGGAATGAGTATTAATTTAAGACGAATTACCTCAAGGTAATAAAAGATAAAAATTTTTTAAAGAAACAATCAAAAACCTTTAGTTATAAAATATCCCTCAATTCTCTTTGGATAAACTGTAGAAAACCTGAAAAAGGAATTTTAGTAAATTCTAGAGCCATGCAGCGAGTAGTAATATTGTGACGTAAATTTTGGCTCATACTCTGATATAATGTTTATAAAATTGGAAAATATTACTTGAATGGGGCCTCGGTACCACAGTGTTAGCATGCTCGTCTCTAAATCGGAAGGCCGGTGTTTCGATACCACTCAACAGTACTGGGTGCACTTGCCTATAAACTGTAGGTGCTTGTTCTATTCGAACAGGGAATAGATTATTTTTTTATAAGTATTCCTAAAATAGCTTTTAAAATAAATCACAATGGCGCTGCACTGAAAACGTGTTTGGAAAAGTAGGCACAGCAATCGTCGCTTTGTTATAAACAAAAAGTGGCTGCCACGCTATAGAGTCAGTTAGCCTAGTGAATAACTGTATTTGGCATGTCCTTAACATATCAACAATTTTCTCTTTTTATTTTTTTGCATTTTTTTTGTGCAGTTTTTTGTTTGTTGGCAAAATAGCTTTAAGTACAGCGGCTGTTATATCTTTATTGTTGCATACTTTTGGGCGCGCCACATAAAAGTTCTATAAACAAAAGCAAATGGTTCATAAAATGTGTGTGTGTGTGTGTGTGTGTAGTTGGAGAGAAAAAAATTCTGCAATTGTTTGATACATATTTGGTTTTCTATGGTCAGTAAAACTTTAATTGCCTGTCAAGTTTGATTGACTGACTGAATGACTGACTTACTGAATGTCCTAATAAAATAACGCACACATGCTTGCAGCTTCTGTGCGCTTGTGAGTGCGGCAAGGCGGGTGGCGGAGATTTGTTTTGTGTCTACAGTGTATATATATATGCACTACATTTGTTTCAAACAATTATGTGCCGAGTGGCACACACTCATACGCTTACACTTACACACACACACACACACACATAACGCGCTCGCATACAAACAAGAAGAAAATGAGGCCTTTTTAAATGTTGTTTGAGTGGTTCGTGTAAAATGGCGCAACACTTACACACTTTTACACGCACTCACACACAGGCACACACACTCTCACAGACATACACTGAAAACGAGTGCAAACGGCACGTAGTGAGTCAGGCGGCCATTTTGCCTGACGCACACAGACAGACACACTTGCTTGCGTATGCGCCCGTTTCCGCTGCTGCTGCTGCTATTACTGCTGGACCAGTGTCGGGCAACACACATATATCTACATAGCTGTTGGCAGCAGCCAAGCTAAATAAAATATTAAAAGCACAAAATAATGATGCTGATGCATGTCAAGTCAAACTGAAAACCAAAAAAACCCCAAAGCTTCCCAAACCAAAAAAAAAAAAAATAAAATAAAATAAATAAAACTGAAATGAAAAAAAAGAGAAAATGAAGAAAAGTGAGAAATAAACCCAAGCCTTAGTCAACGAGGCAAGGACTCCTGATGTGGCTGCGTGTGTGTATAATGGCACAGTGGTTGGCAATTATGTGTATAATGTGTGTGTAGCTAACCATTGGAGCTGCTAGTTGATCTTTAAAAAATTGCACTTGCTGCTAAAAAACTGACCAAAAATGGCAGGCAGACAAACGATGTTTTTTATTGTATTTGAAAAACATTTTTTTGTTGTAAATTTTCACTAATTAATACAACTATAACAGATGGACAGACATTTTTGCACATTTTATACATCAAACTGCACTAACTAATGGAAGCTTAATAATTTTAATTGAATTTGTTTGCAACATATGAAATTTTTCTTCATATTAATAGCAAACTGTTGAAACAAAGCTAAAATTTCATATTTTGCAAACAAATTTAATTAAAATTATTGTGCTTATATGAAGCTATATTGTGACTGCATTTTACAACAATGTTTCAATGATATATATCTAAGCTAATTGTCATTCAATCATTTTGTGTTGAGTTAAATGATTTGACATGTATCGCTATCTATAGCTGGTAGATATGATGATATTTTTATTTTGCAGCAAATTTTCACATCAACAAAAAATCACAGCTTGGCTTGTCTTTGGTTTGTTGGAGTGAATATGATCTGTACTGCTTTGAATAAGAGTTTTGTATAAAATTAATAATGGGCCTCGATAACGTTGTTCGTTGGTTCGATTTCACCCTGCAGCACTAGTGCATTTGCACAGCAGTCGCAAAGCTAGCAAATAAATAGACGCTATTTACCTAGGAAAAATCTCTACACGAAAATACACTAATAAAAAGTGACAAATTCTTTCTGAATAGCCAATTCGGTTTACATGAAAATTTATCACAAGTGACGCTTGAACTAGTTGAGAAATTTAGCAATACAGACATAAAATAAAGTATGTATCAGTCAGATAAGCTCGGAGATACTCAAAAGTTACCCATTAACTTGGTTTTGTTTTTGGTTTTTATTATTGCACTTGATATGGTTACCACGTGAGCCTCGGTAGGTCGGTTATTCGATTCCAACCAGCAGCACTCGTGCAGCAGCTTGGCAAGCTAAAAGACGCTATAGAAAAATTTCTTTTAATCAAGCACACTATGGCTGCGGCTCTAAACTGTGAGGTTTCTGTTCTCTACGTACAGCTATAAATAGAGATATACCCATGATACGGTTTGAAGTAATGCCAATAGTCAAGCAGAATAAATTTATGTATTTAAAGAAAATCATAATTGAGCCAACCAAAAGTCTAATTAAAATTGGGTTTTATTTGCATGAACTTTCTTAAAGTGAATCAGCTTAAGAAATTACATTTAAATTAAAAGCAATTTTTTAATAATTGGCACAAAGTTTATGTTTTGGAAAAGTATTTCATACAGATTTGCGCTTTCATGTTGCGTCAAGAGCTATGGCCCTCGAGTCATATTTGAGTTACTTATTGACACTGCTTAAGGGAAAATTTGCACGGGTAAGCTATTTTTTACAAAAAGAAATTTTTGTTTATAAAGGACACAAAGCATTTGAGCAGCACTTTTTATGACACAAAGCAGAAGTTTGATGCCTTTTTTTTTGAGCTTAACGTCAAAACAAATAGTTCAAAGCAATTATTTTTAATGCTTTTATTTTTAATGGCTTAAGTGAAATTAAAAATGTGTGTTCAGTTCAGTTAAATATAAACTAATTATTCGCAATTGTTGCTACTATACAGTTCTAGTAAAAGTAAATTCATTATATTATCAATAGATGGCGTCCTTTATCTATATCTCGCGTTGTATAGATCTAAACGACTTTCGAAAGATGGCAAAAAAGATAACAAAGAAATGTTTCTGACAGTTTTGTGATTAGTTACTTCAGTTTTGTAGTAGCGTACGTCAAACGAGTTAATCGAGTTTTTTTTTCTGCGAATCGTTGTTAAATCGCAACATAATCGACCCATATGCCATATATATAAGCAATACTTTCTATGCGATTATAGTGAACTATCAATTGAATTTGTATAAAATTGTATGCACTCAGGTCAAGAACATAAATCGTTAGAAAAACAATAATAACAAAATAAAATCAGCCAAATGTCATAATCTTTTATGTTAAATAACTTTAACTTAATTCTTCTGTCTCTGCGTTTAACTCTCTTAAGAGCTGGAATCTACCATTTTAGCCGCATTCTTATGTCGATCTGTTTAATTTATATACAATAGCTTCTAGGCAAAAGTGCCACTGCAGGCAATCGCAACAGCGACCCTTGATTTGAAAGACGAGTAGACTGCTTACGGCCATAAAATTTGCAGTAAATTTTTAATTACTTTTATAGCAATTATGTACCACTGTGCGCTGCATTGGAATGTTGGTGCTGCGTGCTTCATGCTATGACGATGCTCTGCCAAGTGACTTGTATGCGTGGGTGCCTCATATATATATACTCGCACTTACACATACACTCAGTAACACACACACATGTACGCACACGCACACAGAAGCACACACTCTCTCACAAACACGCAGTCTCAAACATTGGCCCTTGGCTGTTGCTGCTTTTAAAAAAAAAATGTTGAGAAACAAAACCAACAACGCACGTCATCAGCAGCAACAACAACAACCAACAACCAACAAAAGAAAATGGCTACCGCTTTGGCAATGGCGTTGGCAATGCCCCAACATCATGGCGTCACTCGCACGTCCTGACCAATGTAGGCTTCAACTGCGTGCGTTGCGCTGTATATGATGACTCTCTATTAGAAGTGGTCAGTCAGGTCAGTGATTGTAAGGATGTGCTCTCGCGGAAAAATACCAAGTTAAACGAAAAATATGCTTGAAAGCTTTTATTTTTTGCTGTACAACAAAATGTTTGTAAAGAATTCGACATGCATATATGGAGTTTTGAGGGGTTTTTTATACTGCTTGATAAATGATAAAATATTTAGCGAAAATTCTGCCTTAACACTTCAACGTCTTTAATTCTGCCGCAAAATTGGATTATTCTTAATGCTGAAGTGTAATAGAGTAACAACAGCTACAGTGAATTGCTTCTCGGAAATCTTCAACCTGTCGAAAAAATTAGGCATTATTTGGCAAATGCTTTTTATTTATCTATGATAGAAAATACGCAAAACGTGTGATTGCTTAAACATTTCGAATTTGCTGATTTTTGCATAAGTAATCATGATACTTGAACATAACAAATATGAGCATGTTTTATGCAAAACAACTAATGGTACTTCTAGTAAGAATTACATTTAAATTACCTCTGCCGCGTTTCCTAGAATAATTTCGATTCACTTCAGGCCAACATATTTATTTCAAATACACTTCAGTTTACAAAAAGCTTTAGCTTTGTTAAAGAACTAAGTGGATTGCGAACGTAAAGTACATATTTCTCATGAGCTAGGCTGACATATTCAAATGCAGTACATTTGGTAACAATAGGTGTGTTTAATCTGCCAGAACACTACCATTGAATTAACAAATTTAAGTTAAATATTAAAATGATATTAAACAGCAGTATCTTCTAAAACAATTAATGTTTATAAAATATGTCTCTTAACTTTTTTTCTTCGTGGACAGATTTCGCAGTAGATTGTGGTCCTCAGTTGTAGAAGCAATCAACGTACACTACGTATGAATGCAGCATTCACTCCCTTTCATACAAAACTGCAGAAGAAGTCAAAATTGGACTGCCTTTTTTTTAGACTTCAGCGGAAAATTGCCAAGTATAACGTAGCCATAAGTCAGCACAGAAAAGAACTGCTGGGAATTGATTTTCTTTGCAAACAATATCGCATCTCAACGACGAAAAGTTTCCTGGGCTATCGTTTTGATTATAACCAAGCTAGATTGCATAGCTACCAGAAGCAATAGGAACGTTATGCAGCACCAAGCAGCCTAAGTAGGCAAGGAAAAAGGTCTAACTTATAAATATTCTGTGCATAACAAAGCCGAGCAAAATGTCCTTTTTTCTAGAAAATTCATATTATTTGTAATTTAGGTAGAATCTACAGCTGATACAAACAGCAAATTATATTGCTGCACTAAGTAGATGCAGAAATATTTTACCTCTTTCATAGACTAGAAGAGCGACATTGCAAAGCTCCGAGAAGAAATCTGAACGTAATGCCGCCCCAAGCATCCTTTATTAGGCAAAGCAAAGAGTTCGTAGAAAAATGTTTCTTACATTACTGAGCAGAGTATAAGTTCAGAAGTTCTAGAGAATTCATATTCTTTGTATTGAAGCTGGAATCTAAGATTGACATAAAAATAGCAATCTCAATATCGAACTTGACTGAGAAGTTAAGAAAAAGCATAGAATTAAGGATACGTCAGATATTACAATAGGGTCGGAGTAGATTTGAACGAGTTGCATTCGCAAAATATAAATTGAAGATTTTTTTGTATGTAAAAAATTTGCAGCTTGCGCTCTAGAAGCTATGCATTCCTGATATCTTAGTACAGCTTTTAATAGACACAGAATTTGGTTACTAATTGCAATTTAAAATTTTTTTGCAAAATAAAATATCTGTGTCATATAGAGCGTGAATGTAATTTTTTGTTCCTAAAATTCTGACTCAAATGCGTACCGGATGCAGTTGCTTTAATATGAGTTCCATCTACAAACTCTGTGCGTGTGGGTACACGTGTGTGTTGTATATATGTGTGTGTGAACACGCGTATTTGCTTGGTTGGCCAAGTATATAAATGTGCCAACCTACACACACACACACACACACACATACACATGGGGTCGCCCATATGTCCGTCCGTCTATATGACTGGTTGTTTGGTCGGTCGGTCGGTTGGTTGACTGACTTGGGTGCCCTTACGCCACTTACGCTAGCTCCTGCTCTCTCTCTCTCTCTCTCTCTCTCTCTCTTAGTCACTCTCTTGCATTCGCTTACGCTTTTTTGTGCAAAGCAGTCAGAGCCTGGCCGACTGGCTGAGCTGGCTAAAATGTATTCGTTCTACTTGGCTTAATCAAAACATATTCAACCGAGCGTGATGCTGTTTAAGTGGTTCGCTCGAGAGAGCTTACCGCAAAAAACATGTAGCTAAAGTATATTGTAACAGTATTTGATTCTTTTGTTGCAAGCACACACGCACACATACACAAATTAAGTGTGTACATATGTAAAAGCGGAATGAAAAGCAAATTTAATTGTATAAAATTAGCAAAAACACAAAACATTTTACTCTCTCTGTGTCTGTGTTTGTGTGTGTGTTCAGACAAAAGCGAAATGTCAAGTTTAATTGTTTGTCTGTCATTAGCGCTCACATACGCATACACACACACACACACTCAGCCATACACAGATACAACAGACACACACACTCCACCACACACTTGCACTCAAAAAACACAAAATATATGCATGACAAGCATGACAGTGCAGCTATTCTTTGGTTATTGTTTAAAAAAAAAATAACTAGAAAGCAATTGTGCTTGTTTTTAAGGATATCTTCTATCCTTGTGCAATTCATTTGAACAATTGCAACTGACAACAACAATACCAACAACAACATTGACAAGCAAAAGACAAAACATTTAATGACATTTAATGACATCAACATAAATGCTGTACACGCGAATTTTTTCGTACAATTTTATTTAATTTTTTTTTTGTGTGTGTTTTTGTGTATTGTTTTTTATTAAACATGCTTGCAAAATGGTGGCCATGTCCTTGCTGTACAGCTTGTTTTTGTATGTATTTTTTTTTATCGCATGCACATTTACGCTTTACTAACAATTGCTTATAAAAGGGTATGCCAAGCTTGCATGCATATTTGACAAAGTCAGCTAAAGTTAGTAAGCATTTTTGTTCGCATATATTTTTAAACTAGTTACAGCGCGTGATGCTGCAATTAGCGAATATTATAATGTATTACATTTTAGAAATTACTCAGTAGATAGTAAGTTGCTAAAGTTAAAAGCTTTTTTTATAGTTCTGCTGTGCAGTTGTACTTACAAGCGCCAGGAATCCCTAAAGGCCCATATGATTAATTTTATTTAAATTTAGCTTTGTGGGCTAAGACAACACATTATTTGCTGGCGCCATCTACCCACGTGTACTTTCACCTCTTGTTGCCAATGACTTATAGCTTTTATAGGAAATTTGCTTAAAATTTTTGTAGCTGTTTAACTTTTCATAGTACATAAATTTATTCCTCTTGACTATGGTAATCGTTCCAAAAGCGGAGCATGGGACTATCTCTAATAATAGCTGTGCGAAGAGAACAGGTCTGTATCGTTTATAGCCAAATCCAAAATTGTAATGTTTTATTTAATAGAAACTTTCCACAATAAATTGCGTTTTTTTTAATTATTTGCTAGCTTTGCCAGAGACCGTGATCCAGCTAGCTATTTACGCTTGGAAAAAAAAAATATTTTATATTTTAATATCAACGATTTTTGTGAAATTAAAAACATTTTTAGCGTATCTCACTGTCGGTTACTGACTTAGACTAAGTATACGCTATGTTTTTGTTAAATGTATCATTTTGCGTTTTTTTTTGGGTTATGCTGGGCGAGGCACATCGTTAAAATTTGTATGCTCACTTGGGCAGCGCTTAAGCAGCGTCATTTGGGATTACACTCCGCAACAAATACAACAAGGACAATAATGGCAATAACAGCAATAACACAAAAGTGCGGCATTGAGGCCACACACACACACACACACACATATATATATAAATATATAGAATACGCAATTTACAGCCATACAAAAATTGAATGAAAAATATATAATCTCTATATAAAAACATATTTAGATATATGACACACTTGCTTTATGTGCGTTGGTATTGAAAGCAAGGGCTGCTGTTGAACTAGTTGCAAGCATAAGCCGCTTGGGGGCTTTTGAGAGCCTTAGCTCAATTTTGACTTCAACAATTATTTTGGTAATTTTTTCTATAAATTAAAGAAAACTTTTATTTTTATATTTAAGAAACTAGCTCATATATAATTAATATAATGAAACAGCAATAAATAACATTGTCTCTTTGACATTTTACGTATACTTAATATTCGTAATATTTACGTATACTTAATGCATATACCTAGCGCAGCAAGCACGCCAGCAATCAGCTAAACAAATCTCAATAGCTGCAGCTAAACCAATGTAAATGCTTTTAAAAAGATTTGTAGTTTATGGTGGGAACTGCGCACACCATGGCGTATACTTTATCAACGTGTAAAAATTGTATTGCATACGTTACGGCGTCCCAATTGACAATTCAATGATAGCAAAAGACCAGCCGTAGCGCACATTGTGTTGCACTTCTTGTTGGGCACACCTTAACATGCTGCACTTTGGCTGGCATTTGACTAGTTGCTGCTGCAACAACACCTGCTTGCCGCAACACCCTTAGACATGCTATGCCGTTGTGCAACACAAAATGCAAACAATCGACAAACGCCGTAGCCGCGTTCGTCGGCAAACTGCAGTCGAGCGCGTTATTGAAAATGATTTTTTAATGTGGCATTGATGTGAGCATGCCTTCCCCTTACTACGCCACACTGCTTTATGCCAGAGACGCGCTCTCGACTCTTGTGTATGGGACACGGCAAATCATTTTTGTGGCAACTTTCTATTTGCATTTTGTTTTCGCTTTTACATATTTTTCTTTTTTTTTTGCTGCGCTGCTCTACGCTCCCTCGGGCTGTGGGCGTATAGCGACAACAGCAGCTGCAACATGCCCCAAGGCATTTGTTTGCACTTGCCGCACCTTGCGTCGAGTTGATTTTAATTTAAGTTTTGCCGTTCGCACGACCATGCCACAGACTATATAGATTTTTTTTTCTATACATATTTTTCTTTCATATCAAGTTATTACTTAAAAAGCGAAAAATGAATGTAAGCTGCGTATTTTTAGTTAACTTGCTGGCAGCAAGCTCTGGTCTTTGGTCTTTGGTCTCTGGTCTCGTGCACCCAGCCGGCACTGACGTTAGTTAGTAGTCACTCAATTCAAAAGAGGCCAACAGCAAGCACCTCTACACAGCTGTACCCTCCTGTGTCGACCTACTGCTTTTGACCTCTACCTCTGCGGCGCAGCACCTCAGCCACCTCCGACGCTTTGGCCTTCGCGCGTGTTTGGCTTAGGTATTGTGGGTGTTGCGAAGGGTACGCAGCGCAACTAGGAACATGCCTCATGAAGCTAGCGTTGACATTGAAATTGTAAAAATAAAATTTTGTATACGGCTCGCTGTGCACAGTGCAAAACAAAAGAGTGAAAAAGGTTAAATGCAGCTATTACTTTTATTCTATATAATTGCGCTGCTCTATTGCTTTAAACTGAGTCAATTTTTTCCCCTATAATTGCTGTATGGTTGTCATTTGATTATAACATATAAGCCATATGTAATTTGAGCTATTAGAAGAGTAAGCAACTTAATGACTTACTCAATGGCTGTTTGACAATTCTAATGCGCTCAAATTTTAATATTTTACCGTGAGCTTTGGTTAAGTTTGTTTACGTATACGTAATATTTGATTTGCCATAAAGCAAATTCAGCTAAGCTGCATAAAGTAAATGCGTAGTTCTAGTGGTTGAGCAAGTTTTGCTATTTTTGATTACTCATTTTGACTGGACCTGTGTGCTTATACGTAATATTTGTTTTGATATATTTCAAAATATGCAGCTAACTTTCTTCATAAAAGCGCATATGCAAACGTTTCTTTAGCTTAAAGCAAAAGTTGTACTGTTTTTAATTACTTTTGGGCAGGACCTGTATGTGTATGCTGCGTAATATTTAACTTGAAATATTTTAGCATATGCAGCTACCTCTAGAGGTCTCTTTGGTAATGAGCAAAAGTTGTGTCGTTTTTAATTACAACTTGGTTGGACATTTATGCGTATACTTATTGAAAAACGATTAATTGCTGGAAACATAAGCCAGTTTTGTGCACTTTGTGACTATTTATTGTAATTTGTAAGCTTGTGACTAATATTTCAATGCGAGTACGAGATTGGTGCAATAAGTGCTGAGATCAATTTGATTGGCAGAAAACTTTAATACCATAGTCGTCTCGTATATGACTACAGCAGTCGCAATAAATTCTAGTTTGGTTTGCTTGCATATGTGGAAAAAGTTGAAGATTTTTTTGTTATCTCAGTGAATGAGCATATCCGTAAACGCTGTAAGCCTGCGCTAGGTAATTAGCTACAAAATATAGCAAATTTGTTTAAAGTAAACCATTGTATAACCAACATATATCGTGGGATTTATGCTGCTTTATCGTCTTACAGCAAAACAAATGTATCATAACATGAGCAAATCTTTATCTGCTTAATGTATTTAACAAATTATACCCTCATCTGTGTTGCATATTACACAACGACTTTCCATTTTCAACTGAATCTTCTGGCAGTTGGTTTAACCCCAAATAACCAACAACAACAACTACACAAACATGTTTCACCTTTAATGCGCATTAGATGTAAGCAAGCATTTATCCTAAATTCCCAGGAAAATTACAAACAATGCTGCCACGCTTGCCACATGCCGCATACCCAAAGCCGCTTGCCTCTTAACAATTGAATTAAGTCTGACCCGCTGCACAGTGGCGTTGCCCACAAAATGACCAAAACTGCCACACTACAGACGATGACAGGCATCCCGTTCGGTGTAGAAATGGAATCCCCAAACTCCAGCTCTCTAAAATCCACAGCCCCGAATTCTGTATCGTCCTGTGTAATTTGGAAGCCATTTAAGCGAGCGGCTTAGTAGCGAACAGGACCCATTTGTTAACGGCTGAGAGTGGCCTAAGGACTCAATATGTATGTGTGTGTGTGTGTGTATGTGTGTGTGTGCAGCAGGTACATAAGCATATATGTACAGAAAATAATGTGCTTGTTTATGTGGGTGTGGTTGTATGATGAGCCACTATATTTAGCAACAACACAACGTGTGTTTGTAGTCTAAGCAGTGCGAGGGCCGCGAGAGAGGTTTTAGCTATATGTACTGCAAGAGTCTTAGAATTGCTTAGACTATATATTATTCAAGGTTATATGTCAGATAGCTACGAATGTTAAAAAACTGTATACTTTGAACTGCCCACAAGGAGGCAGTATCGTGTCAGAGGCTGCAAAATGGTACAAGCTTATAAAAATAGCTTATCGTAAATATAAATTTTCAACAATGCAGACTTCAAACTGTCAACTTGCAAAAATCGAAAATAATATAAAATATTATTGAAACATCAGTGTCACTTCAGTTTTTCAAAATTGGAGTTTCAAAGCAATTTTAAACCACATGTTATGCTTGTACCTCATAGCTTGTTATGAATACAAGATCATAAAAATATTACATTTCCGCAACTTTTCTCTATTCGCTTAAAGATACTTTTCGATGTTGTTTCGTATCTTACGTTTGCCATTTCCTAACTAGTCTTTGTCAACTTACAGTCGACCCTCGTTTATATTTTAAATGTGTATAGTATGCATCTTGTATTATGTTCGGTTGGCTGCACGGCTTCCATGTTACTCGACTAAACTACTTTTTGCCTGTTCACTGAGTTTGAATGACTCTGCGGCATTTAATTATAAACATTTCATAAAAATAGTTCAAAAAACAACAACAAAATAGAGGCAGTATACCACACACACACACACATAAACACACCCGCACACGCATACAAACACACACAGATACATCGGCAATGGTGTCCTTTAACAGTTCGTTATTCTCAGTTATGCTTGAAGCGCACTAAATGCTGCATGCCACCAACCAAGTGCCACCTGTCAGCGGCCTGAGAATAGAAAGACCACACATATAGAGACAAGCGCTTAGACAGCTTGGATAGACAGCCTTATAGACAGGTCCGGGCCAGTTGCAAAATGCAGTTAGTTAAACGTACAAACTGTTTGAGTATCAGATAGTCCGTTCAAGTATGGCTGCTGCATGTCCGTTAGATTGCCCTACGGCCGTATACCATTGCAGATACAAATGCTTTAGAGCTACTCTAGATGCATATGAGTGTGTGTGTGGGTGTGAGGGTGTGTATCTGTGAGAGTGTGTGTGTCTGCCTGTTTGCATGTATTTGTATACTAAATGCACATATATGCAAATGCGAGCAACTTGAGTTGAATTCCAATTACAAACAACGCTGTAATGATGCGCACACGATTTTGTTGTATATCAACACGCATACACATACACTCCCGGCACACACATACACACAGGCACTTACACACACAGGCACACATAGACAAATAGTACTCTGCAATTGACTGCTTGAAATCCTTACTTTGTTTGTATATCTCTTCAAGCGGCGTGTCTATATTAATGGCCTTTGGTGTATTAACACAGCCTCTTATCCTATACATAAACCACTCGCCTCCCCCTCTCTATCACTCTCTCCTATATATATATATATGTGTGTTAGTGTGTGTGTGTTCTTTTTTAATTGAATCATTTTAGAAATACAATTTTGTAAATGACTGTAGATATTTGTATAAAGGGTGTTTTATTTAGTGCTTGAGATTTTCCAAATGAAATAACACAGCTCAACATAATTTAGTTGAAACTACAGGTACTCAGTTCTCGATTCCCCGCAGCTGCATTGTAGCAATTGCCTAGCATTGTCATAGTTAGCGAAAAGACGCTACTTGTTTAAGTTTTTATGAATTTATGTCTTCAGCACTTGGATTTTCCTAAAAACTATAGAGGCAGAAATTTGTATTTCTAAGTAATATACTAATTAGAGTATTAAAGGTACAAAACATATACGATTCCCTATCTCTCTGGACATTTATATAAAATCTATAAAAAATGAGTTTTCTCTCTACTCGACACAATCAGTAAAGCGATTTTTCTAAATTCATTTCAATCTATCGAAAAATTTCTAAAGGAATTAGCTGTGCAAAATTTGAATGGTTCTACAAAGTTTTTCTTATTATTGTTGGAAAAGACTTGCAAGACGACCTGTAGGTCTATTGTGCCGCCTTCCTATATAGAGAGTTTAGAAGTGTGCCATCTGTATGTAGCTTCCTATTATGCTATGCAGTTTCGTCATCATGTTTGCAGTATCTGCAAGTTTTGTTTGGGAATATTCACTGTGAGATTCCTAAACCATTCTCAAACTATACTTACTTAGAAATACCTATAAGTCCCTACTAGTAAACAGCAGACTCCCAAAATATGTTTTACAGTTTCATCATCCTCTCTGCAAAATCTACAAGTTTTGTTTAATAATATTCCCTGACCTAACCGGTTAGAGTTCCTATAAAAATTTTTAAGCTACAACGGCTTAATTTCATGTATTTGTCAGTCGCTGTAGGTTATAAGTTCCTATACGGAAGCAGGCTGCCAATATATGCTTTGCAGTTTCGTTATTCTCCTTCGATAACCTGCAAGTCTTGTTTAAGACTATTCCCTCACATAATCTGTTAGAATTCCTAAAACAAATTTTTGACAATATTTGGTTAATTTCGTTCCTTTTTTAAGTTGGTGAAAGCTTATAAGCATAACTATGGGTAGGCTATTCCAGTACTCTCTGTCGTTTTTCTTCTCTCCAGGAATTGGGACTTGGAAAGTAATTTTTAACTTATATTACTAGGTATAGTCTTAATGGACCTACTTCTTCAATTACCAAACTTTTAAATTGATGTTTGATTGCATTAAAGCAACGGGTCGGGTTCGAGTAGATCTGCAATCGGTTCGGGAAAAAATATTGTATAATATGTGTTCCATTGACTCATATTACGCTTTGAGAACAAAATTGTTGCGCAAATTTTTGCAAATCAGGCGTTACACCTAGTCTGTTGTATTAGAAAAAAAAAATTTATTGCGCTGAACTATGGTCATTACTCCAAAGGCGAAGCATGCAGATATCTCTATTAATAGCGATAGTTCGAAGAAAACAGGGACCTTGCAGTTTATAGCCGAAAACCAACGGCGGTATCTTTAATTAATAAAGAAAGATTTTCCTAGGCAAATAGCGTTTATTTATTTGCTGTCTGTTTCACTGCTAGACAAATGCATTAGTGCTGCAGGGGAGAATCGGTTAAGTAGCGATTGCGCTACCACTACGCTACCCATGCCTCTTGGATCAGATAGCGTGGAATATCAAATAACTTCAAATATGATTAAGAAATTGATGAATTTTATGTTTTTAAATTCGATTATTTGTTGCACAAATTGTACGACAGCACTACAGGTTGCCAAAAGATAACAGATTCAATTATAAATCATAAAGTCTTAAATGAATTGTCAGAAATCTTGACATAAATTCCTCTCAGCTCTTATTAATAACTTAACATAAGCATTTGACAAAAATAGCTATCACATATATCGCTTCGAAACGACCCATTCTTCAACTAGCATTTCTTTGACAACAAAACAACTGCAGATGCTTGATTGCCCAAAAAGCTAAAATGTTTATAAATTTAATTTGAACGTATCGCACACGTACTGCTTCTTATGCACTTATGTCATATATTTTGTATCCATTTTAGCCATTAATCAATAATGCACTAAAACTGATAACAATTAAAGTCTTACTTATTGTAATTTTTATCAAAACTAAAGAACTGACGTAACAATTACTTCTCGAATAAAATATAAAATGCTAAGCCAGTGACAATGTGTAAAGTCCTTTAAGATTTGCATATGCATTAGGCACACACAAGTAATTTCGTAGATTTATATAGTATTTACAAAGATTACAGTTGCTGGTCGAGCTGGTCGAGCACTGATAACATATTAATTGTCTGGAAATATATCAAAGTGCAGACAATACTAACAAAATAAAGGCATTTGTTAAAGTTTAGAATACAAAGAGCAGCTTTCGGAGGGTTGCTTTAGCAAAAACGCTCAATGGCAGTGACAGTATGATCAACGAAATTTTAAGATATATTGGCGGTTTGGAAGTTATAACTTTTGATTTGTTTCGCGTTGCAATTTAAGTTTTTCTCTATTGTTTGCTTTTGCCCCAACACACAATGTGCGGTATTAAATCAATTAAATAGAATTTTTTTACATTTATTTTCAAAGCAACTCTCGCAACAAAATTTCTGCATATATTGATAAATTTTCGAATGCCATTTGTATATGTGTGTGTGTGTTATTTATTTGATTGTTATTTCATCAATTGTTTGTGCTTGCAACAACTTGTTTAGCCAAGTCAATTGTCTGGCAAAGTCAAAGTGGCCCAACAATATGAACGCCATTATATACATACATATATATATATATATATATACACTATATACTATATATCAAAAAACACAGCTACATACAGCTACGTACCACCACTTGCTTGTACATGTTTGTATACTGTCATGCCATTAAAACGAGTAAATTGCATTTTGAGACATAAATCGCATATAAATTTAATTATTTGCATTAACTTTCAAAAGCACATTGACGGTGTGGGGCTGGCCTTAGTGAAGGGCTGCTCAGTCCTTGTGCTGCGTGAGCGCCCAATGTGGGGCGTTACTCTGCGTGTTCCTCCTACACATTGTTGGCCGTCTTGGCTACTTGCAACAAATGAAAGCTCATTTGGAGCGAAATCTCATTAAGGGCACTGGCATCTTCTTCAGCTGGCAGTCCTGTCAATTAGTAAGGTTTGTAATTGAATATGCCAAAGCGTTATGATGTTGCCATTTAGCTGTTCATGTGCTTCTTCCCTCTGCCAGCCCACCCTCCCCAAAACAATTGGATACACTTCCGTTTGCACTCTGCTTTTGCGCTTACTCACAATTAGTATATTTGGCTAAGCACCAGCTGGCTTATCAGTAATACACTAAGGATACACTCTCGATGCGATACATACGCAGCTTAACAGTTTGCTCTTGTGTTTGCTCTCTATTACGATAGGAGTCATAATAATTTTGTAGGGCTTCATAAAATCAGAGTATTTAAACTAAAACTGCTAGTTTCCTTTTGAGCATCAACTTACTAATGCAATCGAACCATTAATTGCTAGCGTCAGCTATTAGTTTCAATTTGCTAACTTCAGCTTGCTAGCGCTAGTTTTTTGTGTTCACTGTTCAACGAAATAACTTCTTCTCAACAAAAAAAAAGCGTATTAACTAAGCGGCTTAGACTGTTACTTCACTAACCCCTCTTCTTCTCTACTTTTTGCACAATCAGCATTAATAAATATTCTTTTTTTTTGTGTGTTTCATTCATATTTACGTTTCTTTAATTGTGTTCACTATTATCTGCTATTTACTCTTAGCCACCCCAAGCACTCAACGCATCTACTTCACTGATTGGCCTCATTCTATGTCTAGTCGTAGGCAGTATAGCTGGCCCATTTCATACACTGCATTGGCCCAGGTCATATTTCCCCAAATTGATTGAAAGCCCCTGCCACTTGCTGCCCTTGCCTAACTGATGAATTACCCAAATCAATTCGTTAATTACACGAGGCAATGATGTTTGTAATCATAACCTCAAGCTGTGCCACGGACCCCCAATAGCTGGTGTTCCAAGTGCTCGCACTGGCAGGGGTGCTGTTTATACATTTGATTTTGAAATTGTAAGTTTTGCTCTGCTTGCTTGTTGTCCTTTGTGATTATTGACTTGTAGCTGTTGCAGAGAAATTCGATTTTGTAAATACGCAGTCAAATTTTGCATAAGCTTCAAAGAAGCTGCACGCTTTTTGGGATTTAAGGAAGCGATAAAGCTGATTTGATATGGCTAAGTGCTGGTTTTTAGACAATTAAAGTTCTCACGGCTAGTAATTGATCTTTTATTTTGAAGTGCGAAAGGTACAAGTCTATAAAACTACTACAATGTCTATGCATAAAGTTAAATGTTTTGGAAAACCAAACTAGCATGCAAACTGCTGCCCCCACTGACACATCAATAGTTTTGCCAAGATGTGCCACACTATAAAAGTCAGACTATGCTTTATGGTAATGCTAGTTCGAAGCACCTGACTGTGATTTCTGCGGCAAATGGTGGATGCTGCTGGCAATACCATTTCATTTCACATAAGAAGTACTTTATATGCAGTTCATAACAGATTTCACGTAACTCGCTCGCTTTTCATAATAACTTTACGTGTTTGTTCTTTCATCTTGCAACAAGATGTTGCAAGCATGTGTGTTATTTTTATTATTATGTTTATTATTATTACGATTATTATTAGGCAAAGGCAATGACGTAGCAAAGTCAGTGCGGCGAGGCAATGAAAAAGCAATCAAAGACAAAAGCTCATGAAGCAATGATTGCTTAACAGCTGCATAACTGTTTCAAATGTTTACAAAATGGCGTCTCCCGGAGAGAGAGAGAGAGAGAGAGTGAGTCGCTCGACTGCATAATCATGCAAAGCGCGAGCAGTCAAAGTGTGTGTGTGTGTGTGTGTGTGCGAGAGTGCGGCTTGCCTTGAGGCGAGGCCATGTAATTAAACTCATTACCCAAACCAAACAACAAATACTAAATACAATCCCTTGACTTCACAAAACGTATACATATACACAGTCTGTGTGTGTGTCTGTGTTTACTTATACATATACAGTCAAATAAATATGCAGTGTGCAAGCAATGTGCCAGGACGCGTTTGACACAAAACAGCAGGAACAACCGCAATACAAACATTCATTGCCTTTAGCCCACACTTTGCTCAACTAAAGCTTAAGTAGCTGCAAATTAATTAATTTCCATTTGAATTGCGCAGTGCCAGCAAAAGCAAATAAGCAAAAAGTGTAGCCTACAATCAAGCCGAAACTTGCATACACTTTAATCCAAATTAAATTCGTATCACATCATCAATCGATTTGTACCTACCTTATGTTACTTTGAAAATAAGCTTATCATTATCTAAAACAACAGAATCCTTACTCATATATTTTCACAGATGGAAAATTCAATAAAATATTAATAAAACAAATGCGATTTATTTGACCCGCAAAAACATAAGCCTTATTATCTTGCATAAACAGACTTACTGATGGGCAATGCATCAATACAGTGGACAAGATATATAAAATATGTGGATATACATTTGACGAGCAAAATACTATATAATATATCCATCCCTATATCCTTTTATTAAGCGTAAATCTCATTTGTCAATTGAAAACAAATTAATAATATTTAAAATAATACTAATACCAACTATGTTATATGGGTCTAGGACTAGGTTATATGGGTTTGGCGTGTTTGTGCTGCATGTCACAGATAAAAGCTATGCAGTGCGCACAACAAAATGATTTTTAATCTACCCTTATTTTTCTACCTTTTATTTTCACGAAAATGAAATGAAAATATCAGTCAGGCTACCATTACATTTAAAACAAAAAAAATATGTTTGCATAAACTTTATATTATTTTTGAAGATTCTTTATTTTTACGCTCAACTCAGAGTAAGGGTGGGTACTGAAAGGAAGTTATATTAAATCCATTTCGTTCGACGCAAGGACAAAATCAAGTAACAATTAAAACGTTCCCTGTTGCTTTCTGTTAATTAACAGCAAAACAATATTTCTATTCTATTCACAAATATTAAATTCTCTATGATGAAACGTTTATCATACACTGTTCTACAATAATTTTCAGCTATTTCATAACACTCTCTTAAAGAGTATTCAAAAATAAACAACATGCTCCTGCTACGTTCAAATAAATATGTTAAATGAAATGGTTTTTAAAGCGCTGCACTTGTCGTTCAAAAGAGCAGCAACTGACCGAAAGTTGTTGGGCGTGCCCACACCTACCTCCACTAGGTATGCGTTATCGGAGGCAACGGAGGTCAGTGCGTCTGTCCACAACAAAGGCAAAATATGCGGCAACATATACCAAAAAAAAAGGACTACAACAACAGGTTTTTAATTAATTTCATGCCTTTTTGTTTTGGTTTTTGTACTGTGGGCGCTGTAGTTTTTGTTGCCGCTGACGTTGGTCAAAAGCATAATAAACATTTAAAAAAACATTTCATGGAACCAAAAAAAAATGAAAAACTTCAAAATTTGAGCGCCTCCCATATATGTAGGTGAAATGCAAGAAAAAACACTGTAGCATACTTTTGTGCGGTTTGATTTATTTGCAAAAAGCAAAAAGCAAACAAAATTGAAGGCAAGAAGAAGAAACACAAACACACTCACAAATAGAGTACGAAAAAGCAAAGAGTAAAGTGAAAAACTGTTTGCTGGTCCGGCAGCCGGTTGAAAATGTGTACGAGACTCTGTTTCAGAGACACAGCGAGAGACAGAGAGAGAGAGAGAGAGTGAGTGTATGTGAGTGTGCGAAAATTAAGTGAGCGTAAACTGTGTGCGAAATGCGAAACGTAGCCGCCACCGCAGCCAAAAACGCAGCGAAATAAATGTGTGCATAGCATTACACTGCAAAAAATTTATTGTTTTTTTAATCTTCTCCATCTTTGATACACTTTACAATATATGTTATGAATGCAAAAAAGAAGCGCCAGTTTTTTGGAAAACGAAAAATTAAAACCAAGAATTTTATTTAAATTTATTGTTTAAAAGCGTTTAAAACATTTCATCATTGAGCTGGAAACTGCCAACTGTGCGCTGCTTCTAGGCGGCTGCGATCATATCCACGATGCGCACACTTTGCTACTCAACCGCAGCTTGCCACCCTATCAATGTTCCTATTTACAGACTGACAACCTACAAGATGCTGATATAAGAGATCTACAACATTATATGTATGTTTTTGGAACACGCAGGATTGCGTCTAACTGCTGACAATAAATATCTTGGTCCGCAATGAGTTGCAGCTCAAAGAGCATATGCATAAATAACGCATACGCCATGTAGTTTACTATGTAAAAATGAAAATATTAATAATGAGTTGGGTATAATGTTGTTATTATCGCTCCTTTTACCATCTTATGCACGGACTATAATAAACTTAACGATTTTCTATTGTACGAACGGTCTATTCAATTCATCTGTAATCCCATCACGAACATGTGAAACCCCAACTTGGTCAACGCTGATCTTTTGGGTTTTTTTTTTGCTAAAAAATGTTTAAACTTTCATGCTACTTCCTGTTTTCATCCTTTACAAAAAAAAAGTAAATCCAAGTTCCTAGATAGACAGTTGGATAGATAGATAGTTAGATAGATAGATAGATAGATAGATAGATAGATAGATAGATAGATAGATAGATAGATAGATAGATAGATAGATAGATAGATAGATAGATAGATAGATAGATAGATAGATAGATAGATAGATAGATAGATAGATAGATAGATAGATAGATAGATAGATAGATAGTCTTCAAGTATCCAATTTTTTTAATAAAATTCATTTCTTTCGCAAGTTTAGGTAAAATTATTTTTTTTAAATAATTCTTAAGTCATTCGGCTCAGTGTATTTGTTATCCACCGGCCATGCTTGTACGCGCCTTTGTATGTGTTGCATATAAAAATTGCACGCAAATAGCCAAATTAAAACCGGGAGCAAAGCTGCTACTGCAGCCAGCAGTGCCAAATAAAAAAATGCAACGCAAAAAAAATCCATCCAGTAAATGGTTAAGAAAAACTGAACGCAATGCAGCGCCACCCCACCGCCATGGACCAAGTGTACTTGCTACCCTGAGCCGCCATTTGCAATTCACTTCTGGTATGCCCGCCATTTTTCGGCACGTTCGCCGTGTGGCCAAGCGCAGCCTTCATCAATTTTACGTTACGGCGCTGCGAACTGCAACGCTTGACATTAATGGCAACCAACTGTGCTGGGATGCCACCATGCTGCCAGCCAACACCCGCTCATACTGTCTTTTTTTTTTTTGGTTATTCGTTAGAGCTTGGTAGCGCCCACATGTACGCATAGTTCAAGGCTATTGATGCCACATCCACATACACAGCCAGTGCCAGCGCCAGAGCAACTCTCAGCGACTGCAACGACAGCGATAAACAAGAAGTGTGGATTGGAAATTGTGTGTACGTGTCGTGTTGTATACAGCCTGCCTTTTGCTCCTGCTGCACACGTCTCTTTGGCAGCGACCACAACCCCAACTACTCCATGTGCTGCATGCAGCGGCAATATCACCTAGAGCTCAGCTCAGCACACCTCAATGCAACGGATGCGTTCGCATGGCAGTTTTGAGGTTGTAAGTGGGCGATAGGGCGTAGTCGCTACGTGTGCGACAATGCTTGACATGGCTTAACGTAGACACAGTCACGGCTGGCATACACAGCGCGAAAAAAGTGGAATGGAATGCCATTTGTTATGACAGTAGCAGAAGCGTGGTAGCAGAGGTTACGTGGCAAAGAGTACGAAAATGAAAAACATCCCATAACTGCTTTGTGGCTGTTCAGTGCTCCAAAGACGTCATAGTGATTCTTCTCAAATGCTTTTACCATAGTAGCACTTTCCTTATTGCAATCTTCTTGCTTACTTTCTGCTAGTTTCTCACAGTGTAGCTGTGGCTCTTGTTGCGCTCTTGTTGCCGTCATATTGTTACGAGATGACAAAATCCTGTACCATGTCAACGGCAAATTCAAGTCAAGTCCATGCTGTTCCCTGTACGGCTTTTGGCTAAGCACATTACGCTGCAGACACACACCAATACATTAATACATAAATACATATCTGCATATCTGCATATATAGAGAACGCAGTCCTTTGAGTATCTATGTGTGTCTCAGCGAGTGTGTGTGTGTTGCTTTACAAACAATCATAACAACAAACAAACCCCAAAGCCGATACAATCAGCCTTGATAGCTGACGTGGCTTCACACTTTTATCATTTATGGCGTAAACTTTGTTTCAGCAGCTCATGTCCCAATCGGGGATTGCTTTGACCTGAAAACGGCTGACGGCTGACGGGTCGGTCAGCTCATACAATTCTGCATAGTCCGACATTTTGAAATAACTTTGTTTACGCATTTACTTTGTTTGGTTGGTAAGTTTCTTACAGCTAACAGCCATTAAGCGCACATTTTTGCTAGACTAATTTCGTGCTGGAGATTACAATCTCAAGCAGCAGGCCACTAGGAGCCACTATTGCAGCGTTAGTACAAAAAATTCTTGCACATTATCTTGGCACTTTATTTTGGGGTACAAAAAAAAAATCGCACAAAAAAAACAAATTAAGCTAAAAGTGGCCGCTGGAGAACTTCAACATGGAATGCCTGAGCAGCAAAATATGTAAAGAAATTAATATGATTGGGAAGATAGGAAGTTTAAAAAATCTAAGTCAATTCAATCTAATAACATCGCGGGGAGTAGATATAAACCTAGGCCTAACAATGCTTATGCTTAGCAGTAGGTCAAATATATCTCCCATTATCAATCCCAAACTAAATAGCATCACCTTTTTCATCCAGTTATCAGCCAAGTTATGTGAAATATTTTACAAACTGACTGTAGAAAATCTGTGAAAAACTCACAATATCTCTTTATATGAAGGGCATTGGACCTAAAAAGACATACGCCTCCTAAAATAAATTAAATAAATTTCGATATAATTGGCTTATCGAAGTTTAGCCGCATATATGTTGGTCCTAAAATTTTTTATCTATTTTAAGTTTAATATAAGAAGTTTCATAGGTCTACCTCAACCTTTTCTTTTAATTTCTCATAAATAATTTAATTTTTTGGCCACATATCCATTTTTTTCTGTTTACCAACCGCGAAAGTTTAATTTTTTTGTTTTGCTTTCGTGTGTAATTGGTTGAGACTGTAATTACATTAATTTTTTCTCTGAGTTGCATATAATTTTATTACAATATTTCTTTTGTTTACTTTGAGTCCTTTGTTGTGCTATGATTCATTCTGTTCTGGTTGTAGTTAGCGTAGGCAAACATGAAATCAAAAAAAATGTGCACATAAATTAAACATAATATAAAATATATAATATGCAAGTGCATAAGTGCATCCATATTTGCGTGTGGGCAACTGGCGGAGCCTATGAAAAACCAATATGTCATATAATTATGACCAATCGCATACACAGAACCGCCCACATAGAACGACATGTTGACAATTTACACAGAGTTTTCCGAGTGCTTGTGCAAAGTTTCGAAGCGCTGGTAAAGAGAACTGCAAAGGGCTTCAATATTAGAATAATAATTCCCCCCAAAAAATAAAGCAACACAAAATTATAATAATAAAATAAAAAATACTATACATATTTCTGCTCATACGAGGGTTGCATTTTCAATTTTAATTATTGAAAATTGCTTTATTGTTTTTCAAAATATTCTCCATTAATTTCTATACACTTTCAATTTTCCAATTGTCGCAGGAATTTTGCCGCTTTGATTGAGGCATCTCTTAAAAACATGCATTTCGGACGGCATTAATCGTAACCGTAACGTAAGAAACTTTTAAAATATATTTATAAAAATGTTGATATAAGCGATCAATTTTACTAGTTAAACTTGTAAGGGGCTTTTGTTTTGGGGTATTGAACTTTAAGTTGGCATTACTGTTCGAGATGGCGACTGATTTAACAGCTGTCAAGCTATTTATTCTCAGTTTGACTTGGCAATTCATCATGAATAGACCCATGATCATTAAGCAAGACGTAGATTGGGCCCAAAACGAGATTGCCGTTGTTCCAGATTGTCATAAGTGAATTTTGTTTAGCAATAAAGCGCACTTATGGTAGCCAAACAACGTCAACAATCAAAACTGCCGCATTTAGAGTGAAGCGAATCCTGAAATGTATGTCGAAACACCGTTTCATCCAGAAAAATTGACTGTTTAGTGCGCTTTATGGGCTGTTGAAATCATTGCTCGGTACTTCTTCAAAAACGAGGATGGCCAGAACATTACAGTCAATGGTGATCGGTGTTGAGCCATGATTACTTACTTTTTCATTCTTGAATTAAACAACCATGATGTCCAGGAGCTGTAGTTGCAATAAGACGGCGCAACATGCCACACAGCTTCTGCCAGGATCGATTTATTGCAAGACACGTTTGGTGACCGCCTAATTCCACGTTGTGAACCTGTGAATTGGCCTTCGAGATCTTGTGATTTAACATTGATACACTTCTACTTTCTGTGGGGCTATGAAAGTCATTGGGTAAGCCATAAACGCTTAACCATTTGGCAGACAACATTGGCCGTGTCATAACCACTATACGACTACAAATTTTGGAAGACGTCATCGAGCATTGTACGTCCAGATTGGACTATAACCGAGCCAGCCCTAGCGGTCATATGGCAGAAATGCCATTTAAAATGTAATGCCACAAGATTATCTTTCGGACAAATAATATTCAGGTCAATCGAATCGAAGTTCTATTCCTCTAAAAAAACACACACACATAAAAAGAGAGTTTATAATATTAATTTATATATAAAATAAATAATATCTTAATAATATTAGCAAAATTTATCAAAATAAGTTACACAATATTTTTGGAAATAAAAGAAAAATGCTTTAAATAGAAAAACTGCAAATTTAAATAAAAAACTTATTTGCTGAGACTTCGATTATAAAAAGATATTTAACATTTTAAAAATTGTTTATGTTATACAATATTTTAGGACATTTAAAAACAATAAATATATTTGAAATTAAAAAAAAAAAATCAGCATTAAACAATTAATTTATTAATTAAATTAAAAGTTTCAAAGTTTTGAAAGTTTTAGCTGCGTTAAAATTTGTTTATATTTACATATCGTTTGTATGCTTTTTAGTGAAATAATTTTTTTTTTTAAATAAAATCAATAATAATATTTATGTACAATGACATACATGCGTCTGCATCGACTGCTTTCAAGAATTTTCAATATTTTACTTTTCCAAGATATTCGATCGCAATATATGTTTACATATATTTGAAATTCATATATAATATATATAGAACTATGCATGTATGCATATGCATGCAACTGTGGCATGGCCGTATAATTTGATTTATGTTGTGGCACAATAAAAGCAACAACAACAACAGCAACAACAACAACAAACGAACAACAAATTGTTGCAAACGACAACAGCAGCAGGCAACAAATTTGCATGTCAAAATCAAATGCGACAGTTTTGACGTTTCGCCCGGCTCATTATATTTGATAATAATGATATTGTTAATGTTCATTCTGTTAATGACGTTGATAATAATAATTACAAACATCATCATGTTGTGTTGGGCGAAAGGATATTGCTTGCCAAAATGTAGGGTTTGACGTGCCTCTATTTGAGGGTTTTGACGCAAACGGAAACGGAAAGGCAAATACGAGTTCATGGTTGTAGCACAAAATGAATAAAGTTTCCCCAACCCCCCTGATAGTAGATAATACTCATAACATATTTTATGAAAATAGTTTTACTTTTAAAATTGTCAAATTATTTGCAATTATTGTTCTTGGCAAAGTCTCGTGCATTTTAGACACACACACACACATATACAGCTATAATTGAAAAAACGTAGAGCCGTGTGGGGGTCCTATTAGGCTGCCAAAGTAAATTATTTTCGACTTCAAAAATGTAAATAGCACAAAATTAAACACACATATTCCAACCACAAGCCCCTCAATAAGTCGCACTGATTATAGTTTTGTTTTATTTATTAACGAAATAAGCTATTTAATACATTTAACTATGCTTATTTTTCATAATATTTCAATTGCCAATAAGCTGCCCGCATCTGTATGCGCAGATTATACAACAAAATTTTGTTGCATTATGCATACGCAATAAATAAATATAATAATAAATAAATCAAACACTCGATTGAATAATTAGCAGCACAGAAAATGCAATTCGTAAATAACAATACGTAAAATTAAATGTGAAATCAAATGAAAATTAAAAACAATGTGTGGAAAATTGAACGGCAAATATTAAGTATACGCCACATATGGCAATTCAATTGGCTGGTCATTCGTATTCGTGCATCCTTGTCTGATTTCATTTCATTTGCTGTCACATGTCACTTAACACTGTCAAATGTGTCAATCAGATGGAGCACAACAGATGCGGCAGCTGAGCAAGCTGAGTAAAATGAATGCGAACAATAACAACATAAGTCGACTTGTAGATGCTCTTTTGTGTGCAAGAAATATTTGAGCGAAAGTAGTAAGTTATGCACACGAATTGACTTTTATAGTTTATAATGAGTTTAATATGGCACTTTTTTTTTTTTAAAGAGCATCAATACTGTTTGGGCACGTCGATCGGAAAGTATAGATTGATCGGACACACTCCTAGGAGAGACAACAACAATATAGCACGTGCAGCTCTCGAATGCAATACTAATCTGCATATTCCCTTTGCGCACATATTCTTCTCTTAAAATCCATACTTAACTGTTAAGTCGACTGCTTTTGCAATAAAACTATAATTGGTTTTAATTTGTTGCCAAAAACACACTTTAAATTTAATATATACTGAAGCTACTAGTTCACTAAGTACTCCAGTTGAAATTTGCTGGTTTGAATGAAAGATATCACTGTCATTCGTTACTATTGACCATCACCTTTAAGAGTATAAATGGCATATTTCATCAAAATAATAGCGTCGTTGTTGTTAACCACAGGAAACATGTCGAATTTTGTTACAAGTATATTGCAAATGCGAAATTCGTTATTTTTGTCATTTCACAAACGGGAAAAAGCAGCTGAAGCTCATCGGTTGCTGGTAGAAACGTTTGCTCCAGTGATAAGAAGGTGAGAGGCATGGTTTTGTCAATTCAATAGTAAAGATTTTGATTTGGCCTACCATGAACATGCTGGTGCAGCGAAAAGGCTCAACAATTGGTGCAAACTTTCAGTGTCATGGGTAAGTTCCACAGAAGTATGGAAATTGGGGTGCCACACCAACAAAATGATAGGCAAATGGCAATGGCTGCAAATCCAAATCACTTTGACCATAAGACAATGTCCTGTGTTTAGTGGGACCAGTCTGGTATGTTATACTACGAGTTGTTAAAACCTGGTGAAACGTTTAATAAGGATAGCTACCGAACTCAAATCATCAGTTTTAATAATGCGTTGATAGAAAAACGGCCGGAAGTTGCACAAAGATATGGCAAAGTTATTTGCAACATGACAACGCGCCGGCTCATACAGCTAACTTAGTGAAAGACACGATGTCTTCAGATTAACTGAGCAATACTATCCCAGCCGCTGTACTCTGCAGACTTTGCATGTGTGGGACACTCACTTCAGAGCAGCGCTTCGCCAACTGTGGACAAGTCGAAAATTGATTTGTGGGACTCTTTGCCTCAAAAGAAAAACAGCTTGATTGGGATGGCATTCATAATTAGCCCAAAAGTTGGGCTGATTTTGTTGAATCATATGATCAATACTTTCAATAAAAATGAAAATTCAGTGTTTTATTCATGCATAAAAGCATGTCGGTTTTATTGACTCTAATGCACACCCGAACAGAATTTCTTTTACCATTCCGTTCAGCGTAACTTGTAAATATGAACCTATGGCATTCAACATTTTATAGATCTAATTATGCATTACACGAGGATTTTCGCGTCTTATGCCCAAACTATAATCAACCCTAACACTTCCTGTCCTATGAACGGTTCTTTCAATACAACTCTTTGTCTATCTTAACTCATCTTGATTCAGCAAATCGAGCAACTTTGACCAATTACGAACTATTAAAAAGTTTTATATTCTTTTTTCCTCGTTATGTTAATTTTATTATTTTCAAATTGCTTGATCTTAAAGTTAACTGGACGTAGTTGTACCCCTAAATTAATGATAATAAATTAATTATGTACGATTTATATCAGCGCATTTATATTGTATAAATCTTAAACTAAATCGTTTTATTATTAATTTTATTAACCTCACAATTTCCCGCTTTTACCTCTAATGCTTAAAAACAGCAAAAACATAACTGTAACTAAAAGAGCCCATACAACAAAGAGTATTGCAAAAAAATAAACACGCAAATAGCAAAGGAAATGGCAGAGCACTCAATCAATGCAATGGCTGCACTTGGCGCCTCAACGTATGCAATATATATTTTTTTATTTTTTTTCAAGCTCTCCGGCTCGCTGCAATCCTTTGCCACTACGTCGCGCCTCGTCTCTCTCTCTCACTCTCTCGTACACTCTCTCTCGCTGTCTGACGCTCTTTGTTCGCGTTGATTGTTGCTTATTATTGAACATTTTATGTTACATTAGCAAAAAAAATTTAATTAAAAATGCAAAAGCCGTAGGATGTTGTGCGGCGCTGCAGACCTTGCGTTCTGTGGCATGAAATGTCAAGGCGCTGCCATATCAATTTATAACACACAGACACAGGCAAACCTCAGCTGTGGCAACACACAGACGTGCACGACCATGAGGCGCCAATGCGTAAGAGCAACAAAAAAAAAACAAAGCGAAAATTAATGGAAAATTAATTAAGTGTCGTTTAATGTTGTCTCAATGTAAACGCTTTCAACGCAACGCAAATTAAATTGTTCAGTCGTTCTTACTGCCAAACACCAGCCCAAAAGCTGCCAGCATATGTATTATACATTTTATAAATATAATATATATAAAGTAATGCTACGCCCTGCCCTGCCCCTCCCCTCTTGTTTTATCTGTACGTTTTGATTTATTACTTTTTATGAATGAGGCTCTTTGTATGAAAGCAAGTCATACATATATATATAACGTCGTGTACAAGTGGCCAACTTTAACTTTAACATCCATCAGCGTGCCAGCCCATGCTGCGTATACATAATCTCAACTGCACTGCTTGCAAGCATGCGGCAGCAATTGACGGGAGTGGGAGCAGATAATTAAAAAAAATAAGCAAGTTTTAGTCGCAATTGGTTTAATTTTAAAAAACTTAAACAAGCAAAACTGCCACAAAACTAAACTTCCTAAAATTGACTGAAAATATCAGCTACATAAATTATATTCAAAGTATTTCCCTTTAAGAGTAACACGCCAGCCTCGCTCCCTAATAATTGTTAGTTCTTCAGTTCATTATTATTTAAAGCTCATATTATGAAGCACATAAAAATATTTAATTTTTACTAGTAAAAAGGTTCTTCAGCGCTGTATTAAATTTTATGTAAAGTTGATATTTTTTTCCTTCATTTTTATGGGATTTTTTTTAATGTTGGTGTATCTAGGGTTTATATAATATATAAAGCACAGTAACTGCAAATAGCAATTCGCTTGTGGCTTCAATTCAATCAACGGTGCTATAGGGCTCACAGACGCCCACCTTTATATATATATATATATATATATATATACAAATGTAAGCCATACTCGTGCATGACTTGCATTACAGGGCTATATAGGATGCCAAGTAATATGATTCATGTTTATTGGTCTACCGCATAGGCGAGGGTAGGCTGAAAAGTAAGCAGGAGGCAGCTGCAGCTTTATTTTAGTTGCAACAGTGATAGATTTTTTTTAGCTACAATTTTGTGCTTTGGTTCTTAATTTGTTGGCTGTGCACCAATCATAAGTAATGCTTGAAGTAAAGTTTCTTTCATTCTTCTTGTTTTTAAAACCCATTAGCTTTACATGTTGACATAATCCCTCTTATATATAAAGAAGTTTTTTGATGTGGGATTTACTTTGAAAACGAGCCTAGGGAAAATTGCTTGTTTCCAAAATTAAAAACTAATTTGAAGCTGAATTTTTTTAATGGCCAAAAATCTGTTTACGTTATAAACAAACACTGGTTGCTTATTTTGACTTCAGAGTATTTTACATCAAAACGTTTCACACTCAAAATTCAATATTTTTGGTTTAAATCGTGCCGAATTATACACAAAATTTGCCAACTGTTTTGCATAGCAAAAAAATACTACATATTGCTGACAAAAGCTAACATACATAGTGTCTCAGCCTACCCTCGTCTTTATACACATAAAAATATTAATATACAATATTTATTTATTTATATGTGCAACTCCTTGGGTACTTACCTTCTTGCAGTAATCAAGTAAATCCATTTTATCACGCAAACATGTTGCACCCGTTGTCTTCTTGCTCAAGTCCGTAACCCAACGTCCTTCCTCGGATAGATATTGCGGCTGATAGATTTGTCCAGCTTCACAGAGTACGGCTATTTGTGGCTCCCAACGTGGTGAGGCGCACTGCAAAGAGTTTTCAATTAAATGCGTTTAGTTTGCAATTGCAATTAACTTGACTTTTGATTGACTTAATGCTAGGCATTTATCTAACTGAAACAAAAGCCACTGACACATTGTGCTTATCGGCTTATTAGCTGCAGCTGTCATTGGCCATTTTTGGTTATACCAAAACGCTGCCCATCTGCACATGATCGGGCTGGTTTTGATAACAGTCTCAATGCATTGTGACAGGAGCAAGCAGCCAACCAACAATGCCTGATAGTAAATCAGTAGATAATATTGAAAGCAAATGCAACTGCAACTAGGTCAGCTTGCAGCTGCAACTGGCTTGCTACGACAGTAGCAAGTTGCCTGACGGCCACACATACTCATGCTCCTATCTTTCTATCACTTTATCCGTTGGCTTTATGGCTGCTACATATGATGTCTCCGGCATTTGCTTCAGTAATTGTAGCTGCATGTGCAGCTATTTGGTATCCAGTGCCATAGTGGACGCGCAAACTCATATACAGATGTGACAGCTTATTTTGCAAATTGCCAAGTAAAATGCAAACTACACTCAATATCTGTTCATCTATGGCTTTCTGAGTGTTTCTATGGTTTATGTTTATGCAAGACTTATGGTGTTTCATTCAATTACTGACACAAAGCAAAATAAACAAGTTTCTAACAAAAACAATTACAACAAAACAAAAAACGAAGCAATAATCATAATACCTAATTGTATTGTACTACAATGCGTATACGTTATATTTTAACTGATACAGTAGACGCTGGCGTTAGATATTACGTATACGTAGTAGGTATATGAGCAGGCAGGCTTGCTGCAGTTCCAAGATTGTTAACGCAGATTGTATAAAAAGACTTTTTATTTTCATAAATATATAAATACAGTGTAGGGCCATTCTTTGAAACAGCAATGGGCAACTCTATCACTTCTGACAGAAGTTACAGATCGACTAATCAGCGTCACTCCAAGACAATTTTTATCATGAAAAAGTTTACACCAAAAAAAGGCGCTAAAATTATTCAGCTCTACATACAAAATAACACAAATTTAAAAGTGAGCCCATTTATGGCACTATAAGACGGTTTCTGCGCCAAATTTGCTGCGATTATCATTTTAATATTAATTTAATTCGTGTCGATTTTAAGATATTTCCACTGCCACACTGCACGTCAAATAATGCATTTGTTGCTCCCAATGTTTCGCGGACGAGTCATGTTTATTTTGACTAGCCACCAAGATCGCACGATCTAAACCTATCAGACTTTATTTTTGAGAGTATATTTGAAATCAAAGTTGTACGCTAATAAGCCCTAGCTCATTTTAAAGACAGACTGTGAGGTCGTACGAGA
Organism: Chymomyza procnemis; assembly: GCA_035046065.1. Classification (NCBI taxonomy): domain Eukaryota; kingdom Metazoa; phylum Arthropoda; class Insecta; order Diptera; family Drosophilidae; genus Chymomyza; species Chymomyza procnemis. The sequence goes on along the minus strand of JAWNOJ010000021.1, from coordinate 31,310,859 downwards.
CAGTGTTGAGGAGCAACCGCGAACATCGAGTTATAATCGTTCTCAGGGGTTGAACATCACTTGGATCACACTTCGTCGCATAATTCGTGTCGATTTGAGAGATTTAAAATGGTATACAAGCTACACTCAATTATCGTATACGTGTCATGCCAACTACGGCAAATGGACAATTAAAACGGCTGAGAACGAACTCGATGTTTGGTGAAATATCATCAAGGCAAATGTAGCACATTTTATATTAAGCAAAAGTGTAAATAATCAAAATTGTCGGTTCTATGCCATAGAAAATCCTTAATTCATTAAAGAACAGCCTCTATACGATCAAACTGTGAGGATAATTGAAGTCCAAGGCATAAGCTGATAAGCCAAGCAACAGCTTATAGACAACAAAAGACGCAGAATTACAGTCATATCGATTCATACGTTGGCCAAAACATTTGAAAACGGCGAAAAAACAGCATACTTTTTGCTCAAGACCAAATATGGTCATTTACACGATATCATATTAAAAAAGTAGCTTGAACTTATTTCCTTAAACCGAAATTTATAAATATCAAAATGATAGTTTCCTTAGAATAATGATAAGTATTTTTTGTTTTTTTTTTTTTTAACTTGCAAATATTAATTTAAAGTTATAGCATGCGCAATTTATCAAGTGTTTACTGTAATACAATGTAATACAATAGAAACCACAGTAAAGTAAAAAGCACACGCGGCGTATACGTAATATTTATATAGGAAACACATATTGCAAACGCTACGCATGTGTGTGCGTGCTTATGTGTATGTGTGAGTGTGTCGTTGTGTGTGGTTGTATATGTGGCAGCAAAAAGCACGACAATTTGAAAAAAAAACATATAGAAAGTAAGAGCAACAAAAGGCAACGCAGCGCACATTAATCATACGCCACATTGACGCTATTAGGCAGTACGCTTGATACCTAAAATGGGCGTGTCCAAATGATAAAAAATCGATGCCTAATATGCACACACACAGACACATATACACACAGTTACATAAGCTAAAAAAAAAGCTAAGCACACATGTCGAAAACTTGAACTAAAGAAACACTTAATGAGATCCGCCTGGAATAGCCACAAAGAAAAAAACAAAAACCCTCCAGCAAATGGACAGCGATTTTTTGGCAACTCAGCTATATCGAGCACAACAAAAGTTGCAAAATTAATGACAGCAAAGTGTGCTAAATAGCGTGTAGATACCATACTTTGTTGCAAGCGGGCTAGAACAAAAGTTGCACAGTCAACAGTTATTAAAGTGGCAGCACAAATGTTGGCCTCAACCCAAGAGGCATGTGAAAATCGGATTTTTATATTTTTTAAAACAATAAAGAGCTGATATTTTTTAATGATGCACTCAACTCGTGCAGTACCTACAATAAGCATACAATACACTTACTTAAAGAACGGAAGAAATATAAAAAAATTAAATCCGAGCTTAACCTGTCAATATGTTGTGCTGTCTGACAGTTGAGCAACTCAACAAACCAATGCCATAGAAACCAACTCTATGTACATAATAACTTGGTTTACGAACTGTTGGCCAAACACACACACACACACACACACACACACACACACACACACACACACACACATCCACTTCTAAGGCTCCTTGTTATGTGCAATCCTTTTCGTGTGCAATCAATTTGCTTGTAAGCTGCATAAAATAGTTCATTTCCTGCGTTATGCTATACACTGCAATTGGGCTTTTGTGAGATGTCAGCGAGTTTGTTTCATGGCAGATACCTAAAAGCGCATGGTTATGAAGTATGGATCATCAAACTTCTAACTTGTAGATAAGATTATCATAGAAAACTGAAAGAACTTATAAAGGGCTATGTTTTATGTTATAGACCAACTTGTACTTGATTGAAGTTGGAAACAAAAAATGGCAGCCACGGCATCATATTTAATATAAGCATTATATTTTCTAGTGACAGGCTTTTTTCTAAAAGTTTGCATATTTTAATGTTTTTCTAATCCATATCCTACTTGGTCACGCGCGTTCAAGGTGTCCCAGATTCTTTCTGGATTATATGCAGCAAAGTTAGAAATTATGCAGGGGTTCACAGCTCTAATGCTTGTTAGAACAAAATAAAGCTAAGCACTGCAGTGCAATATTGCCTAACAATAATCTTATTACAATTTGCCTTTTTTTGGAACTAGCGCTTCTTAGCCAGTTCTTGATGCGCTTGAATTCTCGTCCATTGTCTTTGGCAGCATACTTGAACTGTCACCACTATGATACAATCCAAGCTTCCTAGAGACGATGCTTATTTGCTGGCTTAGCACTTTCAAGAAAACAATTGTCAGGTGTATCTTGTGTGCTCATATGGACTGCCAAAGTAATTTCGTATCTTTAGTTGCAACGGTTTGGTTCTCAGAATTGGAAGGCAGTGAGATAGAAGTACAGCAGCCCAACCATAGCAATGCCAAGGCTCATATCCCACGCACTTTTATGCGCTCAATAATAGCTGTGCTCAGTACAACATTTCTAGTGCTTTTTTTATGATTTAACCTTAAAATTCTGCAACAACCACAAAACGATCCTTCCAAATATTTGCTCACCATGTGTCTTTTCGCCCCATTTTATTATTATTCATTTTTTAAATGATCTTGATGCTTCAGCATCTACATGTAGTTACATATGCCTCACATCTACCAATACTACATCTCAAAAGTGTATATGAAAATTGCAAGCACATTTTACAATCCTGCCACATTGTCTTTCCAAGCATGCTATGTTGAACATATTGACAGAGAAAGAGAGAAATCTTCAAGTAGCATTACGTTCGCTCGTGAATTCAAAAACTGTTTTCATTCAACTGTCATTCATTCATTCGTTCATTCACATTTTACCTTGCATATTTATATCTATATATATCCATATATACATTTTCCATTTCGTCCTTACAGTGCATTCAATACACACAGAAACACCCACACACACGCACACCCACACACACATATTTCAAACTAAGATGCTTAAGTTTGCTGGTTGAAGTATTTTAAGGGGAACCCAGTTCTGGCACTGAAATGTTACTTCCAAATTGAAAGAGTACAACATTGTAGCAGCAGCCTCTATGAAAGCAGCAGCAATTAGTTAGTAAAAGTGCTAGGGCTGCTGCTGCCATGGTTGCAACGGCGCTCAAAGCCCCAGCCACCTTGAATGCAACAAATCAGCAAAAAGCTGATTTCTATAGTCAATAGCCCGGCGCCAACATGCTGGCCAATCAATGTAACTTTGGCTTTCGTTAATACCAACACACACGCACACACACACACACACGCATACACGCACACGCACAAGTAGAGATATTCGCCTGGTCTGGTCACATCTGGTATTTCCAATTAGAACGCAATGTCGGCCACATTTTGCGCAAAGCAATGGAAATTTGCACATTTCTCATGCATTGTTTGCTGTCAGTGACTCGTTGCACTGCAACTGGTTTTGTTCATGCAACATTGAGATTGCTACTGCAGTTGCACTTTTATGCCTGAGCAGCTTAATTTGAGTTTAGCTTACAAACAAAATCGGCAAAAGGCATTTAACAGTCGACCAAACCAGTTTAAAGTTTTGCATTGCATAGCTGCAGCTGCCATCCAACTTACTGGCCAATATCATAAATATATTAAAGGCGCCTGTGAGTATGCAACAAGAATTTTATTCATGCACTACGAGCCAAGTCATTCTACCAAGTCATTCAATGGATATCAGCATCTTATGCTTGCCAGCAGTTTATGATGAGTTGGCACTAAAAAGTGGAATTGGTTTCTTTTACTATTCTGTTTTTGTGCTCTACAGCAAAACTTAAGTTTTAGTTTTAGAAATAAAATTATGCAAGTTATTTGTCAGCATGAATATTGCATGCTTTGCGTAGAAAATTTTTCCTCTTATACTTGTAATCAACTGCTGTGGTATGCTCTTAACTTCAAAACCCTCCCCACATAAGTACCTTGTCTACACTTACAAAATAAACTTTTGAAATATATTGATCAAGCATGCGACAATATATGAACTGTCAAGGTAAATTTTGATACCCCCAAGCAAGATTTCTATTTATTCAGTACAGTTTCGGAGCTCATACAGAGCAGACCTACAAAATTATAAAATGTCAACATTTAAAAAGAAAAAAATTTTAAGTAAAATATTTTCGGTTAGATAAATTTGATAAAATCAATAAATTTCAAATCTTGCACAAACTGGAGACTAAAAATTACTTTTGTAAAACGGCAGCTGACTATCACCACTGACTGTTAAAAATGCAGATATCGGCAAACTTTCCGGCAATATTTGCATTATACACGCAAAATACGGTACCACTGCTTATCGTATTTTGAACAGAGTCTGTAGATCCTAATCTGCTGCTCTACTTGTACATTTTTCTAAAAAACTATCACGTAAGTACAAAAAAAAATAATTAAAAAAAAATGAAATTAATCGTAACATTTGCAGAGTGAGAAAAAGCTAAGCTTACTGTTTTTCTTAGTGCCATGGTAAGGAAAATTCGATTCGTTAAACCGTAACAGGTCGAATTTTTCCGCCAATTCAGTAAGTTATTTTTTACATAATTAGTTGCCTTCAAAATATATTATATTTTGCTTTCAGGTTATTTTTAAAACTTTATGATTTGCAATAATATACGTGTTAGTAATTCAGGCATCTGTAAGACATGAAACAATAACAATAACCTATTACTACTTATTTACGCTACTTAATTATTAACGTAATTTTACTAATATCCAACAATCTTTATATTTTAATAAAGTATATAAGTTAAAAATTGCAATATTTTAATATGGTGTGAAGGTGCATCCCATTTCTATAGATGTTTGGTATTGATACTAGGTTGCTGGTTATATTAAAAGAATATGAATCTAATTTGGGAATAACATTGAGGTTTTTTTTTGGGCTTCGTAAGAAGACCTTGACCGATAAAACAAACGCTCTACAAGATGCTCATGCTGCCCGTACTCTTGTATGGTGCAGAAGCATTGGTTGTGCCATAGACATATGCAGTTGAACTCTGTGTCACCGTTGAGTCTTCCATAATCCAAATGAGCGGTTAACGAGTATATGCTGCCTACAAACAGAAATAGGGTGTACAGCGCCGGGGTTCCCATGTAATAGCGCAGAGCTATACTATTGTATCAAGCTGTTCACGTACCTTGGCTGCGCCGTGAACACCAGCAATATCAGCCTGGAAGGTACGGGAAGAATCGACATTTGCCAATGTACTAGAAACCTCTCTGAACTGCAAAAATGTAACGCTCTACAAAATGCTGATGCAGAAACATGAATGGATCGAAGAATACTTCGCTAGATCTACGATTGCTTTGGAATTGCTGAAGACTGTCGCATTTGATTGAACTATGAGCAAGTAAACTATGAGCTCCACGTTGTTGCGAAAGCCGACAAAGAATGCAGTGGATTAAGATTAAGGACCTATATTCCCATGGAATATATGTTATCCCGATAACGGATTGCTATGGCCGCCTAAAGTAAATCTAGTATTCAACTTTCAAATAAATATGGCTTATTAGAAATATTGTTGATCTATGTAGTTCATACTAAATAGAATTTCCCAACTCTTTGCTCTCTATAGGCTGCAATGCTCTACGTTTTATTAATTATTAGTAGACGGAATCTAATCTGCTCTTCATAGGCTCACAATGCTCTGCATTTCTTGTCTGTTGAGCATCTAGCCGTGGTGTAATCACGGCCTTATGTAAGAGTTCCATAAGTTAGGACTAGTGAGATGCAGAGCCTCCAATATGGTACCCTGAGTCATCTTGTTAACTTAAATATCTTGCAAGAAACTATATATAATGTTGGTTACTGGGAACCAGCGTTCCATACTAAATATATCCCAACTCAAGTGCCAAAAACCTCAGCGGCAAAATACCTGCTGAAGAATGTTAAGATGTACTTCCAACATTTCACGTGCTAAACTATGTATATAAATTCTTTTGTATGCTTAGCCTATTTCAAAACTCGTTACTCGATTCAGCACTAAAACTATGCACACCTATCCTACAGACTTCAATTATTATATGAAAACATGGAACATACCAAAATCTACTGCTTTTGCTATCTGAACCTAAGGCTTTATCCTGGTACGTTTAAATTTAAACGAATTGTGGTTGTCTGTTTGCATGGTTGCCATGTTTCCAAAGTATTTTCACCGAGTGTGTGAATTGTTCAAGGTTCCTCCTTGCTTTGTCAGACACTTAAACGCTTACGGAAAATTCTATTAACCACGTCGGTGTGTGAGTCTGTATGTGTGTGTGTGTGTGTGTGTGTGTGTGCAGACTATTGCCGGAGTAATTAAGTTTGCCCAAAGAGGTAACGATGGCATCGGGGTGCTCAGTATGGCCATCATCACTATGGTCTTTGTCTCGGCGTTCGTTGTTTGGTCTGCTGAAGTGCAGCAATTTTTGCTGCCAATCTAATATTTCACATAACCAAACAGCAACGGGGCACACACACACACTCACACACACACACACACATACATATACAAAGTGCATGTAAATTTGTGACAAAAAGTCAATATCCTTTTACGTAGCAGCTACTAAAAATTCGTTGGCCCCCCCCCATATTGTGTTTTTCGTTGTCATTATTGCAAGCCCGTCTGACATGGTTGTTGTATGTACTTGTTGTTGTTGTTGTTTTGGTGTTTACAATGACACCCGGGCATATGCCAGCAACAACAATAATGGCAAACAACAACAACAACACCAATAGGGAGTGAGACAACAAAGAGCAGCGGCAATAATAATATCCGTGTTAGTCACAGCAACACACACACACAGTCACACAAACATAAATGCATTTAGGCATTGAAGTTATGAGATTATTATGTAACTTAAGCCAGTCAACTTATGACATTGCCAGACTTCATTATTTTAAGCGCTCTTGAGTGCAACACTGCGCAAAAAAGAGAGGCACGAAGAGTTAGGGTGTATTATAAGAGAGTGATACTTAGGGCAGCACTGTAAGCACATAAAAAAGAAAATATGGAAGAAACGTTCTATGACAGCGAAAGGACCCTTAAATGCATGCGTATCTAGTTGTCACGAGTTCTCGATGTCTAGAGCCCAAAAATGAACCCGTAGTCTCGTCGTCGGGCAAAGTTAGATGGTCTCGCACAAAACTACACTCGGACTTGGAAAAACTATGCTCATCTTCAAAACACTTAGAAAAGTAGCACTAAACACCTTTTTACCAGCATTATCAACAGTGAACGGACTAAAGCCGTGAATTTCGTCCATTATAATATTGAGGACTTTATGTTAAAAAAATGATTATCTACATGCTACTCAAAATAAAAGCCGTTGTTATCTACTGCTTTCTTCCATCTTCGAGATGATGCAAGTATAAACCCAATTTTTGACTTCTTTTTTAAACGGAACAGATGCTGGTCAGATTGGGCAACGACTGGATGGGTTATGGTCTCTCATTGTTTGACTTGGCTTCCACAGCTCATGATATTTCCCACCCAAAAGCTGATCGCATCAAAAGTAGAGCATGACTTTAATGCCATAAATATTAGGTATCGCTCCGGACATGGAAGCACGTTCGTACTTTCTACAAGACTTTCTGCAGTTTTTTGCCTTTGAAGAAGCTGTTCACATTTTCCAAGATGACATAAGTGTTAGGGCGCTATTTTGCGCAAAGTTGACTACGTGGAAAAAGTAATACCGAATTTGTAAAATTTTCACCATGCACATTGGAATTTCGCTTGCTACATCCTCATAATTTCAAAGCTATTGGGTCCCCATTGGATAAAAAGAATCCTGCGCATATATATTATATATACAATACAATTTTTATTATAAAATAATGCAATATATAAACTATTTATAACAACGGAAATGATTCTAAAAAATAGTGGGGTGTTTGAGGGAAAAATCAAATTAAGTTTCAGCTGCGTCAGTGCACACACACACACACACACACACACACACACACGTATAAACAATTTGTTTTGCTTGTCCAAGAGGATACAACTGGCTGGCTGGCTGGCTGGTTGGCTGCTAAAAAGCCATCTTGTTTTTTGCCGTTGAAAGGATTCAATAATGCATTACACACACACACACACTTGGGAGGACAAACACATTTGCGCTATGCATTCCGTAAATTGGTTACGGAATATACTAACTATATATATATATATGTTTGTTTTTTTATGTGAGATTGTGTATGTGCGCGCGTGTGTGTGTGTGTGTAAGGATATGTGTAAGAGAGCAAGCCGAGTTGCTTTGGGCTTGCAAGTTGATGGCCACAATTTCACAACTTAAAAATGAAAACGACAAACATGAAATGCGCACAAAAAGAGTGACAAAAAAAAAAGATAAAGAAAATAAACAAGAGCAAAGCGCGTTGTGCAAAGAAACAAATGGCAATGCCAGTAGAAGACAGACAAACAACGAAGTTGCTGCTAAAGACGATGATGGTGATGCTGATGATGATGGTGATAAAGATGATGGGACAGCAAGGATGTGCCAGAGTTTGGTTTGCTGACGACAGCAGCTGCCATTGCATGAGTCATCAGACAAGGATGTTGCCTGCCAAGACAGAGACCCAAATGAAATATACTAACACGCAAGCACACACACACACGCACAGAAAGAGAGAATGGGAGACAGAGAGAGAGGCAGAGAGAAATGACGAAAGCAATGAAGTTTAAAATGAGCGGAAACGGAAGTTGCAGCAGGCAAGCACAAGACTCAATGGGTGGCATATGGGCATAAATGCACACAGGTAGCTACATGCTACAGTACAGTGCTGCATGCAAAAATAGTGACACTTTGAACTCTTCATTTGGAAATTGTTGTATGGTTTTAAAACGAAATTAAATAATTTACTAAATGTTCTTAGCGTAAATTGAAGTCTTAAATAAAACTGATTTTAATTTTTATGCATCAGTGTGGTCTTCAAACAATTTCAGATTAGGAAATTGGATTTGTGGACTTTGGCAGTGTAGTCGTCCTAAACCCAAAGTTACATTTGTCTAGCGCTGACATCGCCAGTAAAAAGACTCAATTTGCCTGGGGAAAACTCTTTTAATAAAGACCCCGCCATTCGCATGCTGTTGGTACCTATTCTCGTCAAGCGCTTTTACTAGAGCTATCTCAATGCTCAACCTTTTGATTAAGAACTGGCTACACGCTGGAGTAACGAATTCTGAACTCTGTGTTTGAAGAAACTAAGCGAGCACATTACACTCGACTAGGCTTGTGGAACGCCGTCTGTCCTTAAAAATGCACGCTTTAACATCTGACGCTGTGCCGTCACCTTTTGTGATTTAGCAAAGCTCATCTTTATCTTTTAAAGCTAGCCATGAGAAGTAACATACTGCAGGCGATTTCAAAAGAAGCAATCTTTATTATTTGAATACGCATAAAAGTAGTTCCTGCGAAATTTATATATTGAAACCAGCTTCACGCGCAGTAAGTTCAAGTTGACGTAACAATAATACTCGTATTATATTTTAGCAGTTTAGATTAAAGATCAAAAGTAGCTGGTGATTTATTGCTCTTCAATTGCCAACCGCTAGCTGTTTTAAAAATAAGCTGAAAGTTTAAAAATAGATAACACCAGCAAAAATTCGTTTTTACGAGCACAAAGAAACGAACTCAAATAAAATAGTTGTTGGTTTTTATATACTTCATTTGCAGAGCTCTTTTCATATTTCCAGCATATGTTTTTCCACAAAATACTTTATGAAGCGATGTATTTTCCGCTGCATACGTAAAGCTTATTTGAAATCTTGAGTTTATAGAACATATTTTTGTGTTGTTTTTTTTCAAACTGTTTCCTCATTTGACGAAAAATTAATTTACTAGAAAACGGCTGAAATAGTCTTTCAATTGGAATATGGGAACAAGTTGAATTCTGTCTTTCAGCTGCAAAAATTCTTAATCTAGGTTTTTTCCAGGCGTGGGCCAAAGCGAAATTTGCTGCAGAGTCACCTTTTTATTCTTCAATTTATTTGCTTGAAACTTCATTTTTGCTGCAAGATTTAGATTAAGAATACTTTCAGCATAATTTTAGCAATCCAATTCTGGGTATACTCTACCAGTATCTTACCATTATGCGGCACTGTACAATATTAATATATACATATAAAAGTGTAGCAACTGCTGCAAAGGCCAATTTTGTACTTGTTTGTTTGTTTGTTTTGTTTTTTCTTTGTTGCATGGTTGTGTTGCAATCAGAGCACATGTCACATACAAACGCAGCAACTTTTATGCAGTGTAAACAAGTGTGTCTGGCTTAGTTACTCTTTCAACACGCCCAATAGAGTGCAAAAAAAAACAAAATGGAGGCGTGTGAGAAACAACACAAAGCGCTCTTACATTCTCAAAAAAAAAATAATACTATATGTTTGCGCATAACGTTGCATGCCACAAACAGCAAAAAGTTACACAAGTAGGCACTTTGAAAAATACTAGGAGAAAAAAAATTACGCGGAAAAACTGTTGCATGGACTGCCATTGCCAATATGGCGTAATTAAAGTGCATTTTCAAGTGCGCTACTTTAAACTTTTGAAGTTGTACTATGTGCAGCCCACAAATGTATGCTATGGTTTTTTTTAAATTTTCCCCCAAGTCTCTAGTTCAATACACAATTAATTAACTTTTTTAGTTAGCAAAACGCGCAGAAAAAACTATAATAAATAATAAACATATAGAACGTAAAGCGAAAATTGCAGAAAGTAAGTAAATGGCTTACAAAGTAAAAACTTGGCCATAAGTAAACGGCTACTTAAAATGAAAGGCAACAAAGTAAAGCGAAAGAAAGCAGCAGCACCAGCAGCAGCAGCAGCAGAAGTGGCAAGAAAGTTAAGTAGTGGGAAAAACAGTGGCAAGTGGCAAAAGCAAGACAATTATGTTAATGTTTACTCGACCGTAATTAACTCAAATTTATGATATTTTAATTTTGCTACAACGAAAGCTGCAACAAAGTTGTACAAAAGCAGACAGCAAAGAGCAGCAGCGCGGAAGCATTGGCGGAGCCGAGTAACTGCGATAGGCTGAGCAGAAAACAGAACTCTCAAAATGGGCGACACTTCAAGGCAAAACTTGACAGCGTTTAAATATCAGGGGGTAGGGACAAAAAAAAAAATCCCAAAATAATGCGTACCTTAGAGCAGGCGCTAATAAGGGTTATGGAATACCCTAAAACAAGCTGCCAAGTGGCGATTTCGCGCAATTTAGAATAAATATGAAACGATGTCGGAAACGTAAAATTTAAGTTTTCGTTTATTGCAATAATACTGGTAGCATCGTAAAACCCGGTGAAGTTTTTCATCAAAAGACTGCAACCTACTGTGAGCTGATTCAAAGACTGAAAAAGCTTCCCTTGAGACGCTGAATAATGTCTTTGTTCGCGAGTCGTCCAAAATATCTGAAAGTCAGATATGAACAGATTGTGATTCGTTTTTGAACCTAGAGCCATAGTCAAGGCAAAAGATGGTCAAAGCGTGCAAAATTCAATTGTTGCTGAATTTTAAATAATTTTTGTATATTTTATTGTGCTTTGTGTTGAGTAAACTTCATTGCCTTAACTGAATTTATGGTCTTTTTAATTGGTTACACACTCCCAGCGCCGTCCCCTGTGTATACCACAAACTGTTACATACTTTTGTTGATAATTAATATGCTTTGTTTGCGCTTAAAAGTTAATTTTAATAAAAAGCAAAAATAGAACAAAAAACAGTCAAAGAAATTACGTTATAATAACACACGTATCAAGTTGTTATTTGTTTCGCGCTTAAAAGTAGGCAACACTCCAAAGCCAACCAGCAACAGCAACAAGAACAACAAACACAGACAGCAAAACAAACACAAATGCAATTTTAATGCGAAACAACGAAAATTTATTGTTCTGCCAAAAACAAAAATAAAAACATTTAAAACCAAAAAACAAACAAAAGTAGCAGATAGAGCGAGAAAGGGAGAAAGTTTGAGTGAGTGTGTGATAGCAGTGCAAGTGCGAGTGTGAGCGACAGCAAGGAGTGTTGGGGCTGTAACTGTGGCTGTAGAGAGTGTGTGTGTGTTTGGGCGGTGGGGGGGAGGAGGGAGTTTGTGGACTGCTCAAAATATATGCAAAAATTATGCTTTGCATGTTAAATGCGGACGGGCATGAAAACAACACGTAGCCATGCAAAACAAATAGTGAAAAATAGCCTGGCAAATATGCGGCTATGAACAAGGCTAGCGTCCTGACGCTTGCCAGTATAGGATACATATAGGGGCGGTACAGGACGCTCAGTCATGCTCTGGGTGACAGCGCAGTGTGGCTACACACACACACACACACACACACACACACACTTAAACACACTTGCAAGTTGCTGGCGTTGAAGTAAGTCAAACTTTTATTTATTTTTTTTTTTTGGTTTTCGTGGAGCAGGGTCAAAGTAACCCCCTCTGGGGGTTCAAAAAACTCGCCCATTGAAGTTGCTCAGCGCATGAAAAGTGCCAAACGCACACACACACATACTCGCTATTATTTATGAGCTTTTTACGTTGCGCCTCTTGTTGTTGTAGTCAAGTTATTTGCCTCGATTTGGATTTTTTTTTCAGTGTATTTTTTTCGCTTGTGCCATTTAAGTTTTTTATACTCTTTAGTCATAAAATGCGAAAAGCGTTTATAGGGTTCATATCAAATCCGGGCGAAGCAGGGAAAAATGATATTCGGCATTAACAAGTCAACTCGTTTTCCTTTTGGCTAAGTTATCTTTTGAATCTACAATTCAAACAAGCTAGTTGAGAAAACTTTTACGTTTTTCGACAACTCTCAGCTCATAAAGCTGAAAGTGTGATAATACTGAAGAATGAATTTAATGAGTTTTAGCAGCTAACAACTTAAGTTACATCTTAAAAACAAAGACTACAAGAAAGCAGCAGAGCACAGCATAAACATTAATAAAAAGCTGAAACTGGCACTTCCTTGAGGCTTTATTGTAAAACAATGCTCACATGCATGTATTTCCAAATACTGACCATTGTTATCCACAGCTTACACCACTTATTCTGGCAGCGGATTCTAGAGCAGAAAAATTTATAATCTTGCAAGATGAGTCAAGCGCTTCATTGTAAAACAATGATTACATACAAGCTATTCAAAAAATTGTCTATTACTTTCGCCTACCTCTCGGGCAGAAAAACGGCTCATCTTTCGAGATGATATAAGTATCAACTCCATATTTGACATCTTGATAAAAACAGCCTGCAGAATTTGGCAGTTGGGGTATGCTCCCATTTCACCGTTTCCAAGTATTTTGTTGACCACTTTTGTGATGTGGGATCGCGCCTTGTCATTGAGGAGTACGACTTTATCATGGTTTTGTGGAAGTTTATTTTTAAGTTCTGGGCCGCAATACCTCAACTGCTAGTTAATTTCTTTTGACTTCAGCAGCTCATGATATATCACACCTAGTTGATCCCACCAAGTCCATTATTGGGTATTGCTGTGGACGTACAGACATGTTCGGGCTTTCTCCAAGGCTTTATGCGCTGCGGATTAAAGTAATGTATCCACTTTTGTGATGTGATAAAGAAACCCCTTGCTGTTCCCAAGCCAAGAAACGCCATTCAACATCTCTCGTTTTCAAGTCATACGCAACCCAGTGTCTTTGATTCTAAATCGTTCCCACGCCTTTGAAGCGTTTATACATGGATTTCTAAGACACTTCCAATGAATCTGCAGATTGCTCTTACATTTGGAACGCCACTGGGTTAAGTAAGGCTTCCAATACTGCATCTTCGAAAACCTTTTCTCTTTCATCATACCTCGCAGAAAATGAGCTTTTTTGCTGCTTCTGATAAGGCACACAAACTTTTCTAGGCTTCAGTCACATTTAAGACCATTCATGCCAGATTTCACAAGTGCAAAATGATTCTACAAACTACTAAAACAAGGGAACAATAACTAGTTTGCTTAAGTAATCTTTGAGTAATGTTTATTCAAGCATAGCAAGAAGATAAAAAATCACACAAAAAATAATCGTTTTGCTTTTAAACACTAAACTGCCATTATCTTTGCGCTATTAAAATCTGCTGCAAAGTTTGAACATTCTTGCAATATTACGCACCAAATTATTAACATTCTTATAAAATTTGATATTGCTTTAATACAATATTTCTATTTCAATAAAATTTTAAAAACTTTGTGCAAAAATTATTAGTACAACGCATTTAGCTGCTTACATTTCTTCATAGAAAATTACTTTCATCTAAAAAAAATTTCATCTAAGTTAAGAAAAATCAAAACGTAGGCCAATACTTTTTAAATTTAAATATTATCTTAAAAAATAAGTATCAAATGCTATGCAGAACTTATTCAAATATTGCAATTTTTACGCAAAACAATTCAACCGTACGTAAATTTAAAATCTGCTTTTTAGAATAAACCATTTAATTGCCAGCTTGTCTAATAGTTATGTGCTCCATTTGGCTTAAATCAAATGTGTTTATTCTTAAAATAAATTTATTTAGTCTGCAGACATCATGTCTGTTAGACATTTAAACAAAATCATCTGACAACATGCTTTGTTTCTCAAATATTTTCCAACATAGTTCAAACAACACTACAGCATATTAATGAACTCTACATCTTTAAAAGCTTTTTGCCTTTTTTTTGCAGTTATCCGCTTAAATGCATAAAAGAAAAAATTGAAAAAAATAACTGCAGCATATTTAATAATGCAAGGTAAAAGTAGCACTAAATCATCTGTCCTTCTCAGTTTCTATAAGCTATTTACATTTCAATGCATTTTATTTAGCTTACAAAAGCATCGACGTCATCTTTATACGTCATTTATTGTAAATAAGCTGTAGCGCTGTGTTCGTTGTCAACTTAAGCTCTTATATTTAAATACAAAAGAATATTTGCTTATTTTTTTATGTCATCTGGCAGCATATTGATTAACCCTTCACCTTGGTAAGCTATTATATAACCTTTGAATATACTATTAAAAATATTTTCGTCATCTTCATAAGACAGCTGCCAAATATCGTTATATAACACCTTTAACGTTAAATTTTGTACGTATAGATAAACATTGCTGTCACCTACATAGGTCATCTGTTAAACCTTTGTATTTATGTGCAAATTTAAGCAATACTATGACCATCAACTTAAAATATGATACTCTTTTTGGCACCTTAGTCAATTACCGCACTTAAATGCACAAGTCCAAAGGGACACCTGTCAAAATTTCTGTCATCTTAAGCTTCTATTTTATACAGCAAAAGTACACATATCACCTTTATTTTCAAAATACCTTTGTACACTATTGCGGCAAACATCTCAAACGTTAAGCTACAACATTGAAAGATATTACTGTCATCTTTGCAGATAATCTATCACAAAAGCTGCAACTTTGCTATTTGGAACTATAGGTTACCAATATGCATGGGTCATAATTGTACGCGCTGAATTAGAGGATATAATATGCTTTAGAAATATGTATCTAAGGTGAACGGAAATATTTTTGATTTTTGGACGCATTTCTCATAGGGTTGCTGACTGGCGATGCAAAGTGTCAACAAGTTATCGAACAAAATAGCGCCTATGCGACCTTAATGGGCTCATCCTTAACATGATAATTAAAGCCTTTAATTTTATGCCGAAATAATGGATGCTTTTTACTACACAAAAATACTATAATACTTTCAAAGGGCATACAAAATGGAACTAATGGGATTTTGGAGAATCACAAAAACTCAAATATTTCAATATTCAAACGTGATGGATCAATTGTTGCGCTTAATTCGGCAGCAACTAACATGACAAATATCGAATTTGTAGTACTGTGTAATTTTATAGTGCATAGAAAAGTTGTAAATAATCAAGCAAAAAAAATTCCGAGTCCTTTTTTTTCGTCACTCCCTTGACTGTCAACAGAGCAGAGTTGCCAGAGTTGTTTTTGTGCTTGTTGTTATTGTTCTTGTTGTGGCTCAATTTCGAGTGTCAAAGCGCACACTTGATGACTCAGCAAAACTCACATGCCACAGCACACTTACACACCCACACACACACACAATCACCCTCACACATAAACTGTTGAGAGACATTTAGACCCACACAAACACACACATAAACAGGCGCGCCTACAAAATGTGAGCGGACTTTTGGCATTTATGTAGCATGAAATTTTACACACTAAATTTGGACAGTCGCCTCTGGGCCTGCTGCTGCTGCTGCTGCTCATTCTCTACTCCTACAAGCACTTGCTCTCTTTTATCTAGTCTTTAGAGAATTTTTGCCTGTGGGCCTTGTGGTATTTGGCAGCTTCAAGTTTGGCAGCTGTTTGCATATTTTGTGTCTAAAAGTTGCTTTGCTTCATTTTTAGCAATCGGCATGATGTTTCAATATACTACAAGGTATCAGGTAGTCTGCGAGAGGAGTGCAAGCGAGGGATAGAAAGAGAGACAGAGAGAGTGAGAAAGGTAGTTTGTAAATACGAGCACGCTAAAGTTTATAGCCTAAATACAAATTTACAAGCCAAAAGTAACTAAAAGCTTTACAAAATGTTGCCTCTTGCTTTATATATGTGTACACGAGGGTGGGCTGTTAAGTTGTGGGTCAGTAGAACCTAAAAAAAAAACAATGGAGTAAAATTTTATCATGAACAAATGTTTTCATTTGCTTCAGTCTGATAGATGGGTGAAATGAGTTGGCTATGCTTTGGAATACTTAAACTTTTACTTTTGAGCCTGCCCTCGGTTTCAATGCTAAATGCATATACATATTTTTGTGCCACCTTTGGCTGACTTTACACACACACACACACACAGACGGACGCACACACATGTCGCAGACACCAAGGCAAAATTTAAATTAATTTTCTACAAGTGCCTGAAAGTATGCAACAACATTTTTTTTCATGGCTGCCAAGTATTCTGTCTGTTGCTGTGTGTGCGTGTGTGTAAGAGCGTGTATCTATGTGTGCTGCAATTTCTCCACTTCCGCTGCACACTAATTGACGTTGTAAAAAGCTGTTTTAATTACATTTGCTTGACGCTGCCACTGCTTGCAGTTGGCCATGTTGCAAGAACTTGCTGCCAGCTAGTTGCCGCTGACAGCTTGCCTCTGTTTGCCAAAGCATTGCTGCTGAGCTCGGTTCCGGCTCACACACAGCCAATCCGCAAATACAAACAAAACTTTAGTTGGCCCACACTTACACACACTCACACACATTCACCCACACACATGCACACTACATACAACGCTGGCGCACCTCAAAGCCGCACAGTTGGCCTATCCATCTAGCTAGCTATCTATCAGTTAGTCAGTTTGTCAGCTAGTCAACTTCATTTGAATCTCATAAATTTATGTATGTTTGCATGTCCTTAAACTGCTGTCAATCACAACAACAACACAAAAACAGGACTGTTTTGAGTGCGTATCAGTTGAAGCACTTGAAGTCCGCTTAATTGCTTTATTGAGGCGCTTAAGCGAAATGCAATAGACACGCTGGACAGACTTAAGTAGTAACAAGTGCGGGAATTACACAGAAAGCTTGTCAAATATACGGCTTGTTGTAACTATGGAAATGACAGAGATTGGTTGCCATATGCCCTTCAATAATAAATAGTAATCGTACGCTACAATTGCACTTCATTGCACTTTAGACATATCCAAGCGACTACTACTACAAACACCCCATACGGTATAGGCGATGCCCATGCCAAACCCAGTAGTTCGTTCCACTCCAAGCTATGCCCTATCGTTGTCAGGCATTTCAATTTGAATTCTATCATTTGATAGCATTTTCTACTTACGACAGTTGGTTGTTGGCTTGTCAGTTCGTTTGGACTTTCTAATTGATTTTACGTGCAGCAATTCGCATTTAATTTTTTTTTTGCTTTCTTCTTTTTACTTTGCATGCTTTTTAATTTTTTCCCAACTTGCAGTTGAAAGTATTTAAGTTGAGCCAGGAAGTAGGCTTAAAAAAGAGCTTACTAGAAGCTATTTTCTTTCTAGTATGCTTAAGCGGGTAGGTCTTAAGTCTCTTAATAAAAATAATCAACCGCTCCAGGCCTATGCTAATTTAGCTTGGTACGACGCGTACTGTTACTAGAATGGAAGATTGTGTCGAACAGAGCTTGCAGCAATTAGAGATCGCGACATTTTGAAAAGAGTGAAACACTATGTTGGTCTCGTTTGGCTAGTTGTAGCGAAATCGCCTCTAAATCGGTAGGTCGGTGGTGCGATTATATCCAACAGGACTGGTGCATTTGTCTAGCAGTGGCTTGGCGAGCTAATCGACGCTATAGTAATATTTCTATTACTCAAAGATACCGCCGTTCGGATACGGCCAAAAAGTATAGGCGCCTATTTTCTTCGTACCGCTATGACTTGAGATATTTCCATGTGTCATAGTGGGAGCGATGACCATAGTCAGTGAACCTATATTTGCAAACTACAGACATTCTATGAGACGGATTCTGTGCTTTATGAAGAATCACTGGAGACGTTAGAGAAGTTACTCAAAGTGCTGAAGAGTTGTAACTTCGTGCGATTGGTTACTTCGTATTTCACATAGATAAAGGCCTAGAAAGCGATTGAAGCAGCGCTGCAGCCTCGCAATTAGAGCAGCCAAAAGAGCAGTACGACGTTGAAAACTTGTACGAAATGTCAAACGAGCAACTACTACGTGAGCGCCATGCGTTCTATTATAAAGAATTTTTTGGTCCATCCAATCAACTGTTAGCAGTAAAGACAGACGTTTTATTTAACACAGAAAAAGGCACTAAAAATGCCATATGCCCAGGCATTTAAGACAGCACAGGCACATTCTTCTAATTACTGGCGCCATCTATTGCTATGTTTTAATATTTGCCGCAACAAAAATTAACTAGAATTATATGGTCGCATTAAAAAGGATACGAAAGACGTGCACATCGTCTACGATAATGTCATAGAAACTTTTTTTATACTCTAAATCTAAGGTAAAATTCCTTTAAGCGTATTTCAACTTTAACGCTATGACCTTTTCTCACAGTTGGCTATTTTTACTTATTTCTTTTTTTTTTTGCTGCCTTTTATTTTAATTTCTATCTACATTTTCTTTTGCTTTGGTTTTTACACTCATTTCGAAACTTTTTGCTGCTTCAATTATACAACTTTTCAAAATTGAATTACTCAACTTTGGTTTAATGTTTTCTTTTGCCTTTCTTTGCTTTTGCACATTTAATTTATTTTTCATTCGGGGGAGGGGATTTTATGTTTTTTTTTTTTTTGCTATGAAAAACGATTAGTCGCCAGGCTGGTCACTTTGTGTGCACAATTTGGCTGGCTGTATGTCGAAATGTTTGATTTCGGTTTGATCTTTTATTTGATTTGGATTTTAGCAAAGACATTTAGACATTTAATACAGAACTTTGGGTCAGGGTCTTGGCGCTTGTGCGGTTCATTATTTGTCGATTTGGGGCAAGCCATTTTATGAGTTCAATTTGGGGCTAATCGAGTGTAAACTGTGCGCCGCCACACAAAGCCCCAAAGCTGCTGCATTTGAATATTTCGGTATATAACAAGCGTTGGGTTTCTAAGTTTGCTAAATATATGATGAATGCATTAATATTTCTAATAAGCTCTAAAGCATTTAAATTTTTTAAAGCTTGAAAAATGTTGCCTGTTTTTTTGTTTTTGAGTAAAACCAATTGACATGTCAAAATTTCAATTTATTGTACGGCAAGTAAAAAAAACTTTTTTTGGCTTTTTGGCGTACAGCGTATGGCCGTGCCACGTTCAAATGAAATGCCAAAAATTAACGCTGAATCAGCAGCAATAAGCGCAGCAACAGCAACAACAATAACAACAACGGCAAAATCCGCAACAAAATTACGCAACAAAAATGCCCCCCAACAACGTTTGGCTGGCTAACAAATAAAAGCCACACGAAATAACCCAAAATCCTTACCCAACAAATAAAGCCACGTAACGCTTCAACGCAAACACACTGTGTACGTAAATGTGCAGATACATATATAGATATGTATATGTATATATGTATATATATTTATATAAAACAAACACACACACACACACACAAATCTGGCAAAACAAAAATAAAGCAACAAATTTGTATGACGCATTTAAACGAAGCTAAAACATTTTTGATCCGCGCACAAATTGCTGAGCTTAGGCGCAGATAAAAAATATAAAAAAAGGGAATAAATATATATAAAAAAAAGCGCATTACAAAAATAAATATGATTAAATTTTAAGGCACCCAACTACGGCTTAAAATACCACAATATGAAAGAAAATAAATCTGTGTAGCTGCGATAAACAAATTGGCGAGTGAGAAAAATTCCAATGATATCTTAACCGAAAGTTTTGTCATAAATTGTAAGCACTTGTTTGCAAATTTTTTTTATTTTTGTCGCATTCAATAATGCGAAACGAAAGACAAGTTTATAATCGCTATAATAGAGGAATTCTTTTTTTACATAAACCAAAGCTATGTTTTCGCAGTAAAATTAAAACTCTGCCAGCAGTCAATTTTTACCATCGATCTTATAGTCAATATGTTGAAAAAAACAAAAGTTTATAGAATTTAAGATAAACGATATAAATAAATTATCCATTCTCCTTCTAGCAGCTTAAGATTTCAACATAGGATTTCCACCTTTGCATACCTCTAGCAGTTGCTCGAAGCAACCAGTATGACAATTGAAACCACATTGCGTATGCGTAATTTTTAATATGTCTGTTTTGACATAGAAGAACTTTACAATTATTCAAAAAACAATGCAAATTTGTATCATAAATCTGCTGCCCATCAACAAGACTTACTTTGGTATTTCCCAAAGTTATTAGACAGTATTATATCCTCAAGGTTGTAAAGTAGACAGCATGGAAAATGAGAAAATGGGCATTAGCTATGATATCATTCTGAATGTAAAAAACCTGCCTAAGGTTCCTGAGATCACAAACCCATAAGTCTGAAGCAGCATAAGCAAATCCGAAACTGTGTAAGCAATGGTTCTGGAATAGAAGTTGATAACATTCTTCTTAAAATGAAGATAACAAGAGTCGGCCAGATGGAAAATTGTCCATATAAAAAGGGCAGCATGATTTAGAATGAAATCGCCTGCCAAAGTCCGCTAAGTTCGCAAGCCCATCAGTCAGAAGCATAGAAGGTGGTAGCATGCTTCTTAAAATGAAGATAACAAGAATTAGTCAGATTGGGCCTCAGCGATAATATGCTTCTGAATGAAAAAGCCTGCCTTAGATCCCTGAAATCACAAACCGATAAGCCTGAAGCAAATTCGAAACGGAGCAAGTAATGGCGTAGCAGTTGAAGAAGGTCACAATTAGAAAGCATTCTACTTTTTTTAAAAGAAACAAACAGTTACCCTCTTAGATAAGACAACTGCAAATGATTGTTTGAAGACAAATCGAAAGAAATTATTGAAACTAGCTATTCAAAGCATAGCTGAAGAAATTATTTGCTGATACTGCTACTACTACTACTACGGCAGCATTGTAAGCAAATCAAAGCAATACTTGACGTATACTTAATCCCAAACAAGCTGTAACTACTTGATTTCTGAATTGACATTTAAAGTAAGCGTGCTGTTGGTCGCACTGCTTCAAAGACTTTTACCGAAAATACCGAACCCCCCAAAGACAAGAGTCAATTAATTTACTTGTACATGTTTTTGGAGTACATATGTAATGACAAATTAAATACATAACCAAAAATCAATATATGTCAACCCTGAACTTATGTCAAAGGTGTTATCAAACATGTTTAATTACCGCAACGTTCCCATAATTAAAATGTAAATATATATATGTATATGTGTTTCAATTTAATTTGTAGTTTTAGCAAACATGTTCAATTTATAATTAATAACTATTTTAAGTAAAACTTAATTTAATGTGTCTTTGTGCACTGACGGGCTGCTATTAGAGTATTTAATCAAGCACGCCACTAGAAAAGAACTAAAACAACACAAACTGAGCTTTAAAATATATAAAGTGAGTAAGTATACGCACATTAGTGCGTTTGAGATACTTCAAATTTATTTTGATAATTTTCATTTTACATTTCACTGCCACAATAATGACTTTAAAAGAGTTAATTGAATGTATATAAATAATTAAGCTGCTGGACACTTGTTATAAATAGTGTATCAAATTTTCGTATACATACGGCAGCTATAGATACATTTATATCTCACAAAGAGCCATGCCGCAAATTACTTTATCGAGCGTGCTGTGCAACGCAGCAAAAGCAAGCGTATAAAATTAGATTACGCGAGTTTTTCAAAAGATTATAACTTAATTAAAATATAAATCGATTTATGCTTTTTTTTGTATTTGTAAATAATGTTTGTGTTTTTTTTTTCTTATCACATTATTTCTATTTAAGTCTATCTTTGATGTGCCATAGCAATAATGCAATTTATTATTATGTATTTTTTTTGTATTAAGGCGCTTGAAAGCTGATATGTGGGCAAAAATTGTAAAAAAAAATAAACTTAATTAAATATAATTACGGCATTAAAGTGAAATTTTTTTATCACATGCTGAAATACCAATAGTATCAACAATAAAGGCTGTTAGTTTTAAGGGCGTTAGCTTTGGCAGCTAACCAAAACATATCTGACAGCTGCCAGCTGCATAATTAATAAAAAAAAATTGGCAATCACAAAGGTAATCAAATGAAATTAAAATCATGGCTGAAATAAACAAAAAAATCATATAACAATTGAGTTAAAAGTGCATAAAGTAAACTATCTATTAAATTAATTAGGCGCAAATTAAGCGACCAAAAACAGCAGCAACCAACAACAACAAAACACACACACACACACAGACACAAAAGTAAACAGCAAAAAAAAATAAATAAAGTAAAACCAACAGAATGGCCATAAATTTTAATATAAAACAAAAATAAAAGTATAACAAAAAAGTAAAAACTAATCACAAAATTTTATGAAAACTCCGTGTGGTTTATAAAAACTGTCAGTTTTAGCTGCAAAAATAATTGAATTCATAGCAAAAACAAAAAGGCACAGCGCGCTGGAGCGAGTGAGCACAGAGCAGCGCTGTTTGGCAGCCATTAAAGCACAAAATGGCGGCATGCTTTTAGGCACAAAACTGGCCTGATGTTGCATGCCTCAACAGTAGCACCAGCAGCAGCAGCAACAGCAGCACCAGAAACAACAGCGACAGCCACACCAGCGTCCATGACGCAGCATTGCAATTCAATTAACTGTAAAAACTAATTAAGTAACTCTACATGAGAGCGTCTACGTCAGCGTCTGCGTCGGCAGCAGCAGCGGCAGAGGTAGAGACAGCAACAGCGACAGCAGCACATGGCTGAACGGCTTTTAAGGCCGCAAATGCGCCCATAATGTAAAAACAAAATGGCGTTCGTACAATGCTTGCCCAGCTACTACACTGGGCTCAATTGCCGAAAATTTGAGCGTTATTCAAAGTGGCACTATATTGTAGGGTATTTTTCATGATTCCAGCAATTGTGACTTGAGAATTAGACTATTTTTATAAGTAACAAAAACTGTTGTGCTTCGTCAAAAATAATATAATTGTAATAATAAGAGAAAAACCCAAAAACAAAACTGTCATAACCATGGCAGCACATATCCGACTACAAAACGTCGTTATTATTTAACATTTCTTAATTTTATCATTTTCAAATTATGTAATCTTAAGGTCGCAAATTATAATAATTTCTACGATTTCCTATACTATAAACGGTCTTTTCAATCTATTTCTTTGTCTATCTTAACTAATCTTTAAAGTATGAGTTTGGTTCCTTATTAAGAAATGTCTAAACTTTCATGTTACTTTCTGTTATCAACTTTTACATTGTAAGTCCAAGTTTCTAGCCAACCCCAGCTGTGAGACATTGCAGACCAATAAAAAATACACCCATCAGGCTAGAGATACGAAGTAGTTTTATATCATATTTTCCTCGTTATTATTTAAAATTTTATAATTTAAACATTTTCTAATTGTTTAATCTTCAGGTCAACTGGACTTGGTTGTGCCACCTAAATAAGTAATAAATAATTTTTTCTCTTCTCAGCTTACGTTGTGTATACGAGATTTTTGCAAGTTCCCTAATTCTAAAGGCAGACTAAAAGTTAATGGTCTTTGCTGCGTATACGTAATATTTGTAGATTTATGTAATTCTTAATGCAGACTATAAGTTGAGACTTGCTGCCGCGGCTTTGACGATATAAAGTAACTCCATGACTTTCTATTCAAGCACTTAATTTTTTAAACTTCCAGTTTATAAAACGCAAAAAAACAAGAAATACTGTCAAAAACATAACCCGATGTATATATGCTTTACTTTCATTGCTTCTTATCAGCCTCTATTGAGCATTAACCACAATTTCCAGACTAAATAAAAATAAAACCAAATAAGTGTTTAGTACAACAAATCAGCCTACGTTGCGTATACGTTATGTGTATATTAGGCTACTATTTTTTTCTTTTTTATACTGAATTTTTGTAAGTTTCTGTAGCTGTGTGGCCAAAAAATATTCCTTCAAAATATTTCTCGTCCGATGTAAGATACATATGCCAGCGCTTTTTTCTGTTGTCGAAACAGGCAGAAAAGTTATTTTCCGGGATCGTCATCAGTTTCGAATTGGATTTCATTTGTATCTCATCAATCAACCCAAAACCCATGACCACGAAGTGGTTTTTTCGGGTTTTGCGAATAGCCAGAAGTCACTCGCAGCCGTATCAGCCGATGAAGGAGTTTGTGGAATGATATAAGTCTTGATATAAGTGTGTAACGGTGCATTATCATGATGCAAAAGCCAACTGCTGTCACTCCACAATGTCTTGGTCACTTGAGATAAATTGCTTCACACAAACGACGCATAACACTTAAATAATATTTGTTACCAACAAATGACCGGTTGAAAGCGCACCACGGTAAACGACTGCCTGTACTTTTGAGACCTCTTTGAAGCGGGTACAACGACATAGAGTATTTTAACATGGGCTTACACTACGTATACGCGATTTTTAAATATATTTTACACAGTTGAACATTGAGCCCAAATGATGAATTTGTAATAAAAACTTAAAACGAAGAAAGCAACAGGACAAATTTGGTTAAGTAAATATACTTCATTTGA
Source organism: Chymomyza procnemis (assembly GCA_035046065.1). Lineage (NCBI taxonomy): Eukaryota > Metazoa > Arthropoda > Insecta > Diptera > Drosophilidae > Chymomyza > Chymomyza procnemis. Next base: position 31,285,680 of record JAWNOJ010000021.1, on the reverse strand, counting down.
TTTTACTTTGAAATGACTTTAAAGAAAAAGATTTCTACTATATTGCGTTTACGCAATTTTCACTATACTTCATTTATAACAACACTTAATTATAACTTGAACTTAACTTGACATTAAAGAATTCTTGTGCATATTTTAAATTCAATTTATAAAAAACTTCTACCTAATAACACCTCAAGGACTGGTACAAATAATGAAAAAGCTTTTGGTGCTGAATTAAAACCAAGTGAGGCTTCAAAGAAGTCTAGCCTTATTTACAAAGTTTTTCGACCACTGTGCAACACTGGTGAGTTGGCACAAAAGTTGGCACTGACCCGGAAGAAGCATCAATGAAGTAAGTACATATTGACGCTAACGCTCTCTGTATGCTAATAATGACGATGCAGAAGATAATAATGATGACGATGTGGCATATGCCCAATATATTTGTGTGTGTGTGTGTGTGTGTGTAGCAAACACATATGTACATACGTACATAATATGTAGCAAAGAGACCAAGTGCTGGGAGTACTGCGTGCTTACTCATTTTCCGGCTGCGTCATCCCGCAAAGAGCCGTTAACGAAGTTAAATGTTTGGTCATAAAAGAAAAGCAGCGGCAATATTTGCATAAGTATGCGTGTGTTGCATACTTTCTGGCATAAGTTTTGTTTGTGTGCGTGCGTGTGTGTGGGTGGGTGGATGTGTGTGCGTCAAAAAAGCAAATGTAGACCGGAAGCGGGAGAAATAATAGGGCGGTGTTGGTGTCTCAGGTCATGACTTGCGCATATGTGTGCGTGCCTCAAGATTTCGACTTCAACTTCGACAGCACTTGGAGTTAATGGATTTTTGCGTACTGGCAAAACTTTTACTCTGCATAATTTTTAAGCGCACAGCATCCTTCGTCCTACGTCTGTGTAAATCGCCGCCATGTTAGTACTGCCTGCCCACCCTTCCACCTAGCCAACATCCTACATCCATCCAACTGACAACGACTAATTTTCATTTTCATTTTAATCGTAAGCCAAATGAAAAGCTTTTTCAATTTATTTTCGTAAATTTTTCACAAGCCGGGGTGTAGCTTAGCCGGCAGCAGCAGCAGCAGCAACACCAGCAGCAGCAGCAGCGCAAGAGGATATAATGTTTCACCTAGAGTTAAAGTTAACCCTTTGATACTTTATCATCAGCTCGAACTACGGCACAACCCCATTTTTGCTGGGATTTGTGACTGTGCTGCGTCTTGGCGTGCTCGTGCTGCGTGTGCGTGCCTGTATAACTTGCCACGTTGAATGTTGCAAGTTGAAAGTTGAAAGTTTTGGTTGGCGTGCTTAATTCTTTGCTTGAAGCTGCTACTTCTACAATACAAGAGAAGAGTAGAATTTTGTTGCGAGTTGTATGCATAATTTATTTTTTACAATATAAAATTCTTGCGCTTCTCTCGTGTAGCTGTGAGCTACATCAAAGTGAAGTCGCACACACAAACACACACACACACAGGCACACACTGTATCCTTGTAATAAAAAAAAATGGTGGCTGCTTAAGCAAATTTACTATGTGACCCACTTAGAAAGCAAAGCGCACAAAATGAAATCCTTTGTTGATAGTGCCAAATTGAGCTGTGATTAAGTGTAAGACAAAACCTGAACAAAAAACACGAAAAAAAACAAGCCAGCAGGCCAGCCCAGCATAAGGATATTTAGATAAAATTTGACGTTGGCAACACTAAGGCATTGTAGATAAAATCTACGTAAGCATTTGCCAAGGTAACACCAAGAAAGTAAAAGATATTCATTTAGATATACAAACAAAATTTGTGTTAATTATTATAATTGAGATTAAGTTTGCGATAAAACATAAAAGAAACATTTTTTGTATGAAGCTGGGTAAGTTTAAGTAGCGGCAGCTGAGTAACTAACTTCACTTAAGTTGAATCTTATGTCTAATCTTGCCCATACAACATGCATAGTAAGCATAAGCGTTAATACACAATAATCGTTCAAGTACCAGAAAAACATAAGCTCAAAAATTAAATATATTTTCTATTTCAAACTCTTTGCAGCCAATACGCTTTATTCGCTAATAACCTCATAGTCTCCGAGTGCAATATAAGAGTTATCTTTGTTAATTAATTCTACGGCACATATGCGGCCAGCCAAAGAGCTGATAAAGACATCCTAGTCAAGGGTTTTAAACCGTATAAGCAATCAGTCAATGCAAATTGCAAATCGCTTACGTTGTTCATCATTGAAATGCTTCCAACTAGCCATTGATGAGTCAAAGCCAAAAGAGCCAAGAACAAAGTGCAGACTATGCATGGCCATGGGGGGGACTGATTGTATACCAAGTAGTTAATCTCGCCTGAAAACGTCTGCAGTGAGTACAAAAACTACAAAATGCGCTTTGATGAACGACATTTTGCTGCCGCTGGGACTAGCTTCCGAACCAAGCCAGCATGCCCCCAACCGGCTGGGCAGGCTACAACCTGCCCTCCTGCAACTGTAATGCGACGATTTAAGCATTAAGTATTTCACACTCATTACGACAGTTTGGAGCAGCCACTCACTGGCTGCACTGCCGACTGCCTCACTGACTGACTGACTGACTGACTGGCTGACTGCATGTCTTTTCTGACTGCCACATATGGAGCCGCTTAGCCATGAGGTTTCAACTGACTTACAACAGATAAATGCCGCACCACATGCGCAAAAGTTGGCAGAGCGACAGAAGGCGAACAAAAAACCAGTAGGGGTACAATGTATAAGGGCTGATTGAATGGCGCGCTTGACTTAGGTTAGGAATAGGTAACTTGGGTAGTTCATTAAATCAGCTTAAGTCAACTACTAAGTGCAATTGCATTTTAAATCAAATGTACAACGCAGTTGATACTCTGTAATAGCAATAACTTTTCGAGTTTTGAAAACCAAAACAAACTGAAGCTCATACAAATGAAATGAAGTAAAATGTAAAACAGGGGAAGTAAATTGAAATAGATATATACATATAGCCGATTATTTTCCTAGGTAAATAGCTGCTGGGTGGCATCGAACCACCAAACTAGCGAGACCCACGAGTCAACCATATCAAGTGCAATAAAATAAACTAAAACTAAACCAAGTCAGATGAAACGAAATCAGCTGAACCATGATATAGTGTCTGTTAAGTTACCTATGAGTCTTTAATAAACATTCACTAAAACTAATATTTGCCTTCCTAACTCTAATTATAACGAAAAATCAACTGTTGTATGCTTTTGTCGTACAGCTTAGAGTATTGAGACTTTCTGAACATTTTTTCTGTCTTATGAGTTGCACTTGTCTAGTATAATCTTTATTAATTAAAGACATCGCCGTTCGAATTCGACTATAAGCTGTAGCTTCCCTGTTCTCTATGAAATGCTCTTAATAGAGATATTCCCATTGGAGCGATGACCTCTCTTTAAATATTCCATGTTGCTTATCAGAAACAGAAACACTGTCTCTTATCTGCTTACTCAAAAACTTATCTCAATTTTGTTACAGAAAAGTTCCTAGTTTTCAGCAAATCACTTTTGCCAGCGACTTTGAAAGCGTATATTTACTTCGTCAACGTAGTGTAAATGCCTTTCGCTGCTGCTTTATCTCATTTTTCGTTTTTCTTCATTTTGTATGCCATTTCCTTTTTAGCTTCGTTGCTTGCTGTTGCTTCTTAGTAAGCTACCTTAGTGTTTTTCTCATTATCTCAGTGAAGTGAAGTCAATGTATTACTCGCACACCTGCTCGCAGACACACACACACACACACACATACACACAGGTAAATACTCATTCGCACACACACACACTTAGAAAGAGCCCTTTTTATAAATGCAATGGCGGCGAGTTTGAGTAGTCAAGATACTTATGTGCATAAATTACAAAACAGACCGACGAAAGCTGTGTCAAACTGACAGCAAAGGCGTAAGCTCTGCACCAAGGGGCGTATGCGCAATTTGGCAAAAATGCTGACAGCGGCAATGTTACGCTACCCTGCTGCCCACACCACTCTTAGCACTTCATGAACACCATGTACACATGCAATTTTAACTTGACAAAAAAATATAAAAAAATCCACCTACGTGTTACAAAATGGCGCCGACAAAAGCAGTTTAGGTGTGTGTGTGCAGCAGGCAGGCAGGCGCGTGTGTGTGGCAAACCAAGGGCAAAACTTATGCCATTGAAATATACGCATATCGAAGTTAGGGCGGCACAACAAAGGCCAGACCAAGGCAGTCCAGGATAAGCCAATGTAAGAAGCGTAGCAGCTAGCTGGCTCCCAAGCGCCTTAATTAAGTGTAAGAAGTGCAAGCTAGAGCAAACAAAACTGCCTGCACAGTGGTTTCAAATTATTTAAGCGACTAGAGACCCGTTTAGTTTCAAAAAGACTTATTCTATTTTTTCTGCGCTTAAATTATGTAGTAATATTTTTAATAAAGCTTTTGAGTGGCAAAGTAAATATGTTCTGGCTGTATAGGGTGTTTGAGAAATTTGCTGCGAAACTTTTTAGTGAGTGTTGCGTACTCATGCACTGGCGTTGCATTATTGTTTTGCCTTTTGATTTAAAGCATTTGTGTACCTGGCAAAGTTACACGAATGCTTTAGAAGCTTAAGCATGAATGCACATTTTATTAGCTTATGTGAGCATTTTTAGCACAACTAATGCTGCACAAAAAATAATTGCATAAATTAAATTACAAAAAAAAATAAGTTTATTCATTATTTAATATTTTTAATAGCTTACTTAACAAAATTACCAAAAATAATATAATTACAAATGCCAAATCAAACTTACGGCAGAGTACTTGCACGAAACTATTACATATTCTCTCACAGCAAAAGTTTGCAAGCCTGAATATCGTTTTTTCCAAAATTTCTAAGCTTAATTCTCTGTCTACATTTCTCTGAAGTTTTTTCTGCCTTTAAATACTTTTTTCCCAAAATTGCTAAGCTTAATTCTGTGTCTACATTTCTCTATCTTTGAATAACTTTTTTGTACAATTCCTAAGCTAAATTCTCTCTCGAAGATTTTCTGTCTTTATATACCTTTTCTGCAAAAATTGCTACACTTAATCTCTGTCTACATTTCTCTATATTTGAATACTTTTTTTGTACAATTCCTAATCTTAATTCTTTCTCTACATTTGTCTACCCTTCTTCTGCAAGCCTAAATATCTCTTTTGTAAAATTCCTCAACTTAATTCTCTCTCGATGTTTTTCTGTCTTTGAATCCCTTTTTTGTTAAACTGTTAAACTTATTTCTCTGTCTACATTTCGTTAGCTTTGAATTCCTTTTCTGTTAAATTTCAGAGCTTAATTCTCTGTCTATATTTCTCTGTCTTTGTATACTTTTCTTGCACGAATGCCTTTTTTGTACAATTTCTAAGCTTAATTCCCTTTTTCAGTTTATGTATCCCTTACGCAAGTCTGAATACCTTTTTGAAAAATTCCTAAACTTAATTCTCTCTCTAAGTTTTTCTCTCTAATAATATATTAACCAATTTATTTTTTTGCCCAAGTCAGAAAATAAACACACTTACCTGTTTGCATTTAAAACTTTAAGGTGCAAAATTTAATTTAAATGAAGTTTTTTTAGCGGACATACAGTAATATTTTTTGACATATTTAACAAACCATGAGACCAATTTTGCCTTCCCTCATAAAAGCTTACCTAAAAGAAAAAGAAACATATTTAAGTCTGGGTGAATATTGAACGTCAAAAAATAATTCATTAAGAAAAGTGTATAAATTTGATAATAGTGTTCATAACTTTTATAATTGATATTTTTTTAAATATTTTTTATTCACAAAAAGTTCAAAGTCCTTTGCCTAATAGTTCCCGAAAATAATCAAAATCGTCGCCACAATAAAAAAAATTTCAGAACTCTTAATAAAGATAAAACATTATTCAAGCAATAGTTTATTTTTAGTTTCTTTTAGCAGGTATATATAATTTAAGCAAAAATCAGCAGTTTTAACTATTGAAAGTGCCATTTTTATTTATTCTAAGTAGTTTTGATTTAAAGTTTGAAGAGGTTTTAATTTTTGGTTTCCCTACATTTTTTTATTCAAAAATTGAAAACTGTAACTTAAACTAAATGTATTTCAAGAGCTTTGAAAACTTATTTTAAAACTAGAATGCCGAAAATGTTATTACTTTAGTAAGCTTCGGCAGCTTGAAACAATGCCTAGGCAAGTTGCCTAAAGTTGGAATTTTGTAGAAAATTCCGGAAAACCCTTAAACCAACTGAAGAAAATTGAAAAATTAATAACAACAGTTAAAAAAACGACTATTTTTCAATTATCAGCGTGTGTGTGTGTGTGTACCTGTGCGTGTGTGCTGAGTGTGTGTATCTGTGTGAGTGTAGCTATGTGAATGAATATCTGTGTATATGTGTTTGCTTATCTGTGTGTATGTGCGTTAGCTGTATGCGTGTGTTAAATGGTTCGACGTTGTTGGATAAAGTAAATTGCTGCCCTTCCAAAGTCTCAAACACAAAATGATGATGATGAAGTGCAATTACTTGAGGCGGAAGTGACAGAAGTAGCAGCAGCAACAACAACAACAGAAGCGTCATGGCGTACAACAACAAAATGGCGGCAAAGCACTACCAGCAGCAACAGCAGCAGCAACAACAACAACCAGCAACCAAATGAACTTTAATTAAATTCTTTATATGCTTGCGCGTAATTTTCTTTTTTTCTTCAGCCCTCTGCAGCCCGCCTCGCCTACCCTAGAGTGCCTACCGTTCTATGCTGCTTCTCTTTGTCTATCCTTAGTAGCCTTGCCAAGCCGTTTTAAAATGGCGGCCGTGCGTTGAGCTTGCCACTTGACGTAAATGGATTTTTAGAGTTTGGTGGGGCGATGATAGAGAGTGAGAGAGAGAGTGAGCAGCAGCAATGCTAAAAGTTTTGCAACGCTTTTTGTTTTTTGTATTTTCGTTTTTTTTTTCACATGCTGCTTAAATAAATTGCAGAGGTTTGTGTGCCGCAACTATTACTTGCCACAAAAATACAAAAAAAAGAAAAAGTGACGCCTTGCAAAACACTTAAAAAATGTTGCTAGTTTTAATGCCTAAGTGACAACTGTCTATCTGTCTTGCTGCCACACAACTTTCAAAGTCTTATGCGCACCCCCAAGCTTATGGCATCTAAGCCATTTGTCTAAATTTTCAATTTTCAACTTTTGACACTTTTATGATGAAATTTTTCGAAAAAGCAAAAAGAAAATATCATATATTTTGGCTACACTGATTTTGCGTTCATTTTGTTGCAAAAAGTAAATAAAATAAATTAAAATTGTACCTTTTATGAACTTTACTGGCAACTTTTTTACACTTTGCAACACGAAACTTTCTTTCAGTGCGCCATTTTAATGTTGCGTTCTTCTCGGAATCTCTAGCACTTTGGCCCCTCTTGCTACAAAGGTCACAAAAGTTTTCATTTTATTTTATTCATTGCTGTTGTTGTTGTTGTTTTTGTCATTTTTTTGCTTTTTTTTTTTTGTTGGGACGACACCTTGCGACAAGCCGTAGCACTCACTGTGTCCACTACGATACGCTGCGCTTGGTTGGACGCGCTCTGCTCAACACGGCTCGGCTCTGCCAAAGAGCAAACTTCATTTTGATAAAAGGAAATGAGCTTCATTTTGTGCAACGTGCCAAAAAAATAAAGTTTTTCGCATTTTTTTCTTTTTTTTTATTATTTTTATTTAAGTTTTTGTTCTTTTTTGTCAGCTGCACCTTTTTGATAGCGCTGGCGTGTTAAAAAAAAAGGTGGAAGTCATTTGTGACAAAACAAGAACGTGAAATACCCTTACTTAAAAGTAATTTGCATAATTGGTTTGAGTACTTCTTAGTAGGTTTCTGAGCTTGATTGTTTATAATAAAATCAATTAACTATTAACTATGCTATCATCGCTGCAACGGCGCAGCATGGAGATAGCTCTATAAATACCGCAGAGTACAGGTCTATAAAGTTTTCTTTTCCTAAAGCATTGTATACTCCGTTTCGGATTCGCTTATACCATTTCTGGCTTATGAATTTACAATCTCAGCTACCTTTGTCTGGCATTTCCATACTGCATCAATTCATCGCTAAGCCCCATTTTATATTGACAATTTTAAAACTAGAATAAAGTGAGATCCAGAAACGATAGATCATACAAGCATTTTTGTTTTTTCATAAAACATTTTCCATACAACAAGGAAATTGTATTTTTTTTTTGTTTAAAAAACTCCCAACGAGTTTGCCTTTAGTTTTGCAGCTCCTTATCTCAACTACATGCAAAATTCAGCTACAATCCTATCACATCTCATAGTACTGCTTTCTAGCAAAAACTGCAACACCCCAAGTGACACCAACATCTACAGAGTATTAAAAAAAACTTGACGCCATTTTGTTTTGGCCATTTTAAACGCGCTTTACCGTTGCACTTGTCTCACTTGCTCGCCTCTTCAATTTCCGAGCATTAAATATTTTTACAAAATAAAAGCAAAAGAAAGCACATTAAAAAAAAGCGTGAATATAATTAGCACAATTAAGTTTAATTGACGTAATTTTTAGTGCCGTCACAGCAGTTCCCGGCCAGCGAGTGTTACGATACGGCGGTGGCATGGGGTGGGCGTTGACAAGAGTTTATAATGGCGGAATATGCAGTTTCTGGGCAACAAAAGCTTTGGACACTTGAATGGCAACCAATTACATAGTTTAGTTTCACTGCAGTATATGGTAAATGTAGGGTTTGGGCAGAGGCTATGAATGCGCCCGGGTAGTGAGGGTGTGTGTGTGGGTGAGTGGCCTGTGTCCTGTTGATCATAAAACAATGGAGCAATTTTTATGTGTATGTGTTTGTGTATGGTACTAGATTTCTTTGTTTGCTTTTATCTTTTTATGACTCGACGCGTTTGTTTCTAGTGCGTTCTACTGGTTGGTTCATAAACGTTTTCGTTTCAAAACTTTTTTAATACGCATACGCAATGTTGGCAGCACCACCAGCAGCAGCAGCACAAATTCCATTGCATACTTTTTTGGGTGGCAAATAAAAATCAAATAAATTACGTTTTGTTCTTGTTAGCGTTTGGGGGTAGCAATTTTTTTTTTTTTGCAAAATTCATATTTAAATTTAGTTAGGGTATTATCTGCCCGAGGAGTTAAAGAAGATTTAAGCTGTGTGTAAGGAAAATATTAGGAAATTTAGCAGCAACTTAACTCGTATGCTATGGCATTGTTTAGCTGAGCCAGTACCAGCAATTTTTATTTTATGCTTACATTATTTTTTTGTTCATTTGACCTGAAAGTTTACGCATTTTAGAACCTTGGTAGTCGACCCTCAACCCGAAGGTTCTAGTCCACACTCTAGCACTGATGCTATTTGCCTAAGAAAATCGCTATTAATTAAAGACAACGCCGTTCGGATTCGGCTAATAGCTATAAGTAGCTGTTCTCGTCCAGCAGCTATTAAAGCTACATCCAGCGTCTAGGGGAATGAATTTGTTTCTGTTTGACTAAATAAAGAGAGATTCCACAGAATAAAATTCATAATCATAAGCATAAGGTGATTTTTTTTTCTAGCCTGGAATTGAATCACCGACCTTCCGATTTGAAGACGGGTGCGCTAACACTACGCTACCGAGGAACTTGTTTCAATTTTATATTTATTTTTTTATTTCTTATATTTGTTATATATTATTTGTGCCATTATCTGTGAAATACAGTGAAATGTGCTGACCATCTCATAACTTATATTAGTTCTTTCTAAGTTAGTTTTCTACTACTTCCTCACCTACTTCGTTTACTTACTTTTAACAAAAACTTCTGCTTATATATATGTAAATTTCCATCTTAGAACTCAAGAGCCGATTAAACCAATTTTTGATGCAAAAAAAATGAATTTTGCTAAAAACTAATACTCTGCTATGTACACACTTTTTCGCAGCAGCTGCACAGTGCAAACACTCCATAAAAAAAAAAAATTTTAAAACTTTGCCTTTACGTCAGGCAGATTTTAAGCTTTTTGCCAACTCTCAAATAAAGTTAATCTTAAGCAATTGTTTTTACGTTTTGCAAACCCATCAATCTAATTGGTAATTGATGCAGCTTGTGAAAGATTGCCCAGATACACTCAGCCAGTCAGTCTGTCAATCTGTCAGTGAGTCAGTCAGTCACTCAGTCAGTCATGCAGTCAAATGATTTCTAGTCTCTTTTATCAATCATGCAATTTAATATTGCAAAAGCTTTCACTTCAAATAGGATTTCTTGAGCCTGGTTGCATTCGCTTGCCTAGGCGCTGAGAGAGCAAAAACTAGCTTGTTCTTGACAGGATTGTCATAATGCGCATTTGCAACATTGTTGTCCTTGTTGTTGGTGTCATCATCTGCTTGCCTTCTACTTCAACTCATTCCAGACTTTCTTTCATTTTTATTATACACTTTTGGCTTTCATTGGCATTGTTCGCTGCTCATTCATTACATTTGGAATGGCTTTATTGTGACTTCCACAGTTGTTTCTCTGCTATCTTGACTGGTTGCCGTTATTGTTGTTGTTGTCGTTGTTGTCGTCGTCGTTTTCGTTGTCAGCTCTAAAGTCTACATTACTTCTATGGTATAAAAAAAAAACAACAACAATAACGTAGAGAATCAGTTTTAGCAACAGCAACCCCTAAGAAAAACTCAAGCCGGCACGTAATTTTCTTTCACTCCATACAAATATTTTTAATACCCTATAACTAAAGCTAAGGGGTATGTGAGTTGCGTGAAGTTGTTTGCAGCTAGGATTCTTGATGTGCCTAAAGAAAATATTAAGAATTTGAATAGTTTCCTTAAAATATTTGCTAAAGTTAAAGCAAATTTGATGCAGTCTTTCTCATAGTAACATTTACGAGATTGGAAAAAAAAATTGTAACGAAATACAATAAACCAATAATAAAAGTTATTGGAACAGAACAGAAACAAACAAAATCGTCAAACAAAGATTAAAGATAATAAAGAGTTTAGGTTCTATAGCAGAAAGAAGCGAAGGAAAATGTCAAAAACATTTTGTTCTAGAACTTCTGGTCCCGAAACAATGGAGTTTCGGTTCATTATCATGCAGAAGCGCGCAGAAATGTCACATAACATTTTGAGTAATTAAAGAATTGTGGCTCTAGAGCACGAAAAAAACCTCACATAACGAAGTAATTGGGGCTTATTATCGTAAACTAACGATTTGGGAAATTAAAAAGTCGTGGTTCCAGATAATAAGTCAAGTCACATTACAAAATAGTTAGCGGAGAAGATGAAGAACCGTGGTTGAAGTACAGATAGTAAGCGATTGATTGTCAATGCTAAAGTGTGAAGAAACATCACATAACGATTTGAGAAATTGCAATTGTGGTTCAGAAGCAGGAAAAATCGTGCAAAGCCGTCATGCAACGATTTGAGCAATTAAAGAGTTGTGGTTCTAGATCGGGAAAATCGTCACGTAAGTTTGCATTATCAATGCAAGAGTGCAAAAGAACGTCACTTATTAATTTATAAAATTAAACGTATCGATATAGTCATGATTTTTAATGCAGAAGACATCAATATTCTTACATAAAGAGTTAAGATATTTAAGAGTTTTGGTTCAGGAACAGAAAGAAGGAGAAGTGCGACAAAACGTCACTTAATGAGTCCAAAAATTAAACGTATCGACATATTCAGGGATTAATTTTTAATGCAGACAGATAGATGCAAGCAAAATTTTCACAAAACGCTTGAGATATTAAAAAGTTTCGTTTCAGTACTAGAAAAAAGCGCCTGAAAAAACAGTGTTACCAAGAGTTACGACTAGAATGGCAAAATCGTTACGTAACGTAATCGTTAGAGGTTTACCTCACAGTTTCAGGAATTAAAGAGTTGTGCTGGTAAATAAATTCTATCATAACTTTTCAAAACAATTCCTGCATTACTTTTACCGCTTACAGTGCATTCCCACCCCCACGTTCTTACAACTTAAATACTTCGCGTATTTTCCTTTATGGGTGCCTCATTTGGATTCCCTTGTCCGAAGTTAAGTCAAGTCTCTTGTTATATTGGCGGGTAAGACCCGTATCCGTATAAGTATGACTAATACGGGTGCAGGAACTGAAACCGTTTCGGCCAAAAGTATGGAACGTAGGGGTGACCAACTTTACTTTGTCGCAGTGTCATTTATTTTGGCATTTTTGCTACTGACGTTCGTTGCCGTCATCATCATGATTGTTGTTGTTGCTGTTTTTGTCGTCATCATCATAATCGTTAGTATGTTTTTTTTTCTCTTTCTAACTCTCCGCTAAGCTTAATGTTGCCGCCCCACTTTGGCACCCCAACCCCCTCCATACTTAGCCAGCAAACAACTTCAACCAACTCGCCTACTCGTTGTTAACTCAAGTAAAGCAAAAAAAAAAAAAACCGAAGAAAACCCAAAAAAGCAATGTTCTGCAGCTCTGTGTGTGCGTGTGAGTGAGTGTATTTTTTTATGACTCTTATCTTTGTTGTTGCTGCTTCATCAGAGCAACGTGCCACCCCACCATGCCAACCACCACACACACACACACATTGGCTTCATGTTGTACTCATATTTTCCACTTAAGCATTGCATATTTTAAGGCGCATATTTTTTGTCAATAAAATGAAATCGATTTTTTTCAGCACTTTTTGGCACCATTGTCCTATAGGGTGATTTTTTAAAGAGGTTTTCTTATGTAGCTTATGCAGTTTTTGCATTTTTCTATTAGTGTTTCGCTTGATTTTGCTGTTCTTAAGCGGTTACTGAAGGAAATTTAAATGTGAGCTGCTTTATGACAAACTTTGTCACTAAAGCTTTACACTTGAAACGGGAGGAAATTATAAGGCCAAAAGTGTTATTTCAGTACTGGTTTGCCCATTTGTTTTAATAATTTTCGAATTTTTACCTGCAAATTTCTCAAAACTTAATTCAAAAACTAACTTTATATTTACATAAAAAAAATAGCGTAGTCGCCTGTAAATCCAAAGATCGGCGGTTTCAATGGCCTAGCACAAACCCAGCTAGCCAAGTTACGTTATTTGTCTAAATGCATAAATGTCCATTAATTTAAGACACCTATCTTGGAATGCGGCTATATAGCGCAGCTTACTATTCTCTACGAACACCAATTAATATAGATATCTTTATACTGCGTCTGTGAAGCGATGATGTTAAGAGCAATAAAAATATCTATACTATCGAAACATTACTTTTTCAGTACTACGCAGTTAGTTTAAACTTTTTTTTCTACTTTCAGCTTAAAAATGCATTGAGTTGTAAATAAATGCTTCAATTAACTTGTTAAATATAAATATATTGCGCTTAACTGAAAACCCTAAGCTGCTAGCATTTTTTAACTTTAATTCGTATTTAATACAGTTAAAAAATTACAAAAAAAATTAAAATAAATGCTCGAAAAGAAATGGTGTGCTGCAAAGTTAAAATACATTTTTTGTGACTGATTTAAGTATCGCCACAAATATGCCACTTTTTTTTAAGCTTGCCAACAATAATAAATGGCTTAAATAAAGTATTAACGAACTTATTTTTGTTAAAAAAAAAATAAATCATGCAGTCATAAAAAACTCTAGTTATAAGCTAAAAAATTGTGGCATTTTTTTTAGTAAAACATAAAAATTGTGCAGTTGGTGCATTTTTAGCTGGGACAAGACTTTTTATATTGAAAATTATTCGTTGTTAATAGAAATATTTCATTTTTCAATAATATTTTAATATATCAATATTAAAAAAAGCTTGAGCAGTTTCATAAACGTTGTTATACGCTCACTTGCTTGCATAATTTGCATACTCTGTACATATTGGCTTAGTTTTGTAGCAGTTTCTTGGGTATTTGGACTAAAACATTTACCTATCTTTACACTTTAGTTTGGACAGGTTAACACACACAAAGTTTGTGTGTGTGTGTGTTTGTGTCCCGAATCAAGAGCTGTCCTGATTGTCAGACATACAACAAACAAACATCGGCCAAACTGTGCCAATTTCCTAATTAACACAGCAACAACAGCAAAAACAACACTGTACCGACTAACGATATACTGACTCAGCCAAAGCTAAAACCAGAAAATCCTAGTACGAAACGGTCTCTGCGTAAGACCAATACCGCTAGCATCACCTGTCCCATCCCTTCCTCCCACACACACACACACACAAAAACCCCAAACATACGGCCAGCGGCAACAACAACAATGTTAACAACGACGGCAACAACAACAACAAAGTGTGTACAAATTAAAAGCATATAAAAGTAAATTTGAAACGTATTTAAAATCTACAAGAACAACAACAACAACAGCAACAAAGCTAAACCTAAACCTAGGCTAGGTATTACCCCCGGCGGCCGCCCTCCCCTCTCACGTAACGCTATTCAAAGAGCAGTTATACAATGGTCCATACAAGCGCGTAAGAGAGGTAAAGAGCGCTTTAAGAGAGCTAGCAAGCGTAAACGTTGGAGCAAATAGAGAGAGGGAAGCGTATGTTGTGGTGGGAGTAAAGGGTTGCGGCTGTTGTCGTCGCTATGCAGAGCTACACATAACTGTCAACACACAAACACACACACACACACGCATACGCTTAGGCCCTCCCACTCGCACATTAGTGTGACCAGCTGACTGCAACCGGCGCTATTTCACATTAAATTTAAACGTAACGTAGTAAACGGCTAGAAACCAACAACGACGAACTACGTAAAAACGTAAAAAGCGCACAGCCATGTTGGATCCCAAGCCCAAGCTTCATTTTTATTACAATATATATAGCGGTATATATACATATATATACATATATATGGAATGGAAAATGGGCTGTAGGCAAAATTCCCGAAGCACCTTGAATGAATGCTTGAAATTGGTTTTTTATGCGCATTACACAGTAAAAAATAAAGAGCAAACAGAGTATGCGGCATTCGTGCAAGCGTTTGTTACACTCTGTTGGTATTGGTATTCTTGTTGCAGAGGAATCCACTCTTTAACATTGTTAAAAGTCCTCCCAACAGGTTACTAATTTTTGTTGGAAATTCTTGTAGTTGTTGTCACTGCTGCTTAGGTTTTACTTGGCGTAAGTGTTTTTCGCAGCTTACGCATCTCATAGCGTATGTGGGACAGTTTCTCCCGCTTCCACGAATGTGTATATTCAAGAGACGCTTCAAGAAGTTCAAAGCGCGTAGCCTTGGACAGTTTCAACAATTCCATGGCATGCTTCTCATAAGACGCTTGGCCAACAAACTGACATACCAGATCGCGCATAAACTTGGCATGACGAGTTTGAATATTCTTCAAACGGAACAAACGCAGAGCCTTGGCTTCTTGTCGCCGCTGCGCTTGACGGTCTTCGCTTTAATAGTCTTGTGAACTCGGTTGAGACGTATGCTGCTGACAAAAGGTAGAAAAGTGTGCTGCATTTGAAATATAACCAAGCTGTCTGCAAGTTGGCTAAATGAGAGTTCAGTCTATGAATTACAAGTGGGATTCAAAGATTTCAAAGACAATAGTCTTCATCATACTGCATAAAATCGCAAAAAATCATCAAGCTAGTCATCTAAAGACTGCAGCGTCACGCAAGGTGGTTCAAAAAAGTGAAGATGCGACTTCAGCGAAATTCCCGACAAAGTGCGAATTAAACGACGGAAGAACTTAAAATATCTGAGCAAAGCAGCCGCAGCATACTGAAAAATATTCTCAAAGTCAACCCCTACGCATGATCTTAGACCGAAGCAGCAAGAAATGAAGCAGTTGCCTCACTTGACAAAAAATGGTCACTTTTCAAATATTGTGCCAGATGCAAAAAGCGCATCATGCCACATCAAAGCCGCAAAAAGTAAGACTTGAGAAAGGCCAAGGATTTGCTGCGTCTGGCCGAAAATTGTTAAATTCAGATTTTCTTGTTCTCTGACTTGCAATTTTGAAATTTTTTCGAAGAGCCATTTTGGCGAAAAAGATAGTAATTAAAATATAAAAGGCACTAAAAAAAGACGTTGTCCGCTAGTGGGCCAAGTCACATTCCTGTAGCTTTTGACTCGTTTTTGGACTGTCTCAATTCCAAAGTCAAGTGGTCGTATCGAGCAAAAGTAAAGTGTTTCTGAATTTTGTATTATTTTTACACATTTTATACTTTGAATTGAGTTAAAGTAATTTTCCAAACTGAGCTTATGAAGCTCTTAATTGGTTAGAGTTCGAATTTCGCTTTTTGAAAAAATCAGATTTGGATAAGCTCGCAAGCTGCAAATTATAGCAAGTAAATTGAAGTTTTAGCAATAAATTTCTTAAATTATTGTGGAGCGCTGTAAAACGCTTTAAATATAATATTATTCTTTACATTACCTAACAAAAACATATTTACGTAGAAGTAATTGTTTTTTTTTTTTTTTTTGTTTTGAATAAAAGCTGCACGTACAGTTCAAAGTTGAAATTCCCCTCAAGAAATGGCTAACTAAGATGCTGCCACAATTACATTGCTTACACAAATACCAGGCCAAAAAACAAAAATGTTAGCAACTGCCCCAGAGGCTTGTAAAAATTAATTACAAATAAATACGAGATGTAACAAATAAAATTACAACAAATCTATGTAAAAACAAGAAACGAAAAAAATAAATAAGCATTTACATGAAACAGCCTAAGGCCAAAAAGAAGTAGCCTTGCATTTGCATATACTACCCCAAGATAATCAACGTAACGTTGTAAAAAATCGAAATATTTTGTTTTTTTTTGCGTTTCCTAAATTGGGTAAACTGTTTGTACAAACGCCTCCCCCCTCAGGCTGTTTGAAAACAATTTGCGTGTGAACTGCAACGCCGCTTGACATTTTCAAATGTTTTATAACTATTTTTAAAAGACTTTTTGTTTAAAAATTAACAAGCATTTGGTATATTATAAAATTAACTTGCTAATTAAAAATGACATTAAACCAATTTTGAATTTTCTAAAAAAAAGGGTCACACTGTCAACGCGCATAACGTGTATATGGAAGTCGGTCACACTCTGTACGCTGCGACTTGACGTTAGGCATGCTACACAAGAAGAGAGCGAGCGCGCGCCAAGTGAGACGAGAGTCCCAGAGTTGCACAGGTGAAAGCGTAACCCGAAATAAATTCGAAATAATTTGTGTAAAATAGACGACGAGCGAACAAGCCCATTTCCCATTTCACATTTCCTATTTCAACAAGCGCCGCTCACCGCGCACAGTTTTGTTGGCCAGCTGCAGGTTGTAAACTGTGTTGCCATTGGAGCGGGTGTTGCTGGGGTATGGCTGCGAAGGAGCCGTGTGGATGGGGTGGGGAGCAGTGTTTTGGTGTTACTGGGAATTGGTAACGCGTGGTGAAATTGCCGCCTGCAGGTTTTTTTTGGATGGGGGGCGCTGCTTGCTTTGAACCTACCACAAAACCCACCACAGCCTAGCAGCAAACGACATGCCACCCATTCAAGGCTGTCAAATACTCAAACATACATATTTTTATATATATATGTATATATAAATGTATATTGTGGCAAGGCCAACAACAAAAGTTGCGCACACACACAGACACACAATACAATATTGTAGCAAAAAGTTTAACAAACATTTTGGGCGCAAAGCCGCAGAGAGAGTTTGAACAAGGCGAAATTTTCGCTTTTATATGTGAGTGGAGGAGACAAGGCGCAAGATGCTGTTGCTACGGATTGTTGCAAGAAGGATAAAGTATGTGTATGTGGTATAAGCCGCAACAGCAGTATCTGTGTGAGTGTAAAGGTATTTAGCTGTGTTTTGAGGTTAAGCAGAGCAGACGGTGTCTAGCTGGGAGTGGTGTGAGATCAACACTCTAAATCTAAGGATTATTAATACGATCTAAAATTCCGAAAGAGATATAGCCGAATTCAGCTAACATTTAACGTGAAGATTTGCAATTTAAACATTTCAATACTTCGAGAGCCTATCAGCACTGAATTAAGGAACTCAAGTGCGCGAAAGATTTACTTACAGAATGAGTTTTGTAACTGATAGGTAGACTGCTGTTGTTTTAAGTTAGAGAACTTTAAAATTTATATATGGCGACTGGCAATGTTAAGTGGATAACTTACGATAACGTCAAGTGAAAAAGGTCGTGAGCCGGCGGAAACAGTGGCCAAGCCAAGATTGACTTCCAGTAAGGTTTCGCTGTGTGTTTGGTGGGATAAGGAATTATCTACTATGAGTACAATTGATCCTTCCGAAAGAAACAATTGTCCACAAGCGTTTTTAGCCAGCTGGAGAGGAATTGTATTCCATAAGTACAACACAATGCCACACAAATCGATAGTAACTCGCCAAAAGCGTACAGTCCGGACCTGGCACCAAGTGTTCCTGTCCATGGCGAACAATTTTGCTGGTAAAAAATTTGCTTCAAAAGAGACTTGTGAACAACGGCTTCTATGGGACAGGCAACATGAAATTACTTTTAGAATGGCAACAAGTTATCAAACAAAGCGGCGTATATTTAACCTATATCGAATAATTCTAACTATCGGAATTAAAATCTACAATATCATGCAAAAATAATGCATTTCTTTTTGATACACACTGTATTAAAATGAGTGAATTGCAATCCTGATTGGTAACCGGGAGCAAGCTCCAAGAAACCAACTTCAGCTTTTTCAACCTCCTACAATTGGATTAAAAATTGAGTTGAGATAAAAAATTATCAACTATATTTGACAGAGTGCTTACATAATAGAAGAAATCTTTGTTAATACTTGTAGGCAGCCTTGTCTTGTCTTACGCAAGCTAGACTAGACAAAAAATGCTGCTAATGATGATCTTGAGCTGGGATGAGAAAATAGTCAACTATATTTAACAAAATTCTTACAGAAGAGTAGTAAGCTAGTAAGTTTGCCAAAAAGCATTTGCAGACAGCCTTACCTTGCCTCACTTAAACTAAACAAAAACACAATATAATGCTGCTGTTCAAGTCGAGCTAAGATGATCTTGAGCTGGGATTAAAAAATAGTCAACAAAATTCGTACAAACTTTGATGTGACTTGGCTTTTATACGATAATAAACAAGTTTACTTCAGAAGTAGGCCCACACACACTCACACACACACACACACACCATTACAATTTCATTAACAAGATTCACAAGGGAATGTCAACTTCAAATGAAATACAATCAGCATTACCGTTACCCATTTTCACACACACACGCTCACTCACACGTACGCACAAACACCATACGCACACACTTTTCGGCTCCTTTTTTTTAGATAGTTAAGTTTTGTTTCCATTTCATTTCACTTTACGCCAATGTGCCATTTAATATGCGCCAAAGTCAAGCAACAGCGATGACCAAGGGGACCCAGGGCGTCAAGTCCAAGTGGCCCAGACAGTTGAACGTATAGTGTTGCCCGGGCAAACAGCAAACTAAAAAGCCATTCACAATAAACATGAGAAATATTTCCCAACGAAATTATTTTAGCTTTGTAATTTCCTTTTTTTTTGTGGGGCCAAGTAGACGGTAGCGTCCGAATTGAGATGAAAACGGTGATGAAGACGAAGATGAAGTTGAAATGTAGTAGAAATGAAATGCTTTAAAATACAAACAAAAAATAAAGCACACAAGAAAAAGAAATGCAAAAAAAAGGGCGCAGAATGTTGTCCCAAAAATAAAAGCGACGAGAGACGACGCCAAGCAGAGGCGCAAGTAAGATAAATGCAAATAGGCGAAATAACGTAGCTAAACAATGTACACACACACACACAGATACACAAACACTTAAGCACTTCAATGCACAAACACACACACACAGAGAAAGAGAGACTGAAACACACACACACATAAAGCAGCACAAAATGGCGTGTGGAAGCACAGTACGAAGCTGGGAAAAGGCAAAATTTAAATTAAAAACACGTCAAAATAAATATTTTGCCAAAAAGCATTTACACACACACACACACACACAAACAACAAGAGAGCAAGCGAGAGTGAGAGAGAACGCAGAGAAATATATTGGACAAACAGGCCAAATTTACCGTATGCATTTGTTATTGTTATTTATGTTGTTGTTGCTCTTCGCTTGATTGGAGCACTGAACGGGTTTTAGTTGAGCTGTTGCCGTTTTCATTTTCATTCTCATTCTCTGCTTGTTGTTGCCTTGTTTTTGTTTTTTTTGCATTTTGTGTGCCACATAACGGTTTGTTTAAGGTAGCAATAACAACAACAGCAACAACAAATCAGCGTGGATTTTTGTGGGCGTAAGAGACACAAAACGACGTCTGTGAGAGCATTCATTTTGTTTTTGTGCGTGTGTGTGTGTGTGTGTGAGTGTGTTTGGGCACACTGCTGCCAAATTGATTTGCCAACTTTTTGTGAAAATTGGATTAATTGGCCAAAAATGTTGCATGCTGCCGTCTTTTACTAATGGAAATGAATAGTTCATGGTATTTCGGCAATACACTAATTAGTAGCTATTACTTAGCAAATTTGTTTGCATTTAAATTTAAGCTCTCGGCATTGCAATTACTTTAAATGGCTAAGCTTGTATAGCGTCTATTGCTGTTGAAAGATTGGCTAAAATGGCTTAAAAATAGACAAAACAGCTATAGTCGTTGGCGTATTTAAATAATTTACTTAAATTTCTTTTGAATGCAAATGTTATTCATTAAGATTTTTAACAAAACGTAATTTTAGGTGGTTTGCAATCACATCGCGAACTTTTTCGCGTCTTATGCCAAAACTATAATAACTTCTACGATTTTCCATCTTATCTTAAAATTTACCCATCAGCCTAGGGGTACGAATTAATTCTATTCTTCATTTTTTTTGTTCTTATTTAACATTTTTTAATTTAAACATTTTTAAATTTTTTAATCTTAAAGCCAACTGGACTTAGTTGTACCCTTAAGTTAATAATAAAGAAATACAATAAATAAAATACGAATTTAGCTTTTGTGAAAAACAGTTAAATATTCGTATTTTTTTTATTTATTGAAAATGCGTGCTTTTCTTCAGTTTTTGGATGTATTAATATATTGCATCTCAAATTGAATTTACTAGAAATAAGTGAATTTTATTTATAAAAACATGTTAGATTAGAAATGGTTACCATCTAACTGGATTTTGAGTTGTAAAGAAGTCTTAAGTAAATACACTAAACTTTGTCGGATTTAGTTTGCAAACTTTCCATTTAAATATTAGTTTTGGGGGGAGAAAGAATAGCTTAAACACAAAGTAGTAGGAAGTGCTCTTCAACTGCTGCGTTTCTTTAATAAAAATGCTCCGAAATCATTACTCAATTTTAGATTTTTCGTCTTTAATTGGCTAAAATAGACTAAAAACTGTCCAACTGAGTTATAAAAAAAATATATGAGGATTAGAGCGAGTATTTTGGGCCTTGGTAGCGTGAGTGGTAGTATACTCGACTCTAAATCGGAAGGTCGATGGTGCGATTCCACTCACCTGGCAATGGTATGCTTAACAAATAGAAGCTATTTAGCTAGGAAAATCACCCTATGTTCCGCCTTTGGAGCATTGACCATAGCCAAGGGGAATAAAGACTCTAAGCAATTTGAACTGCGTAACTGAAAGCGGCAGACGGTTACGATTCCAAACAATTTCCGAACAGAACTTTCAATCAACTCATTTGATTGTACTCCACTTAAGGATTTAATTGAAAAGTACCACCACCGCGTTTTGTAGTTCAATTTCTATTGACTTCAGGCCAACAACTCTAGATATTGAATATAGCTCGGTTTACATAAAAGCTTAAGCTATAGCGTTGAGAGCGCAAAGCACGTAGTTACACTGATCAACAAAAGTAATTTTATAATATGTCATGTGCACTAAATTTAAAACAGCTTAAATTATACTCCCCGCAGTTGAGCTAAGCTAACAATAAAATAATACTTAAAATAGAACCAACAAAATTAAAGCTCTTAACTTAACTGCATCTGCGGGCGGCTGGATTAACTCTTTACGGATATGCAACAACTCACACTCCCCATTATTGCATGCTGTTAAAATTTTATCGAAATAAATGCCTATAATTATCATTACAAGTGAAGGACAAACAATGCAAGAAGGCAAGATAACGAGATAACTTGATGAGGGTCATTAATAAAAAAGCTAATAAATAGAAAAAGCGCAAGATGACGGCTGCCTTGAGTTAACCCCAGACGTGACATAAATTTCTTTCTTACTTGCTTTAAAAACTACAATTTATACACAGTTTGATAGATAAGATTAAATGCAATTACGTAGACAGGATGGCAAATCAATACGTGACAGTTTTACCAGAAGTATTGTATGATGAAGCAAGTATGCTTGCTTATTGAAGTCGGTTTATAAGATGTCAGTTTGCATTCTGTTGATAGAGCGTTTGTTAATAAGTGAAAAGTATGGTAGAGCGACTTTTATTTTAAATCGTGTTGTGAATATTAGGCCAGAGCTGGGGGGACCTCACATAGATCAGTGTAATCCTTAGCGGAACCGGAGTTTGTCATCCGTGAGTCGTGGTGGTTGTGAATATTATTTAATGCTGAAATATTTTTTAAATTTCCTTTTTTTTTTGATACTGTTCAATTATATTAATTTTAGCTTAAGCTTTTTTGGCAAGGAAATAATTTTTATTTTATTTTCGCTTCAATTCAACAAGCATTTTTAATAAGAATTAAAAAAAAAAGCTTTTCCATATGAACGGCATAATCATTGCAAATCCCTTACGCAAATTGTAAATCTTTGCGGCAAGTATCAGTAGGTTCTTACATTTCGAAAGAAGTGCTAAGTCTTATAGAAATAAAATTAATTTCGTTTTTTATTTGGTTTTCTCAAAAAATGGTTGATTAGCTTTTGTTGATTAAATCAAGCAAAAGTTGAAGTAAATTCGCAGAAAGCTGGTAAAAGTTGCAATATGCAAAAAATTCAACAAATTCTTTGCCTAAGACGATGGCATAATAACTACTGCGCAGAATTTTCTTTTGAAAAAAAAAATAAAATAATAATTTTTACCTTGGTAATTTTTACGTGTAAATTCAGTCAGGCAAATTAAAAATGCTCAAATGAATAGAATATCAGAAGCAGTTGACAACTGCAAACAAAAAAAAAAAGTATAGCAACTTAATATATACTAAGCTGTTTGAGAAGTATCTACTGTTGCGCCTACTTTAAATTAAGCAGCAAAAATTTACCTAACTTGCTAGAAAATGCTGCTAATAATTTGTTAGACATTAAAGTGGATGGCGCAAGCAAAATTCTCAGCCATTATAAAGTTACCAAATTTTTCAACTGTTTTTGATTTAAGCCAAGTTCTAAATTTTAATGAACCAGCACATTTCTAGTCCAACCCCTAGGTATGTAAAAAGTTATTTGGATTGCCGATAACAAAACAGTTTTATACACTTACCGCAATATGTATGACAACACACAAACTCACTCACAACCACACACATAAAAACACTCATATATATGGGCGCACATATACCCATGACCAAGAATGATCAAACGACGTCGAGTGTTAACCACTTAATTTTCCGTATCATTGAGATGCGATATTAAAAAGCTATTTGAAATATACAGCAAGTTCCCGAGTGAAGGTCCTTGACAAGTTAGGCTCACACGCACACACATTTATCGGACTTTTGCATATGTGTGAGTGTACGTATCTATGTTATATACAATATACATTTTTTGGTAAACAAATTAACTCAACTGTCAACCGCAAAATCACAACAGATGCAGTCGACACTCAATCACAGTATTTGTGCCGCTTCGAGTGTTCGTCGATACGTGTATGTGTGTGTGTGTGTGTGTGTGCATCTCTGTGTGTGAAAACTAAAGCGGTGGCCGACCTCACCATTTAAGTGTGTGTATGTGCGAGTGCTTGAAGGGGTGTAATAGCAGCTATAAAATATTTTTTTTATGCCTTGCACAGGCTCATAATGTAACACCAAGCTGCTCAATATCAATAGCTTTTTATTTACTTTCAAAATCATGCATATTTGTCGTATACAATACATACACTTAGAGAAAATAAACAAATTCAAAGAGGATATTTGAGGCACTTGTGCTCGTTTGTCAAATAGTAAAAAAAAATGTAGCATACTTTTTAGCTGTATTGAAAGGGTGCTGTATCTAGCGCTTGGAAATCGAACATTAGCTTTGAAAGCATATAAGAAGCACTTGTGCTCATTTGCGAAATAACAACCAAAACATGTTGCATACTTTTTAGCTACTTTTAAAGGGTGGTGCATCTAGTGCTGGGAACTCGAATTGTCAAGAAATTAAAGACATTTATTACTGTCAATTAACTTGGAAAGCATATTAGAAGCACTTGTGCTCGTTTGCGAAACACATTTTACACAATAAAATTATCTAAAAATCAATGTCTTACTTGTATACACAACTCTTATAGTTGATTTTTAAGCCAGTACGGAATTTCAAAAAATCGGTTTTCGTACAATCAAAGCCTATTTGCGAGACTCTACACGGACCTCTAATTCCTAGTCCAACTAGTTTGAGTTGGACTCTCTAACTTTGCAAGAATATTTTTAAATAAGAATTCTAACGATTGAAGCAAAAAAAAGGCAATATTTTTAAACTAACTCATGGGGAGACTGCCTTAATGGCTGGTTCGTCTAGTTCGTCGTCTCTTAATACTAGATATTTGGAAGGAAATCTTGTGAAATATAGAAAAATCAGCGAGCCTTTTTTGTGAAAATTCATGAGAGATTTTAAGAGCTCGAAAATGATTACCTTAATCAATTTTAAAACTGAAATTTTTAAAGTGAAAATCTTAGTAGCAGCAAATTCACAACATATTGAAATGAAAAAATTTAAAGCTAATTGTGCCAAAAGAGTTCGTTGTTTCCAAGTTCAACTATATCAAACAGCCCATTTCTGACATGAGAATGTAACTGAGAGATTTTTAAGCACGATCAAATGAAAAAACTCAAAACTCTTTGCCAAATTCAATTTAAAACGTGATAGTGACACCAAATATAAATCATATTCAAATTAAATGATTTTAAGCTACTTATGTTGCTTCCAATTCCAAATAATATCTACCAAGTGTAACATATATTTCTCCCCATAAAACACCCAACCATTTTCTGTCAGTGTATCACTTTCATGCTAGTCAAACAAAATACAAAATTTTGTTGCATACTTACTGACTCACTGGCTGAGCGTAAATGCTAGAACGTCATCCCATACTTTTCTATGAAATACAATCGTTTGTACATACTTTGGCTTTATGTTTTGTCATATTTTTGCTTTTTTTGCGCTTTATTTACAGGCAATATGTGCTAAAAATTTGTCCTATAATATACATATATTTTTTGTTTTTTTTTTTTGCCCCTTTCTTTAGAAATAATATTTACAAGGACATGTTTGGCTTAGGGGCTTTAGATGCTTTATTTTATTTATTTTTTTGTTTTTTATTCCATCGATGAGACAATGATGTAGGCAAAATGCGTTTCGTTTTGATTTTGTTTTGTTCTTAAATGAGCACCCACACACATAAACAAAGGCACACACACACACACAGAGAGAGCTTTATAGACACACAAATACAAGGCTATTTTAAAAATAAAATTGAATATTTGACCTGACATGCTGGGAAATTTATGCTTCAAAGTTGCGTGTCAAAAATTTATGAAGCTAAACGGCCTCAAGGCATGGCTAGGTATATGTCTATATATTATATATAAAAGGTGAGCACTGTTGCTAGTCTATGTATACATAAATATGTGTATATAATGTATATTCATTTTTTTTGCATACTTTTTGGAACTTGGCAGCCACCGCTATGTGAGGCGCTTGTTTGCTGCTTCATTGCGTATGCGACGTGTAAGCCAAATAAGTATACAATATTTAATAACAAAGCATAATATGTATAAAACGAGGCAAAACGAGAGCGGCGCATTTTGTATGCTCTTATTGCTGAAGTGTGAGAGAAGTAGCTGAGCATAGTAGCACTGAGACTAGAAGGAAGCAAAGTAGACAGGAAGGATGCTTGTAAAAGTTGTGAAAATTCCTCTCTATGGCGTTAGGTGGCGACTGCCAACAAAATGCTTAATATTTCATACTTCGACTGACATCATTTTGGCAATTTTTGTAAGTTGACAATATTTTAATTTCTTTTAATTGTAGATAGCAGCACATAGAGATGAGTTACTATTGCATGCTTAGTCTTAGTTTTGTATATTTTTTAAAAGAGTTGAACTAAACTAAGTCGCTCGGAAAGCATTTGAAGGGACTACAATAGATACTTAAGCTTGCAGTGCTAGTGCAAATTAAGTGAATCTTCTTATTTTGCTGCAGCTTTCATTAGCTTCGTTAACATTTCCGATTCTAGAAATCATCTGCAGCTCCATGTTGATCATTCCCGTCTTCGGCTGCTTGGAAGTTCCAGTCGCTAGCGGTTATTGTTTGGTTGTCATTTTGTTCTTTATATCAGCCTTTGAATTTCGAGAAGGAATAAAAGGCCACAGCAAAGGTTCTCTATTCTGATCTATCTTGCGCTAGTTCTTTTACTTTGCTTCAACTTCACTTCATTACTGATTCGACCAATCACCTCCAGCTGCTTGTTTTGGTCTTCGGCTACCTTCATGCTTCATTAGCGGCTCTTATTGGGTTTTCACATTGTCTGCGTAATATGTAACGGATCTATCCCCATTTCCTGCTTTAGAGCTCTGAAAGTCTTATAAGCTGTTGCGTCCTATTCGGCAGCACTATAGATGGTATTTCGAAGGGGACGATCAAAGCTTAAATGGAAAGACCAAGTAAAGGAGCACCTATCTTCACTTGGAGTGACCAACTGAAAAAGACAGGCTCAAAGCAGCTGCGAATGCGAAAGCTAATAAGTTCGGCTCTAACCCGATAACGGGTATCTTGTCGCTTTCTAGGTTTCTAGACAGGATTTCTTAGTGAAGATTGTATATGCATATGAAATACCTGAAATACGTTTAAAGGAATAAATACTACAAAGAGTACTCTTAGTTAAGTCTACATACAACAGACACCACCACCGTCAACAACAGCAATTGTAGAATCCCCATTGTGCACACTTTATATGTGGCCAACATAGATTATGTCGTGTAAGGCAATGGCTTACTTAACTATCCCATGGCAATCCATCCGTTTTGGTGACATTGAGCGAACCAAATATCTGCGCCTGGCACAGCTTTCGTACAATTCAACTATGTGGCAAATCAATGTCATTTTCAAACAGAAAAGTTTTATTACATGAATCCTGCCCTCTTGCAATAATAAAAGTTTCTCACTAGTTTAGTTTTAGTTTTGATTTGTATTTGAATAGGGATTTTCAAATTATCCTAACCACATGCGTCTGTCACAGATAGTAACTATTTTGTATGCCGCAAATTGTTGCAAATACATTGTGCCTTGATTATAATATGTTTGTTGCAACATCTGTTGATATATGCGTTCGTGATATTACTTGGATCAAAATTATAACACTTAAAAGCTAGCTGCTGCTCGTGCCACAAACTTGTTGACCACTTAGTTGCTGCACACTGTACACTCTTGTCTTGAGGACTCAGCAGGTGTTGCCATAAGCTGTACAAATTTCCGGTATGCGTAGGATGGATATCCGTGCGGCGTAAAAGTTTTGCCTTGTTGCAAGTTTTGCACTTAATTGAGTTTGCCGCAGCTACTTGTAGTCGCTGAACATGTTGTATGTAAATATTAAGAACAAAGAAAGCAAGCAGGATTTTCAAGACATGACAAGTTTATCCAATTTTGAAGTGACCAGCGGATGCTACTGACAGTGCGGATTATGTTGCCTAAGCTTTAAAAAAAAAAAAAAAAATAAACAACTAAAATGTTTGTGTGAATTGGCAACGCGTAAGATAAATTTAAGATAGAAGAATTTTTTCCCCCTTAATTAGTATATGTTTCATTTTTAATTTTCAACAAAATGATGCGATTGTTTTGTGATCATAGCAGTTGAGGCTTACTCCAAAAAGTGAAAAAAGTGCATTTGTCTAGCACTAGCAGAGCTAGCAAATAACGCTATTTACTTAGAAAAGTCTCTGCTAATTTAAGACGCCGCCCTTCGGATTCGACTATTAGCTGTGGATGCTTTTTACTTTGTACTGCTACCGACAGAGATACCACAATGCGCTGCCTTTGAAGCAAATACAGCTTAGACAAGCAAAATATCAACAAAATTTTGTTAATACAAAGATTTTTGAAGTGAATGGCAAGCAAATTTAAAAAAAAAAGGTAAAGTTTATTGAGTGTACTATTATTTTCTGCTACTAGACCTATAGTAATAGTCATACTAGTTTCGGTTCTACATTCTTTTAATCACAAAAGTTTCAAGTGCCATCCAACCAAAATCAGCGATTCTCGTTGAAATCGTCGTGAACAGTTTTTCTTGAGAATATTTTTGTAAAAATTTAATTAACCAAAATTCCTAGAGCTGCTACTTACTTAAAAACTTCAGTTCGCCATACTAACATTAAAGAAGTGAGAGTGTTTCGACAAATAGCGCAATAACAGCAAGGAAAGAAAACAGAAAAAAATCAGTCTATATCTCAACAGCCCCACAAAAAGTGGCTACAAATTTGTCTTATGCCAGTTTAAATGAGCCATTTAAGCTCTTGGCCTTATGTGTTTGTAGCCTAACTTATATACAGCTATGTTAGGGCTATAAATTATTGTATTACATTTTATATTATATTTTTAGCGTTGCCGTTGAAGCTAGTACTATTTCGGGGGGTGGGTAAAAAGAGCATAAAGTGCCAAAGTAACGCTTTATATAGACATCAAATTGAGTTTATTTTATGTGGCGAGAGTGAGAGTGAGTGTGTATTGTACATATATGTATATCGATAAATGTTTATCGCTTATCGCTGCTTGCTTGCACACTGTACACAGGCATTAATCAATAAAGCGCACAAATCAGCGCCTAAATGGCAGTTGACTCTTTTATGCTTAGCCCAGGGGCTACCACACAGCTACAGCTACAGATACATAGATACACCCACACACACACACACACACGCTGAAACAGCACATGTGTGCGTGTGTGTGTGTGTGTAAAATGTGGCACACGCTAGAGGGCGCCACACGCACTACAAACCAGACAGCAATGCGTTGTTAAAAAGTCATTACTTTGGCTGCCTGCACTAAAAATTTGTCTTGGTATTTGCTGCTGCTGCAGGGTTGTATGCCAGCGGTTGGTGGTGGGGTGTAACTATCTTCTCCTTTTTTTTTGTGGATATAATGTGAAGCTGACAGGGACTTGGTCTAGTATGTCTGTTGTTGGCTATTGTCGCATACAAGTGGCACATAATGTGCCATACCATGTGCTGAATGGCAAAGTCCATAGAATTGTCTGTGTGTGTGTGTGAGAATATATGTGTGCTATGCGTCGTCACGACGTTGATAGTCTCATTGTGTTAGTGTGTGTGTGTGTATGAGTGTATAGCGCACACTTGAAATATTTAAACGATAAAGTACCATGTCGTCTATGTGAACTTTAGCTGTGTTTTTGTGTGCGTTGTGTACTTGTGCCTAATAGAACCCAAGTGACAAAGGCATAAGTACATATCTACACTCACACACACACACTCACATACACGCACACGAGTACACGCGCGCCTGCACACACGCACATAGAAACATAGCAACTTACATAGAGAATAATGTCTGCTATGCACTTGGCTTGCCTTGGCTGGCCATTAAATTGGTGGTGCCACAACAGCAGCTTAGCTCAGCTGCAGCTGCTGCTGCTGTTGCCGCCCCATCTGGCCCATGGTTGGCAATTTTCTACCACAAACAGCAAAATTTAATAGAGCGACCCAACAAGAATCCAGAATCCAACAAGACCCAAAGAGACCCCAAACGAGCTCACTTGCATACTAGCCAAACAAAAGCCAACAAGCATCATGTATGCATCATGTTGTACGTCTGTGCTGCTATGTGTGCCTGCGTGTGTGTGTGTGTGCTGTGACAACAAATACAATTACAGTTGACACCAAACACACACACATACGCTCTCTTTCTCTCTCGCTCCCTCTTTTGCGCTCCAAGTGGCAGAGGGGGTGCACATTATGCGCCGCAGCGCATACAACATTATTTTATTAAGTGCGACGTCGACGACGCCAACATTGTGCTTGGTCAGACAAGGGATGCGGGTATACGTAACGTATGCCATGCTGAATGCTTAGCTTATAGTTGGCACATAGTTAAGGATTCAGGCATAACGTCCGAAACCGCAAAAGCCATTGGAAACACATCAAACACATACGCACTGGGCAACAACAAATAACTTTAAGGCGAGAAATAGAGTTGTAGATGTCAAAGGGCCAATGTGCTGCACTTAACACAGAAATGGTAACTCCTCCCGAACACACACACGCACACACACAGCGATACTTCAGAAACTAAGCAGAAATTGGCAGACCCTTAACTGCTGAACGTGGCGAACAGCGCATGAAAACTACGTGAGCCACCGAATGCGATCGATTACCAACGCATAGCAATTGGCGTTTTCTTATAGGGACATGTGCACCCAGAGGATCCAAAGTGAAGCCTCAATAGAAGGCTGGTAGGTCAGCTGAAAGCCATTACCAAAAGAAAGATTAAAAAACAGACTGATTTGCTGTAGGAACGCATTATTTGCTAAACGATGGAGATAGATTAGCTACCAACCCATGCAGCTTCCTTGGGATCAAGATGCAAACAGGGAATAGCATCAGCGGGCCAAGGAACAAAGACACTGCTAAAAAAATATGTGTTCTAAGTAAGATACATAATAGAAGACAAAAATACATGAAATTGCCAAATCACTACAATATATGCAAAGCTTAGGTAAAGCAAAAACCTACGATACAGTGTCTGACAAACGCAGTATTACCAGCTAAAAAGGTCATAAGCTCAGTTCGCCTTGTATTCAAAGTTCAAAATGTGTAAAAATAGAAAACTTTCAAATAACTCTCTCTAGCTCGACCACCTCTAGCCTTCAAACAATACAAAAGCAAAACGCAAGCTACTCGTATGTTACTTGCAGGTATATTGGTCCGCTCGCGAACAATGGGTTTTTTCAGCACCTCAAGTCTGGCTTGAAACTTCTTTCAAAAATGTCCCAAAAAGAGTATAATCGCTCCGATTTGCATATGTTAATATCGAGAGCCATTGTGTGAATGCTATAAAGTTCGGAAACTTGCTTTTCAGCCACTCTAGTTTCACTCGAGATTTATAAGACGGTTCCAAGTTCTGAATACTTTGCCGATTAATTTCTCATGACGTCAGGTTTGATGTGAACGTTTGGTTTGTTCCAATCCAGAACCTAAGGTGGATTCCGCCTTCTGGTATACAATTGATTCACTCAAATTCCGTCAAGTAAATCTTATTGTTTTGAGTGTTTACCAATTGCCCAAATTCTTTATTTGTGACCGATGACACAAATTCTCGTATGAACGATCCGTCAAGAAGACCTAATCGTTTTGAGAGTGTACGAATCGTCAAAATTTTCTCATCAGAAAATACAATGCTCACAAATTGACCATTTTTGGCAAAGCCAACCAACTGCTTCCCTCTCCCCAGTCTGACTTGTAGCTGCTTCAATGTAAGATCATTCGTTTCCTGGATCTTGTAGGACTTGATCTTGACAGCATTTTTCAGTATGCAGTGGATGCTACGTTTAGCTGTTTTCGATTCTTTCGGCATTTTAGTGGCTCTTCGTCGAGAATTTCGCTCAAGTCGATTTTGCAGCTATTGATCCAGCTCACGTGACTTTGCAGTCTTTTGACCACCTGCATGACGCCTTAAGATGCTACCAGTATAGTTATAAGAAATTATGATGCTATAAATTATAATTTTAAACACTTTAGGCTGTTTGAGCTCATGCGCCTTTTGGATACTTTAAGCCTTGACCATTTTTTTGAGAATAGTACGGTCACATATTTTCGTTGAAGATCTTGCTCAAGTCGCCCCTTCACTTTTTGAATCAACTCTGGCAGTCTCTGAATGACGACCTCTTCTACTAGCAGTATCACTGTAAAATATTATACTTCGATAAAGGAACACTTGGAACAGATGGTTCTGGTGCCTCAGCTAAATACAAAGCAATCAGAGTATTACTTTTAAAATCC
Organism: Chymomyza procnemis; assembly: GCA_035046065.1. NCBI lineage: Eukaryota > Metazoa > Arthropoda > Insecta > Diptera > Drosophilidae > Chymomyza > Chymomyza procnemis. Next base: position 31,253,595 of record JAWNOJ010000021.1, on the reverse strand, counting down.
ATTACTGTTTTCATTTTCTACACATTCATTCTCTCAGAACTGTCATTTAGCTAACTTAAGTTACACCTCGACTACCGGACCCAGTTTATATTGAAAATCAAAAATATGCAAATGTGTAGTAGCCAACGCTGCCGTCCACGTGAAGCTAACTCAAACTTTAAACAGAAAATTCCTTTCCTAAAGCTACGAGCTGTCTATCAAATGTGCCCAAAGTGTGCTTGCTGCTTCATGCTATTGAATCATATTCCCTCGCACTAATTTGAATTGTATCTACGCTTATATATTGAAAGTAATGCGGTTACAGAAATTAAACTTTTAAAAGTGCTTATATTTCTCTAATTAATTATGTTTAGAAATTCTTTTTGATGGCTTGAAACTTTGCCAATTATGGCATAAATTATGGTTAAAAAAATATGGGGAGCGTTGCGGTTGCATTGTAAAATTCTCAGTATTATTAATTATTAAAAGGGCAGAAAATTCAATATTGAAAACAAAGCACCAATTTCGCCCTATTTATTGAAATTCAATAAGTTTATAAATACTGCATACATATGCACTGACTCAGCTCACAGATACACGCACACATACCTAACTTAACACACACAGATACGGTAGTGCTGCACATTTTCACAATTTCTTAGAATTTGCTGCAAGTAATTTTGCTGAGCTTATATTTCGTAAAATATGAAATTTTGTTTTTCTAATCGGATTTAAGCAAACTTAACAATAAATAATTGGCCAACACTTGTTTATTAAAGTTAAGAGTTTTACCGCACTTAACTTGAATGAACTTTAGAGTGCTTTAGATGCAAAATATAAACTAAGAGCTCAAAACATTAGTTTTGCGTTAAAAATTGTGCAAAAATTTAATGAATTGAAATTAATGCACAAAAGTTTATGTTTTAAAGTAAATGATTTGGTAAAAATCAAGATCTGTAGTTTGATATTTGTATTTCTTTCTTTGCTTCCCTCCATTTAGTGCATCTTCAAGTTAAGCTTTCATATGAAGCAACTTATCTACGGTGACTGCTGCTGTCCTTTAGTTGCCACTGACAAATATCTTTTGTATTTTTAGCACTGTTGTATCTGTGCCATCTGCCAAGTTTGTCGTACTATCTGTCGTAGCTGTCGGCTTGCTGTCGGTGTGCATATGTATATAAATTTCATTATCTGCAAACGCGGTCATAAAATTTGACATCAAGTCAGTTTTTGTAACAAAACAGTCTTTGACTTTGACTGCGAGAAAACACCCCCAACACGACACGGCCGACAATAGACCCTCAACCAATTTCACACCCAGCACCCCCATAACCATTTCAAAACCCCAACCAAATCAAACAAAATAAACAGCAGGCAAACGAAAATCAAAAAAAAAAAAAAAAAAAGTAACACAGAATATAACAAGAAAACGAAATGTTAAGAAGATGAAACAGAAATAGGAACAGAATAAAACAAAGACAGGGGAACAGTGAACGGACTTAACAGACAAAAGAACACAAGGCAAAAATAACGTGGTGCACATGGCGTATACTTGATTTTAAGCTGTTGTTTGTAACAGAAGCTGAAGTTAGTAAATTTTATTCCAATACAGTGTTGCCACACTTTTTTTATGAAAAAATATTATCAGAACTTTGGTAGCTTGCTCGTCTCTAAGCCAGAACAAAGCTGGTTTGATTTCATGCTGCAGCACAGACATAGTCTCCAAAAAGATGATATTTGCAATATATCGCCTGACTCAAATTCCGCTATATAGTAAGCTATAGACCCCTATTCTGTTCTATTTGTAGAAATTACTCCATCCTCTGACTTTGAAGCAATGACAGCATAGTGTGGTGTATTTTTTTTTGTCTTTATTTTGTACGATCAGCTTTTTTTGTCAGAAAATTGGATCAGCTATATCTGCTTTTATTTTCTGCATACTTGCTGGAAATCTCTTAGACCTAAAGAAGCACAACAGTGTTGCCACAAAAAAATATGTAAATGAAAATATTAGCAATTTATTTTTGATATAACTCTGCTTGCTTGGTGTCGAAGGCATAATAAAACAGTGTTGCTTATTCAAGGGAAAAAATAATTTGCAGAAACGAGCTACAAAAAGGGCTCCATTTTGCCTATAACAAGACAGTGTATACCACTTTTTTGTGAAGATAAATATGAATAGCTGTTATTATTTTACTTTCAGCAATGGATAATGGTCTGTTTGTAAAATGAGATAATCTAACTTTCAAATTTTTCAAAATTTATTTCTTGTAGACTTGGCGTTATAACATTACTTTCTTTAAATGATCTTGGAATATGCCATGGCGTGTTATTTCTGCAAAAGCTCTTATTTGGGTTCATTGACTCTAATACACTCCTCAACGAAAAAATGTACTAGCTTTACTTGTAATATGCGACTTTTAGCATTCAACATTTTATGAATCTAATTATGCCTTCACAATTCTTTGTCGCGTCTAATAAAAAAAACTATAATAACTACGATTTTCTATTCTATGAAAGGTTTCTTCAATTTAGCTCCCTGGCTATCTTGACTCATTTTGATCAATTATGAACTATTAAAACCCAACTTGGTCAGCGTTGATCTTTCGACTTTTTTTTGCTACGAAATGTTTAAACTTTAATATTACTTTCTGTTTTCACTTTTATCTTGTAAAGGTAGTTCCTAAGTTCCTAGCCAAATTCCTATCAAAAATTCACACATCGCATGCAGATCACTTATTATTACCAGTGTTACCACATTGTTTTTTCAGTAAATTTAACAACAGCTATTTTTATTCCTATAGTGTCTAGCACTTTAAAAGCCCCACACACAGCGTATTAAAAAACAATGTTGCTCTGTTTTATTTTTTTAATCCTTTTTTGTAAACGAAAGATATGACAGCTTAATAATTGCTTTATAAAATATTTATTATTACGTCGTTAACACTCCATTTGTTGAATGTGCACATAAACGACTGGCAAAAAAAAAAAACTTGTTTGTGTAGTGTGTACACACTGGTTTTTTTTTGTTCTCTTTGGGAGCATTCAAACTGCAGCTGCCCAATGCCCTGCTCTATCTTCTGCTTACAAGCTGTCGCCACAGTGTATTTCACTATCGAACATAGCCTCAAGTGGAGCACATTATTTTGTTTCTTCCTTTTTTTCGTTTACATTTTACACGACTTTTCAGCATATTTTTGTTGTCACTGTCATTTTTGCTCTTTGCTTTTGTTGTTGTATTTTGAATGAATGTGCAAATAAAATTTAATTTAATAGCAAATTTTATGTCACAAATATTGCGCCTCACTTGAACTACGGCGAACCAAAGTGGAATGACTGCCGCTGCCACTGCCACAACCACCCACATATGAACCACACGCTACCCGCTTTTATCGCCCTCAAATGGTTTGGGGTTTTTTTTTTTTTATACCCCATGCCCCCACTCCGTTGGGGTTTTGTTTGGACTCTTATGTGCATACTATAAAGTGAATGCCCCTTCTAGTACATGCTTCTAGTGACGACTGGCATTGTGCTGATAGCCAAATGGGATTTGGGGAATATGCCCTACGCCCAACCAGACCATGGCATGCCATGCTCGATGACGACGATGACGAGGCGCCCCAAACACATTGTTGTATTAAAGTGTCAGTAAAGTTGAGTCGAGTGGAGCTTGGTCTATATATATTTCGTTTCGTTTCGTTTTTTTGTTCGTTTTGTTGTGGGTTGTATTGGATTTGGGTCCTTTGATTTGTCCATTGTTTGCATGACAACATTCAACATTCGCTGCATATAACAATTTTCTATTCTTTTTGCTCAACTAATTTCCTTTTGTGGACTTAAAATTTTTCATTTTTAATATTATATAAGATAAAACCGCATAGATTTCATTTCATTTTTAAAAGCAATGTGATTGTTAACATAAGCCCGCTCTTTGGACTGTCAGCAAAATGAAAAACATTAATGTAACGCATATGAAAACGTTAGAGATTAAGACGACTTATGCATACACTGCCAGCAGTATTGCTCAATAAGTTTTGTGAACTTATTTTGAGCATATTAGTAAGTAGTGTGCTAAGACTTTGTAGTACTTTAAAGAAGTATTTGGAAAAATTGTCTTAAATTCAGTCTCAAAGGCTGTATATTTTGAAACCCCTGCTTGACATTTGAATATCTAAGCAATTTGTTAGAAAACTTAAAACTCTTATGAAAAAAAACTTTGAGCATTACTCTCTAAAACTTTAAAATCGCTTGAAAGTTATTTTAAAACTATCTGAATTGATTACAAGACTATATGGTAAAGATATTCATTTTGGCATTCTTCTGAGGCTAAAACGTATAAAAAAAAATAAATTTTCAGCCGAATTTACTTAGAAGAGGCCTAGAAGCGCAGAGATTTTCTGGCTAGCTAGATATGCCACCAGTGTTGCAGCGTGGCATCAAAACACCAAACTTCCAGTCTAGAGACTAGTGCGCTACCACCACTCTACCGAAGCCCACCACGGTATCTTGATAACCAAACGATTTATTCAATTAATACTTTTTACTTTCTTTCAAGGTGCTTCGCAATACCTTTGAGAGACTTTTTCTAACATTAAACAATTCTCATCTGCGAAATTTCCGGCACATAGTTCATAAATAATTTGCTTTTAATTCGCTTTATTTTTACAACAATGCTCGCTACTTCTGTCAGCATTTCAGGTATTTCAGATCTAAATATATACAATTGTAACAGAATTATGGCCAAGACTTAATTTGAGTTTGCTGCTTTACTCTGAGCCATTGCTGACGTCATGGAGCAAAAATAGTGTGACCAACGTAATGCTGGCACGTGCCTAAGTGGCAGCGGCTCCTACTAATTATTTCATGAGCGTATTACACAGAAAAGCCTACACTTGCTACGTTTAATTCCCAATGTTAAAAATACTTCATATAGCTTAACGCATCTTAAGTATATTACAAATGTATTGGTTCCAAGAAACTTGCCAGCTCTCCAAAACCATTTTTAGAAATAAAATCAGTTATTTGGAAATATTTAAACTTTTCTGATCAGCAAAATGTTTCTTTACTTCTGCAGTATGTTTGGGATACTTACCCAGACACAAAGCTCTAGCCTATGCCTAGCGGGTTTTTTAGTTTTTAGTATTCAGCCTTTACGACCGTTTGTCTGCTCTCAGCCACCGAAGCTTTTTCACCATTCTAGTCGTATATCTACTCTCAATCGTCAAGCTTTCGATATTCGTTATAATCGTATGATACTTTATAATTTATGGTTAACTTAGATTTGATCATTTCGCATCTTAAAATATAAATAATATTCTAATAAAATGGCAAAAAATAAATTAACTGAAAGCAGTGATGCGTGCACTGTATTTGTGATTTGATGAGTGATCCGCCATATAGTCCTGACTTGGCACCGAATGACTTTTTTTATTCCTGTACGTAAAATATGAATTGAGAAATTAACGGTTTTCGACAACTGAAGAAGCGATCAAGCGTTCCGAAATGCATATTTTGGAGTTACCTCAATCAGAGTGGCAAAAGTGGGGAATATTTTGAAAAACAATAAAGCAATTTTCAATAAATTATATTTATTTTTATTCTCTAATCCCGAAATATAAAAGGCAACCCTCATACATGTTCTCGAAAACCAGAGCTGTCGATGAAATACTAGAAAATATAATTTTTAAATAATTTTAATCTTATTATTATATTGCACGTATCTTAAGTTTATTTTTATTTATTTTTACTTTATTTTACTGTTTTTTCAACCAAAGTTAATTCCGACCAGCATAAGATCCATATATAAAACTAATACGATCGCAATGAGTTAAACAGTTCTTAGGCAGCTTTAAAGTAGTTTCGTAAAATTAAACTTATTTTGTAGCGTTTTCGAATATTTTTTAAATTTTCTTAGTATTTAAAAAAAATCTTCAAAATTGTAAATACTTAAAAATTACAAGTTTATTTTTGAAATAATAAATAAATAAATAATCTGTATGCCTAATGTATCGAAGTTACAGCGTATATCCGTAGACTTTACAAAATTATTGTTGTATTTTAAGTATTTGTTAAAATTATTTTTTATTTTCCACAAATGACTTTCCAAGTGCGGCCCAATTATCTGTTACACTGCGCTTACATATTTTTTATTCTAAAAATACTCAAACCCCATACTTCATGTTTTATACAAAAAGCACTTAAAAATTTTACCACAAATACACACTTGATGCATTCTATACACACACAAACACACACACACAAATAAAATACTGAAATAAATACCAAAGCAAGTACGCCGGCAATTACTTTGTTTCAAATGAAATACCAAAGCGCAAATGAGAAATTTCCAACGCCTCTTCTACTACAACGCTTGGGAAAAGTCATTATGCCAAAAAATGCAAGTGGAAATTGAGCAAGCAAATGGGTTGCAGCCAAAGCGGATAATAAAAATGAAAAAAAAAAAATAAACAGAAAAAAATGCAATATTGCAATTTTATAACACAAATTGCTTATAATCATCCAAAAAACAAGCAACAAAAAACCTCCCAAAATGGAAATACACGTTGTAATAGGGGACGTTGTGAACGACCGGGTTTGGTCAAAAGTGCGGAAACTGTGACCCGTACACTCTAGCTATGACTGCATGCACATCATCATGATGACGATGATGATGTTGACGATGATGACTTTTGGATGCTGTCGCTAGTGCGAGTACTATGCGCTGGCAGTGTTGTTGAAGGCCACGACGACCCAGCTGCTGCTAGGTTACCAACACTCGCTCACGGCTCAGCACAGGAATGGCATAAAAATTATATTTCCGTTTTTATTATTTGCTGTTAATGAAAATGCAAATAAAATTGGATTTTCCCATTGCACATAAAAAAAAAACAAACAACAAAATGAGAATGAAAAAAAAGGCAAAATTAAAAGTTGTTTTTGTTGCTGCCATGGCTATTTCCAATGTATTTCCTGGCACAAAAAAATAAGAAATTTTTATTAAAATATATATATGTATGTATATATAATATACCCAAGCTTATTTACTTTCTGGCTACTTCATATTTGTGTGTGTGTGTGTGTCGGTACTTTAAATTAATTGGGTCACGTAATTAGCTGTTCCATGGATTTAAATTTGATTTCTTTATTAAGCTCATAAGTCTTGAGGCATATTTAGGAGCTGGTAAAATGTTTTGTAGCATTTCAGCTAAATACGTTAAAAATAAACTAATGCTGCGTTAAATATGATTAGATTCTCAAAAAAAAAAAAATAAGTGTGGCCAGCTTTGTAATAAAAAATACTAAATGGGATTTTAATACGCCGCAGCTAATTATAAGTGTTGCCTTAGCATTGCCCCAAAGTAAGCACAGCAAAGGTAGGGAAATTGTGCTGGTATTTTTTCATTTTTTACAAAATTTTATTATTTACAAGTGATTGTATATATTTTGTTTGGCGTTGATAAATGAATTTGGGAGATTTAAAAAACAAAAATTTTAAGCCTACTTTTTTCGTACTCTTCGTAAGAAATTAAAAAGTTTAGGGGCTTGCGATTGGGCTTGAAATTTTCGTAAGCTCAGCGTAGTATATGTCTGTTGCGTTAGATGGGCTCTGAGACCAAGTGCTAAATCTTGCTTATATACTTCACAATCTTTAGCCTAATTACAGTAATTTCCAGCTATCATGTTTAAAATTCTGTAATATTAATTTAACAAAAACTTTCATTATAAAATATACCAAGAATCGTGATAGCATATTGGTAGCGAACTCGCCTCAGAATCGAATCGGTGGTGCAATTCCAATCTGATCAATCCTGATGCATGTAGCTAGAACTAGCTTACATAGCCATTCGGACAGTAGGGCATTGTAGTCTATGGAGCGTAAATTAAAATATTTTCTTTTTATGCACATAACGTCACGCCAAAATAATAAATAATTTATCGATATAATGTACCCTCGTCAAAATGTAAATGTTAGAAAATTTCTTTTAAAATATATATTTTCTGCATAACCTTTTTTTGTGTTGCTTTAACATAACGTCACGCCAATTTGGATGATGGTTCGACTTACTGCAGCAGCACTAGTGTAAATACAATATTTTCCTAAGTAAATTTTTATTAATTAACAATATCAACATTCGGATTCAGCGATTAACTATAGATCCTTGGCAAAACCATAGTATATGCCAAAAAGAGAGCTAAAAGTCTAATAATTGCTTTTTTTATGCATGACGTTACGTCACCCCAAAATAATAATTAATTAATTCATTTATAATTTATTGATTTTATTTAAATTATTTTACTATATCAGTTTTCTTTAGAAAGTTTTTTTGTTGTTGTTTAAACGCAACGTCACGCCAATTTGGCATTGCTTTGACCGTCGGCATTAAGAAATTACTTTGAGAAGCTCGCTATGGTTGCTGTTCTTTTCGAGTAGGTAGTAATAGAGATATCTTCCTGCTTCGCCTTTGGGGCAATGAGAACATGGTTAAGGAATGGGAAATATTATATTAACTAAGGCCAAAACAAGAAGAATTTTCTCTTATCAGCATTAATACAGTTCTCACACATCCGTATGCACTTTTCAGTAGTTTAAAAGTTCTTATGCCATACAATCCGAATCTAACACATAGTGGTTACTGTTGCTGCCTAAAGGATAACAGTTTTGTGATCATAACGATCAGAGTTTCTGTGAAAAAACCATAATAAAAAATCCTTATAAATGGGAGAAAGTCAGCAAGCAATAGTACATTTCTTTTAACTACGCGTATTTCTTTATCTTTAATTTTCGCATATTGTGTTATATAAACATAGCACTACGTAAAATTGGCAATTGTATTTGACGACCAACATGACCAACTTATAGAGCTAAGCGAAATTTTTCTTCTATCATTTCGTTAGCTGAAAACATTTCTGTTAATTTAACGATAAACGTTGCGCACACTAATATTAGAAAAAAGAAAAACCCATGACACGATTGGAATTTCGTGCGTTAAAAATCAAGTGAAATGCTTACTTAGCTTGTTAACTAATACAGGTCGATACTATTGCTAATGACAGCAATGATAATGTTTGCTGCTGCAGATGATGCCGTTTTGCCATTTGACTAAATTCACCCAAAGCTTTGGCAAAACAATTCGCTCGGAAATGCCAACTGAAGTCAAGTCAAGAGATGCTACGTTTTGGGGAAAACAGAGGGCAAAAAGGGTAAGTTGGGGCAAGTCAAGTCAAGCTTCATTTTCAATCCCATATAAACACACACACACATACAGACACACAGGCAGGCAGGCACCCAAAGACGTGACTCGTGTGAAACAATTGAAAAATTCCAAGCTACTCATGATGTTCGAAATGTAAGCGGCGGCGCATACTTATGCCCAGCCACCCTCAAGAACTCAAGAAGTTGCTACCCGCACCCCTCACAAATATCAGCTTTATCATCATCAGCAGCAGCAGTAGCAGCGGCCGCGGCAGCAGCATCATCATCATCATCATCTCATCATCATCATCACCAGCAGCAGCAGCTACACAGCATTTACCTTTCCAGCTGTACTACCTAACCACTTGAACAAATAATGCATGAATGTTGTATCTTAGAGCTGCTGAGCAGGCTGACAGTGTATACATATATATATATATATTTTATTTTTTTTTTTGTGTTTTTTTGGAGGGGGAGGGGCCAGAGTAGCGCAGCCAAAGCCGAACAACAAGAAAAGTCGTTCAACCTCAGTCAACAAAATTTCAAATTCAAGCACCTGCCACAATTTTAGCTTTGCACGTTGTCTCTACACTAACCAACTCACAGATACACACACACACACATATACGTATCTTTGCTAGCTACAGTCAGAGTCGAAAACTTTTATTCTTACTATTTCGGCTGTGCACACACACACACACACGCATACGTATATGTATATGCGCGCATTTGTATGCGAATATGTATAAAACATTACTTACCGCGTTGCGCGTGTAACACAAACAAACCGAAGGCAACTTTTATATTTAGTGTGTCGCACAGTCGTGGGTTATTTTATTTCTTTTTTTTACCAATTCTCTGTTTTGGGGCCCCACATTGGGCGCTCAAGAGCAGGCAGTATCAATGCAGTGCAATGGGTATGCGGTACGGCAGTAGAACGATAGGTTTGCGCTGTCTTCGTGTCCGCGTATCTGTGCTTTTTGTTTGTCGTTGTAGTATGCTTTTTCCATTTTGTTTGCATTAGTTAAGGCAGCTGGCAATGCCGCTGTTGCACCCTTTGGCATGGCGGCCCTGACAAAACTCTTACAAAATGGCGTCGCTCAAGACAAGGCGCGCGCTCTCGTTGCGCTCGTTGCTCTCTTGCGTGCGCTCTCTGTCTAGCACGCCAGCTAGTCTAAGGCTGGCTATCTCTTTTGCTTTTGTACTTCAAACGTAAAACTTCCGTTTTGTAATATGTTGTGCGTGTGTGTATGTGTGTGTGTGTGCGTGATTTGAAATAGCTTTCGGCTTTTGGGCCTTACGTTGTTCGTCCTTTCGCGGCGATTTTTTTTTTTTTTTTGCTTTTATGGGCTACTTGCCTAGGCGCTGGCTCTGTCTTACTGACTGTTTGTCCATTTTGTTGTCTATGTCTGTGTGTGTGTGTGTGTGTGTGTGTGTGTGTGTGTGTGTGTGTACGCTGTGTCTACACCTTTGGCTTTAGCTTTAACGTTAGCCAGGGCCATTTTCTATATCATTTTATACGTTTCGTTTCGTTTCATTTCGTTTGCTATTCATTCTGCTTCATTTGCTCAATTGTGTGAGTCATCATAATCATTATCATCAACGTCGTCAGCGTTAGCTTCATTGTCATCATTGACAACGTTGCCTAGGGTTGTCACCCGTACATATCATGCTGCACTATATTGACTATCCTCCAGTTTGTTCGAAAAGCGCATAAAGCAGTGCGCTGCGCTACACATAGACACATGCATACCGTCGTCAGCCAGCCAGCTCTATGCCTTTTGTATGCCCAAGCTAATGCTTAAGAGTTGTCACCTTGTGTCACAAGTGTTGTTGACCTATGTACAGGCAGGCACATAGCTCTTGCTAGCATAGCCAGCTAGCTAGCATATGTCCTCCAGACAAAGCTGTATAGCTTATGTATAGCAGCATGATTTCAGCGGTTTTAACGTTCAATCAGCGTGGGGACGACGGTGGCGAGCTTAAAACAGACAGTCAGTTGGCCAACATAAAAATGCCAAGCACACTTAGCCTTAATTTAAACGTACAGCAGCTACTTTTTAGCCAGCCCAATTTAAAAACAAAGACAATAAGCCAAATGAAGCCAAAGGAAGCTGAGCGCGCTGTAGCATGGGTTGCCCTTTTGTCAACGAAAAACGCTGGAAACGTTTGAAAACGAACGTGGCAACGTTGAAATAAGCAAAATGCATAATCGAAAAAATCATTGAAGCGTAAATGCTTTGTAACTGGATACGGGATATGCATACGATAAAGGAATAGCAGGCAGCGGCTGCCTGTTGTAGGTAATACATATGCCATGACCACAAAAGCAGCCGCCAACGCTGCCATCATCGCCGCCGTCGTCGCCGTCGCAGTCGCCGCCTGCACAAACCGAACCGCACCAAAGCAAAGCCTGCACACAGCCGCACACACACACACACACACACAGTAAGGACGAAACGAGCAGCGTACATTGTGTGTTTGAACGCTAGTCGTGCGCACACACACACAGTGGCAATCCAAAGCAAATGACCAACAACAACAAAAGCTTAACAACGTGAGAGAGTGAGTGAGCGAGGTAGAAAAAAAAGCAGCAAAAATTACAAAATGAGCTTAATGCAGCAGCAAGACGAACTGTGCATGCTCTTTAGACAAGCAGTAGCACAGACCCGCTCTCAAGCAGTGCAAGCAGTGGCAACGCTTAAAAGTGATCTACAAAACTAAACTAATTTTTATGAACTATCGTCAAATAAAAGACGAGACTTTTCAAGTCGAAAAACTAGCTTTGCTGCTGTGGTACGGGAAATTGAAAGGAAGTGGGGTCACTGCACAGGCGCTGACTGAACTGAATAGATTGCTAAAGTGGCACACGGAAGGGGGGCGGTGATTGTACAACACTGCTATAAGGCTAAATGCTGGCTGGTAAATCCTGACTACTGGCGGGCATGGGTTTTTTTTTTTGCTTTTTTTTTTTTGTATAAGCCACCATAACTAATGAATGTGAACTAGAAAATGCACGCCAGAGCATAAGCTAGGGCGTTTGCTGTGTGTGCTGGGTTGTTTAATAGGGATGAGCACGACAATCGTCAGTCAGCCAGCAAAACGACAACAGGACATAACGTTGACCAAGTTGTTTGGCATTGTGAAGACTGACAAATGTTGTGCGGACTGACAAAGATGCAGTAGGGTTAGCGCAGGCAATAATGGAAAAAAATATACACACAGACAAGGGAGAGAGTATACGTATCTCAGTGAATAGCAATGCCGTATCTCTGGCAACGCTAACTGGGCATCCATCCGATTGAATGCATGTCCGTTTAAATCACTGCGTGGGTGATTGCGTGAGTGAGCGAAGACTATATGCAACAAAAGCTGCCGACAAAAGAGAGAGACCAAACATTGGATAACCAAGGAACTAGCGATGCACATCAAGTCATGATTAAATTCGAGGCACAACAATAAGCGCATAAGCCAGTGGCGGATTGCATGCCACAGTTGTAACGAAAGTTACTAGCAACTACTATGAAAATCGATTGTTTTTGAAATCGATTGTTGATCACAGGCAATATTGGACATTGGAAGGAACAGCAAAATATATTTATAGGTATTGTGTTGAAAATATACGAATATAACGTCATGCAGTATTTTAAAATGTGCTCTACTTGACTAGTATTCGGGGCCCGCAAGATATAGAATATAACGTCATGCAGTATTTTAAAATGTGCTCTACTTGACTAGTATTTGGGGCCCGCAAGATATGCGACGCTGATTTACTTGGAAATTCTGCGATTTCTTTATAGATTGATTCACTACTACTACTACTAGTAAGATCGGCTTACTTAGTTCTTCTGAAATCTTTCATTAATTTGCCAAAACATTTGTCAATTTTAAGTTACTGCGCTCTTTTATAGGACTAAAGGTTTTTTGGACGTAGTTGTGTGAGTTTATACATGACCATGAATTCTATTTTTTGCGAAACTTTTTTCTTTTGTAACAAATCTGTATTGTTTCCCATAATCAAGGTCTGTTTTTTTTTTGGACTATAATGCAATTTTTTTAAATTAGAATTCGAGGATGAAATTGAAATGGTTATGATTTGTCTTTGATTAAGTGTAAAAATTATAGTATTACGAATTTTATGCCTATTGCATAGCAGTGTCAACGAAGTGTCTTCTTTAGAATCTTCTCGTGGTCTGCCTCTTGATCAGATTTTTACTAAGCTGCTAGATACAGAAATAATTACAATTCCTATGCTCCACTTTTCCACAGGTAACTTTCATAATTGCAAAAATCTTAGCTTTTTCCAAACTGCTTGCTCAAGCACCTCAACCACAACCTATGCGCCTCACGTTGGGCCAATACTCAAAAAGTGTATTTTTTTGATCTTGAAACTTTTCTGTTTTTTTCGTAAATGCCGAAAAAAAAAGTAAATGCGTAAGTGCCGAAAACTGATTTTTTTTTGATAAAGAACAACCCATGCGCCAAATTAATAATAACAATAACTGCATTTTCTGTCTTAGCTACAAACTTCTAAAGTTTATCGCTTAAAAAGCGAACATCACACTCAATCTAAACTAAAAAATATTATACTAGCCTCTGGAGAATTAAGGATTAATTAAGAATATAGTCACCTCTAATAAGTATATCTGCAGATGCTGAAGAGTTCATGCATCACAAACTGCGACGTTCTGGGTCACAGTTGACACAAAATCTTTGGACATACACACTGGAAGCTGGAGATTTGTAAACCTGCCTCCGAAGCCACTTGTTCGAATTCCCGATATACTAACTACCTAAGAACGAAATATTGCGTCACAGTCTACAAAAACTGTCTCAGCCTACCCGTACCATCAGTACCATTATCATAACTGAAACATCAACCGATCTTCCGATTTAGAGACAAGTACGCTACCACTACGCTACAGAGGCCCCATAGTAGTACTTTGAGTTTCGCTGTTAAAATTTTAAATGTCTTAACCAGATGCCCCAAAAAAGGCATTCTGCTTCAAAGCTGCGTCTTAAAACAAAGTTTCAAAAACCAGAATCCATTAGGAACTATCACGCCCCACGTTAGGCGCTCTTTCTTAAGCTGCTCAAGCTGTACGCTCCTGTCGCTGACAAACTTGCAACTTTAAGTATTGACAGCTGGTAATTTTTTATGTTTGCATTTAAAGTGGCTGCCACAGTTGCACAATACAAGCTTTGGTGGCAACAACGACAACAACGACAACAAACAGCCAACAAAGCTAAATGCATAAGAGATGCTTTTGAGAAGAGACAGAGCGTAAAAAAGCCAAGAATGTGTAATGAATAAATCTTAATAAATGGTACGGAAAAGAATTAAGAGTTAGTCTAAGACAAGGCGTAGACATTTGTATTACTCAAATAAATGTTTTTACCAGGATGGCACAGAAATGTAATATTTATGTGTTCTGTAAATGTGGAAAGCTTAGGGATGGTTTTGTGGTTAACTAAATAAAGAACTTTTAAGTGCTGCGTTACGAAGAGTTTTAATATTATAAATTGTGGGCGTGTAAGAATACATGAAAGTGTAAGATTTGTGAAAAAATGCAAGGACTCCAAGAAACTGCAATTCTGCTAACTTCTACAACTAAGTCTTAATCTCGATAATGGCATCTGAGAACTGAAAAGGCTACAAATATCTTAATCTAACAGTAAACTTTTTTATTTTTTAAGAATTCAAATGGAGTACTTCAGAAGGATAAATAAAACTAATAAGACATTATTTCATTGCAGACAATTACGATAAAATACGAAATTACGATAAAATTCTACATCAGACAAAGTTCTCCAAGCATCGCAGTTGGCAATAAAATGATGCTCATTATGGAGTGTCATCCGGGTTTGATCCTACTGCCGGTGGGATTTCACTGTAAAGTCTTGCTTGCATTGTTGGTTTCCTACGGGGTCTGTGGTCTATACAGTTCCATTGCTGCTACTTAATTTCGCAGTTGATGGGCTCAGTCGAAATTGTAAATTATAGAGCGTCTTTGACCAGAAACTACGACATATAGTATAATACTAAGACATTTGTTTATGAGCATTTCAAGTCGTCGGCATATGGAATCTGCTCTTTCTTTCGGACTATCAATTCAGTTTGAAATAGGTAACAAAATTGTATTGTAAGTAGCACCCTTAACGCTCATTGTCTATGTGCTACAGCTTTTGGTTAAGATAATGGGAGAGCTAACACGTTTTTTTCCGCGCATCATTTATATTACAAGTTTGGGAGTCCAATTAAAGCAACCAAAGCGGGTGCCTCAATGTTGTTGGACAAGGACGCCTAACTGCTGAAAGGACTTCACTGAAAAGTCATGTTTGCAATGTTGGTATCGTCGCTATTTAATTTGGGAGTTGATAACATTGGTATTGCTGATCAGTAGTATTTGTTCATTAGAGATTTTCCTTGGCCAGAAAAGTTGACATATAGCAGTCGTACGCATATGAGATCTGAAGATTAGATGGGCCTTTTATCACTTTTATGCCTCATGGTTTCTACGCAACAGCTCTTGTATAAGACAGATGTGAGAGCTATGACGCGCGCTGTGAGAACACGTTTTTTCCGCGCATCATTTATTTTAATTAATTTTTTATGCTTGAAAGTTTTTTTTTATATAGGAAAGTAACTACAGTTTCGATAGGAACGAACAATGTTTTTAATGCAAGCCTCGTTTAAATTTTGACGCTCTTAAAGTTGCCCACAAAAAAAGTTGTCACAAAAATACGAAAATAAAAACGATTTACGAAAAAAATTACGGCTTAACATAAAAAGAAGCAAGTTTTATTTTTTTTTTTGTGTTGCGGACAACATATCGTAAAGTAACAGTTGTACATAGTTACCATACGGAAATGTGTTGAAAAGGCTACTTTATTTGAGTTGAAATCCGCATGATATAAGCTTA